>OX346712.1:5236377-6545472 GCA_947063395.1 Hemistola chrysoprasaria | reverse complement strand
GGCATGGGCACGGCGTTTTTGAGATGCCCAGTGGTGGCCGCCAAGAAATTGGTGGAGGGTGGTCGACTCCTCGTCGGCTGGGTCTCAGCACAGATCCAGGTGCTGGAACACCGGCCGATGAGGTGTTTCCGATGCCTGTGCACGGGACATGTCCGTGCACAATGCACAGGCGAGACGGATCGCAGCGAAATTTGTTATCGCTGCGGCCGTCCTGGCCACAAGGCGGCCACCTGCGACGCCCCCGCGCCCAGCTGTCCGCTGTGTGCCGCGGCAGGCAAGCGGGCGGACCACCAGATGGGGAGCAAAACTTGCTCCCCACCGAAGCCCAAGAAGGGTGCGAGAGCGGCCGTTCACATCCCGGCCGCCCCCGCCCGAGCTCCCACCCAGGGGGGAGTAGAGGAGGCGATGGAGATAGCCGGCCTATAATATGGCCCATCGTCTCCTCCAAGCGAATGTCAACCACTGCGCCGCCTCACAGGATTTGCTTGTGCAGAGCATGGCGCAGTGGTTCATCGAGGTGGCGGTGGTCTCCGAGCCATATTTCGTCCCTCCCACGGAGCGTTGGGTAGGAGACAGTGGTGGCTCGGTGGCCATAGTAATGTCCACGGCGTCCGGCGTTCCTCCCCCTTCGGTCGTAGCCAGGGGGAGTGGATATGTAGCGGTCCTATGGCGAGAGTACCTCCTCGTAGGTGTGTACTTCTCGCCAAACAGGAGCCTCGCCGACTTTGAGTCGTTCTTGGACGGGGTAGGGGCCCTCATTGGGCAGACTCTACCCCGCCCCGCGCTCGTCATGGGGGACTTCAACGCCAAATCCGTGGCGTGGGGATCTCCCAGGACTGATGCGCGTGGCGAGGCTCTGGAGGAGTGGGCGACAGCGGCCGGCCTGGTGGTGCTCAACCACGGGTCGGCGAACACGTGCGTGCGGCGGAACGGGGGGTCCATAGTGGACCTCTCATTTGCCGCCCCAGCTATCGCACGCCGTGTTCAGGACTGGAAGGTGGTGGAGGATGTGGAGACACTGTCGGATCACTTATATATCCGTTTCAGTGTCTCCACAAATTCCAGTCCTCGTCGCCCGAGGACGACGCCGTCGACGCCGAGGTGGGCCCTGAAGAGCCTGGACGAGGAGGCCCTAATAGAGGCCTCAATAGTTCAGGCGTGGCTGACGCCCCAGGAGGGGCCACTGGATGTGGAGGATGAGACCGAGTGGTTCCGGGATGCCATGTCGCAGATCTGCGACGCAGGCATGTCCCGGGCTAGGTCTCATCCTCAAAAGACGAGTGTGTACTGGTGGTCTCCGGAAATTGCAGCCGAACGCTCCGGCTGCGTGGAGGCCCGGCGCCAGTACACACGTCGTTTCAGGGAGAGGCGTCAGCAGGTGGGCGAGCGCGAGCGACGTGCGCGGGAGGAGGCCGATCAGCAGTTGTATGACGTGTACAGGGAGCGTACACGGGCTCTGCAACTGCTGATCGGTGACTCGAAAGAGCGGGCCAAGGCGGAACTCCTAGAGTCTCTAAACCGGGATCCGTGGGGGCGGCCCTATAAGATGGTCAGGGGAAAACTCCGACCATGGGCCCCCCCACTTACAGAGACTCTGGAGCCCCGCCTACTGGAGGAGGTGGTGGCCACGCTCTTTCCCTCCGGGGAGGAGTTTGAGCCTCCGGAGATGGCGCCGCCGCAGAGGGCGAGCCAGGACCAGGGGGTGGTGCCACAGGTGTCGGAGGTGGAGCTGGTGTATGCCGTGTCCCGCCTGCGCGGGAAGCGCAAGGCACCGGGACCAGACGGCATCCCCGGCGTGGCATGGGTCCTGGCGTTAGACGCCCTGGGGGACCGCTTCAGGAGGCTCATGGACGCCTGCCTGGAGTCGGGGCGGTTCCCCACGAGGTGGAAGACGGGCAGCCTGGTGCTCCTCAAGAAGGAGGGACGCGCAGCAGACTCCCCCTCAGCGTACCGTCCCATCGTCTTGCTTGACGAGGCGGACAAGCTGTTTGAACGGGTGGTGGCTTGCCGCCTCGTCAAACATTTGTCAAGGGTGGGCCCGGATTTGTCGGAGCGACAGTTCGGCTTCCGGGTGGGCCGGTCGACGATTGACGCTATCAAGAGCGTCAAGGCCCACTCGGATGAGGTAGTTGCCCGCGGCGGTGTTATGTTGGCGGTGTCCCTAGACATCGCCAACGCGTTCAACACAATGCCGTGGGCCGTCATCAGGGAGGCACTTAAATACCACAATGTGCCTCCCTACCTATGCCGAATTGTCGGGGCCTACCTCTCGGATAGGTATATAACCTATCCGGGGATGGAGGGACGGTCGCTGAGAAGGGAGATGTCGTGCGGTGTTCCACAGGGTTCGGTCTTAGGACCGCTCCTGTGGAACATCGGGTACGACTAGGTGCTGCGCGGGGATCTCCCCCCTGGGGCCAGCGTGACGTGCTACGCTGACGACACGCTCGTCATGGCCCCGGGGGGGACATTCGAGGAGGCTGCCCGCCTTGCCACCGTGGCGGTGGGGGAGGTGGTGGGATAGGGAGGTTGGGACTCCGGGTCGCGCTCAACAAAACCGAGGCCCTTTGTTTTCACGGGCCTCGGAGAGCCCCACCCGGGGGTTCGAGCATCCCTATCGGAGGGGTCCGCATCGGGGTCGAGTCCTCGATGCGATATCTTGGACTCGTCCTCGACGGGCGGTGGAACTTCCGGGAGCACTTCTCCCGGTTGTCTCCCCGTCTGATGGGGGCTGCGGCCGCTCTCAAGCGGCTGCTGCCCAACCTTGGTGGACCCAAGGCCAGCTGCCGCCGCCTCTACATGGGGGTGGTGCGGTCGATGGCCCTGTATGGGGCCCCCGTATGGGTAGATGCCCTGACGGAGCAAACCATCGCCCACCTGAGGAAACCTCAGATGGTGATGGCCGTCGGGGTAATACGGGGATACCGCACCGTCTCCTATGAGGCGGCATGCCTGTTGGCTGGTTCCCCTCCCTGGGACTTGGAGGCGGAGCTGTGCGCCGCTCGGTATGAGTGGCGCACTGCACTCCGTCTCCGTGGGGAATTCCCTGCCCCTAGGGAGGTGAACCAGTGGAAGGAGGCGGCCAACGAGGCATTGCTCGAGAGGTGGAGGACGCGCCTGGCCCACCCTCGAGCAGGCAGCTGGACAGTGGTGGCAGTCCGTCCACTACTCCAGGAGTGGACGGAAAGGCAGCACGGGTCGCTTACCTACCGGCTTGTGCAGGTGCTTGCTGGGCATGGATGCTTCGGCAAGTATCTGCACCACATAGCCGGTAGGGAACCGACCCCCGCTTGCCACCACTGTGGATGTGACGTGGATACGGCGCAGCACACACTGGAGGAGTGCCCAGCATGGGCCAGTGAGCGTCGTACCCTCGTCACAGTTATGGGGGCCGAGCTCTCGCTAGCAACCATGGTTCGAACCATGGTTGAGAGCGAGACCTCGTGGAGGGCAGTGGTCGAATTCTGCGAGACTGTCATCTCGCAGAAGGAGACCGCGGAGCGTGATCGCGAAGCCACTACCGACCTCGCGATGCGCGCCCGGAGACCAGGGCGTCGAAGAAGGCTCTTCCACGCCCTTCTCCATCCCCCATAACACGGGTCTAGGCGGTGAGTGCGGGGGCACCCACTGCCGAATAGATTATACCCGCGAGGTGGCGCGCGCGGTATCCCGCGCGCCCCTTTTGTGTCGGGGGCGAGAACTTCTCCTCGCCCCCAGCGGTGGGGTCCTCTACGGAGGACCGAACGCCGTCCGGGCTGCGGACGAGTGCTTCGGCGTACCCGTGGTCCGGACACATGGCGTCCCGCTGGATAACCCCCAGGTTTTTTAGTGGGTAAACCCCGCCGTTACATCTTGGCGGGGGAGTCCCACATACCGCCCTGCCGCCCCCCGGCGCAGGGTGACGATGCGTAAAGCATTTTTCCTGGAAAAAAAAAAAAAAAAAAAAGGTACCTCCGATAATCCCACGGAAACGGTGCCTACGGTTGAAACTACAGCGCACAGCTAGTATTTATATTATAAAGATAATTTATGCTTCTGATATATTTATGACAGATTTATATAAATCTTAAAGTTCAAAAGTAATTTGAAGGCCATATTATGATCTAATAAAGTGCATTTATTGCCTTATTTATCTATACCTATTAATATGTTAAAGTAATATATTTAAGCTCCTGACTGCTCTTGGTCTCATGATAAACTTCGCGTATTGGTAAGGTACACCTCATAAAGACCGGAGGAACACGCTGGATGCCAAGCCGCTAACATCCAGACAGATGTTCAACAGTGGAGGTCCTAAGGCTGAAATGATTATGATTCGTCCTTAATGCGTAATCCTGTTCCACCTCTGCGCTTGTCATCCCGAAGCTATAACATAGGTCCAGACTATGCGCAGCAAACCCTCGAACACCGCTGCGCGCGACGACCCCGCCCTCATTGACCGCAGCGTGCGCGGCGGTATTCGAGGGTTGGTCGCGAATAGTTTGGACTCATCTTTAATGTTAAGACATGATTCATGACCGACACGTATGTCATGTAAATCCTCGTATACAGACCGTACCTAGAGTCAAGCGCTCAACAAGTGGATACACGGTTTCGCCTTATGTAATGACGACGTTCTCGGTCAAAGGCTTTTGTGCACTCCGAAGCACGGAAACATCCAGATGTGTACATTTTATGAAATTCGAACCCAGAGCTCCGAATTTCCTGCTGTGCCAAGAACATTACTGTATTAATTTATGACTTACTTACTTCGAGCACAGAACATATTTTTCCAGCCAGTAGGAAACTTGACCATAATTAACATGGACAAATTAATTTAGTTTTAATTAACGTCTTGATATTTAAACCTTTACTTATTATGAGATATGGATCGGTAACAGTTCAAGTTAGTATCGACTAAATGTGTCGGAACCGGTCGCGTGAACTTGCAGGACCACATAACCGGTTAGACTTGCGCAGACTTGCAGAAGACTTGATTTCCATACAAATATACATTTTATATAAAGGTATTGAACTACAACTTATTAACCTATCTAACGAGGATGCACAAAACCAAGCGAATGGAGGAACGATTGTCAGAAAGCAGAACCCTGGCCAGTAAGGAAAGTTGCATGAAGAAGAGGAGTTTCTCAATGCTTTTTCTGTTGATACGCACGACTTTGCCCAATATTCTGCCCTCATACGAAACTCGTGTCAGGATTGACGAACGCATTGCGATGTTTAGTAGGATCTCGTATTACGAGTAAAGTTCTATGTACATATGGTGTAACACTGAGATTGTTATAGACTGATCACATGTACGGGTCACTAAAGCTTTTAGAAAAGCCCAGACTGCCAGACACTTTTTAAATTGTTGCCACTGTGTAAAATACCAGACATAGGTATCCAATACTTATTATTACTACACATACACTACACATATTACTAATACACATTACAGATTTCCAAAGGGTTCATAATTTGACATTGAAATACATGCTTCATCGTCTGCTTTTCTTACTGGCCTACTTATTCAAAAAACTTTCATTGTACCCCTTGTAGTAGGTACACTCCGAAAACACGAGTATTATAATTTGTTTGCGCTCTCGCACTATGCTGCGTGATGCGTGGTAGTGAAAATTGCCTAAATGTCAAAGTTTTTAAAAACATCCTCACCTTGCTCAAACTCCTTGCCATAAATAACAACATCACATTTAGCAATATTCACAGAGTGCAGCAAAGCGTTGCCCGTTTGGTTGGTATTGATGAGCGGGCAAACTCCTCCAATCCTGGCTGCCCCGAGCCAAATAGCGCCCAACTCTGGGCAGTTGTTCAGCATAATGCCTACGGTGTCGCCTCGCTTCACGCCTTGAGCTTTTAAAGCTGCTGATACTCGCAGACTGAATTGTTCCACCTATAAAGAATATAAGTTTTTAGAAACTTTTACTCAGAAATGGGAAACGCACTAAACAAATCGGATGACATCTCGTCAAAATTGGATACCTAAGTCAGTAAATATTAGGTTTAAAAGACTGTTAAAAAGGGCTATTCACAAAAGGGTTTATATAATACTAGCTGTGCCCCGCGGTTTCACCCGCTTAGTCATCGTTCCCGTGGGAATATCGGGGAAAAAAAGTACCACATGTATTATTCCACGGTCTAAGCTACCTGCATACCGAATTTCAGCCTAATCGGTTCTGTAGTTTTAGCGTCAAAGAGTAACAAACATCCATCCATCCTCACAAACTTTCGCATTTATAATATAAGTAGGATTATACCATTATTCTTTTAAGCCTTTTTTGTTTATATTCCTACCGAGTACTTACTACTACTACTACTTACGAGTAATGAGTATGAGTAAAATTTTTCGATTACATGTCATAACCAGTACCAAACACGATTTTTGGTATAGTTTACAGACACATCTTATAAGTATATTTTCATCAGTTAGATTTTCACAATACGAGTACCTATTACCAGATACCAGGGCATCATAAAGTATGAGGAAGTAAAAATATAGGGTAAGTAGATTTCCCTTGCTTTTTTATTCAATTATAATTTATGAAATGATTCTTTTGCTCAATAAACTACACCTTAAACGAACCTTATAGTAAAACTATTAGGTATAAAAATGTCTATTAGTATGTCTTCCTAATTTTTTATCGAACTTTTTGTAACTACAATGAATGAAAATAAAAATCTTATTAAGTATTTGTTGCTACTAACATAATTTACGACTTCATAAACTCAAGAGTAGTAATTACTTACTACAAAATTACGTCGTAGTAGATTATATTTCATCTACTGATAACATACGCAAGAAGTCTTTATTTTAATGACCGTCTCAATTGCTATGGCAATGAAGGCCGAATGCAAAAATATTAATTTATTTTAAACATTAAAAAAAACGCTGTATATTGACCCCGTGACATATTAGTAATGTTTTAATTATTTACCTTTTTGGTAATAAATGTGTTTACTTTTATGTTATTTAGGCTTAGTTTCACCAGCTAGCTTTAACTTTAACTAGTACCTATATACCTATATTACGTAACCTGTAATATGACAATGACTGTATATACAAGTGTTACAAAATATATGTAGTATAGCAACTATTATTTATTCTGTGGTATTAGGTACTATGTACTTAAATGATATCTACCAATAAATCTCATAATTTTGTTATAAAATAAATATATTTATTATTATTATTAGGGTACTTGGTGATTAAAGTATCTCTACTCGTCTTATTATGAAATATACAAAGTTCGGATTTTTTTGGGCTTACACAGAGGACAGCGGCCAGGAGCAGTGCGGCGAGCACTTACAGCTGCAATTTGATACTTGCTATCAAACACCTGTCAAATAATAAAATTTAATTACCTGCTGGAAGGTCCAGGTCTCCTCTTCGAACAAGAAACACGCCTTATTCGGATGCTTCTTCACCATTTCATGGAAGATATCGGGCATCGACCAGTTCTTGTTGGTAAATGTTCTCGTCAACCATAATATTTTGATATAACACCATAGGGCCCTGAGAAATAATAAGAGGCTTAAAACACGTTTCGACATTGGGTCAAGGCGATTTGAGTTTTAGTTAGGTATAGTTATGAGTTATGACATAATAACCATGATTGGTATGGATGATAATTTATAATAGAAATATAGGTAATAAATTCAAACTATACTATATTAACTACCACTAAATAGGGAATACTTTTATTCCCTATTCAGTGTTAACTACACTGCCTCGGTGGCATAGTGGGCGCAAGCTCGACAGGAGGTCCCGGGTTAAATCCCCAGGTCAGGTAAAGGTGTTAAATCTTTGATTTTTCCATTTGGAATATTCTCAAGAACTGTCTCGATTCTGGAACTGTGCCCGGTAGATGGCAATAGGTTCGCCCCTTAAGTATTATCTACATGGGACCAATAACATACTGACGAAATGTGGGTGTGCCTTATACTATCCTTTAGTATAAAAGGAAATCAATTATAATAATTGATGGAGACTGAGAACGAGATATAACGTCGTTTGACAAAATATTTACTCACAAACAATGAATAGTTTGACACTTCGCGCATGAATATCGGACGAACGCCGCCACCGCCAAATTAATAACATTCCACTTTGTCCTAACTTTGTCCCATTAGTGGGCCGGCTTGTGGCGCAAGGTGGAACAATTTGCACGAATACATAATTATACATATACAACATAGAACTGTAAACATGTAACTGTAAATGAGAAAAAAATTCGGCAAACTTACGAGAAATCTCTAGGAGCGGTTCTGGCAGCGATATAGAGCCATCTCCAGTAAAACGCGAAGAGGTAGACGACGAGGAAGATGGCTAGCACTATGAGACTGGTCTGCCAGTTCTGGAACACCCAGGCGACTGCACACGCAGCCACCAGCACTCCCAGGGCCACCACCATTATCACTATCTTACTCCAAGGTATGCCATTTGAGGGGAAACCCTGCTTTCCTTTTTCCACGTCCCCGTTCTTGTGATTGAACTAGGGAGCAAATGATTTCTGTTACGCTCGTGAACTAAATAAAACGGCTCATGTTATGCGATAGATACGCCACGCCGGTCCTACAATCACACACCTACGGTTGATAAAGCTATCGAATCAGTGTTATCGGTTCACAAGGAGTCAATAACTTTCACCTTATACTTAAGGTAGATTGTTACATGCCTACCTACTTATTGAGTAGATTACCCAATGCCTGTCATTCTATTTAACAACTCCTAATTATTCTAAGATTTATTTATGATTTATAAGACCACAGGCAAAGTTCTTAGATACAATATAGAGTCACAAACATGCAAAAAAAAATCCACTCCAAATGTCTGAGCACGCTACACGCTATCACAGAAAACAGACGATACTTCGTAAAGTGCGCCGGCTTTTGGTGGAAAATCTTTTAATTTAAATTATGCTTTATAATTAACTATAGGTAAGTAAATTCAAATGTGTAATAAACTCGTTGATGTCATAGTAAGAATATTTGTCAGTCAATTGCCTCCTCACAATTTCACAATGAAGTTTGTTGAAGATTAGGATTCAGTTAAATTTATGATTATTGTCATTAGCCATACAGGGCCATAGATTTGGGCCGATTTATCAGCGAGTAAAGAGTATATTAGTTTTTAATGTCCTGAGGAGTGCAACTGTCATGTGTCGAGGTTAGTAGTTTACTACAAGGTTAATTAATTAATTAAACTTTGAACATTTAAGTTCAAAAATAATAAATAACGTACCTATAAAGTTTATTAGAGTGTTATGAAATAAAAATTTTATACAAAGTTGCCAGGAAAACGATGTCCCGATTACCGAGCAATACCACAACTTCCAGTCACGCCGTTTGAAAGTTTTGAAACATACAAATAATACACGACATGGCAATTAAAAACCAATTGTTAATTTATATGCGGCTGTTAGATTCCTATTTTATCTATCATTT
Organism: Hemistola chrysoprasaria; assembly: GCA_947063395.1. Classification (NCBI taxonomy): domain Eukaryota; kingdom Metazoa; phylum Arthropoda; class Insecta; order Lepidoptera; family Geometridae; genus Hemistola; species Hemistola chrysoprasaria. The sequence continues at coordinate 6,536,028 of OX346712.1, read as the reverse complement.
TGAGAGCTAAAGGCTGATGCCATAGTTCGTTGAGTCGTAGGTAGCACCGCGGATGAGACACAGACATTTAGTTCTTAGTCAAATAATACTTACTACTGAGTACTATGCGATATGTGAATCCATCACTCTTTGTTATAAGAAAATGTTAATTTGATTCATAAAGTAAAAGAAATAAAGCAGTTTCCGTTGCCTGTGCTTCTTCTCAAATTCAAAATTAAACTCAAAAGCATTTATTCAAATAGGTCATATTCTGACACTTCTGTACGTCAATGAAGATAAACAGTTCTGATTCCACCGTGCGTTCGGAAAGATACCTCTACAAAAAACTTGTAGGGCTTAATTTTTGCAACAGATAGTTTCACAGTATTTGGTTTGCTTACATTCGTTTGCGGCTATGCAGAAGTTTCCAGGCATCTTTGTCCTCTATGTACTGGTTGACTTTATAATAAGCCTTCTTTAGTAAAGTAGATTTTATATAGATTTTGAATTTACCCTCTGAGAGCCCAGTTATCTGTTTTGGGATTTTCTCTTAGGGTGTCTAAGAGCTTTCAAAATTTTATCGAACTGAACATCGAGTACGACGCTCGATATTTCTCACTAACCTTGAGCATTTCGGCGATCTGAGCATTAAGCATTCGAAAGAATGATATATTACAAGGAAATGCTTTTGGACACTGAGCATTTATATTACTACGAAATATGACCACCATATATATATATATATATATATATATATATATACTATACAAATATACTACCTAGTATATTTACGTTAAAATATATAATCATAATAAACAGCATAGCATGAAGAGAACAAACGTTTGAGTCAATAATCAAACTATTGTGTGCGTATCTAAGTTTTAAGAGTTTATGTAAGTATAGTACAATAAATTAATCATTACTATTAGATATTCTTAAAAGCTATTATAGGAGAAGATGTTTTCCAACAAATAATTACCTACATTAATAAGAGTAGGTAGTATTTTTGTTGTTATTTTGGTTACCTCGACTTTGAGTCCGTTGTTTTCAGTCTTATTCATATTATTGTCTACGTTCACCTCGACATTTGACATGATCTCTGATACTTTATACTTTGTTCCAAGCTATTATATAGGTAGGTACTTGTATTTTGTAATTTCCCGTGTATGTGTATATATATTTTTTCTGTCTGTATGATTTTCCCAGGAACTTGGGAGGAGATTTACGTCATTTCCCTGTAACAAAATAAATAAAATTAATAAAATAATGAAAATCGACTTCTTACTTAAAGCTCTAGTACTTAGTTATAGTCCCCTCTCATCATCACCGCCATCTCAGCCTCAGGAAGTCCACTGCTGGACATAGGCCTCCGCGATGAGAGAGCTGGATTTTGCCAATATATTTGCCACGCTTGACAGGGGAGTTGGCGAGCGCACTTCGATCGTTTTACGCAGAAGACGTTGCTGCCCATCCTCTGGATCCATATTCTGGATATAACCATTAGCCGGTTCTTACGACAAGTACGGGTAGAGAGGGTGGGGTACTATTCAAAAACCAGTACCTAAACCTAAAACCTAAACCCCACGGCGCCTGTAGAGACCTATGACTTTTCTCAATATTCTGCGGTGATTCGTACTAAATATTAACAAAAAAAGCAGCATCACGCCCCTTTCCCAAAGGGATAGGCATTTGTGTTCCTAGGATCCACACTTCACTTCAGACTAGCGCTGTCACATGTACCAGAGACCCAAGGTACGGCTGGTGCGACGGGGTTCTGCTGAGCAACGCAAGCGGAACAAACATGCAAACCTCGGTTACATATTTGAACCGTTTGGAGTCGAGACTCTGGGACCGTGGGGGCCGGGAGCTCACCGCATTCAAAAATCTATCTGAGCGCTTGGTCGAGGCGACGCGTGATCAAAATCATCATCATCATCATGCAGCCGTTGGAAGTCCACTGCTGAACATAGGCCTCCCCCATAAGGGGGGTGGTTGCCAATACTCGCCACGCTTGGCAGGCAGGTTGGCGAGCGCAGTTTGATGGCTTACACAGAGGACGCTGCTGCCCGTTCTGTGGAACTCATAACCCTTAGCTGGCTCTTACGGCAACCACGGGTAGAGAGGGTGAGGTACTATTCTAAAGCCGGTAACCCCACGGCACGGTGATCAAAATAATGGCGTTTATCTGGCTCAACATATAAGCATTACTATTCAACGTGGCAATGCCGCCAGCATCTTGGGTACGCTGCCATCTGACAGTGGTTTAGAACACTTGGATTTTCTATAGGCAGACATGTCGGCCTGTGGATTTTCGAAGTATTCTATGGTACGAGTATAGTGTATTTAGTTAGGGTAGATAGTAAGTAGGTAGCTCTATTGTATAGTCTTTTTTCACTAGTTATATATGTTATTAAGTCCCATGGTAATAGGGGACGAGCCTATTGCCATTAATCAGGAACAGTTCCAGAAACCAGGCTGTCGTTGAGAAACTTTACATCCTGACTAATGACTGGATAGGGAGGTATAAGACACTTAAATTATAATATCTAATGACAATGATGGGTAAACTTAATTTATGTAAGAAACAGAACAAAGACATAACTCAGAACAATGTAGTCAATTATGTTGTGTGTTCCGGCAAGGTGAACAGAAAAAATAAACCTCTTGGAATAATTAAATAATGCCCTGCCGGGTACCTACTACCCTCTACACTCTATATCGAGCGGGGTGCGGACTTGTTATTTTGCGTGCAAAAATCACCCACCCGCATGTGAGAATCGCTTAAGTTTTAATCGCATACAAGGGGCACAATGAAAGTTTTTAGAATAGGTCAGTTAGAAAAGCAACTGATGAAGAATGTATTTAAATTTCGAGTTAGGAACTCATTGGGATCTGTACTGTGTATTAAACTCATAATATGTCATTTTTTTACAAATTGGCAGCAATTATAAAAGTGTCTGTCGAGCCTCAAAATGATTTCCGTTTTTCCAGTCAAATACATTTTTCGACGCGCGACAAACACTTTTAAAGTTGCTCCCAATTTGTAAAAACAAATGAGATATGAGTTAAATATAGGTACAAATTTCAGACTCCCATTGACTTCCTAATTCTAAATTTAAATTCATTTTTCATCGGCTGCTTTTCTTACTGGCCTATTCTAAAAACTTTCAGTTTTATTCACCTGTTACAAACGTAGCTTTTTTATATTGTACTGAAATTTGAGATTTATAATATTAGTAGGATGTTTGTTTAAGTTTTATTGTTTATGGTGTAGGTACCTACTTACCAATAAAGTGTTTATCTATTCTATCTATGTTGTGTCGTGTAAAGGTGACGAATAAGTAATTTATTTATCTACCTATATATTTATCGATCCTACTTATCGATATCTGCTCAAGAATTTTTGAGGAAAACTATTATTAGCCCCTAATTATTTTATTAACGCAATAGAGCACGTATCAATTTTAACCCCTGCTGTTAGTTGAAAGTTATATAAGTGAATACTAGCTAGTGTTGATTTTCTTATCACTAGCTTGTATGACAGTGTGGTAGGTATGTGCGTTTTATCTTGGCGAGTCTGAACTCTGAACATAGGCTCTGCGTCTGCGAACATTAGCGCTCGTTAACTCGTGAAGAAAACTGTTATTCCCAGATATATAAACAAATATAGTTCAAATCGTTTGACATTTAGCAACCTCGTTTTAGGTCACTATATAGTGACTTGATTGAACAACTTTTACAAGTCAACTTTTATAAGTTGGGACATGAAAAGTTGGTGTGAAAGGTTTTCCACGCACTGTGACGTACCTACTAAACACTAACTAACAACACAACACCTGCTAACAACACGTGCATTTATCTTGGCGAGTCTGAACATAGGCTCCACAAACTCGTGAAGAAAATTGTTAATATTATGATTGAATTAAACTGAACATTACATTAGTAGGTGTTGTTGTGTTGTTAGTTAGTGTGTGTTTAGTAGGTATATCACAGTCCATGTCCAGCCAGATAACCTTTCACACCAACTTTTCATGTCCCAACTTTTATAGTGACCTGAAACGAGGTTGCTAAATGTCAAACGATTTGAACTCACGCAAACGTCCAGACCCCACTCGTTGAAAGTTCAGGGTACTCTTACGTATACTGTTGTTAAAGTCAACGAACTGAAGGCCATAGCCATTGGCTGAAGAAAGCGAAATGCCGACCACAGTACTACCTGGCTTGTGTACCTATAGATATAGGTACGAGGGATTACTGTGGTCATATCATGTGAGATTCATTTCACATTAGGTACCTACCTACTTATCTTTGTCTTATTCTTACCTTGTATAGGTATATAATATACGCTAATAATAGGGTTAGGTGGAGTAATTTAGTAGGGTAAGTAAGTAGCCATAATTTCTTATTCCGGAAATCCCTACTGGGTGGGACTTTTTCTTATAGATGACATAATTAAATTAATACTTACAACAGGGGACTTCCGAAATAATAAATTATGGCCACCCATTCATTTGAAGAAAAGGGAAGATAAGGTACTGGCTTCTCGAAAAATGGATAGCTCAAATTAGGTCCCATTAGGTCCACGTACGTCAGTAAAGTTAATTGTTGTCTCGTTCGCATTTCGGTCTTATGTACGTCTTTCTTGTTATTTTAAATTGCACGCGCCAGTTGTTGAGTAAGCGCTGAGAGAACGTAGCCTATCTCCCGTTTTCTTTAAATCAATGTGGCCACCTTTTACATTTACCACCATCCTTCTCCATACATTTTTTTTAGTACAAATAGGTATGTAGACAGAGGTAATACCATAAAATATGTGTTTTACCTCTGTCTTAATGAAATGCCCATGCATAGCTGTGGTATATTTAAGTACACCATGATTGATAACATGTACACACTAACACACAACGTACTAGATTTGACGACCTCTACAAAAACGATTTGTTGATTATAGAACCTACAACGTTTCTTAATGATTGTTGACTTTTTTAAAAGGATATTATGTGTGATTATGTTTTCTTGTTTGCGCATATTTCAAAGTGTTTATTCTTTGGCTTAGTTCTTGGGTACCAATCATTGTGTAAACATTCGAAGCTTTTTGATTTTACGGAATAGGTTACGTTACTTTAACTATTTAACTTCATCCGACGTAGATAGATAATACTTTAGGTATTGTACACCACACTTAAATGTACAAGCGGCGGTCTTATCGCTAATAATTGATTTCTTCCAGACAACCGATGGATGTAGAGGATTCATTTGCAGCAATAAGACGGTGGCGCATCTTTATAAATGAAACATATGTAAGATAAGGTTACTATACCTATCCACCTATCCACCTATTTAAAATCTAGCAGGTCTATTTCGTTAGATATCTCAAAATAAATCGTCACCCACCTAATTAAGTCAATCATTGCAAAAGACAACACATCCATACACCTGCATATTTGCATTATTATAATATCAATCAATACTAAATTTATTTGCCTGTCAATATTTTATATTCAAGTTAATAGGGGAACATAGATAATATCAAAAGTTGCGTTGGCAATTTAGCAAAATTATAATATTTGGTGTGCTTTATGTGTTTCTTCCGTGTTTACACGTCATTGAATTCTGCATATAAACATAAACAAATAATAAATTAACACTAATTTATTATAATAATAGTTCTATCCTTGCCATGAGCAATCTAAGGTGTCGGTAAAAACTTCAAAGCAATATGTGTAAGTACTTATTTACGACATTTTCCATGAATTTTCATAAGCAATTCATCACGAATATAAGACGCCGTGATGTGTAAATTTACTGTGTTTATTTACTTTAATATTTTAGATAAATATTAAAGCTAAACTGTACAAATTGTTGCGGTAGATAAATTAGCGGATATCCGTATTTCTTAAACTTTGAATGGTTTATAATATGCATACTCAGGGTACCCATAACTTATGTAGGTATTGTTTGTAGAGCTACATTTATTGAGACTCGGTTAAATGACCTCCGCAATTAAAAATTATCTAAAATCTCTGATAACTTAGAAAACCTTGAAGAGTCGCTCTCCAGGGTTAGTAAAACATGGGTGTGTTAAATATTTTTATTACTTACCTATTAAAATATTATGTGTTAAGAAACCGATTTGTAACTCGCAAGACTCCGGCTCATGCGTAACCTATAATTTGTAATAGTAATTTATCTTTTTTTTTATTTGACACCTGTTTCGAAAAACTAATTAAAATATTTCAGTACAAAAACTATGATTTTATGCTTACCTACGTAGTATGAAGTTATATATATAGAAGTTATATAGGTATACAAATAAATTGCTTACTTACTATAGGTAACTATAGGTACTATAGGTACTTACTATATACAAATAAATTATCACATGTCGTACCTACTTATATTGCATATTTTATAGGTACTTAGACATAATAAAACAGGTAATTTATGAATGGTGTGTACTTATTTAAGTTTTTCACATGAAGGTACTAACTAGAGTGCAAAATACGTCCTATAAGGGGTTACTAATTTTAAATGGAATTAAATATTGTACCTATCCATCATTTGGAAAAAACGATTATTACACCCGTATTCAAGAACAATACTATGATGGCTCGAGCGCATAGGGCTGGAATATCCAATTGGAAACGATTGCGAGCCGTGACGAACGCAGTGAGAAATTCCATACTAAGCCCAGTACTTCACATAAATGAATACGGGTGTTTGTGACGATTAGGGAGCCAAGTCTGAAATCACGAAAAAAAAAAAGATATTTTTATTTATTCAATTTTATTGGCTCCTCAGCAATAATACCATATAACATCGATACTAATCATTAAAACTGGCCTTAAACATGTTTAACTTATTGCATTATTTTCCAAAAGAAACTCTACATCAGGCCACATGGTGCTCATTATAATTATATTATTCCTCTTTATTAAAAAAACTTTGTTAACAAGTATTTTTAATTCGGTATACTATTAATCCCTAGTTTATTATTGTTTTGTGATGAAGGATTGTTCCATACCTTTTGTGTTGGGTCAAGGAATATAAAGTTGTATGCCATATTTCGCTATTTCAGGGTTGGTTTGGTCCCATAGTAAAAATTGTTTTAATCATTTGGATAGTTTAGGTAGAGAATTTTCTAGAGAGGATGCTAATAGTGACAGCAACCTCGTTCATAGAGGTATACCTAGGACAAAACAAAGTACTTAGTTATTGGCTATTATTATGTGTTGGTTTTGATATGTTAAACAAATAAGCATCTATTATAGGGTTTCAAGTTTCAATCACTGTAAAACAAACATAATTAATTATGATTTCTTGGGTCAATATTATGATAGGTGCTCGTACTGTGTACCAATTATATTGTCAACAAACCACAATTGTTTTTTTCAATGTATTTTACATAGGTACTTACGTAGGTACCTACTTGTAAGTATACGCTATCTTTAAGGCCAAAGTGAACAGACACCTTCTAAGCAAACGTGTACCACCTTAGGCCTCATCTTCGCCTTCCATCAAGCGAGATTGAGGTCAAAAGTCAAACGTAAGCCTACTTAATATATAAAAAAAAATTGCTTACATTATGTACTTACGTACAGTTTCAAGTTCCAACGGTGATATCAAAATCTACAGTCCAATTTGGCAACAGCTATGAAAATTTGCATGCGCGTAATCCTATATTATATGGATATCAGCTGTTTCACCCGCGTAATCATCGTTCCCGTGGAAATATCGGGGAAATAAGTACCCTAAGTGTTATTCCAGGGTCTAAGCTACCTACATACCAAATTTCAGCCCAATCTGTTCAGTAGTTTTGGCGTGAAAGAGTAACAAACATCCATCATCCATCCATCCATCAATTTAACCAAAACCGCGCTAGATGGCGCTGGAGGTGAGTTAGAACTCGCAAGCGTTTTGTTCACCTGTTAAAAACGTAAGTTTTTTACATTGTACTGAAATTTGAGATTTATAATTCAAGTAGGACAGTAGGACAATAGGTAGGACTAGTAGGACTAGTAGGACTAGTAGGACTAGTAGGACTAGTAGGACTAGATAGGATTATACACATTAAGTATTAAGTATTGTTTATTGGATAATTCACAAAATAACGGATTATTCGGATCTTTCCGCTTTCCCCCTATCTAACCTATGGGTAATGGATTGAGTAAAATTGTCCTCGACAATTTTTTTATTAATAATACTATAAAAAAAATATTTTGGAAAATGAAAGAGGAAAAGACAATACGGAAATAGTTATTCACAGCGGTGTAGGGTGTCCATCATCATCAGCTCAGCCGTTAGCAATCCACAGCTGGACATAGACCTCCCCCATAAGGGTATTTGCCAATACTAGCCTCGCTTGTCAGGCGGGCTAGCGAGCGCAGTTCGATGGTTTCACGCAGAGGACGCTGCTGCCCATTCTCTGGACCTGAAAACCCTTAGCCGACTCTTACGGCAACCACGAATATCATTACTATCGCAATATACTGAAATACACACACACACACACACACACACACATAAGAGCTACGTGCATACAAAGTTTCATAGCTTCTGCTAAGTAATCTGAACTGTAGTAAGTACTCTTAGATGTCCATCATGGAAATGTACCTTTTTTTGTGATAGTGAGTGACAAGACTAGCAAATCAGGTGACTGATGGTAAGCATAATGATTGCCCATAACAGATACAGTGCCACCCGTAGTATTTAAAAATTCAAAATTCTGCGCGGCACAGCACTGCCCCTGTCACCCTGAGGTATTAGTAATAATGAGAAACAATAATAATTATTCATTTTATCTGCATGTTGCGTTTTTTATCCACCACCAAAAGTATGATTTATTTTACAATAAAATTTAAGAAACACTTTATTTAACGTTTGAGTATCGTGAATGGTGAAAGTAAAAGTTCAACATGGGAGCGAAAGTTTAACATGGGAGTTAGTGTTATGATTTGTGATATTAAACTTAGAGTATGTAGTTACTTATTAGGTACTAGCGACCCGCCCCGGCTTCGCACGGGTAGCAGAAGTAGGTATAGTGAACGTTTAACTGGAGTAAATTCGTGATACATTGTATTTTAATAGATATAACTCTAATGGTTTTCGCAGCGCACGCAAATTAATGACTATTTCGGTTACAATGACCAAACCTTAACACATGTATAAATTTATCGTGGGCTATTTTGAAGATAAGTACTACAAACCCCTGGTACATTCCTTTATTCTACCACCAATACTTTTCACATCGCATGCATAATATAATGACTTTCGATTATTGTGACTAAACCAGAAAAGATGGATATAATCTATGTATACTGTTTTGAAGGTATTGATAAGTACTACAAACCCCTAGTACATTACTTTAATCTACCACCGATAGTTTTCACACCGCATGAAAATAATCACTGTTTCAATTATTGTGACTAAACCAAAAAAGATGGATATAATTTATGTATACTGTTTTGTTGGTATTGATAAGTACTACAAACCCCTAGTACATTACTTTACTCTACCACCAATAATTTTCACAGCGCATGAAAAATAATCACTTTTTCCATTATTGTGACTAAACCAAAAAAGATGGATATAATCTATGTATACTGTTTTGTAGGTATTGATAAGTACTACAAACCCCTAGTACATTACTTTACTCTACCACCAATAGTTTTCACACCGCATGAAAAATAATCACTTTTTCCATTATTGTGACTAAACCAAAAAAGATGGATATAATCTATGTATACTGTTTTGTAGGTATTGATAAGTACTACAAACCCCTAGTACATTACTTTACTCTACCACCGATAGTTTTCACACCGCATGAAAAATAATCACTGCTTCGATTATTGTGACTAAACCAAAAAAGATGGATATAATCTGTGTATACTGTTTTTTAGGTATTGATAAGTGCTACAAACCCCTAGTACATGACTTTACTCTACCACCAATAGCTTTCACACCGCATGAATAATATTCACTGTTTCGATTATTGTGACTAAACCAAAAAAGATGGATATAATCTATGTATACTGTTTTGTAAGTATTGATAAGTACTACAAACTCCTTGTACATTACTTTAATCTACCACCGATAGTTTTCACACAGCATGAAAAATAATCACTGCTTCGATTATTGTGACTAAACCAAAAAAGATGGATATAATCTATGTATACTGTTTTGTAGGTATTGATAAGTACTACAAACTCCTAGTACATTACTTTACTCTACCACCAATAGTTTTCACACCGCATGAAAAATAATCACTGCTTCGATTAATGTGACTAAACCAAAAAAAGATGGATATAATCTATGTATACTGTTTTGTAGGTATTGATAAGTGCTACAAACCCCTAGTACATTACTTTACTCTACCACCGATAGTTTTCACACCGCATGAAAAATAATCACTGCTTCGATTATTGTGACTAAACCAAAAAAGATGTATATAATCTATGTATACTGTTTTGTAGGTATTGATAAGTGCTACAAACCCCTAGTACATGACTTTACTCTACCACCAATAGCTTTCACACCGCATGAATAATATTCACTGTTTCGATTATTGTGACTAAACCAAAAAAGATGGATATAATCTATGTATACTGTTTTGTAAGTATTGATAAGTACTACAAACTCCTTGTACATTACTTTAATCTACCACCGATAGTTTTCACACAGCATGAAAAATAATCACTGCTTCGATTATTGTGACTAAACCAAAAAAGATGGATATAATCTATGTATACTGTTTTGTAGGTATTGATAAGTACTACAAACTCCTAGTACATTACTTTACTCTACCACCAATAGTTTTCACACCGCATGAAAAATAATCACTGCTTCGATTAATGTGACTAAACCAAAAAAGATGGATATAATCTATGTATACTGTTTTGTAGGTATTGATAAGTGCTACAAACCCCTAGTACATTACTTTACTCTACCACCGATAGTTTTCACACCGCATGAAAAATAATCACTGCTTCGATTATTGTGACTAAACCAAAAAAGATGGATATAATCTATGTATACTGTTTTGTAGGTATTGATTATTACTACAAACCCCTAGTACATTACTTTACTCTACCACCAATAGTTTTCACACCGCATGAAAAATAATCACTTTTTCCATTATTGTGACTAAACCAAAAAAGATGGATATAATCTATGTATACTGTTTTGTAGGTATTGATAAGTACTACAAACCCCTAGTACATTACTTTATTCTACCTCCAATACTTATTACAGCGCATTCATATTATGTCTGTTTCGATTATTGTGACTAAACCAAAATAGATGGATGAAATATCCGTGGACTATTTTGTAGATATTAGTAAGTACTACAAACCCCTAGTACATCATTTTATTCTACCATCAATAGATTTCACAGCGCACGCAAATTAATGAATATATGTGACACCATGGTTCACAATATTGCAGTTTTCTTACGGATCCCTAATATTTTTCAAAATCTCATATAGCCTATGTCACTCACACTGAATTAAGCTATCCATAAGTGAAATAATTTTTAAAATCGGTCCAGTAGTTTCGGAGCCTATTCGTTACAAACAAAAAAACAAAAAAACAAAGATTCTCTCTTTATAATATTACTAGCGACCCGCCCCGGCTTCGCACGGGTAGCAGAAGTAGGTATAGTGGACGTTTATCAGGAGTAAATTCGTGATACATTGTATTTTAATAAATATAACCCTAATGGTTTACGCAGCGCACGCAAATTAATGACTATTTCTGTTACAATGACCAAACCTTAACACATGTTATAATTTATCGTGGGCTATTTTGAAGATATTGATGAGTACTACAAACCCCTAGTACATTACTTTATTCTACCACCAATACTTTTCACACCACATGAAAAATAATCACTGCTTCGATTATTGTGACTAAACCAGAAAAGATGGATATAATCTATGTATACTGTTTTGTAGGTATTGATAATTAATACAATCCCCTAGTACATTACTTTAATCTACCACCGATAGTTTTCACACCGCATGAAAAATAATCACTGCTTCGATTATTGTGACTAAACCAAAAAAGATGGATATAATCTATGTATACTGTTTTGTAGGTATTAATAAGTACTACAAACCCCTAGTACATTATTTTACTCTACCACCAATAGTTTTCACACCGCATGAAAAATAATCACTGCTTCAATTATTGTGACTAAACCAAAATAGATGGATATAATCTATGTATATTGTTTTGTAGGTATTGATAAGTACTACAAACCCTAGTACATTACTTTACTCTACCACCAATAGTTTTCACACCGCATGAAAAATAATCACTTTTTCGATTATTGTGACTAAACCAAAAAAGATGGATATAATCTATGTATACTGTTTTGTAGGTATTGATAAGTACTACAAACCCCTAATACATTACTTTACTCTACCACCAATAGTTTTCACACCGCATGAAAAATAATCACTTTTTCGATTATTGTGAATAAACCAAAAAAGATGGATATAATCTATGTATACTGTTTTGTAGGTATTGATAAGTACTACAAACCCCTAGTACATTACTTTACTCTACCACCAATAGTTTTCACACCGCATGAAAAATAATCACTTTTTCGATTATTGTGACTAAACCAAAAAAGATGGATATAATCTATGTATACTGTTTTGTAGGTATTGATAATTAATACAATCCCCTAGTACATTACTTTAATCTACCACCGATAGTTTTCACACCGCATGAAAAATAATCACTGCTTCGATTATTGTGACTAAACCAAAAAAGATGGATATAATCTATGTATATTGTTTTGTAGGTATTAATAAGTACTACAAACCCCTAGTACATTATTTTACTCTACCACCAATAGTTTTCAAACCGCATGAAAAATAATCACTTTTTCGATTATTGTGACTAAACCAAAAAAGATGGATATAATCTATGTATACTGTTTTGTAGGTATTGATAAGTACTACAAACCCCTAGTACATTACTTTACTCTACCACCAATAGTTTTCACACCGCATGAAAATAATCACTTTTTCGATTATTGTGACTAAACCAAAAAAGATGGATATAATCTATGTATACTGTTTTGTAGGTATTGATAAGTACTACAAACCCCTAGTACATTACTTTACTCTACCACCAATAGTTTTCACACCGCATGAAAAATAATCACTTTTTCGATTATTGTGACTAAACCAAAAAAGATGGATATAATCTATGTATACTGTTTTGTAGGTATTGATAAGTACTACAAACCCCTAGTACATTACTTTACTCTACCACCAATAGTTTTCACACCGCATGAAAAATAATCACTTTTTCGATTATTGTGACTAAACCAAAAAAGATGGATATAATCTATGTATACTGTTTTGTAGGTATTGATAAGTACTACAAACCACTAGTACATTACTTTACTCTACCACCAATAGTTTTCACACCGCATGAAAATAATCACTTTTTCGATTATTGTGACTAAACCAAAAAAGATGGATATAATCTATGTATAATGTTTTGTAGGTATTGATAAGTACTACAAACCCCTAATACATTACTTTACTCTACCACCAATAGTTTTCACACCGCATGAAAAATAATCACTTTTTCGATTATTGTGACTAAACCAAAAAAGATGGATATAATCTATGTATACTGTTTTGTAGGTATTGATAAGTACTACAAACCCCTAGTACATTACTTTACTCTACCACCAATAGTTTTCACACCGCATGAAAAATAATCACTTTTTCGATTATTGTGACTAAACCAAAAAAGATGGATATAATCTATGTATACTGTTTTGTAGGTATTGATAATTAATACAATCCCCTAGTACATTACTTTAATCTACCACCGATAGTTTTCACACCGCATGAAAAATAATCACTGCTTCGATTATTGTGACTAAACCAAAAAAGATGGATATAATCTATGTATATTGTTTTGTAGGTATTAATAAGTACTACAAACCCCTAGTACATTATTTTACTCTACCACCAATAGTTTTCAAACCGCATGAAAAATAATCACTTTTTCGATTATTGTGACTAAACCAAAAAAGATGGATATAATCTATGTATACTGTTTTGTAGGTATTGATAAGTACTACAAACCCCTAGTACATTACTTTACTCTACCACCAATAGTTTTCACACCGCATGAAAATAATCACTTTTTCGATTATTGTGACTAAACCAAAAAAGATGGATATAATCTATGTATACTGTTTTGTAGGTATTGATAAGTACTACAAACCCCTAGTACATTACTTTACTCTACCACCAATAGTTTTCACACCGCATGAAAAATAATCACTTTTTCGATTATTGTGACTAAACCAAAAAAGATGGATATAATCTATGTATACTGTTTTGTAGGTATTGATAAGTACTACAAACCCCTAGTACATTACTTTACTCTACCACCAATAGTTTTCACACCGCATGAAAATAATCACTTTTTCGATTATTGTGACTAAACCAAAAAAGATGGATATAATCTATGTATACTGTTTTGTAGGTATTAATAAGTACTACAAACCCCTAGTACATTACTTTACTCTACCACCAATAGTTTTCACACCGCATGAAAAATAATCACTTTTTCGATTATTGTGACTAAACCAAAAAAGATGGATATAATCTATGTATACTGTTTTGTAGGTATTGATAATTAATACAATCCCCTAGTACATTACTTTAATCTATCACCGATAGTTTTCACACCGCATGAAAAATAATCACTGCTTCGATTATTGTGACTAAACCAAAAAAGATGGATATAATCTATGTATACTGTTTTGTAGGTATTGATAAGTACTACAAACCCCTAGTACATTACTTTACTCTACCACCAATAGTTTTCACACCGCATGAAAATAATCACTTTTTCGATAATTGTGACTAAACCAAAAAAGATGGATATAATCTATGTATACTGTTTTGTAGGTATTGATAAGTACTACAAACCCCTAGTACATTATATTATTCTACCATCAATGCATTTCACAGCGCACGCAAATTTATGAATATGGTAATTATATTATGTAACACCTTGGTTCACAATATTGCAGTTTTCTTACGGATCCCCATTTTTTTTCAAAATCTCATATAGCCTATGGCACTCACACTGAATTAAGCTATCCATAAGTGAAAGAATTTTTAAAATCGGTTCAGTAGTTTCGGAGCCTATTCGTTACAAACAATAAAACAAAAAAACAAAAAAACAAAAAAACAAAGTTTCTCTCTTTATAATATTAGTATAGAAGTATAGATTATAGATATAGATAGGTAAAGTAGTAATTATTATTATCCGGCTAATATTATAAATTCGAAAGTTTGCGAGGATGGATGGATGGATGGATAGATGTTTGTTAATCTTTCACGACATAACTACCTGAACCGATACCTGATTGTATCTGTTGTAGTGGTAGGCCTCTTTAGCAGGGGGCCGCCTGGGAAAGAACCACACCTTTGCAGTTATTCATCCGCCAAGCAGTAATGTGCAAACATTACTGTGTTCCGGTATGAAGGGCAATGTAACCACCGAAATTACTGGGCATGATGAGATTCAAAAACTCATATCTCAGGGTGACAGGCGCAGTGCAGTGCCGCGCAGAATTTAGAATTTTAAAACACTGGGTGGCACTGTGTCTGATATGGGCAATCATGATGCTTACAATCAGGCACCTGATTTGCTCGTCTTGTACACTCAGTTTTATATTTAAAAACCTGATACTGAACCAATTGGGCTGAAATTCGGTATGTAGATAGTTTAGACCTTGAAATAACATAAAGGATACTTATTATCCCGATATTCCCACGGGAACGAAGACTTCACGGGTGAATCCGCAGGGCACAGCTGGTACACTATTATGTACCTAATGTATATAGGTACATATGTGATCTAACTCCTTCCTTTTTCTTGCTCCATCATCAGACCCTGGTCTAGGCTATTTCAATTTCAATTTCAAACCATTTTACACATATTTCAATCAACATAGATCATAGCGTTTTAGAACAGAACTAAATTAAATTAAATCAAATCAAATTAAACCAAATTAAATTAAATTAAACTAAATCAAATTAAATTAAATTATTATTTTAAATACATTAAAAATTCGCCTGCCTCTGAGTCATTTGTTTGTTTGTCAGTACATTAACCATGTAGCAATGAATGTACTGACAATCAAACCTATCTGTGAACACTTCTAAGATGGTGTTGGAGCTACCTCGGATCCTGCGCCCCAGGGATGCGCACCGCTTCCGCATCGTCGTGTAAAAACAGTCGACGCGGGATTTATCATACTCATTGTGACGACTCCAATGACCCAGCAACAATGATAACAGCATGAATTACCTGTGACACGTGTATTATATGCATTGTAATACTTTGTAACGTCGCATTCGCTGACGGCACAAGACATGGTGCTTGTAAAATATATTATATTTTATGTGTAAACTTTAATTACCTATATTAAAAGAACTAGCTGAATCTTCAATAGCAGCTAGAAAGTGCTGATATAATCTTGAATAGACTGACCAATTTTCATGAGACGTAAGTAGCTATGAACACTCTCGGTAGCTTACAAACAAAAAATAGCATCAAAATCGGTCCATTCGTGTAGGAGCTACAATGCTACAGACTGACACACAAATACTCAAATACTCGTAACATCCCATTCGTTTTTCAGTCGGAGGTTAAAAATAAGCAATAGTAGAGAAACTGTAAGGAAGTAGGAGGGACCTCAGAAACATTATTTGAATAAAATATTAAACTAGTGTGTATAAAGTGTATACCTCTTGACTGACTTGACATAAATGCACTGTTTGTAGTTATTATAATGTAAAATTTACTTTCACTTCCTCGCGACCTTATTCAAATAATGAATGGGAATGCAGATATAACAATCGAGTTCGTTGACCGTAACTGCTCACTCAGTGTTATAATAATATTAAAGTTAAATTGTCATTGAACTGTGAACATACGTAAAGGTGGTTATACTTGAGATTTTCCTAGTAATTCTCAATGCTCGGCTCGCCGAAATGCTCACGGCAAGTGAGCAAAACATCGAGCATCGATTAAATTGTAAAACGGCGAATGCTCGATGTTCTGACCTCACCTTAAGACAACTCTCCCAAATCTTTATATTTATTTATCAGAGAGCTCATAGATTGCTCTCTGAAGTTAGCCGTTATGGCTGCGCAGTAGCTTCTCATGACACAGACCTATAATATTTGTACTGCACTTACAGTTAATTTCAGGTCTCATGAAGTTTTGCTATAATAATAATAATAATAATAATAATAATAGTCATCGCCTGCCGTCATATTTCACCATGAGACGGAAGTGGCAGGTGCCGGAGTCTCTAGCAATAGCCCGGTTACCATCCATCTAGAAATCACACCTATAGACCAATCAAGTAGTTTCCATCCATTCACAATAGACCTTGTACCTAGCGGGGGCTGTCTTTGAGGTCACCTTAAAAAAAAACTGTAGATGGTTTCAGAGATGGACCCCGATAGGTGCTATACATTACCTTTAGATTAAAAGCTCAAAGGGGCCTCTGCACGTTGGACTTAAAAAAAAAATGGTCTTCGTGCACGCCTATCAAAAGACCGGGTATATCCCGTGTTTTCGAGCGACATAATAATAATAATATGGGACAACTTCCACACACGGTCATCTGGTTCCAAACTAGGCTAGAAGCCTGTACTATGGTAACCAGATGACTGATATACATACTTAATAATATTAACAAGTAGATATACTTTACTAGAGTAAGCCCGCCCGCGATTTCACGCTTCAGATGGGTCTTGTGATAATTTCGAGATATCCTTTCTTAGTACACCGTAAGGAAGTAATTCCTTACAGCGGTTTGGGCTCGTTATATGTACATTTGAGAGCCATTTAAAATGTTATACCTATAGTTACATAGCTACTATATTAAATTCTGTGACGAGTAGCAGACTTCCATGGTAGAGTAGAGACTATATTTTATGTGGAAATTTTAAAATTTTACAGTACAAAGTTCTTTATTAGGTAAAAAAGGTTTGTCTAATGTTGGGTTCTCTACCTTTTGCCTGTGCTTTTGCTTTAGCTTACTCAGCTGTGTCGCTTGCTAATCTTCCCCTATGTCTTAGAGTAGGTACATTACATTTAATAAACTTAAAAGTTTAAACATACGAAGGTACACTAATTGCATACGATGTGTGACTCTATTTTATGTCTCTTTACTCAGCTCTTACCCACCCACTGCTCGGTATAATATGTACGTTATTACTACAATTTATTCTGTGAAATATGCCTCCTCTTTGCTTATCCACTCTTTCCGGGGTTCTGTGCGACACCCTTCCAGTTTTCAACAATAAATGTGCATTGTCATCTGACCATTGGGCCGGTGCGATGGTAGGTCTGCCTTGAGATCGTTGCCCTTCTCTCGGGCATCAAAACTTTCGGGCGTCACAGCCTTTGTCCACCTGTTTTCTTCCCATCTTACCAAGTGTCTTTCTCATCATGTCCATTTTCCTGTCCATCTCCATTTAAGCTTAACTATGTGTATACTTTTGCGTCTGTTACTTTGGCGGTGCTACAACGGCGAATATCTGTGGGACTCTGCTTTGTGAAAAATCCTTAGGTCTTCACAGCTCTACAACTCTAGGTAGGCATACATTTTGAGATTTACTAAGTATTATATATACATTCTGCAAGAAAACTCCATGAATGAATCGAATCAAATTTGCAAAATTAGTATTTTTTAGTATCGCGATTAATTATTATAAACTAAGCAAATGTTCAGTAGTGGATTACCAACGGCTGAGATGATGATGATGATGATGAAGCAAATGTTCTACTAAAATTCGAACGCGCGTCGCCATTAAAAAAATACTTCGTACTTCTCTCACTTTATTCAAATTAAATTATAAATTATTCGGTGATATTAGGAGGGCTACTATGTTTGGAAATATTATTGCGAATAACATTTTCTACCCGGCAATATAGGATTTATAGTATAAGGTTTTCAGAACCCAGCCTCATTGGATTCTAAGCCCGTTTCCTTTTAATGCCTTTGATTGTATAGTCTTATTATTAGTTAACTGTACACTGTACACAGTCGTTGCAAAATGATAGATTAGTCACATACGATTACTGTACACGGCGGTAACTACTCATGCCAGAGTATTTTGTATGCAGAGGACATCTCGAGTCAAAGACATCTGCGGAGTGCCGAGGGCTTTGTCGATAGCAACTTATGTGTCATGGACATGGGTCACCACGGGTTTTTGAACTTGGGAAATTCAGAAACAGTCAATATGTGAAGTTAAAGAAGGAATATTATTTTCCTTCATAAGACAGAGTACCTCTGTACTGTTTTAAAAGAAATATTAGGTATTATTTAACAGTGTATTGTGGAGCCAAATACAGAGCGTTAAAGTAGTAAGTAGTAGATGGTAGAGGGGCGAAGAAATATACTCTTTTAAATATTATTATTTTTATTGACTGTGGTATATACAGATAGATACCAACGTATATTAAAACGTTATTATCTGAACTACCTGGTTATGATATTGAAAAGATATAAAACAGCAAAAAAATATATATGTGTCATTTGCTTTTCTCATCCGTGGGAGCCGTTAGACCCGGCAGCCGCAGAGGGACATTTTCGGAGAGTGGGGAGCAGCGCTCTCCGGCATCAATTATTCCAACTACTGCGATCACCAAGCCGCACAACAAGCGTGATGATTATAGCTGATTCCCCCATATAAATAGCTTGTGACGTTCTATGGGGAGCCTATGTTCAGCAGTGGACGTCTTCCGGCTGATGATGTGTGGGGGTCTAGGTGGGGGTGTGTGTGTGTGTGTAATTTCACTATGTACCTCATATTTAGTCTCATATTTTTACGGGATAATTACCATGATTCGATTCGTTTTTCGAGTTTCTCGATATTCCCGTAATTATCCCGTAAAAAGTGATCCTATTGTTTACAAGATTTAGGACACATCCGTCAAATTCCACTTTCGTCAGACAATGTTTTTTTTTTTACTACAACCATGATTGTTTGAAATCATGTATTAACTCTCGTAAGTTATTAAGGAAACTATATAAAGTTCTCATGGTTCCTCTATTATAAGATTCTAGAACATAAATACCTATACATAGATAGGTACCTATATATCCTACTAATATAATTAATGCGAAAGTTTGTGATGGATGGATGGATTTGTTACTCTTTCACGCCAAAACTGCTGAACAGATTTGACTAATATTTTGTTTTTTAAATAGCCCTGGAATAACACATTTGTTACTTTTTCCCGTTCCCGATATTCCCATGGGTACGATGTCTACGCGGGTGAAACCGCGGGGCACAGCTAGTTATATATAAAAACAGATATAAACCCAGTATCTATAGGTCTCTATATTTTTTTTTTTCTTAGGTGTAAGTACCAAGATATAATTGAAGGTTATGATTGAATATCCTAATAGGTAATATAATAGCGGAATTTGCATATCAATTCGACTACCTACCTACTGTTTCTATGTATATACTCGTACATATTATATTGATAACAAAATGATCAGAGAAATCGGATTCTGAACGATATGAAAAATAATAATTATTACACTTAGTTTTAATTTTCATAACGTGATCATTCTCTCACATATTCTCAAATTATTATATAAAAATATTAATTGGAAATCTCGCGAACCTACGTGATGTATTATTTAATTATGTTTTTATTTCTATGCATCTACGAGTAATGTTAAGTAATTTACATTTCACATCAGCATTTATATTGGAGTCTCAAATAAGATTGTGTATTTATACACATAACCTAAAAGTAATAGGTACCTTATAAAACCTATAGAAACCGAGAAACCATATAGGTGTTTCTATAACAAATATCAATACGTGCTTAGGCGATTTACTAATGCTTTCGGCATTTAAAAATAGCGCGTTTATTTAGCTGGGATATATCTAGTACCTGATTTTTATTTGCTCGATTTTAATTAGGCTCTAAGTAAATGTAGGTATGCCTGGCCTAGGCATCAGTGTTGACTCAGGTAACGTTAGATGAGATCACAGAAACTTAAATATTTGAAGCTAATATGCCAAATATTTAAATCTAAGTTAAGTCCCAAATCTAAGTAATTTCAAAGATTACCTATCTGTACAAAAATCATGCTCATAATATTACGCCAACATTTTGTGCAACGAAGTGTCACGTGTCGAAATGTTGAAGGTCTGTGCTTTGCTCGAGCGTTGACGATTTTATGATCATTATGTTGATATTTTGCAGAAATACAAATAGTTTTTAGAAAGGTAGTACTTGCACGAGTAGGTACTATAGATAAGTATGTACATAAATATTTGCTCTTGGATCGAATCTTGATAACATGAGACCGTCGTATTAGATCTGGACGTTACCGTGCTTCCGCACGTAATTCCGGCATGTAATTCCGTTACTCCAGGCCTCCGTGGTGGAACACGGCTCTCCTCATATTTTAATTCTTAACCAAATTATAAAAATTTGGTCATGACACGTGTATACAAGGCAATGAAGGTAATAAATCTACCGCGTGTTCGGAAAGATATCCCTACAAGAAGAACGCACATAAATTTGTAGGATTTAATTTTTTAACTGATAGTTTTACAATATTTGGTGTCGCGTGGTGGCTAGATGCAGTAGTGTCCAGGCATCTTTTCCTCCATATAGGTACTGATTGTCTTTATAATGAGCCTTCTTTAATAAAGTTGATTTTATAGAGGTTTTGAACTTACCCTCTGAAAGTCAGAGACCTTCGGCCATCCTAGCACACCACGGTTGGGATAAGGATAAGGATATATACGAGGTGTATTTACTACATTTTTATTTGTTTTTGTATTTAGTGCCTACTGTAGCTCTATAGCAACAAACGCTATGTATTATGCTAACTATCTATTATAATAAGTATAAAAAATTAAATATCATATGAATTGAAAAATTATCAAACGCCAACGATATAAACACTACATGTGCAACATATTTTAACATTTTATTGTAATACCTTCTATTATCATAATATTAGCTAATTTTAAAACTTACTTAGCTTATAATTTTATCGTTGCCGTAGACAAAATAATACTCCAAAGCTCAAAGCTTTCTAACGTTGGTTCTACGGGGTGCAGTGGAAACTAAAGGCAGTCTTACTTTTACTCTCAAGTCTCAAGCTTTCACTAGCACACTAATTTGATTGTATTTGTATGACGGTGTACTTACGAGTATGTTTATATAAAAAAGTCGAATATCTATCTTCAGACTTTTAAAAATTTGACACAATCCTATGAAGACCAAAACGATGTTTTGTATTTCCCTGTTTCAATTCACCAACGTCATTGTTATACATGCAATATATAATAATATATACTTATATATAATATATAATAGGTACTTATTAAAATTAAGCCATTCGATAAAATATCTTTGAGATGAATAAACTATGTAAATTAATGTATTTCTTCATCATTTATATGTTACACGAACGTTTAAAAATATGATAAAATATCAGTTTTATACTCGCGTGATCTTCATTCGAAAAACTAAGTTTTAAAAGAAATTATATAATAGGGACACAATTTACTTTATCGCCACATAATTATCTCAGCCATAGGACGCCCACTGCTGAACATAGGCCTCCCCATAGATTTCCATCCAGTCCGGTTGTAAGCGGCCTGCATCCTGCGTGTCCTCATCAGTTTACTTACTTCAGCTTAACGTGAAGCGAGTCCCAACACCCACGCTTTCACTGTACGGCAAATCAATTTTAAGGCAACAAAAAATCGAATTTAAAATTTTTTTTTAAGAAAATTAAATGTTTAGTTTTCTATTCAGTACGTTATGGGAGTCGAAACACGATTGACTAATTTTGACTCGATACAAAAATATCGCGGTTTAAATATCAGGATATAAATGTATCGAATGGGTTGGACTACCTATATGGCCTGATGTTATATAAAAATTCCGATTATTGAGGTAGGCAAAGGTCGTACGGGTCGATTAATGAATAATGGCGCGTAGAGAACACATTCACCAGTGCTTAGTGAATATAAGTTCACGACGTCATTATACACATAACATAACATACAATCACGCCTTTTCCCGAAGGGGTAGGCAGAGGTGTACCCATGACTCAATCCCATAGCAGGTACGCCCACATTTCGCCAGTATGTTATTGGTCCCATGTAATAGAGGGCGAGCCTATTGCCATCTACCGGGCACACTTTCAGACTCCATGCAGTTATTGAGAGAATTCCTAATGGAAAAATTCAATATTTAACACTTTGTTTGACCTGGGGATCGAACCCGGGACTTCATAATCGACAGTATAGCTTGCGCCTACTACGCCACCGAGGCAGCACCTTTATCGTACACATCGTGAATAGTCTCTGTGTCTCTTGCAAGTGCACAGAAAGAGACGGTTATTGTTTTTTTTTTTTTGTACCTAACTATTCATTGTGATTATAAATTAGTGTGACTATTATGGCCGGCTTTCGTTAAACAATCTTAAACTTTAGGCAAAGAACAAATAATACATTTCAGGTTGACATTTTCCGTTCATATAAGTAGTTATATCTATAGGCAATGTGACACTTCGGCCTTGAGATACCTGCACAAGTTTAATACGTACCTATTATTTAAAGGATAAAAGCTTCGAACAAAATAAAATGTTAAAAGTATATTAAATCCTTCAATATCCGAGCGACAAGATCGTGGTTCTTAGTCATTTTCAAGCACAGAGGAGATGAAAGAGCATCCTGATCTGTGTTTTCAAGGATAAAAATACGCTTTCAGGTACGCATTATTTTTCTGACAAGACTATAGGTAATAACCTACCTTCGAAAATCCACAGGCCGACAAGCAAGTCTACAGAAAATTCAAGTGCTCCAAACTCCACTATCAGATGGTAGTGTATCCAAGAATGCTGTCGGTATTAGGTACCTCGTTGGACTGCAATGCTTATTTTAAAACTTATACAACAATAAATTATTATAATGCTAAAAATGCTTTCAAAAGATAGTTATGCCATATCACAAATCTATGATGTGTGTTGGTCCAAAACCGGACAGTTAATGAAATAAGTACTCCCATTTAGATTCTATTATGAAATAAATTGTTAAGGCATAGGTACGTATGCATAGTATAGGGTTCCATACCTAGATACCTGAACAAAATGCTACCGCTTCAATAGCTAGAACATACAGCGCCATTGAAACATTAATTTGGTAAATTTTAAAAAGGATTGTGTCCAAGTTCTAAAAGGATACCAACATGCTCATCTTTTGTAACTGAGTTTTATACTTATCACCATTGATGATTTACGACTTAAGTATGACTGCGGTCCTGCAGTCCGTCTTTGTACACATTGTCATTGCAAGGTACCTTTATGGCAGATGTAATGGGCTCATCACGAACCGCTGGCAATACCGCCTCATTTGTCATTGTGTAGGGAACCCTGGCCTTGAGAGTACTATGGCTACCATATACGTGAGACTACAGTTACTAATGACATATTTTGCATTTAGCATAATATAATATGTAAGTAAGTACTTAACTATTTAGCAGACCTACTTAAGTATTTGCCTGCTTGTGCCTGTAGTCTGTACATCTACTTATTCTACGTAAATCCTAGTTACAATACGGGTTAGGAGTTTGGCCTCAGGCACGCTACGTCCCAATATACACTGATCGAAAAGTACCTACTTATAGTGTAATGTAGTGTAGTGTAAGTTGTGCGTGTCTGAGAAATAGACGTCCCAAACTCCACTAGTGGTGGCGATTGGAAAGGAAATAGTTCTCGATGTAGATTTAGACGATGTAGACCCGTCAAACGCTTTTTTAGGTTTTTTTGTAGGAAGTCGAAAATTTATTTAACAATTCCACGATTTAAAAAAAAAAAAGAGTTTTTTTTGACGGGTAGATTCTGCTCCCCTACATCTTTTTGTAACAAATACAGGTATTAACTACAATTACATATTTTTGATGTTATTACTTAACTTCTTTTTGTTTAAGAGTTTACGAGATCTGAAGACGTTGAAAACCGGCTAATACCTAAACTGAGGTTGAAGGCTAAAGTGGAATCTGTTTGATAACTCAACTGGTTGCCTTTCCAGTTTAGTATGAAACAAGTTTTCTCAGGCCCGGAAGGAACTATTTCATATTGTTATATATTATAATGTAAGTAGGGTTATTATTTATTATGTATGTAATCTGGGTCAGGAGTTCGAGTTCTTGCATACCTAATTAATTAGTTTTATTAAGTATGTTAGTCCAATCTATTTTAAGTAAAGTATATCGTTTGGATTTTTTATAAGTTTACTGGTGATCAGTTTTTGGTTTATAACAATATTTATAAAACAGCCGTTTTTTTTTGCGGATTTGGCTTCTATATACCTAATTAAGTGCGCCCCGATGAAGTTGGTTGAATTATCTTTTCACTAAATACACATAATACTGGTTCATATAGGTATACATACTGTCTGTCTTTTAGAAGATTTTTTTTTAACTCACTTTTTATAAAAACAGATAATAATTTATAACAGATTTCAATACAGGTACTTCATAGCTGTCATTCAATACCCATAATTAAAATCGTAAGTAAATACACATAGGTACTTAATGTTTTGGTTCCAGTAGACCGTTTAAAGAAGCTATCCCTTGATATATTTTTATTATTCAAATAACACTTAGGAGCATAATGACATATTTTCACTCGTCTTCGGCAAATTCGGTCTTGTTATTGTAATAATTTCATACCTAATCAGCTTTGTTTTGAAACTATTTAACAAACAAAGATTAAGTAAGTAATTACGTACATGTTAATTAAGGAATATGTAGATGCCTGTAGATATGATAGTCTTATACAATACGTCCCAGAAACGCATTCGTGCAATGAGAAGAATCGTGAATTTCATTCACCTTCCCACGGATTAAGCTGTCGACGCGACGTACAAATAAGTATTTTGCAAACCAATTTATGCAAATTATACTGTTAATATACTACTGGTTTTTGTTTCCGTACGTTTCATTACAGCATTATAACATCCTGATTGGAAGGAACTTGCGTTAGGCCGCGTCCGTGGACTGTCAGTGTCAGTATCTCTACCGGCCTCCATGCCCCATACGGCCCAATATTATGATCAATAATAACATAAAAACACCCAGGATCCAGTCCAGTAGTAGTAGTACACCCACATTTCGATAGTTATGTTTTTCTATTAAATTAAAGGTCACGGGATTTGACAAACGCTCTTTCCAGATTTAATTTTTTATTCTACAGGATAGTACTTACCAGGATCAAGTAAATAGATACAGCACACATTTATATAATAACGCAAACTAATGCAGAAAACGAAGCGTTATAATATTAAATGAAAGCTGCACACAAACACAAAAATCACACGATAAATCTCGTAAACATGAACCAATATTGTTCATGTGTTATGTCCTGAGACAAAGGTTGGAACAGCGGAACTTCGCGTATATGAGTGTTAAGTAACAAATCGTCTGCCAAAATATTATAATCAATAAAAAAAATGTGACTCTTCTTATTTCAATGCTCTACTATATTCATTGAGTAGTTCAAGGGTATTTTAGAGGTAAGTATATCTTACTATAGTGTAGGTCGTAGGTAGGTATATTAAGAAATGTAAAAGACCCCTTCTCTTCTTCCTGCTCCATCATCAGACCCCGTTCAACACTTATCTGTAACATATATTCATTGAGACAATTTCAATGAGCTTGCATACGATATACTCGACTGCCTCGGTGGCGTAGTGGGCGCATGCTCGACTGCCAATCAAGAGGTCCCGGGTTCGATCCCAAGGTCAGGCATAGTGTTAAATATTAATAATAATAATAATAAATTTATTCAAATAAACAGTAAATATTACCTATGCTATGTTTACATTTCATTGCTCATAATAATTATTACACTTAGTTTATTGTAAAGAGACATATTATAATATAATTATTCTGTTATTTGAAACTGCTATTTCCGAAACTAGACGGGAAGTCTGTATCTTCGGAAAGAGCAAGATTCCTCACAAACATTGAAAGTTTTGACAAACAGGCTGTATTATAAAATCATAGGAATTAATTCAAAATTAGATAAATACATAGGTAACATTGTAGAAACTAATTAAAGGTAAACACGTAATTTACCATATAGTTAATTAAATTAATGAAAAAATCTTGAAATCACTTATTTTACTCAATTACAATCTATGGATTTGAAAATTATACTATAGTTGGAGCGTGTGCGTGCGTGTGTGAGTGAGTGTGGGTGTGGGGGTGTGTGTGTGTGTGTTTGTGTGGATGGGGTCTCGCCCCAATATTGGATTTTTCCATTGGGAATTATCTCAATAACTGCCTGAAGTCTGGAACTGTGCCCGGTAGATGGCAATAGGCTCGCCACCTATTACATGGGACTAATAACATACTGGCGAAATGTGGGTGTATCTACTATGGGACCGAGTCCTGGATACACCTCTGCCTACCCCTTCGGGAAAAAGGCGTGAATGTATGTTATGTTATGCATACGATATAATTTTGACTCCTGGCCCATCTGAATCTAATGCTGCAGCATCAGGTTAAGGCCAAGTCGTTGCAGTCAAATATTGATGTTTACAACAGTTTAACAAATTTCGAATCGATCAGACAGCTGAAAGTTGCTTTTCAGCTAGAAAAGAGCTGATTGTATTTAAAGATTGACATAAGAACTTAGGAACACTCGATCGGGTCAGCTTTCAAACAAAAATAAATATACAAAATAAGATACCTTTGCCCATACCAACTTATCTATATATATGTACTTGTAATTAGCTCTCTATCTTTTGTCTATGATTCAGAGATAACGTCGCAGATATAAATTTTAAATACTTAATGCGGAATCATTAGTGAAGATTAGCATAAGTATTATAAGTATTAACTAAAATATTACGCAAATGAAGTCCGAACAGGGGGCAACATTATCTTATCAACATTCGTAAGTTGCACATAATAAACAGCATAGATATATAGGTATATCTTATAATAATGTAATAAATAACGTTCAGTACAATAACCAGATTGATGCACGTGGCTTCGCCTTATCTCTTCCGTGGCTTCGCTTCTCTCTCAATAATTTTCTTTGGTAATCTTAAGATTTTTATTTTCATTTTATGAGGTTTTTATGACTAAGATACTACACACCTAAGTCTAATTTCGGTCTCTTTCACAAAATTTCACAAGAATCATGTTGACGACAATGTGCTTTGTTTACCTACAACTTCCAGTCGCAAAAAAAATAAAAATTGGCTGTACAATTTTCTGCCTCGGTGGCGTATAGTGGGCGTAAGCTCGTCTACCGATCATGAAGTCCCGGATTCGATCCCCAGGTTAGGCAAAGTATTATTGGATTTTTCCATTAGGAATTATAGAAATGACACAGGTACAGACTCCGGAACTGTGCCCGGTAGAAATGGCAATAGGCTCTGCCTCTATATTACATACTGGGGAAATGTGGGTGTACCTACTGTGGGACCGTGTCCTAGGTACACCACTGCCTACCCATTCGGGAAAAAGGCGTGATTGTATGTTGTATGTAAAATTTTCTCAATTTCCAGCAAATCATTCTTTATATAAACCTCTGATCATATTATTTTGTCGCAAATGCCTACAATATAATATTATGAAGACAGCAAACAGATATAATTAACTCTTTCTGATGCCTACATTTTAGTAGTATACTTGGTACATTCTACTAACACAATGTCTATAAACTATAATATGGCACTAAAGTATTAGATAAGTAGATGCCCAATAATTCAATGTTCTAGTTATAAGATTCTTATCACGTATTACTTTAGAGCTTTTTGGCATAAATTGATCGTGATTGACGGCGAGCCTGACAAGCAACTAGATTCACAGGTCCATTATAATTATAGGCACGTATAGGGGGTAAAAATCGGTAACACTCTGCGTCCATTAATATAATGACGTCAATGAAATTTTGTGTAGCTACCGATAAAAACCACAGGTAATTTCCGAGCATTAAGCTCGTAGGACACCTTTCAAAATACGTCATGTACCTACTTCTAGGTATTCTGCGCCACTTTTCTAAATATAAATAATATTGAATTAATTCTTCTACTAAATTAATTCTAATAATATTTTTAAACTGTTGTACTTTGTGTAGGTGGTTAACAAAAATAGCAGCACCCTGCTAATCGCAGGCCTGGTAATTATGATTATGGTTTAGTTTTTTTATGATCTGATAATTGAAATAAAAGCAAGTAGGTATTTTTGTATATTATAAAATGTACTGACGTGAAATCGAAAATGATGTAAAAAAATAAAAAAGGGTACATTGTTTTTATCTTTTCTTCGAAATGAACCCTTTTCTTCGAAAAGAACCCTTTTCTTCGCAATTCTTGAAAAATCTTCTTATTTTATCACCAAGCAAAGGCACAGCGGGGCTAGAAAACAGCTTGGCTAATTTTAATTTAAAAAAATTAATTAGTTAGGTAGGAATAGGAACTTGCGTATTTATTATAATTAGGGAGGCAAGTACACGGTCTACATAATAAGTATCACCATAATAGGTAGTAGGTACCTATATATTATAGGTTTAATTAACCTAGGTACTGTACGGTCATTTTATCTTGGCCAGTCTGAACATAGGCTCTGCAAACTTAAGCCCATTTAAACTCGTGAAGAAAACTGTTATTATTATAATTGAACTAAACTGAACATTAGATTTACAATAAACATTAGTTCGTATATTTGTTTATCTGGCAATAACAATTTTCTGAACGAGTTTACAGAGCGCTAAAGAGCAGACCTATGTTCAGACTCGCCAAAATAAAACGACCGTATTGAAATGACCTTATTGTGAAGAAATAGCCTGTATATACGGAAATTAGCCGTTTTTATATAAAATTACTCAAATAAATTAAGTAATGAGCATAATATTCAACGTTATCTAATATCCAGAGATATCATTTGATTAGTTTTTGCCATAATCATAATTAAACTTGCCGATAAGGGTATTTACATTATGATGAATGTGGATTCATTATCTTATAACATTCGTGTACGATTTATAAGGCTAATGTAGGTACTATAATAATAACTATGTGTAGGTGCCTAAATAAGGTTAAGTACCTAAAGAGCGAAAGTCTAGCTTTGTATGGGGCATGATATGCGAAGTGATAAAAGTCAAGGTCGATGAAAGGCTATGGGGATCGTAAGCGTTCTTGTAAGAAAGGTTTATTACCGTTTGTTCACCTGGGTGAATAAAAAAGTATAGGTTGGTACTTGATTGGGAAATATGCGTGAATAAACTGGTTGAATGCGATTATATTGCTCGCGAAGGGTGCAGGATATATCTACCTCTGTTCACTTACTAAATAAATTTCTTTTACTTAATAATTATTAGTAGGTATTATTTTATTGCACTTAGTACTTATTAGATATTTGAAAAAACACGTTGCTTGTAAGTATTAAGAGGTACTGAAATTGTCAACTTTTTATTTTCATTATCGGCAATAGCAATACTTATTTTGTGAAAAAATGCAGATATTATAATAAAAACTACAAGTCTCTAGTTTACGGTTTATGAGATAGAGCCCGGTAACAGACAGACGCGGACGGACCAACAGCGGAGACTTAGAGGAGTTTGTAGCGATTGTGGATAAGAGACAATAATAATGGAAGAAGCGACGTGCTGTGCTGATCCCATCTACCTATAGAGAGAGATAATGGCAAGAAGAAAATGTAAGTACCAATAACCTATTCTAATGTAGGTGTTATTTACTAGGTATAGATATAAAAATAAGTAAGTAAGTACCTAACCCTAACCTAACCATTAAAAAATTGATTGAAAATTGGAATTCTTCTTTATGGATGTGAGATGAGGACAAATATTTTAATGTTTTCTTTTAATGTAAATATTGGAGGTACTTACAAAATGCGATTGACTGTCTACTAGATACATAATTTAAGAAGTTATTTTATTAACATGTCTGAAATCCATTATACCTATTAAATTATTATTATTACAGGTCGTAGGTACGTAAGAAATCTAGGGTAAAGCACTAAATAAGAATAGAGCTTAAAACTAGAATCTCTACTTATTCGTATTTTTATTTTGTGCTCTACCAAACTTTACCTTACTATTATCAGTAGGTAAGTAATGTACCTAGGTAGGTTATCCTATTCTTTAGGAAATTAGTTTAAAAAAATTAACTCATACAATTTCCCACTGAAAACTTTTACCTACTTATTAGTGTAATTTTGTGCCATAACAGACTTACCCTTGCTTCCAAAATTCAGGAAATAAAAATGTGTTTCTAAATTCGAATCCACTAAATGTATCGTAATATTTTTCGTAACTCGCGCGAGTTTGGCAAGAGTCTCCGCGGAGAGTTGCGGCCGCGCGTGGTTTGAGCAACGAACTGGCAGCCAGCGCAGCGGAAACAGCAAAACAGTGCCGGTGGGGTGGCAAGTGATTGTAGGTACCTATCGATAATCGCAGGTGTGATTGTCACCGTGGGAGATAGCCACAACTCACACGCTAACAGTGGCTCTGACCGCTCGTGATGCGCCAATCAGAAAAAAATAATATTTTTAAACACGCACGGGACTGATGGCGAGATGTACAGCCGAGAAAAAACATAATTACTTTTTCATCAATGAAGCTAGCTCGAGAGTTGAGAACGTGACGATCTAGAATCTAGATCATACGAGCGATAGAGAATATCATTATTTCCCCATCATTAGTTAGGTAGGTAGGTTCGTATACATAAT
Source organism: Hemistola chrysoprasaria (assembly GCA_947063395.1). NCBI lineage: Eukaryota > Metazoa > Arthropoda > Insecta > Lepidoptera > Geometridae > Hemistola > Hemistola chrysoprasaria. The sequence goes on along the minus strand of OX346712.1, from coordinate 6,504,222 downwards.
ATTATCTCCACTACTCTTTACCAGCCTTTATTATCTGGCTTCACATTGCGAAATGGCATTACATTGATACTGATGTTTAAGTTTATTTAATAGTTAGGTACAATATATTTTTTTTATGTGTTAGACTGAACAGGCGTTTGACCGCAATTTTTGCTGGTAAGTGATGATGCGGCCTAAGTTGGAGCACGCTTTTACAGTAAAAACCTATTCACTCTTGATTTGAACATACCCATCGTGGGTATGTTATAGTTTTCGGGAAAATGGACGACGGCAGCGAGTTCCATTGCTTCGTCATTCTCATGACAGATGATGAGGCAAATCGCTTCGTCCGAGCTATTGGTAAATCTACCAAATAGTGACGATTTGCCGTTTGTCTAGAGTTTCGGAAGGAGAAGGGCGATCGTGAAATCAGCTAATAAAATCAGTGGCGCATTCTCCATGATGTATTTTGTAAAATACGCATAGACTGGCAACTGAACGTCGATGTGCAAGACCTTGTAGTTTGGACTCTGTGTCTGGCCGAGCCGTTCCAAAGATGACAGCAGTACTCCATGCAAGATCGGACTTGAGTTTTGTAGAGAGTGAGAAGCTGTCCAGGGAGTAAAGTACCCCCTTACTTTGGATTAAATAAAGTATATGTAAGCATTCGTAAACTTACTCTACATAAGTAGGTAGAGCCCTAAAGTAGTCACTAAAATAAGTAGGTATATTTACCATAAACAGTTAAAACATTTATACAACTGGTTGAAACTGCCTTTCCCCGTCATAATATTATTTTCTGTAATTACGATGAATTATTATCTAATACCTACTTGTATTAAAATTGTACCTCAGCCATGTGTCGTACAGAGTCGTACTGTCGTACACTTTAAATGAAATTTAAGTGAAAATACCTAATTCAAAACATGAGCAAAACCATGACGTTGAATGTTGAACACATTAAGGTGTTCCTGAGTTTTAAAACAAACCAAATTTAAAAGATTAATCGATGGATTAAAAGTTTTTTTGTTTTGTTGTAAGCGTCATAATTCTATGGTGTTTACTATACATATAGTGTACTGCTAGTAACTATGGCCAGTAAGTTATAGGTTTATGTTGTTTATGTAGAATCCGGAGTGTAGCGAGGGATTACATATAGAGTAGAACCCTAAGAGTAGCGAGGGATTCAAAGTAGGTAACTCGCTCGAGGTCAAATAATTTTGGTACCGTGTGGCACATTCTGCTTATCATCCCCCTTCATAACTCCATGTGAAAAGATAATTTTCACTCCATTTTTTTGGTAGTAAATTTATGATAGTTTCAGCGTTTAATTTTACACTTTCTGGTGTTAATATTTCACTTTCACTGCTAGATATGTTTATCTCATTTATTTTATTTATTTTTTTAAATTTTAGAAGTCAACAAGTAACCCTTTTCCTAATTCAAAGTTTCCCGCGCTCTTTTGTTTTTGTTTATTTTTGTACAGACTACGCATTATAATGGTTCATCACATTGCAACTATACATTCTTCGGAGATGAATATACATGAATTTATCTTGAATATGGTGTGAGTATGAATATTTTGCGACAAATTGAAAAAAAAATCAATTAATGCATTCATAATACATAAATATCTCGTTTCCTTTTTTTTGTATCTTTCGTCTTTGGTATTTTTAATCTGCGGTGTAATGTCTGTGACTCTGTGACAGTTGACACTGACAGAGTAACAGGGTTCAGGGCTGACTCAGACTTAGGCCCAATTTCACCGGCAGAACTGAACGCGATCAGGCCGACTTGAACTCGGCTTAAGCCCGTAACTGAGATCATAACTTCAATTCGGATTTCATGGGCTCAAACTGAACGTAGTTAGGGCTTGAACGAGATTAAATACTGAACGGCCGATTTTGGCCGGTTAAGCTCTGTGATCTTGGTTCAGATGTGATTTGACGTCTATAGGTAGGTACTAAATTTATATTTTACTGCACTGTTTACAAAAATAACGTGTACTTATCACATTTTATTTGGTGAAGGTATAATTTACATAATATTCAAGAAAAATGAAATGAGCATTGGATTTTAATCCAAAATTATTAATATTATTTATTATTCTTCATCTTCATGAAGAATATTTTTGTCACTCTAGTGAGTTTATTTCTCGTGCTCATGAAATCAGATTTTTTAAATACTTCTTGTTTATTCTTTCATATAATATTTTCTCGGAATTACTACCTACCTAGTGAATGTAGGACCTTATTTTCTTTCCACCTTTATGTTGAGTTCTTGATTTGCGAAGAAATGGTTAAAGGCACTTTTTGATAAATGATTGACGAAACAGCACTCACAGAACTAACTCTTATGCGAAAAAACTTTTACACTTTGCAAGTCTTTTATTGTTGGTTGCTCGAGAGCTAAACGTAAACTATCTTCAAAGAAATCAAATACAATATTTTTAAGACATTATAAGGGATACAAAATGGTTCATACGGGTCTCCGGGGCGGAACAATAGAAAATATAACGGGTTTTAAGACAATAATGATTTTAAATGTGTACAGTAATGGAATATAGCAATATAAAGAGAATGGGGATGTTTTTACAATTAGTTTGGTAATAAACTATAACAATAGAAAATGAACGCGCTACGGTAAAATAAAAAGAAATAAAGATGAAAGGAAATATGAGAAACAATTTGTACAAGGAAAGTAATTTTAAACACTAGCTATCTATAATCGTCCATCTGGGGTCAGGTTAAGCTATGTTTCGGTATTAGCAGTTACCGTACTGAGTAACCATAGCTAAATTAATACTAAAATAAAATACATAGTCACAACTTTCAATAATGTGCTAAATATTCAAAGGTCACAACGGACAACGAATTTCGAAAATAACCACAGAACAAACAAAACTTGGCACATTTTGGCAACTTTGACGTCATTTTGACAGTGACAATGACATTTGTCTTTAGAATTTATGATCTGGATCACGTGAACTTGGTTTACGTGAACGGGATCAAAAATGTACTGGTGAAATGAGTTTTTTTTAAGCCGAGATTAAATTCAATATTTGAACTCGTTCACCGTGAACTAAGATCAGCTGAACGCGTTTTCGGATCGTATCGGTGAAATTGGGCCTTAGAGTTATTTTAAACTCCTCTTTGTTCTGTGTATACGGCGATTGCCGTAATATACGGTAATAGAGGGATTCTTTTTATAAGATACGGCATACGGCAGGTTTACCATTGCCGTATCATAAAATACGGCAATTCATTTTTTCTGAAAGAACGCAGTGAATTTAAAACTTGACATTAACAACACCTTTCATGCAAAGATTTGAACGAATGATATAAATTATAGTCGAGCCAGAGATATTACGTGCTCAGTGCCAGAGATTCCCTTGTCATTTATAACAATGTTTGCAGAACTATTAATTGAACTCTTTCGCATATCCCATCTGTCGGTGAGAATGTATGAGACAGTTATTATGGAAAAATTACCCATATTGTTTTAATATTAAATTAGTCAGTCACAGCCTGCTCATTCCTTCTCATTCCTTCATTGACGCGAGAGTATATGAAACCTCTACGGTGAAGAAAATTATTTATAAATACTGTTATTGAATTATTAAAATTTGAATTTTATAGTACTATGGCAATTTTGTGCATTTTATTCAAAAATACGGCAATTGAAATGTTCAGATACGGCAACCATGATTTATACGATAGTAACCACAGAGTACTTTATAATATATACTGATAGTAACTAGTATAAAAACAGACTTTCAGTATATTTATAGTACTCTGTGCTATAGACTATAGACTGTCGCTGTTATCTGTTATCTGTTAGCAGTTAGCAGTTAGCACAGAACAAAAGGAACGAGCCACAGATCTCAGGAGCACTTCCACCAAGAAGTTAGTGATGTGCCGATTCGATTATATTGATAATCGATTAATCGATTATGCTAATAATCGTAATCGATCAATAATCGATTATCAATCGATTATCAAGCGATTATTGAAAACCTCGTCTAAAACGTCCGAAATTTGTAATCGGCTCTATCTAGATAACATGTCTGAAACATATCCTAACAAAAAATATGACTTCTTAGGGTATACTCTTCTAAAAAAAGAAAACATAATCTTAGCGATAATATTTATTAGATTAAAAAAAGATGAAAGTATTAATTTTTATTTAATTTCATACAAAAAGGAAAGTTGACACACATATTATTTTATATTTTCAAGCAAAGACCAATTTGCATTCAAAAATTTTATAAAATCAAGATGTTTCGGGAGAAGCCGGTTTCTTCTTAAATTAGTCACCATACCAGTTTTTGAAAAGATTCTTTCAGAGTGTACTGAGGTGGCTGATATACTTGAATATTTTAAGTGTATTTGATATGATATAATCCTGGGTTAGTCGTTTTCATGCTCTCCCAATATACTAATGGGTTGCTCTTTCTGTCAAGGAGTGGTAGCTCAAGAAACTGTCCTAAAGTAGTCAAAATTCAGAGTTACCATAAAGCAAAATGACGAACAAAAAAAATTTAGAAATAGTTCAAATAGAAAAAGTTGCTAGTGTAATAAATAATAATAAATAAATGCTTTTTGTCACAATCGATCATGATCGATTATGTGAATCATAATCGATTGGCAACCGATTATTCTCATAATCGATTAATCGATTATTGATAATCGATTCCGCACATCACTAAGAAGCTTAGAGGTTTGTATCCTTGTATAAAGGCTCGTACACACCTAAAGTATTAGCTAACACCATAATTATGCCTAGAATTATGCTGTTGACCCAGATCTGCATTAAGGCAAACCGGGGGGTAATGGCCCCGGCTGCATATAACACGGGGGCGGCCAAATCATGGGTAAAAACATATTTACCGATGCTCATCTATTTCAATTTACTATGTACCTTTGGTGGTACATAGTCTGGTACAAAAAGGTGTAACAAATTATTAATTATTCGAGAATGACTTTATGTACCAGCACCAAATCCAATCATACATGAACTAAACTTGGTTTAATCAAGCTTACCTCTTCGTCTCACACAGAAACTTAAATTTACTATATAATAAGTTTGGGTGAGAATACGATCAATATTATTAATCATGCCCCATTTAAATTCCTCGATCCGGTCCCTGTGTTTCGGCCATAACAGTGTTCACATTGACTGACTTCCGGTGCTGCCATAGACAGTATGCCTGCTTTTTTCTTTCTTCTCAATTAAACTCGCATGTTAAATGTATTTGCCAGTGTCAAATTTAACTAATTTTCAAGTTTAGTAAAGTTCTATTAGTCAAAATTATGGCAGAAATAGTCTCTGCCTACCTCTACGAGAACAAGGCTACAGGGAACAAGGCTATAGCCTTGTTATCGTTTTTACACATAATAATACGGTTGTTTTACAGTGGGAGCGTCTCGGCCGGGGGCATAGCTGAATAACAAATTTTTCACTGTGGGTGTGTACCTGAACGGGTAGAAATTAATTGAGGGCTAATATAATTGAGGGCGCCACTTGCTCTATGTATGGCAATACATTACTGTGTTCGGGTCTGAAGGACAATGTTACCAGCGAAATTACTGGGCATGACGTAATTCAACAACTCATATCTCAGGGTGGCAGGCGCAGTTCAGTGCCGCGCAGAATTTAGAACTTTAAAACACTGGGTGGCACTGTGTCTGATATGGGCAATCATGATGCTTACCACCAGGCACCTGATTTGCTCGTCTTGTCACTCACTATCATAAAAAAAAACTTTATTACTTATAAACGATTTTGATACTTTGCAATTTTAATTTATTTTCTATAGTTTTTACCTCTCTAGTAGTAGATATGGATACAAGTAACTACTACCCGACGAAAAAAGGGGTCTATATAACTCGTTCATCTAGAAATTATAGTCAATAAATAACAAATCGAACTTGGAATCCTATTTCATAAAAATTAGGATCAGGATAAGGATTGGTAATATCCTCAATAGTGAGCGCAAGCGCTACTGCTACGAATTTTCTCAGTCTGGATTTCTGCCTGGTTGATGGCAATAGTATCACCCCCTATTACATGAGAAAAAGACGTGATGTTATGTTTTATTACTCTAGTGGTTTTAGAGCACTTGGATTTCCTGTAGTTTCATATGTCGGCCTATGGATTTCCGAAGTTTTCTTTAGCATAGTGTATTTAGATAAGGTAGATAGATTGTAAGAAGGTAGCTGTATTGTTTAGTCTTTAATGAATAAAAGCCACTGCCCTTTTACCACTAATAATTAAAAAATATCAAAGAACTGTTCTTTCATAAAAGTATTTTTATTTTAACAAAGCATTTTGTAAGAACTTTTTTTGATTACTATTAAAGTTATAGAAAAAATACAAGTGTTACATTAAGTATGGTTCGCAAGCTATGTATCACCGGTATTGTGTTTTTTTACTTAATATCTTCTTAATTATATAATATTCATAATCTATTAAACTGTATACTAAAATAAAACGTTTTTAAATGAACTAGATTGTATAAAAAATAAAACATTATTAAGAGATTAATCCCAATTTCTCATAAAATATTTCGTAAATGCTCTCTGCTTCCACCGTAAAAAATATCGTTTCGTTATACACTCCATAATATAGAGAGTGTAAGGATTTCTTTCTTCACAGCATATAAATAATGATTTTTTTGCCGAATGGCGCACTTGTCAAAATCGTATAACTGTATTTTGGCCGGACTTTTCTGTGTTTTGCAGGAGATCCGAATTCTCCGTTATTTTTTACTCTCTCTATAGCGATTCTTCTATCAGAATGATTTTGATACACCTAAAACATAAAAATAATATACAAAATATTAAAGTTTTTAAGCTACATCTAGCACACGTGTGCCACGTACGCCGGTTCTGGGCGCGTCGGAGCGCATACATTTTATTTGGCGACTAGCTGTTTAGAGCTACATTACGCACACGCATTAGGCGTGGATCTAATGTAGCTCTAAACAGCTAGTCGCCATACAAAATGTATGGGTTCCGACGCGGCCAGATCGGCGTACGTAGCACACGTGTGCCAGATGTAGTTCTAGCTTTACTTTAATAAGGTACACAATAAGATGGGATAATGTTTGAAATTTTTATTTATTTTTTGTTCAATTCCTAGTCTTAAAGTATTTTCAACTTTTAAAATGCAGTTGCCTTTTTAAAATAAATACTTATTAAATATACTCTTTGATTTTATTATATTTTCTCTTTCTTAAATTCATAGATAACATAAATTAATAACAGGCTCGTAGAAACTGTCCAAACGGTGGGCTCTAAGTTCTATAAACTCCGCCGTACAAATAGACCTCAAAAATTGTCCGATCACACCCTGAGCCTCATGGCTGAGCGACGCTTGCTACGATTTCAGTCTCCCGATGATGCTAATAATTGGCGGATGAATAACTGGCAAAGGTGTGGTACTTCCCCAGGCGGCCTCCTGCAAAAGAGGCCTACCACTACAAGACATTATTCCGAAAGAATTTTCCACAATTATTCTACCTACTACTTCGTCATCTCATTAACATCTCAGCCATAGGACGTCCACTGCTAAACATAGGCCTCCCCCACAGATTTCCATTCAGTTTTGTTACGTATTAAGTGTAAGTCGCTTACTACAACTCGATTTCTGGACTAATGTAACTGGGCCCTTCTATAATCAACTTCCGGTCCATGTAGATAAAAAGGCGTTGTGCTGGCAACACTACACAAACACTGCTTGGTTTGTGTGAACACTAAATCGTCTATTCTCTATGATTAAAGTTTTAGACAACAGAATTCTTAAAGGCAATTTTCTGCCGATAATTATTGTGTTGATTAAAACTTTAGATGTGGACAAGGGGTAAGTCACAGAACAGAGATAAGTGTTCTGTGTTTGTAACCTCCAAGCTTCTTGACTTCCACTGGCTACTGAGCCACAGAATTGAACCACTGAGCATTGAATTGAATCCACAGAACACATATAATTGAATCACAGAATTGAATTGAAGAAATCTGCTTTCCTCTTTGTTCTGTGAAATCTGCACTGAGAAATCTGTTTCAGGATTTGTTACAAAACAGTGAAATTGTTTTATTCGTTTGTATTCTGTGATTGTTTTATTGTTATGTGAAAGCGGTGAAAGTTAAACAGTAAGCAAGGTGTAGAAATGCAGAAATTCCAACAAAATAATAATAAATATCAACTGACTAAAAAGTGTAGAAAATGTTTGATATTTGCTACATTTGTTTACGGGGCGACAGAGAACTTCGGTCAATAGATGATGATTTGGAAAATTTTTACGATGAACTGTGCAATTACCACGTAAGTTCAAAATACTGTAAAACTAGTAAGTATGAATATCTTTTTGGAACAATTTAGTTTCGAGATAATGAGACTTGTGAAAAGAGTGTGCAAAATGATGAGGCAGCATAATAAATAATAAAAACTTATTTAATAAGGTAATATTGAATATAATAAATTTTATATTCATAGTAAATTCGTCAATTTTATTATTTTTTATTATACAATAAGTGTAAAAAAACTGCCTGGGTCATTTTTGCAAATGAAAAGCCATAATGAAAATTTGGTTTTGGAGAAGTTGGCAGATATACAGTGGAAAGCAATTTTGTGTTTTGCACATTTGACCACATTTTGATTTTCCAGGCAGAAAACCTCACCCAGTTTTGCTCAGAATGCATTTATAAGCTGCAAAAATGCTATTCCTTCAAGAAAAGATGTCAACTAGCAGTAAAAACATTGACAACATGGAAGAAACAGAAAGCTGTAAGTTTAGACTTTACATACATATACAGTCGCGCCTGGTTACCATAGGGGTAGGCAGTGAGGCAGAGATTATTTCCCTCCACTTGCAATGATACTGACATATACAGCTGTTGTTTCGTCCACTTTCATGACAATCTTCATACATGTTCTTTGGTTGTAGGTACTTTTGTCTTGGCCTTTCCATAGAACAACATCAATTTGTTCATTAAAAGTATGCCTTTAGACTAAGATTAAAAATTAACTCGAACAACCCATAATACACTCTTTGGTCTTCTATCAAGGCACTATTCCTGAGCATGAGGCCCTAAGTTTGATTCCCAGGTCAGGTACACAGTTTTATTGGATTTTTCTTTTAGGAATTTCTCAATAGCAGACTGGAGCAAACCCCCACCTAGGCATGCGTAACTCAGCTCTGAACCGACTCAAATATACATATCATATATGTTTGAATCACCAAGTCACAGCTCAACTATAAACTAAACAGCTCATTGGTGGCTTGCAGCTTGCGACTCATCACTGTCATTCTAAAGAAACAACCTTGTCACGCATCTTGAGAGTTGAAAATCGAACGCAAGGCACTAGAGATTTACGAATTAAACAAAATGAAGTTGCATTATCTTTTTGACCCGTAATATTAGTAACAAAAATTATGAGCTGATTATTATGTGTTTTGTAAATCAGGTTTACTCTGTATTCGCTAGTTAGCTCTCATTAGAATCAGTTTGGGTATTTCATCTGAGTAGTTTAAACTATGCATATAATTTTGAGATGTGTTGAATTGATTTGTGAGCTGATCTGTGAGTCGGTTCATGGTTACGGCTCAAGGCTCAAGTGGATGAACTGTGAGCTGAGCCATGATGAATCACAAAAAATCATAAAGAATCATAAAGATCTGCTGAGTTACCCATGGCTACCCCATCACTCGAAACAATCGCCAACGCGCATTAGCCTACTACTACTATGTAGAAAAAGTAACGTGTGTACACCCGTCAAATGTGTGCGTAGTACGGGTGTCTGCCTCGTTGTCTGCCTGATCGCAGGCGACGTAAAATGGCGAGGGGAGGTGAGTGTCACTTCTTTACGTAGTAATAGTTAGTATTCTTTGCCTGTAGTCTAGATTTGTGTCCACTTGATGGTAATAGCCTCGTCCCTTATTACAGGGGGCTGAAAACATAACTGGCGAAGTGTGGGTGTCTCTACTATAGTCTATAGGACTAGAAACACCTTTGCCTAACGCTCCAAGGAAACAGGGTGTGATGTTATGTTTCTTTTCAGGTGAAGAAGTCAATAGACTTTCTATACACAGAAATGCCTCCCTCAGAACTAAGCCTATGCAATAAAAAAAAATTTAAGGTGAGTTCTTTTTTATTATCTGATTACAGCAAAAGACATCATAGGTTTTTTATCCATAGGTGGCAAACAAGCAGATAAGCCTCCTGATGGTGAGTGGTTACCACCACCTTAAATATCAAGGGTTAAATATTGCCAGTATGTTGCCAACCCTTGAAGACTATTCTCTCTCCCTTTGAAGAGCCCTATGTTGTAGCTCAACGGGAAGACTGCAACAAGGAGATCATTACACAGTTTGATTTGTTGTTAAATTTCAATTTTAAAATTAGTTTATAAAGGTATAATAGCAAGTATAGCCAACTTATACTTTATAACAGTCTCTCTTCAATGGTTCCAGGTATATTTCAGCCAATCATCAAATGCAATCTCATCAAATTCCACACAAACATCTACAAAAACTCGTTCACATATCGTCACACTCAACATACCGCAAGATGATGAAAATGATGATAAACATTACGATTATGATGATGTTGACATAAAATATGAAAAAATCAAAGTTGAATTAGACACAGAAAATAATTCAGAATACAAAAAAGATGATGAAACGAATAACTGGCAAAATCAACATGATGATGAGATTGATGTAAAGGACAATAAAATATTTGTTTCGAAAAGTTTACTAAACAATCACATTGATGGTGACGATTATGATGATGATGATGATATAAATTTAAAACAACTTTCAAGAGTTAATTCTTCGCAAAATGATCAAAATGATGATGAAAGAATTGATGAACAACCCGAAAAGAAAAGTGTCAAAAAAAGAATCAAATATAAAACAGTGCAATTTGATAGAGGCGAATTGAAAAAACTACTGCAAAGGAAATTTGAAAGATTTGGTGAAGTAAAAGATGATAAAGGGAACAATATTGATATGAACATTTTGTTGACTAATATGGATAAATTACCAGAAAGGATTCTTAAGAATATTCGTAATCTTTGTTCAGGTAATGTTCATGGGTTATACTACTATTCTATTAATATTATAGATGTGAAAGTCTGTGAGGATGGATGGATGTTTGTTACTCTTTCACACCAAAACTACTAAATCGATTAGACTGAAATTTGGTGTGTAGCTAGATTAGACCCTGCAATAACACATAGGGTACTTTTATCCCGACATTTCCACAGGAACGACCGTGGGCATAGTATTATAGTATAATATAAATGCGAAAGTTTATCGGCGGTGTGTTTATTACCTCTTCACGCCGAAACTACTGAACCGCTTGAACTGATATGGAATAGCACATAGTACTTTTCAATGTATGAGACCATGTGAGACAAATAATATTAAATATTATTTTACCTTGTGTTATAGGTTCAGGGCCATTCAAGCCAGCAGCTATTCGTAAACTATCAGATGTGCAGGCTCGTTTTGCCAAGTTTGAAACTGTTTTCACTACAATGTACCTCAGTGATCCAGCACAGGTAATAAAAAGTACATTATTGCAAAGGCCGCGAAATTTTTGGTAGTGGTAGGCCTCTTGCAGGGGGCCTGTGGAAGTACCACACCTTTGCCAGTTATTCATCCGCCAAGCAATAATGTGCAAACATTAATGTGTTCCGGTCTGAAGGGCAATGTTACCAGCGAAATTACTGGGCATGACGAGATTAACTTATATCTCAGGGTGACAGGCGCAGTGCAGTGCCGCGCAGAATTTTGAATTTTAAAACACTGGGTGGCACTGATTCTGATATGGGCAAACATGATGCTTACACCATCAGGCACCTCATTTGCTCGTCTTGTTATTCACTACCATAAAAAAAAAATAGGCAATTGCAGGTCGAGGTAGGCGAGGACTTCACTAATACGAGACAAGCAGTTGCCATTTCCGCCAAAGCATATATAGTGCTTTTCTCAAAAGAATGCAGGGAAATAAAACATACTTTCTTTTGATTTCGCTGGAAGCAGGTTTTCCATTGCCAATTTGGCTTCTAATCATAAATCTGGTGGAGTACAATCAATCTTCATTTCACTCTCTGAACCGTCGGAACTCATTTTAATTATTAAATTTATATAAAATAAGTGTATAAATAACAAATCAAGACGAATTTTCAGCTTTGCCGCCAATTGTCAATTTATCATCTGTGCCGAAAGACAAACGCATTTAAGGCTTTACAGCCACGTGAACGCAATTTGTACTAAGCTAAGAGAGTATATGCATTAATTTATTTATTTTAATTATTTAATCAAAACTGTTTGAACCTATTACATTGATTAAGAAACAATAATATGTACATTAGCTTAAAAATACAGAACAAAACAAAAGTAAGATATTACATTATGAAATACAAAAAAAAATGTTTCATAAAATGTATAGTACATTAGCTTAAAAATACAGAACAAAACAAAAGTAAGATAAGTATTACGTTATGAAATACAAAAAATAAATGTTTCATAAAATGTATAGTTCGACACAAAAGAGTAGAAAATAATGGGGGCGCCACTTTCTTTTACAAGAGTAAAAACAATTTCATCAACTAATACACTTTAAATTAGTTCCGTTTCTACTCTTTTGTGTCGGACTATAATTAACTAAACTTATGATGGAAGGCTTTATCCAAATCATAACCACTCAATTTTTAACACTCTTCTTTCATGTTGTTTAACCTGACTTGGGAATCAAACCGGGGACCTCATGACCGGCAGTAGCACTTGCGAACCACTACGCCACCGAGGCAGTAAATATAGAAGTATGTGTTGGTCTGCATGGGAGGTCAGCTAGTTTGTATTAGATTGTTTGACTTCAAATATTATGTTCATGTCATGTTTTTAACATTGTTTCTAATGAGAAACAAAGAAGTAAATAATTTATCATAAGAGATATGAGTAGAATTTTAATATTTTATTGCTGACTATAATGTGTCGCTTGATATTATAATTTAGTATCAAGCTGTGCATTTAGCTGTGTGGTTCCCGGCTATATAATAGGACCACCCCTTTCTGTTCCCGTGGGAGCCGTATGACCCGGCAGAGGGACGTATTCGGAGAGTGGGCAGGATCACTCTCCGGCACCAAGTATTCCAATTAATACGATCACCAAGGGCTGGCTGTTATTTTACACTGCATAGCCGCTTTTAGCTTAATTTGTCTAAATTGTGTGTGTAAATTTGTAGGTTTGGGAAGAGTTTCAGAAACGCAAGCAGTACATAGAGTATACAAGCACAGAACACAGATGTGAAACTTGTGTCCGTGGCTTCAAACATGCCAAGACTTTGGATTATCATAATAAAACTTATCATGATGTAAGTAATAATCACTAGACACCACTATCGAAAACATAAACAAAAAAGCTATATGTGACTAATGAGTCATGTGTTACGGCGACAAGGTCAAACGGGTCCTATATGCCTTCTAGTACCTTGCTATTTAGATTTCTATGGTTTTACCAATATAACATAAAATCACGCTTTTTGCCCGAAGGGGGTAGGAAGTGTACCCATTCCCATAGCAGGTACTTCACCTACATTACCATTTTTCCGGGGAAATATTGAAATATAAAGTTATTATGTTCTTTCACACGGTCCCGTCTAAGTCTAAAACAAAAATTATTAAATCTGTCCATCTTATCTTGTATAAATTGGCTGAAATATGATGAAGGTTTGGAGAGGTCGGAAAAAATTATGCTGATTGAGAGCTTTAAGGTGAAAGCACAATTATCGTAAGCCGAACGCGCTGAGCATACGAATTTTTGAATTCTATAGATGGAATCCCATAAAACCACGCACACCTGTCCGATCCGGACGATCTGACGCGGCTCGGATAGATATGCGTCCACCTTAATTGGCGTGCGCTGCGTAAACCAATAGAGCTATATGAAAACAATGTATTACGCCGTTAAGTCCCGGTAATAGAATAGTCCCCAACTCTTTCTACCCGTAGTTTCCGTAAGAACCAGTTAACTTCTGGTATGCCGAGATTCCAGACAACAGAATTTGCATTGTATCTCGCGTGGATCCGCGTTCCGGCAAACCACAGGTTAAGGGTTATGAAAGGCTTTTGAAAGTTTTGTAGTGGTAGGCCTCTTTTGCAGAGGGCCGCATGGGGAAGTACCACCTTTGCCAGTTTTATTCATCCGCCAAGCAGTAATGTGCAAACATTACTGTGTTCCGGTATGAAGGGCAATGTTACCAGCGAAATTACTGGGCATGGCGAGATTCAACAACTAATATCTCAGGGTGACAGGCGCAGTGCAGTGCCGCGCAGAATTTTAAATTTTAAAGGACTGGGTGGCACTGTGTCTGCAATCATGATGCTTACCATCAGGCACCTGATTTGCTCGTTTTGTCACTCATTATCATAAAAAAAAACCAGAGGACGGGCAGCAGCGTCCTATGCGTAAAATCAATCAAACTGCGCTCGCCAACCCGCCTGCCAAGCGTGGCGCTGTGGGTCGCTATTTAATAATCAAAACTTAATATTTTCAGGAGTCGGCGGGCACTTTAATTTGTAACTATTGTCAAATGCGTTTCAAGACCAAAGCAATGCTAACCAAACATAAAGCATTACATTCAATGATATATAAATGTAAACTGTGTCATTTCGTCACCAACTATAGGTAAATATTATCCTCGTCGCCAATGTAATATTTTTAGACTGGGGCAGGAAATGATAAATGCGTGTTCTCGGTAGCTTGGTATGATTCCAAATGGCCTTTATAGTCTTTAATTATGAAGTAATATATAAGTAGCAGGGGCGTCCGTCTTGACGGTACAATTTCAATGGGCTTGACAGAGAGAATAGATAAAGAGATACGCGATAGAAAGAGAGGCAGCTTGTATGTTAATAGAACGATAATTAGTTAGGCGCTGTGCGATCTGAATTGAACTTTATTGCGTCGGAGCTAGAGTCGCTATTTATTTGAATGATATTGTGGTGTGTACCTTTAGTATTCTGTGCTAATATATAATTATTACTTACGACTACCTACATTATTTATGATATAAATATATGTTTGCGATCTACCTACATACACTACATAATCCAAGGGGATCAGTTTCAATAAATAACTTCGCTCCCTTTTCCCGAAGGGGTATTTTACTCTAGTTATAATATTTTAGGGCCGCGATGGTGAAGCACCATGAACTTCATAATGGTGTGACGTACACTTGTAAACACTGCAATAAGGAATTCAAGTAAGTATACTAAGAGGAATAATGCAAAGAATTAAACCAATTTTGTCGGATTTTATCGCGTATATTTACATATATGCAATTTATTTAATAAAAAATTTTGTGACTGGCTATTTTATGCAACTGCTTTTATAGTATTAAGGAATTTTTGGACTTTCGTGGAGATTTTAAAATTATGTTATATATTTGCACGTCTGCTTGCAGGCTGAATGCAGTGACATAGTTTTAAGATACCGAACAACCTTTGTAATTATACATTCTCGCAAATAAATATTTGATTATTGATTATAATTTACTAGCTGTTCCCCGCGGTTTCACGCGCGTAGTCATTGTTTCCATTGGAATATCAAGATGAAACCTACTCCATGTTTTATACATACTGAATTTCAGCCCAATCAGTTCTATAGTTGCGAAGAGTAACAAACATCTATCCTATCTATCTATCCATCCATCTTCACAAACTATGGCATTTATGATATTAGTAGGGTTCCTGATGTTATATTAAGTGTGAAACATCAGGTATAATAAATAATGACATAACACTATATTATATTATATATTTATTATATACATATATTTATTATATTTATTATATATTTTATTATATATTATATATATTATATTATAATAAGGTGAAAGTTTGTACGGATGGATGTTTGTTACTCCTTCACTCCAAAACTACTGAACCGATTGGGCTAGTTTCGGTATTTAGATAGTTTAGACCGTGGAATAACATATAGATTATCCCGAAATTCCTACGGGAACGAAGAAAACGCGGGTGAAACCGCAGGGCAGTTCTGTTTTCTTTATATTATAACTTGTAATATATGTTTCAGGTCTATGTCAATGCTATACTCGCATTGTAACAAGATGCACGAGTCTAAGTTTATTTGTGATTTGTGTGCGCGTCATTTTAACACTGAAAAGGGATTGTCAATACATAAACATTTGAAACATGATGTAAGTATATAAATACATAATATTATTGTATATATACGTAGTATATAATATTATAGTATGTGTAGTGGTAGGCCTCTCTTGCAGAGGGCTGCCTGGGGAAGTACCACACCTTTGCCAGTTATTCATCCGCCAAGCAATAATGTGCAAACATTACTGTGTTCCGGTCTGAAGGGCAATGTTACCAGCGAAATTACTGGACATGATGAGATTCAATAACTCATATCTCAGAGTGACAGGCGCAGTGCAGTGCCGCGCAGAATTTTTATTTTAGAACATTGGGTGGCACTGTGTATGATATGGGCAATCATGATGCTTACCATCAGGCACCTGATTTGTTCGTCTTGTCACTCACTATCATAAAAAAAAATACTACTGATGTAATGACATAGTTTCATTATTCTTAACTACAAGTTAACACTAATCTATTTGCAGGGTGAAGAGTTTGTTCAAAGCTCGGATAATGCGAAATGCGAGGAATGTAATATAATATTCATAACGAATGATGTTTATAACAAGCATATGAGTACAATGCATGAAGAAAAACCTGAAGGATCAGAGGCATTAAATAAAAGGAAATTTAGACAAGTTACGATATCATGTCGATTGGTAAGTATTTAGCTAATTTTTAGCTGATGTTTTTCACAATTTTAGAGTTGACTTCGTCTGTATTTATAAGTACCTACAATGACTCTTTATAAGAAAGCTAGCCGATTACTATTTACACACATACATATATACAGTTTAGACTAGTACCCAATGTGGTAAGCAGAGACTATTATCACAGAACAGATAATAATACTACGTATAGAATGGACACTGTCATCTGTCCACCAATCGGGCCTTCCTCACTCCGCGAGCAAGATTGAGCTCTCCACGAGCCCCGCTTCGCTCAGAAATCACCTCACGTACATTCTTGCGCGTGTACTAAACTCCATGTGTGCAGTGTCTGTGTAGTATATAGGTAGTTATATCGTGACTTTTGTATGGGTATTTGAGTACTAATTTCTTATTTATCCATTCATGTCAGACAAGTTCATTGATATAAAGAAAAGAGGAGATAGGGTACGTTCTCCCAGCGCGTACTCAACAAATGGCACGTGCAATTTGCTCAGTGTGAAGTTTGCACAGTGACATGTAATGAACAACAAAGATAGAAAGACGTACCCAAGACCGAAGTGCGACCGAGACAATATTAGTCGCTCGAACGACCTTACTTTACTGGCGTACGTTGACCTAATGGGACCTTATTTGAGCATTCACGAGACATAGTGATACACATGACATCGCTACACGGAATGCCAGTAACCTAATGGTCCTGACACATAAGCTCGTCAAATCGAGAAAGTGTACCAGGATCATTGGTGTCAAGGTATACAACGCACTCCCTAAGCCTATACGTGACGCTAAAACCGTGCACACTTTTAAATATATGACTCGAGCTTCCTTTATTGAGAAAGCACCCTATACGGTCGAGGAATTCATTCCAAACTTTAAATAATATTCAAGTACCTAGCACATATTATTTAAGAACTAGAATATAAAGTTTTTTTTTATGGTAGTGGTAACAAGACGAGCAAATCAGGTGCCTGATGGTAAGCATCATGATTGCCCATATCAGACACAGTGCCAACCAGTGTTTTAAAATTCAAAATTCTGCGCGGCACTGCGCTGCGCCTATCACCCTGAGATATGAGTTGTTGAATCTCATCATGCCCAGTAATTTCGCTGGTAAAGTAATGTATAATTTTTTATTGTATTAATATTATTAAAATCATTGACATGTAAAATTATTTTTTATCAATAAAAATCTACATCTACATTTTACATAAAAAATACTTTCCATTTTCGAGAAGTCAGTAGTACCTCATCTCCCCTTTTCTTCATATCAATGGTTTTGTTTAGTTTCATGATTGGTGTTATATTTCAGTGTGACTCTCAAGGGCACAGTCCCGGTTGGTTGGTGGGGCATTTCATAAAGGTCCATCCCACTGCGAACATGGATGAAATATACAGCAGTAACAAGAAATATTTATGTCACGACTGTGGGAAGGGCTTCAGCGTGAGTATTTACTTATTTACTGACTGTATTTATTCATAATTCTGCACAAAGCTAGGACTAACTTGATGCTAGAGTAGCATTTTCTACCAGTTTACCCACAGATCAAGGGAGATTTGGCTATTACGCAAAATTGTTCGGGTCCCGGTGTCTCCACATTTCTCCCTCCAATTACACTAACACAAAAACAAAAACAATGAGTACGACGCACATGCTCATATTTCTCACGCACACTAAGAAACTTGCAGGCACACCAAAGACCTTATTGATTGTACACATGCATAAAGGGTGGTGCATCAACCCAGTAGCTACGGACTCTGCATAAACACACATATGTAACTAGAGATAGAAACTGGCAATCGATATAAGTAAAATCGATACTTTTCAATTATTGTCTGCTCTTTCCCTTAGGATACATTATTTACAGTGAAATAAAACAATAAAATAAGATTTTTAAGTATTTTATTACTGGTCCGTAAAATGTAAATATTTGCCACCATAACGTATTTGCCATACGTATTTTCAATATAGACACCGACCATTCGAAAAGGCGATGAACTTTCTTCAACGGTTGAAAGCACTTTGTCCCAAAGTGAGAAAAGCATAATGTGCGGTTTTTGGTTGGAAACCTGGTTGTACCTCTTCCTGTTGCATTTATCCACTCTTCTTTTAAGTTTGGATCCTCTGGATAGCTACAATTAAAAAAACTCGCAAGATATTAATGAATAGTACACGATATATCAACATAAATAATTGACAACACAACAATGGGTTCGTCTAGTCAAAATGTCATAATTTTTAATACACACGGTTTGAGTATGATACAATGCAGGCTTCTTTTTGAAATATTATATATATTTTATTACAAAAGTTATCAGACTAGATACATATAAAAAACACATTTTCCTTTTTCGTGACCACCGCGAGAGAAACCGCGGGGCACAGCTATTATATTACATAACATTATTACAAAGTAATCACACTTTAGGAGACAACCTTATATAACTTTCCTATTTTTAAACGTTTTATGAACTATTTATATCATACAAACATGAAATGGGTACAAATTGTTTAAAAAATACTAATATTAGTAACCAAAGTAAAATCACCCAGTACAGTAAAATAATCGACAACTAAAAGAAATCACATCTCATCTCTATTTTACGCAAGCCAGTGCAGCGGCCGCACTACGAAATTATTTTGTTAGAGAGAGTAACTGTAAAATATATTATCCATTGCGCCATTACAACCGACTGATTTTTTTATCGGGTTGTACTAATCAAGCAATGGTGTCTGACCTATCCTACTAGTTAGATAATGTAATGAACTTGGTACTTCATCTTCAATTTATATATTTATGCTTAAATTTATTGAAAATACAATATTATTTTAGTACTTACGTATGAAAAGAGATGCCATTATTCACGTAGTTCACTTTGCTGCTGGTATTATTACATACAACTACTGAACAACTCGGTATTTTGTTAAATTCGTTGGAGATAATGCCGCGCGACATAACATTCGACTACTGAGGCGCAATTTTGGCATCAAGCCCGTTTTGTGCCTGATGCGTTCCCAAGGGCCACGCCCCCTCGCCAAATCTCCCTTGTTTGAATGATCTGAGAGTTTACCTAACCGGAGAAAGTGTAACAGAAATTGGGTGGAACTGTAGTTATATATCCACTGCAAAGTATTGCCTCGGTGGCGTAGTGGGCGCAAGCTCTACTGTCGATCATGAGGTCCCGGGTTCGATCCCCAGGTCAGGCAAATTGTTATATATTGGAATTTTTCTTTTTTTTTTTTGGGATTTTATATATTGGTATTGGGACCAAATGTGATTTACTGTACTCTCCTCTCCCTGCACAGTTGGCTGGAAGAGATCGTTTTTAGCGATAAAACCGCCAATTGTTACATTATTTGTTATAATTAAATTTAAGGTTTCATGTTTGTAGTGTAATAATAAAGAGTTAATCTATCTATCTATCTATTTATTTATTTTTCCATTGGAATTATTTCAATAACTGGAGCCTAGAACTGTGCCCGGTGTCGGGCAAGCCTAGCTGGCTCGCCCCCTATTACATGACCCATATATAACCATAATATAACCCATAATATATAACTGGCAAAATGTGGGTGTACCTACTCTAGGGACTGGCTCCATGTTACACCTCTGTCTATATCTTCGGGAAAAAGTCGTGATGTTATGTAATTGTATTGTTTTAGAATAGCACCTCGTTCAAAGACCACAGGAACACACATACAGGTTTAAAGCCGTATGCATGTACTAAGTGCCCTAAGAAGTTTCATAAGAAAATGGCGCTCAGGAATCATTTGGAGCGACATTTGCCGGCTTCACGTGAATGTCCGTACTGCGGGAAAATGTTTGTTACCGCCTCCTATTTATCAAGCCATATGAGGGTATGTTGGAGTTTTTTCACAAAATAGTTCAGTAATAAATGACATTAATCTTGTCGTTACCGACTTTAGAATAGCACCCCACCCTTTTCACCTGTGGTTGCAATAGAAGCCGGCTAAGGTTTATGAGATCCAAACGTCAGCAGCGTCCTCTGCGTAAAATCCATCAGACTGCGCTCGCCAACCCGCCTGCCAAGCATGGCAAAAGCCCCAATAGGACAGGCCTTTGTCCAGTAGTAGACTTCCTACGGCGGAGACTCGAACTATGTATGTAAAGAACACAACCTTGACTGGCCGGTTGGCTCAGCTGGTTGTGCCCCTGCCTTCTGAGCCGCAGGTCCCGAGTTCGATCCCCAGCCAGGTCAAACATGTCTATTTGATCTGTTTCTCAGTGCTATAAGCGTATATAAGTATGTATATCAGTCATCTGGTTACTATAGTGCAGGCTCTGCCTAGTTTGGTCTAATTTTGTAGTGGTAGGCCTCTTTTGTAGTGGGGGACCGCCTCGGGAAGTATAACACCTTTGTCAGTTAGTCAACCGCCAAGCAGTAATGTTTGCACATTACTGTGTTCCGGTCTGAAGGGCAATGTTACCAGCAAAATTACTGAGCATGACGAGTTTCAACAACTAATATCTCAGGGTGACAGGCACAATGCAGTGCCGCGCAGAATTTTGAATTTTAAAACACTGGGTGGCCCTGTGTCTGATATGGGCAATCATGATGCTTACCATCAGGCACCTGATTTGCTCGTCTTGTCACTCACTATCATAAAATCTGTTACGTTATAAACAAATATATTTGCTTTTTCAGATACATATAAACGACCGTCGATACAAGTGTGAAATATGTGGCAAAGGTTTTATATATCCTGCCACTTTGAGAGAGCATGTCAACGGAGTACATTACAATATAAAACGAAAGAGAAAGCAAACTGCTCTTGAATAACTAAGTTCAACACGCAATTCATCATAAAGACTACCCTTATTAAGAAAGCATACGCCCCGTATGCTTTCGCCAAGATTAAATGTGCAGTGCATAACAGGAAAGGCGACCTCTTAGCAGTTTGACACAATCCTATGATAAATTTACCAAATCGATGTTTTGTATTCCCCTGTTCCCTCCGAATATAGTGAACCTATTTGATATATTTATATCTTGATATTTTGAAGATGGAATTAAACTATGTCGCCATCATTTTATTTTTGTTTATAATATCTTACTTTCTTTGTAGTTAAAAATCTGAAAGTTTATAAAATTAATTTAAATGACAGGGGGTTAGAACGAGACAGCAGATATGAATTGTTCGGGCGCGATAGAGAGAAAAAACGGGAAAATTAGTTACCTGCACCGGTAGCACAGTGAGTAGGGAAAACGAAGTCCCAGGGGGTTAGAACGAGACAGCAGATATGAATTGTTCGGGCGCGATAGAGAGAAAAAACGGGAAAATTAGTTACCTGCCCCGGTAGCACAGTGAGTAGGGAAAACGAAGTCCCAGGGGGTTAGAACGAGACAGCAGATTATGAATTTTTCGGGCGCGATAGAGAGAAAAAACGGGAAATCTAGTTATTCTCATGCCATGCTAGGCGGGTAGGATATAAGATAGATGGGTTAGTTATATTCGGAGGATACAAGGGAATACAAGACACCGATTTCGTAAATTTTCCATAGGATATTTATTATGTTATACAACGACCTTTACTCACGTTTAAAGTCGAAAACGCTCGACCTAGATTTCGGACAACTCCGGTGTCCTGCATCAGGAGCACACGCGTATGCGGGATCGCAACTCGCGGCGGACTTATTTCCAGAAAGTTAAAGTGGGGTGCTTCAGTTAAATTGCCCAGGCGATGCATTGCACAGTAAACGTAAAATAAGAATAATTGTAAAAATATTTTCGAAATATTTATGTACCTACCAATACCTAAAAGAAAATGTAGTCTTCGCATAACGTGGCAGGCGCTACCGCTGTGCATGAGGTCTTGAGTTCCATTCCCAGGTCGGGGAAAAGTTTTATTGGATTTTACTATTATGATTGTTTTCAGTAACAGCCTGGAGTCTAGATGTGTGTCCAACATAACTAGCGAAGGATGGGTGTAACTAATATGAGAATGGGCCTAACCCTTCGGGATAATGGCGTGATGTTATGTTCTTATTTATTGTAAATTAAACGTTAGGGTTTTGTATTAAGAGGTAACTTCACCAAATCGATGTTTCGAATTCTTTGTTTCCTCCGAATCTAATGACTAATGATGGGTTCTATAAATAGCCTGATAATTTTAAAATTACGTTTTATTTTTTCTTGTTCCCAAATAACCACGTGAGTAATACATGGATTTATAGACATTCCCTTATTCATTTACCTAGTAGCAAAAATTAAGATTAAGAGCTTGTAAATATAAAAGAAAATAAAATGATAGGGACATAGTTTGCGTCATCTTTACATATCGAGCTATTAATTAATCGTATGTGTTAATTATACTCGCAGGAAACATGGGAATGCGAAACATCGAGTCGGTATTTATTTTTCATAGGATTTGGAAAATTCCTAAAAGGTGTTGTTACTTCTTAAGGGTCAGAGTGTATAAATATTTTAAGCAATTCAAATTAAAAATAAATTCATCAAATACCTACATATTGTATTCATTTCATTTATATACTGAACGACAGCAGAACTCGAAAATAATAATAGTTTAGGTTTAGATCCCGCCTACAAGGTGTTAAAAAAAGCCTCTTAACATGAAATATTATAGTCAAAAGTATTAGATGGCCACTAATTCAACTATTTTAATGTATTTCATATATCATATCTTTAAGTATACTCGAGATTTTTATAATTTGAAATTAAAGCCTTTTAAAAGAATTTAGTAGCCAATTTTATTTAAATATTCTAATTCAGCAAATGAATAGATTTTGAACTAAAATATTTCTGTGGGTTTATTTTATGTGTAAAAAGAAACTTACCTACTTATTAGATCATAATATAAATGATCTTTAAAGTTTTGCATTAAAACCTGTGATCTGCAATTTATTAGATAGTGGTCTTATTTGAGTTTAGTATCTTCAATCGTCCAACGACGGCCAACGTGCGGACGCGCTAAAATGCCTGTGTGCTTTTGAAAACTTTAAATAACCACCTTAATAATAAAGTTTCAGAAGGAGTGTGTTTCTTTCGGTAAGTACATGTTACACACCTATTTGTTTTACGGTGCCTAGTGCCTACTTAAAATCATTATAAAACTAAGGGTTATGAGATCCAAAGGATTGGCAGAGTTTATCTATCTATCTTCATTCTTTTTTATTTTCCCCCTTTCTTATTTTTCAATTTTTATTTATCGATATTTTGTCGATATTATAGTAGCAAGCACTGCCTTACCAAAAAAAAAAAGGCTACATGTTGATATAAAGTGTCAGCCCCCGTCTTAAATGCCCCCTGGCATACCTGCGTCCGTAAAAAAGAAGTCAATGTCAATGAAAAGGTTGACAATGTCAGATAAACGTCTCATGACGTTTGTCACCGATGACGTTGCCAAACTTTATTTAAACACAATCACACACCGTTGTCAGTTTAATCATCATCATCCAACCCTAAATCTATGTCATCCAGTGTTGCCACCTTAGTAGATTTTCCACTTGAACTGGTGGTTTGGACCCCCTTGTTAGTGGTGAAATATTGCGTCTGGTGGCTTGTGGATTTTTAGTGGTTTTTTGAAATCAGTGGAAATACGATAATTAAACCACTAAATCTCGTAACAAGTATTTTATCTTTAAATATGCCTCACTTCAATACCTAGGTACTGTTACATTCCTGGATAGTAAAATTACAGTGAAAAGTGATATCAAATACCTACTCGAGGATAGTTAATGTCAAGGGGGCATCAATCATCAACGACTCGATTACCACATGAAATTAGATCCATTCTATAAGACCTTTTCCATATAAAAACAGATTGGAATCTTGCTATCATATCCACCGTATATAATTTGAATTTATACTCTAGCACAACGAGCTATGGAGATAGCAAAGTTTGGAATTTCTCGACGAGATCGAATCAGAAATAAGGAGATCCTAAGATGAAAGAAAGTTACTGAAATAGCCCAGTGGATCAGCAAGTTGAAGTGGCAATGGGCAGGGCACGTAGCTCGTTGATCCGATGGGTTAGTAAGGTTCTCGAAAGGAGACCACGAGCCGGCAAGCGTAGCGTAGTACGTTGGTCCTACAAGTTTGGACAGACGACCTAATAAAGATTGCGGGACCACGCTGGATGCAAGCCACTTATAACCGATGGAATGATGAAAAACTATGGGGAGTCAGTATGTCCAGCAATGGATGTCTTACGGCTGAAATTATGAATAAAAAACTGGTCAAGTGGAAAATTTAGTGATTATCAGTGTAGGGCCGTTTTTGTTAATGGTTTCTGGTGGTTTTAGAAGTAAAATCTGGTGGGAAGCAAATTAAACTGTTGGCAACACTGTTCATTTGCCAGTTGTGCCATTTTGCTTTGAGTGAGTTGAAAATAGTAATTATAGTGATCTGTGGTTGAAAAGTGAATTGAATCGTGAGGAATGAACACAGTTTCATGATATAAACTCCAGTTTCTTTTATTGTTTTACCAATTTAAAGCGCAACTAACTCTTGGCGGTGTTTTACTGTCCTCCTCCACGAAACAACACATTAAAATGTCGCACTTCAAATTAGTATCGAAAACAAAGGCTTCTGATGTGATTCCGGTAAATAAGTATGTGTCCGAGAAAACCGGCATCACTGTGGTTATTGGTGAAGTGGAAGGGCCTGTCGTTAATGGATTCTTTTGTCTTGGTAAGTTACTGACAAACATATCCTTAATATCCTTTGCAACAATCAAAGATGTTGTTATTTACATTAAAAGATAAGAACACCTAAAAATATTGAAAAGACGGGGCAAACGTCTGTCTGTACAGTAACCAGCTTTTCTTATCTTCTATATATAATAGTGACAGGTTACTTATCAGACTCGTAATAATAATATATTAATGTATTCTTTAGCGACGGAGGCTCACGATGACGACGGCCTGCCGCACACATTAGAACACCTGGTATTTCTCGGGTCAAAAAGATATCCCTACAAAGGCATCCTAGACTTGTTAGCCAACCGATGCATGGCTCACGGGACCAATGCTTGGACGGACACAGACCACACTTGCTACACTGTTTACACGGCTGGAGATGAAGGAATGTTGACATTATTGCCAATATACCTTGATCATATTCTGTTCCCTACACTCACTGAGCATGGGTTTACAACTGAAGTCCATCATATTGATGGAGATGGTGAAGATGCTGGTGTGGTGTACTGTGAGATGCAGGGCAGGGAGAATTCAGCTGATAGTAGGTGAGAAAGCAGATTTAATTTTATTTTCATATTTTTCATTATAAAAAACAATTGTGGGTGGGTAGAATGCATAATGCACGCACGCCTCACACTTCATGATACACACACGCCTCTATAGGCGTTAGGTAGGTGGGATAGAAAAAATTTCGCTTATGATTAGTACCTCCACGGTAGCTCAAATGGTAGAGTGCCCACTACGCCGAATGGTGAGGAAGGTTCATGTCTTGCGTGTGGGTGAATTTTTTCTGTCCATATTCATATTGTATTTCAAGTGAATAGACCTCTTAATGTATAAAATATTATATAACATATTAATATACAAATATCCAACTAAAATTAATTTTGCAGGTGTTCCTTGAAGTTGCAACAAGCTATGTACCCAGACAGTGGATATTCAGCAGAAACTGGTGGTATCATGAAAAACCTCAGAGAATCTACTGACAACACTAAAGTAAGAGTTACAAATTAAAAGGTAATAAATAAACTAGAAGCATATGTCCAGTAGACTTCCTACAGCTGAGTTTTTATGATGACAAGATTGTTGATAGTGCCACAGAATACTAACACTTTAGTGTAAGGGTCGTTACATATCTGACGGAAGATGCGTCGCGTCTTATCGGTCGCGTAACGTCAGAACAGTCAAATTTATGATAGAACTTTGAACCTTACACACTCAACCGATGATACGTTAGTACAGCCGTTGGTGCGCTCGACGCATCTTCCGTCAGATGTGTAACGACCCTAAGAGTGTCCCTTTAGGGACACTTCAAATTCATTCAAATAAATAGCGACTCTAGTTTTGACACAATAAAGTGCAATTCAGGTTGCATAGAGCCTAACTGATTATCGTTATATTAACCAACAAGCTGCCTCTTTTTTTCTATCGCATATCTCTCTCTGTCAAGCCCATAGAAAATTTCCCATCCAGATGGATGCCCCAGCTTCTTGTAGCTTCATATCTATATTGTGTCCTAGGCCTGACAGTGCAGGAAAGCTATTTGTCCAATCTGATCTTGACCTTTTATTATTTCACGACACTTACTCTTTTCATTTTTCTTGTCTTTGTTAAAACATTATATGGTAGAGAAGCAACAAGAAGTGGCAAGAGCAGTCGAGGACAAGGTGTACAGATTGCCTAATAAAGATCCAAGTAATATGCTGGATACAAGCAGCTTACAACCGGATTAGATCTATAGGGGAGGTGTATGTGCAGCAATGGACTTGCCATAGCTGAGATGAAGAGTATGAGTGTGTTAGAGATAATAACACATTGCTAGGTCGACTCACCGAACAAACTACAGTCCTTATTAGTGTGAATGTTTGTGAAGGTGGATGTTTGATTGTTACTCTCGAAACTATCTGCCAAATCTACTGAACCAATTGGGCTGAAATTCGGTATGGATAATATAGCTCAGGCCCTGGAATCACATGATGGTGGGTGAAACCACAGGGCACAGCTAAGTAATTTATTAAATAATATTATAAATGTGAAAGTTTGTGAATATGGATGGATGGATGTTTGTTACCCTTTCACACAAAAACTACTGAATGAATTGGGTTGAAATTGGATATGTTGGTAGCTTAGACTGGAATAACACATGTAGGGAACTTTATCCCCAATTTTGTCACGGGGAGTCTACGCGGGTGAAACCGCGGGAAACAGCTAGTGTGGTATAAATTTGTGCAATAATTTCAGGTAAGAGATTTCCACAAGAAATTCTATCGTCCAGAGAATCTGATGATAATTCTGACGGGTCAGATTAATGCAGAGGATGTGTTCAATGCATTGACTGTTGTGGAAGATGACATCATTGCTAAGGTGAGTAATGTAATAAAATGTTACTGGCGAGATTTACACTTAAGCTAAGCCCCCGGAACGCACCTCACGCATACTCTTGCATGTGTACCAAACTGCATATGTGCAGTGTCTTATGATTTATATAGTTATTTTTCGCATAATATCATGATATTGCATACACAAAATAATAATATCTAGGATCTTTATAAGATAGTAAATCATTCATGTATTCGTACCTACTCTACAGTGACATATATTGCATTAGTGACCTTGATATGCCGCGCCCATGACATCATCTTCTCTGCGGATTTTTAATGTGAAGTATCATTTAGGTAAATTTTTACTGGAAACAATTGTTTGGTTGGATTGTTTTTTGTCGAAAGGAAAAACCTGTGGCAAATAAACAAGCGGAGGCAATCTCTAACAGGACAATGCAATGCCCAAAACTCATGTTACCATATAGTCTAGTAGTTGTCAAAAACCGCTATTGTAATTACATTGGACATAGCGGTTTTTTAAACTAATAGACCGCTATGTAGTAGATATAAAAGAAATGTGAGCATACTCATGAACCTAGATGATAAGATTTTACACGTCCACATTTATCTTCTGTCTTCTTTCTTCTTATATCTATTACATTTATCTTCAGTTATGATGGGCCCATATAGTGTACAACTGTATGTGCTTAACCATTTTGCTCTCTTTGTCAGAATAATGAATTGAATAAATGTTATCACATCAAGTTGCGTCGCATTACATGAGTTAAGTAAACAAACAAACAAACAAGTATGTCAGCCTCATTGGCTCAGATGGTAGTAACTCTGCTTTCTATGCCGCAGGTCCCGGGTTTGATCCCCGGCCAGGTCAAACATTTGTGTGCGTGAACATGTCTATTTAATCTGTGTCTGGGTGTTATAAGCTTATATAAGTATGTATATCAGTCATTTGGTTACCATAGTACAGGCTTCTAACTTAGTTTGGGACCAGATGACTGTGTGTAGACTGTGTCTCAAGTGATGTCTCATATAATTATTATTTTCACAGAGGGCTTCTGAACCTGCAGAAGAATGGGTGAAGCCGTGGCAAGTGATGCCTCCCCCACCTGTCCTTGGGGAAGTAAGAGAGCAGTGGCCTGCTGACACTGAGGATTGTGGTCAGGTAAGAAATCCTTTAGTTACCTAAATGATATAATAAATAATACCCTAGATTGTATTTGGCATATTTTAATTATAGATATAGATTTATATATAGATATATATGTGATTATGGATATATATATAGATTGATTTAAGACTTCGAAAACTACCGTGAATGTTACGCATATTTACAACTTACGGCATTACCCATGTGAACCTTTTTACGTTAAAACCATCAACCTAGGTTTTGGACATATCTGATGTCCTTTCTCAAATCTGAAATTGCTACGGAGATTTGATAGCTACCTATCAAAATAGCGATTTCCGTAGGTATCAATCAATCGAACTAGAATGTTGATTTACAAACTGAGATGGTCTTCAATATAAGAAGACACAATTCTTGCCTGTTATTGTCTTTTAAGTGTCATATTGTATCATATGATTATGACACGACTTGCGTACAAAGCGCACAATCTTAGTGTTCGTATAGTTTAACATGCATGCAGTCATACTTTGTTCCCGTTGGAGTAGGCAGAGTCTATTTCTCTCCACTTGCTACGATCACACGCGGTTTCTTCTAATTTCATCACATTGTTCAACATTGTGTTCGTATATTTGTAGGTGTTATTCGGCTGGCGCGGTCCAAATCTTACGCAGGAGACAGCTATGCGCGAGTTAACAGCGTGCGCGACGCTGCTACGTTACCTGTGCGACACCGCCGCCGCGCCGCTGCAGCGCTGCCTTGTTGAACGAGAGGACGCCAGGGCCGGAGACGTCTGTATACATTATACTTATATTATAGTGTTAACAGCGTGCGCGATTAAACAATTCAACTTTTTTTTTTATGTTAATGAGTAACAAGACGAGCAAATCAGGTGCCTGATGGTAAGCATCATGATTGCCCATATCAGACACAGTGCCACCCGGTGTTTTAATATTCAAAATTCTGCGCGGCATTGCACTGCGCCTGTCACCCTGAGATATGAGTTGTTGAATCTCATCATGCCCAGTCATTTCGCTGGTAACATTGCCCTTCAGACCGGAACACAGTAATGTTTGCACATTACTGCTTGGCGGATGAATAACTGGCAAAGGTGTGGTACTTCCCCAGGCGGACCCCTGCTAAGGAAACCTACCACTACACACTTGTGACATAATATTATCGGTAACTAAAACTATTATACATCATTTTAGAAACAGTAAACTATATGATTTCCATAAATATGAGATGCCATATTGCATTTTAAGTTAAATGTAAAATTAGGTTGCCCCATTTAACTTTTGGCACGCTTTCGTCAAAACTGCTGAACCTATTGGGCTGAAATTTGGTATGTTGGTAGCTTAGACCCTGGAATAACACATAGGGTTTATTTTCCCGATATTCCCACGGGAACGATGACTACGCGGGTGAAACCGTGGGGCACCGCTAGTATTTATGTTAAGCTCAAAAACTCATAGTAGTAACGGTTGACAGGTATCGTACAATCTAACGGAGAATCTGGCCACTCTGATCAAGATAGAGCTGGACAATGTTCCCGTCGACAAACTGGATATAGCTAAGGAAGAAGCTTTGAGCTGTTTGAGGAGCATCCGTGAGGGAAAGGAGGTAAGAAACGACACGTGGACACGTCGGGCCATTCCCACTGGTCCCTAACACCCTAGTTGTTGCGCACGGGCATGGCGGGTTCTCCCAATACCACAGAATACCAGGGTCAGTAGGGACACTCCTCAAAATCACTCAAATAAATAGGGTCTCTAGTTCTGATGCAATAAAGTGCAATTCAGGTCGCACAGCGCCTAATTGTCGTCATATTAAACAAGCTGCCTCTCTTTCTATCGCGTATCTCCCTATGTGTTCTCTCTGTCTAGCCCATAGAAAAATTCCCGTCAAGACGGAGGCCCGCTACTTGTGGTTTCATACCTCTAATGCGGAGTGTCTCAGGCCTGACAATACTTGAACCGTTTCAAGTGTAGGGAGAACCCTTCATGTATCTGTGATCCTAAAGAAGAAGAGAGTATCCCCTATATAGAGTTTCAGTGCCAAGTACATGAAATAGATAGAAATAGATCTAAATATTGACATAGTAAATAAAATTATTGCCAATAAGAAATTAAGACAAACGTTTTTGAAATATTGTGAAAAAAGTTGTAGAATAGTGATATGTAGGAATAAATAAATATTATTCTAAAATTCAAATCACTATATAAGAAACAAATGAAACCCTCATCAAGTCAGGGAGAAAAATATAATTGAATTAAAAAAATACTCCCAAGTTATAACTGGGTGAGTGGTACATTTTATTCTTGAATACGTCTCACTTGTCACCAGTTATGAATGGGTCTCACTTGTCACCTGTGATGTCCATTAGTGGGGATTGCCATTCTTACTGTTCCGAGCAGCCCCAGCTCCAGTATAGCCAGCGATTCTGCTGAACAAATATATGTACTAAGAACCAAATAGAAAATGCAAATAAACGTACTAAGAACCGTGTGATTTCCACATATCCACAGGGGACGCCAAGAATAGTGACGAGTGAGAAGTGGGACGCATATTAAAATAAAAATCCTATTTATCACGGGTGGTGAAAAGTGTGATGAATAAAAAATAATAATCCCAGTAAGGACCTGGGAGGTGACAAGGTGGAAACTCAAAACTTCACATATGTTCTTAAATGAGCCATGACATTAACTTTTCATTTCCGCACCTATCCGCGTGGTGGGCACTCTAACAATTGAGCTACCGTGGAGATACTAGTCATCGGCGAAAGGTTTCTATTCCACCTACTACCGCCTATAGGGGCGTGTGTGTTATCTATAGGTGATGCATTTCACATTCTACCAAGCCTGTGACACTCCACGTTTTTGCTTTGAAGCTACAGGTACCCGGAGAGCGTGGTCTAGACGGGCTAATACGGAGGGTTGACACGCGCAGGCGCGCGCCGGCTGAGTCGCACGTTAGCGCGTAGCATCGCGTGGTCAATTGTTTTGTGTTCTGTGGTCCATTCCTAACGTCGTAAGAAGGAATAAGAAATACGCGATAGAAAGAGAGGCAGTTTGAACGATAATTAGTTGGGCGCCGTGCGACCTTATTTGCACTTTATTGCGTTGGAGCTAGAGTCGCTATTTATTTTAATGATTTTGAGGAGTGTCCCTTCTGTCCCTTATTTGTATTCTGTGATTCTACCAACCGACAAGTCTAATGTTACAATAAGAACTTTTTGTTCTAACTAGGGTATAGATCTAGAGAGAATAAAGCGCCTTCTTAAGAAACAGCTGAGAGAAAGCAACGCGAGCCTGGAGTCAGACCCGCATCATGTCGTCGCGTTCAGAGCTATCGGGGATGCGTTATATTCACAGAATAAACAAGATGTAAGTTTACATTTTACATACATACAGTCACGCCTTGTTCCCTTTGGGGGTAGCCAGAAAATATTTCTCAGCACTTATTGCGATCCTGAGACAGGATTCCACTATTATTTCATCTTTCATTCTTAGTAAACATTGTAATATCCCTGTAAAGAACAACAATGACAAAGGTCAAAAATAGTACCACCGTATCGCCAGTACGACCTGGGGGGCTATTGGCGTTCTTCATAATCACCAGTCGCTATCAGGTTTGAGTCTTTATACTCTGTGGCTTGAGTTAGTAACAAAGACGTTTTACCCTTCTCACAAGACTGTGCACTGTCAAATGGAGGAGAAAAAAGGAAAAAGATAGACACTGCGAGTGGTTCTCACTCGGGACCGACACAGTGCACAGTCTACTTAGTAAGTTTATCATAATGTCAATTCAATTCAATTCAATTCTTATTTGTGGCTTGTGAAAGTGTTTTTAACACCACAACTTTGCCAATAACACGTTGGGAGATTGGACATCAAACGATGGAAATTAACCAACAAGTGCTTTTGAATTTTGAACACAATCAGCAATCATATTCTACAGCTTGATAATATACTATAATCTACACTACAATAAATATTTTAAAAAAACTCATACCTCCTTTGATAAACTATTTACTAAGTATACCTATACAACTAATAATTACAATCTATACATACACAAACCTATATAACATAATTACGAATACACATAAATATATTTATACAAAATGTTTTAATATTAAACTTATAATTTTATCTTATTAACTTTAATATATCTACACAATAGTCTAATAAACGGTGAAAAAACCAAGGATAAGAGGAATTTAAAGGAGACAGGACGAGGGATATCAGAAGGAATAATATCAAATAGAGAAAACTGTTGCTTTGGACAAGAAAAAAAGATATGGTCCACATTTCCATAATCTAAACCACACTCGCATATGGAATGGTCTCTTATTCTTAGTTTAGCCAAAAAGACAGGTGTACACGAGTGATTCAAGCGTAACCGGCAGATCGTATCATAATGTCTTTGGTTAGTAACCGGACTTTGACATTTGTAGTTAATGTCAAATCAAGATAATAGTCACTAAAGTGATAGTCACCAAGAACGCCAATAGCCCGGCTGTACGTCGATCATGATAAAAAATAGTGACCAAAATATATAAGCTTTCAGCCTCGAATGACCTTGTCTTGTGACGTGTATTCTGAGCAATAATAATAAAATAAAATATTACAGTTTTATCGCTAGGTAATATATCACAAAAGCAGTAACCGAAAAGTTTTTAAATAATAATATAAAATTCCTTTTTTTTTTTTATAAAGAATTGGTTCTTGTTTGCATAACCATGTCCAATTTTATTTGTATTGATGAATTCCAGTTCTTCGCTCGCATGAATCCGCAAGTGGACATAATATCGTTAATGGACGTGCCCACGTCGTATTGGGTGGACATTTTGCGACGATACTTCTCCGACGATCTTGTTTGTGTCGTCGGCTCGCCCAGTGTACAACTGCAGAACCAGTATGTAATACTTCATACTTATATTATACATGGGAAAGTGTGAGGATGGATGGATGGATGGATGTTTATTACTCTTCCACGCCAAAACTACTGAACCGATTGGGCTGCAATTCGGTATGTAAGAAAGTTTTAGACATAAGGTACTTCTTATCCCGATGTTCCCAAACGAAGACTATGCGGGTGAAACCGTGGGGCACAGCTAGTGCATATTGTATAAAGGCTTTCTCGACTTTTCGAGGCAATTTGAAGGAATCTGTAGTTTATTAGCGTTGTGCAAACTGAATTGCACTTTATTGCGTCGCATCCAGAGTCGCTATTTGTATACATGATTTTGAAGAGTGTCCTTTCTCTGCCTTTAGGTCTGTATTCTATGTGCTTAACCCGAGACCGCCTCAAATGAATACGTGGGTTGTACGAGTTGAAATCTGTTATGCTAATTATATTTTTCCTTAACTGCCTCGGTGGCATAGTGGGCGCAAGCTAGACTACCGATCAAGAGGACTCCGCTTCGATCTACAGGTCAATATACAGATTAATATACAAAAATGTATACATGACATTTAAATTTCAGAATGGCAGAAGAAGAAAAGAAGAGAATAGAGGAACAGAGACAGAGGCTCGGCAACAGTGGGCTTGCTGATAAAGCGAAAGCATTAAAAGAAGCTGTTGAATATAATGAAGTAAGTTTATCTATCATCTTCTTCGTCTCAGCTGTTAGGAAGGAGTCCACTGCTGGACATAGGGCTCCCCCATAAGATTGATTTAAAACATAATAAATAGTTTTGAATTTATACTCTAACAGAATGGGTTACCACAACTACACTGCTCAAGTCAATTCATATGGGTTATGTGGACAACCCATATTGTCAGAGTTTCAGGTCGCCAAGATTCCTACAAGGCCTCCGACATGACCTAACGACTGCCCAGTTTCACAAAAAGGCCAGTTTATGAGCCAATTATCATAACTCGGAAATTATGTAATGGGGAGCCACACGCAAAGCTGTTTGCAGATGGCGCTCTAATCGACTGTACTTTGTTTACATTTGGGTGTTAGTAGAGCGTTTGCGATTTTCTGCGATATTCTATGATAATAGAAATTATGTATTCACTTATGACTGTGACTGAACTTAAGAACGAACGCTTCGAGGAAGGAATGCATCAGTTGCTGGGAAAAAGGCCGATTTGATAGAAAGGTGACGATATCAAATATTCAAGGTTATTTTTATATATAATTTCCTCTGACTTCTTTTCTCAAAACGATGTTGTCGTTCTAGAGCAGCCGGAGTTTCAGGTTTTACCTTAGTAAAAGAGAATATCGATGGTACAGCTGTCTTTCAAAGAACCTTGCAAGTGGTTCATTACCTGAAATAAATAATAGATAAGGATGTTATGAGCGCCAAGAATGACTAAGAAAGTGGAGAATAGGCATACTGGCTGTACTGATTTACCTGTATATATTATCTAAATAACTCAATTATAAAAATCAGCAATTGTAACATCAATTCACCAAATTCATCACAAATTTTCTAAAATCTACAATCATTCATCACTCTTATTACATTACATCATTAAATCTTTAAATAGAATGTTTATCAACAATTTTATAGTCAATTAATTTATTTCTCTATCAAATTATAAGCACGTTTATCAAATAATCTTCTTTGAAATGCACTGACAATCGTGCAGAAGCACTTGATTTGAAGTTTTGAATCCGTAAAGCAGACTCCCATTGTTTTTTGCGTTTGGGATCCTTAGGGAACAAATGTACGCCCTTATTATTACAATTAATAGCAGAACACTGCGGCATTTAGATCTATAAAACTCAAAACAACAATAACTTTTTAAAAATTATATATGATTTGACAGTTGTAATGTCAAGGCAAGGTACAGTCGATCATACGCCATCTATCGTGATAAAAAGTTAGTTTTCCTCCCCATTAGCACCTTACTCGCCACTTTAATAAGTCAAAGTCAAAAAGATTTATTCAAATAGGTCACAATCTGACACTTTTGTACGTCAATGAAAATAAACAGTAATAAAAAGATACCCTCTGAAAGTATAAGATACCTTTACAAGAAGAACGCACAAGAAACTTGTAATGCTTAATTTTTTCAACTGATTGTTGTACAATATTTGGTTTGGTTACATTCGTTTGTTTGGAATAGACGAGAAATATAAAATATAATAAATTGTATGTGAAATATGTTATTTCTAGCGTCCGCCCCTCCCAGGAACGTTAGCGTCGGTCCCGATCCCGTCGTGTGACAACCTCAAGTGTCACACCATATCCTCGTGGAGCTCGGACGGAACTAACTCGCCGCACTTCGACCTCACCGAGATACCCATGTACGCTCGGGTGCACAGTTTGAACACTAACTTTGTTTATGTAAGTATTTTATATTTAATGTTGCTTAACGAATAATTATTGGCTAATGTTTAACGAGCCTCGCCTTTACGTACGCAGTGTTTTAATCTGGGGTGAAACTGACACTAAACCTAGACGAATTTCTAGTACTGAGGAACCATTCCAACATTTTATAATTCTGTAATACTATAATACATTTATAGCAATTGTTAAATTTATAGTAGATTTTTGGGGTAAAAGCACAGAATATTAAAGGGACAGAAGGACACTCCACAAAATCATTTCTAGCTCCGACGCAATAAATTGCAATTCAGGTTGCACAGCGCCTAATTATCTCTATATTAACATACAAGCTGCCTCTCTTTCTATCGCGTATCTCTGTATCTGTTCTCTCTGTCTAGCCCATAGAAATTGTACCGTCCAGACGGACGCCCCGGCTACTTGTAGCTTCAGTGGAGTGTCCCAGGCTTGATAAAAGTAAAAGAGGAACTCATATGGGATCCCTTCTTAATCTGCATATCTGTCTGTCGGTCAAGAGCCAAAACCCTTTTTCTCAGTCAATGCAATAAAAAATATGATGGATATGATGAACTCAAAACCTATATAGTACTTCTCGTTGACTTTGAATCATGCAATTTGGCAAGAAGCAATATCCGAGCACATCCGAAAACCGTGTTTTTTTATTATGTCACAAAAAATACAAAACGTTTAAAATAGCAGTAACCACGCCATATTCAAGGTATTCAGCTTTTCAACAGGATAGTTAAGTTTTTCCTCAAGGTATGGTGTAGAGTCTCGACTGTTTGGAGACTCTGCATACATTGATTTTATTGTTAAGTTATAAATTAGAATTTATTGTTTATTGGTTGTCCGTTGTTGAGTACGGGTGCGCGACGCCGGGACGCTTAGTTTAAAAAATGATAGAGCAGTGTGCTCTGAACGACGCCTTTATTGGTACTGTTTGTTATAACAAACTTATGGCTAAAGAAATCTGTAGAGTTATGTTAAGTGTTAAGTTTAGCGTGGGAACTCAACTGCTCTGTATGGTGAGCCCATACATATGGTATGGAAATTTATTTAAACTGAACATTTCAGATCAACCTTATCTTAGACACGTCGTCCCTAGACGAGGGTACTCGCAAATGGCTCCCTCTCCAAGTAAACGGCATGGGCGAGTGTCCGGTCCGGCGCGACGGTCAACTGATACCCCACGAGGATGTTATTACTGCCACGGAGCAGTTGACCGCTTCCTTTGGCCTGGAAATCGGGTTCGGACGGCCGGGGAACTTCTCTGTTGGCTCCTTTGGAAACTTTGTGCATATCGAGACTAGGGTGAGTATGCTTTCATTGATCTATTCTTCTAGACTCGGTTTAATTCAATTCAATCGCTTATTGCTCTTCTTGTGAAGTTCTTGTATACCTATATTATAAGATATAATTAAAATAAGAATGTAGGCACATATTATTAAGCCGTCGTGGAAAACCGTGTATCTATTTTAAAATGCACAAATAAATATATTTTATTTATTATTAATAATTTTATTATACCTAATAGGAGCTTTATGTCAAATAATTTTTTTTATTTATTATACAGAACTGTACGGTCCGATGGCCATGTAATAAAATCGAAAGATATTATTGTCTTTCACCCCGTTTTCATCTGGCAAATTTCGCTTTTATTACATAGACTTAAAGCGGTCATTCGGCCCAGTTCAAAGCAATATTCATCGATAAGTGTCTTCATTCTATAACTACAGCTGGAGGCCGGTAGCAATTTAAGTTTCTTCCAAAGTGCCTAGCTGTAGCATTCCACATCTCAGTAGAGATCGGTCAGACGTTGTTTAACATTAGCGATCGATCTCGAATCGCTGGGTAAGCTTCAAACTGACTTTGTCTTTATAAATTATGTTTCAGTGTGAGCCGGAAGACTACGAGCAAGTAGTGAACCATTTGTACGAGATATTGTTCGCAGCTGAAATCACTAAGGAGAGGTTGTTGGTGTTCGCACAGAGAATGATTAACGATGTCGCACAAGTGAGTAGTGTTATTTTATTTTATTTTATTTTCATAGGAAAACTAACAGCTAGGTAGATACATAACACATAACAGAATTCATATTTTAAAGCCAATTAGAAGTTTTCACAAATATCAGAACGTATGTTACATATATCATATAAGTAGACAGAAAAGTATATATATTTTTTTATGATAGTGAGTGACAAGACGAGCAAATCAGGTGCCTGATGGTAAGCATTATGATTGCCCATTACAGACACGTGCCAGCCAGTGTTTTAAAATTCAGAACGCGCGGTACTTCACTGCGCCTGTTACCCTGAGATATAAGTTGTTAAATCCCGTCATACCCAGTAATATCGCTGGTAACATTGCCCTTCAGACCGGAACAGTAATGTTTGCACATTACTGCTTGGCGGATGAATAACTGGCAAAGGTGTGGTACTTCCCCAGGCGGCCCCCTGCAAGAGGCCTACCACTACAATAATAATGTAGTATGTAATGTAATGTGTGGTATATATTTATATAAATAAATATATACCTAATAATACATATTAAATTAAAGTAAAGAAATCAGATGTAGGTATACAATCTGAAAACGATATAGTTACCAACTATTATTACATTCTAGTCGAAGTAAATATTTGTAAGATTAATTTAAATATTATTCCTTTATGTTTGTGTCCTATTTTCAGCTTCGTCGCAACGGTAACAAGATGGTATACGACACACTCCGCGACTCCGTCTACACTTCAAACAGCAACGTACATTGGTGCTCACTTCTCCGACAACAAACATTCCTTAAAGAACTCCTCGAAACGTTAGCGGCCGGCGGAGACTCCGCGCAAGCTGCCCTCGACCAAGCTAAACAATCATATGAGACTATCACTAAGAACATGTGGTTGCATATGGCTACGGATTTCGATAGGTACAAGCTAAGTACGGAGCCGTGGAAGAGGTTCGCCACTGGGAATGTTACGGAACCGTAAGTTTTCTCTATTATTTTGGTGCAAGTATAGAAGTATATATACAGAATCATGGCAAGCTAAAGCGCAGAACAGACAGGAGTGGTGTCTTCTTGTGTCGCATTTTGGGTCGATGCGCCAGTCTAGCTAGTTTTAGTACTACTTACTACATAGACAAATAATTGTTTGAAAAAAAAAAGTTATTTTGTAGATATTGGTAAATACTACAAACCCCTAGTACATTACTTTATTCTACCACCAATACTTTTCACAGCGCACGCAAATTAATGAATATGGTAATTATATTATGTGACACCTTGGTTCACAATATTGCAGTTTTCTTATGGATCCCTACTTTTTTTCAAAATCTCATATAGCCCATAGCCTATATATAGTGAGTGACATATCACTCACACTGAATTAAGCTATCCATAAGTGAAAGAATTTTTAAAATTGGTCCAGTAGTTTCTGAGCCTATTCGTTACAAACAAAAAAACAAAGTTTCTCTTTATAATATTAGTATAGACACAGCACATTCAACACCCGAGGACAAACATTCGAGCTCATCGCACGAACACTTGCACCCGGCTGGTATTCAAACCAGGATTCCTTGTTTCGCGTACAGAGTTACAGATACAAACTTAGCCATGAAGCCGTTAATGTATTTGTATGTGAATGTTTCAGGCCGAAGTTATACAGAGACTCAGATCTGATAGTGTCGCGCAGCGGAGGGTTCGTGTCTGGCGTGGGCGGGCTCGAGTCCTCGTTCCTGGCGCAGCTGAGCTCGGGCCCGCAGGGGTACCAGCCCGACACTCTCGCGCCTTTACTCGTCGCGCTCAACTACTTTACACAGCTAGAGGTAATAGGCATGATGACACTATAACAGAATAAAAAAATAAATGGTATTAGTGAAAAATATTTATCGAAAGGATTCTAAAAAACGACCCAGTATTATTGAAAACATTGACATTAATAATATATTTATTAAAATAAAAGAAAAAAAAATTGCAATCGGCCATCTTAACTGAAACGCCAATCAGAGCGAATGACGTCTCGCCTAAGTAAACTGTTACTGAGAGTATAAACACTTGAAGTAAATATTCACCATATCGCATTAACTTTTGTTGTGTTGTGATCGGTCACTTGATTTGTTATATATTCGTGGTAATCTAGGAATCATCGAAGATGGAACAAGGTTTTATTAAGGCAAAAATAAAATATTTACTTGACACATACGAGCGTTTTCGCGCTCATTTTAAATTAGAAAGTTAAAAATGCTTTAATTTGCGGTAAAATGTAATTTTATTCTGAAAAAATGTTTTTTTCGGTAATATTAGACGTGTACCAACGTGTACCATTAAGAAACGGGATTTCAAAATCTGTCACCATGCCTATTAATGTACCGCCATTATATCTGTGTGACATCATCCAGCGAGCTCAAAACAAAATATTACGTGCTATATCTAACTCGTCCTGGTTAAGCACTAATAAGGAAATACACGAGTACCTGGAGGTCCCCACAGTGGATGAGGAAATAATCAAACTAGGCAGTAGCTACTGCAACCGCCTCAGGACGCATCCGAATCCTCTTGCTAGAGCACTCACAAATAACTTGAATGCCACCAAACGGCTGGGCTTCTACAGGGAGGAACAGGAACTAATGAGTCCGAGCCTCAATCAAAAACAGCAATCACAACAAATCCGCTTATAGTTTGAAACTGATCGTGGATAACACCAAGAAAAAAAAATTATATCTGTGTTCTTCAGCTGGAAAAGAACTTTTCTACAAAGTGCTAACACAGTGCTTGTGGTTACCAGCTTTCTGCGCGTGGTTGCCGTTAGAGCCGGCTAAGGGTTATCAGACCCGGAGGACGGGCAGCGGCGTCCTCTGGGTTAAATCCATCTTTAAAACCTGCACTCATTAAACCCCCAGCCGAGCGTTGTTATTATTGACAAAATCCTCTCACATGGAGGAGGCTTACGTCTAGCAGTGGACTTTATGCTTCTGGGATGATGATCATCCCTAAGGCTGAGTCTTTTGATTTGGACCAATGGTTAAATTTTTTGACAATTTCGGCTAAATTCGTTTATTCATCCCTAGTTAACTGTTTTTTTCCAAAAGAATTAACCATTTTACAATAGTTCATTTAACAAATTATTTTCTTAACTGTAACCAACGAACAAAAAACCGGCTCTTAGGGATTGAATATTTTATGAACCCTTAGCCGGCTCTTACGGCAACCGTGTGTAGAAAGTGTGGGGTACTATTCCATACCGCGACAGCGAATATTTCAATATTTCACAATAATATTCCAGGGTCCAATGTGGCGTTTGATCCGCGGTTGTGGTCTATCGTACGGGTACGGCGTGCGGGTCTCACCCAACGAGGCCGGCATCATACTGTCTCTCTACAGAGCTACTAACACTGTGGCTGCTTATACCAAGGCTAGGAATATACTGGTAAATATATCTATCTTATTCATATTTTGTGGGTGTATCTATAATATCTTATATCTTTAAATGAGCAATTCTTGTATATATATAATTGGAATCTCGGAATCGGCTCCAACGATTTTCATAAAATTTAGTATATAGGGGGTTTCGGGGGCGATAAATCGATCTAGCTAGGAATCATTTTTAGAAAATGTCATTTTATTTAAAAAAAAAAATAATAATACCGAGCAAAGCTCGGTCATCCAGGTACTAATAATAATATGGGACAACTTCCACACACGGTCACGGTTTCAAATTATTGATTAAAGATCATAATGATGCTCAGTCTAATGTTGATCTGCGTATCAATTATAAATTATAACATATTGTTAACAGCAAGAATACCTATCCAACCCAACATTCGACGAGGACCTATTCACGTCGGCGAAGAGCACGGCGTTGTTCGAAGTGGTGGAGAACGAGAAATGTCCCGCCGATGTCGTGAGACAATCGCTCATGAACTACTTGCAACAAGTCGGACCTTATTATAACAAGTAAGAATATTTTGTGTTAGTTGGTACAAAAATGTGTTTAAACTTATTAACTTATTTAGTAACATAACTACCAGAAAAATAAATTATTAAGGCATACCTTAGTAAGTATGCTTAGTGTAGGGTTTCATACCTACCTATATCGCAAACATGTTTTTCAAAGTCAAAAAGATTTATTCAAATAGGTCACCTCTCTATATAACTATCTCTATATATCTGTATCTGACACTTTTGCACGTCAATGAAGATAAATAATAATGAGTATATCGTGCGAGGAAACTTAAAGGGTTTAATTTTTTCAACTGATAGTTTTACAATATTCGTTCGTTTGGAAGGTGCCGCGAGGCGGCTATGCAGAAGTTTCCTGGCATCTTGTCCTCTATGTACTAAACCTCAAAATGGATTATTTTCTCTTGTCAATTTGGACGCTCGACAGACCCTTTTAAAATTGCTACTAATTATTCGGTTCCCAATTCCCAATGAGTTCCTAATCCGTAGTTTAAATACATTTTTCATCGGCTGCTTTTCTTACCCTTGTGTAACAATATACTATTATGTTATTATGCCATTGATTCAGGGGTTGACATTTTGATGTAGACTCTAGATTGATTCGAGATTTTGTTAGTGTATAAAATCGTTAAGTAATGAATGAATACATATGTTTGTCAGACAGCTAGTGTGTGCAGTATCATCAGTGAGCGAGGCACAGGCGCACGCGGCGGCGGCGCGCTGGCTGCCCGCCGTCCTGACTCCGGAGCCCTCGTGTGTGGCCGTCGTCTGCCATCCCTCCAAGGTCAACGACATGCAGGCTGCCTTCATCAAGTGAGATCTCTTCATTTCTGCTTTGATCGTTATTCGTTTGAATAACTTTAAGATCAGTTATTTTTTTTGGCAACATAAATTAATTTGTATTGTAAAACACATAACAAAGCACAGGACGTATCGTTTTACATTCTCTACAACACACTTAACTAAAAAGATTTATTTATTGACTTCCTCCTAAAGTCATTGTACTCAACGTTTTGCGAAGGATGGTACCATTTCCGTTTTATGAAACGGCTGATATTTACTCGTGTTCAGAGATTCAGAGTTAATTCTTTATTGAAATTGTTCAAAATGATGAGTGTATATATATTTGTTTATTATTTGCAGGGTGGGAGTCCAGTTGGACGCGTTCGAATCGATGGAAGCTTCGCATTTCAATAAATAAGCCCAAACTAGATCTAAGCGTTAAATTCTTGTTCAGTCCATGTTAATATTTTTTGCTATATAGAAAATATGTTTATAAGGTGTAGTAAGTATTAAATACTTAAGGTGTATCTGCCCGTCAAACTGAACAACTTTCAAAAGAAAGAGTTGCTCAATTCGGGGAAAAAATCTACTTTCCGTACAAAATTGATTTGCAAATTTGTATGCAGTGTTACTTATTTCTTTGCCATTTTTGCAATCTCTCTTTTGCAATTGTTTATGTAGACGGGTGGATGTACTTAACCCCTTAAGTAAACTTCGCCTTTTCGTAACACGTGTATATGTCTAGGCGCTTAACTGAGTCTATTCCTAGGGTATAGGAGAGACACGAGAGTGGTGACATGTGAACTGTGTCGCCATACCCGTCCCGTGCCGCTCTCATACCTCGGGAACAGACGGTTTAGCCCTACCGCTGTAATGTAAAATATATTTGATACGCTATCTTTGTTATATTGTAAAGTACGTACTGACCCCCGCTTGGCTGTGCCTTACTGTAATTTAATGGTACATTCAGTTTATCGAGATATTTATGCTAATAAGAATAAATAATATTTTAAACATATTTTCTTGTTATTTGACAGACATCGGTTGCTTAGATTATAACCCACTGGAAGAGAAATGCTGCTTTGAACCTACTTTTCCTGACGGTTTTTGCCAGGGAAGCGTCAACATCACAAATTGACCTGGGGTG
This sequence comes from Hemistola chrysoprasaria, assembly GCA_947063395.1. Classification (NCBI taxonomy): domain Eukaryota; kingdom Metazoa; phylum Arthropoda; class Insecta; order Lepidoptera; family Geometridae; genus Hemistola; species Hemistola chrysoprasaria. The sequence continues at coordinate 6,460,067 of OX346712.1, read as the reverse complement.
CTATTACGATCATGCAATCGCGTAACAACAACAGTAAAATTTGCTATTAAACGTCATCTTTTGTATGCCGTTTGGCACCAGATATTAAGCTATTAAACGCTTTCCACACTTCTACTGCTGTTCGTAATAAGCACACCGTTCTGAATGCTCTACCGAATTTGCCACACGGAATTTATGCTTAAAGTGCGGTCCGCAATGGTAGGTTGCAGCTTATTTACCGTAATGGAAGTTTGCCGACGGATTTCCGCGTAGTGTAGCGTAGCCTTAAATTCCCCATTTCACGATAGGGTTTGTTGTTAAGGTTTGTTAAGATTGAAAATTAACCTATTGTGTAATGTGATCATTGGCATCAATCAATCTCTTTCGTACCGTAGTCCGTCACTCAGTATCACTCATAATTGATTCTGATGACATTTTTATGGAATGGTTTTATCTGTTACGCCCTACGTCCATAATGAATCCGATCCGAAGTAGTCTTAGAACAATTTGTGTGATAGTTAACGCACTAGATAGATTTCCGTCATCCGTGTATCATCTCCATTTCGGAGACTATTGACGGATCGAAATAGCCATAGTTTTATTAGTAAGAAAGTAAGAAAACTTGCGCACTGCGTTCGGACTGAGTCCTCCGATCCTCCTATCCAATCCGTGATCGTGTTTATATAGGAGGTAGTGCGAAAAGCAATATCCGAATTCGGTCAGTCTTCTGAATAACGGATTCGGATCACATTCGTTTCGGACTTAGTGCGTAACCGCTCTAAGGCTGGTATCTACCTAGCAACTGCAAAGCAGTCATGAAGCGGCAGTATCTGCAAAATATGAAAACACGAAAATATTCTGTGATAATAATTTTAATCACCATTTTATCTTAACGCTAAGTCTATACAAAAAATATAACTTAATTTTAATCAGATAATTAGTGAACATCAATATAAATCATCTCACAACCGCTGCAACATCTCCCGAATATAATCCAAAACCGATTCATAGAATATCTTCAATGTTCAACATAAGCTTGCACGTGTTAACAGAAATACTGGTTACTCTATAACAATTTCAAATAATGGGAACAAACAAGAATTCTATAATAGTAAATATAATTAATTACATTACAGTCAATATTATTGATCTCCAATATATAAGCGGCATACTGAATTTAATTACTTTAATTTACAATTGAGCTTGCATCTATGTTCCACGTTATATTTATCTACACTTAATTAATTTGAGATTTAGAATTCAAAATAAACATGATTTGTTCTGTTCTGAGCTTTTCGGCGTACATATTATACAAGGTGTAATACTCAAGGGGGTGCACCTGCTTGTCACACTAAACAACTTCCAAAAGAATGAATTGAAAAATTAGCAACATATTTCGACTTCCCAAATTATTGGGAAGACGATATATTTTTGCGATTTTCGAATTTTTTCTTTTCAAGTGGTTTAGTTGATGGGTGCATCTGCCTCCTAAGTTCCACTTTTTCATATGACGCTGCGTATCTGAATAATCATAATTGTTAGAACATTAATGAAATGTTAATAATTAATAATAAAATAGCCTTATAACATGAATGAAGATTATGTGTTGTATAGGCCATCCAACATTATCTTCCCTCCACCCACCACTGGTGAGGTATTATATATTATTATATGTATTATTACTCTAACTGTAATAATAATACATTGTACATGCAAAGATAATATTTACAAATTATTTATCCAACTACATAAATTGTAATGAAAAATAAGGATATTTGTAACAATTTTAAAGGATGCATATTTAATATGCACATCTTTGAATCAAGCACCAAAATGTATATTTCGAAAATATCTGTAGCATTTTATGTTATGATGGAATATTATTTTAACTTGTCCCTTCATAGTAGAGATCGAAGATCGTAACTACAATTAGTGCTTTGAAGAGAGATTTGGTAAACGTTAATAATATTATTAATATAATGCATTAATATTATTCTAATATAATCTAGACATCTACTCGACAAATATAATTTTCTAAAACGTGAAATTTCATTAATCTACGAATTAAAAAGAGGCGGCCCCATTTATACACTAGCTACATAACGTAGATCGACTATGAATATACTTCAATATGACAGTAATGAAGAAATCGGCGTCTCGATACACGAACCGGTTGGTATCAGGATCAGACGACCTTCACATTAAAATTATTTACAATTTCCTTCTAAATCGACGAAAACATATCATACCGGTAATGCAAACGTGCCGTAGTCTATCACGAAACATTTTGTATACAATTTTAGGTACATTCTGCGTCCGCGTCCAGTCTTATAAAAATAAAATATCTAATGACGCACGACTCTTAATATTCATATTTGGGGCGTTAAAATTATGGAATTGAAAGTTACTTATAGATTTTCGTTTCACTGCGCTCGGTCGTAACGCAACCGACACCTACATTCCGACGCAAACTAACTACTTTTGCAGTCAGCAAAGCTACCATTTTTACCGCTTCTGTAAGATCACTTTACATAAAAGTATAGAGCGTCAAACGCGATAGATCACATAGATGTAAGGAGCGAAGCACTGAGGTTACTAAAACAGTGTTTTAATCTTTGCTTCTCAATAGTCTACGCAACAAGCTGTTATGTAGATCTTCCACTGCTCAGGTCGTTTAGCCTTCTACAGCATATTGGTGTCAATAGTAGCGACATGATTGCGCAGTCCCTCCCTAATGTACCCGCTGATGCTCGTGTCGGCGACCAGATGGAAGAAGAACAGATGTTCGAAACTCTTGAGGGAGATGGAGCGGAGCGCCGGAAGCCGCAGCAACAGAGCAGCGAACCTGCCTTCCTCTGTGCTGTGAACACGCCGGCAGTATTCATCAAGGCAGGAAAACATCTGGAATTAATAATTGCACATTAAAGGAAATTGACTCGGAATCCAAGGAAGCTGGGCACAGAACACTGTCTATAACCAATTTGATATATTTATATCCTGATATTTTAAAGATGAAGTAAAGTCCCTATCATTTTAGTTTTGTTTATAAACATTTTTTTTGTAGTAAACGTCCAATCACGCTAGTAAAACTGGGATTTTTTTGAAGTTCACTATGAAAAAACCAAGGGTTTATAAGAAAAATTAAAATGACAGGGACATAGGTACTAGGTACAAGGGACATTAGGTCACTATAAAAATATCAGGATATAAATTTATAGAATGGGTTTATTGTATTCGGAGGAAACAAGGGAATACAGAACATCAATTTGGTAAAATTTTCATAGGATTCTATCAAATTCCTAGAAGGCCGCGTACGCTTTTAATAATAATTAAGATGCCAAGTTTATTAACTTCTAAAATGATGCCAAGTTAATAAACTACCAAAGACGTCTATAAAATGAAGACATATGTATTGTAACGAACATATTATTATATATACTGTTGTGAGTGATGGTATAAAATCTTTAATATAACATACAATCACGCCTTTTTCCCGAAGGGGTAGGCAGAGGTGTACCCAGGACTCAGTCCCATAGTAGGTACGCCCACATTTCGCCAGTATGTTATTGGTCCCAATTATATACTGGTAAATTGTGTGTGTTTTTGTTACTGTTAATTACAATTAATTACTTTAATATCATATTATTCAATATGTTTTATGTCATATAAGTATTAAAACATTATAAATTAGTAAGAACTGGTTTCTAATTAAGACTGCTTAAAGATCAACATTAAAATAAGAATATAAATTAAATTCCGGATTGTTTCACGTGACGCAAAATAATTATAATATAAATTACCTCATATACTTCCTAATATCAACAAATAATATTACGAATTCCGATTCGCGATTTCCGATAAGCGATGTATTCCTTTTAAATTATATCACAGCTCTACAAAAAAAAAATTTTTTTTGTTGCCTTGAATATCATCGCAAAGTATTACGTTTTCAAGGGCCCAGATTACGAATATATTCATGAAAGTTCTCAATGTGTTCGTATTTTCAGGATTTTTGCATATCTTATATTTTGAACAATTAGATCTTTGAAAAGAGATTGTCCCCTGAAAAATTATAAAAGAAACGCTCTAAAAGGCATTTTATGAAAATATTATATAAGAAACGCTTTAAAAGGCATTTTATGGAAATATAAAATATATTTTCGACATTTTCCTCTTTATTTACTTCGATGTATCCTAGTTTCTCAAAACATAACTGAAATTATCTGTTATTTTGTTTCTCAGTTTTTGATTTTTGTAATGTAAAATGAAAACATAGATTAAAAAAAAAACAGAGCAAAGCTTACAAAATCATTGACTGTTGTCATGAATTGTGTGCATAAATAGACCCAAACTCATTTTCATTTTTAGGGCAACAAAACCACTGTAGATCAGTGTTATTTCATATTATGAACCCAAACGCTAAACATAAAAGTTTACCTTTTCCCGCAGATGTTCCACTTCTTGTTTGTTTTTCAGTCCTTTTATATCTGAAATTAGGAGTAATCATAGATTTTATTTTCGCACAAACTTGTTAATAAATAATAAAAATAACGTCTGTCCAAAACTAATACGAGTTTCTCCAGTACTTTGAGATGTTATGAACGTAAGCGATATGCAAAAGGTAATTGACACATAGACATACGAGTACAAATTATTTTGTTAGCGTTACGATCGAAACTTCAAATAGGCTAGGTTTACAATTTCAACTTATTTTTTAATATCTACAAAGCGTACTTGGTGGACTATAAAGGTTGATTCACACAAACTCGGGCGCGGGACGGGTCGGTGTCAGATAAAAGGAAACGCGCCCGACCCGGGTATGCGTAATTCAACCAAATAAACTTAAGGTTCAAGGTTGCAAAATGAATACACAGATATGAAGTAATAGGGAATAATTTTCCACTCAACTATTTGTGGTTGGCTCTGGATTTGGCCTTTATTTGCGCGGAAACACATTTTGTTAGACATGTATTTTTTTTTATGGTAATGAGTAACAAGACGAGCAAATCAGGTGCCTGATGGTAAGCATCATGATTGCCCATATCAGATACAGTGCCACCCAGTTTTTTAAAATTCATAATTCTGCGCGGCACTGCACTGCGCCTGTCACCCTGAGATATTAGTTGTTGAAACTCGTCATGCCCAGTAATTTCGCTGACTGCTTGGCGGATGAATAACTGGCAAAGATGCGGTACTACCGGTGTGGTGGTACCACTAGACCTACTGCAAGAGAGATATGGGAAGCCGAAGCATTTTTTCTGTGAATTTCGCAATTCTATCTTTAAAAAGTTGTTCAGTTTGACGGGGAGATTAACCTTTAAGTATTACCACATCTTTTTTAACGAATTGTATAACAAAATGCGTGAACCAACGTACCAGGGTTGAGCAGTATGATGGCCTTGAGCGCGACATACTCGGACTGGTCCATGTTGAGGGTCCGCATCTTGAGCGAGAGCTCGGACAGCACGCGGTCGAATATCTGGCCCACGCCCGCCTGCTGGGCCGAGTTACGGTGCAGCGTCATACCTGGAATGGTTAACTATTCATTACAGGACGTGCGTTATATATCCTGGCGAATCTGAACATAGGCTCTGCGAACTTTAGCGCATGACAACTCGTGAAAACTCGTGATAAGTATACATAACATAACATACATTCACGCCTTTTTCCCGAAGGGGTAGGCAGAGGTGTACCCAGGACTCAGTCCCATAGTAGATACACCCACATTTCGCCAGTATGTTATTGGTCCCATGTAATAGGGGGCGAGCCTATTGCCATCTACCGGGCACAGTTCCAGACTCCAGGCAGCTATTGAGATAATTCCTAATGGAAAAATAATATTCCAATATTTAAACACTTGCCTGACCTGGGGATCGAACCCGGGAACTCTTGATTGGCAGTCGAGCATGCGCCCTCTACGCCACCGAGGCAGTAGTATAAGTATACATAATTGAAATAAACAAAATAATCTAGCATTTTTTTAGAATTTGACAGGTGGCGTCATTTGATGACACGTGGAAGTAGCCTTTCATATATAATTTCATAGGTACTCCGAATATGTCGCCACTTGCGAGAACTGGCAACAGTAGAAGTAGCAACTTCCACATATCACCAATGGTCACAGGTGAGGCAAATTAATAATAAATTCCAGTTGTCACCAACGGTGACCAAGGAAGTGGGGAGCAGCAGGAAATGTCCGACCTAACTACTAAAGTCTATGTTGACACCTATAAGGATCAAAAGCTTATGGTCACATCTATAAATATGCACTTATTCATATGAATATTAAAATATATTTACCAGGCATAAGACACATGAGCTGAGGAGGGGAACTGTTCCGCGATTCCATGCTTCGGTCGTCGGTTAAGTACTGAAACATTATACACAGTAACATTTATCAACTCGTAGAGAAAAATAATGGCCGTTTGGTTCGAGGCTATATAACTCGATAGAAAGTAGTACAAACGGAACTAACTTAAAGTGTAATGTTGATGTTTTTTTTATTATTGACAAAGGCAAAAAAAAATATTCAAAGAAACATTAAAAATAAACACACAAAACCCTATTTACAAAAGTCACATAACATACATACATTCACGCCTTTTTCCCGAAGGGGTAGGCAGAGGTGTACCCAGGACTCAGTCCCATAGTAGATACACCCACATTTCGCCAGTATGTTATTGGTCCCATGTAATAGGGGGCGATCCTATTGCCATCTACCGGGCACAGTTCCAGACTCCAGGCAGTTATTGAGATAATTCCTAATGGAAAAATCCAATATTTTAACACTGCCTGACCTGGGGATCAAACCCGGGACCTCTTGATTCGCAGTCGACCATGCGCCCTCTACGCCACCGAGGCAGTCACTACCTACGCTATTTACATTTTACATACAAAACCTTACTCATTAACTTAAATCTATTAAACCCTTGGAGGAAGGGTAGGTGGCCAGAATGCTGGCGGCATTGCCCCGTTGGATGCAGATGCTTATCCTCTGGGCAAAAAATATAGGCCAGCATTTTGGTCACCCGATGCCTCCACCAAGGACAAATTTGACAAATACGCGTAGATGCGATTTACTCCGCTTTGCGTGGTGAAATCAAGTCAAGTTAATTGGCTTGAGTCAAGTCAGTCGCACCTTGTCTTGCGCCGATGTTACACGTATACCTAAGGTTTGCTACTCACGTAGCTGTGAACCTGTGTTTATCTCTTTCTGACAACCAGGTTTTATATATCTCTGCTATCTTTTACTGAAATGAGTGGCGCACATTCTACATAAGTAGGTACAACAGAATTTCGGAACTGTTTAGGGCTGTTTTTATAGTAACGTCTGTTTTTGTATGATAGCTCATAGGCGGAGCTCGTATTATTCTCTAGTCTTTTCTGTTATACGGTATAATATATTGTATTATATTGTATTTATATTGTTCATATACTGCTATACGTTTATATTTCGGTCCGTTTAAGCGGGCAGATAGCATTATAAGTAAATAATAAGTAAATTTACTAATTATAAGTAAATTTACTAACTTCCATAGACCGCCAAGCGATGGCGAAGAGCAGCAGTTCGTTCCACGAGCTCTTGATGAGGAGCACCTGGTCGTCGAGCTCCAGCTGGCTGAAGTGGGGAATGTCGCGCGCCCATATCACCAGAGCTGCTATTTGCTTGTTGCCTGAAAACGTATGGACGACAGTTTTAGACTTAAGGTTAAACGTCACCTATACAAAATGAAAATACACAGATATAAAGAAATGCAACGCAGAGCCCAAATCACTGATCCTAGAGACTTGAAACTTGGAATGTAGACTATTTTCGTTGTCTAGATGTGTGCTAAGAAAGGATTAAAAAAAACATTCTAAGGGGTCCAGAAAGGGCCTCAATATTTTGGTATAAAACTCCCATATTTCATAATTGCGTGCGGGCAAAGCTGCTGATCTTACTGACCGCTGATCTTACTTACTACTTATGGAATAATTTTCCACTCTATTGTTTGTGGCTGGCTCTGGATCTGGCTTTTATTTGCGTGAAAACATATTTAGTTACAGTTTCTTAGTATTTATGAATTATAAAAAAAGTAGTTTAAAAAGTTTTTAAATTATGTTAAAGTTCTTTTTACTTAGCAAAAGAAGGTAGAAAAGAAAAAGAAGGTTTTCTTTAACAAAATATGTTTTCGCGCAAGTAAAGGTCAGATCCAGAACCAACCACAAACAATAGAGTGGAAAATTATTCCCTATTACTTCATATCTATGTATGTTCATTTTGTATGGGTGATGTTTAACCTTAAGTACAATCCTAGTGATAGATGCGAAAGTTTGTCAGTGTGTGTGCGATATTGTTGCCTCTACGTTATAGTACTGAACCAATTGGGTTGTTAATTTAGTTTGACTGCCTCCGTTGCGTAATGCAGTAACTCTTGCAAACCACTACGCAACCGAGGCAGTCCTATACATACATTCACGCCTTTTTCCCGAAGGGGTAGGCAGAGGTGTACCCAGGACTCAGTCCCATAGTAGATACACCCACATTTCGCCAGTATGTTATTGGTCCCATGTAATAGGGGGCGAGCCTATTGCCATCTATCGGGCACAGGTCCAGACTCCAGGCTATGCTATTCCTAAAATCTAAAATTAGTATAATATAATATCATGTTTTCAATTTGGTGGTATTATAAACAAAAGACATAGCATTCAGACATAACATAACATACTTTCACGCCTTTTTTCCCTAAGGGGTAGGCAAAGGTGTACCCAGGACTCAGTCCCATAGTAGATACACCCACATTTCGCCAGTATGTTATTGGTCCCATGAAATAGGGGGGCGAGCCTATTGCCATCTACCGGGCACAGTTCCAGACTCCAGGCAGTTATTGAGATAATTCCTAATGGAAAAATCCAATATTTAACACTTTGCCTGACCCGGGGATCGAACCCGGGACCTCTTGATTGGCAGTCGAGCATGCGCCCACTACGCCACCGAGGCAGTCCGCAGCATTCAAAAGGTGTTTTAAATGCAAGATCGCTTAATAATATGACAGCATACATTATCAGGTATGGGAAAACCCAAGGACATTGATTTAAAGACACGGTTACCTACACATTATCGATCTCAGATACATCATAAATATACGCAGCGAACATATTTAATGACCTCATTCCTAGCCGGTGACTCTGCAACGACATGTTGTATGGGACAACAGTAATTATAATCATTATGCTTTATTACACCTGCGCCCCGCTGTTTTATGAAAGTATCCTACAAAATATTTTTTTTATGACAAGACAAGACAAGACTAGCAAATCCTGATGGTAAGCATCATGATTGCTCATGCAGTGCCACCCAGTGTTTATAAATAATAATATTTTATATGCAAAAGTTTGTGAGGATTATGGATGGATGGATATAATGTTTGTTACTCTTTCACGCCAAAACTTCGGGGAAGTGGTAACAGGGATGATGCAATTTTGTTAAATAAACCTATACAAAGGTACTATTTATTATAACTAAAGATTAAGAATTAAGATAAGCAAAGATTTTTTTTTTTTTTTATTAAAGCAATTCTTATCTTAACCTCTTAAAAAGATAACATGCACAAAATTTTCTGTACTGATCCACTGCATTTCTTTCATCTGGTTTTAGATACTAAAGATTGTTACTTATAAGTTAAACTTCAACTTCATGGAGGCTTTGCCCGCTTGGAAAATGTGATCAACATACACTGTACGAACATCCATATTCCAACAGGTAACAATCTAAAAAATGAACCCACATAATATTATATGTTTTTTTTTTTTTTGATAGTGAATGACAAGACGAGCAAATCGATCGATGGTAAGCATCATGATTGCCCATATAAGACACAGTGCCACCCAGTGTTTTAAAATTCAAAATTCTGCGCGGCAATGCACTGCGCCTGCGGTAAATGTGATTAATTGAAAATAAATAATAATTACCTATCGATAATTATTAATAATTACCTCATGATTGGATAAATGTGAATATAACATTGAAATTTATGACTTTTAGCAGTTATTATTAATAATTCACTACGTTTGTCGGTAAATTGAAGGAAAAGAAAGTCGAATAGAAGGGACAAAACCGATAATTTTCAATTAATCACATTTACAGTAACATATATTTATACCTCTACTATTTTTGTGTAAGAAAACTCTCTTTTCTTCTTCAATAATAATGCAGTGACGCACGAGAATTGCAGTAAACATTATAGAACAGTAAATGATATTGTTTTAAACAGCACCTGTGCAATTCAAACAGTGCAATAACAAGGTCTGTCTATGCAAAGCCCGTAGTGAAGGACGATGGCGTTATGTACATTCTCTCTACATATTTGTACTCCATTATCTTGCACTATAAACCTAAATAGTTACTGAGTTATGTAAGTTTTTAAATAGGTTTGATTAATCAGACTAATATTATCAATGTTATAAGTTTGAATGCGTGTATGTGTTTGTTTCCTCATCACGCTAAAACCACTGAGAATAGGCTCAGTAGGTCAATAGCACAGAATAACTAATAGTAGGTATATTTGGGCAAAACTTTGACGTAGATAATGTAACTTAGACTTTAGCATAACACAGGCATGGCACTTTTCAGCGGCTGAATGCAGCAGGGCGCTAATATCAAATATTAACGTGATTTTCGCGAACTCCTTTCTTATTCCGTGTCTATATCGTAATCAAAAACTATGTGCAAAATTTTAGCTTTCTAGGTCAAATGGCTGGGCGTGGATGAGTGAGTATCAGTTAAGTAATAATAAGTGTTTGCTGAATTGCTAAGCTATACCTTGACTAATTTAGCTTGATCAATGACAGCAGAACAATAATCAATTTTTTGGACATATTTCCTTAAGTTTGGTACCATAAATGGTATCTTAATGGTTTTAGATAGTAGATAGGTACCAACACCATAAAGAAGGTTAAAAAGGTCAGATGGCCTGGGGAAGTACCACACTTTTTTTTCTGGGCTTGACGAGTTCCAATAACTAATATCTGAGGGTGACAGGCGCAGTGCAGTGCCGCGCAAAATTTTTAATTTTAAATCGCTGGGTTTAAATTATGATGCATACCATCAGGCACCTGATTTGCTCGTCTTGTACACTCACTATCATAATATAATATATATTCAATTAATAAATTAAGGACCCTCTTAGAACTTAATTTACGGAAATATCGCAACAAAATTAGATTTTTGTTCAGCTGTCATTGATCAAGCTTTAACTGACAAAGCGTAAATATTGTAATATAACATACAATCACGCCTTTTTCCCGAAGGGGTGGGCAGAGGTGTACTGAGGACTCAGTCCCATAGCAGGCACACCCACATTTTGCCAGTATGTTATTGGACCCATGTAATTAGGGGGCGAGCCTATTGCCATCTACGCAGGGACCTGGGGATCGACCCGGCTAGGTATTGCCACAGAACAGATAATAATACTACAGAACTGATAATTAGAGATAATGTTTTAATGAAATTGTCAGTCAATGGAAATACGCCAAATCATTTTGAAAAAGATTTATTCCATATCCACACCATTGAAAACTAATAAATTTACAATACGAGGGCCAGTTAATTCAATAAACAAAAACGTTTCTGGAATCCTAGAAAACCGTGATCATGAATAGTATTTGTGCAATAGCAATAATGTAGCCTACGACTTGAGTCAAATTCGGCGCAAAATGTTTTTCAACCGACCATCCTGGCCTATAAACATTCCTAATCGATCTGACCTGAGTAGGTACAGCTTATAACAAAAGTGTTGTGCTTAAAAGCTAATCTTCGGCTAAGTAAAGTCATATTTAATTAATAACAATATAATTATTGAGTAAGACCGAAAACCTTTGTCAAAATGATCCACGCGATGCAATGCGACAGTTTAACTTCTAAAACCCGCTTATTATGTACACAAAAAAACTGAGGTACCCATTGCATTTTGTAAATTAATTACTAATTGATAAATTGAACAAATAATAAAGTGTGGGTATAGATTTCGGTAATAATATTGTAACGCGCACATATAAAGCGGACGGCATGCCATGCCGTGCCTGATAGCCATGCCAAGCCAAGCCAAGCCATAAGCCAAGCCATTAGCCAAGCCATTAGCCAAGCCATTAGCCAAGCCATTAGCCAAGCCATTAGCCAAGCCAGGCGAACCCATGCTAAGTCCAGCCGGACTATTAAGCCGATTAGTCCTGCCGGATTGCTAGCTGACGATACCAGCCTTTGCCGAGTATACCAACCTTAATCCTGCAGAGTAGGCCGACCTTCGTCAAGCTCACCAGCCAGTCCATGGACTTGTCTATGGAACGCATTTACATTTATCTACGCCCTGCAGATTTGAATAGAGCGTTAGAAGGCAATGACACATTCTTCGACAAGCCGGCAAAGGAAGCGGATCGTCAATAAACTCCTAGTGAAAAGCGCTAAGCATATATGACGTAAAGTGCAAAGATCTATATTTCCAAGAAATAAATGCAATGGTACAAATATTTAACAACCTGTTTCACTTCTGTTTCAATCAGAAGTGGGATAGACCCAAAATATCCTGATAGATAAGTGCATGGAGCTCGCCATGAAAATTTTCGAACCAAATCCAAGATGGAAGCGATGCTAACGCAAGCAACTATTTCCGACTTCTACCGTCTAACTACAAGAGGATTGCCAAAAATCTGCTAGAAAAATCAAGACGCAGCTCTGATTACGAGTAAACATCGTTCGAACCAACGAGTTCGAATGTTCTAGAAATCGTCGTGCCGTACTCATTCACGATTTTGGATATCGGATAGAGAAAAATGAAGAATGCACCGAGAGATGAAACGAAGATTGCACCGTAGCGGCGTGCTTGAAGAAAATGGACCAGCTCAGCAATACTCAAGGAAGGGAAGCCAGAAGACAAAAGCTTTTATCCGGCGAGCTAAGCTACGTGGTCAAGCTCTTTATATTGCTTTTCGATGCCAAACTTCCCGTTCACGCCCAATAGTTCTCTGGAACTATATGAGACAATCAGAAGCAGTAGCAGAAATGTGAAGGACATCGAACAGCTGCAGCGGCAAATTGATTGCATTTTGAGGATGCAGAATTATCCACACTTACAAGAATGATCAAGATCAAGGGAGATTTAGTGAAAGCCATATGAAGAGAAAATATTGAACTCGGATAAAACCTCTTTCTACGAGATAGCTAGCTTCTTTGGAAGTTTGATGTCAGCCACGAAGAAACGCATTCAATTGTTTCTGACGTGAAAAACAATTGCGAAATGAAATTATGTGACGGATTGTAAAAAAATGCGAAAGAGGAAAATCTGAACAGATAATATGCTATCACGAGATTTTTATGCTAATAATAATAATAATAAATTCATTTATTTCAGATATCAAAGATCGTGTGGTATCGTAGTCGATACTGTGGACAGTTTACGAGTTATCCTGAGAAATTGCAAGTCCGGGGAGCTCGCAAGGAAAATGACTTTGGTACTGCCCTACTACGCCTGGAAAAGCAACCTCATCTGAACAAGTACTACTGTGGCAAAGTCACGGTGAAGAGAGCCTTAATAAAGGTCATCAGGGCCGACAAGGAGGTTGTAATGGCAGCCAGTCAAGTAATTACATGAGCAGACAGTTCTGAAGAGCTAGCATAGAAAGGTGCGTTGCCACGTTTTGCCGTTATTAGCTAATAGCCAATAGTTGCCCAATAACTTATTGCCAGGTGATGAGATTATGCCGAATCTGTCTGTTGGTTTATATTCGATATTAAAAAAAAAAAAAACGTAAGTGCTATTCATTATTACCTTAGAGTGACAGCTTTACTCTCGTTATTCCAATCAGAGCCCTTGGCATAGGTTTCTGACCATTCGATGTTTTTTTTTAGGAGGTCACGTGCCAATACAGCCGCGACGTCGCTTGAGTCACTACTGCCATTCGCTGCATAAGGCTGTATTTACATAATCATTGTACTCATTGTACCTGATTCGAGTTTCCATGTTATGCGCTCCTGGTAGCTAGAGGTATTTCGACTGACGCCAATGTCGACAATAGGGCTCAACCACGATCTTGTTTGAAATTAGGATGCCGGCTGATTTCGATGGATTCCTTAAACTGCTTTCAATAATAACACTTAGACTTATCCCTTGCCAGCACAGAAACCTTATATCGAATCGTAGATAGCGCATGTTCTTCCACCGCCGACCATAATATGGTATTTTCTTCACAGACTTTATGTGCTCTGATATCTTTGTTGATATATTTCGTTGGGTCTTGCGTCTTGCCAATGTAGCTATTTCAACAGTCACACGGTCCACATAGCGGTTGCCTATCCTTCGATGTACGCAATAACTGGCCCAGTTGTTATGGTGTGTCCTGTTTGCATCTTCTATGGTTTGCCTAGCGGTGGCACTAGTTTATTTCACTTTGTTTACCTGGGTGAACATACTTCCAGCTACAAAGGTTATTAGCATTCCAGCACTTGTCTGACGTGTGGCAGCTGCATACATATTATGGGAATCAGGGCCCTGCCAAATGGGCCGGAGGATGGGGTAAGCCTACTCGCAGATATCCATCCTGTGGGTCAGCTTCTTATATTCAGTTTGTGACAGCTTACCATGTGGCTTCTTTATGACATCTAGGAATGGCAGGCTTCCACCCTTCTCTTCCTTAACTGTAAACTGGATTCTATTATGCACAGTATTCCAGCGTGACGGGAACCTTTCCTAATCTTCCCTCGCTAATAATAGCAAACCCGTCGTTCGCATACCATTGCCTGATATTACGAAAACAATAAATTCCCGCCTTTCGATGCAGCGTCTGCCCGAGATCTGACCGAACATTACCGTTTTCATCAGGTCATAGCAATCATACCTCAGAATATGACCGATATGTAACTTTTCTCAGATTTTGAATTCGGACAAGGCTTCTGGCTTCTTCAGTGTCATGCGTCTATAAGCCTACTTCTAAAAAGCTTTGTAAAAGTCTTTTACATAGATCTTCTTAACGTTTCACGACTCTCATACACAGAGAACCACAAGCTGTCATAACACTGCAGATTGCAGATGTCCAGTTCGTGGTTGGACCGAAGCCTAAAATATTGCATGTACATATTGACCACCATCGGAGCCATTAGGAAGTCTTAGTCTCACTATAAGTCTGCTAATGATAATTTCAGATAAACTCTTATACTGCCTCGGTGGCGTAGTGGGCGCATGCTCGACTGCCACCCAAGAGGTCCCGGGTTCGATCCCTAGGTCAGGCATAGTGTTAAATATTGGATTTTTCCATTAGGAATTATCTCAATAGCTGCTTGGAGTCTGGAACTGTGCCCGAAATATGGCAATAGGCTCACCCCCTATTATGCTATGCTTTGCTCTTAATATTGGGCATGTTTCCCTCTACCCTTTTTACTAACCATTCTGTAGTCAAGTCATAGTCAATTCTACTAGTTCTTCCTGGAAGCTGATCACCATTTCTTTTCCGCTCCCAATTGCGGGAGCAATTGTTTCAGGATGGCCGATTGTAACGCGCACATATAAAGCGGACGGCATGCCATGCCGTGCCTGATAGCCATGCCAAGCCAAGCCAAGCCATAAGCCAAGCCATTAGCCAAGCCATTAGCCAAGCCATTAGCCAAGCCATTAGCCAAGCCATTAGCCAAGCCAGGCGAACCCATGCTAAGTCCAGCCGGACTATTAAGCCGATTAGTCCTGCCGGATTGCTAGCTGACGATACCAGCCTTTGCCGAGTATACCAACCTTAATCCTGCAGAGTAGGCCGACCTTCGTCAAGCTCACCAGCCAGTCCATGGACTTGTCTATGGAACGCATTTACATTTATCTACGCCCTGCAGATTTGAATAGAGCGTTAGAAGGCAATGACACATTCTTCGACAAGCCGGCAAAGGAAGCGGATCGTCAATAAACTCCTAGTGAAAAGCGCTAAGCATATATGACGTAAAGTGCAAAGATCTATATTTCCAAGAAATAAATGCAATGGTACAAATATTTAACAACCTGTTTCACTTCTGTTTCAATATACTTAACAATATGTCTATACATTATGAGAGCTGCTGAACCACAATACGCAATAGGAGGAAAAGGGATTCCAAGTAAACGGCGTCGCAAAAAATCCGTCACAAACTTGTAGGTAGATGTTTCAATCTCATGTTTTAATAATCAGACACTGAATAATGTATACGGATAAGATTTAAATGATTAGCTACCTTGGACATTGTCCTATTACTTTCATACAATTTATGCTCCAGTAAGGCCACTGATAAGGCGATATAAAACGGAGCGAATACTCACCTACTTAGAGAAAGTAACCATAGATTAGGTTTGCAAAGTAAAAGCAAAATCGTATTGTGAACGTCATACCTTGGATACTATTTAAATGTTTATATATATTAATTATCTGTTTATTCGGTCGCTAGCAAACACATTAATTGCAACATTGCCATTTCAAAGAAAAATAATATACCTTAATGACCTAAAAGACTGTTATTTATCTAATAATAATAGATAAAGCTAGTATTTTTAATACAGTTGATTAATTTAATGAACATGTACTTTTTCTAAGCAAACAAAAGCTACCCAGTACCAACATTTATTTTGTCACACAATTTGAGTGCGATATAGTACTAAAGTGTGCCAATTTTCCTAGTGGAAGGCGCAAATTCAAACCAGTTTCATATTATTAATTCCAAGCTTAATGTGTATGTACATATATAAATTTGTACATGCCAAACTTTTTGTGAAGTGGAATTTTTATAAGATATTAAATTGAATGCGACGAGTCCGAGTCTACCTAAAATTATTATAAATTATAATGTAAGTATTAAGTAAATGATATGCCGTCATGTAAACACTTAGGTAAGTATATTTAATTAATCATCTTTGTCCATATACTTGTACGGGTACTTTTGCTGTGAGCACATTTATATATTTTTCTCTAATGTGGTGTTTATTATAGCTATATAGAGTTACTATAGAGCTATTATAGAGTTAGCACACACGGCTATTGTACGGTTTAAAAATCGGTAACTTTATTCTATCTTACGAAGATCTTATCTTCTACATAAGTACGGAGGGCGGTTTAACGTGCACATTATTTGTGTGAGTAAAACGATTTGTAAATCACCCCTTCTTCCTGAAATAGAACAACAAGTAATAGAACAGTTACCAAGTTTGAGAGCGACGCAATAGTGTGTGTGCCACCTCTATTAGTTATTATTGTCATAATAACACCTGTTTTTTGATATTTTCTAAAGTAGCGCTTCTAACAATTCTAACTTTTTAATTTTATTACTTTTACCAAACATCATGTACATAGATTATTTTTGTATATGCATAAGTAGGAAAATTAGCGCTTTCATAAGTTTTACAAGTATTTTGCAACATTGTAACAATGTGTATTGTATGTAATGAGCAATTTAATCGCAGTGCCGACAGGGCATCGTAAACACAGTGCTGTGCGGAAGTGCACTGCGCTCGTCACCGACTTATCAATTTTCTTCGCAACTGTACTGCGACAATGTACTTAAGTAAAAGGTACAAGCAGTTAAAAGTAATTACAGCTATTATTGGCCGCGATAATGTTGTGCTTCCTTTGGGAGTAAGGACTACCTGATTTCTGAGATAAAAAACTTTGTTTACCTGGAATTTGAACCGACATAATACATTTCCATCGCTATTCAATAACAAACGCCTCATGAAAGTGAACGTGTGTAAAACAGCGACTCACAAATCAAGTGAAACACGTGGAACCTTACTTACATATACCTCCTTGTTTGGAAGTTCTAGATGTTGGTGTATCATCATTCATCGATCACGACATCGCTTACCATCGGGCAAAGCAGTGTTATATAACGTAGACCATTTCTAATTAAAGTTTATATTATTATGCAAGTCAGTAGTGATTTTATGCCTGACTGTACTTTATGTTAATACATATTTTCATCGTCAGAGGATTTAGCTATCAAAAAGTCAGACGAATAACCGAATAGACGAATAGACGAATGACGTAGCAGTCAAAAGAAATAAGCATCATAAATTCGGCCCGCACGGCGCGGCCCACATTGAAATCTGCGTCCGGGTTCCCTGCCAAGCATCAAGACGTTCAAGTTATAAAAGAGTACAAGTCATACCTATTTGACAGAGGCTGGAGACAGGTGCTCGGTATTTGGGCGGCACATTGCTATCGGGCCCCACCCTGAGGAACTGGAACTCTTCGCTAGGATCCGCTACCAATGACTCCATCTCTAGGAGACGCTCGATTGACAGCTCCTGCACATTACCATATTTTTAATTTAAGGCGCTGTCCAAAGCAAATTCGCCCTCTCGCTCACATGTACCCACATTTTAGAAGATTTAAAAAACAGTTCGCCAAATATTTTTCCAAGTCCCATGTAATAGAAAAAATTCCTAACGTAAAAGTATAATTCACTTTCTGCCCCGACCTAGGAATTGAACCCAGGACCGTATGATCGGCGATGGCGACCACTGGGCCATCGAAGCAGTCTAATAACGTTTGATATGTAATACTATATCATCATAGTCATATGTCATAGTACCCATTTATAAAGTTTTAGGTCGCTATTTCTAATTATTGGATATTTGTAAAAAAAATATGTAAGGTCGATTGTGACATCATCCAGAGCTCGACTCTATCGCAAAGCGCCATCCTTAATAAAGGTACCCATAGTAATTGGTTGTCAATGTTGTCATAGTTGTTTACGTACAACCACAAACTTCCTTGTTATGTTCATCAGACAAGCTACAATATTATGATTATAATAATACGCCTAATGATACTGAAGTATTTAGGAATAAAGAGATAGGTACAAAACAACAGCCATAATTGCGTATTTACAAAGTTTGAAGAAAAACATTCAAAAGCAACAACCGTGTTTATTTAATTGCAACAAATTGCGCATGTTGTGCAAAACAATAGCGATATAATTTATTATTTTTAAAGTCATATATAGATACAAAAAATAAGCTAGCAAAAAAACCGACTAGAATCATTTGACTCTAAACATCGCACGTACTTTGATACTTTAGTGTATTGTGACGTCACAAAACAACATAACAAGAAAACTTCAAACTATTTTAGCTTATCTTACAGAATATGGGGATATGTAATAATGAACATACTGGGCATTTCAGGGACATGCCCCGAGTACAGTTAAGACATTAGTCAATTAATTAATCGGAACATCCGTGTTCAATTATTAAATTGAAGCTCAGTCAAAGCAGTAAGCTTATTCCTGTATATTCAGGAATAAGCTTTACTGAGCTTCAATTTAATAAGTACTACCATAGTGTAATGTAAATACTGTGGCTGAGTTTCACCAACTACCCTTCAAATCTCTGGTTAGACCAACATAACGCGTAGCACTATTTACTTAAAGCTGGTAAAAATGAGTCCAAAAATAACGTTAACGCGCAACGCGTAGATTGGTCTTACCAGAGATTTGACGGTCCGTTAAGCATTATAATAATAGCCTTTGGTTTTTAACTCCTTGGTTGATTTTGGTGTTTTATAAAATTTCTCTTAGGCCGGCCATACACGGACAGCTTGAAGCACCCAGTATCGCCTACATCCACCTGCGACTGCATAGCAAACTGCAGTCTTCCATGTATGACGGAACCGCTCGAAGCTCAAGCAGACGCGACAGATTCAGGCGGTCGGCAGCGCGATTCAATTTGACTGCACGAGCAGTCCGTGTATGTTGAGACTGGCTGATCGCTCGAGCAGTTCGTGTATTGCTGGCCTTAGTTTGCATCTTGGGAAAGTCCTCCTCTAGTGATTTTTGTTTACTGTATTTGGTAAACCTTCTCCAGTTTGGACCAGCTGTCAATTTCAAGTCATCTTCCCATCTGAGGAATTGACGGCCTCTAGTTCGTTAACTATCTCTGGGGTACCAATCAGTCAGTATTTTGCTACATTTTATTTTGCTACATTTTTCTATCCCACTTCCTATACATGTGTGACCAGTCCAAATCCACTTAAGATTGTCTATTTTGACTTTCTGACGAGCGAACCGTTAATGTTAAAGTTAGTACGCAAATTATAAGTAGGTACATAATAAGTAGTTAGTTATACTGTTGTAGTTTTTGGTTTGATACACGTGTTGGAGTTTCTGTAAGTGTGGCAAGCATCTGATTATATATAAAATTAATACAAATAAAATAAAATCATATGTAATAATAACCCATAATATTTTATGTAGGTAGTTATTCTGTAAGATAAGTGTAAGTAATATATTAAAATTAATTTCAAGAACAACTGAAACGGTATCAGTAAAAATCAAAAGTTAATTAAAACGAATTCATTACAAAGTTTCCAAAGCGTTTTTGATGTATTTTGAACACAATTCGAGGATCAAAGAAACTTCGAAAAAAGTCTCATAATAAATACGTACGAGTATAACAGGAGGTACATAATATTATGGTAAATACAATTTAATTAAGTACCTTTTATTGTTAGTATTTCGAGAGTTTGCTAAACTCACACATTCGTACTGCGTACCCTTTATTAAAATCTCCGGAGCTCGTATAAAGTATTGTAAACATCTACTAAGTACACAAATATAAAATCGTGTCGTGGTGTCATCACGTTTTCATCAAACAACTCTACTGAAACCGATCGATCGGCCATAAACAAAGAAATCTGCTCTGAGCGCGTCGTCGATAAACTTATTTATGGCGACGCACTTTTAATTACTTTTCGCTACCAGCACATCGCTTCGAGAGCCTCTTGTATTTAATTGGATGTACAAAACTAATCTATCGTTCAATTTAAATCACAATAAGACGGATCGATGAGAATTAGGGGTGACCGGTACCTAATATACTTTACCGGTTAGAACAAGAATGCATACGCACGCAAAACCGATGTTAAATAACAAACAGTGCAACCATGAATCATTCAACAATAATATCGCATTAAGTAAACTGTTTCATCGAGAGAATTTCGAATTTTTGTGGGAACACCGTGTAAGAATGTAGTAAAATAAGCTCCTTAAATCTGGAACCGTGGGATGAGTTAACCTACTCAATAATTAAGTTATTTTTATAGATGTACGATCAAACCGTTAAATATTAGGCGTTGACCTTTCTCACTGAACCATGGCTCGGAGTGGGAGTTTCAACTCCAATTGTTCAATTTGTCATCCCCACAATTGAGCGCTTGTTCCACAATTTTCGTCAGATTTGGATAGACAATGACAGATCACTTTCATTCATCCGCCGCGCCTATAAAAGGGAGATAAATTCGGAAATCTCCAGCGCATTGCTTTAAATTGTTCCAAGAATTCCGGACGCCGAAAACACGAGATAAAAAGCTTTATTTAATAAAAACCGATGTTTCAATAAGAGGATTCTATGGGCAGAAAATAAACATTGAAGTACTTAATAATGTAGAAAAATCTAGGGACAAATCGTCCCACTGGGTATAGTGAACAGGATTTTATTTACTGTAACAAATACGACTTAGTACGAGTCCTACGCACAATAAGTATTCTGTTGGGATTAGTGAATTGTAATAAAGGTTAATTGGAAAATACTAGATAAAATCTAAGTCTCTAAAGCCGATGTATAGAGAAAAATGCAACGGCGGAGTAATGTAAAGGTCATAGAAAACTTGTTGGCACTTCTTCTATTCTCCTGTTGATATCTGATTAGAACTTTTCAGACGTGATTTCTGGTTTGTTGGAAGTAAACCGATTCATGGAGCTTCAGGTAAACGTCAAATTTTCCACCATAGTGATGGCGAATATTTAATACCGCTTGCTGGTGCTGAGCTGAGTGCTGTTATAATATAAAGAATAAGGAGTATCATTACCAAATTATCCTGTGATTAGTAGATGTAACATCCATTTGCTAGATAGTCTTCACTTATATTTATTATACCTGTACAGAGCTGCTAGGATGTGCATCCTCGGCTCCTCTCGCAGCTCGCTGTCGCTCCTCCTGCACCGCTTCTCGCTTCATGCCACATGCCAGACATTTCTGATATCGGCAGTATTGGCAACGGTTCCTTTGCCTCTTGTCGATGATACAGTTCCGGTCTTCGCGACACGCGTACGTTAGATCTTTCCGTACCGTGCGTTTGAAGAAACCTTTGCAGCCTTCACAACTGAAAAGCGATTGATTACATGAATTTGACATTCATATTTCGAGGAACATCATCACAATAGTTAGGTTTCCAGTAGATTTATAAGGCATTAAAAACAAGTAGGTCCTGAGCATAAGGATCAAAACTGACTTCTTGTTAATCGACCAGCTTAGCTTTACATTCTGACAAATTATTGAACGTGAATCATTTGCTGCATATATCTAATTTTTAGTTATAGTTACTAATTATAAATTATCATACTGGTAAATTAGTGGAAAATGGTACTAAGCAAGTTCATTGATGATAATGTGGCGAGTGGCGCGTGAGAGACAAAATTGTATATCCAGACTACAGACACGTCTACTACCTAGGCGCCTAGCTAATTAGAACTAAGCATACTGTGAACACCAATTTTTTTAATGACAAGACTACAAATAGAAATCATGACAATAGCAAATGTTCACCGTGCGTAACCACTGGCCATCGTTGTTTTATTTTCTATCTCTATCAAAGGGTACATTAGAGAGATGTGACAGGTTAATTACTAGATTGGGCCCTCATAGAAAGCCATTTATCCACTCATCAAACATGTGCTAGACTATAATTAGAAAAGTGACATAGGACATACGCGCATTTGCTTCACTCTAGCGAAACACACCTCTGTGTTCAGTAAATTAATAACAGAAATGTTTTAAATTGTACGGAACACTGAAGAGGAACTCGTTCAAGGTTCGATAATTGAAATTATTTCCTCAATATACAAGTAAATATTCTAATTCGTCAGTAATTAAACATTAATTTAAAGCAATATCAAAGGAAGGTCAATAATATAATATTAATGTAAGGCAAAAGACACGTATGCCGAAAATCGTATAAAATCTCGGCCCAGCGCCATAGACATAATTTTATTAATTAAGCCAGTTTAAGTTGAAATGATAGTGATCTTTACTTATTTAAAGTTCATAGTGACTAATGAATTTGAAATGGAAGCACAAAAACCGCATAAATACGCTTACAAAAATAATGGTTTACTTTGGACAACATTAATAAGAAGGTAAAGTTCTCGTACAGGGAATCGAGTAGAATCTACAAGTTAGAAGAAGAGGTTCACTGAAGTTGTTTATAGAACATTGCAAAATCTTAAACGAAACAGCTTCATAGGAAAAGTTGCTGGTTTTGTAGAACCTTTAATGAAATCCTACTAATGTTATAAATCTCAGCACAATGGAAAAAAAAACTTTTGTAAAAAGCAAACAAAACGCTAGCGAGTTCTAACTCTAGTCCAGCGCCATCTAGATGGAACAAACATACACAAAAAAATAACAGCGCGACCGATTGAGTTGAAATTTGGTATGTAGATAGGGTAGTCCCTGTAATAAAACATAGGGTACTTTTATCACGATATTCCCACGGGAACGAAGACTATGCGGGTGAAACTGCGGGGCACAGCAGGGGATAATATTATGATCAGTGGTTTTTAATTTTTAACAACATTACATACATTCACGCCTTTTTCCCGAAGGGGTAGGCAGAGGTGTACCCAGGACTCAGTCCCATAGTAGATACACCCACATTTCGCCAGTATGTTATTGGTCCCATGAAATAGGGGGCGAGCCTATTGCCATCTACCGGGCACAGTTCCAGACTCCAGGCAGATATTGAGATAATTCCTAATGGAAAAATCCAATATTTAACGCTGCCTGACCTGGGGATCGAACCCGGGACCTCTTAATTGACAGTCGAGCATGCGCCCACTACGCCACCGAGGCAGTTTTAATTTTTAAATATCATAAAACGTAGTGTATGGCGATTGAGGCATTGAAATTATAAACGCTAGGTAGATTTTGCTTCGCGAAATAGAATCAAGGATCGAGCTGAGTAGTAAGGCTTCGGAGACGCTTTTGTCCAACAGCAGACCAACATAAAATCTTAATGAGGTAATGATCAAACTTGTAAAATAGCAACTTTGAACAAAAAATAACTGCTTCACATAAGCCAAGTCTTTCATCATCAAAACTGGTTACGGTTTAGCTCACAGCACCACAAGTAGACAATATCTCATATTTGCGGACCACAGGTCACGGGTCTAACTCGGCGATGACATCTACCACTTAGATGAATCACGAATCAATTTAGCGTTGTTGCACATCGTATCAGTTCGCTTCACCTTGATGATCAATATTGTTTTACACGCCATACAGATATAATACTCTTCGAAGTCTTTGGTAGAATGATTTTATTTATTGGATCGTTCTTTGGTATATTATCAAGTATTTATATGTATAGCTCCGTCAACCCTCTTTAGAAACGGTCTCTACGGTAACGTCCTTCATTAGACGCTAATATGTTACTGCGAGAGAGGTATATTATGTTATTTTTATATTCTCTTATATCAGTAACACACACACAAATACACAAATTACAATTTTATCTACGACGTTAGTCCCATCACTTGTGACAGGCGCAGTGTAGTGCAGAATTTCGAATATTAAAACACTGGGTGGCACTGTGTCTGATATGGGCAATCATGATGCTTACCATCAGGCACCTGATTTGCTCGTCTTGTCACTCACTATCATAAAAAAAAAAAACTTTTCTTTTTGTGCAATGTTTTGCGCTTTAAAGAGGACCTCGACAACGTGAATTACGCTATCTTCACAAAGTAAAATTCATAATGTTATGGGTATTTGATGATATAATTAAAGAAAAAGTAATGAATTAAAAATTAAACCCAGTCTTAATAAAAAGCTTTTGTTTTGTAGGGGATTTTCGGTGATTAGTACGCAATCATGATTCGGTTTATTATAAGTAATTCAGCAACACAAAAAGTTGTTACCGTATACCTGAGCTCATGTACCTATACCTACATAATAACTGACGATACAACAGTTAATGTCATGATCACGTTCGTTTCGCCTTCGTTGCGTCGAGTCGTTTCGCAAAACTGTCCATGTGCGAGATATTGAGAAATTACACTTTCACTTATCTTACGCGGATACAGGACTCTGACTCATTTTAAAGATTTGTTGAAGTTAGGCCTTCACTTTCATGCGTATTTCTCAACAGTTGATTGACATGATTATGATCAATACCTTATACTTTGTTTCATTGTGTTATATCATGGTAGACTGCACTTAATGGTGTCGTCTCTGCTGATTTAGTCACATTGTCTTCAGGATGACTGACTCGACTAACGCCCTATCCCTAATTTAAATCTTGACATTGGAACCATTATTAAATAAATAAGATGGTAGTTGGTAACCAAACCTGCCAATAAATTAAACAGCCTATACCTTTATTCCATGGAATTAGAAATGACTGCTCAAACCTTTTGCAGCCAATATTATTGTTTTAAAAAGACGAATTGGCAGTCTTCGGTGGGAATATTAGTCATTAACATGTCAATGACTTGCCGTAACTTTGGTTTATGAGGTATTTAACGTGATGTAATTAACAAGATTTTATAGATATTAATTTTCAAATCTTTGTCTGCAGTCTTAGATGTAATGCTTACAGCCGATGCATTAAAGCGCGTTTAATAATGGGATTTTAGGAGCATTAATCACCAATATGGTTTCGTCGGTACATGTTATTCAAAAATGGAAGAAATGGATGGAACAAGTATACCTTAGAGATTTATTTGTGCTTGCCTGTATGACAAAATAAATAATAGTACTAACGTACTTATACTGTGTTCAAGGGAAACTCAATTTACATTGACGTGTCATGAAGAAACATAAATCCAGGATTGTGCAGTGTGCAGGTTATGTGTGCGTGCTATTTTACCTACAGGAAGAATTTAAAATAAAAGAAAATACCCTGACAAAGAGTATGAATTTATGTTGTAAACTTTAACCCCATCGCATATGCGCCGTAAAGACCACTGATCATCAAAGACTGCAGGTATCATAAAATTAACTAGCCCGTTTATTACAAAGAAGTGACAGGTATCGATTAAAATAGCTAACGCATGCACAATTTAAAAATAACTCATACTGATCATTGAACATACTAACAATCAATATAAATATTGAATGCGAAAGTTCAAGGACGCATTGATAGTTTTATAATACACATTTAAAAACAGTTTGGTTTTTGTATCGTACTCGTAAAAGATATCCTAAATCCTAATCAATTGCTTAATATATGTTCGTGCATGAATAACAGTTTTTACTCAGGAATATGAATTTATGTATTTATGTTATTTATATAACATGTACTATTTAAATACTTACTGTTAAAAAAAACTAGCGAAATGGGTTTCCTGAAACCAACTACATACATCATAAATCATAACTAATAAAAGTACACCTACTTGTTCAAACTCAAACTCAAACTCAAACAGATTTATTCAAATAGGTCATAATCTGACACTTTTGTACGTCAATGAAGATACAGTACTGAGTCTACCGTGCGTTCGGAAAGATACCTCTACTCTGTTATTTTTAAACCCCGACCAAAGGAAGAGGTGTTATAAGTTTGACGTGTCTGTGATCTAGTATCTGTGTGTCTGTCTGTGGTATCGTAGCTCCTTAACGAATGGACTCATTTTGAAGTGGATTTTTTTCAAGATAGCTTCCGAAATCGAGAGTGAGTGTGTAGTGTGTAAGTCTTAGCTACCTATGTCTCGAAAAAAAATCGAAAAAGTCTCGGTGAAAATTGGTTCACCCGTTTGAAGATTATCAGCTCTTTTCTAGAGGCTGAAGGAATATGAGCAACTCTGGTCGTCTCAGTGGCCTGATCGATTTGAAATTTGATATCATGTTACTTCATCAACACTGCAACGACATTATTGGTCCATTTGAACCTGCTGCTCAGTTAAATATATAGAGTGCTAAAATAAATAGTACCTTATAGAAAAGCTGTCAATTTAGTATATTATATTGTAGTACGAGTTTAATCGTAATATAGGAGCAATGAAAGACAGTTTGTACCTCGGTTTCAACAAGATTAGGTCAATATTAAATCTTTGGGCAGATACCCCAATGCCCCAATCCTATAATGTAATACACAAAAAAGCTTGCGTTATAAATAGACGCACACGCTGCTTTTCGTAGGTACAGTACCTAACCACGAGCCAGAAAACAAGTTTGCAATGAACATCATAAGATAATCATTTATTTAGGTATCTGAGGCGAAAATAAATAATGTTAATGTTCGATAAACGGTTTAACTGCATACACTTGAAGTATGTTGAAGCTACTAAGGACGAGCTTTTACTGAGGCCGGTCGTATCGAATCAACTCATTAAATGCTGAATATTATGTTTATCTTAAATAATGATCACGTTATTAAAATATATTACAATAATGTGACACCACCTATTTGTCCGTTTAGTCGTTAATGTTATCCGTATAAAAAATCACGAATTTTATGAACAATTTTCATGCACTATCTACAATGCTAAATATTATGCTTTTAGATAATTTATTGCATCTTGTGACATATTCTGCGCGTAAATGGTGAACATTAGTTATTTATGCCAATTTCATGAATTTCGGTTCTTAAAATACAAGCCTACCTGCGACTGCTATATTAATACGACGTGATTGTCAAGTCGACATAAAAAAACTCAAGGTGAAAAAAGTATGTTGAATTACATTACTGTTCAGTTGGCCAGCGATCGATAGAATTGCAAATCGGCGGGCTTATTACGGACGCAACAGAAGTGTGGAAAGCGTTTAAGATTGCTCAATTTCTGCTGTCAAACGGCATGTTTCGAATTACCCAAAAAAACTTGCAATTGATTGCTAGCTCGATTCAAGACGCCCTCTGACCGTCGGGAAAGGAACCAAAAATTAGTCGTTAGTGAAGAAATCTTTGTGGTCTGTGGCAGAAATTGCTGCTAAGGCTGAATTTTCGGAATTACCGAAGCGTTTCAACAGCAGAGCGATAGAAGTAGCAGCGCGAAATGGGACTGACAGAAGGCGACTACTATTTGCTGATTGTTGTTCAGATTGTTATCCAAATCAAAAAAACTCTAACCAAAATCGTGATGTTTTACCTGCATAAACTTATTTACAAGACCCATAAAACAAGAGTCCAAGTCGTTGAGTCGAACTCAAACACCTTATTTTGGTTATTGGTGTGTTTACAGCTTCAAAAACCATAATATTACCCATTGTGAAAGTTGAGGATTAACGAGAAATTAAGTATTTGAATCTCTAAGACACATCAGAAAGGTAATTTGGCCTTATTTTTTATTGTTTTAATGTGTCTAGGTAGGTGCCTATAAATAATTATTATTGAATGATTAAATTCATAACATGCAAACGTTTATTGTGATAAAACACTAACTTACCAGGTACCTAATAAATTATCTTTATTCAGCCTAGATATGTACCTACCTAATATCATAAAATATCCTTCTGTTGAATAAGTATGTCTCGAGGTGTACGGTCAAACCAAACCTGCGTCTTGCTGCGGTTGCAAATCAAACTGCTGCGGCCTAAATTTACCAGTTCGCAATCAATCACTTCATCATTTACATGCGACTCATTTAGTATATTAAACAATTATATAACACTCGACACAACAACTTCTCTTTCAATCAATAACATCCTCAAAGATCCATACAGGAGGTCTAAGAATCTCTTTCATTTTCAGCCACTCGATTCTTTCTTGTGCTTGTGTAGGTTCGATGCAACTGGACACAGCTTATATTTAATTCCACCCAGTGACTGGTGTAGGTATTTATTATTCTTATTTTATCTCCATGTTATACATAATAATTATATGGGACAACTTCCAGACACGGTCATCTGGTCCCAAACTAGGCTAGAAGCTGGTCTATGCTAACCAGAAGACTTATATACATACTTATGTAAGCTTATAACACCCAGACACAGATCAAACAGACATGTTCATGCACACAAATGTTTGACCTGGACATAGGGTTCGAACCTGGATCCTGCGGAACAGAAAGCAGAGTAACTACCATCTGAGCCAACAGGCTATCGGGCTGTTTTAAGTATTATTTATTTAGTAAAATTTTATACTTTTGCAGCTACAAGAGATGTCCACTTAATAGATGGAGACAAGTAGACATGAGAGAAGAGACTGTTAAGAAGACTCGTCAGACCCATAATTTGTACTTAGGGATTGAGGGTCCAGAACTAATTACTGACTATCAATAGAGCTGTTCATAGTTTATTCTGTTTTGCTATTATAAATTGAATTTCTTTGATAATAATCATATTATTTTTTACTTATTATAGAATTTATAGATTTATTTAACATAATTATTGTCATTAAAAGAATAATAAAAAGGAAAGTAAGAATATAATATACTTATACTACCTGTGTTTTATGCGCTGGAAAGTACCCTTGACTATGTGTTATTTCAGGGTCTAAGCTGTATTATAGTGAAAGGTAGGAATAGCTTGCAGTATTAGTAAGAAGTAGGATTTATAATCCTACTTACATGTAGTTAACTACTATTGCCAATAACATAAAATAACTAGCGTAATTCCAGAGTCCATTATCATCTACCGGGCACAGTTCCAGACTCTAGACTTAGACTGTCATTGAGAAAATTCATACTTAATAATAACACATTTTTCCTGACCTAGGGATCGAACCCGGGACCTCATGGTCAACAGTAGCGCTCGCGACCACGCATCTTATATATGCATATTTTTTAACATATCGCACACCTAGATAAAGAGTAGCACAACTCAAAATAATTCAAAATCAAGTTTTTATTATTATAGGAATCTGCGTTCAAAACTACATAAACTGCAAAGACACCAAAGACATTTTAATATTTCCGACAACAAAATGTAGATGGCGCTGTAATTTAGTATTACTGAGTAGCTCCACGCACACCCCCCGCCATCAATAGTAACACATAACCAGTTGCGACATGTCAACCAAAAATTTGGGTGCATTACTTACGCTCAAACACTGGATTATTTCAAGTTAGTTTTGTATTCGTGATTTACAACACTCTCATATCCAAATTATTTTTAGTTGATGTAGTCTTCGTGATTGCATTTGTAAAATTTTATTGGCTTACTTTTGACTGTTTGGAGTTACTGCAGTATTAATTTGAAATGTAAGTATTTTTTGTTTTACTAAATGAAATTAATTTGTTATTGTTGAAATTATTTTTCTATATTTGAGTTGGTTGAGTATTACTGGTTAAATTGAAATTCGCCTTTATTCCAAAACTATAAATGCTATTTAAGATTTTGTTCAAGACATATTTAGTGTTGATGTTGTATTTCAGATTGAGACTTAAAGAAAACTAAATTAAAATTCCTACTTCGATTTGCGGACATTGTTTTGAGTTAGTATAGTATTGGTGAATTAGAATCAAATGAGTGACTTTTTTTCAGAAGATAAAGGGTCGTGGCCTTCTGTTGCTAAAAATGGCCATAGAAGCTAGCTCAAATGAACCAGAGAGCAATGATATGGAGTTGAAACCTCAATAACATTCAAAACCTTCAAGGAGCAGCACCATTGTGATGGAAGAAATCTCAGGGAACCAAAACATGGTGTTAGAAAAGAACACAATAGTGGTCTAATCACCGTTAACAAGTGATTAGACCACTACCACTGAGGTGAGACCATCGAACTATATTTCGATCGAACCAATCAACAGCGAGGGTAACGATTTCGATAATTTTGATACGGATCCGCATTCCAATTTACCTACCAAGCAAGGAAACTCATCGTCAAGGTATCGTCAATTCAAGAAAAACATCTCGTTCTTTTAGTTCTACTTCGTCAAGTTGTACGAAGTTCTACGTCAAGCTCATCAGACAGTTCCAGTAGCTCCGCAAGCAGCAGGAACACAGATATTATAGGCAACAACTTTATGTCATCTGCCGTACCAGATCAGCTTGCCTTGACTCCAAAGATGCAGGAAAAGAGTAAGAAACCCTGCCGCTTAGCCCTTAAATGTTAAATCTCTGCGGAATACGGGAAAGGTTTATGTTAGTTCAACCAAACATAGGGTCCCTGAAAGAGCGGTTAAGCCACCACCATATTATAGCGATAAATGCAAGTTGAGATGCAAGAATAAAATAGACAAAATAATACGCAAGTCATATCATGTGGAAGAATTGACACATGAAAAGTTATATGATCTGAAAGCCCCGCAAGAAGAATAGGGTAATAATTTCACTGTTAATGAAAACATCAAGCAACTTCGCATTGAAAAGTAGGAGCGGATGACGTTTTTTTTTATAAAAATTCCCATGTAGATACAATTTTATGCTGTACATTATGTTAACAAAAATGGTTTAGATGTTATTTAACTATTGTATCTTATTTTAAATTGTTATTACATGCCTGTAAATTAAAGTTTTTGATGAATAAGGAATATTATTCCATTTTTGTTATGACTGAAGACTACGATCAAATTTGTTTAATAATTGTAAGTGTTTTTGTAACAAATTGATTTCATAATATTTTATTTTGTTAAAGAAGACTTGTTATTTTTTTATTTTGAGCTTTATTAATGATGTTAACCATAAATGTACCTATGTAACTTGTACATCGATTGAAAGCTTTTTCTGGTGATAAAATTTTTTTGCTGTCTTATTTGATTGTGATTTTATATTCAATTAATTATAATAAATAAATATATGTTTTCTCATATTAATATGTGTCATTATTTTCATATTATACAAAAAAAATAAAAAATAATTCAGATGCACCGATATTTCTGACGAAGGTTACGTAAAAAGTAGACAGAATAACAGTGCACGAATTCAAAACTTTTCAATAATATAAACACAATTATAGTAATTAACAGAATTAAACAATAATTTTGTCATGAATACTAATCTAACTCAAAAAAATAAAATTATCAAGCGAATCTGCTTTTTCGTGATAAACCATCAATCAGATATGTATTTCCAAATATTTATATACAAGAATATTAAAAATATAATTTAATATAACAACTAGATATAAAATAAAACGTTTTTTTCTGTTCCTGAAAAATTAGATATTTTGAGTTGTGCTACTCTTTATCTAGGTGTGCGATATGTTAAAATATGATCACACTAACTAAAAATACACTTATTTATTATTACACGCGCGTACTTATCTGTTTCTCACACCTAAGTAGGAGAAAATAAAAGATTTTGGAGCTTTATATGTGTTTTATTATGGGCCAGTTTCAATGAGTTACTTGCACACTTGATTAGTTCCCTAGGGTGCTCTCTTTCGAGATAGTTAGTAGGTATGCGTCACAGTCACTATTTCTAGCACGTTTACAGCCAAATCAAACGCGAGGCCTATGCCACAACCTCTCAGACTGGGTAGGTAGGTGTTTACATTCCGCCACAGTACGACGGTGATAAGTACGACATCGGCCCCTGGTTTCTGCCTCATCCTTCTGTATATAGTTCCATCTGGCTACTGGAGCCTTACGTTTGGCCTGTTAACAAGTAGTAATATTAGTTTCGATAATATTATGTAAACAACAACAGTTGGAGTAGGTTTAAGCAATCTATGCGTTCGTAACTTACCTTCTCTTGCAGCTAATATGGGTGAAATATAGTTCAAGTGAGATATTATCATATTAAACAAGGATATAAGTAATTAATTAAGACTGGACATTATTATGAATGGATAACTATAATTGTTGTCAGATTTAGAATTTAGGTTAATCCATCAACGCTGCCACATAATATAATCAAACAGAAAGCCGGCTCTACCAGGGCTTCGATTTTTATGTATATTTAAATAGAAATTGGAATCGAATAGCACAAAATTAGCTAGTATGTGGAGAAGGGAGATTACCTCCTACCCTTCCCGCCCATCTGCCGAAGAGATATTATTTTTGTGCCGCTACTGTGACTCAAGCCACGAATTTAGGGGGAAAGGGTAAGGAAAAAGAAGAAAAGGTATATTTTTAAAGTTATGTTTTGTTTTAATCCATTCAACTTGACCTAACCACTTTTGGGGGATTGGTGATTTCTCCCGCACCGAAGATATTATTACATAATATTGTGTCCGTATTTTGATATGAATAGATTGGATGTTAATAGGTAATATGAACTTTAATGTAGTACAGACTGCGGACTTCTGTATGAAGTTTATACTATAAATAATATTTAACTAAAACAATCATAACAATTAAGCACCCACTTAAAAATAAATGTAGAGCGCTTACTCCAAGTTGAAAATATATTACTCGAATATCTGGTGATATAGTAACCGTCCTTCTGTCTCATTGATTTAGTGGCCCATGCCCATAGAAGATAAATAATTTGATGAAATCAAAGGTAAAAATAGAACAGACTATAGCAGCCTCCCACAGATAAAAAAAATTAAACCGCAATAATTAGTTCCATTTACTGCTAATATTCCATTAGGCCGCTAGTGTGCCAAAGCGACAAAACAGCAGTGCAGAAAGCATGCGTAATTCGAATTCAAAGTGACATTTTGCAATTACTGCTACTGCTACTTCACTGCTTCTGCTACTTTTACTTCTATCGCTTGACCATGCATAATAGGGGCGCGGGTTCCATAATATATTATTTGAGCATGAATATAACGTATAATATTATGTGCTTTAAAATATATTTTTATATCGATCTCACGCGAGACCAATGAAATTGTTAATGGAATAATAAGAAGGCGTAAAATCTTTAATTTTGCGCATGCCGTAACTTAATCTTCATTTCACACGCAACCAATAAACTACACATAGGTACACATTGACGATGCTCCTCTAAATCCTTAAGTACAACACCTACGTGCAAAACGATTTCAGCAGAATTTAATGTATCTAGTAAAGATATATACATATATATGTGAAAATCGGTAAAAAGAACGTCTACGTCGTCTACGTCTAGACAAGAGCAGCCAGACGGACAACCTTACTCGTCTTTAAAATAAAACAAGAATGTAATTAAAGTGGAACGTGCAACCAATTAAATTGTTTAATTGCATGAATAAAGAATAATAATAACGTACATAAACCAGACGTGATGAGAACAGAAACAACAGGGCCCACTTGCATACTTAAACTTTCATCAAATATTCCGACTGCCACCCCCGCGACATTCGACAAATCAATATTCTGTCTACGATTCCAATAAAAGCACCTCTAGAAAGGCCCGCATTATTTATACTAAGGTATAATTGTGTCAAAATATTTACAAAGGCGTCTGTATTAATGATTCAGAGAACGTAAGCTAATTTTACAACGACATTCGCTTTTTTATCAGTTCGCTGACAACGATCCTATTAGGACTGGGGCGGTGGTATGCGCCCGACCATTTATATCTCGCACATGGAATAAGAGGCTGAAAAAATGGGATAAAAAGTTCAAGTCCATATTGTTCAGTTATCGGAACATCTGGTCCAAGGTTGGGAGTTGGGAAGGAGTGTTTGCTCAATAAGAATCGCTGGCGGTGGACCGAATACCTTATCCTGTCCACTTAAGTAATTTACGATTATGACAAAACGCTTTAATGATGTTTTTACATGTATACATACGATTTTGCAATAAATTCAGCAACACATTCTCGCAATCCAGAATAAAAACACAAGATACGTTCAATTATTGAGCAATTTATCATAATTACGTGTATATTTTCCATTGAACCGTAACTTTTCCCTTAGGGTATTCCCAAGAGGTTTTGTACTCGAAACGGAATATATTCAGGCTTCTATTTCGGTAGGCTCCGCTACCTAAGGAACCCCTAATAAAGACTTGATAGCGGGTATTATTTCAGTAATAATCCCAACTAATTACTACATGGTTTTAACGAGATCATAATAAATAAACATTATAATCTAAAATAAGGAAATGAAAGGTTGTATCAATTACCTGTAAACCCCGTAATGTTTCCCCGACGCCCTGTCGCCGCAAATAGAGCAGAGATGTTTGGACCCGCTGAGGGGATGGTTAGGAGGGTAGTTTTTGAAGGCGGGAGGCGGCGTGGAGTCGTCTCGAAGGCTGTCGAGCATCGCAGTGTCTGGCTTCAAGTCCGGCGGTGACATTGGCGACATGAACCCCGTGTCCAGCCCTGTAACAAAGGACCCATCAACATCTCTAAAATGGCGCACTTCATACTACATCACCTAATACTCTTGAAAATATGCATCGTTTTCAGCCTAATTAGAATTCAGATACGACTTCTCAAATTTAATAATTATATAATATTATGCGCAATTTTAAACAAATGCAAAATTGGTACAGCAGTTGTCTAGATTCTCTACCTTTTGCTGTAGTTCGGAAACTGTGTTGCATAATGCATAGTGTCCACAATATCTAAAAAAAGTATTGAATAATATTAATATTCAATTTACATACATGAAAAAGTCGACGACAATAAAGAGTGTGATATCCAGAAAACGAGTAAAAAATATGAATGGTGGCCGTTTGAAAAACTAACGAAACCGGTCCATTAGTCTGAGAGTCTCTTATACAAAGAGGGATTCCGTACCAGACAAAAAAGAAAATAAACGGACCGCAACTGCTTTTGCGCATTAGAAATTTTTGGATAAAACGAAATTGCTCACGATCAGTGAAGAGGAGATCATAATTTAATTTCAGGACCATGTTTTTCATCACGACGAATTTGAACGAATTCAAATCGTCGAGTAGGTAATATTCAAATACACTCATATTCATCATCATTATCTCCGCAGTAATACACTACTGAACATAGGCGGAGGCCTATGGGGGTGTCCATAAAGGGGGTTTTGCCAATACTCGACTCGTTTGGCAGGCGGGTTGTCGAGCGCAGTTCGATGGTTTTTTTTACAAAGGACGCTGCTGCCCGTCCTCTGGATCTGTTAACTCTTAGCAGGCTCTTACGGCAACCACGGGTAGGGAAGGTGGAGCACTATCCTAAAGCCAGTAACTCCACGGCGAACACTCATATTGCGCATTATTTACTAACGGTGCCCTGCGGATACTTTCACATTATGTATTTTTTATATTACAGTCAGACACTTCCATTTTATTCATTCATCGGTATAAAGATATAATAAAGACCGTGTTAATTTCCATAATGTCGAATATAGCATGTACACAAAACATTATATATTTTTTATAGACAAGGGACAAGAAATTAGATAAGATAATGTAACTATATTAAACTTAACGATAGTAAGCCTGTTTACAAAATATCATGTCATGATAATATTGCACAAATATGCGCAGTATTGGTTATATACCTTATGTATGTCCCTTGTTTTTGCTTGCATTTTATTGGATATTGATATCCACGCCACACCCACTATCGATTGGAGAGTGACATCAGAAGTGAGATAGGATCCTAATTAAAATGGTGCAATAACTTCAGATGATATTCAAAGTCACCTACAGATTAACATGGAAAGTTTTATAAGTCTACTACCTAACCGTTATATCCAATGTCAATCAATAATGATCGTTCCGAGACTCCAAGACTTTCGGATATAGATTAGAATTGTTTTAAAACGAATTAACAATAAATTGGCGCTGATCATATTGAGTAGTCAAAGTGAGACACCTTTTTTTTTTTTAACGTGTGGAAATGCATTTACGCATACTCGCCCGGTAGGGGGAGGTGGGCGAGTTATGTCGGGCTCGACGAGAAGCGCCCATACCGACTAAAACCACACGATGAGCAGTCCCTCGCCATGTGAGGCGGGATAGGGTCGCGCCTACGCCACGTAAACATCAAGGGATCGCAAATATTAAGTGAGGAATATATTCGAAACACTTCTAGAATACCGAGTACCTTACATGAAAAACACATTTACAATGATACATAGTCAACAAGCATTAGATACTCGTATTAGAATTATGGAGGACTGGGAAAAAATACCCTTGAAATGGTGCTACAATGCCAACGATATACGTCAATACTTAAATTAATCTTTATATTATCGACATTCCTAGAAACTAAAACATAATATGGCTCCTTTCAATGTTATTCGTATTATATCACAAAGAAGTAAAATATTATTTTCTTTTGAAAAGCTGTGTAAGTACGACATCAAATAAAATCATTTCCAAGTACGCCACCCGCCCACCGATATTATAAATACGAGTACGTTATAAGGAAATATAGTTTATATAGTTGTTACGAATATTTAGAATTCCGTTGGCAAAAAAAAATATACCTACCTTCCTAAATCGAAATGCATAACATAACGTTTAATATTTTTAAATTATTTTTTCTTATTTTGAATTCTCTTCTATCCGCCTCATTTCTTACACAATCAGTTCAGATAATACCTATGTGCCACATCTTCTACGACCTTATATTCTGAGCAATTGGGAGATTCACATTGAGGGCCTATGAAGGTGACATAATCTGTTGATTAAAGCCCTCTATAAATATATACATAAAAAAATATTATAGCAACGTGTAAGTAGAAATCAGAGAAATTATGTGTTTAACCCCCCAACCGAACAGGAAAGGGGTGTTGTAAGTTTGACGTGTCTGAATATTATTGTCTGTGTGGCATCGTATCTCCTAAACAGTAACTAGTGGGTCGATTTTGATGTGGTTTTTTTTATTGTTTGTGACCTGATCGAGGGTGTTATTAGCTATGTTTCAATAAGATCGGGTTGTAAGATTATTTAGGACTAGCTGTGCCCCGCGGTTTCATCCGCGTGGTCTTCGTTCCCTTGGGAATATCGGGTAAAAAGTACACCATGTGTTATTCCAGGGCCTAAGCGACCGCATACCAAATTTCAACCCGATCCGTTCAGTATTTTTTTGCGTGAAACAGAACAAACATCCATCTATCCATCCTCACACACTTTCGGATTTATAACTAGCAGCATAATCTAGCGTAATCTTCGTTCCTATGGGAATATCGGGATAAAAAGTACCAAATTTCAACCCAATCGATTCAGTAGTTTTGGCGTGAAAGAGTAACAAACATCCATCCATCTATCCATCGACACAAACTTTCGCATTTATAATATTAGTAGGTTTAGTAGGAAGGATAGTAGGAAGTGAGAAACAGGATTTGCTTTATTCTAGCGGGTGAAGGGATAGAACAACTTCCAGTGGTGTGATCGATTCGAAATTTGGTATTCTATGTTACTTTATCAATATGGCAACGACTTGGTAACATTGGCTTTGACCTGATGCAGCATCAGGTCAGATGGACCAGTAGTCTATATCGTGTTTGAGCTCGTTGGAATCAAACCAGGGTCTGCTTATGCACCGGGAAGAAGAGGAGGGTTTTGTTATTTTTTTTTAATTGCTCTAAATACAATATGAAATTTCCCAATTATAGAAAAAGAGAGAATATTTTCCATTACTTTTTTGTGGTTAACTCTCTGGCTTTTATTTGCGCCAAAACATAGCATTTGGTTCAAAAAAACGTATGGTTTTCACATTTATAAAATTGTTAAAAATATATATGTAGGAGCGCGGAAGTATTAGGGTACCGGATAATCCGGCCAGTCTCGTCTTTATCGATGATAAACGCTCATCCCGCGAAAACCGTGATAAATGTCGCGCCTAATTTATTAAATCACGAATACCAGTAATTCCGGTGATAGTTTTAAAGGTGTTGAGTGTTGACGGCTCGACGGACGATATTCAACTGCGGACCGACTCACCACTCGGTGTGTCTGTCATTTTCCCCCACTTCGTCTCTGATTGGTTACTTAGGAATACACGGCTGTGATTGGGCGGGTTAAATTGGATGTCAGTCGTTTCAGTACTTTTAATGTTAATAATAAATTATTATAAGAGATAATTTAAACAATCAATTTCACTACTAAATGTCAGTCACGCTACATATATTTTGGTTATTTTAATGTTTTTTGTATATATGAATAAAACCATATTACGCTTTTCTTAAACAAAAATAATTTATTTGCAAAAAAATGTTGCATGGAAAAGCAACCACCTTAATTTACACTTGTCTGTTCTGGTCTTCTAGTCAAAACGACATGATCTGCTGGTTAATAGACCGCACTTAAATGTGATTATGTTGTTAGCCAAAAACTTAACGCAGAATATGTAATACCTAATACCAATAGTCATAAAATTTATTTTACGAGTTTTTGTTTGCTGTGACATCAGCGTAGGCTCATTACGATTTGCTTTGAATAATTTATTTAAGACCTTTGGTTATAAAACGTTTATTTTAATTGTGTAAATTACGACATTATAATACATATTACCTTTAATATAATACTGTCCACACATTATTTTGTAGTTAAAAACAGAAAAGTTGGCCACAACTACAATATTTTTACATTTAACTATAAAAACCAAAAATCATGACATTTAGGTAATTAGAACTAGATACCTAGTTGTACATAATTACCTAGTAAGGTACATTTAGCAGAAAAGTAGAAAAGTTTGACTTTTTGCAATATGGACGTCTCGAGTTCGCAAATTATGGTAGGTAGGCCTACGCCTAGGATATAGATATTTTGACAATTTACGACCGTTTCTCATTATGCCGTTTTGACATTGTGTTAAACTAAAATCTTAAATAATTATAATTATTTCCGAAACACTTGAAAGTGTTCTCAGTTTCCAATAAGGGCAAGGTACTTCGACCGGGTTTTCCAAGAACTAATAATTTTAGCCCTTTGATGGAAGCCACTAAATGCTATTGCTTATACCTATTCCTAAATACGCTATAATATTAACGACAAAATGGCGCACTTTAGATTATTCATTGTACGATTGTTTTAGAATTGGGTAAAATATCAAATTAGGTTTACTTTAATACTTTAGTTATCTCTTCATAATGTAAAAAATACTATATTATTTTATGTTGAACCGGTATATATATATTTTTTATTTTGGTGTCAATGAAGGGTATTTTATTCATACTCATTTTATTAATAACATCTGTTTCATTCTATGCCATACTTAAGTGAGCAAATAAAAATCCTATAAAAATATACCTCATCCTTTTGTTTAAGAATAATGTGGCGTAACTATTCATACCATTAGCTCATTTTTAACAAATAAAATATAATACGATTACGATAATTTGTTTTAATAAGTAGCATAATATTATTGTCTATAGAGGCCATTTAAATTTTCAACATTGTTTTCGTTAAGTGCAATTAAAACATATTAAAAGACCCTCCATCGCCAGTCGCCATCTATATGTAAAATATTCATTGACACGATTACAATAAACCCAAGTCAATATATTTGACTACTGGCCCATCTGAACCTGATGCTGCAGCATCTGGTCAAGGTTACCAAGTCGTAGCAATATTGATGAAGTAACAAGATCCCAAATCTTTAATCGGCTGAACTGATTTTCATTAGAAAAAGTTAAAGAACACTCAATCAGGTCAGTTTTCAAATAAAAAAAAAACCGCATCATAATCGGTCCACTCAATGAGGAGCCACGATGTCACAGACACATGCATACATTTTGTATGCGTGTGTCTGTTGGGACTGGTGACTGGTGACCTCGGTGGCGTAGAGGGCGCATGCTCGACTGCCAATCAAGAGGTCTCCCGGGTTTGATCCCCAGGTCAGCCAGTGTTGAATATTGGATTTTTCTATGAGGAATTATCTCAATAATTGCCTGGAGACTGGAACTGTGCCCGGTAGATGGCAATAGGCTCGCCCCCTATTACATGGGACCGATAACATACTGGCGAAATGTGGGTGTATCTTATACTATGGGACTGAGTCCTGGGTACACCTCTGCCTACCCCTTCGGGAAAAAGGCGTGAATATATGTTATGTTATAAATAATTTTGTCGTCTTACCGGTATGAAAAAATACAATAAAACGTTTTGAAATTCGTCTATAAAATAAGTGGATCACTTTATAATAGGTACCACTTTAATATACCATTTCTTAATAAAAATATATTTAACTTACTCAAATTTTAGAGAAAATAGGTAAAGAATTGCTTTTGATTTCGGGTACTTAAAACCCTTGTTCATAAAACCACAGACAAACTTTAGTTCAAAATCAATCCATTCCCTGAACATAAAATTCTAATAAGTAATAAAAGAAAATTGCCATTAAAAAATCTTTTAAAAAACTTTTAGACAGATTTTGTGAGATTTTTGGACACACCAGAGATATCGTATACGGAGATAATATTTTGAGATTTCAGCTGATTTAAACAAGGAAACCATAATTCATTGAACTATTCAAAGGCACCTAACGTTTAACTACAGTATTGGTAGTATGTAAGTACTAGTACTTAGTTTGATAGTATCATAACCATTTAATTATGTTTGTGATCCAGCTCACAGATTCGGTATCTAATTTAAATGTTTCAAATTATTGTGTTCATTTCGGAGACATCTGAAGTTTATAATCAAGACTAATTTCAAAGAGATTTTCATGCGAACAATCTCAGTTTTCACTCTGGCGAAACGAACGAGCCACGTCGGGCAATTAGACATTTATCTGCGCAATTAACTAAAATCGCTGGAAATGAGAGATTAGGACTCATGGAGCAAAACAGGATCACAATCTCTGCATTATTATATTGCGTCGTGTCTGCTTTTCTTGGAAACTGTGGAAGGATATTATTTTCTTTATCTGTTGGAGCTTCGATAAGCCTGGACTGAATAAAATTAAAACCTAAAGATATTTACATTGTATGTCCAGATAGTCGTTGCTGGTGAGATTAGATGGAGTCGGTCCCATAGGAAGCAAGGTGCTGTTGATGGGAGTCATCGGCGTCATGGGCGTTTGAGGCTGCGGCGTCGGCGGCAGCGGCCGTGCCCAGTTGCCTTGGTTGTTGATGAGAGCCGTCACCGCTATCGACGGCTTGTCTTTCTTCGCCACGCTCGACATCATGGCCACGCACAAACATCCTCACATCACTATTAACACTACACTAAAACCCTGTCCCATTAACTACACAATTCACTAAGCCGATATGAGCCGAGATAGTTTTGTAAATCAATAATTATAGCTGTTAATAATTATAGTTACGGCTCCTGGAAAAATGCGATATCAGTAAACGAGTGGGGTTTGTGATACGGCGCAGACAAAAGCGTCAGTGCCGGCTGGTACAAAGCAGACGACGCTGTGATATTGTGATAGTAATTGTTATTGCACCCGAGACCGGCGCGGCGCGTTGATATCACGATACACGATGCATCCACGGTAACACGAGCGACACTGATGCTTATAGCAAGTTACTAATGCGCACTAAACTCGACGAGCTCGAATTTGACAAAAAATCACCCGTCAACTTCCGCGCGGTTACCGGCGTGAAGGTCTCACCCGGCGCGCTCAAGGTCCACATACAATCCTTACGTGAATAAATCTCATTTTCATGTCGAGAACTCGTAGGCTATAATGATGCTTTTTATCATTCAAAGCTGAAAAACGAATCCAAATAAAACTGGATGATTTAAAATATTTTAT
Organism: Hemistola chrysoprasaria; assembly: GCA_947063395.1. NCBI lineage: Eukaryota > Metazoa > Arthropoda > Insecta > Lepidoptera > Geometridae > Hemistola > Hemistola chrysoprasaria. Next base: position 6,417,663 of record OX346712.1, on the reverse strand, counting down.
GGTCATATATTATGTCAAAATGGAATCATCAAAATAATTGTAGTTGTTAGCCGTTGGCCTTCGTGATCGCGGCTGCGGCGCGTTTCTGTAATTAAGTTTTACGTCATTCATAGAGCGAACTCCCTAAGATAGCCCCTACCTACCATATATACAAAAATTCGCTATGTCACTTCATACACAGAGGCACCTATACATGTTCAAATTACTATTCTAGTTGGAATTATGACCTTTCGAACGGAATTCTGGCAACATAATATTATAATTATTAACACCAGAATATTTAGCATAATTTTTCATTAAAACAAATAAAAACACCTACCGAGGAAGCTAAATTCCTCAGTGCCAACTTGAGAACATTATTTGCAAAACACAAATCTATCAAAGGGGCCGTTCATTCCAAACATGGCCAAGAGTTTGTTTGTTCAAAGACATATGTGCGGCCTTGGGTTGGTTATATGTTTGGGGACGCTCCTTGCACGTGTCCTGTTTTCGATATAGGTATAGTAAACGCAACAAAAACACATCCGGTGTTTTAAAAGTACGCCTATTTGCAGTTAAATAACGATCTAAAGTATTTCGAAATATATTATTATAGCTCTACCAGTTTGAACATTGGAAATGTGCCATTCCACCATTACATTATCTTTGTAGTCATATCGCATGTTACATAGTATATGAATATATTTACACTTTGACATGAGATAAAACTACTTTTAAAATCCGGGTAAGTTATTTATACAAGCAAACTTACCAGCACGTGTATATCATTCATGACCATAACACAAAAGATATTATGTGTAAGCTGATGAGAAAATAAAATGAATACAGAATGATACGTGATAGGATGCGGCAGACGGGAGATAACTCATGTAATTATTAAATTATTTCGGGATGAGCCACTGGGACTTAGAGACTAACAGTATTTAAGTATGATAGCAGGTAACAATGAAAGTTTTTAGAATAGGCCAGTAAGAAAAGCAGTCGATGAAAAATGTATTTGAATTTCGTATTAAAAGCTCTTTGGGAATCAGAATCCGTAATGTGTATTAAATTCATATTATGACATTCTTTTTTACAATTTGGCAGTAATTTAAAAAGTGTCAGTATGTCAAAATGGATCATTTTCTATAGTGAAATGCATTTCGACGTTCGAAAAACACTTGAAATCGCTGCCAATTTGTAAAAGCAAGTGACATATAAAATTAATACACATTACAGATTCCCAAATAGTTCATAATTCTAAAGAATTTATTTTTCATTGGCTGCTTTTCTTACTGGCCTATTTTAAAAACTTCAGTGTGACCCTTGCATGTACTATTTTGCAATATGTATGTGTAGGTATGTATTATAACTGAGTCAACAACACACATTTTGCGTACATCCATCAATATCCAGTCATAAAATACAAAGCTTCCATTTAATGCGATTTTTTTATTTCTCATTGTATTGGCAAAAGGTATTCTTTGCATATCATAAAGCTCAGACAGCTATTAAGGGAGTATAAAGAATATCTTATTTACGGCGTGGGCGGCTGGATATTCACACCAAATTCAAAAGAAATCATCCGAGCGTGGATCCATCCATATCCTTTTACGCTCGGTTTAGGGTGTTGGCTGGTACTAAGGGTGGTACATTATAGGACTACATTACCAGATGCTGTCAATCAGGCGGTATCCCTGCCAAGCCTAATTCTTATGTAATTGATAGCCTTTTGTGAGAGGGGAAGATCCTTTCCAAATGAATCTGTGTAAGAGGACTTAAGTAGCGGGCACATAATGGAAGAAGCTACATACAATTTATTGTTAAATATGATAATATGAATTATAATAATTTAGTGTTACTGTTGATTGACTTTGGAACAACAAAAAAATTTGGATTTACTGCGTAAAATAGGAATTGGCTACCTAAGCCACGAAGGAACCCGAAGGGCTTATAAGACAAAGATAAACTGCCATCAAGTAAAAAGCATCAGTTAACCACCCGATGTCACCTTTTAATGCAACACGAATGAATTGAGCCATTATGATATTGTTAGGATTGATGGACTCCACAATAAGATTCGTTTCAACAATGACTAAGCAAACACCACTACCGGCAACACTCCTAACAAAGGAAACCATTCTATAGACTATAGAGGTTGTTAGTTACGAGTGAATAGGTACAATTATACAAGTCTAGCTTGACATTTACATCGATACAGGTTTTCCATAAAGTGCTGATACGAACTGGTATACAAATGAAAACTCGACCAGGAGCTGTAGCATGGTAGAAGGTGGACAATTCTTTCTCTTGTCGCCTGTCAAGGAGATAAAACCGAAACCAGAACTGCTGTGTTAACCTCATAAAGGGGAAATGGACAGAATATAAAGTCAGATATATTAAAGTGTGAATTGCGCAGCATAGATCACCAAGACAGAAAAGTCGAGCGTTGTTATCAAGGAATGTTTCCACTTTCCTTCACTTTCTTCGGGTGGTATGACGTGCATACGTGTGCATGCCGCCGTCGCTGTGGAGATGGAGGCCGACTGCGCCCCACTCCGCCACCGCTATCGATCTGCGCCGACCTTGACTGACGCGCGCCCGTCAGCCGCAATTAACATTGACAATAGCGACGCGCGCGCAACACCTCTACTGACTCAATGTACATAATATACGCTCACTTTCCTTTTCATTCTCTTTAATAAACATAGTTCAAGTTTAATTTGCTGTTGCTGTCGTTCGATTAACAAATAAGGCACTGATGAATCGAACACGGAGCAGTAATCGAACTGTCCTAGTATTGGCATTTGGCATTGCATGCTATGCGGTGTGGTGTGAAGGGCGGGAAGCGGGTGGTGGGTGAGTGTAAGTGTGTGAGTCAGGCGCGGGGGCGACGCGTGCATTCGCCGCGAGATATGGGTAAACGGAACGCAGAGAAGCGCACCGCGGGGGCCTGCGACCTTGGCGATTCGCTGACGACTACAGGTGTTTTTTGTTTGTGCACGAGATCGTTGAGCAATGCCCGCCTTGTTGGTTTGACTCTAGGCGAGTCGGTGGACGCAAAGCGAGGGGAGAACAACCGGAACTCGATACGAAACAATGCATCTTGCTCCTCGATACTGAGAAATGCGCTTATCGGACACATGATACAGTATGATACCGCAGCCGAATATAGAATATTAAACACATTCAGCTTGCTACTCGCAACATGACGAGATTAACGGCAGAGACAGACGATCTGCCTTTGCAGACAAGCTGCGAATTGCAGTTGTGATGCAGCTTTTGTGCAGTTGATAACTGAATAAAAACTGCTAACCGATCTGTCGTGTCCGCTAACAGCCAACGTGCACATCGCATGCCGTTCCACACAAGATAAGCGATTTTGCAGCTAATTTTTTTTTCGGCAAAATTACAGACTCAATATGGTGTTAGAATCATTAAATAATGTCCAAAACATTATACCACTTATGAGAGTATTGTGCAGTATTTGCATAAGTTCGTCTGCATAAGTAGAAACATATAGGTACCTACTTACTTAATATTATTTCAAAAAGAAATCATGAATCTGAGTTATCCTGTATCAGAAAATCAGAATCTTCAAAAATCTATAGAGAGGTACGCATTTTACGTTTACTTATACTAGAGTAAAAAGTAATTCAGATAAACAATGTACCTAGATAGTGTAAATAGATAAGTAATAGCTCCCAAAATAACACATAAAACGTTGTGTTTTGGTAAGATAAAAGAAAAATCGCGTGTATTATCACTTTATCCGAGGGTTACGTAACAGCGACCAGCGCAATGTGTCGACGGAGACCTTGACCGTGACCAAGCCAACGCCAACGAGTAGGCAACACTTCCCGCGCGATATGACGCCCGAAACTCAGATTAGGTACACGCTACAAGCAAAACAATACACCAAAATGCTAGAACTTTTCACTGAACAAAGATGGATTGTCGATCTTTACCATTATTATACGCTAATCGATAAACTATTCATACGAAATACGAAAATTTTAAGGTTCTATAATCGAAGAATTATAATTTTAAAAGGAAAAAGCCTATTGTAATGGTTAAGAAACCTAATATGTATATACAATTTATTTGAATCTCAAAATAATAAACGTGCCCAAGTTGGCTTTGAACAAACGGGGTAACGCATTAACTTATACTATTAATATATGAACTAATATTATATATATAATAACGTATACGCTTTAACTTACATTGTTTTTGAATCAAGAGTGGTATTTTTGAATGCGTTACATAAAGAAACGCTATTTCCAGATTTAGAATAATACATTTATATTTACTATAAGTAAGTGTAATTAATAAGGGAATGAGTAATACGAAAATAGAGGATTGTACTCTTTCCTATGATAAATGGACTTTGCGAAGCTACGTAATAACTTATACCTTATTTTTTATGTTTCATTGTGTTAATGGTTGTATTAATGGTAGGAAGAATTGAAGTCAATATTGACATAAAAACACTAGGACAGATTAAATAAAAAATCATCCCAAACGATCTAGTCGCCGCATCCACGTACTGCTTATTGAATAACACCAAAATGAATGGCGAATGAAATGCTCTACAAATAAAACATTAGTCACTAGATTTAATTGTGTAAAGTTCAGTCTGATATGAAACAAAAACAAGGAAACGTGTTAACATGAATTCACATTAACAAAAAGTAAAGTAACGTATTAGTATTCCAAAAGTGAATTAGCATGAAGGCGGCAATGAATTCTAATAGAGTAGAAGGCCTTGACAATGAATGATACAATCGTCTTGGATAACCGCTCTATAAAATAATATGCGTGTAACTACACTGTAGGTACACCAAATTAAGACTTTGTAATTTGTAAATTATAGTGGAAGGTATAGATATTCTTCATTAATGATGTTTTGTTTTCACGACAAGACTTATAACTTTGTTACAAAAGCTCCCAAATTAAAATTCAGGGAACCCTTATTAATTGACTCCGACGAAACTTTTTCACAATGCCTGATTGACTATCTACATACCGTAACAAAGCAGGTAGAAGATTTTCAAGATATATTTTCAATTCAATCTCGATCAGGAAAACTTAATTCAGTGTAATACTTAAGCAGATTAGGGATTAGGGATATTCAATATAATTTGCATGTTCATAATGTCACATATTTTAAAATACTACAAAAAACAAGATATTATGGATTCTATGGTACAAGAAGATATAATTTGTAATGTTGTAATGTTTGAGTCAACAGATATTACCATATACCATTATGGTGATAAAATTTATGTTTAAAAAAGAGTATATCAATAATAACCTCTCAATAGCACACAATCTGAATGGCCATCGTATCAACTTGGCCAAGTCACTCAACTAAATAGTTATTATTTCAAATAATCAATTTGAAGCTATCGATTCTATTTCAATTTGCTACGCTACACGAACCAGACTATTCAATCGATATTTGGAAGTAAACAAGTGTACATAATAATGTCTTATGTCACTGTGAATATAAACATGAAAAAAAATCTGCCACATGTATAAAGGATTCAATGAGATGCAAGATCGAGATTCTTGTGAGAACATTAATTAAATCGACATCTGAAGATTAGGAATGTTGGTATCAAAGAGAACTTTTTTTAATTAACTCCGTCCATTTGAAATTAAAAAGATGAATCAGATTTTGATTGGTATGACTTGTCTTATTTCTAAGAATCTCGTAAACAGAGTTACAATTGCTTAGTTATTTCCATCTACTAGATTACCCCTGTTAAAAGATTTCTCTTATGATAATGACTATTTTGATTTTGACTATTGATGTCTTGACATGAAAGTGTGACGATATATATGCCTATCTCATCATAATTTTCGTTTAGGTTGGCACGTATTGTGACTGAGTTACATCACTCTGACGTCAAACTATCAAACGAGTAACGAGGAAAGTTATATTATTATGTCTTATCTCGATAAAACGAATCTTCGTACGCAAATGGAAATGCATCTGCTAGAGCTAGACCCATAGAACACAAGATAAATGTATTCAAAACAGTAAAGTCAATACACTGACAACCTTGCAATGCTCTTTACAACTCGTGTCAGATAAAGACATACGAACATTAAAATATTACTAAGTATATTTCAACAGAGGCAGCATTATGATCCATTGCAGTATATTTGTTAACGTTTTAACCAAATTGATTGTTAATTATACATAAAACGTAAAATTTGTTACGCTTTTTATTATTGGCTACACTATTAATTCATAATATTCGCCTTGGGTCACGATTACTTAAAGATGTATTGTGTGTGAGACTTATATTAATATATCAACAGTTGTAGCATATGATAAGATTATCTAGTTTTTCATTCTATAATAAATGTATTGTTCTTTATTGATGAAGAACAAAGTTGCTGATATCGTAGTCATAATGCAATAACTATTGTGAAATCCAACCATGGGTAGATATCAAAATTTTATTATTAGTTCTTTTTATTATTTACGCTTCTTGAAAAAGGTTTGGACTGACATGATTGCAGCCTTCACCAGTTTAGGTGCCTCCTTCACCAGTTTAGGTGCCTCCTTCTTATCCAACGCTTCTTATCTTACATTATTCCCAAAATATAGAACATACGCAATTGGCCGGTACGTCTCCAAACTTGACATGTTACAACTTGATCATATAACATTCGAGTGAACTTCCACGACATGTCAATAAATGACAGTAAGCTTTATGATAAAGTAAAAGTAATATGAAATATCTAGGATCCAAGAGCGCTCCGAACGTTCAAAAGTTGACAGGAAAGTCATAGGACAACCCTGCGTCGCAGACGCGCGTGATGCATCACAATCACGAGTGGGCACTTGCACTGGGGGCAGAGTGACGTCACTAATCAAATGTAATTATCAGATTTACGGGTGTCGGATTAATGTAGTGGTAGAAATGCCGGTTGCGGATCGTGCATCGATTTTCGTGTGGGTCGCGAGCGGCACCGGTGTCGCAGCCGATGCGGGCGGCGTCACTGCTCTGACTGGCGCGCCGTCCCCGCCAGCCGCCAACCCCGCGCGCCACCGTTTGTTTTGCTGTATTTTCGTTGTTAATCATTCTCCTTGACCTTGTGCGACGTCGAGTGGTCCACTGCACACGACTGCGCACCCCTCGCCCGGCCGCCCGCCCGCGCTGCCTGACGCCGAGTCGCCGGAGTCTTGACGCACCGCATCACACGTGCTTTGCAAATCGAGCCGCAACATGCAACCAGCAGGCTTACCATCAACTAGTTAAGCAATTCAGTTTAGGACCTAAACTGAACTGCGTCGCTATTTTCGTACCATGACCTTGTTAAGCCGATCAGTTTAAAATTCCCGCCAAAACAAAACCTAAACTGAATGGCAAGCTTAGTTTCGTTCATTCTTTTCGTACTATGATGCTTCCTTACGACTGAAACTGAATAGCATAACTGTCAATTCTAGCGATTCAATAAAAGTTAGTTTTGTTTCGCCAAACTGAATCGTTTTTACAAATTTCCGTGTATGTTTTAAATCTGTGTAAGTGTAAGTGTGCTATTTTCATTATTGAGACTAAAGTCGATAAGTAGAGCTGTGACTCTGTGACATAATATTATCTAAGATACTAATCAACTAAGTTTAACGTCGTGCGCAAGAGTTGTTTGAATATTGAATAGTATGTCTGACGAACTACTATTATTTGAGCTGATAGAGTGCATCAACGAAGATGCTTTTGTTTTGAAGATGTTCTCGATGAGAGTTTAGAGCTTCCAACAATATTTCTAACTGGTGGTACGTAACCCTTCGTGCCACCACTTGACGAGATTGTTCACTGTATACAAAAAAAACACTTAAGAAAGGTAAAGGTACACGAAATTCCACACTGTTGAGTGGACATGGAATTATTATTGAGGTTTGATATTACGAATCGTTAAATAATATCCAAAACACTTGATTAAATAGAAAACATAAACTAACAGCTTACGTCATTATAAATTTCCTAACTTTGTTTTGTTCCAAACGCCAAACACAAACTAATAATTCCATTTTTAAAACTACCGCGCTCGTAAAGTATGACAAGAATTAGAAAAAATAGGTAATAAGGATGACATCGGCTAGTTCGTTCAAAAATTTTAATTACGATTTCGTATAATAATCTTGGAAATTCAAGCATTAATGGGAAGACACTGTACCCAAAATATTAAATAAATAAAATTTTGTGAAATATAAAATAATTTAATGTATTTAATTCGCAAAACTTAATATAAAATTGGGGTCTAAAAAAATCCGGTAATTTCCGATTTTTATGTAAGATGCCGTTTCAAAACGAAGCGACCATTGAATGAGACCACGAGATTTTTATATAGCGTTGTCTTTTTCTCGCTCGGCGGCGGAAAGTTGGATCAGAGACAACGTTTTGTTCATTCTTTCTGACGTAATACGATTCAAATGCGATCGTCGCTTAATGAGTTGATGGTATGAAATTTTTTAGGTACCTAAATTGAATAGAGTCGGAATTGAATAGCTAGCCTATAAGTTGATGGTAGGCCTGCAGCTCTTAACTCTCAGTGCTCCAGACGACACGACCTTCCTTACACTTTTAACTTTTAACCTATGCAGTTAACCTATGCATGGTTAATGGTTACTGGTTAATCCATATACCTCTATTATGTATAGCTCCTCAATATAGGTAGGACCTACCTACATGGATAATACCCTTTTAGAACACTTAATTTAGTTATATTAGTCAATAGGCTCATTATTCATCTAGGGCCTAGGGTCTAGGAGTGAGCAGTGACGGAAGTAGGTGCACGTTGAAAGTACTTAATGAGAAAGAAGTTCCTTTCTTGACGTTTCTGATGACTGATGGCATGTCATTTATCGTAAGTGTTCACAAAGAACAGGAGATGCCCGTATTAATTTTAAGGTTTTGAGGATATAGACTTGCTCCATATCCTTTAAATAGGCACTGAAAGTCAAAATGCTTTTGACTAGAAAATGATCCATTTTGACGTTCGACAGACACTTTTTAAATTGCTGCCAATTTGTAAAAATAAATTAAAATTTAAGTTCAGATTCCCAAAGAGTTTCTTATACGAAATTTAAATACATTTTTCATCGGCTGCTTTTCTTACTGGCCTAAAAACCTTTCAGTGTTACCCATATATGATATGACCAATCCAGGCCATTTATGAGCAGAATGTTTGCAAAGAGATAAGAATACACAAGAATTTATTATTTTAACCAGCCCATAGATAAATAAATTGTTAAGGCATACACATACAGACAGACAGACAGACGGACTAGAAAGTGATCCTATAAGGGTTCCTTCTTTCCTTAGGTAGGGAACCCTAATTAATTGAATTTTTCCCCATACAGTAAAGTACAAGAAAAAATAGTAAATATCTATTTTTTCTACTTTTACTTATTATTAATTGTTATCGAATACATAATAATAATATTATTATGTATGCATAGTGCATAGTGTAGGGTTCCATACCTAGATACCTGAACAAAACGCTATCTTCGAACATACGGCGCCATCTAATTGCAAACTATAGCAAACATGTTAAATTTTACGGTTTTGGGTTTTTTATTTACTTAAGATCTTAGCTTCTTGCCAAATTATTTATTTATATATTTTGGCAAGAATATATTAATCCAGCGAAATAAAACCGCTTTTTTAATTATTTTCTTTTTTAAATATTTTTATTTAAAAAATAATTACGAGATTCGAACTCCGCCCTTAGATCGTAATCCAACGCTCTTACAAACTAGGCCACGAAGTTGTTAGCATCAGTCAAAATCAGTCGGATCAGATCAGTGTATATAAATCAATTTTTTGTATTCCCCTGTTTCCCTGTTGTCCCTATCATTTTAATTTTGTTTATAAACTACATTTTTTTGTAGTGAACGTCCAATCACCCGAGTAAAACTGCGATTTTAGGAAGTTCACTATAAAAAACAAAGGTTTTAGGAAAAATTAAAATGACAGGGACATAGGTTACTTCACTATAAAAATATCAGGATATAAATTTATAGAATGGGTTAATTAGGGACTTTTTATCAAAACTTAATTGCTGCTCTTTCTATCTCTCTATCTTTATCAGATTTCTAAAGTTTTTTATACTAAGTAATCCACACAAATTTGACCTTAATTACATAGCTTAGAGACTCAATGTTATGCAGCAGAATGAACGGCTGACTACTGGTAAAATTAACTTTTTGAGCTCTAAACTTGTATTCAACAATATATGCAAATTTATTTATATTTTATATTATATGGGACAAATTCTACACACGGTGATCTGATCCCGAACTAGGCTAGAAGCCTGTAATATAGTAACCAGATGACTTATAACATATTTATATATGCTTATAACCTTAAAACCCACACAGAACAAACAGACATGTTAATGCACACAAATATGTCTGACCTTTCCTGGGATCGAACCCTGGGCCTGCGACACAGAAAGCAGAGTTACTTCCGTCTGAGCCAACGACGCTGTCAACTCAAAAACTATTCTAAAAACTCAAAATCAAGAACTATTTGCTAAGTTAATTTCAACCAAAGAAAAAGTATACGAAAAAAGCGAAAAATCCAGTAGTCACCCGCTTCTGGCTGAGTACTGAGTATGAGTTAGTTTGAATTATTATATTACAAACAGCCACTTCAATTTTAATTTTTTTATTTGTATAAACATATAGCAGATAGTATTATCATATAAAATAAATACTGGTCACGCCATCTAGTTGCTTACAGAAGAACTAAACAACGCCATCTAGTGACAACTTCAAAAAATAAGTTCATTGAATAACAAAGTACAAGATACTTTTCCAATTGCATTTCTCATCTTTGGCTTCCTCTTTAATTTTCCTGCAGGCTCGAATCCTTGTTAAAGGTACTATCAAATGTGATAGTGTTATAACATTGTGTCATTGATTAACTAATGTATGCCATCTTAACTAGGGAAAAATATTTTCTATAAAATCTTGTCCTTAATTTGGCATTTTTATATTTATAGTGCTTTTAAAATAAACTGTAGAAAGAAGACTTACATAAAAGAACTGAATTCATGTATGAAACAGACACTCAAGACTCCTACATTCAAGTTGAAAATTTAATATTTATTCTAACCATTTTCACTGAAAAAATAATCCTCCATCTTCTGATAATAATGTCACAGATCATCAACATAAAATAAATTGAATAATGAATCATAATTACAATAATGGAAATAAGTGGCATACAATAGGTACTTATATAATAATGTGCCTACACAAGATAGGTAGTAATGGTGTCTTATCAATTTCTATTATGCAAATTACCCCCATATACAAACAATACTTTGTATTAGTAACAAAGCACTATCGAGGCAGCAAATGAATTAGTAATGGATATAAATCTTAAGGACCATGCTGTTCTCTTACACATTACCTACAGTTAACTGCTATATGACCTAGTCTAAAATACAATCATATACTGGCCCTTTGTACATGGGGAAGACACTATCACTTTGCAACACAGTTTTGTAAACTACAGCAAAAGGGTAGGGCTGCCACCACTCATTGTATTAATGTAAGCTGAAGAAATAAACAACTTTAGCTAGGTACTTTAAAAATTTTGAGATATATCTCAGGATAAACATTATTTAACTAGTACATACTATGACCAGTTATTTTACATGCTAGGAGTCAAATCTGCAATCAGAGATATATAATAATAACATGTATCTTTTTCAGTCTGGGCCACAACATTGGAAGTGGACTAGGTAGGTACTTTTAGTAGCACATTGGTCTTTAATTTTATGCTGCAGAAGGTTAAAAGATTTTGTTTTTAAATTTCTTAATTTCTCTTCAGTTCATTTCGGTTAGAGGTTATGTTTGCTGTTGTCAGTCAATGACTCAGTTATATTAATGTTATTGGATTTCGACTGCTATTTTTAGTCTGACAATAATTAATTAATACCTATTTAGTGCCTGAATTTTAAAATATAATATGTAAAAGACTTAAGAAACAATGCATAATCATATCTATGTTAACAAAGAACTAATGACAAAAAGTACAGCTTATTCAAATTGCCATGTTAAGAATTCAAAACAAATTATCAATTCTAAGGGGGATATTGAGGAATAGTTAAACGAATTCTGCTTAATGTATATAGATAGTGACCCTAATAAATAGCTATTGCCAGGAGATGGGCATTATGTATATTGTCTTCTGCTTATTCTGATATTATATGAACAAGATCTTACCTGCATCTCTCGAGGGCTCCATCATTTGTAGTAGTTTAATTATCGTTTACGACAAGTTCACCACTTTCATAGAACTCTGTTCAGTTGCTGGCGATGAACCTGTCAGTAACAAGGTCGTTGAACTAAATATACCTATAGCTACATGAAATAAAAATGACACCCCGTTTTCACACGAATCTAATGTTTTAATTAACACACACTATGGGAGTTAATGAATTAAATTAATTGTAGCAGCAATTGCAGACACTTCTTAGTGATAATCTACAAAAATAAGCCCATTAATTGTACAATAAATCTACACAATAAAATTAGTGACAAAGTGACAAAACAACGCGTCACGTCATATTTTTTTAAACTCTACTTTGACTTTTGACATTGCATGTTATTTGAACGCACGTGAGAGTATTTGCCAGTACTGTCTTATTTTACAATTTGGAAATTCATTTATTCCTATGTCATAATAATATCAAGGTATTAAGGCGATAGACTTGAGAATTAAGTGAAATTAATTAATTTTATACGCTGATATTTCGCGCTAACTTCTTTCCACGGAACACTTCTCGCCACTTCGTTCAGAATCATGTAAAAATTTGAGCTTTAATTGTTTCTGAACGTATTTCAATGTCACCTAAATGTCACCGGTCTGCAGCAAGTTCTCTTTGTGATACATTTTTTTATATCTCTAATGTCTAACTTACATTATTATAATTGGCTCTAGAAATCATGCGATGACAGCATAACCAATCAAAAGGCTTTGATTTATTTAACCTTGAACAGAATCTGAAAATTAGAACTAACATTGTCTATATTCAATGAAAAATTCGTATTTTCATTATATTATCATTTTAACTTTTCGGCGGTATATACAGTGATCTGTGATTCAAAGAACATAAAACTGATTTTTGAGTGTGATAAAGTAAATTGAGTAGGTAGCATTACTTTGTACTTTAACTATCTTAAAATTAAAAGCTTAGTAGTCGAAAACACTTAATTTATTTTTATTCTGTTCCTCATATCTTGGACGCATCAAGAAAAAAAATGGAGAATAAAACCGACTTTGAATATCCGCATATATTCGTGCTTCTTGGCGCTTCTGGCGATTTAGCGAAGAAGAAAATTTATCCAACAATTTGGTACCTTTACCGAGATGGCCTGTTGCCTAAGAATACCAGATTTGTTGGTTATGCCCGCACCAAACAGACGATACCCGAAGTCCGCGAAAAGTGTAAAAGTTATATGAAAGTGCGACCTGGAGAAGAAGATAAGCAGGAAATGTTTTGGAAACTCAATGATTACTTCGCTGGGGCTTACAATAAACGAGTTGATTTTGAAATGCTGAATCAATCTTTAGCTAAGTATGAGAGAGGACCAGTCGTCAACAGAATATTTTACTTGGCTGTACCGCCAACCGTGTTTGAAGATGTTACTGTTAATATAAGAAATGCTTGTATGTCCCAGAAAGGATACACTCGGATCATCATTGAGAAGCCCTTTGGTAGGGATGATGTAACCTCTGCTAAACTGAGCAATCACTTGACTGGACTATTCAAAGAAGAGCAAATCTACCGGATTGATCATTATCTAGGTAAGGAAATGGTTCAAAATCTGATGACCATACGATTCGCTAATCAAATATTTAATCCATCTTGGAACAGAGAGAACATTGCATCTGTTCTCATTTCTTTCAAAGAGCCATTTGGTACTGAGGGACGAGGGGGGTACTTTGATAACTTTGGAATTATCAGAGATGTGATGCAGAATCATTTGTTACAAATTCTTTCATTAGTAGCCATGGAGAAACCAGTGTCCTTGAACCCCAATGACATCAGAGATGAAAAAGTAAAGGTTTTGAGGCAGATAAAGCCAATTGAACTAGAGGATGTATTGGTGGGACAGTATGTTGGTAATCCTGAAGGTCATGGTGAAGAGAAATTGAGTTATTTAGATGACACAACGGTGCCTAAGGACTCTACAACACCAACATATGCTCTCGCAGCTCTGTGGATCACAAATGCCAGGTGGCAGGGTGTGCCATTTATATTGAGATGTGGTAAAGCATTAAATGAAAGAAAAGCAGAAGTGAGAATTCAGTACAAAGATGTCCCTGGTGACATATTCAATGGTCACGCTAAAAGAAATGAGTTAGTAATTAAAGTGCAACCTGGAGAAGCTTTGTACTTGAAAATGATGAGTAAGTCGCCGGGTCTGAAATTTGATTTGGTGGAGACAGAGCTAGATCTAACTTACAGTGTGAGATATAGGGGAGCAGATGTCCCCGATGCATATGAGAGGCTAATCTTGGACGTTTTTACTGGAACTCAAATGCATTTTGTTCGTGGCGATGAACTGAAAGAAGCATGGAGGATCTTCACACCTATTCTGAACAAGTTGGAAGATGATAAGGTGAAACCCATGCCTTATGTGTATGGTTCTAGAGGCCCTATTGAAGCTGACAAGAAATTAGAATCATACGACTTTAAGTACTCTGGCTCATATAAATGGAAAAAGCCTGATTTCTAAATTGTTTACTTTCCTCCTTAAACTATGGTGTTGGTGGCTCATTAGCCGTGATAAGTTGTTAAAGTTCTCATGCTCAATGAATGAGGGATAACTATTAAATTCCTTTTGTGAAATTACATTCCAAATTATTTCTACAAACTTTAATGCAACTGTCTTTGTTAATGTAAGGTCATTTAAAGGTTAAATGTCTTCCTACATTTATAGAACTAAATCTAATCTATTTTGTTGCTTGAGAGACTTATTTTTATATAATATTATATTTTATAAGTACATTACACTTACTACTTTTTATAAGTACATTATACATTCCTCATATTATTTATATATAAGTATATATTATAAGTATGACTCTTAAGATAATATAACAGTAATAAATGATATTTTTGTAATAATGGACGCATCAACAATCAATGAGATATTTTTTAATTTTTACAATGTACGAGTAAAATTGTAGAAATGGCCCTTATAAAGGCAGGGTAGGTACTAAGCTCTTACAAAATGCTCCGAGTGATCACCAGTCTGGTGACTATTGTGTGTGTTATTTGGCATGATAAAAGTAAAAAACCGCTACAAGTGGATTTGTAATGTAAGGTGGCTTCGTACCAAGTGAAAATTATTTATATAACAAAATAACACATTATGTATGTTTTATATTCTATACTGTAAATAAAGTGCCTTAAACTATTATCTTAATAAAAATATTGCGATATGAGAGAATGCTGTGATTGTCACGTGATTACTGAAATGGTCAAAGTGTAAATGATTATTCAGGGGTCAGATTCTCTATCAACTCATTAACTTACCTACCTACGTAATTTACATATGGATATATATGTCTGTATTTAACATAATAAATAATAATAATTATGTACCTAAGTAGAAATAATCTGATAAATTCTCAGAGTAAGGAGCAATTCAATGACATTGGATAAATAGGATTTTTTATAAAATTCTAAAGTGCAAATAGACAAACATGGTATGGCACACTTGCACATCAAAGCGGTTCGGCGTGACAGTACCATTGCGGTGGTAAGGTCGCGCCACCGAACGGTACGGTGTGGTGGTACGGCCGTACCATATTCGATCGTCTATAAGATTATTACCTATTGCGATTTGCCGCGCATCAAGATTTTATGTGGACTCATCATTACTATACAAATGAGTTTGATTATTATGAGGACCATACCTGCCAAGCTCTGAAATGATGTAACATAATAATTATTTTTACAAGCACAAAAAAAAAGCGTGATATATAATTTATTAAATAATTAATTATGTATTTGTGAGCGTAGGAGTTAGGCTGTCTGGTTGGCTGGCTGTCTGGTACTGGGCAAACAGCTTAAAGCCCGTCACACACGTAGCTATAATATATATTAATATAAATCATAGCAAGGCATATTACGATATATTTTCCTTACAAATATTCGACTGACCGCACACGCAGCTATAATATATATTTCTATGACGTCACCGACATATACCGTAATATATATAATTGCAAATTAAAATAAACTACAGTATCAATGAAATGAAGGCTAAAATATATATTATAGCATGGTCTCCGTGTGTGGTAGCTTGCTATAATATATATTACAGGACGGTATATTAATATATATTATAGCTACGTGTGTGACGGGCTTTAGGATATAAAATATTTTCTCGCGATTTGCGGTTTAGTTGACTTAGTTGCGTGAGCGTAAATTAACAATTTCCAGGAAAATTTGTAATTTGTGGAAGAAAAACTACCTCCACTTGTTTCCTTGTGTATCTGACCGACCCGTCTCGCGCCACCCGCGCCCTTATATTTGTAAAGCAAACTTCGAAGCTAAGCCAAAATATTTAATTTAATAAATAAAAAAAGGAATATCGCGCAATTTTTATTAGGCTTTCCGAAAAAAGTTGGATTTCGCGAAGAAGGTTTCAGATTTATTTACGTCATATTAAGGTACTTACATTATTATAGGAACATACATTAATGTATAAGACCATAAATTATATGTAACCACGTTTTATTTATCTTACGCACAATGTATCAGTCAGTATAATGAGTATAAAAATTTAAATAATCTTTGTATAAATCTAATTCTATAGAGAAATAATGGGTTAAGTAATTTATTAATTAAAAAAACTGTGTGCGGCAGTGAGCGCCGTACATTAGTTCAAGTTAATCCTCTTTATACAAAAAGAAATGAGACGCCATCAAAAAACAAAACTTGTAAAAAAACCAAGTCTCGCGACTCAGTTCTTCTACCGTAAAAAGTTGTGAGATCCATGTAATACCAAGTCGTTTACTTTATTAAGTCCCTACTTAAGGGACCTTCTGTCTTAAGTTAAATGCGTAATTGGCTAACCTCAACATCTTATAATGACCATATCAATATTAAAAATCTTTTATGTTTTAAATATAAAAGATAACGTAATAATTTAAGTCAAAAGGTCCCTTAAGTAGGGACTTATTGCGAGACTTGGATTTTTTGCAAGTTTTGTTTTTGATGGCATTAACTTTACTGACGTACGTGGACCTAATGGGACCTAGTTTGAGCTTTCCATTTTCGAGAAGCCAGTACCTCTTCTCCCCTTTTCTTTAAATTGATGACCTCGTATGTAACTGTTAGGCACTTTATCGAGTCGTGTCACACCTCTTGCCAATCTCAAGATCTTCATCTCATTGATATTCATTTTTGTTCATGTGTCTTCTTGACTGTCCAACTCCGTAGCGTAAATTAAAGCTGGTCGCACTGACGTCTTATACACTTTGCCCTTTGTTTTTATGGGCATACTTGGGTAGGGTACAGCGGTACAGCACTCCCGAGAGTTCGCCATTTTTGTCATGCGACGCTTATTCTGTGGGCTACATCCGCGTCCACATGTTTTTTTTAATACCGGCTGCCGCCTGACGTTAAGACAGTAACTCTCCTGTACAGCTGGGGAGCAACCGTTGCACCTAGGTCTCATCCGCTGCCATCTATATTTCGCCACTCTGCCTGGAGGCGATACTCCGATCAGAACCACAGGGTGCTACCCTTACACAATGAGGCCACAGGGCACAGGGCCTCATTATGTAAGGACAGCTTTCTACTAGGCCTGTGCCCCTTCCACCTGCTTCGCCGTTGCAATGGTCTCAATAGAAATAAATCCATAGGTAATTTATAAAATGCTCCGTACTAAAAAACGGGGTAAATAGAAATAAACTGGTCAAGTTTATATTTCCCCAACCAGAACTTTGACGTCCCATTCGAAGAGGCTGTTGCGTTAAAAAGTTTTAGTTCACAACAACGCAAGAAGGAGACGCCGACTTTGCTAGTATGGGGAAATATAAACTTTACCAGCTTATTCTAGTCACTCTGCAATAATTCTATTCAGCACGTTTTACGGTATCTGTGATAAACACATAATAACTATGACTTGATAGTTTCAAGAACAGCATTTTCGACTTCATCACAGTTGATAAAATATCATTGCATAGTCATTTTAGCGACTCAATATCTAAAATTCTAAAATTATCAAAACAAATCTTATATAGTAAGTAGGTAAAGACTGCATAGTCATCTATTGTTGAATATTCCTTTTTATATAATATAATAATATGTAGGTAAGTACTTTTATATTAATATAGGTAGGTACATTACTTATGACTCTCTCTTGAGACTGCCTCGGTGGCGTAGAGGGCGCATGCTCGACTGCCAATCAAGAGGTCCCGGGTTCGATCCCCAGGTCAGGCAAAGTGTTAAATATTGGATTTTTCCATTAGGAATTATCTCAATATCTGCCTGGAGTCTGGAACTGTGCCCGGTAGATGGCAATAGGCTCGCCTCTTATTACATGGGACCAATAACATACTGGCGAAATGTGGGTGTATCTACTATGGGACTGAGTCCTGGGTACACCTCTGCCTACCCCTTCGGGAAAAAGGCGTGAATGTATGTTTACATTACTTATGAGTATGAAGCCTATTACGCAATAAGGAGTAACATGACTTTTAAGGATATAAAATCATAATATTATTACTTAAATGGAAGTATGTTTTTGCTAAGGGGTAATTTTCAAGACGTGCTGGGTTTTCCTTACATAAATTCTAGTAACAGTTTATTTATCTTTGTGACAATGGGATATAGTCTGATGTTTAGATCTATGATTTGTTTCTAAAATATTGTTTGCTATAGGTACATATTTTATATTGTTCAATCGGAAATGAAGAGAAAAATTTCACCCACTAGTGCCTCTACTCAAGTGGTTAAGGGTGCGTGGTTCGAATCCCGCCCGTGGGTGAAATTTTTCTTCTCATTTCAGATTGTACCTATATCAAGCGATTAGACCGCTTAGTCTATAAAAATATCAGACATTTTATGTTATAAAAATATCATGAAATCTTAAAATTAATATTATTATGTATGAAAAATAATTGTTAATGCTTTTCCTAAACACAAGTGGGTCCCTGGATTCCTTGTGGTTGATTGTAGGTACCAATTTTTTGTTATAATAATAACACTTAAGAAAAATAGCCGGAAACACAGAACACATATACAAGGCCGGAAAGCAGACCCTGGCAGTGGCCGCGAAAATTGCTAGGGAGAAGAAGAATAATAAGACATGATTATTCTCTTTATCACAATTTCGTCAAATATTGTATGGTAAAATAAAGCGGTAGGTACCTGCGTTCCTGACTAGGCGGAGCAATGAGGCACAACAAACATTGATTGAACTGCCATGGTCTTTATTCATAACATTCCATAAAACTGATTCCAGGCATAGTGGATAGTGGAGTTATTTCGTAGGTTTGGAGCAGTGCGATCATACCTAACCCCTCATGACATTGCATGATCATATTGTCAGAGATAGGTATCTACCTACTATTATCAACCTATCCGCCACATATACCTCTTGTGGGTTTTCATGTTTTCATAAATTGCTGGTCATTGTATTACAAATTATTCAAGCGCCCTATGCTTGAAATTATTATTGTCATGTGACTCATAATAAATTACCTCAATAACTACTAAGTACTTCCATAAAAAAACGAACATCATGGGCTACACCCAACACACACAAAATGACTTCAATCTATCCATAAGATAGCCTCGTTGGCTCAGATGATAGTAACTCTGCTTTCTGTGCCACAGGGCCCGGGTTCGATCCCCGGCCAGGTCAAACATTTGTGTGCATGAACATGTCTGTTTGATCTGTATCTGATATCTGGATGTTATAAGCTTATATAAGTATGTATGTCAGTCATCAGGTTACCATAATATAGTATAGGCTCTGCCTAGTTTGGGACCAGATGACCGTGTGTGGAAGTTGTCCCATATTATTATTATTTAGAAAATACAAGTTATCCGAAAATATCTACCTACTTAAGTTTTTTTATACTTTTTTGTGTGATCTTTGGCGGCGGAGATTATTATGATACGAGATTACTTATCTACTTAACGAGTTGTTCGAATCCCCGCCCCCCCGCCCTTGTAACACCTACGTTTCATAAGACCCTCCCTCTCCCCCTAATAATCGCATTATGTAATGTAATTTTATCGGGTTATTTATTATCCAGTAGATAAATAAAGAACCCAATTCCATTCAATTCTTATTATCTTAGAATCTTAGAACTTAATTTACAGGAGATAGATTTTTGTTCTGTCAATTCAATTTATATTTTGTGGCTTGTAAAAGTGCTAAAGAACACCACAACTCTGCCAATGACACGAAGAGAGATAGATTTTGTTCTGTCATTGATCAAGCCAACAATAGTAATGGTACCTACATACGTCAATGGATCAAGCAATATCTGACAAAGCGTAGGTAAGTACTTAACTAAAGAGCTCAGAAATAAAAAGATTTAAGAAGTAGTACCTAGGTACCAATAATATTTGGGCATCAGGTTTTTTAGCCAAATTGTATATTTTCTAAATAAATTTCCGAACACACCCATATCTATAAGGTTTGTCTAATCCTACACCGAAAACCCTCTAGGTACATATTATAATAAATTATGGTCAGTCATCTTAGCCGAAATGTCGACATAATATTTTTCAAATATTGAAGGTAGGACAATCCGTCTGCCAAGCGTGTCGAGTATTGGCATAACCCACCTTTATGGGGGAGGCCTATGTTCAGTAGTGGATTACCAACGGCTGAGATGATGTCATCATCATGATGATGATAGAAGGTAGGTAATACCTACCTATACTTACTAGGTATCTAGTATCTACTATAGTTTTATTATTATCTGCTGCTCTGCTGATAACATTTCCTAATGACTTATTTTAGGTACCACCTATAGGTACCTACTTATTAAAATCGCTGTTACTAAAATTATATTTATTATACAAGACTTTTATCTAAGTAGGTACCTACACAAGTATATTATGCAAGCACAATGATCTGGAATCTGGGGTACCTACTTCAACACACATTTATTTAGTTGACATTGAGGGGTGACTAATTTAAGTAGGTACAAGTCGCGTAACGCTGACCATGAATGCGCAGAAATCGATTTTTAGACCTGTTAGGACTTTTTAGACCAATACACCTGCGCAAAGCCCCCTCCACTTATGACGAGCGCTATTAAACCGTGACGCGACCAGTACCAGTGGTAGGTACGCGACCAGTTACATCAGCAGTTTTAGATCAAGTTTACCCACTGACGTATATTCACATTAATATCGTTGAGTTTACCTAATAAGTATGTTATGAGTTAGTAAAGACATAAACCTTTTTCCTTGCAACTTATATATTTACATAAACATATATTATATTTTTGGCATAAAATGATGTTGAGAAATAATGTGCATTTTATTAATTCGCCAGGATATCTACGACTTGAGACTAGGTCAAAGTCTAACTGAAGGTCTAACCCTGGGTTAAACCTTTCACGCGTTAACAAATTGATTATTGATCAATTGATAAATGTACGTCACGAGTCGTGAGTCATGATCCATTGAGATTGTACTTATAGTACCTACTTAAGTCAGAGAATAAATAATAGCACTAACGCGGAATCTTGAACGAATTAATAACAACCAAAGCAGATAATGAACATAGGCCTCCCCCGTAAAGGGGGTTTTGCCATCATACTCGACACGCTTGGCAGGCGGGTTGTCGAAGAGCAATTTGATCAGCGCGCAGTGTGCACAAAGCAATGTAATGCACAACAATGATAGAAAGACGTACCTAAGACCGAAGTGCGACCGAGACAACAATATCGCATCAAAAACAAAACTTGTAAAAAAACAAGTCTCGCAACTCGCAACTCAGTTCTTCTACCGTAAAAAGTTGTAAGATCCATGTAATACCAAGTCGGTTACTTTATTAAATCCTGTTATTACGTAATTATCTAACCTAACAACATCTAGTGACCATATTATCAATATTATTTTTTTTTTGTTTTAAATAAAATAGATTATCTTTATCTTATCATTATGTTATTTAATATCATAGGTATGTATTACTTGTGCGATACATTGTGTTTTTATGTGTGGTGTTTTATGTGAGTTGCGAGACTTGGTTTCTTTACAAGTTTGTTTTTGATGACATCTCATTTATTTTGTAGATAGAGGATTAACTTAAACTGTACGGCAAAGGCGTCGCCAGCCGATGATCAAGGGGGGGGCTAGTCAAGGAATTTCTACCCAAATTCACCATTTGGGTAGACGGTAGATATACAACAGGTATTTGCCATTACAAATTTACAATTACAAATTTCTATGAAACAGAAAAGCCCTACAATTTTGTAGATTTTTTTACAATTTTGTAGATTTTTTTTTATGAAATAGGGCCCAGATGGTTCTGCATTTAAAAATACGTGCCTATCGTATGGCGGCACATAAATTTAGCCTTTATTGTCAATGTTGAATGTCAACAAGGCTTTTTAAGTGACTAAATTACTTAACCTATTATTTATTATTTCTCTATAGAATTAGATTTATAAAGATAATTTAAATTTTAATATTTATTTATTTATAATTCAGCACAACGCTTGGACTAACTTAATGCTAGTGTAGCATTTTCTACCAGTTATCCTAAAATAGAGAAAATGATATAGAAATTGGGTAGAGTGCAAGACATGATGATGATGATGATTTTACTCCTACTGACTGATACAATGTGCGTAAGATAAATAAAACGTGGTTTGTGTGTATACCTGCGATATCACGGTAAGACCCTAAGGTTGCCTGGAAGAAAGAAGCCGCCTTTCTGTGACGGATGGGAAGCGTGGAAGCCGCGGCGCGGGCAAACGACCTTCGCCGGCCGCTATTATGATTATTGTTGTTCTTTCTTTCATGACAACAACGGGCAATTTAGTGTACTTACTTTGCGGGATTTTGGTACAACTTCAGAAGACTGGTCCTATTCTAGGTTTTGAATTCCTTTGACTATTTTACAAGTTACCTTTGAACATAATTATATCTAGGTACCTATCTAGACCCACTATTCTAGATAGGTACCTAGATATAAATATAATAATATACGTACAGGTACACTGATTCATTTACTGTAAATGTAACTTTGTAATCCTATACATTTATACGGGACTACAAAGTTATTTGTGCAGTTGGTGTATATAGAAAACTGGACCGAAATTACAAAATATTAAATTTTTCCTTGATTAACATTCAACACTAATTTATTGTATTCTTCTATGTCTGCTAGAAGTGCCCAGTTTTGATGATCGGTCAGTCCATAGATATAATACATATAAAGTCAGTCTGTCAGTTAGTGCCAAATTAGCGATTTTGACTAGATAAAATTCTACTGCTATTACTATTACTACTAGGTACCTACTAATAAACTAGGTCCTGGTTCAAATTGAATGAAATTTGAAATATACCGTGTATATACAATGACTGCTTGGTTACAACACAACCAACGAGCATGTATGAAAAATGTCATAAAAGTGAACGAAGCGAAAGTTGTATGTCAGGATCGTAGCAAGTGGAGGGAAATAGGAGTCTCTGCCTACCTCACCGGGAACAAGGCGTGACTGTATGTATGTATGTATGTATTATCTGCAAACCTTATGCATAAGTGTTATTTGTGGCAGTAGATTAATATATATAAAAAATAATATTGGATGTAATAAACTCCCTTGAGGTACACCTATAGTTATGCTCTTAGGCCCTGAAAGCTCTTTTTCAATAGTTTTGGTTGATAGGTAAATGTGGCTATAAATTATTAAGTATTTAATTATGGTGATTTACCAGGCACCCTATAAAATTATAATAATAATCACCGAATAGGCTCATACTATATTATCATTAGGAATTTATTTGTTGATTCTGCTAGAAATTATCACATAACTGGCAGCACAGTTACCTGCTACTATCGTACTGTCAATTTTATAGCTAATAAACTAGGTCCTGGTTCAAATTGAATGAAATTTGAAATATACCGTGTATATACAATGACTGCTTGGTTACTGAAAATGTAGGCTTCTAGTTTTATCCACAACCACAGCCACAACATAATATATGGGGTCGAAAATGGCGCGAACTTCGTCAAGAAAAGATGGTACGGCCGTGCCGCTCTTTTTATTGGGATGATTAATTTGAAATATACAAAAATGTGACACCTAGTGGGCATTCTTGGAAATGGGATATGAACGCTGTATAAAAATTCCCTCCCTGTATACTAGATGACGCTATTTGACCCCCAGACAATAATACTATACAAAACCCAGCCCGCCTAGTGCCTAGCATGGCACAGGGACTCAGTTTCCTCATTTTTGTCTCTTTTGCGCTCGAACATTGCATATTACTGTCACATTGCTATCGGGGCAGGATCTCTGAGCAATCCCCAGCCTTTTTTCTGTGATCTTACGTTAGTTTATTTAATAGTCTGTGGTTATAGTTTGATAAACTCTTTGGACATTGGACAATGATAATGTTTTTATAGTCTATGGCTTTCAGCTGTTAGCTACTTATGTGTTGCCAGAAGAATATTAAAGTAGCCAGATTATTCTCTTTACCCCTTAGTTATAAGTTATTATTAAGCCGGCGTGTATAATACGAACAGCAGTAGAAGTGTGGAAAGCGTTTAATTGCTCTATTGTCAAACGGCATACAAAAATGACGTTTAACAGCAAATTTTGCTGTTGTTGCTACGCGACTGCAAGTTCCTATAGCGGCACCGGTCCGCTCTGGTTTTACTACTACTAGGACAGTGAATGACAAGTTTATTAAATATGTGTCTTATAGTACCTGTGGCCGTGGAGATTTTAGGTTTATGGGAAGCAGAGCAATTTGTAAAAGTAATAGAGTTTAAACCATAGGTGATTTCAAGTATTAGTTGACGTTATTTATAATTACGAAATTGCAAATGATTAATTTTAAATATATATTTTCTAGCCAATTATCTACTGTATTTAATGTACATACTGTTTATTTTTGACTGGAATTTTAGGGTTTTAAGATTATTTAGGTATATAATATATTAAATAGTAGCATTATCTGCATATATTATCAAGTATGACTGGAGTGATCTTGATGTACAAAATGAGGAATAGTGCGATAAGGGAACGCTGTGGCGTGGTAGAAGATGTAGTGACTATATGTGTTCTGTGGTAGTGACAAAGATAGAGAAAGGAATGCTGAGGTGGTTCGGACATGTGGAGAGGATGGATGAAAGGAGATTAACACAAGAGATTTATAAGGCTAGTGTGAATGGTCAAGTCGGTAGCGGTCGACCTAGGCGTACTTTTCATGAACAAGTTGACGTTGTTCTTAGGAAAGGCCAAGTCAAAAGCACCTACAACCGACGAGCATGTATGAAAAATGTCATGAAAGTGAACAAAGCGAAAGTTGTATGTCAGGATCGTAGCAAGTGGAGGGAAATAGTCTCTGCCTACCGCCTACCCCACCGGGAACAAGGCGTGACTGTATGTATGTATGTATGTATGTATTATCTGCAAACCTTATGCATAAGTGTTATTTGTGGCAGTAGATTAATATATATAAAAAATAATATTGGATGTAATAAACTCCCTTGAGGTACACCTATAGTTATGCTCTTAGGCCCTGAAAGCTCTTTTTCAATAGTTTTGGTTGATAGGTAAATGTGGCTATAAATTATTAAGTATTTAATTATGGTGATTTACCAGGCACCCCATAAAATTATAATAATAATCACCGAATAGGCTCATACTATATTATCATTAGGAATTTATTTGTTGATTCTGCTAGAAATTATCACATAACTGGCAGCACAGTTACCTGCTACTATCGTACTGTCAATTTTTATAGCTGACAGCTGTCACCTGTGACCGTCAGCTGAATGAATGATAATGAACGACAAAGACAAATGATTGATTTCATTTTTGATTACAATCACAATTTTACAGTACTTCGAGTGGGAAATAGTGAATAGTGTGAAGAATTAAAAGATAAAAAGCTCTAAGTTCTAAATAATTATCTCCTATTTAGATTATATTGTGCCGTAATGCTTTTTAAGATGTGTGCTCGGCAAATGTGATTTCAATATATACATTGCAGGCTATGCCTCGATGGACGGTTTTGTGATATCCCACTGCGTAAGTACTAGATCTTTGTTGTTAAAATTATAAGACTTAAACGCAAAAACACCTAGCTGTTTTGACAAAGTGATGTGATCTCTTTATATTTTATATTGTGTCGCATCTCACTATGAGATTAGACTTGATTTGCAGCTAAAACAGTTGTGACTACCATAATCTGACAAAGGGCAGTAATAAATTCTATAATAAGTGATTTTTTTTGTGGGAGAAGTCATGTTTCTATCTAGCATTACCCAACATATATTTCCAAATAAATTATAATGAGTATCAAATAAGTTACATAATACTAATAATACATTAGAATGGTTAATGGCTATAGGATGAGATTGTGTTTCACTCATCTTATGGTATTATTTCTTGCTGTCCATAGATATAGGTACAATTTTATGTTTTATTATTGAGTAGTTCTTAATAATACAATAAGGTTTTTTACTAATTTCATTATTATAAATGTAATAAGCTGGTGATACATCTGTAGCAGGTATAATATCTATTGATAGCTTTTGGCTACAAACCAAAATAAAAACTGTTTGCAAGAATCTTTTTCCTTCAAATATGTGGCAAACTTTTGATCGAAATAGTATTTCAATGTAAAAGTCGGTTTGGCTGTGTGTGTTTTAAAACATTCACTATAAAAATGCTGAATTGATTCGGTTGATAATTATTTTATTAGTCGGCTTTATAGCTTGAATGCCGAAATAACACATACAAACACAGAAAAGATAGCAAAAGTCACACCTTGTTCCCACATGGGTAGGCAGAGCCTATTTCTATCCACTTGCTACAATCCTGTCATACAATGTTTAGTTTTTCCCCTATTACACATTCTTCATACCATATTCACATTCTTTTTGGTTGTGTGTATATTGACAAAATATAACATTATTTTATTATAGCTGTGTCCTGCAGTTTTACCCACGTAGATCATTGAAATATTGGGCTAAAGAGAACCCTGTGTTATTTCACGTAATAAACTCTCTACGCACTGAATATCAACCCAATCGGTTCAGTTAGTTTTGGTGTTAAAGAGTAACAAACATCCATCCATCCATACTCACAAACTTTCAAAGTTCTTTAATATATTTGTTGAAAGTATGCGGCGATGGAGCCGTAGTGTTTATTTGTTCCTCTGGCTGCAGAGACTATGGGTTGTTGGGGGTCAGAAATGACGGACCTCATAAGAGAATTAGGTTGCAGATTACGCGAGAGGAGAGGGTGACTCTTGCTCTGGCTCATACCTGGTGCAAAGGCTATCAATTGCCATAAAGCACGCCAATGCCGCCAGCGTTATGGGTACCTTTGCATCAGGTAAGATTTGGGGTGGGTTGTAAATAATTTTGTTGAAGTTAATTACAATTACAACTTAGATATATTTGTTTGTTGTTAGTATTTTTGTATTTATATTAGTATTAAAGATGTGAAATTAGTTAATATGTTATGTTAATGAATAAAGCTATTATTTAAACCTATTATTTAATTATGTTTAATTTTGCAGTATGAATGCTGGACTGTTTCAAGTGTCAGCGGTAGATGATAGGCAAAAAGGAAATTAGTTGAGAGCTTTGATTGCTGAACACTGCCAAGATGCTGTATGTTTTCCATGTTGACGCTGGTCAGATGACCACATATGATATGAGCCTGACCTTGCAGAAGTGAGTACATGTCTCGACTTTCTACTATAAAATCTATTAGAAGCCTGTCACGGCTTATACGGATTTACTTTGAAATAATGAAATGAGTAAATTGCCTCTAATTTCTAACATAAATCTTCACTCACTTTATAAAGTGAGGGGTTTTAACCTGTCTTGTGAACATAATTAACATTAATTACATAGTTTAAGAAAAACATGATTTCATCACATGAGTGACTTACCTATTTTCATAATGACTCAGATAATGCAGTATTATTATTTTTGTACTTACCTTTCCTTTGTCGATGATAACTGAGCTTGTTTACATAATATTACTAAAACATAATATTGCACATTGTTTTTAAGAATTTTTTATAGTTGTAAAGAAATATCAATACAAATCAAGGTTTTAATTAATTTGATTTTTTTAGTCCAGAAAAGTGTGCTGAATCATATGTACTTAAATCCTAATCATGAAAACTACATGCATAACTGGGATTCCATGTTTTTCTTATCTAAGATTCCTGTTAATACACATCAATGCTCCTCAGGCTATAAATGAAAGACCACTAGCCTCCACACTAGGATGCCATAAAATATTTTTAAAAATCAATACACATCAGGTCATTCACCTGACACAAGTTCAATCTCATCTCCGCTACCTATAATAATGTTTACTTACACATAGGTACATACTATGTACAGAAAATACAAAGTATGATTATTTATGTACACAGTAGACACACACACATTAACTCATCCTACAGTTTACACAAGGTTAGGCGATTTAACATTCTATTTTCTAAAGTTAGGAGCCATTTTTGCTTGACCTATGATGATTTCATTGATTCTCTTGGTTACTTAAAAATAGCAATTTTCTACTTTAACAACCTACAATTATGTTTTAAAATTGAGTAATGATATCCTTGTTTCAGTGTCGCAAGTTTAAAGCAGGCAATAGAGCGAAAGACGAAGGTGCCGTCGAACTCGTTGGTGTTGTTAGTGAGTGGTGGCGAGGTTCTACACCCTGATCATATGGTGTCCTCGTACAGCGCCGGCACAGACACCAATCCGATATACATGTTCATCAAGCCTTCGGTTAAGGAGAGCCATTTGAAACAGTCCAGTAAGATGACATTCTATTTACAATATTATCTAGAAAATTTACTCTGTTGCCCTTGTAGAAGTTGTATAATCTTATATCTTTAAATGAGCAATTCTTGTATATAATTGGAATCTCGGAATCGGCTCCAACGATTTTCATAAAATTTTGTATATAGGGGGTTTCGGGGGCGATAAATCGATCTAGCTAGGAATCATTTTTAAAAAATGTCATTTTATTAAAAAAAAAAAAATATACCGAGCAAAGCTCGGTCATCCAGATATTGTAGTATAATAAGTTGTAGATGTACACTACAAGGTCTTCGACTACATCGATGTTCAGTTGTCAGTTTGTGCGTATTTTACAAAATACATCACGGAGAATGCGCCACAGATTTGCATGAGCTGATTTCACTATCGCCCTTCTCCTACCAAACCATTAGCCAAACGGCAAAACATCACCATTATTTGGTGGATTTACAAATTGCTCGCACGAAGCGATTTGCCTCGTCATTTGTCATGAGAATGGCTAAGCAATGAAATTCGCTGTCGTCGTCCGTTTTTCCCGAACACTAACGTTGGTATGTTCAAATCAAGAGTGACTAGGTTTTTACTGAACAAGCGTGCTCCAACTGAGGCCGCATCATCACATGCCAGCAGGTGAGATTGCGGTCAAACGCCTGTTTAGTCTAACACATAAATAAAAATCGACTTCAGACGCTAGTCGAGAAGCGCCAACTATGGAAAGAGATACTTAAGCACATACACAAATACTTAGGATTCTTTGGGTCAACTTTAGTAGAGTATTTAAGACCAAGTTGGGTATGGCGAGCCATAATATTAGGCCTCATAAATAACAAAATAATCCATAATTACTGATGTCGCCATCATTGAAATAGATGAGTACGGGAAACATAATATAACATCCTCAGTATCTTTCCGAACGCACCTACCGTGCGTTCGGAAAGAGGTGTACCCAGGCCTCAGTCCCATAGTAGGTGCACCCACATTTCGCCATGTGTGTTATTGGTCCCATGTAATAGGGGGTGAGCCTATTGCCATCTACCGGGCACAATTCCAGACTCAGGGCAGTTATTTATGATAATTACTAATGAAAAAATCCAATATTTAATACTTTGCCTGACCTTGGGATCGAACCCGGGACCTAAAGATTGGCAGTGCAGCTTGCGCCCACTTCGCAACTGAGGCGTTGGGTGTGACTTTATGTAATGTTATAATTTCTAAAAAGTTATCCAAATGTTAATCTTTTTTCAAGCTTCTTCATGATAATAGGACATGGAAATCTTATACTTACAGATTTTAAATATGAAGCTGTTAAATCAATTTTGATGAATTTTGGTATACATGGGCCTTTGGGAAAGAACATAGCCTACTATTTGTTTAAAAGTGAAGCTTGACAAGGGTGTGATAGGTGGGGTGTGACTAGACTACTACTCAAATTACTTACTTATTATATGATATGCAGGTGAAGTATTGGGCACCAGATAGTAATCAATTTAATCAAATAGCAGTTTAATGGTTTGTTTAATGTTTACCCTTGTTATTACAGTACATTTACCTCTATATCGTTTTTAGAACCTTATCTTATTGAGACATATTTTACTAGCTATTTTGCTTTTTTGTGAAGTGTTTTTTCTAGTGTACGAAATACGGGTAATGTCGTTTCTTAGATTATTTGCAAGTGATAATTATGATTGAAAATTAGAATCCGGTTACTTCTCGTATCTAGCTGCATTACTATAACCTACGTTATTACCACAAAACTTCACTGTTCCCAATGTTGGGTGATTTTAATGATGTGATCATAGCAGTAGACTTCCTACGTCTGCATCTCAAAAGTCTACTGTGCTAGACAGAGGCATAGGCTATGCGAGTTGGGTAACCAATGACCACTTCGCGACGCTTGGCAGGCGGCTTTGATGGTTTATTACGTGGATGACGCTGCTGCCTGCCCTCTGGATCTCCTAACCCTTAGCCGGCTCTTACTCGGCGGGTAGACAGGGTGAGGTACTATTCTAATGCCGAGGCTACCGTTTTAACGACGTATCACTTCAAAATATCATAAAATATTGAACAATAATTGTCGTAGTGTGCGGCGACTTGAGTCCAATAGTGGAGCTGGAGAGTACTGGCGAGTTCTCAAGCGACACTCGCAGCGTGTTCGACGGTAAGACGGTGTCGGACCTCAAGCAAGCGGTAGAGAAGTGCTGCGCTCAGGCGTCGAGCGTGCAGACAGTGAAGAACTGCGCCACTCTCGCGCAGCAGTTCAGCGAGCTCGCGCATGAAGTCTCGCGCAGCTGCGAGCAACTTGTACACGAACAGCACTTGCAGCATCAGGTGAGATCTGCTACATTCGGGGTAATTGGTTGATCCTTATAATAGAGGAGCTCATTAACCATCGATTCAGCCATATTTATGCTCCGTGAAATTTGACCACTTTCCGCAGTTTTTATAAGCCCTTAAAATGCAGGGAATAATCTAATAATAGGTATTGTTTATTTTTTATCATTCTGGAGGATATAAAAAATTGTTGGTTTTCAAATTCCAATTTAGCCTATTAATTAGGTTCCAAACCATAAGTAGTTATAAAATAAGCTTCTGTTCCATACGCAGATAGAAAATCGGCCATTGCATATAAGGTGAATTTTTTTATCTTGTGAAATGTTGTAACCGTTTGAAAAACCGTGTTTTTTTTGTCCAGGGTTGGGCCGCAGTAGTAGCTAATTTGGAAGACATATTCAGTGAATTCTGTGAAAGATCTAAAAACTTCAAGGAATCGTTTAGGAAGCATCGCCTAAAAAAGGAGGAGTACCATGAACAGTTAAATGAGTGAGTAGACCAAACATTATGTGATATAAACAATGAGATTTTATGTAGAGTGACCTTTTTACCACACTTTATATTGTTAAGATATTTTTGCCTAAGCGCGTTGCGCCTGCTTCGTATTAGAGGCGCCCCTATACATTTCATTGCAATAACAATCAATGATGTCGTAACCATTATAAGTTCAGTGATGTTGGTAAACAACCCCTCTATATTTTAAATCTCATTGGAGAGAAACCTCTCTTTATTTCCAGTGGGACATGAAAGTTTTGTATTTCAATTAAAATGTATGTTTGTAAAATACAATGCAATTACATTATTGTTAGCAATTCAGGGCCATCGCCGATTTGTTTATAAGGCATTGAAATTGGAACAAAGAGGACAATCGTGTCGCTTAATTAATATTCTGCTAATTTGAATAAAAAAATTTAACATTTAAACTCGTATTGCAAAATCCAATATTGGGTAATAAGGAAATTGTGGGACGAAAATTTAATCGCATATTTGCCAGATGCTGTATTACCTATATAAAAAACAATAAATGAGAATTAACATTATAATTCATATTAATTAAGTACGAACTAAAAGTTTTTACCCAAACAAAATTTCCAAATACACGGAAAGATTTCAACTACGGAGAGCCATAGTAACTCTATATTATGGAAGTCAATAACATCCCCCGAGTCTCGAGGGAAAAAATATAACGACGGGTATCCAATATACTCACACAATAAAATATTAATTATGAACCAGTTGTATCGATCTCCGCAGTAAGACCTCATAAAAAATGTAACCCCCATCGCCGCAATTTTACCACTGTCTTTGCTTCGTTTACAGAATATTAAAGTACTATACAACACGTGGCTCCATTAAAGTCTGCATTGACACAGTGTAAACAGAAATCGTAAGACACATTATGTGCTTATGCTATAGTTTGTAAAATATAGCTCGATGATACCTGATAGCTGAACAAAAATCTACTATTTTGGTAATATTTCCGTGAGTTAAGTCCTTATAGGATATTTGATTAATCTCTGCGGAAATTATCTGATATGGTACAATTTATGTACCTGATTTAGGGAAATAACACAAAAAATTTTTTATTCAGCTGTCTGGGTATTAAGCTATATTTCGCAAACTATAAGTGGTAGGAATTAGGTTCATTTTGTATTCTCTTCTATAGTGAAAAAGATAGGCCCTGGATTTTAGAATCAGATTCTGATATATTTATTTGCCTAAGTTTTAACAAATGGAAGAGGCCGGACATGGTGCTGAGTGAAACCGTGTTATAGAAATTAGGACAAACTAATTTTGTAATCTTCTACAATTATTATGCATTAATATTTTTCTCAACTACACTTTTATGGTACCTACTCTTATTTAAAGCATGAAATACGATCACAACAGATGTGCTCTTATTGAAACTAGCAATTTTCACTGGCCTATTAAATATTATTATTTGACCGTGCCCTTAATCTGTATTTATTTTAGTGTGTTTGTGTTTCCCGTCCTACTTTACTTTCTGTTTACATTGCGCTATGTAATTCTGACCTTGGCTTTGGACTGACTCACCTCTACGTACCTCTACGTATAATAATGTAACGTAAAATATGATTGTATGTTATTTTGTAACTAAATATTACAGAAATGTAGATTGTATTTCCTTAGCTTTTAGACTACTTTCACGCTAGAAAGTGCTAGAAAGTGAGAAATTATATATCTCCGTGGATAATAATATAGTATTTTGAGACAGAACTAAACAAGTAAGCAGCGTGACCAGTCGGGGCATTTCTCGTTTCCTAAGCTATTTACGTATCAAATTATGTACACACGTGCTATTTGATCTCATTAACCGTGCTTGATGGCCAATTAAAAGCTAAGAATAGCTCTAACTATGCTCGGATGTATTGCCGATAAAGGAGACCTGTTATATTATTAATCTACGACCAAATATTCCTCAGCCTCGTTAAGATGTATATATAAAGATGCATAGTTAATTCGATTGCTATATTAAGTACAATAGTATGTTCGTCACGCGATCACCTTCTGTCTGCATGTTGCGAATCTGTGACCCTGAATGTTAACCTACTCCTATTTGGTCCACGCACTGTCTCGCCAGACCCGAATGATAACGCTGATAAGAGCACAAACAAATTTACTTGAATAATAAATAAATAAAATCGTAAAGCAGGAATTAATGTGACATTGAATCAATCACGCACAGATCGAATAGAAGATGTATGGGGTACATATTTTAGTGGCTTACGAGAAATTATGAAAAGAAAACCCCCCCTTATTGAGTATTTAGCGGCGGTTTTAGTTATTTGGAAAATATAAGCATGGCACAAGTTTGGCCTATTTGCATTGCGTGTCGATAAAAAAGGTAGTGTTCCGTGACAGCTTCTACTTAATAATATCTGAACTTTAATTTCATGGATGGCATACTACCTGAGTTTATAGAAAAACTTACTATACTATACAAACGATAAACAAATAAGTTTATAAGTTAATAATGTAAATACGTCATAAACCGTGGGTAGTAACAAGTGCCTAGTAACGCGTAATTTGGCGGAAAATGCGCATTAACATTACTAGTCAGGTATTTTACGAGTAGCCAAAATGTGTGCGGAATAATGTTTGTCCAATTGCAGTAAATTGTGGGCCACAATGGTTTATCGAGTATGGCACGACTGTTCTTTTTATTACAAATTACAAGTACGTAATTATGAAAAGATTAGTTGCTATTCCAGGGTCTAAACGATTTACATACCTACCGAATTTCAGCCCAATCGGTTGAGTAGTTTTGGCGTGAAAGAGTAGCAAACATCTTCACAAACTTTCACTTTAGCATTTATAATATGAGTAGGATAGGATTAGGCATGGAATAGGCACGTCAATTTTAGTTCCGGTATAACAGTATCGTTTCCAGGATAGTCTTGTTAAATTATGTAATAAATTCGGGCTAACTTACAAAATTTTCTGAGACGGTATTTATTTGAGAGTAACCTGGTCAAATGCTAAAGTTATTCTGAGAGGCTATTTAAAGAGGCTTAGGAAGCGCACCATATTTTCGATTGTCTTTATTATATAGTTAAATGCGCACTAACACAATGCATCCTCTGTCTCTTTCGCACTTATCTCGATAGTTTAAGATAGCCGAAAGTTGCGCAGTTTAGCCTCGCTGGACGCACTGCGGATTAGATTTATATTGACATCGGTCGAGTCAAGTCAACTAACATCTAAAATATCTAAAAGAACAGGATACCTATTCTTACTTAGATGTTGGTAGATTTGATGGGGATCAAAATAACCTTGACCATACATCCCTAAAGTACAATCATATACTCGTGGGATTGCCTCGGTGGCGTAGTGGTAAGCGCTACTGTCGAGCATAAGTTCCGGGTTGATCGAAAAAGTGTAATTGGTTTTTTCTATTAGGAATTTTCTCAATGACAGTCTCGAACTTTTCCCGGTAGATGACAATAGGCTCTCCCCTTATTACATGGGACTAAAATACATAACTGATGTACCTAGTATGGGACTAGGTTCTGGTGACCTGTGCATACCTCTTTGGGTAAAAAGCGTGATGTTATAATGTGATGTTATGTACACGTATCTTGTTTTCAGGCTCAACGGCGTCCTAGAATCTCTCGGCAACATCCCAATCTTGCCCGCACTCCAACGAATTGCCGAAGCGCATAGATTTTCCGCTTTCGACGTGTTCGAGGAGACAGACTTCGAAGGACATCCGTACAGAGTCACCCAACCGCTAGAGAGTAGCTCCGAAAAACCAAACCAGGACTTTGGCGTCGACGCTTTCAAGTTATCGGATGAAGATGGTAACAACTTAATATTATAATCATTTTAATAAAAAAAATACTGCCTCGGCGGCGTAGTGGGCGTAAACTCGATAGCCGATCAGGAGGTCCCGGGATCGATCCCCAGGTCTGGCAAGTTATTGGATTTTTCCATTAGGAATTATTTCAATAAGAGGCTGGAGTCCGGAACTATTCTCGTTACATGGCTATAGTCAATAGGTTCGCCCCCTATTACATGGGACCAATAACATACTATAGGACTGAGTCCTGCATACACCTTTGCCTACCCTTTCGTGAATAAGTCGCGATTGTATGATGTTATGTTATAATAAAAAATGCTTATGTTAAGTGCTTCACCTTTTTATAATGGTCACGTTGCTTTTTTGTTGCAAATATTCATTTACAGTTTTTATTGCGATCTGATCAGATTTTTTGTGTGGGTATATGATTAATCAGTGGCATCATCACATTAATAACCTGTTAATAAACATATACACCTATATTCAAGTCACTAGATACAATAGGTATAATAATATTACAATGACAGCCTCGTTGGTGCAGACGGTAGTAACTCTGCTTTCTGTGCCGCAGGCCCCGGGTTCGATCCCCGGCCAGGTCAAACATTTGTGTGCATGAACATGTCTGTTTGATCTGTGTCTGGGTGTTATAATCGTATTTAAGTATGTATATCAGTCATCTGGTTACCATAGTACAGGCTTCTAGCCTAGTTTGGGACCACGTGACCGTGTGTGGAAGTTGTCCCATATTATTATTATTATTATTAATAGAAAAAATAACTTACTCCATCCTTCTAAAGTTGCATT
The DNA here is from genome assembly GCA_947063395.1 of Hemistola chrysoprasaria. Lineage (NCBI taxonomy): Eukaryota > Metazoa > Arthropoda > Insecta > Lepidoptera > Geometridae > Hemistola > Hemistola chrysoprasaria. Next base: position 6,381,166 of record OX346712.1, on the reverse strand, counting down.
GATTGAATGTTCATAAAATGCTGAAAGGTATTGACGTGCAAATGTGTCAGATTATGACCTATTTGAATAAATCTGTTTGAGTTTTGCTCCAAATTGACTTTGCGACGGAGTATGTATGGGATAAAATTATCCTTACTTCCCCCTACGACTATACAGAAAGACCTTACATGTAACCAAACTTAGGCACTTAACTTTATCGTCATCATCATCCGGTACATAACTTATGTGTGGTTTATTCTTAATCGATAAAATAGCTATTTCCGACTGAGAAAAGGATAGCTTAAGATATCCAATTCAGTGATTCCTTCAAATTAGGGTCTTATTTTTCTTCCAGTATTCTTACATAAAGAAGCATCAACCAGCAAGGAAACTCATTCCTCGGAAGCGTTACCTCAAATCGAGGAATCTGACGAAGGAGTGACTTTTAAAGCGCAGTCGTATGAGAGCAATGAAGCTCCTACTTTGTTACACTGGATACTGGCGCAAGGGAACAAGGCGTCGCTTCAAGATATACTGGACTATTGTCACAAAGGATTGGGTTTGGTAAGAAGGATTTTTTTACATAATAATACTTGTCGGATACATAGTTACTTGTCGGAACACAATAATAATAATAATGGATAGTGATGGATTAATTAGCATTCGCATTCATTGTTAGCATGCGAAAGCTTGAAGGCAAGAAGATGCGAAATTCTGTGAATGCGAATGCTTAAGTGAAATTATTAGCAATTTGGTAGGTGCAGTTAAGCAATTATTATCTTTATTTGCTTGTTGTTAGGGTCGTATATTGAATGAACATGTATGATTATTTAATTCGTTAAAATTAATAGCAGGGCGGTGTTAAGTGCGAAGTGTGAATAATTGTAGTGGTAGGCCTCTTTTGCAGGAGGCCGACTGGGGAAGTACCGCACCTTTGCCAGTTATTCATCCGCCAAGCAGTAATGTGCAAACATTACTGTGTTCCGGTATGAAGGGCAATGTTACCAGCGAAATTACTGGGCATGATGAGATTCAGCAACTCATATCTCAGGGTGACAGGCGCAGTGCAGTGCCGCGCAGAATTTTTTATTTTGAAACACTGGGTGGCACTGTGTATGATATGGGCAATCATGATGCTTACCATCAGGCACCTGATTTGCTCGTCTTGTCACTCAATATCATAAAAAAAAAACGTCTTAGCAAATAGCATAGCTTAACAAATGCTAAGACTCATTCATTCGCATGCTTATGAAATTAATGTGAAATCGCATTAATTACGATCACTAATAATGGCTTTAATATTTCACCATGAGACGGAAGTGGCAATCGCCTGGTTACGCATCCATCTAGAAATCACACCTACAGCCAAATCAAGTAGTTTCCATCCATTCATAATAGTCTTTGCACCTAGTGGGGGTTGTCTTTGAGCTCATCTTCTGTAGATGGTTTCGGAGATGGATCTCGATAAGTGCTATCCAACCTTTAGATTAAAAGCTCAATGGGGCCTCTGTACGTTGGACTTTAAAAAATATGGTCACCGTGCACGCCTATTAAATGACCGGAAATTAAATTTATTTTGTGAATGCACCCTTTAAGTATCACTACACTTTTTTTGTACAAATTGTGGATAGAAAGAGATTGGGTTATACTTATTAAAATGATGTTGCCTTCCTAGGTGGTCAACTCGTAATTTAAGATTTCAATTACGCTGTTTGAAGTATTGTTTTATCAGGAAAGACATAAACTCTTTATCGAAGTGTGTTTTTAGGTTACACTCGCACGCAGCGTCGTTCAAATATTTCCATTGATAATTGAATTATATTAGGATTTACTCTGAGTGTTTTGATTTACTTTCAAAAGTAGGATTTATTTAAAAACTGACAGATTTACAAATCTTTCCAAAATCTTAGATAAGTAAACAATCTCTACATAGTATAAAACGAATTAGCTTCCTTCCGTCTCCCGTCAGGTCTTTTAAATTAGACAATGGATTTTTATGCGGTTTTCATCAATAGATAGAGTGATTAATGAGGAAGGTTATGTATGTTGTGCCCCGCAGTTTGACTCGCGTAGTCTTCCTTCCCGTGGAAATATCGGGATAAAAAGTACCCTATGTGCTATTCCAGGGTCTAAAAGCTATTAGTAGGTTTTGCTTGAAAGAATAACAAACATCCATCCATCCTCACTAACTTTTGCATTTAATATTAGTAGGATCGTACCCGGAGCGAAGCGAGGGCGGGCCGCTAGTATAGTATAAATGCAATATGTCATTTTCGTATTACAATACCTATGCCTTTGTGAAGTCGTATACGTCGCGTAATTGTCTTATTCTTTTCTGTTTCATCACTCGATAACTGGAAGGTCTCCCAATAAAATTGATCTATCAAACAATACCGGCCATGTATAAAAAAAATATATGCAGAGTGAATTTTTTAAAGGGGTCTCCAGGACTATCTACTAAACTAAGGCGAATTTTGAAAAATGTTGAAAGGATTTATTTGACCTATTTTCAAAATGACTAACTGAATCATAACATTTAAAACAAAAGTATATTTTCCGCGCCGGGAATCGAACGAGGTGATTTTGAAATTATAATCACATCTGTATTATTTTACCACCTGATAGTATCATTAATTGGGATAAATTTCCTTAAACAGTCCTTAAAGCATTTTTCGAAATTCGCTGTAATAATAAATAAGGAATTAAAAACCCTTTTTAATAAATCACCCGTATAAACATTTTCAGATTGACGACGAGCCCTTGAAAGAGCGAGAAGCAGAACTGTATAATATTTTAGAGTACGCCAATAATCATGGGTTGAAACAGATCAAAGGCATCGAGGATCGTCTGTACGGCCTCGACCAGTTGTTGAATGAAGTGAAGAAATTGGAGCGAGATCAGCACGATCAGGCAGCTTCTTTAATACAGGTTTGTGGACATTTTTATATTACTAGTTTTTACGGTTTACGGATAATTAAGAAAATCATGCCGAGAAAACATAAATGAATTATTATAATTTTTTATTATAGACGAAAACTCAATTATTATCGACAAAACTGGCTATATTAGTAAATATATTTAGTTTAATAACTTAAATGAAGAAAAATCTACTAGTTCTAAATGATTTTAATTATTTGCCATATTTGAGCGAATGAACGATTGATTGTGTTTACGTGATGCAATCTCTAGCCTTATTCAAATCAAAACAACCTAATAAATAGTACTGCGCAACCATCTGCGCGATGTTCGGCGGTGAAAGACTTATCTTTTTCGCCACTTTGTCTCTGTAACACAACATTTTCTTTCTATTTCAGTACCGTGAACGTCTGAATTCTACGTACGATCCGTCCGTCCTGCCAACATTGTTGCAATCCCATTGGTGTCAACTAAAGAAACTTCTCAAGGGCCATCAGCTATTGTTCGACATCCGGCGACGCATCGCCAAGTCCAAAGACGAACTCTCACATATATTGAAGGCTAGATTGGAGTGAGTAGACTTGATTACACTTGAAGAGGGCCCGTTGGCCCAGTTAGTATTAACTCCGCCTTCTGAGCCGCAGGTTCCAGGTTCGTTCCCTGGGTAGGTCGAACTTTATCCGTAAGAGCATGTGTGATTTATCTGTGTCTGGGTGTTATAATGTGCGTAAATATCAATTTTCTAGTAAGAATAATACAGGCTCTGTCTAGTTTGGAACCATAAGACCGTGGGTGGGAGTTGTCCTATAATATGTCGCTCGAGAACATGGGTTATATCCGGTCTTACGATGGGCGTACATGGAGACCATTTTTAATCAAACATGCAGATGCTCTTAAGCTTTTAATCTAAAGGAGACAAATCAGCATGTACATATAGCATAGCTGCGGCAGCATTCGGGAATTATGTCTCCGTTTCATGCTAAGACTGCTGGCCTCAATTATTAACACTGACTGCGAAACGAAGGCACAATATCAAGGCAGGTGCTCAAGTACGAACATATAGCGCTCGAGTATGTAGTCCCCCATCCCGAAACACACTGGCCGTGTTTTGCCACACCTCAGTTGCATTTCAAAAAGCAAAAGATTTCTGCTGTTACTATCTACTGTCCAACAAATCGCAAAGTACCGTTTGAAGTTTCATCTTTTCAAGCTGAAATAATTTTGCATAGGCGTAATTCACATAATTTCAATAACTATATCACCACTTTCAATAACCATGGAATTATGAATTTTATCACAAAATATTAAACTCTTAATCACTAAATTTAAATTCCAAATCCTTCAAACGAGGCAAAATGAGAACTGACAAACGGTACTTCCTAGATTTAATGGACTGTATAAGTTCTGATGTTTTCCAAGACCACTTACTTTTATATTTTTCCTATCTTCAATGATTCAAAGTCAAAAAGATTTATTCATATTCTTGACACTTTTGCACGTCAATGAAGATAAACAGTAATGAGAGTCTACCGATTAGAGAAATTGGTAAGTCTAGATACAAAATATTGTTTCAGAGCGGTGCTAATGATAGAGAACTCGATGTCGGTACAAGATGCGCACGCGATGCTTTCCTTCCAATGTTTCAACCGGCTGGCGCGGTACTTCGGCATCGTCGCGCAGCTCCACGCCGCGCCCGTCGCCTACATACGAGCTGCCTACGAGTTGGTGAGGAGGCGGACCTTCTCTCGGGCGTATTTACAGGTGATCTATTAACGGGACGGCGACCGGAGAATTCCCCATACAAACCTAATAGTCAAATCATTTGAAATCAGAGCATAATTCCGACATTTAATGACGTTATTCGGAATGAGACACTAGTTGTCTAGGTTCCTAATTATATTTTAGTATAAAATATTTATAATATGGAGTTATATTTGAAAATACTATATTAATTATTATATATATATATATAACTAAATATATATAATATATATATAACTAAAATACTATATAAAATATAATAATATTTTTTTTTTAGTCCTAAGTACTTCTATTTTGGATTGAAATATAATTAAGAGTGTAATTAACTAGTGTCTCATTCCATTTAACGTCATTAAATGTTGGAAAAACGTAATTAAAGGTTGAAATTTGGCAAGAAGACCTTATATCACAAGTACAGGAATTAATTCCGAAACCGTAAAATTTTCCAAATAAAATGTTTATAAACATGTTAGCAGTAGATTGGAACAAGATGACGATGTTCTTAGAACGCGGTAGAGTTTTGTTCAACTTCTAGGTATGGAACTCTAAGTATGCTTACCAAGGTATGCCTTAATAATATATTTTTTTAGCGTCCGTGGTCCAGGGGGAATATGCCCAGCTTTAAATCATTTTCTGGGTTGAATCTTACCATGTGGACTTATCGCCTGGGCTCTACCGTGTTTCGGATGGCACGTTGAACTGTTGGTCCCTATAGTTTCCTATAAGATATGTTGGGGGCAGTCGTTAGGTCATGTCGGAGGCCTTGTAGGAATCTTGGCGACCTGAAACTCTGACAATATGGGTTGTCCACATACCCCATATGAATTGACTCGGGCAGTGTAATTGGGGTAACCCGTTCTGTTAATGATAGTGTAAATTCAAATTATTATTATATATTTTGTGTTTGTTTGAGTCTGGTTGTATCTGCTATTTAATAACAAAGATCGCAGTTAAAAACTACCTCATTATCTTTATTTACAGTGGGCAACAGACCTAGCGGAGAAACTACTGAAAATACACGACGAGGAAGTGAGTCGACGGCAAGAATTCAACTCGATATTCGAAGGTCATTTCCTAAAGAGTTTGTTCCCGGGTATGACGGAGCTCCCCCCTTCGTTCGCTACACAAGCGCCGCCTACATTCGACGCGAGACTACCGCAGTTGACCGACGAGGATGTTGAATATTTTGCCAAAGCGTTCCCGCAGCTAGCTGAACAGGTTCCTAATTACGATATGGAGGCCACTGTGAGGTTTTTTCAGCAAAGGTGAGGACTTATGTTTATAGAAAGTACCCATCGATTTACAATATCTACGAACCACATGGTTCTGTGGTGGGTTCTGTGATTCTCTTGAATTTTGGTATGAAAATGGGTGAGGCGGAGGTTGGCTAGTTTTTTTTTTATGATAGTGAGTGACAAGACGAGCTAATCAGGTGCCTGATGGTAAGCATCATGATTGCCCATAACAGACACAGTGCCACCCAGTGTTTTAAAATTCAAAATTCTGCGCGGCACTGCACTGCGCCTGTCACCCTGAGATACGAGTTGTTGAATCTCATCATGCCCAGTAATTTCTCTGGTAACATTGCCCTCCATACCGGAACACAGTAATGTTTGCACATTACTGCACTGCTTGGCGGATGAATAACTGGCAAAGGTGTGGTACTTCCCCAGGCGGCCCCCTGCAAAAGAGGCCTACCACTTCAAAATTTTATTGGATCGTGCTATTTCAAATATGTCATGGTTGACACAAAAAAGGCAGGTCTGATGGTTATGCAGTGTCGGCGAAAGCAGACCCCGCCTAAAACGTTGTTTTTAGGTTACGTTCTTTGTGGTATGAACTCACGCCTACTACTTTTCCTTACATGCAATGCACAGCACTATCTTTATTAAGCCTAGGTATGACAGAATTTACCCAAAAAGAAAATGTGGCAAGTCTTAATTAGTAAATTTTTCAGGATACAAGCTTCCGAGCACGAAGAAAAGGATGCCGATGTCCAAGTAGATTTCGATAAGTAAGTTAATTAAAGACTTTTATAGTTGATTCTTACTTTGTGAAGGAGGTTCTGCGCATAATTTCGACAAAACTATTAAATCTACCAAATCGGACGTCTACTATCTTTTATCATTATGAAAAACTACAATCTATCACCCAATCAATTACACAAACGATTAACATTAAAATATACCACCCTAAATCACTCAAAATATAAGCCATTATTATTCAGTTCCGACAAGTGAAGAAATCACAATATACAAAAATGTACAACTTGACTGGCCGGTTGGCTCAGCCGGTAGTGCCCCTGCCTTCTAAGCCACAGGTCCTGGGTTCGATCCCCTGGCAGGCCAAACATTTGTGCGCATGCGCATGTCTGTTTGATCTGTGTCTGGGTGCTATAAGCTCTACCTAGTGTGGGACCATTTGACCGTTTAAAAAAGATTTAAGATGGCGTTCATATCGACTCGAGCATAATTCTATTTTTGACGTTTGCAGAGAATTCGAATCAGAAACAGAAGCGGGCGATTTCGAAAGGCTGAGCAGACAGAGCAGTTCAAAGCAGAAAGTAGACATGTCTACAATATGCGTTCCCGATACAATGGCCGTGTCAACAGTCACTGAGGTTCGAAATGTACCTTTAACGGACACCGAGAGCCCTTTGTGCGAGAACTCTGATCTATACATCGAGGAGTCTCTGCCTTCGAGCTTGGAATGGGGCCGGAATGAACGACAGGTGTTATATTATATATACCCTGTTTTTTTGACGTTTTATGAGACCTCTATACCAGACCTACACAGACCTTAAGCTATTTATTTATTAATATGGTTAACCAGTTACACTATTTATGCCAAACTTATAATTATTATAAAATATACATAATTACCGGCGAAATGTGGATCGGCTTATCATGGATCTCTGCTTACCCCTTCGGGAAAAAGGCGTGATTGTATGTTATAAAGTGTATCTCCTCAAAGTGGGTGAGACCAATCTGGTCAATTTTAATGCCTCCAAGACCCAGGCGTGTATATTTACCGCTAAGAAGAGTGCATTTCAACTGACTCCCACATTTCGAAATGTATCAGTGGACGTATCTGACCATCTGAAGCTGTTGGGTGTTACGTTAACACTAACCTTGAACTTTGGCTCCAATATCGAGTCCAAGGCTAAGTTGGTTGCACAAAAGCTGAGCGTCCTGGGAAAAGTCCGGCGGCTTTTCACCTCAGGACAGCTTTTAAATTTATATCAAGTCGTCGAATCGTCGACCGCGTCGCACTTACCATCAGGTGCGACTGCGGTCAAGTGCTGGCCTATTCAGTAATAAAAAAATAATAAACAAAAACGATAATTTCAAAAAAGAGAACAAACTATACTATACTATTAGAATTCAATAACCAGTCATAAAAGAAAAGAAGTTAAGTCCCCGATTGTCGTTGGCTTTTTGGCTTAGGCATAAAAGAGTCCTTTATTGCTTTGATTATTAAACTTGTTTTTACGTATCTCGAGTAGAAGCTACAGGGACTCAAATTGCTAGTTGAATAAATAGATTAAAGAAAATTCAAATTTACACGATTATATCCTTTTGTTGACGGGTATATATGTGACCTTGGAAATCTATCAAGGCGGGCGGGCATGGTCATGCAACTTCGCCTGGCGCTATGTAGTACTAATTATTCTGTGGCTATACTCGCGACCAACGATTAGTGCCTGATCATATTTGCGAGAACGAGCATACGCGGAAGACTACTTTTTAATTGGTGCAAATAGTATTTATGTTTATAACTTTATCATTCTGTAATTGATAGCAACAAATGAAAGATCAAGAGAAGGAGAAAGAACAACCATCACAAATTTTATAAAAAATGAATGCGACACTTCTGTGAAAAACCCAAGGGCATGGTTTGACCTTGGGTTTTTTATATAAGTGTCGCGCAAAAGTAAGGAGTATTCCGCGTAGGCTCCTTGTTCACAATTATAATGTCAGACATGCCCGTGCCCGCCCGCCTTGATAAATTCCCAAGGTCACCTATATACCCTTCACCTTAAACTAGATGTAAAGGGTCACTTTATTCATAATTTCGAGCACCTTTTACTATGAAGCCAACTTTGAAATTAGTAAACAAATCAACTACAAGCAGCAACAATAGTAGCTACAGTAAGGAATTCGGAAATTGTTTATAGGATTTTTCAATATGTCGTCATTTTACGTCACTGTCGTTTACGTTAGGTGAAAATTTTCACAAAGTATTAGTTAACAAATGTTTGACTTAGTCTCAGGTGTAGAGGTCTTACCAAAATGGTCGTATAGTATTCAATGTTATGTTGCTCCTGTCTTCACCGGCCCCTATAAGCTGCTCTTGTAGAATTTTTTTTTACTCATGTATCATTTCATCTGTATATATATATATTTTATATATGCTTATCCATTTCATTTCTTTACGTACCTACTATTAAAGATCTTATTTTATAAAGCATAAGGTTCAAAATGTTTCTCGCTTTCTAGGATAACATGGACACTCATAGAATAAGCATATCCAATCTACAACAGTTTTTATTAAAAATTTACGAACTATGTAAAGTAAATATCGTGTACATTCTCGAAGAGATGGTTAAGCTGAAAAATGAGGTGAACGAACAGAAGAACTTTGTTAACGTTCAGTGTTTAGAGTTATTAAAAGAATGGCAAAAGAAAAATGAAGAAGTTGCCATAAGATTTCGCGAAGAAACTCAAAGGCTCACCGTAGATCATGAATTAGAGCTGAGCGATATGAAAGCGTCACTCACTGAAAAGGACGAAATCATCGCAACTCTAAAGACAGAGAAGGAAAACCTTGTGCTAGAACATCAGAAAGAGATAGAACGATTAGAATCAGAGCATCAGAGTACAAAAGACTTATTAGAGACGACTAGAGAGGATATTAAAGCGTTTGAAAAGAGGTTGGAAGATAATGAATTGTTGAAACAAAAGGAAATGAAAGAGTTGCAAGAGAAGATGCACATGGATTATAAAGCTGAGATAGAATCTTTACGGGCTAGGTAATATTTCGATCTGTTTTTTCTAAAAAAGCTAAGCTTTCTAGCTTATTTATTTATGTGCCTCGTTGGTGAAGTGGTTGCAAGCGATACTGCTGATATCAGGACCTGAGTTCGATTCCAAGGTCAGACAAAATGTTGGGTTTTTGAATATGGTTTTTTGCCTAGTCTGGATTTGTGCCCGGTTAACATAATATTACACTTTGAAACATAGCTGGAGAAATGTGGTCGTACTCTACTATAGGACTGGGTCCTGGGTACACCAATGCCTTACCTTTCGAGAAAATAAGGCGTAAGGTTATGTCAAATTACGGGAAAAACAAGCGATAAACTAATAAAAAGGAAAAAATTATAAGAAACGCAAAAGTTACTCTTTTATAATATTATATTATTTATTATATTATTTATTTATATTATTATGTCTTCATCACTGAACCGATTTTGACGAATTTTGGTATAGATAAAGATACAGATAGAGAGACTTTAAAGGTCTTTTTCCAAATTTAGTAAAAATTCCCACGACAACGCGCGTGATCCTGAATTTCTGATATTATTATTATCATCTCAGCCGTAGGAAGTCCATTGCTGGACATAAGCCTGGGCCATATATTTCCATCTAGTTCGGTCGTAAGCGGCTTGCATCCAGCGTGTTCTTGCTAACTTTATCAGATCGTCTGTCCACCGAGCTAGTTTATTTTTTTTTAAGATTATTAATTTAATTTAATAAACTAATATTAAAAATTTTAAATCTCAGTACTGTGTAAAAAATTTACCTCTGTAACAGGTAAACAACACACTAGCGTGTTCTAATTCGATCCCAGCGCCATCTAGCGCTGTTTTTTGTGTGTATGTTTGTTCCGTTTTGACGCTAAAACTACTGAACCGATTGAGCTGAAATTTCGTATGTGAATAGCTGAGACCTTGAAATAACACAGGGTTTTTTATATCCCGATATTCTGACGGGAACGAAGACCACGCGGGTGAAACCGCGGGGCACAGCCAGTAGGTTCATATTAGTAATATTATGCGCCTTATTTAGGTTCAGATTAGTAGCACTAACGAACATGGACCGTTCACCGTCTGAATCTAGCCTCGAGAAGATTGAACGGACAGATATGATAGAGATAACCAGCCACAACGCAATAGTCATGCAGACTAAGGAAAACGCTGAGGCGGATAAGGAAGAAGCTGTCAGATTGGCGCTGGAGAAGTGTGAGGCGGATTGGAGGGCTAAGTTAGAAGCTGAAACTTCGATGCTTAAGATGAAATTAGATGTTGAGAAGCAGGTAAGGTCTAAGTTTTCAAAATATACAACTTGTTGCAAAAAGGGGTGGTAATACTTAAAGGGATGCATCTACCCGTCGACCTAAACAATTCGCAAAAGAAAGAATAGAGTATTTGGAAAAAATATATATTTTCGTTTTTTTAAATAAATAAAATAGTTTTTATTCAAGCAAAATAAACCCATGTATAAACACACAAAATCAAAAAGTATTAAATTAAATTAAGAATGAAATCCAATATTTAAATTTATTTTAAAACTAATAAAAATGATTAAACGATTAAAAAATCACTTTAAAAATATATATTCTAATTATAAGTAATTCAAAATTGATAAAATTTCAATATTAGCCACTTGATTACAAACGCGCCACGGTTGGCCGTTAACATTGTGACGTCATTATGTCATGTTGAATTCGTCGAGAATTTGTTACTGTGTTTGACAGTAAATATTCGAAATTTAGTGCAAAAAATACAATTACTTTAGTAATTTAGTTATGTGTTTAGGCCCACTTTCACTAAATTTGATATAACTTTGTAATTATAGCTTATATTAGTTTTGTTATGTAACTTATATATAAAAACTTTCTATTACTGACGAAAAAAATATTCAATTTGAACTATTGACTCAATTGCGTAATTCTAAAAAAAAAGCCGATCGCAATTCGTTCTTTTGAAAGTTGTTCAGTTTGATGGATAGATGCACCTTCTTAAGTATTAGTTATACTACACCTTTTTTTAACACGTTGCATAGCACATTGGAAATGTCATCGCAAGGATTACCACATAAGGTGCTGGCCATAAGGTGTGCAGTACTTTATACCAAAAATTTATATTTTTTTATCATAGAGAGTGACAAGACAAGCAAATCAGGTGCCTGATGATAAGCATTCCGATTGCCCATATCAGACACAGTTCCACCCAGTGTTTCAAAATTCAAAATTCTGCACGGCACTGAACTGCGCCTGTCACCCTGAGATATGAGTTGTTGAATCTCATCATGCCCAGTAATTCCACTGGTAGCATTGCCCTTCATACCGGAACACAGTAATGTTTGCACATTTCTGCTTGGCGGATGAATAACTGGCAAAGGAGTGGTACTTCTCCAGGCGGTCCCCTGCAAAAGAAGCCAACCACTACAAAAAATATTTCATTTTCAAGAATAGAAATATTCGCGAATAGACCGCTTAGTCATTTCACAATTTACTTTTTCAGGTGACCCTAAATGAGCCGGTAAAACGTCTACTAGCCGAGAAAGAGCGGCAATTAGAAGCGGCCGTGGCAAGAGAAACGGCGCTAGGAAGGGAATGTACCAAGTATAGAGACACTATACGACAGTTAACCGACCCCGACACTAACGACGGCCATCCGCTGCTCAATTCACAGGTAACATGTAGAAATTATTAGAATTACTAGTGTGACTAGGGATCTTTAGGCGTGTCGTTGAAATTGGAACTAACGTGAACACTTGGTATTTGGTTATCTTTTGACTAAAATTTTGCGATCAAAAATGACATTCATTAACCAAGTGAAGCAAGTAGAGCCTCATTATATATAGGCCGCCCCGTGAAAATGTGTGTGAACATTGTTAGTTTGTGCCGAACCTATATGATGTTAGACAGAATATAACATATTTCGTTGATTTTGTTACAGATAGCTACATTAGAGAATGAAAAAGCCCTGTTACAACAACAAGTACAGGATCTAAAGAAGGACTTGGAGAAGAAATCTGAAGATAGTGAGAAGAGCAGAGAAGATGATAGCGAGGGCAGGTAAGACAAGATAGCTGATTTTAATAAATGTTTGTTTAAATTTTAGTTTACTTAAGTTTAGCTTAGATAAATTTTATATGCATATATTATATCCACAATATAAAAATAAAATTGTGTTGGTGGGTAAAGTCATTAAGTTACCGTTGGGTCCCGGCAATAGAACAGTATTCCATCCTTTCTACCCGTGGCTGCCGTAAGAGCCGGCTAAGAGTTTTGAGATCAAGAGAAAGGTTAGCAGTGTCCTTTGCGTAAACACAAACAAATTGCGTGGTAAAATGGCAGCATCCTTTGATTGCGTTGACTTAGAATTTTAATTTTTTGACAGCAGCAAGCGACCGTAGACCTGAGTTGTTAATATCAGTTTCAAACTTTAACGTGTTCCCGAGAAAAAGGGTCGGGACGGACGGACATACCTATTAATATAACTTTTTTCCTTTTGAGTTATGGACCTTTAAAAAAAAGGTTGCTAAAGGTTGCTTTACACCTCGACGCCTAACGGGTCAAGTTGTATTCCTTGTATTTGTATAGAAGACGTATTTGTATATATACTGATAGTGTGCGCAGGTCGGGCACGTTTCTACCCCACCCGGCCCGCGTAGGTGTATGTGTAAATCGATCTTAGATGCCAACATCTAAGATCGATTTACAACATTATACCAATGTTGGCCTCAGATGGCCTCTTTTTTATGTTGGTGAGTGACAAGACGACAAGACGGGCTTGCACTGGCACCCCAGAAGGGGAGTGTCCTAGGGCCCTATCAATGGTTTAATCTGTTTGATTATTTGGAGAGAAACTAATCAATTTGAAGGATCCTGTGAAGGATTGTGTGAGTTGGTGTATCTGGTATGCGGCACCAGTACCGAAAACGGAGCGACTGTGACGGCGGCGATAGAGTCGTCCGGATCGTCCAGGACGTTGCGAGGGCGTCAACGGAGGGGACACATTTAAGGCATTTCCATCATTTCCAAATTAACCTTTAAAGTAGAATTATCTTCGCTGCCTTCGCAGTCATCTATGCCTTGAATGTGTTCCAATAAGTATCCCAAGTTTTTCTCTATTTGTCCAGATCATCGTCTCCCAAACGCGAGGAGAGCAAGCGCACGGTCCGCAGCCACACGCCGTGCGGGCTGGCGAGCGGCTCGCTGTCTCTGTCCGCCTGCCTGCCCGGGGACCTCGTGCTCGTGCTGTGGGACACCGCGCACTGCAACTATACTGTACTGCAGGTATACTGAACGTTACTATCGTCTGTGAAGAGAGCGAGCGCACGGTCCGCAGCCACACGCCGTGCGGGCTGGCGAGCGGCTCGCTGTCTCTGTCCGCCTGCCTGCCCGGGGACCTCGTGCTCGTGCTGTGGGACACCGCGCACTGCAACTATACTGTACTGCAGGTATACTGAACGTTACTATCGTCTGTGAAGAGAGCGAGCGCACGGTCCGCAGCCACACGCCGTGCGGGCTGGCGAGCGGCTCGCTGTCTCTGTCCGCCTGCCTGCCCGGGGACCTCGTGCTCGTGCTGTGGGACACCGCGCACTGCAACTATACTGTACTGCAGGTATACTGAACGTTACTATCGTCTGTGAAGAGAGCGAGCGCACGGTCCGCAGCCACACGCCGTGCGGGCTGGCGAGCGGCTCGCTGTCTCTGTCCGCCTGCCTGCCCGGGGACCTCGTGCTCGTGCTGTGGGACACCGCGCACTGCAACTATACTGTACTGCAGGTATACTGAACGTTACTATCGTCTGTGAAGAGAGCGAGCGCACGGTCCGCAGCCACACGCCGTGCGGGCTGGCGAGCGGCTCGCTGTCTCTGTCCGCCTGCCTGCCCGGGGACCTCGTGCTCGTGCTGTGGGACACCGCGCACTGCAACTATACTGTACTGCAGGTATACTGAACGTTACTATCGTCTGTGAAGAGAGCGAGCGCACGGTCCGCAGCCACACGCCGTGCGGGCTGGCGAGCGGCTCGCTGTCTCTGTCCGCCTGCCTGCCCGGGGACCTCGTGCTCGTGCTGTGGGACACCGCGCACTGCAACTATACAGTACTGCAGGTATACTGAACGTTACTATCGTCTGTGAAGAGAGCGAGCGGTCCGCAGCTACACGTGCACAGTACCATGTCAAATTTAATTTAAAAAATTTTCACTTTCTCGCACATCGCCGCGTAGTGCGGGAGTATGAAATCTATCGGTGCTTGTATTATTGTTGTAAACATGTTGATGGCAATAGGCTCGACCCCTATTACATGGGACCAATTACATACTGGAAATGTGGGTGTATCTACAGTTACCTACTATAGGACTGAGTTCTGAGTACACCTCTGCCTACCCCCTCGGGAAAGAGACGTGATTGTATTATGTTATGTTTTTTTTTATGATAATGAGTCACAAAACGAGCAAATCAGGTGCCTGATGGTAAGCATCATGATTGCCCATATCAGACACATTGCCACCCAGTGATTTAAAATTCAAAATTCTGCGCGGCACTGCACTGCGCCTGTCACCCTGAGATATGAGTTGTTGAATCTGATCATGCACAGTAATTTCTGCTGCTAACATTGCCCTTCAGACCGGAACACAGTAATGTTTGCACATTACTGCTTGGCGGATGAATAACTGGCAAAGGTGTGGTACTTCCCCAGGCGGCCCCCTGCAAAAGAGGGCACTATAAAAATAGTCATAGTTATGTTATGTGTTATGACATTATCAGGAAGCGTCAGTAATGTACTTCGTGCACAGCGACTGTCTCGCCGCGTTAGATCTCAGCATACAGGTGAAGCACGAGGGCGACCGGCGACTCTATGCCGTCGCTACTGTTGAATCTAAGGAATATTGCTATGCTAAGAAGGTAACACTCGTTTACTATTCTGCTAATCTTATAATTTTTTTTAAGTAATATGGGACTACTTCCACTCATCTGGTCCCAAACTAGGCTAGAAGCTTGTAACTGTGGTAACCAGATGACTGATATACATACTTATATAAGCTTATAAAAACCAGACACAGATCAAACAGACATGTTCCTAATAATGCTAATATTGTGGTCCACTTCCGTTTCAAAGCGATATATATCCGACTGGCGATGATTTACAGCTCACCAAATATTATAATTATTACTTTTAGAGTGGTAACCGGTACAACATGCCACGTGGGTCTCGTTTCTACCGAGTGCACGTGAAGCCAGCTAAAGTGAATGTCTCCCACCCGCCATGTTGCGAACACAAACATAGGACAGGTAATATTTAATTCCACATATAACTTGCTATTTTAGCTACATCAAATTCTATGGCGGTTTACCATATAAACATTCCATTACAATTCTCAAGCCAACAATAAGAATTTCAGTGAAAGCCACAAATATTGGAGATGGTTTGTAGAAGAAGGAAGATGCTTGTTCTGGTATTTGTGAATGTTTTTATAGCAAAGCTCATTTTCGCCTTTTGAAAACAATCTCGTACCATTGTTTAAGAACAGAGACAATAACAAAAAATTTAGAATCATTAAATCCCATAGATTGATAGATAAATTCAGGTAATTTATAATAATGATCCTCAACGTCATGATTCATTCAGTTTCCAATTATGTTGATTTTGCTTTGTACACGTCTGTTTCCTTTTATTTGTTTTTTTTTTGGGCTTTGCATTCTCTGTCTTATTCATGTAAAATAAATCCATAGTTATATTGAGAAATTCAAGATCATGACTGCGATTTAGACTCTTCTGCACAAATTAATTCCAACCCAAAATTAGAACCTGTTAGTACGCACATAGAGTATAATTTAGTCTAACATATTGCAAACGCATTGCGTTGCAGATGCTATGAAGGGCGCTGTGCTGCCCTTGCTGGGTGACCGGCCTGTCAAGAAATGGTTGACATACGTGCATGCACCAGGTCTTTGCTTTATATCATCTTCCCTTTACCAAATCCATTAAATACGTATTTATATCACGCGTATTTTTGTTTGGTGCTTTTCTAACGACATTCATATCATAACTAATTCTTAAAATGGTTGAAGTGAGTACAGATACTTGAAAAAATCACCTTTATTCTTACGAAGCAAATAAGCACTAAAAGTAAAACCGTCTGCCTTCTAGAACGAAACGTAAGAGTAAACGCATTCGACTCTGCCCACTAGACCATTCCAACATTGTTTTCCTAGAAAAAAATTGACACAACGTTACAGAAAGCACGCGACCTTCGCTAGCATCCTATTTCATATTAAGTCCTAATAAGTTCCTACTACGTTAATTTCTAGTGAGCACACGGATTAAACGAACATAAGATTTTAAAATCCCACTTCTGATGTGCGCCCAAACAATAACTCGTTGTCCACAGATATGCAAAAGTCAGTAGACACGAGTCAGTCGACTAGTTCGGCTACAGACGAGGCCAGTCGAGTTGGGGAAGTAGCAACGGCTACTTTAATAAATCTCGAGTCCCCAGTTTCCACAAGTGAAGCGATATCAACCTCTAGTGCGCCACATGATGATAAAACTGAAGCGAAGGATAAAGGCGAAGACCAGCTTGATTCGATAGATGCTACTGACCAGTGGCACAACTCCAAAATGCAAATGTCGACAGCTGGCGTTTTGTAAGTATTTTAAACGGGTTTTAATTACTTTTTTGCTTGTGCAAGTGTTACAAAAAAGTAATAACTTAAGGGGGTGCATCTAACCGTCAATCTCAACAACTTTCAAAAGGAAGAAACTGTTTAATTCGAAAATAAATTGTTGACTATCCGTAGCTCGATCAGCTAATACATTTTATATGTATACATTTTTTTTAGTAGTTCATATTTACAGGTAGATCACCCTCATAAGTTTTACTACACAGGTAAAACCGTGGGGCTCAGTTAGTAACACATTTTATTAAAACAATGATATAACGTTCTTGTTTAGTCTGGACACGACTGTTGTCTACTAGACTTATTTTGAGATTGTTAAATTCGTGTTAAATGTGTTACGCATACCTCGCACGACCTTACATGATTGTCTACCTGATTTAGATTTAAAACCCTATCTTATATTAATAATCTAGATTCTAAATCCAAGAACAGCTGTACTGTAATGAATTTGCTTACTTTCTTAAATATTTTAGCATTATTTGGCTTTTTTCAGTACGGATATGGAATGCAGTGTAGGCCGGTGTCAAGTCACAGAGCCAATAGAATTAACAGCGAATGTTCCCGCCGTCCTCGGCTCGATACCGCCTGAAGAGTTAGCTGAAGAGGCCGAACCCTGACCGCAAACACGTCAGTGTGTGGATACAACATGTAGGACGTGACCGTGAGTTGCTTTGTATTGAAATGTTACACCTCTGGAGATGTCATGGGCTCCTGGTGTTTTTTGTGTGTACTGTATAATTTTGCCCGGCGTCCAGGTCATTATAGACTAGGAACATTGTTGCATTCCTTTTTGTGGAATTACTGAACATTTTGATCCCAATACAACTGAGAAGCAACCGTCTACTAATTATATTATGAACTGATTTGAAAGTGCCTCATCAAATTAGGTCGAACAATGAAGTTTGGCTTCTATTCTACTGTTTCACATTTATTTTAGTGATGCCGGTGCAACACTTCGCTCAACATGCGCTTACGCATGCGTGAACGTCATTAGATAACGTAACAGCATCAATTGAAACAACGAAAACTATGTAACGTTGCGACTTTGTTATCGCAAAGGATATACACTTATTTGCGCTGTTAAGTTTGTGACTATAGGCTATCCCATATAACTTGGCACTTGGTAATAATTGAAACTGGATATAATAAATATAATTATTCAGAAACGGCGTAAAGTTTGCGAAGATACTGGCGCCCAGTGTAAATGCCATGTTATATTGGAAGGATTCAATGTTAGTAGTACTCTCACGGTAGTGATGAAGAGGTAAAGATGGCGGCTGTCAGAATAGAAAGATAGTATTTGCCCTAGTAATAATTCACAATGTATGTTCACATAATTGATTCGTATTTGCATCTACTACTATATCCATCATTTATAAATGTGCTGAAATAGAATGGTCGCGGCGAAAGGAGGAAACTATAGATGGTGCCATCCACGAAGAAGCGGTTTCACTTTATTGTTCGATGAACCACTCACACGTTCACAGTCCCTCATACAAGGGTCCTTTCTTTCCTGTCACGTCCACTCGTATTTTTGTAAAAAAAACTTACCAACTCACAAGTCTAAACCAAAATCCAACTCCAACCTCACACGTCCAGTCCAATATATCTCATTGAAAATGTATGGGTTTGACGACTCCATATAGGTGCATGGACTTGTGACTGAAGTCAATTTGCGACTCCGAATGGATTCGTGGACAGGAAACGTGTTAATTTGACTTATAACAAGGCTTCCCTTCAGACACCATTCGCAATGGGTGTCTGTAATTGAATGTAAGAAATATTTTAGCCAATAGTAGAAGGTCCTGTTCTCTTCCGACCGCGATAGTGACCCATGAGCAAAGTCATCTTCGTTAGTACTGAATAGGATATTTGCTTAATGTTTTACACATTTATTTGATCGCGCTTACAGTGCAATCGAAAGGAGTAGGGCGTGTTTTGCACTACATTCTATGATAATAGCTAGGACCATTCTGTTTCAGCAAAACTATATTCAGTTTTTCAATCGTCTAGTCTATGTCTTCCACAACTTTTACCTATCACATGCGTAACTCTTTAGAAATGACCTATTGTCACATAAAATTAGGAGTATAATGAGATCGCACATGAGTTAAATTTTAAATATTAAGTTATCAATGCTTGGTTCTTGATTCTTGATCCAATAACTTAAATGTAGTAAGTACTTGACATCGCAATGATAAACACTATTATGATAGAGATGTAACTTAAATAGAGCACGTGGCTATAAAGGACCATCAGGAAGATCTAATAGATCATTTAAAAGAAGGCTCTCTATTTTGAGTCTTGAACAAACAGGAATGGTCTCTCCTTGGCTAAAACGTAGAGTTTTGTTCGCTGGGTCATCCTGCACATCTATCAAGACTCGGGAATATATAATATTTTCTCTTTTGCGTCTGAAAGGAATATATCTGCCGTCTCTTTCTCACACTACTGTACATTAGGATTTTCTGCCCACACTATTTTTGCTGGTTGTTCAATAGATGACCCTTCGTTGATGTCATTTTTTGTGCCTGATTTTCATGCGGCTCATGTGCGATCATTCTTAGATCTACAATGTCACTATGATATTATAACTTTTAAACATAAATCTCAAGAAATGTTTATCGAGCAGTGATTTCATTATAGTACAAATTGATTTAGTAGCATCTAAAGCTTACACGATTTATTTTGCTATTTTTTTATTGCTATTTCTGGATCGTGTTGTGTTATTTTAGTTCCTTGCTAATACATATTATTATGTAGATTGTATTCAGATCATATGATTTATGTAGTTGTTAATAATGTACTAGTGTAGTTTTAATTAACCCACGTTATTGTGTCTATATTTATGCACAAAATTATGAAGTGTCATTTGATTTTGAGTAGGTTGCAGTAGCAACATCGCTTCTCAGTTTGATATTTGTCTTCAATGTCTACTAAAGTCCCTTTGATTAGTAAGGTTCTTATAAGTCTACTCTCGATAACTAAGTCATAGATATAGGGCATTAGTCCTTTTAGTGATTTCTCTCAAAGGCGTCTTAATGCTGCAACGATAACGCTTCAACACTCGATCTCGCTTCGATTACTTTTTGAATCCTTAATAGATGTGGAATTAGTTGTAGTTTAGATATTCACCGATCCCATAGACATCGCTTGATTTTTTATATTTTAATAAAACGATTCTGTCCGCTATGGAAGGAATGATCTTAACGATTCACAGATTCTTGCGTCCTTATTTAGCTTATCTATTACTCATATTGTTACGGTGAAATTTGAAAACGAAGCGCAAAAACGTGTTGTATTATGGAATAAGGAAATTGCTTCATGGTTAAATTTGTTTGTGGCCTTAATATAAGTGGCGCCCAACGTGGGGCTACGGGTGGTTCTGAAAATATTTGTTTGTTGTATCAAGTGTTCGCATGCTTTGAAATATATTCGGAACCATCGTCATCGGCGTACGCCGAGAGCTGTGATAGAGCGTGCTGTGCAACCTCGATCCCTGGCGAACGGTTATAGAAATACAAATATATTTAAAACTGTAATTATTATGTGTTAGGGCCTATTTTTAAGATGTGTAAACTTATTATTCTAAAATTATAATTTGTATTTGTAAAACTGTTCGTAAAGTAAGCAATAATCGGTGTTCGATTGCGTTTTTCGACGGAATGTTTATTTTTGTGTATTTCAGAGCAAATAACAGAATGTTTTTTTAACTGTGTACAGCTGAGCTAGGAATATTAGGACTTTTGCTTCGGTTTCAGTCGTCAAAGTAAGAATCAGAGAATGTTCAGATTGAGCAATTAGACACGCGTTTTCATTGTGATAAAGAATAATTAGTGGTAAATGGTTCTATCTGATGAAATAGATGTTGAATAGTTTGTTGACTAGTTAGCGAGACTTGATACCTCGCATATACAGTAATTTCAATTTGTAGTTGTATTTTCTATTAAAATCAGACACTTGCATGCTATCCAAATTCAATTTACGAGCTGTTTTAGCATTATATACAGAATTTCTCACACACGTGTATGATTTTACATAGAAAATTCTGTTTAGATCAATAGCAGTATCTGCTGTGTTAATGTTTAACGCCATTCCGGTCAATGGTCACCGGAATTTTATTTTAAATTTCAATTGGCGTTCAATGGGTTCAAGATATTGTTATTGACTCCCCCCTGGGAGATCAATGAATGTTATAATATCATGCAGAATTCAATCAATAGGCAATGGAAAACGCAGTCGTTGTACATAGTAGTTACGAGGTATTCATCTTCATGGTTATTATATAGGCTATAGGCTTCGAACAATATATTGTTCTATTGTGCCTTAATTACTTTAAGAGAGTTAGTCATTTGTCTAACTGTTTTGAATCATTAAGCTTAGTGATAAAAATACAATAAGCAACTCTACGCAACTACGCACGGCAATCCCTCGAACATAGTCGCGCATAGTATGGACCCATCTTTACGCCTTTCTTACGAAGGCTATAAGTAAAATTATTTAATAAAAACGATAATGGTATTTGATTTTGGATAAAAGTATATAAGGCTTAAAGTAAATAAGGCACAATAAAATGATTGTCTAGGTTTGAAGTAAGCAATGTATAATGTACACGATAAGTGGTTTTGAGTTGGTCTATTACGAGTAGGGCTAAGGGAAGGTTGCGGCTTGTGCTGTACTACATTTGTGATATGGTTGCGATACTGAGGCGTACTGAGTTGACTTTAACAGTTTAAATTATGGATAAATCGTTCACTCGTGTCCTTCATACAGTTTTGGGAGATGTTTTGCGACTGCAAATGCATAATACCTAAATCTATCGTGCGATCGCTTAATGGACTATTTTGTAGTGACCAATTTTATTGTTAGAAATTAATAAATGTAAAATTGACAATTTTAATGTAATTTTTATATACAATAAATAGACGATTTTATACAAATCTTGTTTTTTATTTTTTGTCGCAAACCAATTATTATTTTCAATTTTCAAACATAGGAACAAAATACTTACATAATGAGCAATATTGTAATATTAATCAACAAACTTAGATATAACTATTATTTACAAGGCTATGTACAGGAACTGGATTATAAGAGACCGCTGAAGGCATTGACGGCTTGTTGGTGAGCGTCGAAATACTGTTTACAATCGCTTATATCGTTAGAGGTGAAGGCGCAGTCCGTGTAGTTCCACGGCTGCATATTGTCTACGTGTCCTTGAGAACCGTCTTCATATCTGTAGAAGCGCTGTTCTTGCATGTCCATTATAGGAGAGGTCCTGTTCTCTGGTGGATAGTATTGTCCGTCGTCTGGATAGTAAACTTGAGGGACGTAAGCTTGCTGTTCACAGTAAGGCTCCGCTTGGTACCCGTTGAACAGTTCAGGCGAAGGCGTCTCGCTGGACTCGGACCCGGCAGCTCTCTGCCACTCCATCCAGTAACCCTCTTCAGGCCGTGAGTTTTCGTTGAGATCTGCGAAGGTCGGGGGCGACTCGAGCGTCGTTTCTTCCATGGGGAAGTCTAATCTGATTGGTTGGTCGAGTTGGAATATTTCCTCTGGATGGAAGATGTCGTCGGCGGGTAGCGCTGTGGGGTCATACTGTGGTATTGAAGGGGCGGGTGGGGGAGGTGCGTAGCTTGCGTACTGTGTGTCGGGCCAGGCTGCCACGCCGTATGACTCCGCCGTGTCTGCGCGCCATCTACATGAACACTCGAATGGGCCGCATGTGCATGTCAGTTGACCTGTACAATAAATAGACGTAGATGTAGTTGACCTAGGACAAGATGGATAATATATTAATTTAGTCAACCTAATGTGGCCTTAGATAGATATCAATATCATCTCAGCCGTTGGTAATCCACTACTGAACATAGGCCTCCCCCATAAAGGCAGGCTTTGCCAATACTCGACACGCTTGGCAGGCGAGTTGTCGAGCGCAGTTAGCTGGTTTTTTGAAGAGGACGCTGCTGCCCGTCCTCTGGATCGGTTAACCCTGAGCCGGCTCTTACGGCAACCACGGGTAGAGAGGGTGGAGTTCTATTCTATATAGATAGATATAGATTCTATATAGATAGATAGATAGATAATTCTTTATTGATAGAACAATACAGTAAATAACGATAGTAAAATTTAAAACCAGAAAGCGTTTAATAATGAGCGGCCTTATCGCTCAGATCGATCTTTTTCATGGAGGGGACCAACCATGCAGGAAGAGGAAAAAATTATTCTGTAAGTATGCTATTTTGGGCAGTTCGGAACAATTGTTGCAAATCTTGGCTGCTTTAGTTAGGTAGGTACGGTAAAATAATAATAAAAACAGGGATATGCCTACCTCTTTGGTTATCAGGGATAAGCGGCGGCGGCTGTGGATGAGGATTAATAATTTTGTGAGACAGCTGCTTATCAGGTTTCACAATCATCAGTTTGTCCGATATAGAAGTTTCTCTGGATAGTAGTAGCGCGAGCCCGCGGACTCGCTTGCCGGCGCCAAGGGATCTCCTTACTTCGCTCGCTCCTTTAGCTTCCGGCCGCGGGTGGTCGTGCGCTCCCTTCGCTTGAAAGAAGATTGCGTGTTCCGTGTGACGCCAGAAATGTGTGACTGGGTAGCCGCAGTGGCCGCGACATGGTTGTACTTCTAACCGCCCTCCATTGCATAGCCGGTTCGGGCATGGTTTACCTGCAAATAGAATCATTTTAAAAAATGCCAAAAAAGTTTCTTAGCAAAAATTTCTCTCCACTCCGACTCCGACTCCGACCACAATGTAGTGAATATGGTCGAGGGCAGTAGTAGGTACCTACCTACATAATCCTAGATCTCGAAACTGAGACGCTTCGCTCGCTCGGACAATTATGTGTTTTAAGTTTGTAATGATGGCGACTCGATAAGGCGGCTCAAGAACCTACTTTATTGTATTTTCGGCTACATCGATAAAGATTAGTGCTTGGTCTTTATTTTGGTGGAATAAAACATGATCTTGTACTCCGGGCTCAATCTTGCTTATGTTACTTTCGAATTACCATTAACTACCAATTTTGAACTTTGGTGATGACGTAAGCAGTATAAGCAAGAGTCAGTCATGTCATCATTCGTATCTCGGAGTACCATACCTGGCGAAATAGCTACATTGTTGTTGTATATATTCGTATCATGGTCTTTACCTTGTTGTTTCTTCCGCGCTTTATCACAAATGGCCGGTCGCAAGTGCACTCTCGATCCGTCGGGCAGTCGACACCTAGCGGAGCACACGAGCACACCAAGGCAGCTTTTCTTCAGTATGTGGACGTTGTGATTATTCGTGTTCCTCATGGCCCAGCCGGAGGCGTGTCTCCGAGCTTCCTCGCAGGCGGGAGGGTAGACGCGGCGGACGTGGCCGTCGCACCATTCGCCGAACGGGTCGAATGAGACCACGCGCGGGACTACAGCGTCGTTGATGTCCCACTCTGGCGTAGCAGGGCCGTCTGACATGTCCGCGCGGCTGCTACTGTAAGGAAGCTTATTGTGAGACTTTGGAAATAGGGCAATTATAACCTACGGAAACATCTTAAAATTTAAACGTGCATATTAGATAGGTATTTTAAGTACATAACAAAAAATTACAAGTAAACCTATGAAATTATTAAACCCTTGCTGAATAATATGGATGTTATCTCATGACCTGTTTCAAATCATAATAAGTAGGTCGTCCTACCTATCCTACCTATCTAGAATCGTTTAAAATCTTGCAATAAACCTTTTAATAACAACTCTAACAATAAAAAGTCTCATAACTTTAAAGAAAATCATGAAGATCGGAATCGCGGAGAAGTCCGTCCCCTTCTTGAGTTCATTGAGTCAATTGGTACAAAATTGCCGTCTGAGTGAGGGGCGGACCCTTAATTGATTAAACAATTTTGTGTGCGCAACTAAGGGAGACTTGATTAGGTAAGTAAACGATGAAAGACGCACGTTTTGAAACTTTTAAAAGGACATTGATTTTTATCAGCATCATTATCATCATTGGCCTATACATCTCTAAAAGAAAAGGATGAATAAATAATGTGTGAGGTTCGGAACTTAGGTAATAATATACTCTTCGCTCCCACGATCAAATATATCTACTAACGTCAATTAGGTGTCCCAAATGGCATTCCACTAAGGCTGGGTTTTTTGATTACTGGTTAAGTCGACCAATGGTTAAATTTTTTGACAAATTTCGAAAATTCGACAAAATTAGTTTTTTCATCCCTGGTTAACTATTTTTTTTCACACGATTTAACCATTGGTTAGAAATTTAACTATAGTTAGTTTGACATTTAGTTAACCGTAACTAACGATAAAAAAACCGGCCCTTAATAATAATACTCGCGCGATACTTATTCGCGATCTTATTGGAAGATCGCGAATATCGCGCGAGTAAGCAATACGATCAACACAAGGTCGCGACAATAAGTTATTAAGTGGAATGCCATTGTGAGGACACCTATTCGACATAAACATGTTTGATCGCGCGCTTGTTCGACGTTAGCGCGAAGGATAGATTATAATCGAACATTATGGGTTCAATGGGTATAACAAATAATAGCAATGTTAATTATGACACTTGCGTCTATGTTTGATCGCGGGTTTATAAACAAAAATAAAATGATAGGAACAAACTTTACTTCAACTTTAAAATATCAGGATATAAATATATCAAATAGGTTTACTGTATTCGGAGGAAACAGGGAATACAAAACATCGATTTAGTAAATTTTCCATAGGATTGTGTCAAACTGCTAAGAGGTCCAGTATGCTGTTAAGAAACCAATATTATAAACCAATATAGCCTAGATATAGGTATTTATTATTGTAATTTTGGGCTAAGCTACTTACGATTTTTACCTACCTCAAGACTTAGTTATAAGTAGAAGGGCCGACAACAGCTAATTTATAGTACCTATAATGTACCTTATAATATAAAGTAAGTATATTATCCTTAGTCGTATAAGGAGGTATAAATAGCTATAGGTACCTACCAAGATTGCAAAAACAACATTGATAAAACCAAGTAAAAATTAAAATAAATTAACATATCTAAGTTTATCTAAGTTTTAATATTATTTTGTTGGCAGGTATTTTATGTTATACTGACGTATGGATATTTTCTTATTTTTGGACAGTATCATCTAGGTTGCAAGTGCGGTCTTTTATCGAATGTTTTTAAAAGTGATTTAGATAAGTATTTAAAATGCAGTAATTTTATTAGTTCCGTAATATGATTTCATAGGGATTTACCTACCTTAATATTAGGTGTATTTTAAACCTATTTCCCCTTTGAATTTAGATATAGGTTTACCTATCTTATCCTACAGATCTAAAAACTCTAAATCACTAAAAACAAAACACGATTTCCTCTAAAAAAATTGTTTATGAAACTAAAATGTTATAAAAAGCTTAGAAAAAGTTTATGAACTTGTCTACAAATGCAATGTCACGGTTTCAATGAGTTTCAATTAAATTCAATTGGGTTCCCTCCACCTCGGCCCGCCAGTCTCACAACCCTCGCTTCTTGACTGTTGGTTTGGTCACCAATCAAACAAAAATATAGAACCGACGGGAACTTACTTATAACTTGGTAAATTGAAGTTAATTTTGTAAAATGTTAAGAGAGTACGCGGCCTTCTAGGAATTTGACACAATACTATGAAAAAATTAACAAATCGATGTTTTGTATTCCCCTGTTTCCTCCGAATCTTATAAACCCATCCTATAAATTTATATCCTTATATTTTTATAGTCAAGTGATGTCTCTGTCATTTTAATTTTTCTTATTAACCCTTGGTTTTTTCATAGTGAACTTCCAAAAATCCCAGTTTTACTAGCGTGATTGGACGTTCACTACAAAAAAATGTAGAGTTTATAATAAAAATAAAATGAGGATACTTTAAGTAAGTCATCTTTAAATATCTGGATATAAATCTATCAAATGGATTTACTGTATTCGGAGGAAACAGGGGAATACAAAACATCGATTTAGTATTTTTTCCATAGGGTGTTAAACTGCTAAGAGGTCCTCTTTCCTGTTAATATTATAGGGTAGATCGGTAGAGACCTAAGTATATAATAACTGCAATACTTAGGTAATACATTGGTTGACTTTGACTTAGTTTCGATTCGATGCAATTAGCATTAGCAATTAAATTCATTCCTTCACCTCAGGCCCAGGCCGGGTCCCGGAAAACAAAAAGATAATTTAGTAAAGTAATTCTAGCTGTGAAAGAGATAGATGGATATAATGTTTGTGACGAAACTCATAAACTTTCGCATTTATAATATTACTTAACGCGGTAGAGTTATAGAGACCTACTTACATTATAATTGCAATACCTTAATAAATTCTGACTGACTGCCTCGGTGGCGTAGAGGGCGCATGCTCGACTGCCAATCAAGAGGTCCCGGGTTCGATCCCCAGGTCAGGCAGTGTTAAATATTGGATTTTTCCATTAGGAATTATCTCAATATCTGCCTGGAGTCTGGAACTGTGCCCGGTAGATGGCAATAGGCTCACCCCCTATTACATGGGACCAATAACATACTGGCGAAATGTGGGTGTATCTACTATGGAACTGAGTTCTGGATACACCTCTGCCTACCCCTTCGGGAAAAAAGGCGTGAATGTATGTTATGTTATGTTTAATAAATTAATAAATTTGTAGTGGTAGGCCTCTATTGGAGGGGGCCGCCTGGGGAAGTACCACACCTGTGCCAGTTATTCATCCGCCACGCATAATGTGCAAATATTACTGTGTTCCGGTTTGAAGGGCAATGTTACCAGCGAAATTACTGGGCATGACGAGTTTCAACAACTAATATCTCAGGGTGACAGGCACAGTGCAGTGCCGCGCAGAATGTTGAATTTAAAAACACTGGGTGGAACTGTGTCTGTTATGGGCAATCATGATGCTTACCATCAGGCACCTGATTTGCTCGTTTTGTCACTCACTATCATAAAAAAAATCCTTAATAAATATTGAACTGAGACTGGAGATTGAAGACCTAGATATTATCTAAGAGTATTTGTTACTAACTGGCGACAATTAGGTAAATTATACTGGTTCCTACCACCTAAACCTAAAGAAAACTTAGGTACGTATATATTTTTTTAAAATAATGTCTTGCTTGGCATAATTGTTCAATTCAGTAATTTTTTTGTTATTGTTAATGTGGATTTTATTATTGTTATTTAGTATATTCTTTATTTAATAATATGTTATATGTAATACGAGTATTATTAGAAAATATTAGAATAAGTATGAATGAAAATGAATTTTTCGCAAGGTGATTTTCTATAAAAGATTATATACAAATAGTAGGTACCTATAGTAAATAGTATAGTATATAGGCAAATAGTAGTTATAGTAGTAGGTTCTATCTATTGTTATTTATTTATTTTTGTTTAGGTAGGTATATATAGGTATATATTTTTGTGGGCATATGATTTTGTATTGTATTATATTAGGTATATGATTTTGTATTGTTGTACCTACTTAAAATTGCTAAATAATTTTCAAACTCTATCGAATATGCACAACTTAAATAAAACTATTTCACCACAAACATAACTAATGTGTGCAGGTACTTACAGGATCACCATCTCCGAAATGTCACAGTTCCACAATCACAATGCAGTTCCAAAAAAGTCCACAGTATCGAATAACACATATGTTTGCGATTTTATTGTGTTACGCAAATACAAAACAACAACACATGCGTACGCGTTGAAAGCTCTTTGCTTACTGAATACGACAACAAAAATAAACATGGGGATGCTTTGTCCCCACCAGGCGGTGAGGAGGGAAACTTGATCCACCAATCACACAGGACCATTTGACCGAAGCCGCCTCCCCACCAATCAGAGCGCAGAGAATCAAGCCAATCAGAGATATTAAATACAGTTTTGTTTTTCGGGAAAATCCTTTTCGGAAAATTCGGCCATGTATTTTTTATTTTACATGCGGCTTTACATTGCCTAGTAGATTGATTAAAAATTAGGACGGACTTGCGTTTATTAAATAAACATAACATTTTTGTTAAGATAGACCTAGAGCATGACTCTACACTACAAAAAGTATATTTTTAGGTTTGAAGTTCTCCTAGACATAAATTAGGTTGAAACCGGAAGTTAGAAACTTCATATTGAGTAAAATGTTTTGCTTCCTTAGGGTGCACAAATTTTAATTGCAGTAGTAAAGAGCACGACAGACGATAAAAATTTAGCTTAAATACTAAATCAGACGGTGCAGCTGAACTGGAACTCAAACAGAAAAAGACATCATTCCTGTCACTTTTATTGCGATTACCTACTTGCTAAACAGTGTACAGATCATTTAAAACTGTGTTAATATACCTACCTATTTAGTGCACATATCTATATTCAAAACTATAAAAAAACCAGTTGAGTTTTTTTTATCATTTAAAACTGTATTCATATTAAGTACCCATATCGATGTTTTAAAGTTTTTTTGTTTCTAGAAACGGTTAGGTTAGTGACCAATATAAGTTCCTATCCTCAATGCAGGCCTAGAGCGGAGGGTGAAGGATGCGGGCGCGTTCGTTACACTGCGTATGCGCAATTTGCGAAACCATTGCTAAATAATAATCCATGCGAAAATCACTAAGCAACTAAATATGTATATATTTTTTATTCCATAACATAATATAACATAACATAACATCACTTAAAGGGGTCTCAGACTCAGTCTCATAGTAGGTACACCTACTACTCGCATAAAGGAGTTGTTGGTTTCTGGGCAATGTCCACCTTACATTATAATTCTGATTTTATTTGATTAGGCCTAATAATAAGACTCTCAAATGTGCATAAATAATATTTTTAGTATAGCCATTATGTATTATGATTAAGGCAAATGTTTTACTAAAATTAAAACGTGCGTCGCCATTAAAAAAAATCTTAGAACTTAACTTCACTTTATATAAATCAAATTATAAATTAAACGGTGATAATAAGATGGATACTAGGTTTAGGAATATTATTGCGAATAACATTCTCTTTCCGGAAATATAAGACAGACAGTGTAAATTTTCTTGTCCGATACGAGTCCGTTTCCTTTCTGCACTAATCATGCGCTGATAAGTAAATATTGCTATATTTTACTACCTATGTTAAACCTAACATGACGTGTACTAACATGAGGCTTAGGTAACCAAGCCTCATGTTAGGTTTTACATAGCCTTAGCGCATTTAGCCATGTGTAAATATATCCATTTGTTTACATATCAGTGTACGCGACTGACTACGGAGGCGAGCCTATTGCAGTTCCAGTTCCAGACATTCAGGTTATTCATAACCGAGAAAATGTTACCACACTTTTTCCCTGACCTGGGGACCGAGCACATGATCGGCAGTACAGCTTGCGACCACTACGCCACCTTAGTTGAAGTGACGAAGTAAAGATATAGTTAATACTTATAAATGCATGTAAGTATTTCAGCCTCCCAGGCTTGAACAAGTTCTTTGTTCAGCAGCGGGCCAGTAGAGACTAAAAAACCTATTTTGTACATTTTTTAAGAACCTACTGATCTATCTAACTATTCATCATTGATCAAGAAAAGTTAACAAACTTTTTAAAACATAAGGTGAGGTTACTTAGATAGAGAGATTGATTTAGGTAGAGAAGTGAATAAGAATTCTCTCCACATGCCACATCCTAACATATGACATCATATTTTTCATACAAGGGTCACACTGAATGTTTGTAGCATAAGCCAAAGTAGTGTCTGTCGAGCGTCAAAATGGAACGTTTTCTTAATACAAATTCATATTGACGCTCGACCGACAGTTTTTAAATTTTTATGATAGTGAGTGACAAGACGAGCAAATCAGGTGCCTGCGATGTTAAGTATCATGATTGCCCATTCCAGATACAGTGCCACCCAGTGTATTAAAATTCAACATTCTGCGCGGCACTGCACTGCGCCTGTTAACTTGAGATATTAGTTGTTGAAACTCGTTGGCAAACGTGTGGTACTTATCCAGGAGACCCCTGCAAAAGAGGCCTACCACTACAAAACATTGCTACCAAATTATTAAAACAAATGACTCATGAATTTAATACACATTACAGATTCCCAAAGAGTTCCTAATTCGTAATTCTAACACATTTTTCATCATCTGCTTTTCTTACTGGCATATTCTAAACAATTTCAGCGTTATCCACGTATATGGTCGTTGGTTATGGGTACTTTGGACCTGGTTTTCCTTTAATCGCTCTAAACACAGGCACCGACATAATCTTTAACGAGATAGAAAGATAAGCTTTGCTAAGAGGACATAATTTTGTGTCTTTAGTATTCTTATCTTGTTTTAATCTTGAATAATCCAGACGCCTGTGAGAGGTAGAGTTTAAACTTTTAGCGATAGAGTTGCATGTCATTACCTATTATGGTTTGTAAAATATAGCTTGATCCCTGACAGATGGACATAAAACAATTTCCCAATAACTTCTGTCATATTTCCCAAAATTAGGTACATAAATGGTATTATATCAGGTAATTTGTAATTCAAATGACTAATCAAATACCCTCTTAGAACTTAATTTACGGAAATATGACTAACACATTGTTTTTTTTTCAGCTGTCAGGGACCAAGCTAAATTTTACAAACCGTAGTTTTATTTTTATATATATATATATATATTTTTTTTTATTTTATTTTAAATCAGTCCCTTTGTGTAAGAATATTTTATAATGATATAGGCAAAGTGGTTGGCTGGTAAATACTTAGTACTATAGAGATATCACAGTATAACAAACGACTAGATGACATTAGAAAATCCACTTCATGTTTGACGTTACACCTATATGCGTCTATTGGTATTTCTATTGATATAAAAATGAAGGAAACTATTTAGTATACGTCTGTAGTATGAAATACGTAATCACTCACTTCCTCATCATTTTGTGGCTAAGTATACCTTGATACTAAATACTTCCTTACTATCCTTCTTCCTACTAATATTATAATTGCGAAAGTTTGTGAGGATGGATAGATGTTTGTTACTCTTCCACGCCAAAACTACTGACCCGATTGTGCTGAAATTCTGTATGCAGATAGTTTAGACCCTGGAATACATAGAGTACTTTTTATCTCGATTAACCCACGGGAACGATGACGACGCGGGCGAAGCCGCGGGGCACATCTAGTAATAACATACAAGAAAGTCACGACTTATTAGCTCTGGCACTCAATTCGAGTCGAAAGTCACAATAAATCCAACAAATCGGTAACAAGACTTATCTTGTTTCACAAATCCATTGTTTGCGATATAAAACAGTGGCATAAAATAACGGCTCACGAATGGACTTTCTAATCGGATCATTTATTTCGCTGAATTTATAATCCAGCTTTTGTTTTATTTTAATCCAGGGTTCCGTGGGTCGCTCTAAGCGGAAGACTTGTAGACGATTATTAAAAATCAGTCGGCATGCTACGGCGGCTGTGGCGTTGTAATCGAGTAGCAAGAAATATGGTGATTATTATGAAGCTTACATATTTTAAGCTTACCACCCTAAATTTTAATCTTCACCGTGCTGCATCGTGAAACATCAACTTAGTATCTGTGTCGATATGGAGTGGTTGCCTCACGTATTATTATTAAATAAACGTATAATTAATTATTACTCGTTTTCTGCATCGAATGAATAGTCAAATGCATTGTAAAAATATGTGCGTTTACTTAATAGCTACTCAATTATTTTTTTACTATAGGTAATTATAAACCTCTTTATGTCTTTAATATGACAGACCTTGAAGCGCTTTTAGTTCTTCCAGTGGACTTATTTGGCAAACAACAGCACAAAACATATTAGAATGGCGTTTTCTGGGTCGAAAACCATCCAGTTTGGGTTGCCACATCAGTCTGGTTCGTTATCTCAGTACACATTAATATTGTTAAGGTGAAAGTTTGTATGGATGGATGGATGTTTGTAACTCTTTCACGCCAAAACTACTGAACTGATTGGGCTGAAATTAGGTATGTAGATATCTCAAATCCTGGAATAACACACAGGGTAATTTTTATCCCGATATTTCGACGCGAACGATGACTACTCGGGTAATACCGCGGGACACAGTTAGTTTATACTATTTAGAAGCCAGGAGGACGATGGGCTGAGAGTTGCATCTCCTGTGCCAGCAATTGACGCCTATTCATGTCACGAAGCAATTCAGCAATTCGCGCCCCTCAGGCGGAACTCTTCAATTCGCAAAATTTAAAACATTTCCGGTGGTAACAAGTCCCGTAGCGTGTAGTGTTTGTAGACATGTTTTTCGCACAGATGTGGATAAGTAGCTACTATAATAGTCCATAAAATCTAAGATGTACCTACCGACTATTCGACGTTTCATCTTTTCAAGGCATTTAGGCCTTTGATATGCAAAGTTATTTTAAGTTAATTTGATAAATTTGATATTTAATTTATTTATTTTTCACCCAAAGGTTTTACAATATTTTGTTGTTTATAGTCTAATGAACAAATAGCCTGAAATAGGTTTCCGAGAAAACCTGTAGTATACAGGTCATCGGGCCCCCACTACGCGGATTAATCATTATATCTAGCTGTGCCCCGCGGTTTCACCCGCATAGTTTTCGTTCCCGTGGGAATATCGGGATAAAAGGTGTTTACGTTATTCCAGGGTCTAAACTATCTATACGTGAAAACGAAACAAAGATACATACAAAAAAGCAGTGCTAGCGCTGTTTTTTTTCTGTTATCTAGATGGCGCTGGAATTAAGTTAGAACTCGGTAGTGTTTTGTCCACCTTATAAAAACATAACTTTTTTACATTGTACTGAAATTTGACATTAATGATGTTAGTAAAATGTTCAACATTTATCAAGCAACAATTATCTATAAGTATATTAATAAATTTCAATGATATAACAGATAAATGTAGGTACCTATTACCGTTAGATATCAATAAGCTCAATAGTTGAACCAGACCGGTCATCTGCCGGTGACACGGCGATAGATAACCCTTTGCAACTGATACCCGATCTTGTATCTCAGGTCGCCCCATCCCATGAGCCTTTCCACACAAGCGCACCTCAAACAAAGGATCAAATTAAACAAATCCGCTCACAATCGCGTTCGACATGAAAGACTTCATCAAACTACTTTCCAACTCTGTACAAATACACGCCCCCGCGATCATCTGTCGTTGTCACACACTCACAAATACGTTTATGATTGACTCTCGAGTTATAGATTCGCAATTGTGAGAGGCGAGGATAATGCGATTGCAATGAAATGCGCAATCCGACTTTTGACTCGCGCGCAGCTTTGCCGGGTGCGTTTCATTTGTTGTGTCAGCCCTAAAGTATTAGAAATATTAGGCGGATGCAATAGTTCTTAGCTTATAGTTTTTTCTGTTCATCGAAAAGAGCTTAGGTACTTATAAGCTTTCGCTTTGTTTTACTTAAATAGATATTTGGTAGTGGTAGGCCTCTTTTGCAGGGGGCCGCCTGGGGAAGTACCACACCTTTGCCAGTTATTCATCCGCCAAGCAGTAATGTGCAAATATTACTGTGTTCCGGTCTGAAGAACAATGTTAGCAGCGAAATTACTGGGCATGATGAGATTCAACAACTCATATCTCAGGGTGACAGGCGCAGTGCAGTGCCGCGCAGTATTTTGCATTTTAAAACACTGGGTGGCACTGTGTCTGATATGGGCAATCATGATGTTTACCATCTGATTTGCTCATCTTGTCACTCACTATCATAATAAAAAAAAGATAGATAGATAAACACTTTATTGGTACACCACAAACAAGAAACCTTAAGAGTAATATGCATTAATAATTAATAGTGATCTGACAACTGACAGTCTTATCGCTAAAAGTGATTTCTTCGAGACATCCGTGCAAGGAGAGGAGAGAAATGTACATAACAATTTAGTCGGTGTAAATTATCAGTGTAAAGCAATTTAACGTCATTGGTACATAAGTACTTTGTAATTTAGTTTTTCCTATCATATTCAGGTACCCATATAACTTTGGAATTATTTTGTAATTAACACAACGTTAAACAATAAAACTTGTTAAATGAAGTCCGCAATGAACCTAATCAATATGCTCGCATGCTAACGACATCAACGTGTTTTAGCGATAAAATTGAATGATTTTTGCTAAATTTTCACTTGTGGTGAACCAATGGGTACCTTGAAAAGGTGATAAGTGGCAAGGTGAAAACTCTCATATAAAAGTGTTGTGAAAGGCGATAGGTGTTCATTCTAATTTATGTGTGTTCGTTATCTGTGGATGCGGGTGCGCGTGCGCCGCACCGTGCGGCCGACGCCCCACCTACCGGTTAAAATGCAGCACGCGACTCGCACAACTGTTTCTTCATGGTTTTTAACTTTAATATTTTCATAATTCTGTTTAGTTGGTAGTTAGGAGATTAGTCAGGAGAGGCTCTCTTCTGCTTACAATTGCCTTGTAAGCTGAGATAATAGTACGTAACGAAGTACGAAGTACCTACGAATATTTCAACTATTTATTATTTTCAATTATTTTCAATTATAATGGCCGGAACCAATTACAAACTCAAACTCAAACTCAAACAGATTTATTCAAATAGGTCATAATCTGACACTTTTGCACGTCAACGAAGATTAACAGTACTGAGTCTACCGAGCGTTCGGAAAGATACCTCTACAAGAAGAACTCACAAGATACTTGTAGGGCTTAATTTTTTCAACAAATAGTTTCACAATATTTGGTTTGGTTACATTCGTTTTCTTTGAAGGTGCCGCGAGGCGGCTATGCAGAAGTTTCCAGGCATCTTTGTCCTCTATGTACTGGTTGACTTTATAATAAGCCGTCTTTAGTAAAGTAGATTTTATATAGGTTTTGAATTTACCCTCTGAGAGCCCAGTTATCTCTTTGGGGATTTTATTATAGAAACGTACACTATTTCCTAAGAATGTATTTTTATTTGTTTTAGATAATCTAAAGCTAGGTACAGCTATTTTGACTTTATTCCTAGTATTAAAATTATGAAGGTCACTATTTAATTTTAATTTATGTACAATAATTGACATCTATGAGTAATAAATTTAAAAAAAAAAATATTATGCTAGGAACATTAAAACTAAGTACAATAATAAAAAAATAACACTAATAAAAATAGAATCAAAGTTTTAACATAAAAAATAATAATAATAAATATACTTACAAAATCTTACTTAAAAATACTAAAAACATAGCTCACAGTATGTGAGACACATGGACAGAAGTGACGTCCATCACACGTCCATGACGCGAACATGAATCTATACATTTAACGAAAATAACCAGATGAGTAGGTATAATAGGACGGAAGATACTGTTATTATATGAGTATATTATAGTCGTTTATTAGAGTATTATATATTAGAGTAAGTCAGTAAGTATATTATATATGTTTTTTTATGATAGTGAGTGACAAGACGAGCAAATCAGGTGCCTGATGGTAAGCATCATGATTGCCCATATCAGACAGTGCCAACCGGTACTATTTTAAAATTTAAAATTCTGAGCGGCACTACTCTGCGCCTGTCACCCCGAGATATTAGTTGTTGAAACTTGTCATGCCCAGTAATTTCGTTGGTAACATTGCCCTTCATACCTGAACACAGTAATGTTTGCACATTACTGCTTGGCGGATAAATAACTGGCAAAGGTTTGGTACTTCCCCAGGCGGCCCTCTGCTAAAGAGGCCTACCACTACAAAGTATAGAGATACTTACATTATGAATATTATGATTTGCAACTACTGTATTTTTAACTTGTACCACTTCTCACACCCCAAAGTAATCTGTTGAATTAGTAAAAAGCTTATTTTGCATAAACACGGGCGCATCTCTACATTTCCGCATAATTATGCCAAATATTCTATAGAAAGGTTTGATTTATAGCAATATTATACTAATTGTTTCATGTTCCATCCATTTATACCATTGTATAGGTTGATAGCATTATATTGATATTTTTTATTTGATGAGATACTTTCAGTGGGGTTTTTATTTTGAAAAAGTGTAATATGTCTGAGGGTTTAAGTATTAAGACCTCATAATACTCCTACCAACGACCGGGTGAAATCTATCGCCACACATGTTGCAAAGGTCAGAAGTGGTTCTTAACCCACGGACAACTGGCAGTTCCTGAAATGACGTCCTTGCGGGCATGAAAATACGTTCGAACGTCAAACCAGATGTGCGCTTAACTATGCGCACTGAGCCAAGGCTTCAGATGTTAGTTATATAGTCGTCCATTGCAAAACAGCAACTTTATAAAAAGTTCCCACGTGATATGGAACCACATTAAATATTGTAAACCACTGTTGTACAGTACGTTTAGGACCAAACTGTGTAGTGCGCACTATAAGTTACACACCACTATAATAAAATAACAAACCTAGATAGAGCTTAGTTTGAGTCTCACTGCAAATTTATACAAAACTTATTATGTATAATAATTCTCTCTGTGTTCTGAAATTATATTTATGTACTTAATCTTTTTGGCAATAAATTATTCTTATTCTTAACTTGTGACTCACAGCATAAAGTTGTTTATTGCATTTCTGGGAATAAGACACCGGATCTTGCCTAGTTTAGGGATCCACCCAATATGGTGTACCTAAATCCAATATATATTTATGCGCATAATACTACGGATGTTTTTAGTTGTTATTGTATAGTTAGCATACATTTGAACTTGAATTTTGAATATAAGAGCTCACAACAAACAAAATAATCCGTGATAGCTGTGGTAGTCATCGAAATAAAAGGACTACATCGTTTAATACAATTTCCAAAGTCACACATTTTAATATAGTCTCTCTTTAAGTTCTCTCTCTTTAAGTTTACTTAAAGTATTGTATAAGCGTTATTTTATTTATATAGTATATTATATATCATAATATTTTCTCAGAGCGGTGTGGCAGTCCTGTTGCACCCACTGTTACAATAAGCTAAAATATAATCATAATTTTGTGAACTTAAAAAATGGCATGGAGCAGTGTCCATGGTGTGTAATAAATAAATAAAAAAAAAAAAAAAAAAAAAAAATATAGTCTCTCTAAAATTGATTGCTCATCGCCCTTACGTTTTGACGTGTTAGATTATTACAAAAGTAATTACAATCCCAGTGGTTAGCCCATTTGACGCGCACCCTAAAACAATGGACAAGGGGTGGTTATGGGGGAGTAATCTAATAAAGGAGTATAAAGATGTTGCGTGATTTCCAGATATCATAACGTGGGAACGCACCTTGATTGGTGGTATTAATTAATTGATGTTTAAAGGTTGATTCGCTGAGCGTGGGAAATCGTGTTTCTGTGATGTTGCTTATAAAAATTACTGTGTTATCTAAATTATATCGGTGTATGTAATGTGTAAATTGCCATGGGGTCACCGGCTTTAGAATAGTACCTCATCCTCACTTCCTGTATGGTTGCCTTAAGAGCCGGCTAAGGGCTATCCAGAGGACGGGCAGCAGCGTCCTCTGCGTAAAACCATCAAACTGCGCCAACCCGCCTGCCAAGCGTGGCGAGTCAATACTCGCCACCCATAAGGGGGGTTGTTGCCAATGCAACAACCCCCCTTATGGGGGAGGCTTATGTTCAGCAGTGGACTTCTAACGGTTGGATGATGAAATATGTCTTAGCTTAATACGATTGATATGCTTAAAGCTATCTACCCATTATACAGGTACGTTATTGGACGTTATAGGGCAGTGAGCGGCAAAAAAGTGGTCTAGAAATGTACGAAACCATGCCCACTAGACCGTTTAGTGACAGTCGCGTGCTGTGCATGGTGTTCTCCGTCTACAATTTCAATTTATATTTTATCTTACCTATGGTAAAAACTACGCTTGTCTTGTCTACAAGGTATGAACGTACTTGTCTGAATACTG
Organism: Hemistola chrysoprasaria; assembly: GCA_947063395.1. Classification (NCBI taxonomy): domain Eukaryota; kingdom Metazoa; phylum Arthropoda; class Insecta; order Lepidoptera; family Geometridae; genus Hemistola; species Hemistola chrysoprasaria. Next base: position 6,341,877 of record OX346712.1, on the reverse strand, counting down.
TGAATACGACTATTATGCAATCATAAACTAATAATATTAAATTACGAAATCCGGAAATCCGATATTTCATATTAGCGCATTAGTGTGAAGACTCTAAAATAGATCCGGCGGACCATTAAATTTTATTTCAACCCGCAAGCGGCGAGGGGAGACCGAAACTGCAGGGCGTTGCGGACATAAATAATGGCGAAAAAATATATAAAAACATATTGGGACTGTTGCTCCACTCATTATGCGCAATTAGCTACGATTGTGACAGACACCATCCATGTGAACGGATTTCATTCCGACTGCAGAGTGCTGAGTATGAAGTCAAGAGTTTAATCATTGTTTATTAGACACGTGCCATTTTCATAAGCGTTTGAAGTTCTTTTTATTTTATTTTCATGATTTATACAACTTCCAGATTTTTGTAATGATTTAGTTTAGTTACCGTTTAATTCCTAATATAATATTATTAATTCATTTAATTTCTTTTTCTCATTATTTCTATAAATGAGAAATTTCGTTTTTGTGATTTCTTTTATACATAAGTATAAATAAGTATTAGAAATTTGCATAAGTATATTTTATACATAAGTATTAGAAATTTGCGCCATGACAAATTTCTTTTTGTGATTTCTTTTATACATAAGTATAATTTTTACATTTTAATTTAAGCATTTGATTTAATGGATTAAAAACTCATTGTAGTATGTAAATAGACACGAATTGTAAGATAATACAACTAATTGGTTAAACTCCAACGGTTAAACAACGTTTTAGAGCTTTTGTTTGCCGTGGTACTTATTGACCCCTCTGTTAAGGGAGGCATTAGTAAAATTAGAGCGGTGGGAAAGGGTTATCATCTCATGTGGATGAGTACTTTATGTTTATTGTTATTAGAACAATATTTGTACATTTGAGATCTACGATTATGGTTATTGCTTACGTTACTCATTTCTGTGGCATCTGCTAATTGACAACACATACACATATATGATATTTATGAGAATAGCGAAATTCAATAGTCAATAGCGAACAGATAAATATTTCTCTATTCACTTCCAACTTTATATCCGGATTTGTTAAAAATTAACACTATTCTTCTTATTCAATGATCAATCAGGATCCCCTGTGGTCAGATTTGGTCAGAAACACGTGAATACTATTGTGTAAGTATTGGTGTCCGTTTAACGTGGCTTCAATGGTCAAACGTGGTATCGTCGCGTGCCGAAAACCATTGTGTATTGATAGTATTTTGATATATGCTTGTATTAGATAGATTTTAATGTATTTTTAACAAATGATTAATAGTGTACTTTTGGTAAAGTTTGCAGTGCGCATTATGCTAACAACTGCAAACGTAATTATATTATAGGGTGTAGATAGATAGATAGACAAACGCTTTATTGGTACACCACAACAAGAACTTCTTATAACTAATAACTAGTGTAACAATGGGCGGTCTTATCGCTAAGAGCGATCTTTTCCAGACAACCGTGCAGGGAGAGGAGAGAACTGTAATAAACATTTGGTCGGTGGTGTTACAGATACTTCTAGTTAGTTTAGGTATCTATGAAATATAGAAAAAGCAGATGTTAGATAGTTAACGCGTACTACTTAGGTTGAAATCATTGTCCATTGCTCAATCTAACGATACCTTTGTAATTCGTACATTATGTGTCAAATAGACTAATAGACACCTAAGTATTCTGGAGATTCATTTAAATCATAAAAGCTGTTGGCTTGAAATTGTGCCCCCAAAGTAAAAGTTATCGAAGGCTATTGACTGGTGATCACTGGATCAAAGATGGCGCGTCTCATTGATGAAGATTGGCTTCGGTAATAAAATGCACGGCTGCCACCACGATTACTGGTATACTCGTCAACGCTCGTTTGATTCTTTTTAATATTAGGAAGGGTTGGAAGGAGCGTTGACTGAGACTTGTATCAGTCACGCGTGTATTTTATTTATTGTCAAATAGTATAACATACAAACACGCCTTTTTCCCGAAGGGTTAGGCAAAGGGGTACCCAGGACTCAGTCCCATAATAGTAGTGCAGCTACATTTCGTCAGTATATGATGATCGGCAGTCAAGCTTGCGGCCACCACGACACAGAGGCAGTCTAATAAAAATAATAATACTCGTTGGTAAGTAATAAGTTCAAATTTGAATCATGCAAGCCATTATTTAAAAAACTAAAGATCCTGTCTCTACCTTGTACCTATGTACATAATATATGAACTTGCTGTTTTTACAAAAATAAACCCTCAATTTTTTAAGAGAGCGTGTGACGTATTTCCTAGAAACTAGAAATTCAAACTAACTGGTCCATGATACTATTGCGAAAACTCAACTCTACAGGAACCAATCTTACTGAATGTGTATTAGGACGTTCAATGCTCTACTGGATTATATAAAAACGCTCGTTAAAAAACGTTTTAAAAAAGGAATTATTATGCTGGCTGCTAGAAAAAAACTTTTATTCAACTAAAGAATTATTAAAATGATATAATTTGTCTTACTATACTCGTAGATACTTATAAATACTGATTTTTGAATGAATATTTCTTGGTATAGTTAAATTATTGTATGCTTATTTCTAAGTTAAGTGTGATGAGACTTTGCTTAATAATTTTAAGACCTAAAACTGTACCTCATTTACTGCAATAAAACATTTTGAATTTTAATTGTTATAACAGTTTGGACAAAGTAACTGTTGACGTCTTTGTGCGAGTAGGAGTCGGCTTTTCTTCTTTCCAAGTTGAATCCGCAGATTAGAACAGAATACTCTTACATATTGAAACTTGAAACATATAGTGTGTATATAAACAGATCATCTCAAAATTAAATTCGTAACTTATTGGTCGATGATGCAGAAACAAAAACAACCCCAAAAACAAAAGAACGTAAACAAGTGGTAAGAGCTACATTAGACTCCTCAAAGTCTCGGACGGACATCCGGCGCCAGTAAAGGCGCTTCCATTAGGCCTACCTGTGTAGGGCACGCGCGCGCGACCAACCGTGCCCGCACGTGGACCCAACCACCCACGTCTCCGAGTCTCACTTGCCGTGCTCTACTGATACTTTGAAAGGTTTATCTTGTATGTTCTGCTTGTATTAGTGTCGAGCATGGGTGCCTATCTTAAGGCGCGTGGCGTTGTTTTTGTAATGTGAATTTTGCAGAATGATACTGTTTTTGAAACATAAGGGTATGCCTACGACATCTAATATGGAAGATACTATATAATATGTAAGTTTTGTAGTTGTTCATAAGGTTTTTTTGACCCTTGCGCGATGCGCACAACAAAAATATTTAAACCCTTTTGTTTTCAACAGTATTTGCTCAAGTGTCTTGTCCAAAAAACGGTTGGTTCATAGTGGGAGCGTATCGGAATAACAAATTTTTCAATGTGGGAGCGTCCTGGCCGGGGGCGTACCGGAATGGGACTATAACGGCCGGACCCGTTTGTTTTGGTATGCAGAAAAAACATATCATAGTTGTGTTATGATTTTAGACAGATTATAGCTAATGCTATTATCACTACATGAATCCGCCTACTTGACATTTATTTGTAACTGGCAAAATGTCACTCAAGTTTGCCATCACAAAAGGATGAAAGAAACTGAATCAGAGGATGCGCTCGCGCACAATATTGGACATCAAATCGATGCGTTTACGTAAATATACACCGCCTTTTATTATCTGCGAAGTTGGATTGTGGTCGAGAGCTGTAGTGTTTTCGGCTCACCCCTCAAGCCATTCAGAGAGGATGATTGATCTACGGCAGATTGACAGATTTTTTAAACCAAGGGTCGGTATACATCGGTACGAATATTAAAGGCAATTGTTGTTTAATTTTTACATTGGAAGGGCGATGCGTTTGAGTGTTGTAATAATGTTTTGATAATAGCAGTATCCGTTCGGGTCGTATTTCTTATTCCGAGTGCGTGGGACCGCTACCACTAAACGCTGTGTTGGTTACCATTTCAGAAGTTACTTTGTGAATTTTAAATGTGGCGGGTGACCGTTACCGTACACCTTGTTTCTATGACTTGTAGTGATAGTTTGTTATTGTTTATAATAGCTTATCATAAAAGAGTATCTAGTAGGTAGTTCGTCCTTTCGGGACATCGTATTAGAAATTATAAACCTTTTTAAAAGCATCACAAAATATGATCCATTTAGTTAATTTTAATCTGTCAACTATCGACAGCTTACCATTGAATTCTGACCCATGACGGGTGGCTTGGCTTATATTTTACGTCCATTTTTTGCTCCAGTTTCGGACAATGGCCCATTCGATTCTTTAGTACAATGTGCCCACTGATCCTCATTGATCGCCAATTACTGGACATTAAGTACCTTAAACGCTTTTCATGTGCGTTATTTGTAGCAACAAATCAAATAACTGAAGAAAAAAGTTACAATGCGCAGCTCAAGATCTGCATTCAATGTTGGTTGGGGTTTTGTTGTTCGTTATTATTATAAGCTCGTTTTTTTCGGACAATAGTTTTTGGGCTGAGCCTATTTCCTGTATTGAAGTGATCGGATTCTGTGATACGAGAAGTTAAAAGCGGTATCGACCTTTGATACAGTTATTTGAATAGTAAGTATGCCCACTTTTGCTTAGTTTAGCTCCTTTTTGAGATAAAAAGTAGATAGACTAACCAGTATTGTGTATATAATTGCAGAGAGTAAGAGTAAATCGGGAAGGCACGAGTATCTTTAAATTAATGATTATCTTATCAGACGATCTGATAAAGACGGCAGGAACACGCTGGATGCAGGCAGCTTACAACCGGGCTGAATGTAAATATATGGGGTGGTCTTCAGCAGTGGACGTCCTATGGCTGAGATGATGATGACGAATGATTATCAATGTAGGCCTATTAGATTTTTTATTGTACTACCAATTTATTCCTTAATTATTATAATTACCTACATAACATAACATACAATCACGTCTTTTTCCCGAAGGGGTAGGCACAGGTGAACTCAGGACTCGCAGTCCTGTAGTAGGCAAGCCTAAATTTCGCCAGTTATTGGTCCCATGTAATAGTGGGTGAGCCTATTGCCATCTACCGGGCAGAGTTCCATACTCCAGGCAGTTGTCATTGAGATAAGTCCTATCGGAAAATTCCAATATTTAATAATTTGCCTGACCTGGGGATCGAAGCCGGGACCTCCTGATCGGCAGTCGAGCTTGCACCCACTACGCCATAGGCAGTCATATATATGTCGCCGTGAAATTGTAAGAACCGTCAGTTTATAAATAGTCTAGTGACATTATAAACGGTTCTCAAATTTTACATAACATAACATACATTCACGCCTTTTTCCCGAAGGGGTAGGCCGAGGTGTACCCAGGACTCAGTCCCATAGTAGATACACCCACATTTCGCCAGTATGTTATTGGTCCCATGTAATAGGGGGCGAGCCTATTGCCATCTACCGGGCACAGTTCCAGACTCCAAGCAGTTATTGAGATAATTCTCAAATTTTCACGGTGGCCTCGGTGGCGTAGAGGGCGCATGCTCGACTAGAGCTAGAGGTCATGGGTTCGATCCCCAGGTCAGGCAGTGTTAAATATTGGATTTTTCCGTTAGGAATTATTTCAATAACTGCCTGGAGTCTGGAACTGTGCCCGGTAGATGGCAATAGGTTCGCCCCCTATTACATGGGACCAATAACATACTGGCGAAATGTGGGTGTATCTACTATGGGACTGAGTCCTGGGTACACCTCTGCCTACCCCTTCGGGAAAAAAGGCGTGAACGTATGTTATGTGAAATATTAACAAATGATACATAAATAGAAAAAAGGCTGGAGTTTACGATGTTGACTTACTTCTTAAATCTGACCATAAACGCTAGGTTACCTTACAGGTTTACCAATACACGAAGTTTGTAAACGTATGTTATCGGCTATCGGTGTTTGTAGATACTCCGTGCACGGTGGCAAGGTGTGCAGGCGCGGCGGTGTGGCACGCCACAGCACGGTCCGGGTGCGCACGCGTCGCTAGCTCTATTGTCACGCCCGTCACGCGCATTGTGCTACGCCACTCTTGCGCACCAAACACGCGTTATTGCATTTTTATTGCGCATCTTCAAACCATTGTTCCGTCTTTTATCCGCTTTTTATAGATAAATAAGATGTATGCCTTCACGCTGTAATTCGTTCTTTATTAATATTTGTTACTTTTAGTAATACATATTTGTATAGTGCCTAATAATAATGGAGAACGAATATAAATCTCGGATTTCTCGGAATAGGGAAGTAGGTCAATAAATACACAGATTCAATGAAAAGATAAAATAGTGTACAATAGAAGTAATTAGGTACGAGGTACCTAATGTTTTTTAAATCACAGGAAATTCTTCAAGGGTTAACCGCATATCTTCCAAGCGTTTCATGCCTTCCAATATGTATGGTCGTTAAGACAAGTGGATGTATTGAGGAGTGAGAGTGGTCAGTGAGATGTAGAGACTGGAAGTTGAGTCATAGCTTCGACCAGGAGACGCGCTGTCTGTAGATAAGTTATGTGTTGCATCATACGTCTGAACTTGATGATGGTACCATCGACGAACTAAGCGCATAATATCAAGGAAGACATTTATTTACCTCTAATAGTAGTTAGACAAAATTAGCTAAGTATTCGGAATTAAAGTGAAGTGACCCTACTACCTTTACTACAAGGAAATAATGTACATTAGTAGATACGTTCCTTTATCTTCGTATACCACGTGCACGAAGAAGAAAATATTTATGAGTCTATTCGGTTTTGGGACTGGTTTTTCAGCCTCAAACTGCAAACTCAGACTCTGTTTAAGTCAAACTTTATCGTTAAAATAAAACAGATACAAAAATTTATATTAATGTTAGTAAGTAACGGTTAATTACATTTATGTATGCTCTCATGTGATCGATTGTATCTGATCTTGAATAGTCTCAGACATGCGGGCCTCTCACTAGGTCACGCCTCCGTCTGGTCACTTACCATTCTCCAGGGAATAGGGCCATAATTGCCACTAATAGACCATCACTTGGGGTAGGTAATGTCTTAATAACCGTGTTTGGTCAATTGCTCATATCTGCAGTTAAGATACGTCTATCATAGTTAAACCAATTATAAGTATGATACCTACGACCTCCATACTTAGTTGATTAGTAGGAAGAAGGTTGACAACCTTCTGAAATGTTTTAATATTGTTATTTAAAATATTATCAGTTACTAGCTGTTGTGCCCCGCGGTTTTGCTCCCGTATACATCGTTCCCGTGGGAATATCGGGAATTCCTTTCTTATTCCTTGTCTACATCATAATGGAAACCTACGTGTACTTTCAGCTCTCTAGGTCCAAAGGTTTATAGGCTGAGCCAATGCTCATCAATATGATATTTACAGCCTCGTTGGCTCAGATGGTAGTAACTCTGCTTTCCGTGCCGCAGGCCCCGGTTCGATCCCCGGCCAGGTCAAACATTTGTGTGCATGAACATGTCTGTTTGATGTTGTCTTATATAAGTATGTGTATCAGTCATTTGGTTAGGTACCATAGTACAGGCTTTTAGCCTAGTTTGGGGCCAGATGATCTTGTGTGGAAGTTGTAAAAAAAAATGACTGAGTGTGTCAGTCAGGACTTTGATTTATATAAATAGAGAAGATTATAAGTTTCGTAATAATATTTCATGTGCTTTTTAGATGAAATCAGATAAGATTTCTTCGTGAACCTGTAAGTGAAGAATTTAAGCCTACGTAGATACCTTAACCGCCCATCATCATTTAGATAATAAATATACAATGAAAACGGAAATCTGCGCTAAGTGACTAAATAGTGTCATGAATAAATGATCGAAGCATGACAATAATTAAACTACTAAACCGCCTATTACAGATGAACAAGCATTTTTATCCTTTGTCGAAACCACAACCGGTGTCAACTTACCGTCGGGCACACGACCGTCGCAAATATTGTGATAATCCGACCATCAGCTATTGTCACTCAATGACTTGATAAAAAAACCATGTCCCTCTGGACCACTCCATACAGGAACGAACTTCTTCCCCATTCCCATAATCTATTCCAATTAACTGACAGCACCATATTGTGATAATAACACAATAGATCGACCCTATGCAAACATTTTAGATTGGTAATATGAAATGTTATTTCGTATAGCCCAAGGTTTAGAATGCAGTGAGAACGATGTGTTATGGATTTTGATATGGTTAAAAAGCTTTTATTGTACGCGTATTAAGGGACTGGGTTGTACCAGTAATCTACTAACCTTTCGTCTGTATCTATTGAATGACTAATAGTTTTACCAGTTCTACTGGTCTAATAAGAAGGCTTACATGCAACAAAAGAAAATGAACTTTGATGAATGACTGGGGTAGACATGATATATTTAACTGCTGGCAATCTGAACCTGATGCTGCAGGATCAGGTCAAGGTTACCGAGTCGTTGTAATATTGATGAAGAGGCAGAAGGACATCATATCCCTTCTTGAAAAGAGCTGATAATCTTCAAATGGCTGAACTTTTGATCATGTCTGTTGTTATAATTAACGGCGATGCTGAAAAATATAATTCTTGCAAATTTGAAAATCTTATAATTAGGCCTATCAAATAAAACCAAAATTATATTGTAAGGTGTAGTAGACGTGGCCCTAAAACCAACGACTTATTTATATAGAAAGCGCCGCTTCCTTTTCAGTCGGGGCTTAATAAACAAGTTGGTTTCAGCAGGACTTAGAATCTCAATCAAGCTTTCCTGAACATCAATAACAAGCTGGATCAGAATAGATGACCACAGATAGGTTATATCTGGCTCCGTGAAGCTAATCCCTTAGATAAGGACCCTCGACGCCACCCCTTTATTGATGGTTATTAACCCCGATATAATCGCCATTGTCTTTGCCCTTTCCCACAATCACAGGGGTTACTAGTGACGAGTAACTTAGCTAGAGCTACGCGAAGTTTTAGTATTTTAGCGTAGGAATTTCAAGGCCATAGTGTTATTAGTCAAGTATGAACATCAATATGTACGTAATTACCTTTGAAATTACGTAAAAACACCTGCGTCATAGATCTATTGAGAGTTTAAACTTTACCATCATTAATATACCTAATGAGTATCTTCTTATTCTAGCAATGTGTAGCTCAAATCTATTCGCAGCTGCTTTACCACACAAATAATAGCACGCGTCCAATCGTACTTAAGTAAATCGGCAATTCCCACAATAACCGCAGGTATCGATACTTTTAATATCGATAAAATATCGTGTCATAATGAGTAATGTTCTCAAGGGCCAGCAGTCTTGGGGGCGAGTATCATCGTGTGAGATCTAATAGTTTTATGAGTCAATTCGATAAATGGCAGTGTAACAATCGATGGCAAATTGTTTACGCTCTTTGGGTTCGAATGTTGGTGTTTTTAATTGCCATTATATTTTTGGAGTACAAGTTCCCCTAAGTAACCTACGTACTTTATATTATTTTATATTTCCTCGTGTCAAGAAGTAAACTTCTTACGTCCTTACAGATTTCAATGTTGAAAGTCGTACGAAATAAACATACTGACCTTCCATAAACATTGAGAACATCATGTTCATGTGCATAAAAATTTACATAAATTCAAATTAAATAGTGATCTCCATAACTTTATTACTAGGAATAAAGATAAAATAGTTGTACTCAGCTTTAGACTATTTAAAAAAACAAAAGTCATTCTTATTACGTCAGAGATAAAGTAAATGTTTCCAACGACAATGTCTTATTCCTTTGACCGGCAGATGAAGCACGAGTAATAAATGTCCACGAAGTATATAAGTACTATACTATAGATAATGAGCCTACCTGATTACGGTGACAGGGAACTACCCATAACCTGTAGCCCGTATACTTCACACCTGCGTCTAAGTAAACAGCTTGTATTAGATAGATATACCTTTCTAATGACATTCTGGCTTCTGGCTTTCTAATGTTGTCCTAACATTTACAGATCAGTTTGGCTGAGCTGCATCTAACTTGAACAATACTCAAACTGGTAGTAGAATATATACGAAAATTACGCTAAAAATAAAATTAACATTAAGCTAATCAAATATTAATGTAACCACATTATATTATTATGATGGTCAGTAAAGATTGGTTATTGTAAAAAATAGTGCAATTAGTCTATAAGCACCATTAAAAAAAAAACCTTTGTGTGATAATAAAATAAATATATAAAAATTTAGTTGATGTCAATCAGCCTTAAATTAAACAGAACGTAACTGTTTAACAAGCTAAAAAATTCAGCATTTCAATAACCGGATTAGCTCACATTCAAATGTTCTAGAACCTAGTTGTTCTAAAAAGCTGTCGAAGCTGGTACCAGAAAAGCAATCTGATGCATCTCTCCGGCAGAGGCTGAAAGGCGGCGCAGGTGGCCGCAACTCGATATCCCATTGATCCGCGCAGACTCCTCCGATTGTCTCCTTTCAATAGAATTCCTCGCAGACAACGGCTCACCCCGCTACTAATTAAATGATGACAAAGAATAAAGGGGAACAGAAACGTCATACATCCAGCAGTACCTACATTTACCTACTTTAAATTTGAGGAGAGATTAGAGGAAATAGGATTTTTATTACAACTTTCAAAATAGAAGAATGGTTGGGTATTGAAAAACTTTATGCTACTTATCTAACAATAGACATTTTTAACCTCGAACCGAAAAGGCTAAAGGATGTTATAAGTTTGACGTGTCTGCGTATCGTAGGTGTTTTTGGCATCGTAGCTCCTAAACGAATGGATCTATTTTTTTGTTCGAAAGCTGACGCGATCGAATGTTCTTTAGCTATCTTTAGTCTCATGAAGCTCTTTGAAGATTATCAGCTCCTTTCTAGCTGATGAAGAGATATCCCTTCATCAGCTAGCTTGTAGTAGAATGACCGATTCTAAATTTGGTATCCTGTCACTTTAACAATATTGCAACGAATGATAATTTGGACCTAATGATGTCTAAATAAATAGGTTAGAGATAGATGGTGATCAAAGTCTGATGATGGAGCAGGAAAAGGAGGCGGGGATTTTTTAAATTTATTAATTGTAATTCTTGAGATTCTTGTTGAGATAAATCAATGTCAATAAAATAATACCTACTTTATTTAAATCTGTTTGGATTCAAATAATATTATGTAAATTCGAGATAGGCTTATTTCATTAATTGACTCATCTATGCCTCGTTGTTCAATTTCATCATGTTGTCGTGAGTCACACTGCGTGTGCGCACAGAATGCGCGAGCGTTCAAACGAAATGAAAAGCGTTTTGTGGTCCAACCGACCATTGAGAGCGCATGTGCGAATACAAAGCCTTTGCAGCATTTTGCATTGATTTGCTCTGTTATTGATGTTTGATCATTCTGATTGCGGTATTTGTTAGACTTATTCTTTTCTATTTAGTGTTCTCTATACTATATGTATACCTACTATCATAATGGTGTCTATCCTACTAATATAAAATCACAAATTTCAGTACAATGTAAAAACTTACGTTTTTAACAAGTCAACAAAACGCTTGCGAGTTCTAACTTACCTCCAGCGCCATCTAGTGCGGTTTTGGTTAGATTGATGGATGGATGGATGTTTGTTACTCTTTCACGCCAAAACTACTGAACGAATTGGGCTGAAATTCGGTATATAAATAGATTATATAAATTAGACCCTGGAATAACATAAAAATTACTTTCTATCCCAAAATTTCCACGGGAACGAAGACTACGCGGGTGATACCGCGGGGCACAGCTAGTATTAAATAAATATCATCATCAACATATCAGCCGTAGGTCGTCCACTGCTAAACATTAATTAGCCTACGCCGTGGAATTCCATATATTCTGGTTGTAAGCAACTGGCATTCAGCGTGTTCCGGCTACCTTTATTAGATCCACTGTCAACCTTGTGGGCGGAAGTCATACGCTGCGCTTGTCGGTCCGTGGTGTCTATTCGAGCACTTAACACATCATTAGCTATTTATTTATAATTCAGCACAACGCTAGGACTAACTTAATGCTATTGTAGCATTTTCTACCAGTTATCCTAAAACTAGAGAAAATGTTATAGAAATTGGATGGATCCTTGCTAATTCGCAGGGTTCTGTTGGTTTTTTTTTTATGATAGTGAATGGCAAGACGAGCAAATCAGGTGCCTGATGGTAAGCATCATGATTGCCCATATTAGACACAGTGCCACCCAGTGTTTTAAAATTCAAAATTCTGCGCGGCACTGCACTGCGCCTGTCACCCTGAGATATGAGTTGTTGAATCTCACCATGCCCAGTAATTTCGCTGGTAACATTGCCCTTCATACCGGAACAGTAATGTTTGCACATTACTGTTTGGCGGATGAATAACTGGCAAAGGTGTGCTACTTCCCCAGCGGCCCCCTGCAAAAGAGGCCTACCACTACTATATTAAATCAATAATAACACCTATAATTTAATTGACCGGGCACGTGCTGCTACCCGTATCTTGGACGGCGGTGAATCTAACCAAAGACTTACGTATAAGTAATTGCTAACTGACCAAACAACGTATTTCCATTTTGTCATTAGCAATCGCCTATTAACGCTTAGATTATGAAGGGGCATAGGGGTTTGCAATTTTCGCACCAGCTGCACCTATCACTGCAAAAACTTTTCTTTCTGGAATCACCTGCGGTTCCGTTTCTAATCGTGACCATATTTGATGTCAATATTGATGTGCGTATGATTTATGTAGTTACTTGTTTTAATATGTAGTTAATTTATAATCTATATTTACCTATTTATTCATATTGCGTTCCTTGATAGGATAGCAGGTGTACGGACGCCGTCACCTAATTTTATTGTCCAATCCCAGGTTAACCGATAGGAAGTGCGTTATTAAGCTCAATCCTGACTCCTGGAATTGTGCTTAGTTTTAAGGACCTTGACGTACACCCACAATTTACAGACGATCTGATAAAGACGGCAGGAACACGCTGGAGGCGGGCCACTTATAACCGGGCTGGATGGAAGTCTATGGGGAGACCTGTGTTCAGCAGTGGACGTCCTGTGGCTGAGATGATGATGATGATGATGATCTTACATCATAACATAATATGACATACATTCACGCCTTTTTCCCAAAAGGGCAGGCATACCCACATTTCGCCAGCATGTTATTGATCCCATGTAATAGGGGGGGGATAATTCCTAACGGAAAAATCCAATATTTAACACATAGCCTAACCTGAAGATCGAACCCAGGACCTCCTGATCGGCAGTCGAGCTTGCACCCACTACGCCACCGAGGCAGTCTTTATTATTTATATTATTATGAGTTTTAAGCATAAGCTTATCGTAAATTTGGTGATATTGAATCACAACGACTTTGTACATGCACATTCTCATTTGACTAATAGGAATTAATTTGACATATAATTTTCAGAAAATTAAAGGTATTTTAAGTAATTTATTTGTGATAGCTTAGTTTACCTGCAGTTTAAATTAATTAAAAGACATTATCACCACGGATATACGGATAATTTTATTCACGAATATCACCATGTTAAGTGCTTCAATTAAGTTAAATAATCATCAACAAACCAGCTCTGGTCATTATGTAATGCCCACCTTATAAAATCGCAACATCTTCGACTTGTTTATTTTGTTTAACTAGATCCCTCAGGGTTGATACTCCTGTATAAAATTTTTGTTGAAATTGAATTTTAAAAATTTCATGACCAGGGTTCGCCGGGTTCAATCCAACCGTATGGGAAGTCTACTGCTGGATAGGCCTACGCCATAGATTTCCATCTAGTCCGGTTGTGAGCGGCTTGTATCCATTGGGTTTCTGCTGTCTTATTTAGATTGTCAATCAGACAATCTATTAACATAACATTATTTACAGGTTACAGTAGACTTAATAAGGGATTACTATTGCGCTGAAACATAAAAATAAGCCTGTTATATATTTTGAAACTCATTAATAAATTTTGAAAAGCGGCCGCGAGGTAATCATTTTCTTTAGTAAAGATAAAAAATAAGGCGCCAAGATGTTAAAATATACTTAAAGAGTAATTTTATGGGTGTTAATTTGAGTCGAGTAGATGAGCTAGCCCTAAATGCCCACGTGGTTATAGCATTACCACCTGTTAATAGCTAAATATAATACCTATACCAGTGCAATCAGCTTTACCATCTGCTTTATGAATACCAGTGCATTATGCAATATATCTGAGTTTCATCTTTTTTTATCTGTGTTAATAAACTGTCGTTCGTCCAGATGGCCGGTGCAGCGAACTTGAGATTTTATAATTAACGTTTTTGCCTACTCATTTGCGCTAGCGTCTAGTATTTTCCTCTTGTGGATTTACATGTCATTTTATTTTATGGATTTTCCTTTTGCTGATTAATAATCAGGAAGGTTTCACCTAAGCTACAATTACATGCTTTTCCTGTTTTCATAGGGATTCCGGTAACTTAAGATAACTTAAGAACTGCAATGGAGCACTCATATCACCGAGCTCTCAGGGAAACTAAGCTCTGCAGCTTACGCGGTTTATAAAATTAGGCAACTAACAGATATAGCCACGGCGAGATTAGTATACTTTGCATATTTCCATAGCTTGATGTATTATGGGATTCTGTTGTGGGGGTCAGCCGCAGATATAGAAACTATCTTTATACTACAAAAACGTGCGATTCGTGCCATCTACGAGATGCGTCCACGCGAATCCCTGAGGGAATTATTTAAAGATATAAACATACTGACCCTACCTACCATCCTTATACATTTATGAGAACATCATGTATGTGCGTAAAAATTTACATAAATTCAAATTAAATAGTGACTTTCATAATTTTAATACTAGAAATAAATACAAAATAGCTGCACCTAGCTTTAGATTATCTAAAACAAATAAAAAGACATTCTTAGGAAATAGTGTACGTTTCTATAATAAAATCCCAAAAGAGATAACGGGCTCTCAGAGGGTAAATTCAAAACCTATATAAAATCTACTTTACTAAAGAAGGCTTATTATAAAGTCAACCAGTACTTAGAGGACAAAGATGCCTGGAAACTTCTGCATAGCCGCCTCGCGGCGCCTTTAAAGAAAACGAATGTAACCAAACCAAATATTGTAAAACTATCTGTTGAAAAAATTAAGCCCTACAAGTTTCTTGTGCGTTCTTCTTGTAGAGGTATCTTTCCGAACGCACGGTAGACTCAGTACTGTTTATCTTTATTGACGTGCAAAAGTGTCAGATTATGACCTATTTGAATAAATCTGTTTGAGTTTGAGTTTTGATTGACGACAATGATGCCAGTAAATACTGAATATCCCAAGACGTTTGGGTAATTGCTTTTATGTAAACGTATACAAATCAAAATGAAGTTTTGATAAATACTGACATAAAGATCGCTACTTCAAAAGTACCGAAACCTTTAAGGAATATGACACAATCCCATGAAAAAATTGCCGATGTTTTTTATATTCCGCTGTTTTCTCCGAAATCCGAATTTAATGAGCCCATTTGACAAATTTGTATCCTGATATTTTTAAAATGAAGTAACTATTTTCATATATTATTTTCAACTATAAACTCTTAACTTTTTTCTAGTGAAAGTTTATGAAAGAAAATTAAATAACCTCTTAAAACAACTTAAGAAAAATACAAAGCGTTATAAGTTTATTGACGTCAACAGGTGCATGGCTCAGAGCTGGCTCTGAACTAGAGATTTTATGTGCAACTACTCATTAACAGAACTGGAAAGAATAACACGAGTGTCTATCCTGTTTACAGAAAGGATACCTACGATTATTGCATAATAAATTCGCCTTTAATTAATAGTTCTACTAACAGATGTTTTACAGAACTACAGATTTTATTCTTACCAGTTATTCTTGATATTTATTACTACTTTATCAAATTTTTGAAACCTGCTTAATGTTTTTAATGAACTTTTAGTATGCGCTTTAATTTGATTACTTACTAAAAGGTTTTTTCAGTTAAATATTATTTTAGGTATTATTTCTCATAGGTATTATTAGGAAGCGTTGTTATTTCGAATCTCTTTGATACCGGTACCTATTTAGTTGAAAGATTTTAGATAACTAAGTTCATTAGTCCAGCAGCGCTATTGCCTTTATACGACACTTTAGATAAGCTAATAGAAACAAAATGATACAAGCTGTGAACTTAAGTCTTCTATCTACGATCAGAGGATATCCTTCATCCATTATGAATTTGGCCAAACATGAAACTAAGTTTCTGCTGGAGCGTTACCTGCGCCAGCTATGAGAAAGAGACAATCATCTGAATAAATTGTTAAGGCATACGTAATGTTTCTCAAACTCATCCAGATTTATTCAAATAAGTCATAATCTGACACCTTTGCACGTAAATGAAGATAAACAGTACTGAGTCTACCGTGCGTTCGGAAAGATACCTTTACAAGAAGAACGCACAACGAACGAATGAACGTTTTTTTTTTTTTTTTATGATGGTGAGTGACAAGACGAGCACATTAGATGCCTGATGGTAAGCATCATGATTGCCCATATCAGACACAGTGCCACCCAGTATTTTAAAATTCAAAATTCTACGCGGCACTGCACTGTGCCTATCACCCTGAGATATGAGTTGTTGAATCTCATCATGCCCAGTAATTTCGCTGGTAACATTGCCCTTCATACCGGAACACAGTAATGTTTGGACATTACTGCTTGGCGGATGAATAACTGGCAAATGTGTGGTACTTCCCCAGGCGGCCTCCTGCAAAAGAGGCCTACCACTACAACGTTTGCATACATCATGCATAGTGTAGAGTTCCATAACTAGATACCATCCATATCCATCCATAGATACCACCAGAATATCCAGCGCTATCTATTAGTTCCTTGCGCAAAGTAGGGATATATGCAGTAAAATGGCCATAACTTTTGATTGCGTTAACTTAGAAGTATGATTTTTTTACAGATTCAAGGGACCACAGACCTGAGTAGTTGATATAAAGTTCAACTTGATACCTCCACGCGTTCCCGTTAAAATGTGTCTTGACAGACGGACAGATAGACAGACGGACAAACAACAAAGTGATCCTACAAGGGTTCTTTTTTTTCCTTTTGAGGCACGGAACCCTAAAAATTTACCAAATCGACGTTTAGTATTCCCCTTTTTCATCTAAATATAAAATCTAGCAAAAGACATTAGCGTCTTAGCTAAAATTTATAAATATCATGTATAGACCGTATTTTGTGATGATTTATTTATCTATCGCAAAGGTACTTGTAAAAGTACAAGGATAAAATACAGACAAAAAAAATACAACTACATTACAACTTAGAACGCGACGTAATAAGTAAGGCAATTTACCAATTAAGCAATTTAACTCCCGTGTTGAGAATATTTACATACAGAATATTTGCAGGGTAATTACGGGACAGATGCATCATCTTGATATATTCCACAATAATAGTAGATAGATCTGCGGGGGACATTGTCACATGAAGATTTTGTATCTGCATAAGTACCAGTCTTGCTAACAGATTTGATAAATGTGAAATGTGACAAGGTACTAAGTTTGAAGATTTGTTTATTTTACAATTTTAATACACAAAAGCGGTGTTGGCGGTCTAGTAAGTAAGGTCGTGAGTAAAAGTATTCCTAACCTGTAATTTGTATAGTCCATTACGTAGATGCTTTTAATTTTTGTGGTTTACTTGCATTTATTATTTGCTTCATACATTTCTATCTATTTTTAGTGACAAATATCTCGACAATAGGCATTTAAGTATAAAGGAAACACTACTAAATTATAGAGAAAACGTGATTGTTTTTATTAAGAATATCTATACTAATATTATAAAGAGAGAAACTTTGTTTTTTTGTTTTTTGTTTGTTACGAATAGGCTCCGAAACTACTGGACCGATTTTAAAAATTCTTTCACTTATGGATAGCTTAATTCAGTGTGAGTGACATAGGCTATATGAGATTTTGAAAAAAAATAGGGATCCGTAAGAAAACTGCAATATTGAGAACCAAGGTGTCACATAATATAATTACCATATTCATAAATTTGCGTGCGCTGTGAAATCCATTGATGGTAGAATAATATAATGTACTAGGGGTTTGTAGTACTTATCAATATCTACAAAATAGTCCACGGAAATTTAATCCATCTATTTTGGTTTAGTCACAATAATCGAAACAGATATGATATGCATGCGCTGTGAAAAGTATTGGTGGTAGAATAAAGTAATGTACTAGGGGTTTGTAGTAATTATCAATGCCTACAAAACGGTATACATAGATAATATCCATCTTTTTTGGTTTAGTCAAAATAATCGAAGCAGTGATTATTTTTCATGCGGTGTGAAAACTATTGGTGGTAGAGTAAAGTAATGTACTAGGGGTTTGTAGTAATTATCAATACCTACAAAACAGTATACATAGATTATATCCATCTTTTTTGGTTTAGTCACAATAATCGAAGCAGTGATTATTTTTCATGCGGTGTTCCGAGCCTGTATAGCACACCGCTACATTCCTCTGAAATGGAGAGAAGTAAAAATCATATTTATACCCAAACCTTGCAGGGGTGACTACACCCAGGCAAAATCCTTCAGACCCATAAGTCTTACCTCGTTTTTGTTGAAAACGATGGAGAGACTGGGGGACAGAGAGATTAGAAGCCATCTGCCACTATTCAAACCGCTGCACCCTAATCAACATGCTTATAGTGCAGGCAAATCAACTGAGTCGTCACTCCACAATGTAGTGTCACGCATAGGAAATGCTTTAAAGTCCAAACAGCCAACCTTGGGCGCATTCATAGACATTGAAGGTGCTTTCGACAAAACAAAATTCTCCAGCATAAGTGGGGCACTTAACGCATGTAGAGTGGCCACAACACTTATAGACTGGATAAATAACATGTTAAAACAACGAGCTATACAGTTTACAGTTAACACCACCACGTGAATCGTGAGTAGAGGATGCCCACAGGGCGGAGTTTTATCTCCTCTTCTGTGGAACATAGTGGTAAATGAGCTCATAACAGAGCTCAACGCTAGCAATCTCTACACGGTGGGGTATGCTGATTACATAGCTATACTAATATCCGGTAACTTTGAAGGCACTCTTTGTGATTTAATGAGGAGAGCCTTCAGGATAATTGAAAGCTGGTGCATTAAACATGAGCTCTCAGTAAATCCGGCAAAAACTGAACTAATTATGTTCACAAACAGAAGAGTACCCGGACCCTACAGGCTCCCAAAACTCTTCAACACAACACTAACACTTAAGAACAAAGTCAAGTACTTAGGAGTAATTCTAGACAGTAAACTGCTCTGGAACAAGCATCTTGACTACAAACTGGATAAAACAACAATTGCCTTTTATCAATGCAAAAAGATGATTGGTAAGAAATGGGGACTGTCGCCAAAATTAACACTTTGGCTATACACTGCTGTAATAAGACCAATGTTGACCTACGGAGCCCTGGTTTGGTGGCCCAGAACGGAACTCCGGACTACAGTCACTAGACTAGGTCGCTTCCAAAGATTAGCTTGCTCTTCGGTCAGTGGGTGTATGAGAACAACCCCTACGGGTGCAATGGAAATAGCCCTACAAATCACTCCCTTAGATCTACACATACAGCAAGAAGCTGCTATGGCCGCCATCAGGCTTATGCACTTAGATCTTTGGGGTAAAAACCACAATAGCCCACACACCACTATACTGGGCAAGGCTATCGAGTATCAGCCGCTAATAGCCGCCCCAAGTGACAGAACCTATAAACAATATATATTCAACAAGAAATATGAAATACAACTGAGGGAAGAGGAGCGAGACCACTCGTCATGTCGCGAAGTACGCTTATACACTGACGGGTCCAAATGACGAATGGCTCAGGAGCAGGCGTATACTCCTCCGATCTCAACATAAACATACACATTCCATTGGGTGCATATAACTCCATCTTCCAATGTGAATGTGTGGCATTAACCGAGGCTGCAAGAGCCGTACACAGACGGAAGTTGAACAATTTTATCGTTAAATTTCTGTCTGACAGTGCGTCCGTGCTGATGTCTCTATCAAATAGACAAACCACTAACAAACTAATCATCGAATGCCATCAGGCCCTGGAAGAAATATCTTCGACTAATCGAATTATTCTCCAGTGGATAAAAGGACACAGCGGATCACTTGGTAACGATGCTGCAGACGAACTGGCCAGGAGAGGAGCTGGGATGACAGTGACCGGCCCGTACCCACTCCTTCTCATACCCTTCTCACAGTTCCGTACATGGATCCGCCAGAGATCCGTTGAGCTCCATAATCAAAGATGGGAACAAACAACAGACTGCAGACAATCAAAATCAGCTTTACCCGCTCTAAACACGCGGCTTACAAAGCGTCTGTTAAGTCTAAACAGAAAGAACCTGAAAATAATGATAGGGACTATAACAGGTCACTGCCCCTTGAACAAACATCTATTTACCATAAACGCCACGGACAGTCCTCTATGCAGAGGCTGTTTCAAGGCGGAAGAAACGGTTGCCCACGTAGTCCTGGATGCGAGGCAGTAACCCTTCAACGTGAACAAATCCTCGGAACAGTGAGGTCACTCCGCGAAGCCTGCGAAGTTCCCAGGAAGCTTCTGAGCTTCTGGGCGGAGTTAGGCTGGCTAGATTAGCCAGGACTTCACGCACAACGGACCAGATTAGAGTCTAAGTGCGGAAAAAGGAGTCCACTTTACATTTACATTTACATTTACATGCGGTGTGAAGACTATTGGTGGTAGAGTAAAGTAATGTACTAGGGGTTTGTAGTACTTATTAATACCTACAAAACAGTATACATAGATTATATCCATCTTTTTTGGTTTAGTCACAATAATTGAAGCAGTGATTATTTTTCATGCGGTGTGAAAACTATTGGTGGTAGAGTAAAGTAATGTACTAGGGGTTTGTAGTACTTATTAATACCTACAAAACAGTATACATAGATTATATCCATCTTTTTTGGTTTAGTCACAATAATCGAAGCAATGATTATTTTTCATGCGGTGTGAAAACTATTGGTGGTAGAGTAAAGTAATGTACTAGGGGTTTGTAGTGCTTATCAATACCTACAAAACAGTATACATAGATTATATCCATCTTTTTTGGTTTAGTCACAATAATCGAAGCAATGATTATTTTTCATGCGGTGTGAAAACTATTGGTGGTAGAGTAAAGTAATGTACTAGGGGTTTGTAGTAATTATCAATACCTACAAAACAGTATACATAGATTATATCCATCTTTTTTGGTTTAGTCACAATAATCGAAGCAATGATTATTTTTCATGCGGTGTGAAAACTATTGGTGGTAGAGTAGAGTAAAGTAATGTACTAGGAGATTGTAGTACTTATCAATACCTACAAAACAGTATACATAGATTATATCCATCTTTTCTGGTTTAGTCACAATAATCGAAGCAGTGATTATTTTTCATGCGGTGTGAAAACTATTGGTGGTAGAATAAAGTAATGTACTAGGGGTTTGTAGTACTTATCAATATCTTCAAAATAGCCCACGATAAATTTATACATGTGTTAAGGTTTGGTCATTGTAACAGAAATAGTCCTTAATTTGCGTACGCTGCGTAAACCATTAGGGTTATATCTATTAAAATACAATGTATCACGAATTTACTCCTGTTAAACGTTCACTATACCTACTTCTGCTACCGTGCGAAGCCGGGGCGGGCCGCTAGTGTAATAATAAAATTAAAGTGTGGCCGTACTAAGTGGCCGCGTACGCGCATTGGCCAATGTGCCAAAAATTGGCAATGTGCTATAAAAAGCTCATTTAAAGTATTACAGCTTTGAGATCCGTTAGAAATAATTCATAATTTTAAACAATATTTTATGAGACTTTATATGTGTTCATATTAAGTTTTTCCCAGCATGACACGTGTTCCCAATTGTGGGCCCGCATCGACTGATTGACGCTGAACCACAGAATATTTTTTTATAGTGACTATAGTAGAATTTAGCACAATACCGCTACAATTCCATGACCCTATGTAGTGAAAAATAGTTATTAGAAAAAGAATCTGACGATGGTTAAAAATACGTACACCGCATTTGCATGCAAGACCGTGGAGAAAGACATGATAAATCAACGTCTAGATGACAGGTCCTACCTGTAATAATAATTTCGTATTAGTACTCGGCAGCTATACATTGGTCATAATTACAATGTAAATATACATTGCATACTAATTATGTATAAAAAAATTTAAACTCCCACCTACTACCGCTTACGTATAGGGGCGTTTTCCCATTTTCAAATTGTACTATAAGCGAATAGACCTAAAATAATATATCTATAAATATATAAAAATTATTTTAACATTATGTTCTAAATTCTAAACACAATATGTAAATTATACTAATGCTCGTATATAATCATTAATTAACTATTTTTAAGTTTAATGTTTTCTCCCTAGAATAGTAATAGGTCTCCGTGCGCGCTGTGACTATATCGGCGATAGATACTGTCGGCGTATATTAGTCAAATGCCACAACAACTAACTCACACTAGTATTGTACGAGAAAAATTGTGTTGCACTACTAGTGTTACGCATACGGCGGTATTTTTAGGAATAAGCGCAGAGACTAATCAATAAACCAAAGGTCTTCTAATTAATGAAGCATGATTGTGCCATAGCTTTTTTCAATCAGAACCGAAACACAGATGTCCCATAATATCAGTTGTAAGATCTCATGCGACAGTGGTACTCGTGGCAAAAAGGTGCGTCTGCCCAGGTGGTCTACCGTGTCCCAGCAGCCGGCTAACTGCTTCCCTACATGGTACTGATTGCTGATCCATTGGCTCAATCGCGATCTTTGAACCTTACGTCATTTTATATCTCGGATTTTTCATGGTAGAGCTTTTTACTAAGAATGGAGATGTAGAGGTGTATTCTAAGACTGAGATTACCACGATATGTCGACACTCAATTTGGCTTTAAACAGATTGAAAGCAGAATTGTGAAATATTGTAGAAACACTGTATCTAACTTGACTCTAGACCAGCACATTTCTAAGAAGTTACTTGTAAGTATTTTTTTTTATAGGGATCTATTATTTAGTTCAAATGTGTGATAAAGAATACATATTATGTAGAGTAAAAATTTATATTTATATTTATGCACCGCGGTCCTTTTTGTTGCAAATTATGACCCATCAATGTTAACTAACTTTTACAAATTATTTTAAAATACCATTTTAGTCGGCGATGTGGTCAAACCATAAAAGTGTAAGGCCAGGTTCAGATGATAAGCGTTGAGTGCTATTTAATAACTACCTACACGTCGTATTTTGATTGAAGTTTTCAGGTTATGAAAATGCCTGTCGTAAAGCTCGCAACAACATGTTATTAAAATCTAATACCGAGTTGCACCAATTAACTTTAATATTATTGAATGATAACTCTTTATTGGTACCACAATAATATAGAAAACTAGCTGTGCCCCGCGGTTTTACTCGCGTAGTCACCATTCCCGCTGATGAGTGAGTGTGTCAGTCAGTCAGGACTTTGGTTTTAATAAATAGAAGAAGATAACTAAACAAAAAACTTATAACTAGAAAGAGTAACAACTGACAGCCTTATCGTTCAGAGCGATCTCTTCCAGAATTAACAATAACCAATGCCAAAAAGACCAATTTTACGCGTTATTTCTGGCGCCATTTCAGTTGTTAAAATGGTACAAACACGTAACATTGGTATAACCCGAGGTATGACGGCCGGTTAACTTTTGAGCTGAATTTGCATTGTGTTTCACGTGGAGCCACGTTCCGGCATACCACGCTAAATATTGATTATTGATAAAGTTAATTGACGCAACTTAGATTTAAATGCGCTCAAACGCCTGCTATGCGAACCTGGCTTTAGGCTCAACGTACGTTTTAACGTTATAATATTCGCTAAGTATTCAAGATGCTCGCCATACGTTTCTTTATAAACCGCAGCGAGACATAATGGTCCATATGTGGTGAAAAGCTCGTAAACAACAAGTACAACAACACCTTTCTTTCGTCTAAAACAATTCTATTGTCTATCTTTATGGGGTTATTTTCACTCTCTATTGTCAAAACATATATTTTGGTTTTACTATGTGGTCAAGAGAGGGTAAACTGAACGATCTAGTGTAGTTTTAGCTTAGATCATTACAATGTGTACTTATAACAGTTTCTGGTAAGTTTTTTCAAGAATTTTGTACCTACCGTTTCTATATGGCTTTCCGGTAATATTTCTTGATTTTTTTTTTAAACCTCGTTTTGAGCCCATATTTACGTGTTGGTTCAAGGTGTCCACTCGCCAGCGGGCGCAAATCAAACAGTCAGGACAGAAAATGTCATAAAGGTTCAATGGTTATGGTTATAAAATTTAAGTACTAGGTACTAGGTGTAAGTACTAGGTTTGGTAGGCCTCTTTTGTAGGGGGCCGCCTGGGGAAGTACCACACCTTTGCAGTTATTCATCCGCCAAGCAGTAATGTGCAAACATTACTGTGTTGCGGTATGAAGGGCAATGTAACCACCGAAATTACTGGGCATGATGAGATTCAAAAACTCATATCTCAGGGTGACAGGCGCAGTGCAGTGCCGCGCAGAATTTAGAATTTTAAAACTGGCTGGCACTGTGTCTGATATGGGCAATCATGATGCTTACAATCAGGTACCTGATTTGCTCGTCTTGTCAACAAAATTAATTCAATTCAGTTATTAAAACATCGAAAACTATTCGTTTTATATTTTTTACCGAGTGTTTTTTTTTTGTTTTGAAACTTATCTTTGTCTAGATTACCTTTAACAAAACTTAGAAATATGTGCATATATTTTAATTTAGTTCCTTATGCCTTATATCACACATCGTCGTACTATATTCGTTCTTACCTAAAAGGTACCGAAGTAATTATTGCAAACACACGGTATACTCGTATATCTACGCATGAAAAGTCGCCAGTGCTTAACGTATCTGGAAAAGGCTTTCCCTAATTACTTGGGGTGTGTTTTGTTTGGTGTTATCAGCGTTCAACGAGGCGCAAATGGGTCGTCGACGATCGCGCGATCATGCGGGCCGCCCTGCGCCCGCCCCCGCACTCCGACCGTCAAAGGCCTTTGTACGTGGATACAGTTGGGATTTGGTGACAAGCGGAGCGTTTACACAGATCCTTTACAGATTTTTACAGATCCTTTAAAAGCATTATTGCTTTCGTACTCTTTCGATATAACTCTGCTTTCTGTTTGTGACCTTAAAATCTTTTTGGCCCGTAGTTATGAGTAAAGCCGAAGAAATGCTTGTCGTCCTAAACACGAACACATTTTTTCTGCTTCCCTTGTTTCTTTTAAAAATTAGTGGACAGCTTTATGAACAGTACCAATCAATTCAAAAGTATTTTACGTATTTTTTCATCTTTGTCACGATTTGGATGTTTATTCCTTAATTAGTCTTTGTCTATTAGAATTTCAATTTTAATGCTCACATTGATTGACTCATTGAATTTCGCCCCGCTGACTCTTCCGCTCCACTTGTGACTACCGACACACCCTAGACAGATAAGCGCGACAGCGGTAGCAGCGGAATCTGGCTCGATCCTTGTAAATGAGTTTATCTCACACGCGTTGCAATTAGCCAGATCTGGTACAAGGATCCATAGGTGAACGAGATCTCTTTATCTTTCCTTACTTATATGAATGTTTGTGTACATTTGATAAAATATTCTAAGACAAGAAGAATAAGAATCTTTTGCAGGAGGCCACCTGGGGAAGTACCACACTTTTGCCAGTTATTCATCCGCCAAGCAGTAATGTCCAAACATTACTGTGTTCCGGTATGAAGGGCAATGTTACCAGCGAAATTACTGGGCATGATGAGATTCAACAACTCATATCTCAGGGTGATAGGCGCAGTGCAGTGTGGCACTGTGTCTGCTATGGGCAATCATGATGCTTACCATCAGGCATCTGATGAGCTCGTCTTGTCACTCACTAATATAAAAAAAAAAAAAAATTTAATTATGAAATTAAGTAACAATGCCATTTTTAATATTATAGCACAACGATAGGACTAACTTGATGCTAGATATCATTTTCTGCCTGTTACTCAAAGCAAAAAAGGAGAAAAATTTGCATAAACTGTATATCTTTGATTTAGGAATTTATTGTACTATAAAGTTATGTTGCCTGCTATGACATAACACATAGGTACCTATACACTTATTTTAGTCAAAAGTTTATCAATGATTTTAAACTAAATTATAGGAACTAAGCTTTATTACCTGACGTTATTAATAAAAATACCCTCTTTGCTTCCCGATACCCGAGGAATTACCCGATTAAATTTACGATTATTACCGTCATTAATTGCTTATGTAGGTAATCTAAATGTCTTTGTTACCTACAGATGGTAACCTAGACGCGTCATTCTATGTTCTAGGTAGCTGAATAGATAATAATATGTAGTGGTAGATTAGTGCTTGCCTACTGGCTCGCCATTGGTTGGTTGAAGGAAAATCAATAGTGAGCGGGCCCAGTTTGGTTGCGGTATGTTGCAGATAAAAACCGTTTTAAACATGTTTTTATTGAGTTTTATCTGACACAAATTAGTATGGAGTTTTTAGACACGTAAAATCCAGTAAATCAATTTGCAATGCGCATATTGCCATTGCCAAACAGGTTTTACCAACAAAATTATGTTTTAACTTAGAATTTGCGTGCGATGTTTTTACTAACAGTTGCTTTTAAAAATATATGTACTTAGGTATTTAAACGTTAATTATTGTAATGTGCTTTAAATAATCTAGAAGAATTATGCAAAGCACTGCCTATATAGTTTTACTGGGTTATTTTTATTTACGCCTCATGATATGACAAAATATTAGATACTAGTACCTAGTTCGCCGCGAACTGAGTCCTCGCTTCTGAGACTTTTATAATAAAAAAATAAATGACCGATTTAGCTCATGTTCAATCTTAAAAACTGTTTTAATTTATACCTGCTTGCAAAGTTTCATCAAGATCGGATTCAAGTTCATCGGCTTTCAAGTTATCGGACATACATAGTACATACAAACTTTACTTATATATTTATGCTGGTTCTAAACTGCGTGTATAAATGTGAAACAAATGAATCGGACTATCGGTTTTTAAATTATCGTCAGACTTATCAAAAAGGCTTCGTACTTGTAGGTATATCTGGACCCCCTCGGCCGATATAGCTTATTATTAATTATCTAACTCAAATATTCGAACACTTTGATCTTCTCGTCTAGAAAGTTTCATCAAGATTGGATCAACAGTTCTCAATTTATCGTTGATCAAACTAACAAACCACAGTTCAACCTTTAAACTGGTACCAGTGCAGGTTTTTCCCACTTCTCGACTCTAAGAACTCACTTCGCTAGATCGATAAATACATATAATGATTATTACGAGACAGCTTCCTCCCTTAACTATGTTCAGAAAATGAGAATAAAATAATAGTCCTTAGTATTGACTCGAGTAGAGAATCTTACTAAAACGCTGTTAAAAAGTCCTCAAGCAAAAGCAGTCCTGACCTATCTAAAATTACAATATTCATACGGCACTCATCGAGACAATTATGTAAATGACATGGATGCAATATGGTCTGTGAATAGTCAACTATCTACAATCGACACGCGACGAATTCGTTTAATTGTACGCCATTATTATTTTAAACTGTGTAATTTGAAGATGAATTTTAATTCTATGTTTCCAATTAAGGTGACATGAACTTATTAAGCTACCAAAATTTTGGACTGAGTTTAATAAAATCCCAGCTTTCATTTTTTACGTTGCTGTGCAAATACATGGATAGCCACATTGTATTATATATTTCGCATACACTAAAAAATCCAACCACTATAGCCACTACCAGAACCACAAAATTGGAATCTTACACTGCTAGAATTATGACCCTTAGATACTTTTAGTCGTTGGCGTAGTTAGGTAAGGCATTAATGATGTTTACCAACTATTCTAAGTTCCCCAGTAGCTCTTGCTAAGCAGTTGAACAGATTATTTGCAAGACACCGCTCCTCAAGAGTTTGAGTTGCGGATGACCACAACAAGGCCTTGAGAGTTCAAGAAGTCGTCCTCTCAAGGGTTCTTGCTCCTGATTTACTGCCTCCGAAACCGCAGGGACTCGATGTGCCTTTGTGCCAGAACATTTTATTGAATAATAAAATTCTACGCAAAACGAAATGGCTTTATAGGTCATAATTTCTTTTAAGCGTCGTAGTTTATGTTGCTGAAGTGATTCTTTTGGTAGAGTTATGGTTTTGGGCGTTCTTAGAATCATGTTGGGATATAGTTACATAATAAACGTTAAAAAGTTGCATAAGACTATCGATGAAGTATCATCTACCAAATTCTGTTTTTTTCCAAAGTCATGGATAATTGACAAACCAGAGATATTACGGTCGGTTATTGTAAAAATAAGCTGGTGCTACTCAGCTTAAGGCGCTTAAAGGAGCCAAACTTCTTATCTCGCTCGCGCAATTTACAATATTGATGATAAAAATACACAAAATGTGAATTTCCAAAATCGCACTTTCCATTTGTCAATCATTAGATTAACGCATGTTGTAGAAGTAGACCGAAAAAAGGAAACAACAGTTATTTTCTATCTCTTCCCTTAAATTAAATGAATGAAGAAAATAATTTAATATTGAAAATATTATTATAATAAATATATATATTAATGTATTATTAACCTTAATGATATTTTCATTTATAATTTAAGTTTATTTATAATATGCGGTAAGTTATTAGTTTAATTATTTTATTTTATCAGACGTCTAATTATGTATTAAATAAAACATTCCCTCTTTAAAAATTATAATACATCGTATCTACATAAAACAATTTATTTTGCGCTTTTATCTGTGGTAAACTTCATGAAAATACCTGAATTGAATAATAAAATTGTATGAAATGTATTATTCAATTAATGGTATGATTGAGAAACACAACTTATGATTTTTTGGAAATTCCATGCCTATGTACCTTAACTTGCAATGTGCGAGCGAGAGGTAAGATTGGCTCCTATAGGCGCCTCAAGTATATTTTATATTACAGTAATTTGTAATAATAATTTGAACATATGAATGGAATACTAACAAATAGAGGCTCCAATTAAAAACTACCACGTCATCAGTAAGCACACTGAGTTAGTGGCGTGACGATAAAAATATAAAGGAAAAACACATTTGTGCTTGAGATACCATCGCACGGTAAAACGCGAACACGGAGATAATGACTCGATGAATAATAATGAGTTTTGTAAGTGTGAATCACCAAATATATTTAAATTGTTATCAATTAAAAGCAATATAATAGCGATTTGAGTCGCGTACGCCGCCGCCATATGGCGCGGCGCACGGGAGCTTCTGTGTGGCCATCGAATTAGAAGATCATTATGAATAAATAGCACATATATATGGTAAAGTAATTTGCTTGATGACGAAGCCATGAACTGACCTGCTACTTAGTAGACAAATTATCTGGTCTAAGTTGTAGGGTCGCAGCAAATGAAAAAATAGCGTGTAAACCGAGCTATGCACTGCTGTGGCGTTCTAAAGTGTTTGTCGTCTTCCGGCTGATGATGATTAATTTGCTTGAAAAACACCTTGACTGTCTTAAAACCAAGCTCCCAACACACGTGTTCCTAGAGTTCCTACTGAAACAGAAAACTGTCTACGAACTCAAACAAACAACCTTCAAAAGATTTTTCTCTTAATAAACTCCACTCGTGCGTCTCACGGTAAGTAAGTACCTTGTTGATGTTTACTGTTTGTAGCGTTTGTACCGATGTATTTTATTGTGTCATCTATGAGCGTCGAATAAATGTTTTTTCTTTATTTTACGGTTTTTCTATTTGCCAGTGTAATGTAAAAACCTCCAACGTCATTGTTTTTACTTCAAAAATACAAAAATTAAATCTATCTAATAATTGCCATGTGCAAAACTGAGAGCGCTTTTATAAAATCGCTCCCGCTTTCCCTTGCCTAATCGCGTTTTCCCTGGCCCTCCCGTGCATGTAAATTTGTCGGGCTCAATTGAAGTTAATAGATACAGGGAGGGCTCGCCAGCTGACGGAGGTGTGAGGGAATGTGGCCCTCCCTTACTCACAATTGATGGTAAAACGAGGGAGCTCACCATGCAACTCTGGTGACAGTTTGAGTTAATAACACAGTGTTTTAATAGTTTTTATTATGTTTTACTATTATTATGTTTATTTTGGGTATTTGCTCCATCTCTTGAATCTATTTAGATAGAGTTACATAATATTTAAAATTAGATTATACTAGCGTAAATCCCGCGACCTTGTTCCGGCGATAATTTTAGAAAATCCTTTCTTTTTCTTGTCTACATTATTATAGAAATCTATGTGTTAAAATTTTTAATTTCCAGGTTTAAGAGTTGCGACTGGGTGTGAGTGAGTCTGTCAGTCAATCATTTGAATTTTATATAAAGACTTTTAATATACTTTTTTTATATATATTTTTGATACCTTTGTCTCGCAGCTATATATTTTCCTGGTGTGGAATTTAGAATAAGAACTAAAGATATAAACACAGAGAAATAAACTTGTTGTTAATCCTTTAAAGCTCAAACACTTCTAACAGTGTAGGGCGAACCCCATGAATGTTAAAACAAATAGCTTCCCCAACGGCTGTCGATGGTGAAGATAGCTCGCAATTGATGGTATTAGTAGGGGGCTTACGTATTGAGTGTGGAAACTTACCATGTATCGCAGTACCCCATTGATTTAAAGAAAAGGGGAGATAGGGTACGTTCTCCCAGCGCTTACTCAACAACTGGCATGTAAAATTTGAAACAACAAAGATAAAAAGACATACCTAAGACCGAAGTGCAGACGAGACAACAATTAACTTTACTGACGTACGTGGACCTAATGGGACCTAATTTGAGCTTTCCATTTTCGAGAAGTCAGTACCTCATCTCCCCTTTTCTTTAAATCAATGCAGTAACCGCCATAATTTTACTCAGTCAGTTGTCAGTTACATTTATTACCTATACCTAAACACAAAAATTATAAGGTTTTGCAATAATCATAACATAACACCACGCTTTTTTGCCTAAAGTTGTGGACAGAGGTGTAATACAGAACCCAGTCACATAATGGGTACACCCACACTTCGCCATAGTGATGTTTTTAAGTCCCATGTAAGGGGCGACCCTATTGCCATTGACCGGACACAAATCCAGACTCCAGGCTATAATTGAGAAAATTCCAAAGAGAATCATTTTATTCTAAAAGACTGCCTCACCTGGGAATCGAACCCAGGAGCTCAGACTTAGCTGTCGCGCTTGCGACCACTATACTAATAAGGCAGTATAATCAGGTTAAGTATAATAGTAGGAGATCCGAAGGAAAAATTACTACACACACCTGTTATTTGAAAAAGACCAAAAAAAACTCACTGTAAAATTTGGTGCTAATGGTGTTACATTATAAACATGAAAATTGATTTTCTTGGATGTCCGAAACCACCGTATAATGTATATAAATACTTTGAGAATTCTCAAACCTGATTCTGATAAGGAATAAAACTGCATCTATAAATATTTGAAAGAAAATTCCTTAGCTAGGAATTGAAAAAGTCTATTTTGGAAAAGTTATGAAATCTGCAGTAATATGTTATTATTATTAAACCTTTAGGCGCAAAAATCTCACCTTGGTGTCACTAATAATTATTATGCCATAATAATGCAGATTACAATATTTTTCACAAAATAAACTATTTCGATTCCTTGCTATAGAAAATATTTTTTTCCAAAATTTATTTCTTATCAATATCAGCATTTAATGCCATAAGAGTCCTTTAAGCATTTTTCGATATACGCAGTAGTTTCGGAGATCCAAGAAAATTTATTTTATTTTATATAATCTAACACCATTAGATCCAAATTTTACATGGCAGCCCATCTGAGTTTTATTAATTAACATAATATTATGTATCTTATAGTGTATTTGTCATTTTCGAATAAAATCTGTTATTCGAAAATGATGAGGGTAGATATTTCTTCTATGGATCTTAGACCATATTTATTTTTATACCATAAATTCTTGTTTATAAGTAGTTGCTTGTAATGGACTGGTCCGTTGGTACAGTTGATTCAGATAGTAACTTTGCCTTATGAGCCGGAGGTCCCGGGTTTGATCCTCGGCCAGGTCAACCATTTGTGCGTTATATCCGTTTTATGGTTACCATAGTACAGGCTCTGCCTAGTTTGGGACCAGAAAACCGTGTGTGAATCTTGGTGATCTGAAACTCTGACAATATTTAAATATGGGTTGTCCACATAACCCATATTTTATTTTATTTTATTTTATTAATTTTAAGAAAACTTACAGCTAGTATACAAATAGGAAGAGACACAGGTACAGAAGGCCAATTACAAGTTTTCACTTATAGTTTATGAATATAAAAAAAAGAAATCTACGAGACAAGACAGATAAGTAAGTTAGACTGCACACTGAAACAGACAGATATTACCTAAAAATATGAGAATGTGTTTAAACTATTGAGGAAATAAATAAATAAATTTACTAAAGCAGAGGATAGATTTAAGTACGTAATTGAGTCATAACCAAATTTTGTCTTTGTAAGAATTTCTTGTTTAAAAGTCGCTTTAATTGTCCCATTGATGTATTAAAGAGATCAATATCGCACTCATCAGCCAATTCGTTGTAACACCTGCTCGCTCTTATAAGATACGTGTTCCGTCTGTATCTGGTATTAGCTAGTGGAATGTGTAGCAACTTAGGTATTCTAACAGATACAGTCGGGACACGTAGGTATATGCGCTCTAACAGCTCCGAGCAGTCTACCGTACCATTTGCAATGCTTAAAAGATACGCGAGATCTGCTATGCGCCTTCTTTCAACTAGAGGAAGAATATGAAATTTCAGACATCTTTTTTCGTAGTTATCGATATATGTCTTTGTCATAAATTGTAAAAATCTAAGAAAACGTTTCTGAATAGACTCAAGACGTGTGATATATATATTAAAGCTCGGACTCCATACCTGCGACGCATACTCAAGATGACTGCGTACAAATGAACAATATAAAATTTTAAAAGTTTTAATACTCGTGAAGTCAGCCGATATTCTTATTATAAAACCAAGTGCTTTCGACGCTTTTTTGATGACGTTATTAATGTGACCATCAAAAATTAATTTAGAGTCAAAAGTAACTCCTAGATCTTTTATGGACGTTACTCTTGCCAACTGCGTACATTTTAATATATAATTAAATAAAACGGGATTAGGTATAAATTGACTCGGGCTGTGTAATTTAGGTAACATGTTCTGTTAGAGTATAAATTCAAATTATTATTATTATTATTGTCCTAGTTTTGTATAATTATTTTTTTATCAGTGATTTCGTTATACCTATTTTTATAATCTATTATTAATTATTATATCTACCAATCACAAAATTGTTACAATAAGTATTTTTTATCTGTATTATAATAAAATTATTACATGTATGTATGTATAATGTATAGTGCATGTAATTTCTACTTTTTACCTAAAATTTTATCTGCTATGTCACTGGGCACCACATGGTTTGTGCATTTGCCAGTATGAAGTTATTATTTCAGCAAACTATATTTCAGATATCCTCATTAATATAATATGAAACACTTTTTTATTAAAATCAAAATAATCATTAAAAACACAGTTTAAACAGCTAATAGTAAGTACCAATATAATAATCAATAGCAGCATTAGGAATTAAAACTATTATGTTTATGGCCCCTTACCTGAGTGCGTGGTGGGCCACGGCCAGCTGGTTACGATAACAATCTTCCTGGCCATCACTTCACGCACGTGGAGGAACTAGGAAGTGGCAAATGATTGCACCGCGCACGTGTCACCGGTGAAAAAAACTTTTACTAATTTTCTTCCTAATAATGAGGTTTCAAATAAGCAGGTAGATTTCCTAGTTTACGTTCGATACGTTTTAGAACTTCTTTTAGGAAAACTTGAAATTGGCAATACTCCATGAAGGAGTTTATAAACCTCGATGGAGTAAAAGAAAAAAAAAACTTTCTCTATGCCATTGTGGCATAAAGGGAAATGAACTTGCAGATAGACTGGCGAATGAGGCGGTGCAATGTGGTGATGTGTATCCATATATTAACTATTGCTGTGATTTAACCACCCTATCCAAAACTTTCCTCGTTTCTTCCTGGAATTCAATCTGGGAAGAAACGAAGAAATCTAAGGGAAAGTTTTATAGCTGTATCCAACCTGATATTCCGTGTAAGCCATGGTTCTTCCGTTTTAAGCTCAATAAGATATCCACATCAGTTCTTATCAGAATGCGGCTTGGCCATACGTGTACTCCTGCTCATCTCGCCAGATTACGCATTGTAGACAGTGCATATTGTCAATGTGGCTTGGACGTCGGGGATTTGAATCACATTTTCTTTTCCTGCCCCAAACACGACCATTCCTGGCTATATACTCAATTGATATCCATGGACATACCACTTCCGACTAACATAAATATTTTGTTATCATCTCTAAATCCTTCAATATATAAATATTATTAGCTCATTTTATTATAATGAATGATATTAAAATTTAAATATTATGTATGTATATTTATATAATTATATTTAATGACTATAATATGCTTATTCTCCTGATCCTTAATCCTTTCCAAATTTATTCGAACTTAGATTTATTTATTTTTTCGCGATAAATGTTTTCCTCCTTTTTACTACATACTAGTGGCAAAATACACAAGCCGTGTGTTGCTAACATGCAAAAGAAAAAAAAAAAAAACTTTCTCTATGACATAACTTTGTTTGGCGCCATTTTTTTATTTTGGTGATTTATTATTCGTAACAGAAAAGTAAGGTATGGTAATCCATAAATACTTTGCTATTATACTTTACACGTAGGTTTTTGCTACCAATAATAAAAATTTACTCATGCTTAAACAAAACATACACATTTACTCTTAAGTATTGAGGAAAATCAAACGAACCAAAAGAAAAATAAAGCAAAAGTACTGAGCACTTTTATATTCATCAGGTGAGCTTTTTCTTGTTTACGACTCTCATTATTTATAAAAAGCTGCTTATCTAAGTTGTCTATTAATATCTATCTACTTAGTTGAGACTAGATATTAACTGCGGCTTTGTTTGTGTCAATATGTACAGACTATTCGTTTTAAAATAAATTGTGTATTGTAGAATTTACTTCCCTTTTTCTTGAGTTTCATTTTCGGCGGATGTAAGTAAATTATAAAAAGCACCTTCTCGTTTTTGAAAATTCTAATGACTCAGACTTAAATATGTATAACAGTTAAAATTATAGAAACCCAAATAGAATAAAATATGCGATATGATGAATGAAACCAAACTTTACTAATGTTAGAAGTTCTTTTATGCCGCACCTATCTTCAACAAACAGTCATACAGAGATACACGTAGTCGTCTAGATATTCTAGAAGCCTAGGCGAGGTCTAGATTGAATTCGATTGCGTGTGAACGCACCTGTGGTCCCACCTGCCTGGGCGACGTCGCAGA
Organism: Hemistola chrysoprasaria; assembly: GCA_947063395.1. NCBI lineage: Eukaryota > Metazoa > Arthropoda > Insecta > Lepidoptera > Geometridae > Hemistola > Hemistola chrysoprasaria. Next base: position 6,306,219 of record OX346712.1, on the reverse strand, counting down.
CTCCTCTAATGGCATTAGGAACCAGCTCCATTGATAGCTTAAATGAGTTTATGCAATACTGAGATAGGTAGATTACCTCTTTTTCTTTTTATGACAAGACGAGCATATCAAGTGCCTTATGGTAAGCATCGTGATTGCCCATATGAGACACAGTGCCATCCAGTGTTTTAAATTTCAAAATTCAAATGCACTGCGCCTGTCACCATGAGATATTAGTTGTTGACAATCGTCATATCCAGTAATTTCGCTGGTAACATTGGCCTTCAAACCGGAACACAGTATTGTTTGTACATTACTGCTTGGCGGATGCTGCTTGCGGTACTTCCCCAGGCGGTTCCCTGCAAAAGAGGCCTACCACTACAAAATGAACCTACCTATTATGTAATAGTACTAGCAGCCACAAGAGTAGTGACAATTAAAAGTTAAAATTCGTAGTGCGCACATAGCATAAGGCAGAAAGCTATCAGACACAATAGTTATAGATAGGTATACCTACCCTACAAATAGGGACTTAATAAAATATCTACTAGCTTCTATTATCGTCTCTTTAATATACAACACATTCGATGTCAAACAAGGCAGGCTGGTCACAGCAATGATTTCAATTTCATATTGAAATGTGCATTGAATAGGTAATCACGTAGTCTGCGTCCACTGTCCACCTGTCCACGGTGTGATCTGCATTAGGTATAGCCACCTATTTGTTTTAAACTAACGACCACTCTTAGATTGTATTAGCGATAGGGCATAGTCATAAAGTGTGTAAATAGGCTTGCTTAGATATTTTTTTTAGTTTTAGTTAGGTTTCTAGCTCAGGTGGCCCGCATCCTGTAGCAGAAATATATAGTGAAATATAGTACTAGGTATATATTATGAAACGGTCAGTTTTTGTATGTTTTCAATGTTATTTACCTACCAACTACAAAGTTTAACGAACGTCGCCGTACTAACTCTTGCCTACGCCGTTACTAGTGTAGAAAATGATTTAGTAACATAAAATTAACATACAATCATGCCTTTTTTCCAAAGGAGTACTTAGGCAGAGGTGTACGCAGGACTCAGTCCCATAGTAGGTACACTTACTTTTAGCCCGTAGGTATGTTATTGGTCCCATGTAAAATCTAATATTTAACGCTTTGCCTGACCTGGGGACTAGACCACCGAGAGTATTTGGTATAAAATATTATACTGGTCAATATGACAATTATTACTTACTTATTAATTATGAATACTACTCATAAATTAACATAATATAATTCACTATATAGACACGTGGCAAAATTAAAAGTATTCAGCTTACTTTCACAAATATAAATCATATAAAACTGTTACCCAAAGATCAAAACAAAGGTCAATCTATTGTTAATTTTTTGCCAATCCGTTTAAAATAGATATTTTAATTGCTGGGGATTATGAGAACTTATTCTATTAATTACCCCCTAAATGAACAGTGAGTCTCGTATAATAAACAAAAGGGTTGAACGCACTCCAGTTGTATTGTTTCTCGGCTATAAATCTATAGGATTGTATAATTACGATGTTGAATATGTGACAGTCGCTGTGTAGTATGCAAATGCAGGGATGCAGAGTGAAGTGGGGTGGGAACAATATTGGGACGCAACGGGACGCCATTTTATGGTTATTCTTTTATTTTTTAAACTTTTTTAAAGTTATGCTACTCGTCTCATAATGTTAAAGATATTTTATTTTACAAATTATGAAACAAAAATTAGTAAGAGTATTTTAAAAGTAGAGCTACTCTCAAAATTTGTATGTTGTTTTGCTAAAGATACGAAAACTCATTGGACCTATACTCTATAATATAATCTTCTAAGATTATGACATTTAATCGTTTTTTTAAAGCTGGTACTCGTAAGGAATATAAACAAAAGAACGTTAAAAACTATTGCCAGTGGTAATAGAATGATTATACTGCATATGAACAAATTAATCCAAAAATAGTGCGACTACTTATTATATGTATCGAAGTATTATTATATTATAAAGGTTATTTTTAAGCTGAGTGTTTAGTTCTATCCCTTATCGCCATAATATGCTGCCTAAAATAGAACAGTGTATGTATTGACTCCTTTTTTTCAACTCAAGCCTATTCGTAACGCTAGAAATACGTCTTTTTATTGCGTTTATTGTAATGAACGCCGATCACTTACATTCGTAACAATAAATTAAACGATCATTATAATACGCCCCTAGTACTCTAAAATACTTCAGACGTTCCTATAATATAATATTCCTTAGCAGCGGTTGTTACCATTGTTTTGTGCACAAAGGTAAGTAGCCACTCGCATGTGAGAAACTGTTGCAATTCTGCAGATCGTTGTGGGAATGTGGGCAATAATTTATTTATATGGATGATCTGTTGATTTAATTTAACTTTAATTAATTTAAAAAGTTATTATTACAAGATTGATTGTAACATCAGTATATTAATTACTTAAATACAAAAGAATGATCGCAACCGCTGGAGAATTTTTCTGGGATCGCATGAACGAGTGATCACTGCTCTTCCGTCATGAAGGATTGACCAGAGAGACAGTGCGAGAGATATTTCGTTTAAACTTGCTTTATTTTTCTAGCTATTACGTATTTAGGTACATTAATTTCTTAAGTGTGCTGTTATGTTAGTTAACATAACATCACATCTTTTTTACATAAACATACATTCATGCCTTTTTCCCGAAGGGGTAGTCAGAGGTTTACCCAGGACTCAGTCCCATAGTAGATACACCTGCATTTCGCCAGTATGTTATTGGTCCCATGTCCCATGTGGACAGCCTCGTTGGTGCAGACGGTAGTAACTCTGCTTTCTGTGCCGCAGGCCCCGGGTTCGATCCCCGGCCAGGTCAAACATTTGTGTGCATGAACATGTCTGTTTGATCTGTGTCTGGGTGTTATAATCGTATTTAAGTATGTATATCAGTCATCTGGTTACCATAGTACAGGCTTCTAGCCTAGTTTGGGACCACGTGACCGTGTGTGGAAGTTGTCCCATAAAAAAAAAAAAAAATGTAATAGGGGGCGAGCCTATTTCCATCTACCGGGCACAGTACACCTTTTTTATGTCATTTTTATATGCAATATGTTACTGATAGGCACTACAGAGATAGTCTGCCAGATACAGGTTCATAGTATATAGTTAGTACATATTTTATATACCTATTGTTATGCTTCTCAATATCAACATCCAAGCTCAAGCATCAAGGAACAAGCTCATGACATTATTTACATTTTTCCTACAAAACGGTATCGATAACAAATCTGGCACTACGTTCGCCCAATCACTGGATTTTAATAGCGAAAATTCAATAACTTTGTATATTAATATAATGTTTGAGCAGTCAATTAGGCGGCAACGTCCATCGAGATAGCGCGATGGTGGTCCATTGTCGGTGGCGCCCCGCCGCGACCTCTGCCGCTCCACAATACATCAACACAACTCTCCTATATTGAAACTATTGCGTTTAGTGACGCCTCGCTGACCGCTCGAGAGCCGAATATTGTGGGAAGCTGCTGATTTGAAAATATCAATGGAGACCCAGATATTCTGACGTTTTTTTTATGGATTTCCAAACATTTATTTCGATTATGCTCAGCTTTTTTGGTTTTTAACAAAAAATGAATATGCCACCATTAGCAATAAATTTTCTAAATCTTGATTGTATCAGATAACTCAACCCTTGATATCTTCATCGAGTCGCGCTCGTTAAATACTTCCTATAAGTTGTAAATTGCAAGGGTTCTTATCAAACTGTTATGAATCAAAAAGATCGTGACAAAAATAATAGCAATGCGACCTCCCAACGGCCGGTCTTAGAATTGTTGCTTCACACCGTTGTCAAAGAGCTGGGTCGTACTGATTTAGGTAAGAGATAAGTGGTTTCTCACCTCCCCGCGGTCGCGAGTCGCGAAAGGGTTCGCCGAATAATTGCAACAATCAATTTGGAGGAGCTATCGAGCAATTTGTATGGTATTTGTGCGGGCTGTCACCCGCTGATGCTATCGTCGCGCCTCGGGGAGCCGGCAATGGGAACTCTTTTATATGGTTGCTTCTCACACCTCAAGTGTTTCATTTGCGCGATTGATGTAACAAGTGGCAGCAGGTAGAGAACATGAATTATACGAGCATTGTTTTAGAAAAAACTAATAAGCATTCTGCTTTTAGCTTTTAAAACTTAATGTAAAGTCTGTCTGCAATGAATCTACCAAAAGCAAAGTGGACTACCAAGAAATACATGGCTAAACCATAACTCACCTCAGATAGCATAATAAGACATAAACATCAGCTCGTTGCAATATGTCAAGAATAACAAAGCGCTGCGGTAACGGTCCGCATCATTTGTCAGCCCTAACCCTGTTATTTATGGTCTCCTGCCCAAGAAGAAGGACAAAAACGGAGCTGATGTTAAATATTTGTCCTGAGACAAGAGGGAGCGATAATTCGAGGCTATTATGACGTCATTTCACGCCCTTTGTGAGGTCGTCACGCCGTGTCATCTGCTTCTTCAGACGCCTTCCTCGACTATCTCTCGATTATATCTATTGTGTCATTTTTTCAGTGAGCGCGAGTCGGATGCTCCCTACTCTCTGCGCCACCGACGATGCTTCGGTCCCGTTCGCTTGTTCGCCAGACTTCGCCATAAAAACGTTCCAAGGAGCTCTCCCATTGTCTCGTGGCCCTTTTACGAGCTCCGTTTTGTGAAGCTGTTATTGTTTGCGGTTGATAAACATCTCGCCACTAGGTAGGTAGGGATCATCGTCACTTTTGCCGATGGTTTATTTTAATGCAGATCCTTCTGTCAATTATTGGTGTTTTGAATGCTTCGTTATAAAGACCGTTTTTTGTAGGATGGAGTTAATGAATAAGGATTTGTTGAAGTTCACAAAAGATTTAGTTTTGAATCCATCGACGTTCAAGCAAGATCCGAAGCTAGTTGCCGCTATCAATAAATTCTTTACACAAGTCGCCAGGATCCATATGGAAAACAAAGAGATAGTTTTGCCTGAACGCAAGTTAGATTTTATGGAAGTTCAAAATCTATTGAAACAAGTGACCCATACTAAAAAAGGTAGAAATACTTAAGCGTATTATTAAAATATAGTACTTTTTTTTTAAATAATCGGATGGGGTATAAGAATTTCAGCGTGTTATATAAATAACTTTACATAGTTTCAGATCAATCCCCTGAAATTGTTTTGAAAGAAGCAGTCGATGCTAGAAAGTTACTAATTAAAAAAGTAGAAGCAATTTTGAGCGATATAAATCAAAGCGCTGAAATTGGTGACACACCAAAACTCGAAATAAGAAACCAGAGATTATGGAGTAACTGCATTTACGACTTAGACCGGTAACTTTAACCAGATTTTAATACAAATATTGACAAGATATTATTTTTAAGACTTTAATCTTTTTAGGGTGACGCTGAAATCTTTTAACCAGGCAAAGAAGACGACCTTAATCTATTCCAGTAGCGAAGATAAAACAAGGTTTAATACTATTGTATTCGTGCTTACTAAAGTCCATGAGCTGCTTTCTAAGAATATAACGGTTACACGGAGGTACAGTATATTAACCTTTTTTCGCAGCTTTTGATAATTTTATAAGCATTTACATATTTAGTTTAATTTTTCAACTTTCTTTCGTGAATTAAATTCCAAAAGTCAATATTTATTATAGTCAATTAAGTAGAAGAATAATATAATTAAGTAATGTGTGTACCAAAAGTTTTGTTTTGGTACTCGTTGGGAAATATACGTATTTTACTCTTCATTTAGATATTTCAAATTTGGTACTTGTTAGAAACACACAATACGAGTATATTACGGCAATAAACATATAGGTATATATATTTTTTATTATAGTGACAAGACGAGCAAATCAGGTGCCTGATGATTGCCCATATCAGACACAGTGCCACCCAGTGTTTTAACATTCAAAATTCTGCGCGGCACTGCAGTGCGCCTGTCATCCTGAGATATTAGTTGTTGAATCTCATCATGCCCAGTAATTTCGCTGGTATACCATTAGTATTAGTTTTTGGTATTAAAAGGTACTAGTAACTCCATCTGAATGTTACGTATCACGGCCTAAAGCACTGGATTATTTTTTCAGAATTTTGATAAATTGAAAAGCTTATATTTAAAAAATCTTATCAAAAATCAACTTAATATTACAGGGAGCTTTTCTATCAAAACATAGTACGTCTTCGTAACCAGAGTAACCTGGACGTGGCCGTGCGTGATGTATGTTGTCTCCTGGAGACTCCACCATGGAGTCTAGGCATTGTAGCCACTGCCAAGGGTCTAATAGCTGGACCACTCACTATGCTTCATAGGAATGGAAACATTACTGATTGTATGACTTCGGGAGGTAGGATACATTTTATTTTTTAAAAACTTAATTTTTTTTTCGGTGTGAATCGCAAGGTAAAAACCCACTTCCTGGTTTTCAATTTAATTAGCCCATATCCTCACGGAGAAAAAAATTAAACAAAAAATATTCAGTTCAAAACTAAACAGAACAGAAAAAAATTAAAAGAAGATCCTACAGTCATACAAAAATTGAAAAAACGGATTCTGGGCATATATGGGTTAAGCATTACATTAAGTACTTTTTATATAATATCTATCAATGACGATGTTATTTGATGAATTATCTTATAAACTATATATATCTTGCTTTGAAACTCGTCCTAGGTATTTATAACACAAATCCCATAGGTATTTAATGCGATAGTTTGCCTATTTACATGTGTGTAACCTCTATACTCCAAAATTACTAAACCAACAGCCTCGGCGGCGTAGAGGGTGCAAGCTCGACTGCCGATCATGAGGTCCCGGGTTCGATCCCTAGGTCAGGCAAAGTCTTAAATATTGTACCTGCTATGGGACTCTCGGGTGCGCCGGGTGCCGGGCGTGCCGGGAAAAAGGCGTGATTGTATGATATGTTATGGTACTAAACCGAATGAGCTGAAATTTGGTTGGTGGCTTAGTTAGTAGCCTCTGAAATAACACGTAATATTTCAGCGGGTGAACCCTTGGGTTGTAAGTATTAGTAGAAAGTCAAATGAGACATCTTCTACACACGGTCATCTGGTCCCAAACTAGGCTAGAAGCCTGAACTATGGTGACCAAATGACTGATATACATACATACTTATATAAGCTTGTAACACCCAGACACAGATCAAACAGACACGTTCATGCACACAAATGTTCGACCTGGCAGTCGACAGAGGTCAGTTAAAAACCAAAAGTAATTGAATTTATTTTTATGCGGTAGGTGTTCTAATACCACAAGACGTAAACGGAATCACAGAATTCAAGACTTCAGCCAAATACATACTAGTGGTAGAGAAAGATGCTATATTCCAGAAGTTGCTTGATGAAGGAGCTTTGGTCAGATTGGCTCCAGTTATAATCATAACGGTAGGCATTATTATATTATTAATATCGATGAATAAACATAACATCGCACCTTATTTTCAAGAAGGGTTATGCAGTGGTGTTACTTATTCCACGTATAGGTGCTTACACTAGCTTTTAACCGGCGTCTTCGCCCGCACTGAGTTGGTTTTTGGACAATAATTGTTTGTAACTTATATTTAATTTGTTTTAGTAATATTGCAAACGTAGCGCTTGCGAGTGCTAAATTGATGCCAGAGCCATCTAGTTAAGATAATAGCAAACTGTCCCCTTAAACCAATTATAAACCTCACACAAAATGTAGATTAAAGAAAATTCCTTAAACGCGCCCAAACCACTAGACATATATTACTATATTTTAAAAAAGTACACCTCTGATCCAAGGTGAGGTGTCCAAGTACACCTCTTGAAGGGGTCGGCCCTTCATAAGTATTCAGTATTAAAGTTCTTGCGACCGCTAGATAAAGTTTTTTATGTAATTGAGTGAACAAAACAAGACCATCGTAAGCCTGATTAAGTTTTTAAGCGATCAATCGTTCAATACTGTGCTTACCCTCATACAAAGTTGTTCAGTTTCTAATGCCACCTTTATTAGTGTGTATTAAATAATATATTATGTTGTCCTATGCGACTAAAGCATAGGATGCATTTTAGACCAGAATATGTTTCTTCCATAACTCGAATATGTACTTAAATAAAAGCTGTGCACCAGAAAAGCACCGATCTGATGGAAATGCCGCATTATTTCCAGTAATTTCTCTCGACGCTTTGGTTACTCCCAAAATAATATTTCCTATTAATTGTAATAATCATCCTTCATATGATTATCATGTAGCTAACTATTTAGCTGTGATCAAAAGTTGCTATTTACCTACATTGTAAAGAATTTCAAGAATGGCCAAAAACGTAAATTCAATCATAAATTTGCATTATACAACAGCTTGTTTTCAAAATTCAATATTTGAGGGTCATTTTCCATACGAAAATAACAGTGCATTCTGAGATCGAAAATACATAACAAACTGAAGATACATAATAGCTATTTATCAGACACTTTTTAATTGTAGGGTAAAGGTTACCCAGATGTATGCACTCGTCAGCTTCTCTGTAGACTGTGCTGGGAACTGAAGCTCAGAGCACTCGCGCTGGTAGACGCCGATCCACATGGATACGAAATATTCCTAACGTATAAATATGGATCTTTGGTAATATACAGTGCTTTCTTTAATAGCCCTTTTATGTGTTAGATCCAAAGGACGGGCTGCAGCGTCCTCAGCGTAAAAACGCGAACCTATTGGCAAAACGCCCCTTATGGGGAGGCCTATGTCCAGCAGTAGACTGCCTGTGGCTGAGATGATGATGATGATGATCACACATCCAAGTATTTCAAACTTTGCCTAACCAATAATAACCAATTAGATCTTTTATCGCTGACGTAATTCACAAGTTATGAAAAACCTAAATATCCACGTAAATTTGTAGGCATTAGTACATTTCCCTATTTTCAATTTCTCTATCAGTAGGTCATCACCTACTAGCATCGCGATTTCGCTGAAAAGTACTCTATAACCAGGATCAAAGATATTTATTACAACATTAAATCAATAAATCATTCCAACTTTCACATTTACATAGTAAAATAGTAGTAAGTGGACTTTATTCGTCTTCCTTTTCGCCCTCCAAACCTATCCACTATCTTATAATTATTAGGCCCAATCCCACCTCTCATCATCACTGGCCTGCAGCCAGTTGTTCCTGGCAGGTGCCCGACACAATGACGTCATGACTCTAGCCCCTACTGAAGCTCGCCTTTCTCTAACTGACCTGGACAAACGGAAACTGGCCTCTTTGATGCGGAGGCCTTACTTGAATAATGCTGTTGGTAGGTTTTTACCCTGTTGTTTAATAATATTGCAAAATTTTTATACAATTGTAATTTTTTAAGTACTTAGGTACTCTAACATAATTAACAGTTTACTCCAATTTCGCTGCTCAAGTCAGATCAAAAAAAGAGTGGGTTATGGTGAACTCATAGCTCGAATGTCAGGACGCTAAGATTTCTACAAAACATTAAGTACCTACCTAACGACTGCCTTCACCATAATAGGAGGCAACTGGGACCTACAGCTTAGCACAATGTGCGATTTTCCCGGTCTTTTCTGCCGCATACGTGCAAATTTTGGCATATTATTAAGGCATACGTATGTATGCATAGTGTAGGGTTCCATACCTAGATCCCAAGAACATACAGCACCATCTATTAGTTCCTTGCGCAAAGTATGGAAATATGTGGTAAAATAGCCATAACTTTTGATTGCGTTTACTTAGAACTATGATTTTTTACAGCCACAAGGGACCGCAGATCTGAGTAGTTGATATCAATTTCAACATGATAGCTCCACGCGTTTAAAGTGTCTTGACAGACGGACAACAAAGTAATCCTATAAGCGTTTTTTTTTGCCTTTTGAGGTACGGAACCCTAAAGTGTTAAAGACGGGCCGGGCCAACTTTCGCCACGCACATTCATTATTAGGTACTTCAAAGCCCTATCTCAACTAACACAACACTTGACGCCTTACCCTGGTACAAAATGCCCATTGATTTCTTTAGATATCTTAGACTTACCCATACAATTCTCAGGTGCTCGTTTCAAGGAAGAGTTGTCAGCAATGTTATCAAGTGGAATAAAAGCTGAGATAGAAGCATTAGCTCCGTCCACGGCGGCTCTCTGCGATGCATATTTACCTGCTAAAATTATAAGTGCCGATTTTATAGGGTAACCTTTACCTATGAAGGTGCTTTTCAATTTTGTAAAAAATGATCCTTCGACCTTGATGTGTAATAAAGAAATTATTGTTTATAAATATATCTATGTAATAAAATGTTATTTAATAACTAAATACAAAAAATTAAGTACCTATATCTATTATACTAAATCTTAATTGAAATTATTCCCTTTAGCCTTACTGTTAGAATAATACTACCATCCACGTTCTTCGATGCTCTCCATCCTCACTACATCGATTAGGGGATGAGTGAGGAACACATAGCGCCATCTATGAATCTTATAAAGCAACTGTATGTCATTCGACTACATTTCGCTTACCATTTACAAGGGGTGCGTTCTTTGTTCTGAAAGTAGCTTAGGGTGTTCCGTTGCTTGTAGTTTAAATTAGATGGCGTACTTCCACAACAATAGTAAATATTATAAGTAGATATTTACTCGTGACAGGAAAGAGGACCTCTTAGCAGTTTGTTTTCCTCTGTTTACTCCGAATTCAGTAAAACTATTTGATATATTTATATTCTGATATTTTAAAGATGAAACAAAGTATGTCCCTATCATTTTGTTTTTGTTTATAAACTCTAAATTTTTTTGTAATTAACGTCCAATCACGCGAGTAAAATTAGGATTTTGGAAGTTCACTATGAATAAACCAAGGGTTTATAAGAAAAATTAAAATGACAGGGTCAAAGACTTCACTACAAAAATATCAGGAAATAAATTTATAGAATCGGTTAATTATATTCGGAGGAAACAGGGGAATACAAAACATCCCATCATTGACAGCCTGGTTGGCACAAATGGTAGTAACTCTGCTTTCTGTGCCGCAGGCCCCGGGTTCGATCCCCGGCCAGATCAAACATTTGTGTGCATGAACATGTCTGTTTGATCTGTGTCTGGGTGTAATAAACTTATATATGTATATCAGTCATCTGGTTACCATAGTACAGACTTCTAGCCTAGTTTGGGACCAGATGACCGTGTGTGGAAGTTGTCCCATATTATTATTATTATTATCGATTTGGTAATTTTTTCATAGGTTTGTGTCAAATTTCTAGAAGGCCGCGTACGCTCGTAACGACTCACAAAGTCCACTGTGACTCAAGTAAGTCTGTAAGTCAATTTTATATTATTGTGTATACCACAGAATTACAATACTCGAGTAAACCTAACTAGTCGACTCCATTAGTAGAAGTATAATAATATAGTAGAATTTGGCCGTGCAGAAAAAATCTGAATAACACAGGTGACTAGGTGGCGTAGTGGGCGCAAGCTCGACGCCCAACATGAGGTCCCGGCTTCGATCCCCTTATACTTAATTTTTTTTAAGGAATTATCTCTATAATGCCTGCCTGCCTAGCATGGCACGGGGATAACTAGTTTTCCTCGTTTTTTCTCTCTTTCGCGCCCAAATAATTCATATCTGCTCTCTCGTTCTAACCCCCTGGGACTTCGTTTTCCCTGCTCACTGTGCTACCGGGGCTGGAGTCTGGAACTGTGCCCGGTAGATGGTAATAGGTTCCCCCCTATAACATGGGACCATGTAATAGATATTGGTTGTCTATCGGAGAGCTGTTTATGTCATTGTCATAAATAAAATATACATAAGGTTGTCATAAGACCTAATTTCCACCGTAGTACTAATAAAGTGATCAGTGACTTCCACTAAGCTGCTAGTCGCGGGCGGCCGGCCGCGCACGATTCCTATTTATTAAGATAGACATAATATATCAATTTCCATTGGCCGACTGAGCTAGCCGCTAGCGGCTGTAGTTGCCCGCGACTACCGCTTAGTGGAAATTAGGCCTAAGGTTTTGCACAAGCCACCAAATAATAATTTGGCAAAGTTGTGGTGTTAAAAACACTTTCACAAGCCACAAAATAAGAATTGAATTGAATTGAAAATAATAATTGAATTGTCATAAGGTTAGTAATTTGTCAAAGTCTCACATTACACAACCGTCAATACGGAGCGGGTGCGAGCGGGAGCAAGCGTGAGTAAAAATCACATAAAAATGCGATAGCATTGAAAGTGAACACCAATCAAACTATATATCTGCAATAAAAATATTCTCCGTCAATATGGAAAACAGTGCGGAAGCCGATCAGAAAATAATTAAGGCCAGGTCTTACGTCGGCGCTCCATCATATAAGTTGAGAAGTGAACCATCTAAACGGAAGTCTTACAACGTTAACGATGCCATGAAGTCTTTGGATATGGAACTCGGGAGACTTAAAAAAAGTAAATTAGTAAATGGTGAATGCGTCACAGTGGCCAGTTCACGTATGGGTGCGCTCAGGAGTCCGCACGCAAATATGTTCATGGATGTGTCTTCAGATTGTACCTTTGGTGCCTCGGGCTATGACAACGCTTCCATGATGTCCATGAACTTCTCTCACTACGAGCTCGCGAGAAACTTGTCCAACACTCAGTGTAACTCTGAAGGAGCCAACAGTGGCAATACCTCCAACACCTGCTGCGTGAATTCAGTAAACGCTTCCGACAGCAACGTCAGAAATGAACATTTAGAAAGGTACTTCCGCAGCGCCGAAATGTGGAGCAAGCGGTTCAGAGATGTAGGCCCCAGTCGATCCCTCCTACCGGATAAATAGGTTCCGTTGCCTTCCAATAAAACTACACCATGAACGATTATGTAAATTTCAAAATTTTAATTATTCAAAGAAACTTTACAACAGAATAATCTCAGAATTTACAAATGAATCGTATCAATCTATACAACACTGTTATTCTTAAACGAGACGACAAGATTTAACACTGAATAACAATAACGTAGATTGTTAAACTTTTCTCTAGGGCCACCAACGATGCGCTACTGAATACCTACAATTTGAACATATTGAGTACATACAACTAGTTATTATACCAGTACCTAAGTTTTGAGATTCTCGCAAGCAAATAATTCAACCTTGCATTTCCTGTAGTAATTTGTTTATACCTATTTTTAGCAGAACCACAATAATAGTGCATAGTAAAGTAGGTATGCAGTACCGCGTTCAAGTCAATCTAACCGCTAAGGGAGCGATCCACAACACTAGAGTTGCGGAGGCGGACACTACACTGCAATCCCACTGCACTTCACGCTACAGCTTAGAAGATTGCATTTCAGTTTCATAAGATCTGAGCTGCACGAATATAATGTCCGATAGTAAATATTATACATACCTTCAACATAACATTTACAGTTATTTTATTTTTCGTATGCCAAAACGCGGATCCACGCGATTTACTGTATCTGGAATCCCGGCATCCCAGAGGTTAAAGTTTATCATATTTTATATGGAGCGCAGTGCAGCAAGACTTGCAGGGATCCTAAGGACACAGCATTACTTATTGATTCACATTTATTTTACCACATCCATAGAATCAGAACAAACTAGGACCACAATCTAAACTTAGTTATTAGAGATTACGAAGGAACAGATGAACTAAATAAAACATAGCTCAGAGTCGGAATTATGAAATAATTGACATAGTCATCACATAGTTCCTACTTCCTTCAAGAATAAGATCAGGGTATCGAAGCTTCGCTGCAATGGAAGACTAGAGACTAGCAGTACTTTGAAAACGAGAAGTAAGGAGAGAAGCTAAGCGCAAACAATTTCTTTCTAACACCTTCGTGCTAATATTACATTAGCAACCAGATAAGTACATAATTTGTTTTAAAATTAGATTCTATATTTTATCATTATGATTTAAATTGGTGTTATCAGCAGATTTGACATTATTATCGTCTTATGTTGAATTTTCCACTGGATTTAAATAATAATTATATATATACGTAATTACCAACTAGCTAGCGTCGGGTCGCGCGTCACACTCGGCACGGTTTGGTAATAATGCCAAGCGTCATCAAGTCATTATCTACTCACAATATGTTATATAACTAGAGAGTTGCTACTCAAATCAATATATTACACAAACATAATGTACCTAAAATTTAAAGCACCCGGTTTCCGAACTCTCTCGTATTTTAATCTAACTATAAAATCTCAGTAATGTGTGGGTACTCGTAGCCCGTCTTATATTGTCTGTTTGTTTCATAACCTTCGGAGAACAAAGCAATTATTGTTATTACCTATTACAATGGAAGAATTTCAAAGTATCTAAATTAACGTTAACCTTACAATTAATAATTACAACGAATTCGATTCCACTAGGCCCTACGTAATATCAGATGGAGACATTAGAATTATTTAATATTCATTATTTTATATCATTATAATTACGCAATAGAAGAATCACAGCATCCTTATAAGACCATAATGGCAATTGAAATTAATCTCATCGACGTATCGTAGGTATTTAATTATTACAATGAATTGTAAAATTTAGACCAAATTGGCAGTCTTCACAAACATGGAATGTGCGATATGCGTCTATGCAGGTATCCGATAACACTTAACATATATCGGCAAACGTTTATATTCTATACAACAACAATGATTTATTTTATCTACATTTACATGGAAATTAACAACAACAGTATAATTAATCAGTATAAACTATCTAGCTTGCCGCATATAGGCATCCTTTAGGTATGTATAATGTATGTAGTACAGTGCCGTCATTTTGTCTTGGCGAGTCTGAACATAGCACAGGCTCTCCGAATTTAGTGCATGTAAACTCGTGAAAAAAACTTTTTATTATGATTGAACTGAACTGAACATTACATAATTTCTAATATAAATTTGTTTGTATATTTGTTAATCTGGGAATAACAGTTTTCTTCACGAGTTTACTGCGGTAAAGTTCGCAGACCCTATGTTCAGACTTGTCAAGATAAAACGACCGTACTGTATACAGAATTTAAGTTTGATGATATTTTACTATACAATAATATCTACTAGGCTAATTCCTCAAATAATGATATTAAATGTACACGAATACGCGATAGTTTTCATATTAACTAATCGCATCTATGAAATATTAAATCCGGAAGGCAAATCGTCTAGCTCAATTTTAAACCCTATATTTTTGTGAAGGGACATTGAATTAAGTTATACACATGATCGAATGGAAAGTACTTTATAGAGTATACGCATATCTTCCTTTAGATAATATGATTTTTTGATATAATTATTGTCGATGAATACCAAATTAATTTATTTTTAACAAATGTTCATAATGGTTTTTATACGGTCAACTAGGGGGAATTACTTATATGTATAAGTAGTTTTATTAGATAAATTGTAGTTATGAGCCCTATCACAAAATTTTATGCGCTCATAGGTGGCGCTCAACGCATCGCGTTTTAGCTGTTGTAATTATGTCTCTTCAAAGTTGTTTTAATTACTTATTTTCCAAAATAAATAAAACATCGATTTCTTTATGATCTGACGTAACTGTAGGTATAACATTTTCGTAATAATAAAATTTAGTAAGGAGAAATTCACAACTAAGTATTTCGGACTATTTTTAGTAGTATTACGCTTTTGAATGAATTTTTTTTTTTCTAGATGTTTCATACATACGAGTATATCAAAATTTTGAGGCCACTATGAACTAGATCACTGTATAAGATATATTATTATATTTTTATAATATTTACTTTGAACTTATAGTTCAAAGAAGACCTCAAAGAAGTGCTTTCGTACATTTTACGAAAAACTAGCTTCGGGTTTTTGACTTTTTATAAATAGTTAAGACAAAATTAAGAAAAGCGAGGCCGCTATGGTCAATACTAATAAATATTCTCCATTATTCAATAAATTAAAGTTACCGTAGTCTTATAGTTTCTCAGATTAAGAACGCGAAAGTTGACCGGTGATAGGGCTCTTATAGTTAATTCATTGTTAAAGTATACATAATGTCTATTCGATATATAAACACAAGGTAGATGGGATGTAAGCCAGCAAGGTTTTGGGATGATCAAGGTCACTTCAATTATATTAAATAGTCTATAAAAACAATAATTCAATCTATCATTACATAGTTACGGTACTATTTACACTATTTATGAGGTATTATTTATAACAACACTATGTTTTCATTGAACTGTAACTAAATTTTTACATCAAAAGGTCTATTTTTAACATCCCTAAACGATAAGCTCCTCATTACATAGGTTTACGTATCAAATAACAGAGAACTTGAATAGAAAGCAATTCAGAAAAGATTTTAAATGTTTTGTAGTTCTAAATCTGTGCTCAGATCAGACTGGGATAACAAATTATGTTCTAAAAGTCGAAATATCTACCTACTGGAAATAGTAGATACTCTGTAACAGGACATTTCATAAATATTTGTGTTGGTAAGATCCCTTCATCCTTCTTGTCCTTGTGTTTGACATTTTCTACCCCAGATAGATCTGAGAAACACCCGTTTTCTTACGCATTGACTTAACATTGCTTAAAGATGAGTTATATCTCTAACATTTTTACTTATTCTAAAATCGGTCACATTTTGTCTTTCATTTTCAATTCGATTAAGTAACAAGTATAAGTAGAAATAGGATAGGAAAGCTTGATAGTAAAGGCGCAGTAGAAAACAGTTAAGCCTAATTGAACAAGCTCGAAAGTCTAAGTAACAGGATCACAATATTTCCGAGAGATTATTTATAAATTTAATAGTAGAGATAAGGTTCCGAATTACTATAACATGTTTTACTAATGCTAGATCAACGTTTGAATTTATTTTCTATCTAAAATAAGTTATTAAGCCCAATGCACATATTATAACCGCGGGCGCGGGCCGGGCGCGGGTCGAATCTTTGTATTTGTGTGGAGGACAACACACTATAGCTTGCGAGGGTTCTGGGGTCTCCTTGTATTTGACACTCGACCCGTCACACGTCCGTCAATGTGTGTTTTGAGCTTAAAGGTGAACGCACACATATCCAAGCCAAACGCGTCCAACGAGTCGAACGAAACTAATTTTAGAATTATTTGTATAAAATCCTATGGAACCTTGCACACCTACCCGCGTCGAATCGTTCGAATCAGGGCTGTGCGAGGTTTCATAGAATTTCATATAAAGAATTCTACAAATTCGTTTCGTTGGACTCGTTCGGCGTTCGACGCTTTCGGCTCGGATAAGTTTGCGTTAACCGCAGATGATAGTCAAGCTGAGTGGCGAAGTGAAGTCGTATGTTTTCAATGAGGATAATATTAATTCGAAGTTTTAATACAGCTGATTCGGTACAAAATTAACAACTATGTAAATTCATGCAATACCTCATAAAGTTACGAACAAGTCTCTCTGTTGCCACTGTTCGTTAGCTGTAGCCACTTGCTTCTGCAGCTGTCAGCGAACGGATCACACATTCACGCGTCGTAAACTCAAGTTTTTAAACCAATCATGGGGAACACATTTTATTAAAGCACTATTTTCATAATATACATATTTACAAAAAAAACAAGTGATATAATGTGTGGAGCGTCCACTGGCCATGTTTTATCTATCTGGTGGAGGTAGCTTGGTGTCCTCAGGGTCGAGGGAGAGGCACTCGCGGAGATAGTCCTCCATAGAGCGGTACACGTGCTCTATCACTCCTTTCAGGTCATGACCTTCGTCGGCGTACGCCTGGAATAAAAACAGTCCTTTTGACACGCTTGACTGTTAGCTTAGTCGGTTTTGACCCTGCTTTTGGAGTTGCCGGCCTCACCCCGCCTAGCATAGCACGGAGATTTTTCCCCGTTTTATCCCTCTTTCGTGCCCGAAAAATTTACATCTGCTGTCTCGTTCTTACTACCCCCTGGGACTTCGTTTTTCCTTGTTCCCTGTGCTACCCGGGCTGGTCCCGGTTAAGTCCAATTAAAATAAAAAATCTAGACTTGTCGGTGCGGTTTTAGATGTCAGCATAATTCGGTCGGGCAATGAATGGTCGAAAGAAGGCAACCGTGTGAGTGACTCATTCGAATAGATACGGTCACCGATGTCCGGTGGTTCGTTCTAACCGGGTTCGTGTTTAACATACCACAAAATTACGCTTTGTTTTCCCGAAGGGTTAGACGGAGTTCAAGAAATATTAGAAAAGCTCAGTACCGTGAAAGTACAGCCACAATTTGCCAATTATCTTTTAAGTTCTACATGGGGCCTGCCTACCATCAACCGGGCACAAATTCAAACTCCAGGCTGCTATTGAGAAATTTCTAATAGAGAAAACCAACTGCCCAACCTGGGAATCGAACCCAGGACCAGACGTCCAGCAGTGGTGCTTGAAAATACTAGACCACAAAGGTATTATAGTCCGCGCGCGAGCTATTTGACTTCGGCCTTTTGTTATTTTATTTCATATCTCCTAATTACATTTCTCTCTCGTGTCACAGTGTTTCTGATCAAACTCCTCCGAAACGGCTTCACCGATTTTTTGAAATTTTTTGTGTATATTCGGTAGGTCTGAAAATGGCTCGTAAACTATTTTTATACCTCTAAGTATATTACTTAGGGGTATAAAATAGTCCCTTACCCACCCTTGTTATGGTGGCCCGCCCCAAAAGTTTTAATAGATTTTTTATGATTTGGCATTTAAATACATTTAACCCTCAATTTTCACCCTTTGGGCATTTTTAAGAAATAATTTATATGGCTAAAGAACGTTTGCCGGGTCAGCTGGTAAAATATAAAATAAAATAGCAAAAGCATAAGGCCGACGTCACACAGCTTATAATGTACCTGATATCGGAAGAGCACGCCGGCGTCGGTGAGCGCGCGCGCGAGCTGCAGCGCGTGCGGGTAGGGCGCGGAGGCGTCCGCCATCCCGTGCACCAGGTACAGCGCGTGCGCCGGCACGTGGTGCGCGCGCTGCGACGCGTCCGCCTCCACGTAGCCCTTGTAGTTCACTGACGGCAGCCCTAGGATGCGCTCCGTGAACGCTGCGTCTGCAATCAACCACACACTATAGGAAATATAGTTTTTTAGGGTTCCGTACCTCAAAAAGAAAAAAGGAACCATTATAGGATCACTTTGTTCTCCGTCTGTCTGTGTGTCCGTCAAGAAACTTTTTAACGGGAACGCGTGGAGGTGTCAAGTTGAAATTGATATCAACTATTCAGATCTGCGGTCCCTTGTGGCTGTAAAATATCATACTTATATGTTAGCGCAATCAAAAGTTATGGCCATTTTACTGCATATTTCCATACTTTGTGCAAGGAACTAATAGATGGCGCTGTATGTACGATGTTTTTTTCTTATATCATCGGTTTGTGATCCACCATGGTGTCAGAGTACTCATGTCGCCCGAAGGACTTGGTACGACTTAACGACTATCATCTATGATGACAGACTAACGACTGAAAGTATCTTCAATTTCACCATTTTTTTTCAATTTAGATTTGTAGGACACAGCAACCAGCAGCAAACAATAACAACAATCAATGTTACTCGTAATAGCGGGACTACAAATCAGTAGGTACAATATTTTTTGCAGTATTATGGACGTTACATTAAAAAAATGTTCAACAGTGTTCAATAACTTACTATAATAAAGCCAGTCAGTAATAGGCGAGACGGCGATCCCACACTTGAGCGTAGATTGCTGTGAGCCCAACAACATGGCCGTCACATAACCACCGTAACCCCACCCCCACACCGCCACGCGAGTGACGTCCAGGAATTTAAATGTTTCTAATAGATATCTGTAAATAAACAATTCATTATATCACTTTCTAATAGTACATTATGGTACAAGTACCTATGTTAAGTTGAATATTACGCACGAGGTGATATTGTTTGCGTGAGCCAAAGGCGAGCGTGAATAAGAGATACCAAGTAGCGGAATGAATGAATGAATGAAAACTCTTTTTTGCTACCACAATATAACAGAAAATAACAAAGAAGAAAACCTTAAACTAGAAAGAAGTAACAACTGGCGGCCTTATCGCTCAGAGCGATCTCTTCCAGAATGTTCATAGAACAGGTGTTACATAAGACGTTTTTCAACGCTCTTATATATTTATAAGATAAGATCGTTTAGAGCTTGTAACTGCTCTTCTTCGATAGATGTTGACATTTTTAACAAGTAATATTAATTAAAAACCACGCAATGAAAATTTTAGCATAAATCTTAGCTAATGAAAATGGCGCGCTGAAATGGCGTGCCGCGCTCATACCCGCGCAAATGCACTGGCCAATACGTATTAAAATGTAATAAACACAAAATGATGTATTCAATACACAAATTATTATTTGTTTAGTAGCTTTGTAGAGATCGATATCGATGAAGTTTACCACATTTACTACATTTTATTTATAATTACTACTATTTAGTCACTAGAGCGCACTCATATTCAAAACGTCTCGGATGGAGTGCAACAAGATTTTATATAGCAACTTTGTAATAGGGTCAGGTGGGGCAACAGAGAGTTTGGGCGTGAATGACAACATCCCCTCACTAAGATAGACTCACAGAGACGTAATCAGAAATTCACAATCGCCCCTCCTAACCCTGGTTGTTATCTACATACCTAATAACAGCCAACTGGTCAGCGACCTCGACTCCGCCGAGGCGTCCTCTCAGCAGCGCCCGCGGGAGGCCGCGCGCGCCCGCCACGTCCAGCTTCACGTACACGACGTCGTTCCGTGATGACATGTACGAGCCCCAGTCCACTAGGAACTCCTCCGTCACTTGCTGGCTGCCTGGACGACCGTCTCTGAAACCAATAGGAACCTTTAAGGTGACAGAAAAGAGTAAATTATTGAGTGTATTCGTTTAAAGTATTTTTATTTTACCCGTCTTATGTATCATTTTATGTTTTAAGATTTTTTTATTTGTGTTTGAAACTATCGTACTTCTAGTATCTGTAATTTCTCTCCCTGCATGGTTGTCTAAAAGAGATCGCTCTGAGCGATAAGGCCGGAAATCGTTACACTCTTTCTAGTTTATTTTATCTATCAATCTAAAATATCTAAAGAATTGCTACCGAGTGGTATAATATTAGGATAAGTTAGTTGTTTGCCCTGGGTTTTCCAACCCTGCTTACAGAAATATTCACGAGTATATTATAGCTGAACGTCACCTAAAGTTTTAGACGAATAAACTATTCGTTCAAGCATGAAGTAAATTCTTTAGTAGGATTTTTTAATTGAACTAGTCAAATTTTACAAAATACATCTCTTTCCCGATAATCGTGCTTCGTAAAGACTCGTCAATTCATTAAGATCTTATCAATTTATAATAATACCTAAATAGGTATCGAAATCTGGTAGGTTCATATCCAAAAAAAATCAACAAAAAAGAAGCTGGCCGGCATGTAGGTACATAACTTAATATAGGTACCTAACATCTAAGCTAGATCAACACTGCACTGGTGCCAAATACAGGCTTTAAAAATTGGCAGCCTGAATCTCGAAAATGCTACGGAATCAACTGACGTAATCCTTGGCAAGCCTATCATATGAATTGTTTTAGGCTATCAATGTAATGGCTAGCATATTTTTTGTTCTGATCCTGCTGAAAATTGACTAGCATAAAATGAAGTTTATTTGCTTGAAAAAGTGTTTATACATTGCATTAGTTGTTCTTAAGTTGTTTATGACAATGACCCCTAAGAATATTTCATTTTGTATTAAACATCAATTTAGTATCAAACATCAAATCAGTCATTTTCTCAGACAACTGGCCTTCCAGCGGTAACTAACTCGGAACCAGCTTTCAGAAAGAAATGTTATTCAACTGTTCTGAGCAAATGTTTACTTTGACTTACACATGAACAAGAACAGGAAACGCAGCGTCTCTCAGTTCCTCTCGCCAGGAAGGCGGCAGCAACAACTGAACCCTTGCTTTGGATCCACTGCTCAGCTGCACATCAAATGATCTACGAGTCGGTAACGCCAACTCGCGTAAACGTACTGATCTGAAACACCAAATACCAGACGATTCAGTAAAGAAACTCTTGGAAATTATTTATGTCCTATTATGGACACATAAAAATCCATCAGAAAAATATGCTTATGCATATAAAGGACGTGATAGTTGAAAGATAAGAATAAAAAAGTACACGTCTTTTTACTACTGTACCAACTCTACTTAATATGGATTAAGGGCAGGAAGAAGAATAAAAAATAGAAATCCATAGGTACCTATAAGGCCTCGTGTCATATAATATTCTCTCTAGCTTATGTGTTCTGGCATCATGCAGCCCGGCTAAAGGAGGTCCAGGGCCACCGCATTCCAGAACATAATGCGTTATGCCAACTCTTGGCTTGGCCGGAGGGAACCTTGCTCTCCAAAACGTGCAGTTGGCGTAATGCAAGCGTGCAGGCCACACTGCCAGCTCACAGGTGAGGCACCGAGGTTCTTCTCTCTCAGCACGCGCTCTCACAGAGTTGCTCCCTCCTCCATAGTTTGGGTCCCGCACTACATATACGTGCCTCTGCCCGGGCCTGTCGGCACTACCTGCAACCCAACCCAAGCATCAGCTATCTCCGTAATCGGATAAAATATCGAATGGAATACATTTTTGGGAGGTCACACTTCTCAACATCACAAAAACTGAGCACACAAATCCTTGATCTCTAAAACGTGCTGGTCCCGGATGATAATGGTGAAAGTGAAATTTTAGAATGACAATGACAATTTGGTTAGTGCAGGTTCCAATCCAATATTCAGAAAAACACTCAACTGCAATCAATCTAAAT
The DNA here is from genome assembly GCA_947063395.1 of Hemistola chrysoprasaria. Taxonomy (NCBI): domain Eukaryota; kingdom Metazoa; phylum Arthropoda; class Insecta; order Lepidoptera; family Geometridae; genus Hemistola; species Hemistola chrysoprasaria. Next base: position 6,283,394 of record OX346712.1, on the reverse strand, counting down.
AGGTACTTAATTTGATTTAGTTCCTTCACCATATCGGGATGGAGCTTAGGTATGCTTTGCTTGTATTTTTTAGACCCTTTAATAAACAAAAACCATTCATTATTATTTTTGTGACTGGAGTTTCAGACATGAACTGAGTTAAAAGACTAGGACAGCAATATTGCACTTACCTAAATAATAAACTAAATGGTTCTCCTGGTCCCATGCCAGGATCTGTGCTACTTCTACCTTTCCATGTGATAGAACAGCCATTCTTTGTCGTAATACATCCACGTGCTTGATATGGGTATAGTATTGGCCCCCGCCCTCTTGAACCGCCGCTAATAGAAGGAACGCACTCCCGTCTTCTGAATAAACAGGCTGTTGGTGTACCTCTAACCAGGGCTCTTCTGTAGCTTTCTCAGAATGAGTCTGGAAAATATCACAATGGAAATCAAGTGCGCTTTTGTTCGATTAAACAATTCAAGACAGAAATGTACCTCTTCTGTAAATACCTCTGTACAGGTCCAATTAGGGGCATAACAACTGCTGTATACTGTTAAATTCTGTGCACGATTCATCCACACTACACCTACATGAGAATTTTCTTTGCCCACCCATTGGGCTGATATGAGATAATATTCCCTGGAAAAAGAACAATGTTTTTACTCCTTTCTATAAAGGGTTTACAGATCTTTCTGCAACGCTGTGTGTGTTCTGAGGTGTGACTTACATTCCATCTAAAGTACTAGGAGGCTTTACTTCCCATCTCGGCGGCGAGGTTGTGTTTTGGACTGCCACTATCCATAACCACACTTTTGGTATCGAACTGCCGGGCTACAACAAAAACATATTTAGCAGTAATGTGCAAACATTACGGTGTTCCGGTCTGAAGGGCAATGTTACAGCGAAATTACTAGGCATGAAGAGTTTTAACAACTAATATCTCAGGGTGACAGGCGCAGTGCAGTGCCGCGCATTAAACATTAACATACATTCACGCCTTTTTCCCGAAGGGGTAGGCAGAGGTGTACCCAGGACTCAGTCCCTTAGTAGATACACCCACATTTCGCCAGTATGTTATTCATGGTCCCATGTAATAGGGGGCGAGCCTATTGCCATCTACCGGGCAAACTTCCAGACTCCAGGCAGTTATTGAGATAATTCCTAATGGAAAAATCCAATTTTTAACACCTTGCCTGACCTGGGGATTGAACCCGGGACCTCTTGATTGGCAGTCGAGCATGCGCCCTCTACGCCACCGAGGCCGCGCAGAATGTTGAATTTTAAAACACTGGGTGGCACTGCGTCTGATATGGGCAATCATGATGCTTCCCATCAGGCACCTGATTTACTCGTCTTGTCACTCATTATCATAAAAAAAATATTTGAACATAACTATTGAATTGTACCTTAGAGGGTTTTTGTAATAAATATAATAATAGATATGAATTGTAGTTTTTTAAATATTGAACTAATTAGTACGTATTCAATACAACTGTTTTTCTTGATAATACTGACATAGACTTTTCAGATCCCTCGTAGGTACTACTAGTGAAGGCTTCCAACCCTTACGACTATCCCAGTACATATATTACAGTTTATCATGCATCTACAGTTGAAGACTACAAAAGCAGTGACTTACCGTGGGATATCTTATAGTAATATGGTCAGGGAAGACAGTGTGCATGGAGTGGTTGAAGGCGGGCAGCAGAAAGCCGGCGCGCGTGGCTCCAGCGCCGCCGATACCCTCGGAGATGCGCGGGAACTTCAGCTCCGACACGGCGCTGTCGTCGTACTGCACATACATCACCAGGCTGCCGTCCTCCGAGCTCCACATCGCTGATGACGCTTTTGTCACCTCCTCTGCAAACAACAAAAACACCTATTTGAGAAACTTTTTCTATTATAGTACGGCATCCACAATCACATATCATATCAATTATCATTACCATCATCTCAGCCGTAGGAAGCCACTGCCCGCATGGGCAGGCATGTGTCGAGCCGATTGGAGGGGTTTACATTGGCAAAACCCACTAATAGGCTTGACGAGTATTGATTCGCCGGGCGGGTTGGCGTGTGCAGTTTGATGATTTTTTCAAACGCACATTTACGATAAAATGCCTCATGACATATAAACATACCATATCATAGTGGAAATTCATAATCATCATTTGCAACCCATGTCTGTCTGTCTGTCTGTGACGACATAGGACAACCTGGATTTCCCCCACTCTGTTCATCATCATCATCATCATCATCATCATCATTTCTGCCGCAGTACGTCCACTACTGGACATAGGCCGCCCCATAGATTACCATCTAGTTCGGTTGTAAGTGGCTTGCATCCATTGTTTTCTTGTGGTCTTTATTAGGTCGTCTGGTCCACCTTATGCGTGGACATCCTACGCTGCGCTTGTATTTCCGTGGTTACCAGTAGAACCACTGTTATGGCTGAAAATTACCTTGGTACAACCAGTCGGAGACTCCGTTGTAGACGCGTCCGGGCACAGCGTCGTGAGAGAGCTGCAGCAGCGGAGCTCGCTTGGCGGGCGGTCCGGGCCGCGCGAGCACCTCGTTGTCTGCCGCCAGTAGCAGGGACCCATCCACTCCGAGCCATGCCGCGTGCTGCCACTCCCACGTACGCTGGCCTTCTCCAAACAGGGGCATGTGGTGGCTGGAAACATTTTTATGTTGAGAAGCTAAACAAGTACGTATCTAACATGAGAACATATAATTAGGGTTTCTAGGTGTGCACAAATAACAAACATGAACTTTATCATCATCAGTACGTCAACTGTTGGATATAGACCTCAACCATAGCTCATGACCTTAGTTTAAGCTTAATTGAAAATTAAAAATTCTGCGCGGCACTGCACTGCGAGTGTCACCCTGAGATATTAGTTGTTGAATCTCGTCATGCCCAGTAATTTCGCTGCTAACATTGCCCTTCAGACCGGAACACAGTAATGTATGCACATTACTGCTTGGCGGATAAATAACTGGCAAAGGTGTGGTACTTCCCCAGGCGGCCCCCTGCAAAAGAGGCCTACCACTACAACCTACCCAGGGAACAGGGAAAATTAAAATGATATTTTACTTCAAACCCCAAACTACTCAAACTTGCGAAGTCATATCTAAGTATCTACTCTCTGCGGTAACGTAGTAGTAGTATGTTTAAGCTTATGTTCGACGCTCGGTCGATGGTAACTACTGGGAATAGGTTCGCCTACGGACGGACTCCCGTCGCATTAAAATTCAACTCACAAATTTGAAATAAATGGCAAATCGTATTCACGTGTGCCTGTATAGTTAAATCGATGTTTCCCTCCGCGGGACGATCGGTAATAGGAAATATAGTAGTACAAAGATATGACTTGATAGAGAAAACAGAAGGTCACGCGACAGCCTATATAAAATTTGCTTATTTATACTTTTAAATTTTAATTGAACCAGAGTTACAATTTTTGAATATTTTGTAATACAGTATTGTTTTCTAAAGAAATACATAAAAATTTAATATAAGGTACGTGAGAGGAAACAAAATTCTAGGATGAATTTTGAACAGAAATAATCAAAGAGAAATAATCGCAAATAGCTAGGCATCACTGGCTATTTGAATACTATACCTCCTATTGTTTGCAAAATTAAATTTGATCCCAAAAAATATGCCTTAGATATTCCAAGAAATTCCTCCCTTTTTGCACGATTTTTATTCTGAATTCAATATTCATTACCTTAGAGGCTGCAGATTATATCTAAACTCTCTCGGAAAGTAATAAATGTGTAAGGGAAACGAATTGAGATCGTGCAGATATTTTATATTTTCTAAGAAGGAACCGGAATCATGCCCGTCTCGGCGTTGCCAACATTTATATTACGGAGTTCGACAGATCGACTACAATTTAGTTAGGTAATCGATTGCTGCACATTTACATGGAGCTCTAAACGAGAAATGTGAAAACTCTGCATTAATAAAATTACTCTTAAAGGTTTTGATATTATCAAAGAAAGACTTTGGAGAAAAGTGCGGCGAGCGAAAACCAATTTGGGAGCAAAAAATTCAATTTACAGTAGGAAACGTAATTACGAAAAACTCGCGCCTTTTACTTGGATTTTAGAGGTTCAAGCGTCAAATATCAAAAGGGTCTCACTCATTTGTGACGTCATAAACTGTGTAATGCGCCGTAAACGTCCGCTGATAGACCTGCGAAATAATAAAAACTTAAATAGCGTTGTCTGACGTCGAAGTTTCTAACGATTCGTATATTTGAAAAAACCCAATTAAAAGTTATAGGGTACAATGCCTCCGTACCTCCTTGATGTTGTGTTGAAAGAGCACGTAACGCAAGTTCGGCGAGCACTGGTATCCGCGCACATTGAGCTGCCTCTGTGATAAAATAGTTCACTTTAGTTTCAGCTTTTCTTGCTTCTTTGACATCGCTCGGACAACTTTTTATTTTAGCCTTGAAAGAAGCCGATCGGACAAGAATAGTATGTATCAATAGTTTTCTAATTAAAATCTAGAAAAATGAAAGACATTATACCAATAAAAATCTGTTATAGCACTTTTTTATAATTTTCAACTGCAGCAAATATTACTGAGCTGCGGTTGCTGAGCTGAGGCCAGAGCTAACAATATAGACCCGTGTGTTTAATTAATGAAACTCAACTACTCTACATACATAAAAACCCATTTTTATTATTGCAGCGAAAAAAGGAACAAAGATGACGGGAAACGATTCGGCTCCACAATCCACAGGCTTCGTATTTTCATTGAAGTAAAATAATATGTCCATTCGCGTTTCATTTCCGACCATCTTTGAATCGGGTGATATTTTAAAGTCAGCGCTCAAATTTTCATTTTCCGAAGCCCGTTGCCGCCTGCATAATAATGCCATTATGGAGAATCTGGGATGTCCCTATAAATTTTATAGTAAAGAACGTCGACGTAAAACCGACCGCACTTACGAGATTATGCAGCCTTAGTTCCATGTAGGCTCATGTGGTAAGCCCGAACTACTGTAGTACCCCCTTTAGAGGCTGCGCTACTAGCCAATATTTCACTCGGGTTGAATAGAAGAGAATGTGGAGCTACATATTGCAGTTTTCTACGCAAACTTACCGCGAACAAATTGTAGATTGTTCGCGGTAAGAATAGTGATATCGCTCCAGACTTATTACCACAGCAAATGGGAAAACGTGTTTTAGAGCTATGAGGAATTCTTGTTATATAGTTGTCTGTTTATGTTTTTTTTTATGATAGTGAGTAAAAAGACGAGCAAATCAGGTGCCTGATGGTAAGCACCATGATTGCCTATATCAGACACAGTGCCACCCAGTTTTTAAAAGTTCAATTTTCTGCGCGGTACTGCACTGCGCCTGTAACCCTGAGATATGAGTTGTTGAATCTCGTCATGCCCAGTAATTTCGCTGGTTACATTGCCCTTCAGACCCGAATATTTGCACATTACTGCTTGGCGGATGAATAAATGGCAAAGGTGTGGTACTTCCCCAGGCGGCCTCCTGCAAAAGAGGCCTACCACTACAATACAAATACTACAAATGTTTGATAGAGAGAGTTGAGAGAGACAACTCAACCGAAAATATGCCGCTTTCATAAATTTTAGTATGAGTAAACAAAATTGCCAATACGTGACGTTTTTTTTTCTATTGAATCAAACGAGAAACGAATAGGGTGGGGCCGTCAGTTACAAAGTATCACTACATAACGTTAGTCTACTCTAGTTAGCTAGTTAGTCACTATATCACTACATAAAGCGTCATCTTTTGGGTTGAGTAGTCTGTCTTATAAAAGACTAGCGACCCGCCCCGGCTTCGCACGGGTAGCAGAAGTAGGTATAGTGGACGTTTATCAGGAGTAAATTCGTGATACATTGTATTTTAATAGATATAACCCTAATGGTTTACGCAGCGCACGCAAATTAATGACTATTTCTGTTACAATGACCAAACCTTAACACATGTTATAATTTATCGTGGGCTATTTTGAAGATATTGATGAGTACTACAAACCCCTAGTACATTACTTTAATCTACCACCGATAGTTTTCACACCGCATGAAAAATAATCACTTTTTCGATTATTGTGACTAAACCAAAAAAGATGGATATAATCTATGTATACTGTTTTGTAGGTATTGATAAGTACTACAAACCCCTAGTACATTACTTTACTCTACCACCAATAGTTTTCACACCGCATGAAAAATAATCACTTTTTCGATTATTGTGACTAAACCAAAAAATATGGATAGAATCTATGTATACTGTTTTGTAGGTATTGATAAGTACTACAAACCCCTAGTAAATTACTTTACTCTACCACCAATAGTTTTCACACCGCATGAAAAATAATCATTTTTTCGATTATTGTGACTAAACCAAAAAAGATGGATATAATCTATGTATACTGTTTTGTAGGTATTGATAAGTACTACAAACCCCTAGTACATTACTTTACTCTACCACCAATAGTTTTCACACCGCATGAAAAATAATCACTTTTTCGATTATTGTGACTAAACCAAAAAAGATGGATATAATCTATGTATACTGTTTTGTAGGTATTGATAAGTACTACAAACCCCTAGTACATTACTTTACTCTACCACCAATAGTTTTCACACCGCATGAAAAATAATCACTTTTTCGATTATTGTGACTAAACCAAAAAAGATGGATATAATCTATGTATACTGTTTTGTAGGTATTGATAAGTACTACAAACCCCTAGTACATTACTTTACTCTACCACCAATAGTTTTCATACCGCATGAAAAATAATCACTTTTTCGATTATTGTGACTAAACCAAAAAAGATGGATATAATCTATGTATACTGTTTTGTAGGTATTGATAAGTACTACAAACCCCTAGTACATTACTTTACTCTACCACCAATAGTTTTCATACCGCATGAAAAATAATCACTTTTTCGATTATTGTGACTAAACCAAAAAAGATGGATATAATCTATGTATACTGTTTTGTAGGTATTGATAAGTACTACAAACCCCTAGTACATTACTTTACTCTACCACCAATAGTTTTCACACCGCATGAAAATAATCACTTTTTCGATTATTGTGACTAAACCAAAAAAGATGGATATAATCTATGTATACTGTTTTGTAGGTATTGATAAGTACTACAAACCCCTAGTACATTATATTATTCTACCATCAATGCACTTCACAGCGCACGCAAAATTATGAATATGGTAATTATATTATGTAACACCTTGGTTCACAATATTGCAGTTTTCTTACGGATCCCCATTTTTTTTCAAAATCTCATATAGCCTATGGCACTCACACTGAATTAAGCTATCCATAAGTGAAAGAATTTTTAAAATCGGTCCAGTAGTTTCGGAGCCTATTCGTTACAAACAAAAAAACAAAAAAACAAAAAAACAAAGTTTCTCTCTTTATAATATTAGTATAGAATTATTCTACCATCAATGCACTTCACAGCGCACGCAAATTTATGAATATGGTAATTATATTATGTAACACCTTGGTTCACAATATTGCAGTTTTCTTACGGATCCCCATTTTTTTTCAAAATCTCATATAGCCTATGGCACTCACACTGAATTAAGCTATCCATAAGTGAAAGAATTTTTAAAATCGGTCCAGTAGTTTCGGAGCCTATTCGTTACAAACAAAAAAACAAAAAAACAAAAAAACAAAGTTTCTCTCTTTATAATATTAGTATAGATAACTACAAACCTGCAAGTTTGTTACATTTTCCTATAAATAGACCAACACCCTAATGCTTAGGGCACAGAAAAGGTGCGTTCAACGGTTCATAACATTCATTGTGCTTAGTTGTTAAACTCACTAGTGTGTGGTTGGTGACGAGGACAGATAATGTGTTGTTGAAAGTGTCGAGCGCGAGCAGCCCGCCGTCGTCTGCTTGGTACACGAGCTGGTGCGGGCTGACCCACGTGGTCGGCAACCGATCCCCGGTCAGGTCTCCTCGGAGGAACTCGTCTAGCCGCATCCGACGACCCGACCAGTATAGCAACTCGTCTACATATCTGTTATATCAATGAGGCTGTTGAGTTGAGTTGAGGAGAGAGCAAGAAGATTTCAAGTACCTAGCTTATATTCAATGTACTGGCCGGTTGGCTCAGCAGGTAGTGCCCCTGCCTTCTGAGCCGTAAGTCCCGGTTTCGATCCCCGACCAGGTCAAACATTTGTGCGCATGGGCATGTGTGTTTGATCTGTGTCTGGGTGTTATAAGCGTATATAAAATATGCGTATATGTATGTATGTATATCAGTCATAGTACAGGCTTCTAGCCTAGTTTGGGACCAGGTGACCTTGTGTGGAAAAAAAAAAGGTAACCAGCTAGCGCCCACTTGAATAGTAATTGAACTGATCATTTAGAAGTTCCTTTACTATGGAGCCAACTTTGAAATAGCAAAAGAAAAGGCTATTCAAGGCAATTTTGCTGTTCAAGGTATTATTATAGGAACCAAATTTTTGGACACAACTGAATTTTTTCACGATTTAAAAGTTGGTTTCTAGTATAAGTTATTCCAAATAATAAGTATAACGCAAAAATCTTACAGAGCATGCTAACGTATTACGAAAAACACTATGACATATCAGTAAGTTCCCAATTTTTTCTATGTAATTAAGGGCCTCTTTCACCATCCTCGAGTGAAGGGCCGAGTAAGCTACTCGTCTATTGAAGTGGCGAGTACTCGTAATGCGCAGTGATAATATCATAATGGCCAAGTTATGCTAATCGGAACATAAACTGGCCTTTTTTGTGAAATTGACAAAAATTACTTGGGACTTTTACTTGCCGTTTAGCACTAATCGGCGAGTAGTTAATCAAAACTTTACTCGAGGATGGTGAAAGAGGCACTTACCCTAATAAATAAATGGCTATGACGATTCCAGCTATCACAAAACTGATGACCATCAACGAAAATATGATGCTTCTCCAGTTGTGGCCATCCTGACCATAGAGATCCTGAAAAAGAAAATAAGAATCTAAAACTCATCATCTGATATAAATTCTGTGATACTGAAATTGCTTTTATGCAATACTTTAGAAATATAATCGCCAACCGGCCGACTGTGACAGTATGTTCACAGTCGGCCGGTAGAGATGATGGTCTATTTTCTCGCTATAGAACGTAAATTAACAAGATTCAGATCCCGAGTATAAAGAGCGGTTTCGCAACAAATACGTCCGAGACGAATCCGATCCGAATCAGTGAAATACGGTCCGAAGTAGTCGCGTAGAACAATTTGTGTGGTAGTTAACGCACTAGATATGAAAGTTATTTTCTTCATCTTCTTCTGCATTTAAAAAATCTTGTTTTTAAAAATATTTTTTTTAATTTATTTTTTGTTTTATAGTGATCCTTCCTGTTCTCCAAAAAGTCCTCAAAACAACAAAGGAAAAGAATCTAAACTCTTCTATCTTATATGAACTTTTCGCTTGGGTGCTACTATGTTTCGGATAGCATGATAAACAATACAATTTTAGGAAATAAATAAAAAAAAAAAAAAAAAAAAAAAAAAAAAAAAACAATACCTAATAATACGTCTGGGCTGTTTTGTGTAAGATAAGTAGGGAGCGGTCGTTAGGTTATGTCGAAGGCCTTGAAGGAATCTTGGCAACCTGAAACTCTGACAAAGTAGCCCCTATGCATTGACTCGAGAAGCTGAATTGGTTTGCGTTCTGTAAGAGTTGAAATATTTTTATGCAAATTGCGAAATTTTCAAAATTTTTTTCAACATAACAAAACAGAACAAAAGTTCATTGACATTTTATAGTTGCCAAAGAACTTATGTGCCAATCTATATGGCTCAAGCTATACCTAAAGTAGCTCACTTTTACGGGTAGATGTACCACTTAAATATTAGGTACTAAACCTTTTTTAACAGGTTGTACATTCATCAATCATCAGCCGAAAGACGTCTACTGCTGATCATAGGACTCCCCCATTGAATGCCACAAACTATTGGCTTGGGGGGATTTCGCTGTAATCACCACGCTTGGCAGGCGGCTTGATGTCGCAGTAGTTGGGATATTTGGAAACGGAGAGCGCTGCTGCCCACTCTCGGAATATGTCCCTCTACCGGATCTCACAGCTCTCACCATTCAAATGATGATAATAGACTTACTTCTTCCTTGGCGGCCTTTGGGTCGGCGACCTGCAGCGTCTCGTCGGGCGGTAGCCGCCATGAGCCGCCACCTCCGCCGCCGCCCGAGCGGTCCGTGTGTCCGGTGGCGTGCATGCGCCGCCACTAGCGCGCGCGCACCCGCCACCGCGCCGCGCTACCACCCACTCCGAGCCTCACCCGAGCCCGAGCTCGAGCCCTCACCCTCGTCCTGTCTCACCACCAACACACGCGCCATGCCTGCTGAAACAACACATACAACACATTTTTAATTTGTTTGATATTTTAATAGTAACGTGAAAAAGAATAGTACAAGGAATAAAATTATCAGTCGTGTCCTTAAGTCGCGGCTAATGCACGCGACTGATCATTGTAATCTCTCGTCTCGAACGCTTTTATGGCAAAGGCGAATATCCCGCCAGTCAGATATCTTTTGGACGTCCGAAAGCTCAACATCACTGACTTCACGTTTGCGGACGTTTTCTTACAATGTAAATCAATGAGGTTTTTGTTTCTTAGATGTCGTGTCCGACAGCTACGGTTGATAATATAATACCTGCTTGAGACTAAGTTGAAGGAAGCAGACGTGTAAGTAGTCTGCTACGTGGAAAGATGTAGCAGAAAGGGACATGATGTCAACGATAGAGCGAAGTCGAGAAGAAAAGTAAGGAAGGCTGACCCCACCACCATTTAGGATTCATAGCCAGGAAGAGTAAGAGACTTTATCATGCTATATAATATGATTTAAGCAGCATTAAACTATACCACGGCATTTGCGTGATCTGACTTAACGCTATAGAGCCATATTTGACCTCTCCTCGTACGCTGCATTACCTGGACATAATTTAGAATTTAGGCAGTGCCTACGTAAAATATTTAATATCGTGAGAAGACCCTAAAACACGTACTGATAACTCTAGCAGCGTAACAGGAGAAAGCCGTTCTGTATAGGTGCTATTACACTAGTGTGCTAAACTGTGCGGCATTGTTAGCAATCGAACATTTTTGTAGTGCCTCACAGTTCAGCACAATGGTGGAATCGAACCATCAGAGTTACCTTATAAAATTGCAATTTTAAAAATCATTGAACCCTCATGAGAACACTATTCATAGAATACCTATCCGTAATACGATTTAAAGCATAAACAGATGTTGTAAAAGCCTTTACATAAAAGGGTTCCAACCTGTTGTTTACTGCTACGGACACCGGACCGTATTTGGATTCCGATCTGAACATAGGTTCGATACATAAAACATCGAGTAATTTCATATTGATATTCTGAGTTCAACTCGTTTTATTATACCGCTTTGGTCAAATGGAAACAATGAAACAAAACTGACTGAAATCGCTAACAAATTGTACACTGATTTTTAACGCATCATAATTCTATATATACTATGACCGCATGCAACCAAATTTTATCATTTACGGCTAGGTTTAAAGAAGCGTAAAACCATTTTGTCAAAGCTAAATTTTTAATTTTGTTTCGAGAAGTCGGATAAAAACGAGGACCGCGGTCGCTACGCCTCGTCGAGCCACTACACGGCGTAGCACCGCTACGATATACTGAACAGACCACACAGCGCTCTGGTTTCACGAAAAACTTTGTACGTACACTGAATTCCTGCTACAGAATACTTGTACACCAGATTTTATCTACACAACGAGACCATACCACTTCTTACGAGAACATACCACTGTGCATTTCGAAATACCTTTTTCGCTAGTACGGCATGCAGTTTCCTGTACAACTATTTAAAAAATTTATGTACGATGTAGGTTTAAAGTAAATCTTACAAATTCATATTATGAAACCATGAGTTCTTATTATATTACAAGAGAGAGAGTACCATACCAGTTAGTTATAAAGAAAATTCTCGGGTTGGCCATGCGTGTAGTTATGGTTATAGTCATATTTCTTATGTCATCACTTTAAATTTGAAGCGTCATAATATAAAAAAAAAACAAGTATAATGGATTTAAAATTAGGTTAATTAGTTAGAGCAATTATTAGTTAACAACTAAAGCAGGAATCAATTTTAATGGTTCTCACAAATTCTTTAGAAACTAAAAAAATAAACATATTACAAATGCGTACATTTACCACGGTATTGGAGTAAGTGTGCGCAGCGTTGCGGGTAAGTGTAAAATAATAAAAGTCTTCTAACCTGTCAAATCAGGTTATATTTATTTGTATTCTGGCGGAAATAATGTGAACCGATGATATATATTATGTTACTAGATGTTGTGATTTTTATACTCTTTGATCGTATAACGCGGCATTTCTAACTTATGTGTTTTCAGTAATGGTCTGAGTCAGAGTGGAAAAGCAATAGTGTCTAACGATTAGACACTATTCATTTCTACGTGTTTTCTACTTCAGGTGAAATATATCTCGATCAATATTGTATGGACATAAACATATTGAATAGTGAAGACATGTATTAATTTGTTAATTGTTTAGCTGACGTGTATATCAGATACGTAGAGTAGTTGGAGGTCGGCCAACGGTCCCGTAGTCTTTCTACTTTATATACTGATACTATAAATATACGTACGTATTAGATACATATATGTACCTACATTCATTCGACGCCAACTTTACGGCTTCCTTAAATTACTCCAATTGCTTTCGATGCGACTGTTTCGTTTAATGCTATTTTTATGACGAGAATATACTTGCAACATGGTCATTAACAATATAGAGAATAAAGATAGGTAGAAATATAAGTAGGTATACTTCAGTAGTAGGTTACCTATAGTATTTGTTGTATTGTAGAATACGATATTATTAATTAATATCCTTCTAAGACTGTTCGTTCCATTAAGAAGCATGTATAAATTGCCTATATAAACCAAACTCATCTATGGATTTTAAATTACTTATATTTTTTTATTTAAATCGCTCTTTTAGCCCATTTTGTAAAAGTGTAAGTTTAGATATGTGAGTGTGTATGTTTGCTACCTCTTCACGCCAAAACTATACTGAACAGATTGTACTATTTGGTGCGTATAGGTAACTAGAACCCCCGAACCTCTTAACCAAGGGCAATAAGCTATCGTAAAGAAACGTTTAAAATTCCAGCTTAAAATGAATTGCAAAAGCGTGGGTGTAAAGGACCACAGTACCGCTGCAAGCCACATGTTTTACAGTTTCAGGTGCCAATGGCGAATGCTCGCTTCACAAAAATACGGCTGATATTTCACTTTTTGTAGGCGAACTAGAGCGAAGAGTGTTAATTGTAGACTGCGGGAGGCGGGTGGTATACGAGACTGCGAGAGAATTTCATCATTTACCTGGGAATTGTGGTAACATAATTCCCAAATCGCAACGGGGTTGAAGTAGTAAGTACTTTCGAATTTCATCTCCTTTCTTATTCAAAGTCGAGCGTTTGCGACATTCTCAGTCGAATGCATTTTACAGTCGAATGTGCACTTCTCTTATTAAAAGTTCTGAACGTCTGTTTAAAACGGTACAGTAAACTTCAGCCAGGGTGAAAGTTGCAGTGGGCTCAGATTAATGGCTTTCAGCTGTATGCCGAGGAAGAGTGGATGCCTCCGCCAATTGGACATTAACTAACTTGTAATTATCTCCGGACTTACTTTATAGCTTTTAGCCTTGACTGGACGCGACCAGTATTTTAAACACTTATATGCCATAGTGGTAACTGCATTGCAGATGTCGCAGTCACTATTCATCATAACGACTAGGTAATGTTTTACGTTTTAGGTGTGTATGTGTTTGCTTTTATGTAAATTAATCTGATAATATTATGTTACAAATGAAATTATTATTGAATTATAGGCGGATCACTGACAAATAATAAATATACCCAAAAAGACCTGATCATCACACTAATATTATAAAGGTGAAAGTTTGTATGGATGGATGTGGATTGGTTACTCTATCATACCAAAACTACTGACGGGTCTTTAAACTATCTACTATTGGTATGTAGATAATTTGAAGATCCTGAACCTTGCAGTATTTTTAATCCCGACATTCTCAAGGGAACGATGACTTGGGTGAAACCGGGGCACAGTTAGCATATCATTATTAGAAGCTTTTAGCAATTTTGTTTTTGAAAAATAATACAACTTTATATAGGTTGAGTGTCACCACAATGTCAGGTGTAAAGATAAGAATAGCATTAGAAAAGTCAGTGGGGAAAAGAGCCGCGGTATTCAATGAGAGGTATAAGTCTGACGAGTAATAGACTAAAGTAACCATCATGTCATATTGCCCCTAAGCCGACGCACTATACGATGCCACGATGTGTGCAGCGGTCCTGCAGTGAGGTGTTTGTTCTATTGCGTAATCTATGTAAAGGCCTGTGGTACTTCCACCTGAAGAGCAAAAGCTAGACACGACCAAGATTTATAGCTTTAATTAACCGAGCAGGATTTACGGCTAGCTCGCTCACAGCGATTCGACAACTTTGCCGCTATCAAATGAGTGGTTTTAGCGCAGCGTTGGATTGAGATTAATGTTTATTTATACTCGTAACAGGAGCTTGATGTTGCCGATGCGACGGTCCAACTGAAGATATTTGATCGTTTTAGTAATCATAATTGATTATAGTACTTAATATACCTATATTACTGGGTATATTAAGTATATATTAGTACATTGTTTAAGTATAATAACAATAAAGGGGTAAATTATGAAAATATATGCCAGATTGTGGGTGTTTCTTTTCCTACACAATATTATAATTTACAATATTGCTTCATGCATAAAGACTGAATGTAGTGTGTGTTACGCGTGGCCCAAAGATCATAAGCCAATGGTTGTCGAGCCGTTACAATATTTTATTATGAAAAATACGCTCGTGAGTCCTGGCGAGCAGCCAGGCTCTTATTCAATTGTTCTCCTAAAGGCTGTTTGTTTTTCAGCATTAATAGCTAAATATTTTTCGAAGCAGTAAATATGTTTAAACACGTAAAGTTAATGCAGTCTACTGCGATGCCTCTACTAAACTGTTTTACAACTACGTTCCCTAGATTGCAAGTTCATCTTACCTCACGTATAGTTTTCATTTTGTTAGACAATGTTGTAACTAAATTACGGGCGTGCGATAAAGCTTTCATCGCCCTTTCAGCGCTTATAATACCGTGACAAAAAATATAAGAAATATATTTTTAATTCTCTAAAATGAGGTTGTAGCGTATTTAATAAATAGCCCGCGTTATCTAAAATTGAAACAGTACATACAATAAATTCATAACACATATGAGGGTGAGTAAACTCGTGATGTCTACATATTTTTCAACGTTTGTATAGTTTTATCTCCATATCTTACTCCAGCTAAGAGATTGCAATGCAGATGAAGCCCTATACTACTGTATTACCCCTTTATCAAATGTTCTGGTATCTTTTTTCATCTGCGAAATTCCAGGAGTTTGGGTAAACTCTATTCACGAGTATTTATCTTCCTTTGGCGCTATCATCGATCACGGGTAATTTGCGAAAGAGCCAAGTTTGGTTCAACCCTGTATAGTTCGACACAAAAGAGTAGAAACGGAACTAAATTAAAGTGTATGTGTTGATGAAATTGTTTTTACTCTTGTAAAAGACAGTGGCGCCCCCATTATTTTCTACTCTTTTGTGTCGAACTATACCTAACACACGTATAACCACACGATTTAAACAACAAAGTAGATAAATACAGCGTACACATCAGTAACGCATAAACCAACGAAGAAAATGAGAAATAATTATAGACTAGCTATTTTTATCGTAGACTAGCTGTGCCTTGCGATTTCACCCGCTCAGTCTTCGTTACCGTGAAAATACCTGCCGAATTTCAGCCCAGGTTCAGCAGTTTTGGCGTGAAAGCGTAAAAAACTTCCATCCATCCATCCTAGGACTAGCTGTGCTCCGAGGTTTCACTCACTTGAAAGTACAAACTTAATATGTGTTATAGAGAGAGACGTACCACCACCCAATCCGTTCAGCCATTTTGAGTAATAAACATCCAAATAATAACAACTTTCAAATATATAGGTAATAATATTAGTGGATAGTGAGATTATTGGAATCACAAACCAGATTAATATTTAGAATCGGATAATGTTCTCTAGAATATTTCCGCAAGAAACGTGTGTGAGTATTATGACTTCAATTTGAATTTGCTATGGGAAATTAATTAATTTGGATACCTACTGCATTTAGATTGTTTTGAAGATTTAATCTCAGGTTTAAGTAGTCTCAGACAGTATTGTATCAACATTAACATTCTTGGCTACATAGGTTTCTACATAGTTTTGTGTGCTCAGTGCTATTTGTTTGTACCATTTCAATAGATTTATTATACCTACTTACCAAATCGCTATCAGAGTACACTCTTTTTTTTTCATTTTATTATATTATATTTACCTTCTACCTGTTCTAGATTACGTATTCCAAGTATCTATTTATTTATTAGTTATTGAGATAATTTTCCATGTAAGTATTTAATGTTCGCACGCCGCTCGTCCGAATAAACAGTATTGGATTCAAGAGATGTTATTACATTCTGCCCAAAATAACATTTCGGAACAAATAACAATGTGTAAATATTGTTATGTTTTTATCCAAGTAAGCCTTATACTCGCTTATCAACGAAATAAAATCCAATACAAAATAATAACAGAAAGATGCACGAGAAAATCCCGGAAAGCGAGACGGGAGCCACGAGACGGACTCGCCCACGCTAACGGTGGCGCCCACGCTTAGCTCTCACCTTGAGTGGATATTGATACACTCGTGAGCTGTTTTGTGATCAAATAGGTGTCGTCGTCTTTATGTAACATAGTATTTTATACAAGAATGTGAGAATTATTGTGTCACTTCTATTACGATGTGACGAGAATACCATAACATAATTGACTTACCTATAATAATAGGTGTACCAATTCATTAACCAATTTATTTTAATAGTGTTTACTAGACGTTTAATTTTTCTCTTTCTTACGCACTAACAAGTTGAATTCAAGCTTCAAGGTTAAATGTTAACTTCATACATGATTAATCATGAAACATATTAGAAACGATTTTAAATTGCAGATTACACTCAGTTTCTGTCTCGGTGCTGCGGACTTCCCGTTGAGCTACAACATGGGGCTCTTCAAAAGGAGTAGAGTCTTCAAGGATCAGCAAAATACTGGCAATACCCCTGGTGTTGCATGCATTATAGGCGGCGGTAACCGCTCACCATCAAGGCGGCCCATATGCTTGTTTGCCACTCATGGCGTAAAAAAGTTTCTGCATATACCTACTTATTTCTCCTACTACAGAATATATTGTTGGTGACATTTAAACGTGAAAACCACAGGCGTCTTAAATAATCCTTTGATTTTATATGACCTACTATCTGGACAGGCCGTTAGTTTGTCCCCGTGGGCATTTCGTTAAACCCTTCCTTAGTGTACCTCTGAAGATCTTGTTTTTTCTTTGTAATTAGGTCAAGCCGGGCCTCCAATATCCGACGTAAAGAGCGTTCTCAATAATATCTTATTTTATATGAACACATTTTCGTTATAATATCGTACCAGATAACAAAAGTCGAGAAGTTTTAATACAGTTGGTAGCGCTCGAATGTGACTTGATTGAAATGTTTAAACTTTAACGTAGACTTTGAGATTGAACCGGAGTTGATACTGTCAGTTGAGTTCTTCGATAATTTTCTTTCATTTGTTCCAAGCCGGTGCGCATTGGACGGGAATTTGTTTTGAAGCTGAAGAGTTTCACTCAGTTTTGCAATAAAGCGTTAAATCATAACTTCTTGCAATCTTCGTGGTTTCGAGTAACCGAGGAGCGAGATTAATAATTTTATGCTTGAATTTTACAGCAATTAAAGGAAATATTTTATAAAAAAAACATACATTCACGCATTTTTCCCGAAGGGGTAGGCAGAGGTGTACCCAGGACTCAGTCCCATAGTAGATACACCCACATTTCGCCAGTATGTTATTGGTCCCATGTAATAGGGGGCGAGCCTATTGCCATCTACCAGGCACAGTTCCAGACTCCAGGCAGTTATTGAGATAATTCCGAATGAAAAATCCAATATTTAATACTGCCTGACCTGGGGATCGAACCCGGGACCTCTTGATTGGCAGTCGAGCATGTAATAATTATGTAATATACTATATAATAATTCATTTGGCATCACTATTCATTTTCAATTCTCGCGTAGGCACATATGTATAATATATGTACTCGTATGTCCCAACGTAGATCCTAAATAAATTAAATCAAGTTTTTACAAGTTTCAAGTTTTGTTTATTGCAAATCATGTGTACAAAATGGTGTTACAACTAAAATTATGGTTCAACATGATGCCCATTTGAGCATAGCAACTTAGTATTCCTACATGAAGTTATATAACTATAATATGTTTATTTAATTAATTTAATTTGGAACGTGTAGCGGGTCTTATGAATGAATTTTCCTTAATCATTCAATGCAATCAAATAAAAGCGAATAATCTATCAAATTTAATTAATGTATCTACCTAATGCGTCCAATTTGGGTGCATTCAGTGATTTTAATAATGGATCGGCCGTGGCTCGACTTGGCCGAGCCAATCTGTGCACAGATATGGTAATCCAGTGCGGATGTCTTGTACCTTCCCTTTGATTCTGATCTGTTTGGATCTATTGTGAGCTGTGGGATTTATGTATGACTTCATTATAAACGATCCTGAGCAGATATCCAGCATTGTTGTATAGTTCTCAAGATAATTGAAATAAATGAGTATGTTTAAATATTGGATTTTTCCATTGGGAATTATCTCAATAACTGCCTGGAGTCTGGAACTGTGCCCGGTAAATGGCAATAGGCTCGCCCCCTATTACATGGGACCAATAACATACTGGCGAAATGTGGATGTATCTACTGTGGGACTGAGTCTTGGGTACACCTCTGCCTATACCCCTTCGGGAAAAAGGCGTGAATGTATATTTGAGTATGTAAGATCGAAAATCTAGAAAAATTATTTCTATAGAAGTAGAATAACTATGTATATCTACGAAAGTAAATAACTACGTGAATAAACATATAAGCACTAACACAACAAAGTGTTTTAAACGTCAGGCATAAATAGGTAATATGTTAAATATACGCGATAAAATCCATTAAAACTTGTATAATTCAATGAGTAAGTATGTATCACTATGTGGAATAACTTTAAAAGCACGTATCTAGTTTTAACTATAGCTGAATATAATAAGAGTGAAGTACATTAAAAATTCGGCGTCAGAATACAGTTATTTAAAGCTGCACGGTAATCCGATATTAAACCTTTGGGAATTTAGATACCGTCGCCCCGCTCTGTCCCGTAAATCATCGCTTTGCTTCCCTTTGCTCTAATTTCACATTGTGTAATTTTGTGACTTTTGTAGAGGTATATTGTGGCATGAAATGTAGGAAACAAGCCGAGGTTCTCGCTTCCCGTTGGTAGTTAGATTACTTTTTGTTGGAATTAGGAACCGCATAAATGTTGATTGCTATACAATTATGAACTGTAGGGGTCCGCTTTTTATCCTTTGATGAAAATTCAGTTTATTTCGGTCTGTCAATGTAAATATGCTGGATGTTTTGATGCTATGTGCGGTCATGTGTAGAACAAAGGATATAAAATATCTTTTTTTATTATTATGGGCCTTTTTGCAAAAGGTCAGCCCACATTTTGAACCCGTTTTGAACAATAATTAATATGAAATGGGCCATATTTTCAAATATTTTTTTATTTTCGATGCAAGTACAAGGTTTGGACCTATATGAGCGTCATATACGACTACCTTTATTTAATTACGTTTGAGGTCAAATTTTATGCATTTAGAATATTCTCAGCTGTGCGATAAAACAAATGAAAACACGCGGAGAATAAAATTCACCCACGTGTTCCTTTCCACTATATTTTCAGTATCCAGCTTTGCATCATAGGACATAGAAGTTAAGGAATAGCGGCGTATAATGGGCTACATAGATCTAGTGCAATCACGGCTACAATGTTGTTATTGGATTGCCAGTTGGTGTCAACAGGCAGCCAGATGTCACGCTAGGCGTTACTATAGTGCTATGCCAGACACGCTATCCAGATTTTCGTGTTCTGTATTTTAATATGCCGTGGTTAAGAAATCAGGGTAATTTTAGAATATTCCCAGAAATATATTATTTTCCAGACGAGGCAATGGGCATTGCAATTTTGTTTGTTGATAAACCGTGGACGGTCCTCAACTAGTTAGAGCGATCGAGTAAAAGATCCTTCTTTAGCCGAATCTTACTTAGGACCTACTAGGTAGTTTGATATGTGATGCATAATGGATACTGATTATCTATGTATATAGGTAATCTGGGTGTAATCAGGACTAGATCCACCAACAAAAATGATCATGATTCTCAGCTATATATGTGTAACCACTATGAGAGAATGAAAGACAGTAGGCACCAGACTTGATGAAGTTTATCTAAAACAACTAGACTAAAAACAAACCCAATTCAGAAACAAGATTAAAACAGTGCCACTCGCGTGAACTCCATTATAGGCAGATTAAGCGCGAGGGCACAAAGGGTTTCACGAGCGAGTGGCGGGCAAATAGCAGCCGTCAGCTGGAACGCTGTGCTGATTGTGTCGCGGTCGCTCGCTGTCAACCGTCTCATGTCACAGGTCACGTCAAACATCCAGTATGCACCTACAATTACACTCTAGATTGAATTTATATTATGGCGAACCGTGGCGGATAGTGGCACTCCTGAGCAATCAAAACGTAATTAGATAAGTATAGTTTTTTATTTATTTTCTACTATACCTCCGCGCGGTTTTATCTGTTGAAAGTTCCTTACGTATTATTTCAAAATATGATCTACCTACACACAAAAGTTTTGGCATACACGCATGCCAATCCTATATTATCTAGTAGGCTTGAGATAATTTTTGCTACACAAAGATTCATGCTCTTCTATCTAAAATAAATTATATCTGTTCTATACCTTTATCGAGACCATTGCCTTATAATAATGTATCATTATAATATTATAAGTATCGAAAAGAAAGCAAATACTGGTAGAGTACATGATATAGCTACCTATATCGAGATTATATATAGCTGCCTATATAGTATTATCTATTGTAATATGCAGTAACTTTTTACTGTGTAACCGAGTGAAAAAGATCACCCATGCCAAGATATCTTCCGAGAGATTTACAGCAATATAGGGTGAAGCTTCATGGCTATAGGCTATATACGTAATAATGTAAGTTGCTGACATCATGACTCTCTTCACTGCGCATTCAAATTACATAGTAGCTTTAATAGTTTTCCATTTATTTTACTATTCCTGTTGAATTTTCTATACTATACAAGTATATTGTTGGATAATTTTTAGTCTTTGATGTTTGTTTGTTGAGGGCGCATGCCCGACTGCCAATCAAGAGGGTTCCATCCCCAGGTCAGGCAGTGTTAAATATTGGATTTTTCCATTAGGAATTATCGCAATAGCTAGTAGATGGCAATAGGCTCGCCATACAACATATAACATACTGGCGAATTGTGGGTGTATCTTCTATGGGACTGAGTCCTGGGTACACCTCTGCCTACTCCTTCGAGAAAAAGGCGTGAATGTATGTTATGTTTATGCTTTGATGTTTTTTTAACAGAATTAAGAAAGAAAATCTATATTAATACCATCCAATACGCACTGTTTGTTTATGCCATTTGACAGCCTTGTTGGCTCAGATGGTAGTAACTCTGCTTTCTGTGCCGCAGGCCACGGGTTCGATCCCCGACCAGGTGAAACATTAATGTACAACACATCTGTTTGATCTGTGTCTGGGTGTTTATAAGCTTATATTATAAGTATGTATATCAGTCATCTGGTTACCTTTGTACAGGCTTCTAGCCTAGTTTGGGACCAGATGACTGTGTGTGGAAGTTGTCCCATATATAATATTCTCTTCCGATCGGGCAAACGAAGAGATTAACTGGTATTTATTATTTATCAAGCAAATTAATTGTGCTTCCACACGGGCTATTTCCGACTGAAATTATCCAATTTACGCAACCCGGACTGAAGATAATCCACCGCCTTGTTACGCAAAGTCACTGCCTTCACAGGAAATTGAAATTTCTCCCTTCAAACCGAAGAGTTCCGCTGAATATTTATAATGCTCTCCAAGTTTTATGAATCTGCATCGAACTCGTGGGCAAGATAGTTACTTCTAGGCGTATTTATGTTTAGCGAACAGATTTCGGTTCTTAACGATTATGTTGCTTTTGTTTCAACAGGAGTTCGTTTGATTATTATCTGTATTGAATAAATAAATTATAACGTATAAAGATATGCTTGCAAGTGTAGATGTGTAAGACAGTTTATGGGTATTAGGTACATAGCAAGACATACGAGTATTATGTCTCAAGTGTGGCTAGACGCAGTAGAGAGTGCACCAATCTAGGTTCATTACCCTGCATGGCTAAGCTGCTCGTTCCCAGCTCGCAGTAACAAGCTCGTTAGCCTGTCTCAAGTCTCAATGTCTGACTGCCATCCGAACTTAATCCCCTATAACAATACCACTCCTACCAGCATAGCACTGATTCACGGAGCCGTGTTCTGTTTGAGGACCGTCGTCTTAAGGTGCACCTAGATTCCACGGCTCTAGATTCTAGATTATTAGCCGTGGCACAGCCAGTGAGTAAGCTGAATGGGCGGTCGATTACGTCATCTGTGCAATATGGCACAGGTGGGCCCGTGGGATCTCGTCAATTCAATTTATGCTGTTTACATCGCTGCTCCTGTTATATGAGGTAGAAGGTAGGTATGCCAACGTGTTGGACTGTTTGTGAAAAGACGCTTCGCCAATGTTGGCAGCACCTATACATTCCACCATTCTACATTACTGCTGTATTTTCCATTTCAATTGCAAATCTAATTAACTCGCATACCTATAGGTACTGAAACTTAAGGATAGATATGTTGTATGTATGTGTCGAATTGCTCAGTTAACTCAATCTGATCTCGTTCATTAGTTACGCCAGCTTACCTCTGAGCACCTGACCTTCCATATACCTAGGTAGCTAATGACCCTATATTAATGTAAATAATCTATGTATGGTATTAACGTTAATAGCAACTTTTAACTTGGAAGAATACCTAATTATTTTAGGACATTACGTTATGTATTATATTTTTATTTACCTCGAAGTTTCGACTTTTTATTCATATTCATATTCTTCATTGCATAACATTACAAATATAGGTATCTCTATGGTACACATTAATATTATACCTACCATGAATGGTTGTCGCAATAATTGGTAAAGTGCATGGTACATTATTTTGAAATATTATCATACACATATTGTTTCCAAGTAGAATAACTATTCTTATAGAATTCTTATAGAAATTAGCTTCTTATTCCTATACAAAACGATATTTACCGGCTATATAGGAGTTGTTTTGGTTGGAACTCAATTACTCCTGTTAATTTACAATGAAAATTTTAACCTATTTTTCGAGTATTGCGTGGAATTATTTGTTTTCATCGTCTTTCATACTAATACTCCCTAATTATAATTTATACTCCCTAACTGGTGATTTTTTGTAAATTTCCGATAACTTAGATATCTTGAAGTTTATATAAATAATGTTTGTTGAAAAAATAAACTAAAATACGGTGAAGTGTGATATGTATATCGGTGAATGTGTATATCTATATGTTGCTCATAAAATACGTTTTATGGTGTATTTTTCATTTACTAACCAACTTTATTTCGACGGTCAAATCGTGACATATTTAGAATACTCTATAAGCACTTGATTAAGATAATATACGTATATTTTTTAACGTTTACGTGCGACTGCACCTCTGCAATAGGATTTCTATCGTTGCAGGCGGCATGGACACATACAATTACCACCACACACATCCAAGACCCGAGAACAAACACTTGAGCTCATCGCAAAAATACTTGCACCTGCTGGGATTCGAATCCAGGACTCCTTGCTTCGCAGGCAGAGTTACTACCAACTTAGCTATGAAGCCGAATATTTTGAAAATAGTTTTTATAGAACAGATAAAAGATACATAGACATTTTAATTTTAATTCTTATTCATCATCATCATCTCAGCCGTTGGCCGAACATAGGCCTCCCCCATAAAGGAGGGTTTTGCCAATACTCGACACGGTTGGTAGGCGGGCTGTCGAGCGCAGTTCGATATTTCTTTTGTTGCAGAGGACGCTGCTGCCCGTCCTCTGGATTTGTTAACCCTTAGTCACGCTTTCTGGATCCGCGCTGCGCTCTTTCCATCATACCATTAAAATGAACCGGCCAAATAATTAGGATTTTTTTCTAAAAACAAGATCGTACCGTAAACCGGGTGCGCCTAATATTCCTGCGTTCTAGTACAAACCTGGCCGAGCTCGATTTATTACCGACACCCGGCCCTCGCGTCCGACAATAAAAGATAGAATTGTGTACCTCGGAGGCGGTGTTTGTTTGGACACCAGTCTAATTATCTGATTTTCCGATAGCTGATCGCATTTTGCTGTAATAAGCTAAATGACCGCAATTTAGACTAAGATGGAAGTTTAAACTATGTTATTTCCTTTTAGGTGTGTAAGTATATCTTAGTATCTATATACATATTATTATGTATTTAAATACCGGCAGAAGCATTAAATGTGAAAATAACAGACATCCTTGTTAATTGTTATACTTGACCCCATTTCGTAGCGAAATAACTCTAGATTAATACGAGATAAGAGATGTAAATTATTTGGTAAGCCACATAATTATCAGATATAATTTCACATCAGAAATTGTATTCAATTATACATTATTTGAATTGGTAAAGATAATTTATAATTATATATATAATCTTTACAATAATAATATGTAATTAAAATGATATAATATGATAATTAATTTCAAAATTGTGTTCTTGAAAGTATACGAATACCTATCCTTAGCAGTTTAAACGTGCACCCCAAAAAAGCTGTCTGAGTTTTCCGAATTTTAAAGCCATCATTGCAGTTCGAGTTAAGTTTTCATCGTATGAGTGCAGAGTGCCTAGATAAAAGCTTAAAGCTCCAAACGCCCCATTACCAACTTCCTCTATAATCCTCCCGTCTATTTAAAAATGAACGTTTCGGAAAAAACTGTTTGTAATACTCATCCCGGAAGCACACGCGAGAGACTGAATACTGCACAACGAACATTGTTTGCCCGAACCCGACTGACACAAAAGCTACGTAAACTGCGACAAAACTACATTTTTAATGCTTTTATAAAAACTTCTCGGCTTCCTGAAGGTGCATATTGTGAGTTTGTATATTGTGCATTAGTTTCCACAGCATAACATGTTTCAAGTTAGTTTGTGGTATATTTTTGAATGGAAACTGTGTATTGTTGTCATAGTTACAGTGCGTCTGTGTTTTTTATACGACGTGTTTTTAAAAATTTTATGTTTTAATAAAGTGGTAGTGTGTCGAGCCAATCTTTGTCTATTGCTTTTATAATCGTAATATTACAAATATTCACAACATTGTTCGTGATTCGTGTTTCGCTTTTGAATGAAGTTTTATTATAAAACAAATCTTATAACATTAGACACAAATCTTCTTCGAAAAGTAGGCAATGATATAGAAAGGGGTATCAAATGATTTAATTTTTAGAAAAAATCGAAGTATATGGACAGTTTTTTTATAAGCATGTGGAAAAAAACTTATCAACATACACTTATTTTTAAGTTATTATGTAATTCCTTTCCTTTTAAAGTTTATGTTTATCTTTAATAATCAATAAGATGTAGTTATGTATTCCTTAACATTGTCATAATATATCTGTTATTTTTTCTACGTAACCAATAAATAAATATAATTTTTACAATATAAAATAATATGATATGGAATGCATAATAAATAAATAGGTAAACTTAAAAATGACTTTTGCACATCAAGCAATTTGTCGTGGTCAAGCGGTTTACTAATGAAATGAATAATATGTATTTTCATAATATACCTTAGCATAACAACATTCAGCATAATGATCACTATTTTATTAGGATTTTAATATTAGGCACAAATATTTTGCCATAATGTTTATTGTCATAAATACTATTAGCATAACAGTAATTAAGCACAATTTTATAAAGCAGAAGATTAAAAACGCATAATGATATACACATAATCTTCTTTGTCATAAATGCCCATAAATATTAACTCGCATAAACTTTTAAGTCCTAGTTTACATTGGCAAACAAACAAATTAGTTTTCACGTTGTTTGATAAAGTTATATTATTAGTTACAAGTCGGTTCTGGCGCTTTGGCGGCAGTTGTCGCAGCATGCTCTCTTCGCTCGTTCGTCTAGCGCAATGTCACCTTATCTACCCTAAACAACTGATTCGGATTTCGCAATATATTTTTATGCCACATAATTTTTATACGAATTATAAATGCCTTAAAAATTTGTGGGACAATCAATTATGCCTAAACATGTTAGAATAATTACTACTTATGCTAAACTTTTAATATGTTACAGTATTATTATGCTAATAAAAGTTATGCGAAAACGTTATGCCATACAATTTTACGCCTGAAAAATTATGCTAAATGGAGGAATCCCTGGTCAAGCATTATACCTTATAAATATAACTTGATACGTGACAACTGAAAAATTAAGTATTTGATTAATCATTTGAATCATAATATATATTGGCCTTGGCATCTTTGGCAAACGATTTAACATTAAGTCTGTAGAGCATTTAAAACACTCTCCATAGACAATGTGTCGCCTAGGATGACTTAAGAAATTTAGGTTTGCCCACAGTCTACACCACCCTCTCGACCTCCTCGACCTAACTGGTTGAATCCGCAGGAAAGACATGTCGATACGTGCAAAGCCCCTTTGGTTGCAGGAGACTGCCAATTACTTCAGGTTGTAGCCTACTCGCGCCTGACGTAGTCCCCATTCCGGCATGTTCGAGTTTACCTTTTCTAGATAGGTTGCGGACCAACGCTGACGAGACCTATCTCTCCGTAAATACCTGATATGATACCATTTATGTACCAAATTTAAGAAAATATGACCTAAAATATATTTTCGTTCAGCTGTCACGTATCAAGCTATATTTAATAAGGTATAAGCACTGAAGCAGCCCAGGTAGGTATAATTCCGTATCGTAGGTACGAGATCGTCGTTCGTTGCGGAGCAGAATATGAATTACTGGCGCAAGTGGCATTACGTCTCAGAGCAGCACGTGACAAGTGACACTGAGACTATAAACCACGTACACAATTATTATTACAGCTGCAATGCACCACAGACGACACCACATTTTTATTGGCTTGGATATCAGCTACGACTAGCTCGTTCGATCAAGTTGTAGTAATAAGCATGTCTGTTTGATAGATAGATAGATAAATAGATAGATAGATAGATAAATAGATAAACACTTGATTGGTACACCACAAAACAATAAATCTTAAACAGTATGTTACAAAGACAGTATGTTAAATAGTGCAACAATTGGCATGTCAACAATTGATATGTCTGATTGTTAGAATAGAACCAAAAAGAACATTACATAGATTTCATCATCATCATCATCATCATCATCATCATCATCATCATCACCACCGTCCTTTCAGTAATTGTAATTCCTGATTCTACATGGTTGTCTCGAAGAGATCGCCCTGAGCGATAAGACAAGTTTGTCTAGTTTAAATGTTTATTTTGTTTTTTCCTGTATTGTGTTTTATCAATAAACTGTTATCTAATAAGTTGTATAACCTAATCTTATCATCTCAACCATTAGACATATGCCCCACCCCTAGAATTTCATCTAGCCTGGTTGGAAGCGGCTTGCATCCAGCGGATTCCTGCTGTCTATTAGAACGTTTGTCCACCTTTACAGATACAGGATACAGATTTAACTTTTTAGTAATTCTTATTGATCGACAATGAACGGCTTTATTTTTTAAACTATGCCTTCCAGGCAACCAGCCATAAGAGGCTTCGAATTGTTATATTAAAAATAAGGGTATTTAAGTATATTCTGAGTATTATTTTATAACTTTATTAACTCAGACTCAAACTCAAAACTCAAACTCAAACAGATTTATTCAAATAGGTCATAATCTGACACTTTTGCACGTCAATGAAGATAAACAGTACTGAGTCTACCGTGCGTTCGGAAAGATACCTCTACAAGAAGAACGCTCAAGAAACTTGTAGGGCTTAATTTTTGCAACAGATAGTTTCACAATCGTTTATCTTGTAGTTGTTGTTAGTATTGGTGTTATTGTGACAAAATAAATAACAAAATAATTAGGAACAAAACAAAGATAACAGATATACTGAAAAAAATTGACGAACAAAAATGGAGATGGACAGGCCATATGATTCGCGACAAAAGGGAAAAATGGAGCAAAGTAGTCACAAACTGGTACCCCAGAGACGGGAAAAGAAGTAGGGGAAGACCGGTTACAAGGTGGGAAGATGAAATTAAACAAACAGCAGGACCATTCTGGAAAAGGGCTGCACTAGAAAGAAAACACTGGAGTGAGCTAGAGGAGGCCTTTGCCGACAGGCACTCGGATATACGAGACATAAAATAAATACAAATTTAGAAAGTAGGATTTTTTTGTTATATAGTATAATATTTCGAATAAAAGGCTTATTATTATTATAGTTTCACAATATTTGGTCTGGTTACATTCGTTTTCTTTGTAGGGCCGCGATGCTGGTAACCGTAACTGGTAACCGTAGTACTGATTTTTTTGCCCAGTTTGTAACCAGAAGATCGTGTGTGCAAAATACAACGTGTATTTTGCACATGGATTATGGAAACTGTTTTCAAATGGGTAATTTGACTGCCTCGGTGGCATAGTGGGCACATGCTCGACTGCCGATCATAAGGTCCCGGGTTCTATCTCCAGGTCAGGCAAAGTTTTAGATATAGGATTTTTCCATTAGGAATTATCTCTGACAGCCTGGAGTCTGGAACTGTGCCCGGTAATTGGCTCGCCCCCTACTACATGGGACCAATAACATACTGGATAAATGTGGGAGTATCTACTATGGGACTACTACATGGGACTGAGTCCTGGGTATATCTCTGCCTACCCCTTAGGTAAGAGGCGTAATTGTATGTTATGTTATTTTAAATTCAACAGATTGTGAGTATTTATTTTTTTAGGAACTCCGAACTTTTTTTAGGCTATTTCGTGCTAAGATACGAGAGGAAAATTAATAAATAAATGTCATAAAAGTATGTCGCATTCTACTGAAATTAAAACAGTAGTGCTTCCAACTCAATTAGAAATATGTTTTCTGCCGTTTTTATCGGATTAAAAATAGATCAAAATAGAAAACGCTCGTACTTTTTCAGGTTCCACTAGCCCGTGAAATAGAGCTGCAGTGTTTAAATGAAACGAAACGGTTTGCCAATTTTAAGGTTTCGTTGTTCTCTATAATTTATGATATGATCGAGTCGGCAGGCTTCGTAATAATGACAAATGAGTTTTCAATCATTATTGACTGTTTTTCTCACAAATATTTATTTTTAAGGTGAACACATATTTATCCGCCGAACGAGCTGAATGGATGGTGTGCGAAGGTTCACAGGATTTCACATAAAGAATTCTAAAATTCGTTTTGTTCGGCTCTCTCGGTGCCGTTCGGTTCCGAAAAATTTGCGTGCACCTTTAATCTAAACGTATTTTATATAAGATTAGTGCATTTTTACATAAAATATTTGAAAAATAGCTAGTATAACTTCTCACAAAAGCTTTTCGTAGCCAGCACTTGTGATATTTGTGGTAGATTTTGTGGTCAGCTGTTGTACATGTACGAAGTGCCTATTTCAACTTTGACCCATCTCTGACCTTAATTCTTTTCATCAGAATGGAATCTATCTTTTTAAAAGCGTGAACACGTTACATATCATCATCATCTCAGCCGTTAGTAATCCACTACTGAACATAGGCCTCCCCCATAAAGGGGGTATTGCCAATACTCGCCACGCTTGGCAGACGGGTTGTCGAGCGCAGTTCGATGGGTTTATGCAGAGGACGCTGTTGCCCGTCCTCTGGATCTGTTAACCCTTAGCCGGCTCTTACGGCAACCACGGGTAGAGAGGGTGGAGCACTATTATAAAGCCGGTATCTCCACGGCGGGTACATTCATTTAATTAAATTCAAGAAAATTATATTATGCACCTTCACAGCATAAAAGAAATAGGGACCTAGCTGGTCGTATAAAAATGTATAAAAAATAATACCGATGTTCACATATCTATGATATATTAGTGCTGTCTATGGAAAATTGGAAGAGCTAATTAGTATTTACAGTGTTTCTACTTGAATCTTTACACTTCACTTCACAGTTGGTTAGAAAAGCGCCAAAGTGTCCGTGCGCGTTTCGACTAGATACCGCCGTCGTACTTGGCAAATGTGGCAAATACTACACATAAATCAGCGTACCTGAGCTTAGGCAACACAATAATTGATCATACACACTAGCACTCCTTGCAAACTGTTTGAAAGGTGCCGCATCTTCGAAGCTTTTGATTTTAGGTAGTGAGGTATCTTATTAATAATAATCATCATTATTATATGAACTTACATCATAATATTTTAAACGGGTATTAATTATCGAGTATGGGTGGTATGGGGCTCTTCATTTTGACAGTAACACACCTGAAACAAAAAAAATAATTTTCAAAACTTATTTTCAGAAACTCTATATCATAAAGAGAGAAACTTTGTTTGTTTTATAGGGTTCCGAATCACAAAGATGTGCCGAAGGAACCCTATTACTAAACCTCCGCTGTCCGTTCGTCTATCCATCCATCCGTCCGTCCGTCCATCCGTCCGTCCGTCCGTCTGTCACATAGGTCTATTTCATAAACCGTAACAGCTTGACACTTGTAACTTTCACAATATAATATGTATCCCTACTGCCGCTATAACGTCAAATAATAAAAATAAAAAAGTTTATAATGAAAGGTGCTCTCCATACAGGCAACGTGTTTTTTCTCAAAAATTATTTCTTGACTTCGTTCCTGTATCATGAAAACACCATCAGCTAGGTATTTGATTTTTTACAGATTGTGAATGATTATAATTGCTATATATACTACGAGAATGAAATAATCATAACAAAATAAAGTTAATAAATTATTAGAGCGTCCATACAAACCATGATTTTTTCCACGTTTTATGCGGTAACAAATAATGCAAATAGGTATCTACCCATATTTTGTATAATATAATAGCTATAACAAACAATACTAATAATTAAATAAATTCTAATTGACTGCCTCGGTGGCGTAGAGGGCACATGCTCGACTGCCAACCAAGAGGTCCTGGGTTCGATCCCCAGGTCAGGCAAAGTGTTAAATATTGGATTTTTCCATTAGGAATTATCTCAATAACTGCCTGGAGTCTGGAACTGTGCCCGGTAGATGGCAATAGGCTCGCCCCCTATTACATGGGACCAATAACATACTGGCGAAATGTGGGTGTATCTACTATGGGACTGAGTCCTGGGTACACCTCTGCCTACCCCTTCGGGAAAAAGGCGTGAATGTATGTTATGTAAATAAATTCAAAAATTTAAGGACTTTCCCATACATGACACTTTTCGACTTATATTGTTAAATATCAAATAAGACTAATTCTGGTAGTAAGGATACTAATAAAAATATCACTGTTTGCCTAGAGTTTTCGAAGAAGATATCAAAACAATATTTGGCAACATTTACAATACACATATTATAACAATAGTATGATAAACATACCTTATACGAATAAGATACGGTATCCTGTGTTATAAACTTATAATAATAAGTACAGTATCCTGTGTTATAATATCTATAATTTACAATTCTTTTCTCATCAGATTATCTGTAAGAAATTCATAAGACTGCCGGTTGTTTATAGTGTTCCTCATTGTTTCATGTTTTAATAATTATTATTGCCGCCCACGATCCCCTAACTTAAAACCATTAAAATAAATATTTGGAATACGTAAAAATCATAGATAAACAAGGTTATGAACAGCATCAATGAGGTTAATAGTTTAGGAACATTTTTTACCCGTGCGAAGCTAGGGCGGGCCACTAGTTCAATATAAAAAAGAAAAAATAGCTATACCCGTACCTAACATCGTTCACAAGGTCCTTATATTGTGTAAGATAATGCTCCCCATAGTTCCAGGGTGTGGGCACGGAACCCACTAAGTTCACCATGAGTCAGCGAGACGATGCTTCCAAACATTTTCCATTACGGAGCTAAATGCGAGCCACTTTGTTTGAACGGTCATTAGCTGCTGACGAGAACTACTCGTATTTATAGGCTCGTCTCTAAATAATTTTAGCTATTTTACATCCCTCTCATTGAGATGGATGGCTCATTACCGGTCTATGTTTGAAGGTTTCTGTTGACACTGAAACTTATCGGCGACTATACTTTGTTACTGTTTTCTTGAATTTTCGCGAGTTACGTACATCCTATACATTATAAAATGCTAAATGACTCACTGACTGACATGCAAAGCCGAGCCCAAACAGCTGAACCTAGAGACTTGAAATTTGGAAGGGTCGTTTCTTTCGTAATCTAGACATGTACTAAGAAAGGATTTTAGACAATTCACATAATAAGGGGACCAAAAAGGGGTAGTAAAATAAAAAAAAAATCCTTCAATACACAATCCCAAAGTAGGTACAAATTTTAATACGAGTTTGAGTTTGAGAAAATAGCAACGAGTTACAGAAACGTAATTGCAAGCGGGCGACGCCGCTTGGATGTATCTTTAATTATACAGATTCGAGTAGATCAGATGATCTACGTGAATCTGCTTTAATTTTAATCAAAGACATGTGTTATCTAAGGGGTTTATCCAGAGGACAACTGCTGGCCGTCCCCTAGTTTTGATAACTGTGAGCTCTTACGGCAACCACGACTAGAAAGAGTGGGTACTATTCTACAGCCAGTAACCCCACGGCAATACATAGCTTTATATCAAATTCTCTAACGGAAATGGTCTAACGGAATCTGTTAAATTTATGTCTGCCTATGATGATTTTGTGTGAGACCAGGGACCAGACCTTGTATGGCTAGAAAAAGAAGAAGAATTCAGTGCATATAGATTTATTTAAGAGGCACAGCTTACAGGTGTTTTATCCACCTAGATATCGAATTACCTATGTGCATACGTAACAAATAATTAGGTTTATAAAGCGCTCCCTACGAAATTTTTATATAAATATATTATTTAATTCATTATAAAGGTATATGAATGCAATAACATTACGTAGAGTAATTGCAGGCTATTTACCTGGCCGCGGTCGGTCAATGCGGTGAAATAAAATGTAAACTATTAATATTCATTTGCGTAATTTGCGCTCTACCCATAGCTTTAATGTCCCGATAGTACTTTTGAATTAAAATTGAATAAATTATGTTATGCATAAAATAAAGTTGTGTGCCAAAAACATAAACCAACAGTTGCACAAAAGTTTAATTTCGAGTGCAGAGATTTCAAGACTTATTGAAATATTGTTTAATTTATCCGTTGAACTGTTAAAAGTTTGTCTCTCGTTAAAGTTTTGTCCACAAGCTTCCCGCTTCTGGAATCTAGGGAAATAGTTCGTTGGATAACATGCACTGAACTTGAGCTCCGACATTGTGTAAGATCAGAGTACTTTCAAAACTATCTAACTAACTATATAAAATAAAGAAATACCATGTATGGTTACATGGTATCTTCTTCGGATCTTCTCCGTCCTTTGTTGTGCGGTTAATCCAGACGTAGAAGGAGTTACCAATCATAAGCGGGAACAAAGGGGCGTCGGAATTAGGCAATAAGTCTGCTGTCAGACATTCCGATCGAGTGATTTGTTAAAATCGGAGGGTGTAAGCACCACCCGCGCCAAGGTCTCACTGCCAAAGGATGGCTGAATTGAAAATTAATTGGTTAAACCGATCTTGTAAGAAATTCTATAGGTAGAGTTGGTAAGATGTTTTAGGGTAAGCAATCTGGAATCATTATAAGTCTCCGCCTCTGTGACAGTTATGGCCAGTGAGAACATTAATCCAGTGCTTTCAGGCTCCCAGTGGTCTAGTCCGTGCCTGCAGCATTACCCTGAAAAATCCATAAATATCCCGCGAGTTCCGTCGAAGGAAAACTATTAAGAATGTAATTTCGTTCGACAGTGTCAGATATATTGGCAATTCTCAGTGCATATATTCTCGGATCAGACGACAGTCGCCGGGAGGCTCTCGGTTCCCGGGAGGCCCTCTTATCAACCACCGCTGCCAACGAACACTATTTTACATACATATATATCTATACATAAAAATAAATTTTCATGTTTTTCTACCATCTAGAAACATTACCCTTTTCTAAATTGATTATTATGTAACTTCTGCTCAGCTCGTGCCAGTTATAAAACATAATTATTATTTTATCTTGAAGCTACTGAAACAAAAATTTGTCGGTAACCAATAATGTACTAGTGGTACGTATACAATTTTTCAAGCATAAAATTTCCCGTTCCAAGCATTTTCTTAAAGCTCTTTTCTTTTTAAAGGTAGTGTTGAACTGCACTGTAATGAAAATTTATATTTGCGGTGCAATAAGCGATCCAGTTTTATTCTCATCAATAAGAGTAAGCAGTATAGGAAAAAGTTTCCTAGAGAAAGCAGTCTCAATACAGAGTTGACATCCCGCGCCCGCACCCGTCTGCTGTGTCACACTGTGTCGTTTGCAAGAAGCTCACTTCTGACTTTCTGTTCTCCAAACAATAGAGCGACCCGATTTTCTGCAGCAAACACTTTTAGATTACAGTCGAGTATTTTATCGCAGCTCGTGATATTTATCACCACTCTATTCGGACGTGAAACCTTTTAGCCCCAGGCGTATGATGTTAGTAATGATGCCGGCAAAGAGGAATGATGTCGATTTTGGTGAGCCTAATCGCAATTTGAAACGTAGGAACCGAAGTTTAAGAGGTAGAAATGAATTTCCTCCCAACACAGAGCCTGCAGTGGCCCGTAATTTAATTAGGGGGCAATTTGAGCGTGTGCCGGTGCGCGGACGTGCGCCGAATGCCTCGTTCTCGTTCGACAAATTTCATTACCAGCCGGTGTTGTATGCACGCGGTGCGGTGCCGCCCGTCACCAGCTCGCTCCTCGGCCGATCGACACCGAGACGCTAATAAAAACATATAGCTAATAGACGTGGCTCTACGTCCGAACAATACGCTCGCTAGCGCAATGAAATTTTCATCTCAATTTTGCTCGAGGCGACCCGCAATTCCGACGAAACAACTTGACTTTATATCTCTAAATAAACTTTATAAGACAGCAAACCTGGAATAATCTAAAAGGACAAATTGAAAGCAACCGAGGCTAAGTGATTGATGGAACTGTAGCATTTTGTCAGTTACACTATCGGTAAGTAAGAAGCGAAGCACGATAAAGGTTATAAATCACGCTGATAAGAAGTAGAACATTCGAACGAAGCAAGGGAGAGAGACGATGAGCCACTTCGTTGGACAACAACAAAAACTGTTTCAAAGGAACGTTGACTCCCGATGCCCGAAGAGTTCATCGCGTTCATTACTTTAATTCGTAGATAATCGAGGCATGCAAATAGTCGCTATTTGCAATTCAAATGTGGACTTTTTCTACAGTTAACTTTAATTAAGGTTTTGCGTGAGTCCTATACTGTGTTGAGTTTAATCTAATGTAGAAATATGTTGTACCTACCTGAAATATATAAATTAATTACCTATAGTGTTAGTCCAAAAATTTACTTCGATCTATGACACCGAAAAGAATATAGGTATAATAAAGCAATCTACAGCTGGTACAAAATATTGAAAAGCCTCACTAAATGCACATTTTCTCTGTTAAATTAATACGAAGGAAACGATATAACGGAAGAAATATAAATTATATTAAATTGCATCAAAGAGAATTTGAAATATTGCCAAGTAGATGCGTCGCAGATGGGATTGATTTTGCTTCCATTGTGACCTCGCAAAGATGTTGTATTGTGGTTTCACAAGTCGATCCGGTGCGGTGTATCTATTACAGTAGGTTGCTTATGGTCGATCACTTTACTTTGGCAATTTCGCATTGAACTGTCCTCCCAACCTCTATACTTTTGCAATCTCCCTAGTTTACTCAAGATCTAAGAGCTGAGAGGAGAGAAGTGAGTCATAGGAAGTGGGAGCTGGTGTAGTCGGGAACTAGGAAGTTAGACCTTAATTTTTTGAGAGTTGAGAGTAAGGAGTGGGTCGTTGTCAAATATTAGAAGACGAACCGCAGCTGTTTTTTCGCGAACGATAACTTTAATGGAAACGGTTGTCGTTGCAACTGTTATCCCAACTCCCTGGGAGTTTGGAAAACAAGTGGTAGTCAGTGGGTGATATTGATATTGATGTCTATCAGAATTAAGCTGTAAGGTGGGAGATGGGACCTTGAAATAAGGAGATGGCAACAAGCTGCGGTGTGTTGATAATGAACTCGCATCTACCATTTTGGTGAAAAATGGGGAATAATAATGTTAAAAAGATGTTTAGTTCTTTTTCAGAGATGCAAAATGTAGGTATCTCTAAAAAAAGTTAAGCTTTCGCCGAAGTTATAATAGTTATCTGTACATTAAGCTCATGAAACCTGTTGCTCAGAGCGGGTTTTCATTACGCAAATGTCTGCAGTTTGCTTGCGGCAACTTGCTATGCCTCTATGCAGATTGAAAATAGGCACAATGCCTTTGCATAGGTTTACATAATGTCAGAGTATTGCAGTTTAGAATAATAGATACAATTTTTTACTACTTAGTACTTTTATAAGTTTTTTAATCAAAGGTAAGTTTAATAAATTCCGTAGATACAGTTATTAATATTCTTATGAATCGATAGTTGCTAGTATATAATATTATAGTTGTAAAGTCGAACAGTAACACAAAGAAAAATATTTCCAGAGATGTCTAATAAATATTGAACTCGAATCTCAACATCACTAATTATAAATGTTAAATAACCGAAAAATATTTTCAGGTTTCCCTCTTTTCTTTTTAATAATTTGCAATATGCATGCATTCTGAAGCCACAGCTCCACGTACCAGTGTTTGCTTGTTACACAAGAATTTAAATTCTTGATTTAGTAGGAAAAAGCTAACACTTAGTAAATGGGTTTTCTTTACCTTCATTTTCCATGTAAATTAACCGCATATTTAACGGACTGAAAACAAACGTTGTATTATTTATTCTAGAGTACCAAGATGTTGAATAAACACAGTAGTTTTGGTTGTAATTTGAATTTTGATTCAAAATCGAGCAATAAAGATTATGGACTTGTAATAATTTGGATAAACAGAGAAGTTTACAAAGAAAAAACCTTAACTTAAAACGAGCGTTTTGTACAGTAACACAATTATAAAAAGAAAAAGCAATTAATTCTATAACACTAGAAAATTATTAACCACTATCTACTCGAAGTAAGAAATACCAATTTGAGGACTGAATATTTCGGAATTTTCATTTCTAGTGGTCATTTAAGCAGCGGCTCGAGATAACGTCGCTCACATTTGCACCGAGCTCCTGAGGTTGAAATATGAACGCTCGTTAGTTCACTAGAAAAAACTAATTAAAAGGTAGGGAGCTGATAATAAGCTTTATGACCTGGTTTTAAAAATTACATACTACACACGTCTATAAAAATTCTGACATCATTATGAACACGCATTTGTGAGTTCTCACTCGGTACTTTGTCACGACAATCGTCCTAAAAGTGGGACTAAATATTATGTCCTGAAATCGGTCGCCATTAGATTCTAGATTGACCATAATAACATGAGTGGATCTGCTTACGACATACCAAATTCCTTTTTATATGTTAGGCTATTCTACTCAACGAGCCTAGTAGACACTAACCAACACACTCGTAAATAAGATGCTTGAATGTCTTTTGCATATTATGCAACTTATTTGAACCTATTTCGAGTATTAGTATAGTCTTTTATCGACGGTGTAAACTGATTGTGGTTGGTTTCATTAGGCTATTTGGCGTTAGTCGTAAATTTTATATTTCTAATACGGCGTCCCTCGCAATAAAGTGACGTCCAACCGTCCGGAAGCGTTGATACAATGTCGGTGATTCGTTCCGATTGATCAACGTAGCATGAGCAAATTGCTCAATTAGTTTACAATAGCACCACTGTACAGCCGTAAAACTGTGTTATGATCAATTCGTGTTCTGACGCGTAAAGCGGGTTTTATGTGTTTATAAATGGTCGTTAGTTTATGGATTATTGAGATCGTCAATCGCGTTGGACGACGGGTGTCTGGTTTATCACTGCTGCTGTGAAAATAACCTGGGTACTTCAGGTTTGACAAAAAAGCACAGGAACATTGCTCATATAATATGAGAAATAGGTTATTTATGTTATATCTCTTATCACATATTATTATACATGATTATATATTATTGACAGCCTCGGTGGCTCAGATGGTAGTAACTCTGCTTTCTATGCCGCAGGCCCCGGGTTCGATCACCGGCCAGGTCAAACATTTGTGTGCATGAACATGTCTGTTTGATGTGTGTCTGGGTGTTATAAAACATAACATAACATACATTCACGCCTTTTTCCCGAAGGGGTAGGCAGAGGTGTACCCAGGACTCAGTCCCATAGTAGATACACACACATTTCGCCAGTATGTTATTGGTCCCATGTAATAGGGGGCGAGCCTATTGCCATCTACCGGGCACAGTTCCAGACTCCAGGCAGTTATTGAGATAATTCCTAATGGAAAAATCCAATATTTAACACTTTGCCTGACCTGGGGATCGAACCCGGGACCTCTTGGTTGGCAGTCGAGCATGTGCCCTCTACGCCACCGAGGCAGTCCTGGGTGTCCTGGGTGTTATAAGCTTATAAAAGTATGTATATCAGTCATCTGGTTACTATAGTACAGGCTGATAGCCTAGTTTGGGACCAGGTGACCGTGTGTGGAAGTTGTCCCATATTATTATATTGTTGTTATAGGCAGTATATAATAATATATACAACTTTCTTCTTTTTTCATTCCGTGTAGTTTTACATTCAGAATTACTAAATTTAGTAAAATGATTTTCTGCATATTCTAAATGTCGGCGTTAATAAATACAGTCCCGTTGTTACATTATACCGCGTGCCTAGTGCCTACTCAACCGCTGTTATGGAAACGTCCACGGTTCCCCGATAATTCCTCATTCTACCTTTCCCCACGTTAATCTATCTCTCACACTTACAAAACCCTCAAACAACCTAGACTAGACCGTATCACCATCGTGTAACGTGTAAAACCAAACGGAGCCTAAGTCGTTACACGCAAATGTAAGCCGCTCGACACATTTGAGTCAGATGAATGCTCTGAAGGCAGGTTCATTAGTGCTCACAGGACCGTCCGTTTTCGTTCGCAGCAAATAAAATGAATAAAAATAATAAAAATTGAGGTATATCCCCTCCAACATGGGAATACTATGAATATAATTGTATCTGGAAAGAGTATCAGCAGAGTATATATTATGTCAGAGAGTAATATTATTGCTAGATAGAGCATTTACAGAGAGCTGTAAATGCTATAGCAGTCGATATCTGTTTTTGGTAAATAAATGTAGGTGTACTTTACACCGTGAATTATTATACTAAACCGTATATTCTAGATAAACATTTAGTGACGTGAAGTGGCACGATGGACTTAGTAAATGGAGTTAGTAGATGGAGACTTAGTATTAAGACTTAGTAAATGGAGACTTAGTATTGGAGTAGTCAATGTCTGGAATTCGTTGCGTTATGGATCAAGTGAATGGTGAATTAGACATACAAAATTCAACATTCGGTAAGAACTTTCTCGACTCGACTTAGTTTTCTCCGAATATTCACGTCTAATATTAGGAAAATGCTTTTCAAGAGCTTTTCGACTAATATATTTATAAACCCTAACAATACACTTGCTTAGCCCAAACGTACTCGTATAAAGTGAAAGAATTAAGACCGTGTCACGAACTCCGCGAACCCTTGTGACGTTTAATTGGGAAGGGAAAACAAAGAAGATAATTTAATTTATATCGCAAAGGAGCGCAAGGCAACTGTTCTACGTTTTGCTATGTATACTCGTAACAATGAAGCAAACCTTATTTTCGATAAAAAGAACCGAGTGCCTCACGAGTTTTCTAATAGGGACAAAGCTCTCTGCTGCAGTTTAATTGATGTTTTATTTAATCTACATAGTACCTGAACCTACAGGTGTTACACTGATTATTGATCATCTTATGGCAAAATAAGGTAAGGGCTTAATTGAATTGACTCTTTAACAAACATAAGCATCGATCTCTTCCCTATTAAACGTTACCTTCAGCTTTTAGAATACTTAGTTAACTAAAACTTTGTCATTGTTATCTTCTCCCTCAGATTTTTTGTCTCGCTGTCTTTATAACGCTACCTTCACTCAATTGTCTGCGGTTCCTTCGCTGTTTCCGGGCGGGCTGTCATCTTTACTTTGATTTTCTTGTGTTTTGTTCACAAGTTCGGTGTTCGTGTATATTCGATGAAAATAATATAGAAGTTGTTCCTTTTTCTTCTTGCATCCTGTTCTGATCTGTGGTTCTGATTATACAATCATTAACTATTAACATCTGAGTATACACTCAGTTACTCAGTTTTGATTTCAATATTACATTTAAGAACCGCTATTCTAAACTTTTGCCGAGTTTGGAAAGTGCAATTTATATAATACAAAAACAATAATAGAGGGAGAGAACTAGAAATTATGTAAATCTCATAAAAAAGGATTAGTTAATTCAACGGTTCAAAGGACTATGTGGATTGCTCACATTAGTAAACTGTAAACTGTAGATCATACTCGTACGAGTATATCACAAGCACGTTACACCTAATTACTTTAATTGGTCATGCAAATGAAAGCAGCTTGATTTAATATAAAAGTTTATTTTATGTTCCACAAATATTGTATTTAAAATATAACTTAAGCTTAGGGTTTGCCGACGCGAGACCAAAGTTAGGATAACGCGCCGCGGTCCAGTCGACGATTTTGTGACTAGAGGCCCCGATGACTGTCGTGAATGTCTTTTACTGAATTTAGTAGTAGATTGCATACGAGTAACAACGCCATGGGGCGAGTGCAGAGCGTAACAACTTAAAAAACTATAATATGTTCGAACAGAAGTGAAACAGGTTGCTCAATATTTGTACCATTGCATTTATTTCTGGGAAACATAGATCTTTGCACTTTACGTCATATATGCTTAGCGCTTTTTACTAGGATTTTATTGACGATCCGCTTCCTTTGCCGGCTTGTCGAAGAATGTGTCATTCTTCTAAATGAATGGGTCTGTCTTCTAAAGCTCTATTCAAATTTGCAGGGCGTAGATAAATGTAGATGCGTTCCATAGACATGTCCATGGACTGGCTCGTGAGCTTGACGAAGGTCGGTGTGCTCTGCAGGATTGAGGTTGGTATGCTCGGCAAAGGCTGGTATCGTCAGCTAGCAATCTTGTCAGGGTGGCTGGACTTAGCATGGGTTCGCCTGGTTTGAGCGTTATGGCTTTGCTTGGCTTGGCCTGGCTTGGCTTAGCTTGGCTTGGCATGGCTTGGTCTGGCTTGGTTTGGCTTGGCTTGGCTTGGCTTGGCTTGGCTTGGCCTGGCTTGGCTTGGCTATCAGGCACGGCATGGCATGCCGTCCGCTTTATATGTGCGCGTTACAATATAGTAAAAATAACAATGGTAAAATGTACAGTCTGCACTACAATTTACTGAAAACATAGGTGCAGAGCTGGCATCGCCATTGCAGCGGGCGTCATAGACTATAAATCGAGTAGACACGCCATATCGTAGATTGATGGATGCGACGCGACGCCGACATAAATCAGAGGCGCTAGTGTGACGTTTATGTCGACCTATCAGTGCAACGTGGCACTATAAATAATACAATGTATTTTTGGTCTAACTATAACCAATTTTCGGCTATAAAATATTGTAACTAAACAATGAAAACTTTTACATGCATAACATGGCGCCCAACGTAGGGCCACAATAAGTAATACATATCGAAGACAAAAGAAATGTTACTCGGTATTTTGGGTGTTTATTTTGTTATGTTTTACTACGTAATTCGTAATTTCGAGCATCTATTTATTAACAAAATCGTACAGCATTTATACGACACCCAACGTGGGGCTCGGGTAAAAAATATTTTATTATACTTACTTACTATTCAATCATGGATACACATACAAATTATTTTAATACAATAAGGATTATAAAACGTTACTTGTGATGGTTATTAGTTTTCCAACTTACTCTCTGAGGGTCCTCTAATAGCTTTTTATTGTTTCCTTTTAATTTCATCTAGCTAGCCGCAAAGTTGAAAACTTATAATTGGTTCGCTTTAAAACATCGTTAACAAACTTTATTTTGAGCTTTTATTGTGTAGATACTTTCAAAAATTTTAAAAAAAAACGAAATAAACGTGCCACCTTATTAAATAAGTAAAAAATTACTTTTAAATATTGAGTTGAATTAGTGTTTATTTGGTGAGCTTTTGAAAATGATTGCAATTTCGTCGTATAAAAACGTTATCATATTTTACCATTTGTGGCTTGAAAGAATTATTACATTCATGATTGTAATATGCAGAGTAGGTTAAGGTAATTTTGTCAAGACGTATGAGATGTTTTCTCGTAAATTTTACGAATACTAAAAAATCATACGAGATACAGGCGTACACGTCAAGTCGTATCATGAAATTACGTAATGTTATTTAATACTATGTAAGGAAAACATCCAAAAATGATTCAGTCATGCCTTGTTCCCGTTGAAAAAAGGTAGGCAGAGATTATTTTTTTGCACTTGCTAAGATCCTGACACACGGCTTTCTCTTATCGCACTATTCCTCATTTTGTTCATCAAGGTCACTCCAGTCATACTTCTCAGGCTTCTGATCTGGATAGTATTAATCTTACTTTCAGGCTTCTTTTGCCAGACCCAACATTCACTACCATACGTTAGTTATAGTAAATAGAATAGTGATACCAATAGCAAACCAAACTTCAGCGGATACACAGCTGATAGTGGAATTAAAAACTTCATTAAAAGTAATT
This sequence comes from Hemistola chrysoprasaria, assembly GCA_947063395.1. NCBI lineage: Eukaryota > Metazoa > Arthropoda > Insecta > Lepidoptera > Geometridae > Hemistola > Hemistola chrysoprasaria. Next base: position 6,240,082 of record OX346712.1, on the reverse strand, counting down.
CCAATATAACGTTACATAACAATACATATTATTCTGGAGTTAGCAGATGTCCTTCGCCACAAAATAAATGCATCGGCATATCAGTCAGGGCTGCAGTTCGGCCTCGTCTTGATTTATCGCTCGCATCACGCAGAGGAAACGCGGATTTATCACGTTCATCGGTGAAGGTTCAAAGGTCTAAAGAGTGTTTCATAGAACACTAGTCATGAGGTAGACTGAAGTAGGTACTTTAATTTAAATGAGAGGCTAGCTGCTCCTCGCAATTTGACTCCCTGAATCGTACGTACAAAACAATAAATACAACGTGTTACAATAAGTAATTGTAAGTAGTTGTAATTGTAATAATACTTAAGTGGGTGTATCTATTCGTCCAAACCACTTGCTAGAGACAGAATTGCGACATTCGCAAAAAAAAATCAACTTCCCATGCAAATCTACCAATCAGCTGATCCGTATTGTATGGGAAGTCTTTTGCGAACTTTTTTGAGAATTTCGACATTCTTTTCTTGCAAGTTGTATAGTTTTATGGGTAGATGTTCCCCTTTAGTATTATTATACCTTTTCTAACACATTGTATATCTTATGCGAGGATCAAACATGACAGGTAACAAATACTTAAATACACACGACATATTCAACCGAACTCTCATTTACAATTTGTAGGAATGCAATGATTACCAAAACAATTTTGCTGTCTGAAAGTCCTGTTATTTGTTGATAATTTTCTAGAACTATAGAAAGCCTCTAAAATTGTAAATCGGCAATTACAATGAATTAAATTAATAAACAAACAATGGATTCTTTAGGCTACTTAATAAATGCCTATTACGAAGCGCATAAGTCGCGTGCCCTTTCCAATTTGCCAAGGAAATGACTTCTAACGTCAGGGCCGGACTGGGACCTTCGCCTGTTTTAAAGTAATCCGTAACGTGCCTGACTTGAACGAGGACATAAAAAGCTATTTACTACTATTTGGGGTTACTTAGTAGCTTGAGATACAAACACGTGACGCTTGCGGTGTGTTGATAATGATGTACGTTTAAATTGTTTCTCATACAGATTCATTAACGAAAGATGTCACATTCAACACATTAAACAACATATTCAGCATAACGTATGTGAATAAGGATTACGTAACATAGCATCTAGCCTATACAACGGCTTGGCGTGACTTTATATTAAATAGTAACGTAATTTAGATTAAATAGTAAAGTAATTTATATTAAATAGTAACGTAAGCATTTGAATATCGGGAAACTGGGTAAACGTCGAATCATGATAAATATTCCGTAATAAATGATAGTTTTTTGATTTGCTCGTCTTGTCAATCACTAACATAAAAAAGTAACGTAATGACCAAAAAAAAAAAACAATAATCGACAATACTAAAAGGCTACCACATAGCTACGGTTCTTATCCCTTCATCCAAAGCTTCGTTATGAAATATTTCAACCAAAGGACCATGATTTTGTTATTTTGCTGTCCGTCCACTAAACCAGTATGTAATATGACTGTATTCGACACGGAGACAAATGCAAAACGGTGTACCCTGCACACTATAACGTATCAACACCGTTCTCATAGAAATTGTAGACGGCGAGCTAACGCTCCGTGCACGGCACGTGACGGTCACGAAGCGGTCTAGTAGAAATAGTTTCATACATTTTCCGGCCCTATAACGTTCCTACTTTTATATTACGCACCGGTACAGTGGGCAGACAGCAAAATATATAAAAGTGGACTTGTACTATGTAATTTTAAAACATAAAAAAACTAAACTAGCAATAATTTATAGTACCAGCAGTGAACTTAGTAAGATTAACATCATTACGACCAATATATCACCTGCTAAAGGTTAATTTTTAAATACAGGGGCTCGGTGTCGGTTTGCTCGTGAAAAGGTGTATTTTATGAGTTCTTGAACTTAAGCAATCTGCTTAAAACAAAGTGTACATAAGTATGAAGCTTATTTATTTTCCTTGCAGTGATTTAAACTCTATTTTAGGTAGATACTAGCTAATGGTTGTTTAATAATGTGTAAAATTGTTCTTTATGATTAGTATTGCTACACCTTTTTGTGACACCTTGTATAAGACAAGGTGTCACAAAAAGGTGTAGCAAGTGTAGTGTTTAGTGGTAAGGTCTGTAGATTTTGATAAATAATATAAATAAAAACGCGCTGGATGCAGGCCGCTTACAATCGGACTAGATCGATATCTATGTTCAGTAGTCAACGCGTCCTATGGCTGGAATGATGGTGATGATGATGAAATAAGTTTCATAATATCTAGCTTATAAATAAATAATTAAATCACCGTATAAATTACTGCCGCACTAATTTTTGTATGTATACAGAATTAATTTTGGCTGATTACGATCTTTACCATTGGATTTAGATCTTAATCAACCAAGGAAGTAAACAACTTATTAACTGGAGTTGCCCTCACTGATTAATAAATGCATTTGTTTGTTAAGATTACGTCATATAATTTATTATTTCTGTCACACCGCCGGTAAAATGTGATTCACGGTACTCTCTCTCCCTGCACGGTTGTCTGGAAGAGATCGATTTTAGCGATACGACCGTCAATTGTTACACTATTTTTTTGTTATCCTTAATGTATTATTTTTAAGGTTAATTCTTGTTTGTAACGTAGCAATAAAGAGTTTATCTATCTATCTTTTTTTTATTTATTCCAAAAAAAAAATTGTTAAATTAACTTGTTGCACCAATAAACCTAATGGTTTGTGCTGGTACATCCATTCAACTCGCTTCGTATTAAACATAAAAGAAAAGTAATAAATATCTTATTAATAAAAGTCAAACTAAAAATCTACTATCCTCCTAGATGAAACACGCAAAAATAAATTTAAAGGTAAATAAAAAAAAGTAAATAAAAAGGTAAGGTAAAAAAAAACCTACTTTGAGTCAACAACTTATCGTATTCCTTGTATCTAATCTGCATTCATTATATAATATACTTAGATAGCAATAGAAAAAACCTTTACTATTGTACGATAAAATAATACAATTTTATTTCGATAGCTTATACTTAATAGTTTTATTTGAGGAATTCACCATAGTAAATCATGTAATTTGATGAATACCAAATAGATAGGTAATTAGTTTCAGTTATTTCATGAAGCTTACATAACAGTTGCAATATTTGTAACCATTACAAAATGAATTAATAAATAAAAACATTAAGTAACTTTTTTATTGCGGAAATTATCGTCTTTCACGAGCCTTGCCGCGCTCAAAATACAATACCGTCATTAGAAATGGTAATGCCACCTTCCTTCCGATTCATATCTCTTGAACATTTGGGTTGTTACGGGTTTAATTATCCAAAAAGATTGCGTGTCGAGTTGCCCTTTTAAAGCTGCGGGAACAATGGCTACAGAGCAGTGGTTTAACCGAAAGACACCACGCCGACGTGATAAGAGGTAGATTAGTTTATATAAAAATAACGTAAGTACAATAATAAGTGTTGTTTGTGGTTATAGGCCTCTATTGCAGGGGGCCGCCTGGGGAAGTACCACACCTTTGCCAGTTATTCATCCGCCAAGCAGTAATGTGCAAACATTACTGTGTTCCGGTCTGAAGGGCCACTACCAGCGAAATTACTGGACATGACGTGATTTAACAACTAATATCTCAGGGTAACAGGCGCAGTGCAGTGCCGCGCAGAATTTTGAATTTTAAAACACTGGGTGGCACTGTGTCTGATATGGGCGATCATGATGCTTACCATCAGGCACCTGATTTGCTCGTCTTGTAACTCACTATCATAAAAAAAATACACAACGACAAAACGTACACTTTTAGTAATGCATTTGTAAAACGTTACATTTTTTATTATATGCATGAACTAAAGGCAAAGTTCACTATGTTTAGATGTTTCCACGGAGGTTTATCACATCGGCAAAACTTGTAATATAACAATCCAGGCTTCTTTTTTGTGCATATCTTTACAATTTACAATATTGCCTTACTCGCATTCGGCTGTAATGTTACAAACAATATAGGAATGGTGTCACAACGCGTTTTACAAATTGTAGATCTATCGTATAATACGTTACCTTCAATGAATACCTTACGTATTTAAATGCTCAGGCCAAGAATACTAACTATTACTTTTTTTATGATTTGAAGCGTGTACACTCGTTAGCATTCTGCGTTGTTTTAGTAGGATATTGCGCGCGGGCGATTGTGTGGAGTGACGGTGTTCTGGCTCAGTTATCTATTCTTCTCATTCACTGATGTAATGGTCGTGTGGTTCCGGCCATATAATATGGCCACACCTTTCTCATCCCGTGGGAGCCGTGAGACCCGACAGAGGGACATATTTGGAGAGTGGACAGGAAGTGCTCTCCGTTTTCAAGTGTTCCAACTACTGCGATCACCAAGCCGCCTGCCGAGCGTGGTGATTTCGGCAAAATCCTCCCATATGAAAAGGTTATGACGCTCTATGGGGGAGGCCTATGTTCAGCAGTGGACGTCTTCCGGCTGATGATGATGATGACTGATGCAATGCTCGAATCTGAACTGTGAACCGGGAGCGAACGCTCCCGGTCATCTTAACAAAACACACATCTTTTAAGTAAGGTCTATATCTATATCTACCTACATTAATTTTTATTTAAAGCATGGCTACTGTTCGATTTAATAGCTTTCCTTTAAAACTGTTTATATTAAGGTATTATTAAAAAAATAAATACCTAGTTACCCATTGCAGTGCTCATTTGATAAATCGAGATAACATCGATAAAATTAAAATGTATATTAAGTCATGACATGAAATTAAACAATATCTTGTGAACGCATAACCTTTTAGCGTAATCTTGTCTTCAATTTAACGTCAGCCTGGCACAGTTAACGCACCCTACCTTTTAAGTAAAATGTGCGACCTGCCCTTCTAGCCATCCTCGAAGGCAATATATTTCTGCGCATTGCTGCTTCCAAATTGTTGCTATTTTTGGATCCAACTATTTTCCTCTCTCCTATTCGTCTTGATAGGGCCTTCGTCGGAAATTTTATGAGTTGCGGAAATGATGGGAGCATCCCAGCGAAGCTGCGTACGGGGAACGGGGGTTACGAGAATTAATTTTGCAAGGTTTTTATGAGTAAGAATTTTTTATTATGTAACATCGATCGTAAAGATTGCCAGTATGCTGTTTCTGAAGATTTTTATCTGTTTTATCTCGGCATAGTAAAGTAGAATTTCTATAACTATTGATTGAACTTAACTTTCAATGTAACCTCAGTAACTTTACCCCGCTGCTTGTCTGAAAGCCTTACATCTAGTAAATACTTAGCTACCTACAAACTAAATATTAATGTCGGTTAACTAATATGGGCTAAACTATCGTATCGTTAATGTTATTAAGAATTATTCATATATCAAATAGATTATTATTTGATCTATGAAATATTAGATATTATGTTTGTTATATAAACAAATAGATTATTACATATATACTAGATCACAAAATATATCTTACCGATACATGTTCATCTCTTTATTTTAAGAGCTATACTTATATATAAGTAGGTGCTTTTAACACTTAAACAAAACCCCCAGCAGTCGTAATGTAGAGACCATCAATCATGGTGGACGTCTCTTAATGAATAGCGACCGATGCCCTTAATCCACTCTCTCACTTCTATTCATTACATGCTGTAATATGCTTACCAAGGTATACCTATTTTACGAGTCAACTTGCCATGGACTGTCAGAACTAGAACTGTCTGCGCTTGTTCGGTTAATACATAGTCATTTTGAAATTATAATATTTCCATTGATATTCTATCTTAAGTAACTACAAACCATCGAAAAATTAATAAACACATAATGCACCTTTTGGAAACTACCGTGATATACTCATATTTATTATGTTATATAACGACTTAACTCACGTTTAAAGTCGAAATCGCTCGACCTAGGTTTCGGACAACTCCGGTGTCCTGCATCGACAGTACGTATGTTATTGGTCCCATGTAACTGGGGCCGAACCTATCGCCAATTGCGCACAGTTCCAGACCCCTTAAATTATGAACTATTTTTCCACCACAATGAATATTTACTGTATATTCATGTTTTATTTTACTTAATTAATTAGTATTAGTAGTTGTTTTATTTTATATTGCTTGATTATGTAAAATCTTGAAACCTTAACAATATTAGCATTATAATCAATCCAAAGTTAAAAGTTTTATGTTCTATTTATTACATGAATTAACTAACTAAATCTACCTGTGTATAAAAACTTTTCCGTATTCATAATTATGTGATTCATTTTGATCGCGTGTAAAATTAACATGATTTGTCCATACATTATCCTTTACAAAGCCTCTAATAATTACCACTGAAACATATTACATTATTATAATATTTTAGAGGATACCATTTCGCGTGTCGATGTTCATTACTGGTACATAATTCGTAGCTAGATTTAATTTCCTAAACAATCGACAAAGAGTTCTGTGGGTTGTTTATTATGCTTGAAATATACCTGTAGTAAAGTTTTACAGGTAAACTTTAAGCAGAAAGTTCGTTTCGTATTTATTACTTAACAAGTCTAATAAAAAACTTTGGAGGCGAAAATGTAGGTATCTTCTTTTTGAAGAGTGAAATGAGAATGAACCACTACAGGAATATGTCACGAACGATATCGTGATTATGAAGTGCGAATTTCGTAACAAGCACCGCATCGTTATAATTCAACTTTTTATGGGACTTATAAGATATTTGCAAGAGAGCAAAAGGTTGCGTTGTCAAAGGCATACCTTCACTATCAAGAGATAGCTAAGGAAGAAGTAATGCCAGCACATTTAGAAAAATCTTAGATTTTTTTTTAACATAGTGAGTAAGAAGACGAGCAAATCAGGTGCCTCAAAATTCTGCGCGGCACTGCACTGCGCCTGTCACCCTGAGATATTAGTTGTTGAATCTCATCTTGCCCAGTAATTTCGCTGGTTGCCCTTCATACCGGAACACAGTAATGTTTGCACATTATTGCTTGGCGGATGAATAACTGGCAAAGGTGTGGTACTTCCCCAGGCGGCCCCCTGCAAAAGAGGCCTACCACTACAATGAATAATGAATAACATCCATATAAGCTATGCATATACAATCATAACGCACAATCACGCCTTTTTTCCCAAAGAGGTAGGCCGAGGTGTACCCAGGACTCAGTCCCATAGGAGGTACACCCACTTTTACCGGGCATAGTTCCAGACTCCAGGCTGTCATTATTGAGATAATTCCTAATGGAAAATTCCAATAACACTGCCTGTCTTGGGGATAGAACCCGGGACCACAGTTCCGGGACGGCAGTCGAACTTGTGCTTCGAGCTACGCCACCGAGGCTATGCCGACATAAGCTATGCAATATGAATAAAAGCAGCGCTTTCCTCTGTTATGTCTGTTATATGTATGCGTTAAAGAGAAATTCTTAGAGTTAATACTAAAATAATTATACTTTCCTACTTTTTCCGCTTTTTGAGAGTTATATACGTCAAGAAACGCTGACACCAAAATGCGGTCCGTGTGTATTCTACGTCATTTTTCATACAAATTGGCATCCGACCGCAACGCCGCGTTGACGTTGACGCCGCGATGCAGTTACGCCGACGTTCGCCTGAAAGGTCGCTCAGATGAAAGTAGATACGAGCAATGACAATAATTATAGGGAGGTAGACGGGTGACGTTCTAACATCGCAATTGAAAAACTTGGACTTTGATTATTTAGCAAAAAATATTTTATGTTATTTTACCTATTAATTTTCTATTTCTCAATTAAGATTTAAGTCCCGTAAAAGATATACCGCGGGACTTACTAGTATTTTCTTCCTGAAGTGACAAAATGGATCAGCTGATCGGCGTTTTTGTATGGAAAATCGAAATATTTTGTCGTGAATTTCAAAATTTCTTCTTTCGGAAGTTGTTTAGTTTGACGGATAGATCTTCCTCCGCAAGTATTACTGCACCCTTTTTTTTAACACGTTGCAATTTTTTTGAGTGTGGCAAACGTCAACAAAACAATGCAGCTATTGAAACTAGCGTAACTTTATTAAAAGTATAACAAATAGTCATTCGTCGGGTTTTTCGTTTATTGCTGCCAAAAACAGGCTTGACACATGAACAAACTTTTAACCATGTGTATATAAATTGCCCTCCTGTCCAGAGCAATTCAAGTACGGCCAACATGAATGTATAATTGGTAACATGAATAATATATATTTTTTTATTTATACAACTGGTGGGAGTGGCGTAGAGGTCGCAAGCGTCACTGCTGATCTAGAGGTTCGATTCTCGTGTTAGGGAAAATGTGATATTAGATTTTGTCTGAAATTTTCTGAGTAACAGCCTAGAGTCGAAAATTTGACTCGATTTATTGAAATGGGCTCGCCCCTTTTACTTGGGACGAAAAACATAATTGGCGAAGTGGGAGTCTACCTACTATGGGACTGATTCCTGGGTGAACCTTCTAGTGGTTTATAAGTACCTTTAATAGGTTTTTTGTTTCACAATACCCACTACGAAGAGTACCTGCTGTGGAAACTCGAAATCAGTAATTAATTGGCCTTCCTGGTAGGAAATATAAATTAACTTGATAGAAGTATCTATGGTATACCTACTAAATACAAATAGGTACACCTCTGCCTACTCCTTCGGGAAAATAGCGTGATGTTATTTAATGTATTATTCCAAATAATTAACACATTATGTACAACGATTTGTGCACAAATCTAAACATATAAAATATTCTATAATAGCAAAAGTTTTGGTGTTATCCTGAAACGTTCTTACTGTCATTTTGCCAAGAAAATGTAGAATAATAACTACATAATTGTTAAAGTGTTTGAATTGGGGCGGCGGTAAGTTGTCCATATTTTTAACTAGATGGCGCCACTGGCAAATTAGATCACGGTATCGTTTGTTTTGTGAAGCAGTGGATAGTATTGTATGGATTTCTATTAAACCAACCAACCGACCAACCTGGCAGTTTTATTGTTCAGTGAGGAGCAGTTATACTTGGAGTATTATAGTGCGCTATACATAGTGGTCCTTCGAGCCGGATTATAAGGAAAAATTCTAAGTGTTGTTCATGAACAAACTGTGAGTACTCGAGTTATTATAGAGCAGGGACTTGTAAAAATTCAAAGATTGAATAGAATAGGGACTTAGAATAATTTACGAAAAAACGACGGAACGGAGAATCTATGCTGGAAAAATTCTAAGTCCCTAATAACTCAAACACTTAGAAAAATTTCGACTCTAAAAACACTTAGAAAAATTACGAGCGATATTAACTTAGAAAAATTTCGACTCTAAAAACACTTAGAAAAATTACGAGCGATATTAAGAGTCAAAAGCTAATCCAAGATGGAACTTATTAAAGTACAAAAAGACATTCTACAACAAATTCAGAAATCTAAAGTAAATTTTAAGAAGAGCCCTAAAGATCGACTCACACGTGCACACATTGAAACCAGAATACTAACAGTAGACACAAAATGGAGGGAATTTACAAAGAATCATCAGGAGATAGTGAAAAAGGGAGAATCAGACGATACCTACTTCGGGGAGGATATCCACGGACAAATGGAGGAGTTTTATCTGGACTTTAAGGCGGAGTTAAAAGAAATAGTCGACAAAATAAACGCATCGAATGGCAACCCACATGCGAAATCGGACAAGGTGGAAAGCGGGACATCATACACTCCTTCAATCAAGTTACCGAAAATCAACATACCGACGTTTTCTGGGCTGTACACGGAATGGCTGAGCTTCCGTGATTTATTCACGTCCGTGATACGTGAAAATCACGCCATGGATAAGGTGCAGAAGCTACAGTACCTCAAGAGTCACCTCACCGGAGAAGCAGCTCAGCTGATAACACACGTTCCCATTACTAACGATAATTATGACATGTGTTGGACTCTTTTGGAAAACAGATATAATAATAAACAATATTTAGCTAATAACCTATTAAGACAATTCTTTAATCAAAAGAATGTCCCAACAGAGTCTGCCACAGCCATAAAACAATTACTCGATAACACAAAGAACACGTTGCACTGTCTTGATAACCTAGGCATTAACACCAAATCCTGGGATGTTATTGTTATATACATTGTTAGTATGAAATTGGATAGCGAGTCTAGAAAGCTTTGGGAGGCAAAAGTGAGTGAGTTAAACAGCAATTCAGACGAGCTACCCAATTTGAATAAGTTTTTTGAGTTTTTAGAAAACCGGTTTCATGCGTTGGAATATTTAGTTCAAGGGAATAGAAAACAACAAGTAGGTAATAGTAGTCGATCTGGCACAAGTACATTTCATGTTGCTCAAATATTTTGCGGCTTTTGTAAAGAAGATCATAAAATTAGTAATTGTAAAAAATTTAAAAATTTAAATAATGATGAGAAGCGTAACTTTGTCCAACAGCACAGGCTTTGTTTCAATTGTTTGGCGGAAAATCATTCCGCTAGAAATTGTCACTCCATCTCTTGTCAAATTTGTAACCGGCGACATCATTCATTGCTGCATCCAAGTAAGGTTCCTCAGGCAGCTGTTAGTGGGGCAACAGCTGGGGGTTCGACACCGGGGGTTGGTAAGGTTCACAAGGTACAGATAATAGAATCACAGGACGAGACCACAACAAAGAGTAGTTTTGTAGCGCGGAAATCTAGTCAACACTCTTTGTTGGCTACAGCACTGGTAGATGCTGAGTCATTGGCTGGATCATTTGTACAATTACGGGCACTGATTGATCCAGCATCTCATCTGTCATTTATAACTGAAGCGGCTGTTCAGTTATTAGGGCTTAAAAGAACGCATGTTCAGGAAAACCTATCGGGTCTGGGAGGGGAACCGTCAGTAGTAGCACGGGCTAAGACGGAGGTTATTTTACACTCTTCTCAGAATCCAGAATGCGTTATACGGGTAGAGGCTTACATTTTGGAAAAGTTAACTGGCTTGCTACCGCCCCAACGTGTGGAGGTAGAGCCATGGGTTTTACGGGACGATATAACGTTAGCGGATCCAGAATTTAATGTTCCCAGTAAAATTAACATGTTGCTTGGTTCAGACGTATACGGCCTTATATTGAGAAACGGGTTGATAAAGGGAGCCTCGGGCTCATTATTGGCACAGGAAACAATATTTGGGTGGATCTTAACAGGTCGAAACAATTCTGAAGCCACATCTGGAGATGTATGTATGACAAGCTTGCATGTTTGTGTAGATTCTGATAAGCTCTTGAAGTCGTTTTGGGAGCTTGAAGAAGCACCCAAATCTACAAAAAGGATTTTGACAGAGGAAGAACAGAGCTGTGAGGAGTATTTCACGGCCACCACGACACGCGATGAAAGTGGCAGGTATGTTGTCAGGCTGCCTTTCAAGAAGAAGAATCCATCATGTGTCAAAGGGCAATCTCGAGAGATTGCAATGAAGAGGTTCTTGTCAACGGAGCGTAGACTAGGTAGGGATCTACATCTAAAAACAGAATTTCAACGGACATTTGAGGAATATAAGGTTTTAAACTACCTACAATCTATAGAGAAGGAACAATGTAACAAAGGTTTATACTTACCTTATCATCCAGTGATTCGGGAAGATAAGCAGACTACGAAGGTGCGCATTGTATTTGATGCGTCCTGTAAAGGTTCAAACGGAGTTAGCCTAAATGACGACCTTATGGTTGGGCCTGTTATCCAGTCTGAGCTTCGTCACATTATAATGCGCTGGCGGAAACATGCAGTCTGTATTACGGGAGATATTGTGAAAATGTATTTACAGGTAAATGTAGATTTACGTGATGCAGATTTCCAACGCATATTATGGCGTGATGACCCGAAAAAGGACATTGAAGAATACAGACTTCTCCGAGTAACTTTCGGTACTTCTTCGGCGCCGTATCTAGCTGTACGGGCTTTAACACAGCTGGCTAGGGACGAAGGGGACAAATACCCTCTCGCAGCAAAAAGAGTAGAAACGGATTTCTACATGGACGATTTAATGTCAGGATCTGAAAGCGTCAAGGAAGCGATTGAGATTTGCAAGCAAATGACTAGTCTGCTACAGAAAGGAGGTTTTACTATGCAAAAATGGCAAAGCAACAATGAGGAAGTAACAAAAGCAATGCGGATAGAATCAGAAGATGATAAGAAAAGGTTAATAGAAGAAGCAGAAACAAATAAAATATTGGGACTTACCTGGAACCGCAGACGCGACGAGTTTGAGTACGCCGTTAAGTTGCCTCCTGTCTCCGAACCTGTAACAAAGAGAAAGGTTATATCGGACATTTCCAGATTATACGACCCGTTAGGATGGATCTCCCCATGTATAGTAAAGGCAAAAATGTTTATTCAGAAATTATGGCTAACAGGACTGGGTTGGGATGAGGAATTACCCATGGATCTTTGCACAGAGTGGATGAAATATCGCAAAGATCTAGAACATCTAACGAAATTCCGACTACCCCGGTGGATTATGTGCAAAGATGACAATGTATTAGTAGAACTTCATGGGTTTTGTGATGCTTCTACTGCGGCATATGGGGCGGTAGTCTATTTACGAGTGGTAGATATAACTGGTGTGGTGAATGTTAGTTTGGTAATGGCCAAAACGCGAGTGGCTCCAGTCAAGCAAGTTTCCATTCCTAGACTGGAACTGTGCGGGGGAGTTCTATTGGCAAAGTTGTTAACAGAAGTAGGGGAAGTATTGGAAATTTCTAATAATAACATTCATGCATGGACCGATTCAGAAGTAGTGTTAGCGTGGTTGAGTTGTCATCCTAACAAATGGAAGACATTCGTGGGAAATAGAGTGTCGGAGATTATGTCACATCTCAGCCGTAATCAATGGGCGTACGTTAAATCAGAGCACAATCCAGCTGACTGCGCATCGCGTGGAGTAAATCCATCGGATATTGCCACCCATGGGTTATGGTTGAATGGACCAGAATGGTTAAGGAATGACATTATAGAGTATGTAAATACAGGAAAGAATACGAACCTTGAAGAGAAAAGGGCCGTAGTGCACGTCGCTACCGTAGATCCCGAAGATGAGGAAATATGGGCGAAGTTTTCTTCACTTTCGAAACTCTCACGCGTAGTATCCTATTGTAGACGGTTCCTAAAACATACAAGAAAGCAAGAAAAAGTAATGCATACTTACCTCCTGAAAAAAGAAATAAATGAAGCGTTAGAAATCCTAATACAGCAAAATCAAATAAAAGAATTTAAAGATGATATTGAAAATATAGCAAAGGGAAGACTTGGCAAAAAATCTAAACTTACCTCCTTAAATCCATTTGTAGACAGTTCGGGTATACTTCGTGTTGGTGGGCGGCTCAGTTGCGCCCAAGTCGATGAAAATCAGAAACACCCAATTTTGATTTCTCACGGATCTTATTTGGGAAACCTTCTCGTAGCAGACGCACATTTAAATACCTTACACGGAGGGCCACAGATAATGCTTAATTATTTGCGGTCCAAATATTGGATTATTGGTGCGAAGAGTCTGGTAAAGGCTCACTACAGGAAATGTGTAACCTGCGTGCGATACAGAGCTCAGAAAAACAATCAATTGATGGGGCAATTACCAGCTGAACGAGTGACGGCCAGCAAACCGTTTCGATTTAGCGGCGTAGATTACGCAGGGCCCATTAATATTCGTTATTCTAAGGGTCGAGGAATTAGGTCATACAAAGGTTACATCTGTCTTTTTGTCTGTATGGCTACGAAGGCCATACATTTAGAGGCAGTAAGTGATTTGACTTCACAAGGGTTTCTTGCGGCTTTTAAAAGGTTTGTGTCTAGAAGAGGACACTGTAGTGACTTGTACAGTGATAACGGCACAAATTTTGTTGGCGCTGCAAGAGATCTGAAAGAGCTATTAAAAGAACAACAGAAACTCTTACCTGAGTTGTCAAATTGGCTGGCGACAAATGGTACAACTTGGCATTTCATTCCACCCCATTCACCGAATTTCGGGGGATTGTGGGAGGCTGGAGTTAAATCCACCAAGGGTCACCTCAAACGGATAATTGGGAATTCTACTTTGACCTTCGAAGAGATGTCAACGGTACTAAGTCAGATTGAGGCGTGCCTAAATTCACGGCCAATGTCTCAAATCAGCATCGATCCCAGTGACCCTATGCCCTTGACACCCGGCCACTTCTTGGTGGGTGAACCCCTTGTGTTGCCTCCTGATGCCCGGTATGAACAATCAAATATTAGTTCGTTAAGGAGATGGCAATTGTGTCAGCGGATGGTGCAGGAATTTTGGAGACGTTGGTCCGAAGAGTACCTTGTTACCCTCATGCACCATTACCGCTGGACCTTCAAGGTTCCGGAACCTAATGTAGGAGATGTCGTTCTCGTGAAAGAAGCCGGGTTGCCACCTGCCAAGTGGCTGATGGGAAGAATTATTAAAAAACATCCTGGTGTGGACAATGTAACGCGTGTCGTCACATTAAAATGTAAAGACTCCTACATAAAGAGACCGGTATCTAAACTTTGTGTATTGCCTGTAGTAACATAAGTGTTTTCTGAATAATGCTTTTAGTTTTAAGTTGGTTTGATTTCTTATTCATTTTGTTAAGGGATTGTTTAAGAGTATATTTATGTTCAATTTTTGTACTAGAGTTTAATGGGCTTATGTTTGTGAAATTAAGGACAGTCGTCCTTGGTGGGCGGTTATGTTAAAGTGTTTGAATTGGGGCGGCGGTAAGTTGTCCATATTTTTAACTAGATGGCGCCACTGGCAAATTAGATCACGGTATCGTTTGTTTTGTGAAGCAGTGGATAGTATTGTATGGATTTCTATTAAACCAACCAACCGACCAACCTGGCAGTTTTATTGTTCAGTGAGGAGCAGTTATACTTGGAGTATTATAGTGCGCTATACAATAATATTATTTTTATTTGAGAGTAAAGTCGGCCGAGGCTTGGGGCTTGTTTACAAATGAGAGTACACACTACTTTTCTAGAACGGTTAAGTTCGCAAAACAAGATCGATCTGATCTTTGTAGTAAAATTGTGCAAAAAAGATTGAACACTGTTGTACACTTGAAATAGGTAAACAAGCAGGCATGATGATTTTTTTGGTCAAAAAAAAAACCATGGGCACATGTCTTTCACGACATATTTTCATTTCAATGTGAATGTTGTCGGGGTGACAACATCAACCCATACAAAATGGATCAGCTGATCGGCGAATTTGTATGGAAAATCGAAATATTTTGTCGTGAATTTCAAAATTTCTTCTTTCGGAAGTGGTTTAGTTTGACGGATAGATCTTCCTCCGTAAGTATTACTGCAACCTTTTTTTAACACGTTGCAATTTTTTTGAATGTAGCAAACGTCAACCAAACAATACATACATTGTACATTTATTGTAAAAAGACAAAATGATTCTACAGCTTCTTACTTTCTACTTTATGTAAATACGCTGTGTTATAGAACACTTCTAAAATTCATGGGGCTGTCATGTCAGCTTATAGAAAACTAGCTGTGTCCCGCGGTTCCACCCGCGTAATCTTCGTTCCCGTGGGAATATCGGGATAAAAACTATCCTATGTCCTTTCCCGGGATTCAAACTATCTCTATACCAAATTTCATCAAAATTGGTTGAGAGCTTTATGCGGGAAAGCGTAACAGACAGACAGACAGAGTTACTTTCGCATTTATAATATTAGTAGGGATTCAAGTGCGGATAGTTTGTGACAAAGTTATTTATTAATTTATTAAATAGTAAATATTGCAAATCATCTTATTATTGTGATACACAGAGATCTTTTATTTCCAATGTGCGCGCTTCTCTACTGTCTTTACGTTACATGATATGCCTGCATTTAGGTGGAGTGGCAATGCACATATTATTTTTTATTTTATGCCATAAGTGTCAAACAAGCAGACGGTATGCCTGATGGTGAGCTGTTACCGCCTCCTATGGATATCTGTAACACCAGGGGTATTGCCAGTATGTTGCCGACCCTTCAACACTCTATTCGCTCTCGTTTTGAAGAGCTCCATGATCATGGTCTTTTAATGAGCATCACACCTATCGAATAGTAAAAGAAACGTCCGTTGTTTTTGTGCTGACATTATTTCCCCCGCGTAATGATTTGTTTGGTATAGATATGTATTTACTATATATAGGTATGTAGGTATGACCAAGATACACGAATAATCTGTTATGTGCGATCTCCCATTGTTGTTAGGTCACTATAATATAATTTCTGATACTAATAAAATACAAGGAAAATGTTTTGTAAATAAAAGTGTTAAGATGCTATAAGATTACTTTCTCCATATATTCAGCAACATCTTATAAATCTATTATTAACTTAACAATTTTCCGAACTACAGTAAAAGAAACAAATTTCACAAGAGCCGCTTTAGTTTATTAAAATTTAAGTTGTAAGTTCAAAATTTGTTCTCGACCAAATAGGACGTTTTCGGCAAAATACACTTAGCAGTATACCTTCTATCCACTTCGAAACTCAACCGATTTACGATTTGGCCTCAAAATACAAATTTTTACGAGAAAACTTTACAGATACGATACGAACACTGGGGTCGTTCAAGGTGGAGTGATTATATATTGAATTTGCATTCGCACAAACAGATGCTCGTAAACGATAGATGGGTTTAATATGCTTTTATAGCATTAATAAAGTTTCTCGATCGAACGAATTGTGTAATAGACCAAGGTGTATCAAAACCGATCATGTCGGTCTAGACAAGGGTTTGGCGGAGGACAATCCCTTTTCATTCAGCTAGAGGGGAATACGTAAGCAATGTTATCAGCTATCAAGTATAGGCTATATCGTGGGTGAGGCGCAGCGCGGTGTCGTATCCATTTCTCGTGTGTGTGGAGTGGAGCTGTACCTATTATGTTCTTTGTGAAGACCGCAACCCGCAACAATGTTGAGTAATTGGGCGTTGTGCTCAAACATGACACGTGCTTGTCTGAGCATTGCAAATTACTTCCTTATGAATAATTCATCGTCGTAGGCAGTATTTTACCGGTTGCGGAAATGTTGCCCAATTTCAGTGCACGATGTGTTGCCGAGTTTCGAATCTTTGAAGGCTGGATATTATTCTTGGAATCACATTATTGTGTAAGATTTCGTAAATCGTTTTCGTGCGATATTCGCATACATCAAAATGCTGTAGCACAAGCACGTAAAGGATTTACGACTGAAACTTGAGTTTTAATTTTTTGAGTGAACTTTAGCGCTGAGGTAAAAGTACAAAGCAATATTTTTTACCTTTGCTAGAAACAAAATAAAACAAACTAAAGTTCTTCGTAAAGTTTTACCTCTTGTAAAGAATGGCTCTGCAGAGAGTATTCCGCTGATTGGTGCAGTGACAGCGTCCACGAAACAGACCTTACTTTAGATACGACATCACCTGAAAATGCATTTGTAAAAATAAACTCCATAAAAACAAATCAAGACATAAAATAATTTAATTTATAACATTGCAGCATCAACTAAGAATTTTAATATTAATTTCTATAAGAGCCTATGAATTCCGAATATCTTTTCATGCGCCATCTAGAAATCTCTTTACTTTTTTTCGCTTCCAAGTCGCATTTAGGTGAGGATTTAATTAATTTCAACGGCTGAAGCTCGCCTATTCGTCCTGTGGAGTAACCCGTAAAACCTAATGGACTTTCGCTGTCTAGAGGCCCGTAATTTTGTGCGGGTCTATCTGACTCCAACGAATTGCAATATCAACACTTACATAACATAAAATATGTCTAGATCTAGTTGGTCTTTCAACATATACATAGAGATAGAATTTTCGGCGTCTGACCTAAAATGTGTCCCGTATCTAGTTACCAGATTAATAATTTACATTTGGATTGAAGCCAATGCTGGTGCAAGCAAAATTACGTGTTTGATTCCCACGTTGTTAGTTACTGTTGTTTATAACGCTGTTCTCAGAAGATTTACACTAAAATCACAACATTCAATTTACTAGATTCAGCATATACTATCCAGGACAAAGTGAAAATTAAACCAGATCGCAGGTATTTTGCAAAGTAAAGGAATTGACGAAGATAAGGCATCTGAAGAGACAAAACACCGCTGCGTCATTTCCTCGTGTAATTTATATTCAAAGTAGATCGGCGAATGGATTCAGTGTAGGGTTGCCAATATAGGCTTTAAAATAAAGAAAAAACGTCACATGTAAAGTTGATACTGAATAAGGAAAACACGAGGAAAAGTAACGAAGTACCGAAGATAATCGCGATTGCATCTCGCACCACACAAATTCAATTCCCAACGTTAGTAGGTCTGCGACAAGAGGGAATAAAGTAGCTAGGTATCCACTCCCGGCAATCCCCAAGGTGGCGTCTTTTGAAATTTAAATAGGGTTGCTTCGGGACCAAACAACGGGCTACTAAACATATTCTATTATACCAAACATTTTCCAAAGCTTGGTGACCTTTCTGTACGGTACTCGATTTAGTTTTCAATCGTAATTTTCTCAAAATTGTGATCTTTTGCATATTCATAGGTCGATAATAGTACCTAAGAAACTTTTGGCCGCAGTTAATAATGAACATCAGTAAAAGTGACGCGACAATGCTACGAAATGGCAATGAATATAGAATATAAATTAATTGCATTAAGTATATATTTATTTATTACATCGGGAAATATTTATTTACGCTGTTTGTGTTTATTTATGCTGTTCCAAAATTGCAGGAGTTATATGACGCCATCAATTGCACAACAGCAACAGTGGGTAAAGTCTAATAGTAAAATGCCGTAAACGTCATAAACCTACAAAATAGGTTCCTACTGCCTAAAGGCAGTAGGCACATTCACTGACTTTGTTTACAACAACGCGTTAAATACGAGCGTAACTTTTATAATGTATTAAAAAACTTCCTCAATGGATAGAGTAAAGTTTCCGAGAGAGGTGTGTAAGTGAAACACGCGAGCTAACCGCTGAGATAATATTTTTAGAGCACACAAGCTTGTTTCATGCAGCTTAAAGTACGGCACGGTCGCTCCAGCCCTTTATGCTGTGCTCTATAGCATTCTCAAATAACATGGGTAAGTATTAAAATTTTGCAATAAATTCCTGATCTTTTGGTTCTGATGTGTTTGAATAAATTATATGATAAGTCCGAATCAAAAGTGTATAAAAAATATTATGTATAAATTTCCAAACTAATCTGAGCGCTAAATAATGAACTATGCATAAAATTAAAGCACATAAATATGTGCATGCATAACTCGACCGTATCGCAGAGCTTTCCAGGTCCACGAACTTCATGAATATATTTCGAAACAGTTTCAACTAACGTACATTTCTGGATTTATGATGCTCTTTCACAATATATACAATAATATAGAGGTTAACATGAGCATACGGACTAAAAATCGCTGAGCATCGCCAGCACGATTGTTTGTAATCGTTTTGAAATCGTATCGTTTGTTTGCAAAATTCCATACTAAACTTGAGACGATATAAACGCAAGAACCCGATTCGATAGTACGTTAGTCGATATAGTTCAATTGTTTTTATTTTTGTATGTGAAAGTGTAAGCAAAATTGACAGTAAAGTATATATATATATATATATATATATATATATATATATATATATATATATATATATATATATATATATATATATATATACCTCTCCACTTCGCTTTAGCGAAATATAGCTCTAGGTAAATATAGCGAGGATAGATCCTCGACTTCGTAAAGTGTTTATCTATCTGAATATAGATAGATATATTAAAAAATTAAGGTTCTCTGCCAGGGCTTAGGTATATTAAAGACCAGAATATTCCCCGCACAACAGTATGTTTACATACGACGGTAAAACGCATATTTTGCGTGCCCAATCTCCATAGGGTTCCCGTAGAATGGTCGTAAACGTCATCTGCACTAATAATCAGAGGTTCCGTGAGGTTCGCAGTCAGCTTACAGCTTAACGGCGCCTGTTCACGCCTGATACGTGTTATATTATTGTGTAGCTGCAGGCGATGTAAGTTATTGTTTGTTTTGGGAACGATACCGTTTTGTCAAGGTTGGTTTCATGTATGAACAATAATAACTTGCGGTTTTTTTCTCAGCTATACATACATTTTATAATGTGTTAGATATTGTGATCGATGAACTTTTGATGAGTCATCAAAAAGTATTTGGATGAACTGCGTGAATAAAGAATTGTGTGTAGCAGGTATTGAGTAGAGATAGGAGATAATGGGCTTAAATGTAAGGATACGTGTTGTACTGAGTATTTACTGATGCTGGCCCCTTTTCGTTCTGGGATCTATATGTCTCTAGGATCTGATGCCACCTAGTCAAGTACTATTTAACATAATATACATTCACGCCTTTTTCCCGAAGGGGTAGGCAGAGGTGTACCCAGGACTCAGTCCCATAGTAGATACACCCACATTTCGCTAGTATAATGTTATTGGTCCCATGTAATAGGGGGCGAGCCTATTGCCATCTACCGGGCACAGTTCCAGACTCCAGGCAGCTATTGAGAATTTTTTAAAATGTAAAATAGGCTTACGTTTGACCTCAATATCGCTTGATGGAAGGCGAAGATGAGGCCTAAGATGGTACACGTTTACCTAGAAGGTATCTGGTCACTTTGGCCTTAATAATTATAATTCTTAATGGACAAATCCAATATTTAACACTTTGCCTGACCTGGGGTCGAACCCGGGACCTCTTGATTGGCAGTCGAGAATGCGCCCACTACGCCACCGAAGCAGTACTATTTATAATATATATATACATATATAAAACATAACATAAACATACATTTTCGCCTTGTTCCCGAAGAAGGGGTAGGCAGAGGTGTACCCAGGACTCAGTCCCACAGTAGATACACTCACATTTCGCCAGTATGTTATTGGTCCCATGTAATAGGGGGCAAGCCTATTGCCATCTACCGGGCACAGTTGTTGATAATAAAGATCTTTAAACCGAAGTAATAAAGGTGACGAAAAGATGATAAGTAATCGTATTAACATTATGGTGTTGTACAGTAATTTTTTTTATGCCAAAGGTGGCAAACAAGCTGACGGGCCGCCTGATGGTGATTGGTTATGGCCTATGGGTACCTACAATACCTGAATTATGTACCTACTACATAACGTCACGTCTTTTACCCGAAGGGGTAGGTATAGGTAGCCGCAGGACTCAGCCCTATAGTAGGTACACACAAATTAGCCAGTTATGTTTTTAAGTCCTATGTAGTATGGGGCAAGCCTACTCCAGATCCTACTTCTAGACTCGAAACTGTCATTAAGAAAATTCTTAATGGAAAAATCTATAACACTTTTTGCCTGACCTGAGATCGAACCCACGGATTTCATGATCGGCAGTACCGCTTGCGAACCGCACTATGCCACCGAGGCAGTCACCTACCTACTCATTATGCATTTCATCCAATTTAAAGTTGTCCGTACAGGAGTCAGGTGTTATATCGTAGGTCGTAGTGTAGTAGCCACAAATCACCGTATGCTCTAATGAGATGCAGCCGCAATCAGCTGGCTTGCCGCGATCGATACACTTAATTAATTTACAGGCGACAGCTTTGTGATGCTAATTGTTTTCAATTAACTCTAAAATTGGTATAATTTTGTACGAAGTTTTGACTATTATTTCAAATTTAAACAATAAGATATATATCAGAATCGCTAGTAGTCTTAGCAAGATAAACACTGGGAACCAATAACATCAATGATATTTATCCAATACCAATAACAATGTATTCATTGTAGTGGTAGGCCTCTTTTACTGTAGGGGTAGGCCTCTTTTGCAGGGGGCCGCCTGGGGAAGTACCACACCTTTGCCAATTATTCATCCGCCAAGCAGTACAAACATTACTGTGTTCCGGACTGAAGGGAAATGTTACCAGGGAAATTACTAGGCATGATGAGATTCAACAACTTACATCTCAGAGTGACAGGCGCAGTGCAGTGCCGCGCAGAATTTTGGATTTCAAACACTAGGTGGCATTGTGTCTGTTATGGGCAATCATGATGCTTACCATCAGGCACCAGATTTGCTCGTCTTGTCACTCGCTAACATTAATTCTAAAGCAATAAAAATAATTTCGAAGGTAACACACTAGCACCAACCACCCATCATTGTCTGACAATATCAAATGTAAAGCTACGTATATGTTACTAAAATTAAATAAAGAGATTGGTGCTTCTGATTATGACCAATTAGGATTGTATCGTCGTAGATCTTAATGAGGCATCTAGTATCCTTAACACATATTAATATTATCTTGTTAACTATGTAATTATCAACTACACATTAATATTATATTACAGGTACCTATTGTGTTTTTATCAAGTGTATTATCTAAGTGTGATGTAGAATACTAATATCAATGTGTACGTGTTCACGGCACAAAATGTAACAATAAATTGCGAACACACTCGCTCGCCCAAGTTTCAGATTAGCTAGTAATTAGAGACGATTTATAAATCACGAACTTTCTCATTTGGCGCGGGCCTGCGGCGTTACAAGAAAAACAGAACATCTCTAATTAAACGTCAAAAGACAATACGTATACCATTCGAAATGTCGCAGTATAAAGGAAGCAACAGGGATGGATTTAGCTCGCTTTCTCAACGAAATGCTGACCCTTGCACCGGTCAATTATTGGACTTGGATTTTGGTCACATATAAGATTTATAATTTATAATAGAAAATTTACTACTTTACCAAAAAAACTTTTTTAGGGTTCCTTACCTCAAAAGGAACCCTTATAGGATCAATCACTTTGTTGTCCGTCTGTCAAGACACGTTTTTACAGGAACAACGCGTGAACGTTTTTTTGTAACGACAATAACAAAAAATCGAGTTAAAATCGATAACAAATACTCAAGTTTGAAGTATCTTGTAGCTGTAAAAACATCATAGTTTTAAGTTAACGCAATCAAAATTTATGCCCATTTTACTGCATATTTCCATACTTTGCGCAACAGACCAAAAGTTTTATGGTACTTTCTTCATGTTTGCTGTAGTTTGCAACTAGATGGTGCTGTATGTTCTTAGTTGGCGGATTGTTTTTGGGATTGGAAGTGTTTTGTTCAGGTATCTAGGTATGGAACCCTACACTATGTATACATATGTATGTATGCCTTAACAATTTATTATGTAATGTATTCTCATGTACGGTCATTGCTATTTAAAAAGTATAGAATCGACAACAAAGAGTCTGTACCTATCATTCATTGTGCGGGTACAATGCCATTGTAAAGTTAGAATATGTTTAATTTATTTCTTGCTCTGATACGTATTCGTAAAATATTTCATCCCTATCTACAATAGCAAAGTTTTTGGATCAGTCTCTACCCAAAACGACTTTATTCCACTTTTGAAAGCATCTTTCGAAGTCTTTGAGCGCTTTCACTCGAAACGAAAGGTATCATTCGATAGATCCCAGAAAACTTTAAGATTCATCAATCTTTAAAACATATGATATACCTTCTTATACTCACTAATGTAGTTCCAAGTGGGAGTATTATAAAATGTTTGCTAAATTGCATTCAAAATAATTGAGCGCAATATTTCTGCAGAAAGTTATTTAAGGTTTATTAGCAATTTCAATTTAAATTCACACAAAAGCGAACAAAGTGAAATTCGATAAAATCGTTCATGCAATTTCAGCTTGTTGACGCTTTTGTATTACAGAGTGGACACCTGTTAAACTATCACACTCTATTTTGTATATCAAGTAGGTATTATCAGTGTACCAGTGTATTTAAACTGTTGATTATTACCGTAAACATGAAGATAATTCGCATTCGTAGAGCTCATAAATTCATCATCGTTATACGTAGTTATACGTACGACACAATCACACAAAACTTTACTGAGCCAGACGTTATCAGATTACGATACTATGCGATTGATTCCAAAAAAACATAACACTCATTTCCTTTTAGTTAGCAGTGAGTGCAGTTTACAGTATTACCTATTCCTTATTATACTATTTATTTATAAATATCGATGATATGGTCGTTATCAAAATGCAATATCCCTAACACGTCTTATGTTTAGTCATCTTGACAAAGCATAACACAGTAACGAATTTTATTTACCAGATATGTGCGTCTATTTTTTCTTCCTCCTTTCTTTCAATGAGGAAAGCCCTTATCGGCGTAAATCAGAGTATATTGGCGTAACAAACAGGTAGAGGTTCAATAGATGCGTTACTGCGTATATTGACGGCATGATCAAGTGCTCAAAGTCTCTGGGACGGAAGTTTTCTGGCACATTTCCTCGCTACCTCGTAGTTTTATGGCACGGACTAGATATGACGTATTTTTATGAACCTCTCTCCACGTGCCACGTCCTTCACCTTATATTTTAGTGTAGGAATGATGTGTAGACCCTAAAGCTGTTATTTCTGTTTATATTATTGTTATTTCAGTTTTATAGTGAGCCAAATAACAATTTTACGGTACTTACATTGCACTTAAGATAATTGACGGTAGAGATACGAATACGCAATGGTAAATTATTGAAATGCTCTCATTCGCTTGTCGTTGAGCCAATGAATCTTTCTTTTAAATACTGATATTTGGATCACTTAAGTACCTACCTCATAAAAATATCTCAAAGACTGATGTCATAGAGCAGAGGGTAATTATCTCGTTCACAAAATATATGCTACTTTAAATATCAATGTATTTAGAGCACAAACTAAACATGCTAAGCCATCAGCTGATGCGTTCCATCAACTATGTCCTACTCGCGCCGCAAGCGACGGCAAGCTCCATACTGATGAATATTTACTCATGTTAACGAGCTCCAAGCACGGCCATTAGTTATTACCGACTACCGCCCAGCTTCTCAGGAAATGCGTTTAGTATACCTTTAACTCTTTTCTACTAAGTTGGCTTTATTAATTGGCATGAGTCGTGAAACACATGAAAATTAAGCCGAAGTGTCCTTGATTTTATTTTGTAATGCACTTGTTTTATTTTGCGAAAAAAAAAAGGTTTAAACCACGTTATAAGGCTAGTAAGAACTATTGGCAGTAATTATAGAATGAGTTCTTGTCTAAACTTATCTTTGTCTAAGCTCTTATCTAAGCTACATGCCCCAGTGTGCATAGCGAAACACAGGGATTATATATTCCTTCATTTTGGCCCGAAAGTATCGTTTTCCGGCGCATTTTCACAATAATTGTTGTTATCTTAAAGTAATACACAACACATAACATGTAGACCTGATGGCCGGTTGGGCTCTAAAGTTCGGAGGGTGTTAAAAGTGTTTCTTATTTGTTTTGAAAAAATATGCAATTTCTAGTTTATTGCCTTTTGATAAATATGATTAATTAAAATTATGCCATGTTAATATGCTAAAACATGTTATGCAGTTTTTTAAATTTTGGGACTATATTATGCGGTCGCATAATATTTATGCTTATTAGAATTATGCTTTGTCATAATTATGCCTTGTGACGTTATGGTTAGTCCTCATTATGCTTTTATAATGTTATGCTTAACGTTGTAACTTATGTCTTTTTAATGTTATGCCTAAATATATTATGCGCATTATATGTTATACCAACTGTAGTTATGCTTAAAAAATATGCTTAAAACGTTTATGCGTAATGAATATTATGCGTTACTATCATTATGTTAAAAAGTTATGCCGTGCGATACTAAGCGAATGAATAGGGAACCACTGTACCTACAATGAGGCTGGGTCCTGGGTTAACCTCTGCCTTACCCTTTCGGGAAAGGGGTGATGTTATATAATATTATGTTTCAAATGTCATGCCTATCATGTGACCTATAGTATCTTAGTACTGTGAACCTAACCTTAGAACTTACACTATATTGTTAAAGTAGGCAGTAAACCATTAATAAACATAGCGTGCGCCGAAAGCTACGATAGAATTATAATAAACAAGCTAATCGTGCGACCTTTAGCTGCACATTATGCACCGCCCCATTCATCGCGATAACGCCAAGGCCAAAGTTTAATTAATATAACGTTAATAGCCTCTTAAAATTATACACCACGCTCCTGGCGATAGTAAATGGGTGTGCAGGTTGTTGTTACACCCAGTTGGGCTATTTTGAGTTGTTTTTTTACTTTGGTGCAGTGTGTGCATTAAAAAACATAACATAAACATAACATACATTCACTAAACTAGACTTTTTCCCGAAGGGTCTCCTCTCCTGTACTCCTAGGTACACCTCTGCCTATGCAGAGGTGTACCTAGGAGTCAGTCACATAGTAGATACACCCACATTTCGCCAGTATGTTATTGGTCCCATGTAATAGGTGGCGAGCCTATTGCCATCTACCGGGCTCAGTTCCAGACTCCAGGCAGTTATTGAGATAATTTCTAATGGAAAAATCCAATATTTAACACTATGCCTGACCTGGGGATCGAACCCGGGACCTCTTGATTGGCAGTCGAGCATACGCCCAATACGCCACCGAGGCAGTCATTAAAAAAAGATATAATTAATCATTTATTTATTTATTACACAGAGCGAATCTACTTAGTAAAAGTTTAAATTGGGCATAAAGAGCTCGCTTAAACGATGTGTGAAGTCCCGATCCAGTTTTGCTGAATCTAGTAAAAAAATAGTCGAGGAAACTGGGTAGTCGTAAGAACGTTACAACCTACAATGGTCCATAGTCTAAACCTATGTCATATATTCACATGACAAACATTAGGTGCGCGTTTTGGTAACGCGCATTGGCATAACTAGCACTCTTTTAAACGGTTTTAATTATACAGTTGAGCTTTATCAGAATAATAAACACTCAACCCCAATCGTGTGAACGTGATCTTAATGTTCACAAGTACATGGTTTGGGATAGTCGGCTTTTCGATTTTAATATGTATTAATGTACATACATAAATAAATACAAGCCAGAAATAAAACTGGAACCAGAAAAGAAGTAGCGAAGGCAACAAAAAGTAGCACTATTTACAGCACGATTGTTGGTCTATGTTTTTCTAGCTTGTTTATCTTGAGGCTCGCCTCGTAAAGCTATTTAGATGCAATCATTGCCAAGCATTCTATTAAAGATTGCACGCAAGTAGCGCCTTTACGTTCCATTATCACATTTCCGCTTGTGAAGGTGCTACTTTAATGATCCTTGGACAAATCTACATCTACTATATTCCGACATGGAAAGTGAGTGAGTGGACTGCCTCGGTGGCGTTGTGGGCGCATGCTCGACTGCCAATCAAGAAGTCCCGGGTTCGATCCCCAGGTCAGGCAAAGTGTTAAATATTGGATTTTTCCATTTGGAATTATCTCAATAATTGCCTGGAGTCTGGAACTGTGCCCGGTAGATGGCAATAGGCTCGCCCCTCGGGACCAATAACATACTGGCGAAATGTGGGTGTATCTACTATGGGACTGTGTCCTGGGTACACCTCTGCCTACCCCTTCGGGAAAAAGGCGTAAATGTATGTTATGTTGGAAAGAGAAAAAATATATATCTTTGTTTATAGTTTTTCAGTATCGATAATAATTAAAAACAACATTTAAATTTAATTACATTTAATTTTTTTTAAGCACTACATAAATATATAGAGTCTAGTGTGTCTCCGCGAGGCTCTAGGGTACCCAACAGGCAAACAGCATTGCCGCGTGGTACAGCCAGGCTCATACACTGGCCTAAAAAGCTACCTGCTCTGAGGTCAGCAGAGGCCTCGATCAGACGCACTGACAAGTCTTTTATTAACTTTTTAGTTTCATGACCCCAAAGCCCCTCAAGCCGTCTCAAAACGTACCGGGGCGAACATGTAGCCTCCCTGTAGGGGTTCCCTATTCATTCGCATACTATTATTTAAACCACTGGGTGGCACTGTGTCTGATATGGGCAATCATGATACACAAAAATATTATAGCAATTAAACACGGTCATCTGGTCCCAAACTAGGCTAGAAGCCTGTACTATGGTAGCCAGATGACTGATATACATACTTATATACGCTTATAACACCCAGACACAGATCAAACAGACATGTTCATGCACACAAATGTTTGACCTGGCCGGGGATCGAACCCGGGCCCTGCGGCACAGAAAGCAGAGTTACTGCCATCTGGGCCAACGAGGCTGTCCATATATATTTTTTTTTTTTTTTAAATTCAGCCTCCGTGGCAGCAGCGCCCGCACTCTCTGCAGTGGCACGAATTTGACACGGAGCGAGCGTGTCCACGCAGGTTACATCCCACGCCAGGAACTTGCCTTCCTTCCATGCCACATGAGATACGCCGTCGGGTCTCTTACCATCGGAGCAAACGACTCCGTTTGATTCTAACGTAGTTGGAACGTTCGCCGAGGCAAGAGCCCGCCGGAGCACAACAAATTTAAATTTTACCGCATTAAAAAGTCTAACTCTGCTTAGTCTGGTCTAATTTGTGCTGGCTTGTCTGGCCAACTTTTCGTTGCAACAATTTATTTCCATTCTCATTTATTCTTAGTGGGTACATCTTAATAGTAACTTTTAACTGTACGTTTCTCGTTAATACCACGAGTTTTAAATTTCCGCAAAGAAAATACGGTATAGCGAAAAATAATGCTGGTATTTCATTTTTACGTTCAGAGCGCGAACAAAGCTTGATAATGTTCTCATTGAAATAATTAAATTTTTTTTCTCCTCTTAAATAATGGATCGGTAAGTTATCACTTAGTTTTAAAACTTTATCTATTTAAGATTTTTTTTGGAGCTGATATTATAAATTGATATAATACTGGTAGTATAGTAGGATAGAAAGACATGTGGTTCGTGCGAGTTCAGCGAGGGTCGGTCGAGAGGGTGATGTAGGGTCTGGACAAACCTACGTTTCCTTAAGTCGTCCCAGGACACATTATCTGTGGAGTGTGTTCAAATTGCTCTATACAGACTTGTTAGACTATGTTTAAATCGTATGCCAATGACCCAAAGGCCAATAAGTGTGTCGAGTCAAAAATGTCATAATCGAACTACCGAAACATTTCATACTTCACGGCTCAAGTTGTGAATTTATAGCGATATAGTAACCACATGTACTTACATGCCTCGTTCAGGCTCCAATACCCGCCTTGAAACCCACCGTGGAATTATAACTCATTTCCTTGAGCTTTAACCAACACATATTAAAATAAGGCTCTACTAGCAACCTCAAATTAATTTGATTCGACAGGGTTGCTACACGAGAAACGTTGTTTGGTAAATATACTATACTGTATATTGCCGCACAACACTACACGAGAATTATATAATGTTATTTGATGATTTGATGTTGCAGATAGATAGAGTGATATAAAATGGCGAAAAATAGAACCTACATAAGTTCTGGACGAGAACTTATCACAAAGTCGTAAAGTTTGGTGCATGGGTCCCATCCCCATCTCACGTTTTAGAAAGATTTCGGTTCGAGATGCGAACAAATCGGATTTGCGTTCAATTTTCCTAGACTTTCGGAAGCTCCTCGATTCCAGCGAGCCACACCCGACCAAAAATACGTAGCAAGAAAATTCCACAATTCTCGGCTCGCACCCGTAACTTAGAATTTGAAGTCTTCGCTGACTCGCAGAGATTGACCTGAATCGGTGCTCGGCACTTTGCCTTTTTTGCGACTTAAAAAATTGGGTAGAATCAAATTTGCATGATACCGAGAAGGCGAATTAATAACTTTTTTCATATCACCACATCTTTATAGGCGCGGGGGAGCAATAATAAACGCTTTACGCCGACAGTATAATAAGATTATTTGTCATGTTCATAGATATCAGTTTTGTATTTCGAGGGAAAGGAAGGGACGTGCTTGAATTCGGAGGCATTCAGGGGCAGGAAGGAAGGAGTCGCGCAGGTGGATGTCACCTGGCTCGACGTCGAGTTCCGGTGCACGAGGCGGCCGAGGCGCGAGCTAAGGCGAGAGCCACCCGCGAACATTAGTTACCTTTACGGGCAGCATTTATTACATAGCTCACTGGCTCAACTCGGCGGCAGCGTGGAGCTGGGAACTCGGGGCGCACGTCTCGACAAATATACTTAATTAAAATTACCGCGTCGAGCCCGAGAGAATACGCATGTGAACACGAAGACGCGTTATGAGATAAAACTTTTCTCGAAAACGCGTTCGATGAGCGCCATGTGTATATTCAGTGGATGCTTGACTTGAGCGATGTGAGAAATCGTATTATATTTTTATCTACATTAAAAAATGTAATACTGAGATTTAATAATAAACATTTAATCCAGCAATATTTTAGCATTGTGGTCATTAGATATTTGAAATGTTAATAACTTATGATGAGGAAACATTAAACTAGATTTATCGTTAAAATAAAAAAAAACTGCTTAAAAGAGCAGTGAATATAAAGAAGATAAAGTTGGGAGTGCATAAAATAAACCCTCTTACGGTAAGAGAGCTCGTGTTTTAAAATAATAATGCTTCACCTGAACGAACTTCTAAGAACTTTATTACTATGCATCGTAGCTGAACTTTTTAAGCTAGCCCGAATGATAGAATACTAAACGCTAAACCATCTAGAACCATGAAAACTCACCTCAAAATAAAATTAATTGGACGACGAATAGGGGTATTAGACGATTAGCTAATTAGATGTTCTACTATAGACGTTTTGTTACTTTGACCATTTGCTACTCAGACATATTATTGATAAATAGACCTTTTGAGCACCTGGACATTTTGTTACTTAGAGGTTTCGAGCACGCGTAACAGACCTCCAGTTGCTACGATCCTAACATACGGTTTTCGTTTCTTCCACTTTAATGTCATTTTTCGTACATGCTCGTCGTTTGTAGGCACTTTTAACTTGGCTTTTCTTTGGAAAACATCAATTTATTCACGAAAAGTACGTCTAGGTCTGCCTATAGATTTTATGTATTGTAAAAACTTTAATAATGCTCAATAACTATTATACTACATATAATTTTTGGTAAGAGTTTTGTGTCAATAATAAATATTTTTTACAACATATAGCACACAATGTTATATATATCAGTTGTAGTGGTAGGCCTCTTTTGCAGGGGGCCGCCTGAGGAAGCACCACACCTTTGCCAGTCATTCATCGGCCAAACAGTAATGTGCAAACATTACTGTGTTCCGGTCTGAAGGGCAATGTTATAAATGAAATTACTTGGCATGACGAGTTTCAACAACTGATATCTCAGGGTGACAGGCGCAGTGCAGTGCCGCGCAGAACTTTGAATTTTAAAACACTAGGTGGCACGGTGTCTGATATGGGCAATCATGATGCATACCACCTGATAGGCACCTGATTTGCTCGTCTTGTCACTCACTATCATAAAAAAATACTAAATATGTGACAAAGAATAAATGTATGCATTAATGCATAGACTACGGCGAAAAGAGTTAATCCCTATCTGTAAATAAAAAACCACTGATAATTCTAAGCACTCGGGATGACAGATTGCCTGTATCGGAGAGACGATTAATTATGAAAACGTAGCCATTAATTCTCGATACCACCCAGGTGTGGGTGCACAGGTGCGTTTTACACCCACATCTCTGCGTCTGTAAGTTATTATGATGGATGATCACGAGAATATGGAATTAACGTGTTTTGAAATTGGTGACGACGTTTAGGACGTTCTATCTTGAATTATTAACTACCATTTTGTTAGTGGTAGGCCTCTTTTGCAGGGGGCCGCCTGGGGAAGTACCACACCTTTGCCAGTTATTCATCCGCCAAGCAGTAATGTGCAAACATTACTGTGTTGTGCGTGGTATGCAGTAAATTATTTTACTGCATACCACGCACAATGATATAACATAACAGAACACAGAAACTGAACTTAAATATACAAGCGGCGGCCTTATCGCTAATAAGCGATTTCTTCCAAACATCTATTGTCAATTTTGAACCAGATAATGAGAAGCAAAGTGATTGCGTAAGGAGTAATTAAGTTTTATAATTGTAACAATACCTACAAGGACAACCACAAGGAACAGGAAGGGAAAGATAAAGGACGTCCACCCTAAAGAAAGACAGTTGATCTAATAAAAACAGCAAAAACACGCTGAATGCAAGCCGCTACCAACTGAATTTAGACGGTAACCTATCGGGAAGGCCTGTGCACAGCAGTAGACATCCTGCGGCTGAGATGATGATAATTAATGTAACCAATTTAAAAAAAAAAATTTTGTACAACAAAAACCGATTTAATGTATAGGCCACTTATTACGTTATCAATTTTAACAACCATGAGTTTGCAAATAACTTCGGAAACTAAACAACAGTTTTGGGAAATGGTGAAAATGGTTATTTCGCGTGTCAACTTTAAATGGGACTATTCAATCCTCTAATAGTTAAATATACCCTTACACATATGCACGTTTAATGTGAATACTTTTGTAAAGGGTTTAATTGAGCCATTAAACCTGCATTAGTTGGAGGTTGAAAGGGCCTCATAAAAGTTTCGCATAGCAACATTAATAGGATTTTAGGTGGTAAAAATTCCCAACGTATCACAGTGGGGCTCCTTTTTATCCCATCGAGTAACTGTTACCCGTTGAAACATTTTTTTATAGGTTTTCTTTCCAAACGCACGGTAGTTTTATTATCTAACTTTATTGACGTTCAAAACATACAAACTACACTTGGCACTTAGAATAGATTAGAATAGAATAGAATAGAGCGGGCGCGGGTGAAAACCGCTTCATGAGTCCTTAGCCTAAGAGTTCAAAATATTATTATAATTATAAATCTATTGTGCTTCCTGACAGCATAGAAAACATATTGCAAATAGCTTGTGGGTATACTAAATCGTTTTGTATATAGCTATATACTTTATATTGCCGTTATTTTGTTGAGTAATGGATATCGCCTGCATTCTGTGCACGGAAGGGCTCGAATGGCCTCTTTACTTGATTGGATTTCGGCTTAATATTCTATCGCAATGGTGAAGGAGCTTCGGTAAGTAGGAATGTTTCGTGGTCGGAATTTATTGTTCTCAAAAATGGAGTGATTCAAGCTGTAAAATTATCAAATGCTTATTTTATATTGTGTTGATGTATTGAAGATAAAGAGAAGACTCTTCTAAAGTGATTGCCAAGCTGGTGAAATGTGGGTGTACCTACTATGGGACTATATCCTGGGTATACCTCTGCGTTCTACTTCGGAAAAAGGCGTAATAACGTTATATATTTAGTGTATATAATGTATCACGGAATATTTCCTTTTTGCACACCACCGTCGTTTAATGTTTTAACTTACTTTTCCATCCCCTAGATGCCTGTAAGAAATTTCTTAATGCGATAAGACCGCCAGTTGTTTACCGTGATATCTATAAATTCTTTTGTAAAATTTGTTTTACTTTATTTTGGTATGCAATAGAGTATAATTTTATTCTAATAATTATGACCAGAAATGGCAGTCGTAGCAAACAGCTACGAGCCTCCGTAGCAGTAGTCCGTAGCTCGTAGCACCGTAGCTCTGACGACACGCGTGACGTAACAGCCGCTCCTCCACCCCACCCCGGCTACGTGCGTCACAACCCCGGGGCTATGCGAACCATTCGCCAAAATCAACAGTTTTCATATTCAATAACAACGTAAATATTTGCATGTGAGGCTTATTTCATTGGGTATATTAAATTTGTGTTTCGATAATTTGTACCATAAGTCATGTCATCTATGTCTTGTCGACTGGCCGATTGGCTCAGCTGGTAGTGTCCCTACCTTCTGAACCACAGGGCCCGGGTTCGATCCCCGGCCTGGCCAAACATTTGTGCGCCTGTGCATGTCTGTTTGATCTGTGTCTGGGTAATATCCTACTAATATTATAAATCTCTTATCTCAGTATAATGTAAGAAAGTTACGTTTGTAATATGTGAATAAAACGCGCTAGCAAGTTCTAACTCTACTCCAGCGCCATCTAGCGCGGTTTTGATTAGATAGATGGATGTTTGTTCCGTTTTCACGCTAAAACTGCTAAACCGATTGGGCTGAAATTCGGTATATAATAGAGAGTTTAGAACCTAAAATAACATGAATAAATACTTTTTATTCCCGATATTCCCACGGGAACGAAGACTACGCGGGTGAAACCGCGGGGAGCAGCTAGTAAATAATAATAATAATTATATGTATATCAGTCTTCTGGTTACCATACTACAGGCATAGAACAGATAATAATTCTACGTATAGAATAGACACTGTCATTCGCCCACCAATCGGGCCTTCCTCACCCCGCGAGCGAGATTGAGCTCTTGTCGAGCTCCGCTTCGCTGTGAAATCACCTCACGCACACTCTGGCGCGTGTACAAAACTCCATGTGAGGTGCAGTGTCTGTGTAGTAGGTACCTATGGTTATATCGCGACTTTTGTATGGAATTGAGTCGAGTGTTCGGGGTGTGTAGAAGCTTTGCCTAGTTTGGGAGATGATCGTGTGTGGAAATTGTCCCATAAAATTATTATTATTATATATGACAAAGAATCTTAGAAGTTCTAAAATGCAATTATGAAACCTTAAAAATCGAAAAAATGAGTTCAAACTTTCATCTCAAACAAAATTTTTGATTTGATTTAATTTGATTGATCGGTTTGTATGGGAACGAATTATTTTTAACGTTTTGATATTGGTTTCCTGCTACTAAGAGTAATCCCAAAAGAGATAACTGGGCTCTTAAAGATAGTTATTTGCGAGAAAGAAGTAGTTTTTATACAGGTATTATTTAGTAGGCTAAATATATGATACCTACTCACTTTTGACTTGAAGACACCAGATTATACTTTTCAGGAAACAATAACCTGGCAAGGTGTTCCATGCCAGTTGAACATGTAACTTAAACCGCTTTAAACTATAAGTCGAGTAAAACAGGCTTATTATTTGACAGCCTCATTGGCTGAGATAGTAGTAAGGGGAGGTCAAAAAGTTCGCGGAATGGAGGGTTTAGAGAGGGAAGGGGGTAGTTTTTTTTACCTGTCGCTACTTGTTGACTCAATACAATTATAAATACTAAGTTTCAGCACAATCGGTTCATAAACCTTTGAGATATCGCTGGATAAACAAGTCAATCGGGTAGAAAATATCAACTATGGAGAAAATTGAGTATCGTGCCGTGATTAAGTTTCTCACTAAGCAAGGAAAAACGCCTCAGAACATTATGGAAGAAATGTCATCAGTTTA
The DNA here is from genome assembly GCA_947063395.1 of Hemistola chrysoprasaria. NCBI lineage: Eukaryota > Metazoa > Arthropoda > Insecta > Lepidoptera > Geometridae > Hemistola > Hemistola chrysoprasaria. Next base: position 6,204,901 of record OX346712.1, on the reverse strand, counting down.
TGGGGACTCCTGCCCTGGAAAAACAATGATTTACAAGTGGCATAGTCTTTTCAAGCAAGGCAGAGACTCAATTGAAGACGATCAGCGCTCAGGTCGGCCAATTGAAGTAACGTCCTCAGACATTGTTGAAAAAGTTGAAAAACTTGTTCTAGAAGATGCACTCCTAAAGAAGAAACAAATCGCAGAGATGACTGGAGTATCATCTACGACCATTTTGAATATTCTCCATGACCATCTTGGCATGTCTAAGGTCAGTGCAAGATGGGTACCGAGAATGCTCACAGCGCTTCAAAAACAGCAGCGCGTCGAGTGTTCGCGCGAGTTTTTGGAGCTGTGTAGTGAAAACAGGGATGAATTTCTGAACCGAATTGTGACTGGATATGAAATTTGGGTTCATCACTATGAACCTGAGTCAAAGCAGGAGTCAATGCAGTGGCACAAAAAAGGCGCAGCACCGCCCAAGAAGTTTAAGGTGTCACAATCGGCCGGAAAGATTATGGCTACAGTTTTTTGGGATTCCAAGGGGATTTTATTGATCGATTATAAAGATAAAGGTGTCAATATCACGGGGAAGTACTACGCTACACTATTGGAACAATTAAAAGTAGCAATTAAAGAAAAAAAAAGGGGAAAATGGTCTCGAGGTGTGCTCCTTTTGCACGACAACGCACCCGTTCACAAGAGTCATGTTGCGATGGCTGCCTTACACAAGTGCGGCTTCGAAACTTTAAACCACCCTCCCTATAGTCCAGATTTGGCCCCTTGTGATTATTATTTGTTCCTAAACATGAAAAAAGAGCTTCGTGGAAAGAAATTTACGGATGACGATGAAGTGAAGTCGGCAATATCTGCTTATTTTGAAGGCCTTGACAAATCATTTTTTTTCGAAGGGTTAAACAAATTATTTGAAATGTCTGAAAAGTGTATTAGGGTTAATGGAGAATATATTGAAAAGGAATAATAATTTCATGTTTAAATTCACCCCCCTTCCCTTTCATTCCGCGAACTTTTTGACCTCCCCTCTGCTTTCTGTGCCGCAGGCCCCGGGATCGATCCCCGGCCATGTCTAACATTTGTGTGAATGAACATGTCTGTTTGATCTATGTCTGGGTGTTATAAGCCTATATAAGTATGTATATCAGTCCTCTGGTTACCATAGTACAGACTTCTAGTCTAGTTTGGGACCAGATGACCGTATGTGGAAGTTTTCCCATATTATTATTATTAAGTCAACCAATACGACGGAGGACGAAGATGCTTCAAACTTCTGCTTGTTAACCTATCAGCAGAAAAATTAAGCCCTACCAGCTGCGACCTACCAGTTTCTTGTCCGTTCTTCTGTAGAGCTTTCTTGACTTGTGAAAGTGTCATCTTAGGAGGAAAATCAATAAAAGAAAAATTGACTTTGTTAAAGACTACTTTTCGTATACATCATCTTCTCAGACATAGGACGTCCCACTGTTGAACATTGGCCTCCCCCATAACATTATAAAATATGATTTGAAAATATCATGATACAGTCAAAGTGTTAGATATTGGATTTTGCCATGAATTATCCCGTAAAAACTGATCCTACTTTTCGTTTGCAGTATAGTATCATTATTTTCTATTCCCACTGAAATTATGGACATTTTTTCTTTTATAGTTGTTTAAGGTAGGTGAATCTATTAAGTTGTTATTACTACACCTCTTTGTAACATTGTATAGTTAGTAAGTACAGTTAAAGTGACCTGTTTCACGTGAGTGAGTGGACAGCGTTGCTCGGACAATCGGTATAATTTCCTGAGCCACGTCCGGGACAGGCGGAGTCGCACCGCTCACGATCACAATTCACAACGGACTTCAGTTCATCTCAAACCAATACAAAAACTACGTCTTCGATGATTTCTAAATAGTTATTATATGCATAACTTTTGCGACGCGCCCCGTAACGTAAGAATCGTTAGTTTAGATAATCTAGTCAGTTTTGCTGTAACCAAGACTTATAATCGTCAAAGATTCGCTGAAATAAACTTCGACTCATACAAAATGAATGTGCTGTGGTTAAATTGTTCTAACATAACATACATTCACGCCTTTTTCCTGAAGGGGTAGACAGAGGACTCAGTCCCATAGTAGATACACCCACATTTCGCCAGTATGTTATTGGTCCCATGTAATAGGGGGCGAGCCTATTGCCATCTACCGGGCACAGTTTCAGACTCCAGGCAGTTATTGAGATAATTCCTAATAGAAAAATCCAATATTTAACACTGCCTGACCTGGGGATCGAACCCGGGGCCTCTTGATTGGCAGTCGAGCATGCGCCCTCTATGCCACCGAGGCAGTCCGAGGCAGTAAATTGTTCTACCTAAAAGTAAAACGAACCTAGTAATTAAAGTCATTTTGCTTTCAAAAATTACATTAAACTTATAATATACTTATAATATTATATCAGTATCATGGATGATAGTTTGTATAAAAACAGTAAATTATTGTTTGGGGGGCAATGTCCAAGTCAAGAAGCTCAATCGTACCATCCTTTCATCCATTCCTTCCTTTCTTGAAGCGATTCGCCGCACTTTCAACCACCCTTTGTTGTGAATACCATTCCTCTACTTACAAACTTGACTCAACATGATGTTATACGTAACAAACACATTTGCAGCGAATTATTCCAGCAAAGTAAGTGCTCACTGTAATTGGCGAAATCACACCAGACATCGGTGCACGGAAATGTTTCTACTAATGGGTATAACACACCCGTATGTACTCGTACCTCATTAGTAGGTACCTAAATAAAGCTAGCAAGAGGACGTTGCAGTAATTGTTTAACAAATACAAAAACAACAAATAGTTTTACAAAAACAACTGCGCTAACTAGTGCGACCCACCCCGCGGGTTGCACTTTCTTTTCACATAACATAAAACATAACATACATTCACGCCTTTTTCCCGAAGGGGTAGGCAGAGGTGTACCCAGGACTTACATGAGTTTATCAGGGGAAACTGATTTCAATATTTTATATACTACTAGCGACCCACCCCGGCTTCGCACAGGTAGCAGAAGTAGGTATAGTGAACGTTTAACAGGAGTAAATTCGTAATACATTGTATTTAAATAGATATAACCCTAATGGTTTACGCAGCGCACGCAAATTAATGACTATTTCTGTTACAATTACCAAACCTTAACAGATGTATAAATTGTAACACATAAGAACAAGTTCCATTCCACTCTGTTTTGTTTCTTGTGAACCTCATGATTTTAGTCAGTCTTGGGAATCATATTTCTCAGAACCAAGAATAAGTGAAGTGAAGTGAATAAGCTTACTCGACCAAAGTTTTATTTATAATTTGCTATTTTAATATGTAATTATTTAATTGTATTTTGTGGTTGGTTAAAAATTAAACCAAATGGAACCGTTGCACAATAAAGGCAAAATCGCTCTCAAAACAAAGGACTTCAAAACAAACCGGGACTCGTTTAAGAATGTGAGCCAAAACGTCGTTTATAGTTTATTCTAACTACTGGGGAGCTTGCAAAGAAAAGTCAGTCTTTTTAATGTTTAAATTGGTGGATTTAAAATGTATTTTGACACTTTTGTAAAAATTGCACTATTTTACGAAAATGCATGGCATATTCAGACCAAGTAAACTGTAGCCAATACATATAAAACCATAATGTGACAAGTCCTTTTGTCCGACAACGCGCTCAGCTTTTATGATGACAGCTCCGCGGAGGGGTATTAACAGGGTGTGAGAAAATGTACGCCCTCGGGACACGTCGGGACGAACCCGACATGAAAAAGGACGAAAATGGAATGAACTCGAAACTATAAAGGGAAAAGTTGTCTGGCTACTATGCGTTGAAAGGACACCGAGGTCGCCAATTCTGATATATATGAAAGTGCTTTCATTAACATTGGCAGCGATATGTGTCTTTAAAAACACTTCTCTCGAGTATACGCAACAGGCCGTCAGCATTTAAATTAATGCTATCCATTAACATTTCATATCTTCTACAAAAATATGCGATTATAAATATTGTACATTAACATAGAAGTTCGCTTGGAAAGATATTCCATGCTGTAATATTTAAATTGAATGAGCATGCAGTTCGCTGCTGTTCCATCCGCAAACATGGATCGGCTAGACCGCATCGAGTGCATCAATGTAATCGAACGGCCGTCTTTGACAACACCCCTTTTGTTCCAGGCTTTGTTATGCAGAATTCTGCTCCGCATTTGTTCGAACTTTCGTAGTTACCGACTCAAGAGGTATCTTACACTTGCGTTCTTGTAAAATAATACATATTGTTATGATAACGCAATTCAGATGGAAAACGGATAACGAAAACTTTAACATGAATGTATAAGAACGTTTCATGTATAGTATAATGGAAATTACGTTCCATTTCCGTTACTTGATTGAAGTCTACAGCCGCGCCCACGTTCTAAGCTAGCTTACCGCCGTGTTAAATTATTATGCGTTGTTCACGAAACACAACCATTCTAATAGGAAATTGTAGTGTGATTGATCGTTGCTGTTTGAAAATTGCTCCGCCTAGCTTCCGGATACCTCGTGGAAATTTACAGATATATATCGAATCCAAGTGATCGGAAGTGGTGGGTGTATGATCTTCAATCTACACATTTATAAGTGTCGTCGTGTCTGCTCTCATCGCGCGACATTTGTCACGTGAAAAGATCGGCGCCAAATGACTCATGTTGGTTTTGACAGACTGTTTTAAAAACACGACGATCCTACCATGCTTCAGCATTATGTTTACAAAAATATGCAATTAAATACCTAGGTGTGTCTTGCATTAAAACTAACTGCGTTCTAAAGTTCAAAAAGCCAATAAATATTCTCTCATTTGCTTCGAAAAGTTAACGGTGCGCTTTCCAAACTTCCGATCACCCAATTTGAAACAATTATACTGGATTTCCGTAGCAAATATTACCGCTAACTATGACTTATATTATTTATTACATTACATCATTTTATTTTATATATAATTTGTATCTAAATGATACTCTCAGGAGCTACCGCAAGCTCACTAAATGACAGGAGGGAAATCATAACAAGTGTAACCTACAATTACAATACGACCGCAAGCGCCCGCCTGCAACAAGCATATTTCTCTACTCATAAAGTTATCTACTATACAATTTTATCTACAATACTAAGGTTTAATATATTCAAACGAGATATGTTACGAAATTATATCGCGCTATTATGCTATAATCATACGTTTATGAATCTTACTATCTGCATTCTCCTTTCATAAAATAAACGTCCCCTTTGTTCTCTTCCGCATCCCACATTTGCATTGTAAACACGAAGGCATCGGCGTTCCATTAGACTTATAAGAGGTAAGCCGGAAGCTAATTACCGCATCATACCGTATAATTGCAACTCTCGCTATATTTAGTTTATATGAAAATAATTAACCTTCGTAAGGCCAGTGAGTGTCGCCGCTCCTGGCGCCTTGCCAATGTAATAATAGGTAAGCACTACCTACTCGATCTGATTCCATTACAGATAGCAGGATTACATTTTAAAACAGAGACGAATAACGCAGCCTTCGCGAATGGTACCTGCGTGGAAAATGTTTCTACATAACTATATAGGTATATGTTTCCAGGGTATGATTTCTCAAAGAGTTTGTTTTCTTTTGTGACATTTCTATGAATCCTGACCGTCGGGTGTTGGCAATAGAATTGTACTTCACCCTCTCTACCCGTGGTTGCCGTAAGAGCCGGCTTAGGATTGTCAGATCCAGAGGGCGGGCAGCAGCGTTCCTGCGTAAAAACTAATAAACTGCGCTCGCTATTCTGCTTGCAAAATGGCGAGTATGTACAAAACCCACCCTATGGAGAGGAGATGATGATGATTCCAATTTAATTTGACCAGAAAACATGGACATGTGCCGGAATTGATTGAAAGTAAAAATATGTTTAATTAAACTGAATTTATATAAGTACCTAAATTATAAATATTGAACGTTTTCGTATTTTCATTCTATCCAAAATTTCATAAAAACAATATAAGAAACCTTCAGTGTTTGAGGATGTTGTTGCCAATAATGCTACACATAGTAAACAGTGTTGTGACCTACTTTTTATTTTCTTATAGAACGCTTATTGCTCTTCTTGGAAGAACAGGGAGAAAAATGAAAAGAAGCTATAGCGAGAAATCAATTTGCTCATCAGGTCTGAAGTAACTGTGACCAAATAAGCTCAATAGAGCTAAAAGAACTATAATAATAAATAATAATTTAGCATAACAAAATTAACTCCTGTGTCTATTTCTATATAGCTAAATGTAACCTAGGTAAGTATATACCTATAGGTACACTACCAATTAATTAAATATCTATAGGTAGATAATTAATTATAATATATGAAACTATCCAAATGTATTCAATTATAGATGCAAATTAAAATGTAAACAAATCTGCTCTCAATCCCATATTAGCCCAAATTTGTCATATTCAGGTGAATTTAAATAACTGGCCCATTAGGCTATTTCAACTCAGTTTACTCTAGAATTGGAAAATAACACTTACCTTTAAAACATAGTTGAAAATTTCGCAGCTGTTGTCACGAAATATATCGTCCACTGCAGTCAAATAAATATTCAATCACAAGTGATCTACACTACAAAATCTGCAACACAATTTCTTTCTTGTTCATTTAACCAGCATTTTAGGCACTTTTATAACTCAATCAATGAAATGTTAGCTAAGGTTTTGAAAGAAAGCGAATGAACGCAACGATGATTCGCAGTGTCTGGTATTTTGGCACCTGAAACAAACAAAAGTTTTTTTAACTAAAACAAATTATTAACGATTTATTTAGTTTAATTATTTAAAAAGCTCAGTTAAAATCAATTTCATATGACTCTGAAAATTGGCGTGGTCGACTCCTTTAAATTTGATTCGGAGCAAATATAAAAAACGAGTATATTATATTCGCTCTAATAAGACTTGGTGTTTTTGTTGTTGTAGGTTTAAGTACTCGGTCTCTGGGACTCTGAGTCGTGAGCCTCCAAAAACCTTATGATCAACATCCTCAGCAGTCTTGCAATTATCTCATCAATCATCTCAGTGCAAAAAGCCAACAGGACGAGCTTGATTTATCTATTTGAATATTAGCCCACTCCGATGAAAGTAGGTCATATTTAAATATTCCATCGTTTCAAGATTCTTGGAAAGCTCTGTCACTGTTCATCATTTGGTGTTTTAATGACACTTTGTATAAGAATAGGAGCAATTGGTTGAATTTGAAATAATGTATCGATAGACAGCTTTGCAATATAATATAGAAGAACGTGGCCTTTTAGATACTACGTGGAATCTTCGACAACAAGCACAATGACATCAACACTTAAATAAATAAAATAAAATTAGTTTTCGTTTCATTTTTACTGTCGAGCTGATCGTGACGTGCATACTACCTACTAGCCGTCTTCCATCCAATCGAAGTAATGTATCTAATTATCAATAAACGATTTACAGGAACTATTTAAAGACAAATCCTCAGGTCTCGCTGTAGAGGATTATTATCATTGTAGGTAGAAAGAAAATTGGTACTGCTCAAGTTAGACGTAAAGCCGCTTTAAGATAGGTACTTTTGCACTGGAGTTTATACTTTTATAATATTATGGCTAGCCAACTGGTAATCTAAGTGTTACACGAAAACACTAACATTAAAATTTTGCAAGACACCTAAACTCTAAAAATTTCTTTGTATACTACTATAAAACTTAACCATAAATTTTGTGAAAAACACATGTTTTAGTACACCTGACTACGTAAAGAGAGCAGGTAAATAACATTACATTATATAAAAAACCTTTGTGAGCATATGCAAATTTTGATCATAAAAGTGATATGGTTGAAAGTGAGACCAAGCACGTATTATGTAATAAAAATGGTTTAGAGACCGATGAAACAGCACGAACATACGATATTTTTCATAGCAAATAACAGACATGACAGCTTTAGATATTTATAAATATTCTTGGAATAATTTATTACAGCAAACACTCATATTCAAAGTGTGAGTGCTGACATCTCATGCTGAATTTTATAATTATTATATATAGAAGGTATTCATGATATTAATATAAATTTATATTCTGGAATATATCGAGAAATAAATCGCTTTAAAATATACTATAAAGTTTACTAATGATGATAACATCATAATCATATCAGCGGTTGGAAATATCACAGTTATGTCTAGCCTCCCTCATAGATGCATGCCATCTAGTCTGGTTGTAAGCGGATAGGTCATCTTGAGGGTAGACGTCCTACGCTACGCTTGTCGGTCCGTGGTCTCTTACAGCCCCATCGGCCATATTGCCACTTCAACTTGCTAATCCGCTGAGATATGTCGGTAGCTTTTTAGGGTTCCGTACCTCAAAAGGAAAAAAGGAACCCTTATAGGATCACTTTGTTGTCCGTCTTTTTAACGAGAACGCGTGGAGGTATCAAGTTGAAATTGAAATCAACTACTCGAATCTGAGGTTCCTTGTAAAGAAATCATACTTCCAAGTTAACGCAATCAAAAGTAATTTATTTCTATGCTTTGCGCAAGGAACTAACTAGGAACTAATAGATGGTGCTGTATGTTCTTGGTATTTAGGTATGGAACCCAAAACTATACAAATAAATTGTTAAGGCGTACGTCTGTAACGTATGCCTAAACAATTTATTTGTTCCTCTACGGATCTCCTCATTTCTGATCCTAGGAAAAAAAAAACATACATTCACGCCTTTTTCCCGAAGGGGTAGTCAGAGATGTACCCAGGACTCAGTCCCATAGTAGATACACCCACATTTCCCCAGTATGTTATTGGTCCCATGTAATAGGGGGCGAGCCTATTGCCATCTCGCGGGCACAGTTCCAGACTCCAGACAGTTATTGAGATAATTCCTAATGGAAAAATCCAATATTTAACACTTTGCCTGACCTAGGGATCGAACCCGGGACCATCCTAGGAAAATCCCAAGTAAAGCCCTCTGCTCATTATGTGACTTTGAGCATAGTAAGAGATTTTTGTAGTGGTAGGCCTCTTTAGCAGGGGGCCGCCTGGGGAAATACCACACCTTTGCCAGTTATTCATCCGCCAAGCAGTAATGTGCAAACATTACTGTGTTCCGGTCTGAAGGGCAATGTTACCAGCGAAATTACAGGGCATAACGAGTTTCGTCAACTAATAACTCAGGGTGACAGGCGCAGTACAGTGCCGCGCAGAATTTTGAGTTTAAAAACACTGGGTGGCACTGTGTCTGATATGGGCAATCATGATGCTTACCATCAGGCACTTGATTTGTTCGTCTTGTCATTCACTATCATAAAAAAAAAATCACGTTATTGTGTTTATTGCATAAGTCATCACAGGTAGCACACACTGATTAAAGGCCTTCAACTCGATACACACACATCACATCATTAGCCAGTTGACGTCCACTGCTGAACATAGATTTAAATAAACTTGCCTAAGAAATCATGTCCGTAATGAGCAAAGTGACTGAAAGAGTAATTTCAAAGACGCTGGACAAAATCTATCTCGCCCGATATTGCCAAATTACTTGCAACTTTGGATTATGGTTAAGGCACTAGGCACATAATTGGTTGGGCCACTACGACAAGTGGACCGAGAGTTGTCCAACTTGCTCCGGGGGGTAGCAATTAGGCAGAAGGCGGAAATTGCATCTCTTGGGGATAGCACACAAATTGCCCCAAAACGTCAGCAGTTCTACGCGGCCTAGAGCTTCAACCACTACGCGCTTATTAACAATTAGCTGAGGATTTGACAAGTGTTTACGATAAAAGCATCTATGCAATTATTCTCCTTGTTAATAATATTTTATATACAAATATATTAGATTGATAGACGTGATTAGGGGGCGTCCATAAATTACGTAAGGTGTTTTTTTTTAATTTGCTGTCCCTCCCTCCCCTCCTGGTGAGATGTCGTGAGATTTTATTCAACCCCCTCCGCCATCCCCCAATCTCACGTGAGTTATTTCAAAATGTGGGTTTCTTACGTAAACGCGTTGGATTGTTATTGTTAAAAGAAAAAAAAAATTGGAAAGAAAATAATATTTTCTTTCGGACGAATTAGTGAATGATCTTAATCGTATTACGATTACGCTTAAGATTAAATCTTAAGCATGTACAATCTGGATTAAATGGACCAAAATAGTATAATTTTTTTTTTGGTTCAATTCGAAAAAAAATTGCGTGATATTTGCCGAGACCCCCCCTCTCTCCAACGTAAGATTAGATGAGATTTGACTCGACCCCCTACCCCCCTTAAACACCTCACGTAATTTATGGACGCCCCCTTATTTAAACTCCGGATTAATCTATTTATTATCTGATTTCATCTAATTTCTAAGTATGTACAAGCTAGATATCCTACTTTCCCAGATTTATTATAAAGTAAGATAAATAAAGAAAAATAAGATAAAAAAAAGATAAAGTACCTTCATAATAAATAATATCTTGCTTCAAGGCATTAGATTAAGTCATCGGATCAATGGTAATATATTTCTACGAGAAATTACCCAACTGTTTTACAAATAACAAAGATATGAATCGAAAAATATTTCACACGCGGCTGCACATAATTGTTGATAGGTAGGTACAGTCAGTGCAATTAATTTTGTTTCGAACTTAGTGTGTATTGTTTTATGTCAGAATTATCTAAATTATGAGCGGGTTGTTTGTGGTTGTGAACGCATGTCTATTCGTGCCGAACGCGCAGAACGAAACGAATTCCGTTTTTTGAATTCTGTCGTGTCGAATTTTCTGTATCGTGCAAATCGGACAGGTGTGCGAGATTTCATAGGATTTCATATAAAGGATTCTAAAATTCGTTTCGTTTAGCGCGTTCGGCTCGGATAGATGTGCGTCCACCTTTACTCAGTGTAAAGGTATGTCTCGCCTAAGGTGCTCCGCATACAGAGCATCTTTGAGTTTCATGTTGCGGCAACAGGCAACTTGCTGTTTGTATAGCTGGCCGCCCGGTCCGTTGGCTCAGTTAGTTGGTTAATAAGTCTTCTTTCTGAGCCGCAAGCCTCAGATTTGAATCCTCGGGCAGGACAAACATTTGTGGTTATGTGTCTGTCTGTAAGATCGGTGTACGGGTTTTATAAGCGTAACAAACCTAATGTTGGTATATCAGTCTACCAGGTACCATAGAACAGGTGAAAACTACTTAGCTAATCGTTATTGTATTAGTAGGCTTCTTTTGCAGGGGGCCGCCTGGGGAAGTACCACACCTTTGCCAGTTATTCATCCGCCAAGCAGTAATGTGCAAACATTACTGTGTTCCGGTATGAAGGGCAATGTTACCAGCGTAATTACTGGGCATGATGAGATTCAACAACTCATATCTCAGGGTGACAGGCGCAGTGCAGTGCCGCGCAGAATTTTGAATTTTAAAACTATGTGTGGCACTGTGTCTGATATGGGCAATCATGATGCTTACCATCAGGCACCTGATTTGCTCGTCTTGTTACTCACTATCATAAAAAAAATTAATAGTAAATAAATATAAAATATATGTTTATTGCCAGAAAACGAAGTAAGTAAATGCATACATCAGCAAAATTATAGAAAGGTAGAGAAAACGCACACAGCTCTATGACGCCTTATACCTATTTATAAACTCGTAGTAGAGCTACAAAGCAGCAAGTAATAAACTCCATAATTCAATGCGCCTCCAAAAATTATAATTTGGATTTATTAAATGACATCAAAATCTGATCAGAATTTTAGTTCGTAAATCTAAGACAGCTGCAAAACTGTTGCTTTTACGCCTAAACATGTCACCCGCTGTACAGTGTTGACTAATCGAATTATTATTATTATTACAACAGATTCTACGATATTTCTAAAATATTTTGTAACGAAAGATGTGTGCCGCGGTTGGCATTTGGCATCAGGCCAGTGCTTTTGCTCTTTTCTTCATCATGACAACTTATGTGAGATATAATGCGACGCAGTCTCTGCGTCTCAAAAACATTATGAAGTAAATTAATAATTTTGTTCTCATTATTATTTTTTGTGATTGTTTTCTGTCACGTTTCTTACACGATGTACGAAAATAATTACGTATAAATTCTATTAGGAAACGTTTGAAGTCTTATCATTTTCGGCTGCCATTATCAGGGCTTACGCATGTCCGCTTCTACGTCGATGTGTAAAATCGCGAAAGCTATTCTTAAAAAAATATTTAGTTTTGCTTACCGGTATTAATAAAATATACAGCTTCGGCTCCACATCGATATATCGGAAAATCGGGAAAATATTCGCGAATCGCGTAAATTACGAGAGTCCCGTCGACTTCCGGGCCCGGGCAATAACGAAGTGAAGAACGGCCAGAAGATGAATGAAAACCGTACGCGTGCGGTCACCGGCGTGTGCAACTAGGTATGCGGCGTCGCGTCGCGTGTCGTTACGCGAGTTCGCGAGCGCAACGTTGCAGCGGTGCACCAAGAGAGCGCAGGGTGACGCGAGCCGCCCGCCTGTCTCCGAGCGACTGCCGGCCAGCGCCCGGGCCGCGCCGCGCCGCGCCCGCGCCCCGCCCGCGTCACGCGCCGCACCACGCACCGCCTGCACCGGCACCACGCCACGCACACCGACACCGAGCCGCCCGCCTAGTCTCCGGCCGCACCGCACGCACCGCGCGAATATCGATGTGTTCCCTTCTGTCGGAGATCTGGCTGCGGACGGGCGAGGGGAGCGAGCACGCACCGCGGGCCGCGGGGGGCCGCTCCTGCGCGCTGCGTCACGCATCTGTCTCGCCGTGAGCCGCGAGCCGCGGGCCGGCTCCTTGCGCGCTCCCGACCCGCAGCATCCATCTGCAGAGTCGCGAGTGGCAAACTCGCGCTGTCTCCGCTGCCCACACTGCTTAACATTGTGACTGTGAAGTTAATGCCCTCTCGCAGTGCCATTTCACATCACCTTCCGAGAGTCCGCCGTGAATTGCGCGTCGTTTCCCATTTCATGACAGTTATGGAACATTCATCTCTACTTATTAAATTCTTCTTGATAATGAGAAGACTCCTAGTTTTAACGGTCACACTGTTAATTGTTATAGGGCTAATTAAAATTGTAGAGATCTATTTACGTCGAAAAGTCTTTTGTGATGAAGATATCTCTGTCGCTCGTAATGGATAGATGAGTATGATTGGCATTCCCAGAATTTTCATATTGATTTGTCGAACGCGAAATTAAAACGTTGTTCGAGGGATTCATCTCAGCATCGCGTCGAGTCAGTTCATTCTTGGCGAGTAACTGGCATCAATCATTGTAACATCAATTCGGTGGAATCGAATATATTTCGATTGGAAGTTATTCGACCATTATTATTGAAGACCGCTCGTCTATGAGAATGTTCTTATTTAAATTTCAGTAGTTGGAAGGTCTATATGAGTGGTAGGTACCTACGTAGGTAGATAGATATGTACCTACCTAGTTGAAGTGTGAGGTAAGAAAAGAAAATTAAAGTAAATTAAAGGCTGCGACTCTTTCAAAAAGCCGAAATCATCCAAGAATGGAAGGATGTGCCGCGAAGATTGTAATTCAGTTACAAACATTCAAGGGCCATGTTAAATTATTTATAAAACCTGAAAAAGGTACGTACTGTATGTGTAGATAGGTACTGTTTCAGCATCACAATAAAGATTCCGGATTTTGGGACCGAAACCGGCAATGATGGCGGTAAAAGGACAGAATTTATTCAACCGGACACTAATCCGTGGAATGTATTCCGTGCGATGCGGTCGCCATCCGCGCTGGACGCTCGTTAAACCGAGGGCCAGGAAACCAAATATGAAAGTACGAACTATAATCTTTAGCCAATGAACTAATTAATATATGGGTACTAATGACACGATGGAGCGATTAGTAGGTAAAACGTCTTTTGGGATCGACTATATATAGATATAGTCGCTATAGCGTATCTGTCCTGGCTACATACACAGGAGGACAGACATGACAATAAAAGGGTGACAGAGAAGGCGTGGGTAAGAAACAAATGGCGTAAACAAACTAAATAGTCACAGTGGTACAATAACTTCACAGATTGACTAGTATCATCAATGGTACGTACAATTGGGACGTAGGCAAAATAAGTATGTCCCAATTAAACCATTTTGTACTAAGTAGTGGGACAAAACAGCCCAATTGTACCATTAATGGTAAAATACAATGGTACAATTGGGACAAGGGCCACAAAATAGGTTATAAGCTATAATATATAGACGTATTATCTGTTTAGTTGCATATAAGTCTTAGTTAGAAAATTAACGAGATATTGCTAATTTATTATATTAATTAGAAAGGAATACAAAAAATTCCCACGGGAGTCGCGGGAATTACGCTTAAGAGATAAAATCCTTTCAGAAACGAAACCACGGGTTGAAATTAAAAGCATGCGCCCCCTTTTAGAATTTTTTCACAATCATATGAAAAATTACCAAATTAATGTTTTGTATTCCCTTGTTTCCTCCGAATATTATAAAGCCATTCTATGAATTTGTAACCATATTTTTATAGTGAAGTAAACTATATATATTTTTGTTTCTCTTATAAAAAAAACCCATGGTTTTTTTCCTAGTGAACTTCCAAATATTCCAGTTTAACTGGCGCGATTGGACGTACACAACAAAAAATAAAGAGCATATATTAAAGAAAATAATATGATAGGGATAGTTTACTTCATTTTCAAAATATCAGGATATAAATATATCAAATAGGTCATAAATATATCATCAAATTTTCCATGGGATTGTGTCAAATTGCTAAGAGTTCACATTTCCTGTTAATTTACTCGTTGGTACCACCAAAATCAAAGTGCGTTAAAATAGTCGCAGTTTTAGTGGCTTCCCAGTGGGAAATCACTGGAATGGAGTCGTTTAACGACCTAACTTCACAACAACACGTGCCTTTTGCCTATTCAGACGCCAGAAGTACAAACATGTGTGGGTATGATTCAATCAGGCTAGTATAACATTATTGAATTCCTTGTAAAAGTTTTTATACCAGAGAAATTATAAAGTGCTACATGAGTTTTATGTTTTTTATTGATCTAATGAAGTGAGCATGATGTTCGCCTGATGTTAAATGATACACAATTATCTATATCTATACTATTTTATAAAGAGAGAAAGTGATTCACTGACTGACTGACTCATCAACCCAGAGCCAAAACTACTGGACCGATGATCATGAAATTTTGACAATAGATTATTTTTACAGTCTAGACAAGTAATAAGAAAGGATTTTTCAAAATTTTAACCCTAAGTGTATTAAATAGGGGTTGAAAGTTTGTATGGAGTAGACTTCATTTTTCAGCCGATTTATTTAAAATTTTGTAGAAACATTCTAAAATGAAAATAATTAAACACGTGTTTCAGCGTTTTCAAAAATTTCAGCCTTTTTGTGGTAAAATACAGTTTCAAAGTTTGTTAATGAATATTTTAGTTCCAACAATGCTTACTAGATGGCGATACAGAAAAATTTCAATATTTTCTTGCAAGACATAACTACCCTAAAGCAACATTTTTAGGTAATTTAGTTCCAACATTGCATAATAGAAATAATTAAAACGCGCTTATGACTTCGATTCTCTTTATCATAGCTCTATTATACTGGGTTGCAACAACATCGAATTATCAATGCTCTTCTTACTGTTTTCACTGTTTCCGTAATTCGTATATGTCTCCAGATTATTCAATCTATTACCAATACCAATATCATAAAGTATAAAGTGAGAAATTTGTTTTTTATTTGCAACAAATAGGCTTCAAAACTACTGTACCGATTTAAAAAATCTTTTACTTATGGAGAGCTTAATTCAGTGTGAGTGACATAGGCTATATTACGACATACATTCACGCCTTTTTCCCGAAGGGGTAGGCAGAGGTGTACCCAGGACTCAGTCCCATAGTAGATACACCCACATTTCGCCAGTATGTTATTGGTCCCATGTAATAGGGGGCGAGCCTATTGCCTTCTACCGGGCACAGTTCCAGACTCCAGGCAATTATTGAGATAATTCCTAATGGAAAAATCCAATATTTAACACTGCCTGACCTGGGGATCGAACCCGGGACCTCTTGATTGGCAGTCGAGCATGCGCCCTCTACGCCACCGAGGCAGTCAGTATTACGAGGTTTTGAAAAATATTAGGGATCCGTAAGAAAACTGCAATATTGTGAACTAAGGTGTCACATAATTACCAAATATATTCATTAAGTTGCGTGCGCTGTGAAATCTATTGATGGTAGAATAAAATAATGTACTAGGGGTTTGTAGTACTTACCAATATTTACAAAATAGTCCACGGACAAAATGTCCATCTATTTTGGTTTTGTCACAATAATCGAAACAGATATTATATGCATGCGCAGTAAAATGTATTGGTGGTAGAATAATGTAGGTATTAGAGGTTTGTTGTACTTATCAATATCTACAAAATAGTCCACAGACATTATATCCATCTATTTTGGTTTAGTCACAATAATCGAAGTAGTCATTAACTTTCATGCGCTGGGAAATCTATTGGTGGTAGAATAAAGTAATGTACTAGGGGTTTGTAGTATTTACCAATATCTACAAAATAGTGAACGGACATTATATTCATCTATTTTGGTTTAGTCACAATTATCGAACAGTCATTATATGCATGCGGTGAAAACTATTCATGGTAGAATAAAGTAATGTTCTAGGGCTAGGGGTTTGTAGTAATTATCACTATCTTCAAAAAATAGTCCACGGACATTATATCCGTCTGTTTTGGTTTAGTCACAATAATCGAAGAAGTCATTATTTTTATGCGGTATGAAAATTAATGGTGGTAGAAATAATGTACTAGGGGTTTGTAGTACTTATATATCATCAAAATATGCCTCGGAAAATGTTTCCAACTGTTAAAGTTTGGTCACTGTAACAGAAATAGTCATTAATTTGCGTGCGCTGCGTAAACCATTAGGGTTATACCTATAAAAATACAATGTATCACGTATTTACTCCTGTTATAACGTTCAGTATACCTACTTCTCCCGTGCGAAGCCGGGGCGGGCCACTAGTAATAACATAAAGTAACAAAACATCACGCCTTTTTCCGAAGGGGCAAAGGTGTACCCAGGTATAGACCCCCACACTTAGCAAGATATGATTTATTTCCATGTAGATAATAGACGGTGAGCCTATTGCAATCTACCGGGCACAGGTCTAGATTTCAGGCTGTAATTGAGAAAAATCCTAATATAAAAAGCCAAATAACTCTTTCTGTCTGACCTGGGGATCGCACCCGGGACCTCAAGATCGGCAGTAACTGTAGCACTTGCAAATCACTACGGTACTAAGAGAATTATTATTTTATCATAATAATAATATTTCAATTATAATTGCAGTGCAAATAATAGAAGAAATAGTGTACAAAACATTAATTTTAGGAAGTGCCAGCAATTGCCAAGTCAGATATGGATCTAAAGGCGTGTACATACATATCTATAGCCACTAGCCGAGTTAGGTCATACATGCACTTGCTTCCATTTGTTATTCTTCTTGGATAAGTTTATTTAAACACTGTTCAGGATTATTCCTGTACAGTATTTAAATAAACTATGGACTCACAATCATCATCATCATCATCTCAGCCGCTGGAAGTCCACTGCTGGACATAGTTTTTCATCTATATCGTTTGTAAGCGACTCGCACTCAGCGTGTTCTTGCGGCCTTTACTAGGCCATCTGTCCACCTTGTGGGTAGACGTCCGTCAATATCTTATAATAGGCACTATATTACAACGTTTTAAAATGTTTGAATAATTCCAGAATAATTTCTCTTACAAATTAATCAGACCAGCAGCCGAACAATCTCTGGTTGTTATTTGTAGCATATAATATCTCCATTTTATAACTCCAGCCTATAATAATAACTCTGCGCACTTATATTAGCTAAGTAGTTTATTTGAAACTCATTTTAAGCCTTGGGTAAAACGAAACATAATCCCATTTTCTGGATATTATAAAACCCAAAGTTGCTGCTGAAATGTAAAATGCTTAAGTGTAAATTATGATTTGAGAAAGGACTCTCAATACTCGAATTCAAATCGAGGATTCAGCAAGGTGTGGTGTGGAAAATTAGGGTAAACAAATTCTGTTTTCTCAGAAAACACTCTCCCTTGTGAACAGAAACTTTATATATAATTCTACAAACTTCAACTTACTTGCTCCGCAGTACCAGTCGCAGATGAAACAGCAAAGTTAAAACTCTCATACATACACATTGATGTGGCAAAATTAAGGAGAACTAAAGTTTACAACTTCGCTGCCGACTTTACTATGTTGGGTAGAATGAAGCAACATGACGAGCAATTGCAATTGCAAACAATGCCAACTACAAAAGTTAGGCACTTCCATACAAATAAAGCGAAAGTTAGTAGAACAATAAGATAGGCTAGTAATAAACACCGTTCAGATAGAGATCGCATCAGCTTGTTCTTTAATTATAATGGTTATAAGAAGTACTGGACAGATTTCACAGACAAAATAATGATTTTCTTTACTTCTTTACTCTGGCACTAGATCGCTTCTTTTTGCACTTGCATTGCCTCTCTTGAAATATGCATCGGTAACGGCGGACCTTTGTATTGTAGCGTTAATTGTACGACACGTTCAGCTTCTCTCACTCCGCTTAGTCTTGCACCAGATACTGTGGCGTAGTGCCCGGGCACAGTAGCTTCTCCCGCAAATAGAAGTATAGGTGGTACCGATTCACTGGGACCTGGTAATGGACACGCCAAAGCTCTTTGTGCTTGACCATCTGTACAATAGTAATCATATGAATAGGATCCACAGAAGTAGGGATCGGAAGTCCAGTGTGATCTCAGTATTGTTAAAGGGTACGGTATATATTCATTTCCAGTCGCCAATCTTAATATTTCAGTGACGCCTTCAGCCACATCCTTATCGCAGAGCCCTTCCATCATCATCGCTTCCATCCCCACCACCCAAGCACACATCACATGTTTGCTGTTCGGCACTACTTCTATCGCAGTTATTCCCCGTGTCCAATCACATCTATCACACAACTCGTTGCAGCAGAACTTGAAATTCAAATTTCCGTTATGCCAGAACCAGAAAGGCCGACAATACTCCATATAAATTTTATTGCAGTAGCCAAATCCTAGGCAACGCATAGCGTCTATTTTAGCAGCCGGTAGTGCCGGGCAGAACAGCCTGGCTGAGTTTGCATTTAATACTCCAAGTGATACTGTTACAATAACATAATCGGCTGGGTATTCTTCACCATCTGATGTGTATACGACAGCCCTGTAGCCAGATCTCTGTGACGTGCCCCAGTATATACAGCTAACTGGCTTGCAATACTTAATTGCTCCTTCTGGAATCTGGTTTAAGATAGGGGCTAATATACCGACCAATCCCAAAGGAACTCTTACTTGACCACCGGGCATATTCATGAAACATCCTAAATGGTCGGCACAAAGCATCGCAGTGTCATCTTCACATCGTGCACTGAGCATGTGTGAAAGTCCGAACATGATTCTCGCCGCATCATGTTGCTGATCCTCGGGATACTCGTGTAGTTCCTGTTGTATTCTCAGACTCAGGAAATTGATTAGTGAGCCGTGTTGTTTGCTTCCCCCGAGGCAATATATTTTCGCCGCTTCCTTTTCGATTTGCCGAAATTTATGATAGGCCGTCACGGTGGGTGGAAATGGCATATTCCCTGTAACTATTCTATTGAATAAGCCCCGGGTATGTGCTGAGCCCGGAACGCCAGGACGCGGCGGGTCCTCGGTAGCTGACATCAGGTAAATTGGGTGAGTGAAGGCGTTATCTGGTTTCCAATGAGAGCCGAGTTCTGCAACGATATCTCCAAGCCAGCACGAGTGGATGCGACCTCCTGGCCTAAAAAATAAGAAAAAATAAAAATAAAAATGAGCTAAACGAAAAACTAGATAAACGAATCAAAAAATTAAAGTTGTTGTATCATCACTAAGATAAACCTCTCGTAAGCTTCAAGGACGACTAAATTATTTATTCCTTTCTGTGATAGTCTTGCAGCGGCCGACAAGCCTGCCATCCCAGCGCCGACGATCACCACGCGAGGCTCGTCGAAACATTTGTCCGCATCGCAGGCATCCACTGCACATACTCCTCTATCTTCTAAGTTTGGACCACTATCAAATATAGCTGGTGTGTTATCAGCGCTCCTTTAACAATGTAATACAGTTACAATCTATGTGCCCCATCAATTATGGAATAAGTATGTACTTTGGCACGGACGACGTACATCCATCTTTTGGCAGTTTTCGGCCAAGCCCTTATTATCTTATTGAGTCTGCTTTGGAAAAAAATCATATCAATAGTTTTACAAAAGATTTAGGTACTTATTGTAATATATTCAAATTAAAAATACTTTTGTTCAAAACATTATAATTTAATTCAATTCGTATTGTAATAATCAGTTACAAAGAATTTTGACATATTATAGACATAGTAATCATTGTTTATAGACAGATTTCTTTGTGATATTTCTCACTATAAAGCTGAACGCACATCTATCCAAACCGAATACGCCGAACGCGCCGAACGAAGCGAATTTAAGAATTCTTTATATGAAATCAATGACGTTCAATTGCTTTATTACTATATGAAATCATACGAAACCTTATACACCTGCCCGCATTGAATCGACCGAATCGGTGGTGTGCGCCTTGTTCAACGCGTTCGGCTCGGATAAGTGTGCGTTCACCTTTAAGCTCTTTACAACTTTTCAATCAGTGAAATTCGTTATTCTCGACGTGCTTGAAGGTTTCATCCAAGAAGGTCTTGTCTTTGGTACAGGGCTCAGAATTGGCTCTTCCTGAGCCAATTCTGAGCCCTGTAACGTTCCGGCACGGCGGAAGACCGCGATGCTCGAAGTTCAAAACATAGCATTTGCTTTGTGGCTCAAAATATAGAACAATGCACAGAAACCTTCTAAAGAAATGGCCCTTCGCAAGTTCCATTATTACCTAATCATTTTTTCTGTAAATTTCTAAAACAGGTACCTACAGCATAAATTGAATTAAGTACATTTATTTTTCAAGCACACAAAATGCAGTAAGCCACAAGTCTGTGGTTGCGCGTGAAATAGTTTTGGATAACGTATAATACACCATTCGGGCAGCAGAGGAGAAGTCCTTGTGATAATAATATAATAATAATAGTAATATGGGACAACTGCCACACACGGTCATCTGATCCCAAACTAGGCTAGAAGCCTGCCTGTACTATGGTAACCAGATGACTGATGTACATATTTATATAAGGTTATATAAATACCCAAACATAGATCAAACAGACATGTTCCTGCACACAAATGTTTGACCTGGCCGGAGATTGAACCCGGGGCGATGCAGCACAGAAAGCAGAGCCAACGAGGCTGTCATTAATATTTGTATAGTGCTATATACTAAAATACTCAATGACAGAAACAGGTCGATAGAGGAATTAAGACTCCGTGGAGACCTTGCACAGGATAAGACGGAGGCTTTTGGAGGCTGGGGGTTGTGTGCCTCAAGGAAATAAAAATGTAATAGGACTATACCCATAGCCCATCCAACCTAAAAGTGCCGTTTGACAGGCTTATTTTGCCTTGTTAGAAGGGTTTTTGTAGTTAAATATTATTTTATAATATGGGGACAACTTCCACACACTATGGTAACCAGAACACTAATATACATACATACTTATATACGCTTATAACACCCAGACACAAATCAAACAGACATGCTCATGCGCACAAATATTTGACCGGCTGGGAATCGAACCCGGGACCTGTCGCTCAGAAGGCAGAGCACTACCGGCTGAGCCGACCAGTCAGTCGTATTGATTAAGAATTGGACATCTTGTGATAAAATTCGTAATTTCATGGTTTTACGGCGAAGGTTATTGAAATTGTGTAAGATACGCAAAGTTATTTCGGCTTAAAAATTGATTGAATAGATAAAACGTTGAAGAGGTTTGATTGCCTGTATTTACTGTTCTTCTGGGGTTTATATCATGTCTATTGTTCAAGTACCAACATTTTTTGAGATAAATTATATATCGTAAGAAGGCAGTTGATTTTTTTTCGTTTACGGACGAACGGCTCGCGATCCCCAAAATTTAGTCCTTTTAGACGTAATACCCTTGTCTTTGAGACTGTGCATAATGCATAATTTAGATACGCTTCACGCCTAACGCTAGCATGCACGGGGATAACTAATTTTCCTCGTTTTTTGTCTCTTTCGCGCCTGAAAATTGCATATCTGCTGTCACGTTCTAAACTCCTTCGTTTTCCCTGGTCACTGTGCTACCGGGGCAGAAAAGTATACCACTCGTAGTGACTTGCATTAAAAGTACCTACAGGCGTTTTGTATCCACTAGTTTTTTACAGTAAAGTGCAAAGAAAATATTTTATCAAATAATAGCCTTGGGCAAGAAGCAGACAAAAACCTAAATGTTTCACTTGGCAAGTGAATAGTGGAATTTGGCGCCGCTGAAATATTCGCCTCGCTGTGGTGCTCTAATTGCCAAGGCTTTTAGGTTAAGTCATTTGAGATGGTGTTCTGATATCAACTGGAATTTATTTGTGATAATAATTTACTTGGCGTTCATTATATGATAGGGTATTTAGGTAGATAGATCTAAGCGATTATATATTAAAAAATATAGCTTGATACGTGATAGCTGAACGAAAATCATTTTTGGTCACATTTCCATAATAAATTAGATACATAATTTTTTTTTAATGATAGTGTGTGACAAGACGAGCAAATCAGGTGCCTGATGGTAAGCATCATGAGTGCCCATATCAGACACAGTGCCACCGAGTATTTTACCATTTAAAATTCTGAGCGGCACTGCTCTGCGCCTGTCACCCCGAGATATTAGTTGTTGAAACTCGTCATGCCCAGTAATTTCGCTGGTAACATTGCCCTTCATACCGGAACACAGTAATGTTTGCACATATTACTGCTTGGCGGATGAATAACTGGCAAAGGTGTGGTACTTCCCCAGGCGGCCCTCCGCAAAAGAGGCCTACCACTACAAAATCTTGTTATTTCTAATTCAAATCATTAATGAAACACTGTCTTAGAGAGATTTAAACTATATATTTTACAAGGTATAGGTACTTAAGTTATACATAGGTGCAACGTGTTGAAGTATCGAGTTGTAACTCATATTAACAACTCAGGTCTACGGTCCCTTGCTGCTGTAAAAAAATTAAACTTCTCAGTCAACTCAATCAAAAGATACGTCCATTTAACCGCGCATTTCTATACTTTGCGCAACGAACAATAAACCTCTAAGGTATTTGCCGTTGATCTAGCACCATGAATCTTGGCAAGAAGCCAGATCTTATATCACAAGTAAATGAAAAAAAAACTCTTATATTAGAACCGTAAAATTTTACAGAAAATGTGATTACTAAGTAACATGTTTGGTTCCGGCCGTTATGGTCCCATTCCGGTACACTCCCGGCCGGGACGCTCCCACATTGAAAAATTTGTTATTCCGATACGCCCCCACTATGAGCCAACCGTTTTTGGACAAGACACGTGAGCAAATACTGTTGAAAACAAAAGTGTTTAAATATTTTGCTGTATGGAAACCCACACTAAGCATATTTTACTTACCAAGTTATGCCATAACAATGTATCTTTGATAGAACTAATGATGATGATGTGGATGCAGAATTTGGCCTGGCATTATGTCCCACCCCGGACACACGACTCAATTGCCATACAAAAGCTGCGATATAACTACCTACTACACAGACACTACACACATGAAGTTTTGTACACGCGCAAGTGTGCGTGAGGTGCGTTCCCAGCTCCGTCGGCTCTCATCAAACTCAATCTCGGTCGCGGAGTGAGGAAGGCCCGATTGGTGGGCGTATGACAGTGTCCATTCTATATATTGGCCTTGTGGTCTTTGGAAAACGATTTAAACAAGTCCGTATAGAGTATTTAGAACAGTCCCCACAGACAATGTGTCGCCTGGGACGACTTAAGGAAATGTAGGTTTGCCCAAAGCCTACTCCACCCTCTCGACCTCACTGGCTGAATCCGCAGGAACGACATGTAGATACGTGCAGAGCCAGTTTGGTTGCAGGAGACTGCCACTTATTTCAGGTTGTACCCTACTCGTGCCTGACGTAGTCCCCATTGCGGGTTTGTTCGAGTTTTCCTTTTCTAGATAGCTTGCGGACCAACGATGACGAGGCTTGTCTCCCCGAAAGTCCATTCTATACGTAGTATTATTATTTGTTCCATGACTAGACGGCCAAGATGACCAGCATTAAACATAAAATAAAATAAAAAAGTGTCCTTTGCTCTTATTTATTAAATTAGACAATATACTAAACTTAATTGAGTTATGACATACACCAACTACTTACTTAAACTTAGGGCATATTTATTGGTTTTACAGGTAACTAAAACATTCGTATCATTAACATTTTATTCGAATAATAAAACCATATCAATCTTATAAATATTCAAATTTAATTATTATTTTTTTATATTACATAAACATACATACATTCACATCTTTTTTCCCGAAGGGGTAGGTAGAGGTGTACCCAGGACTCAGTCCCATAGTGGATAGTATTTTTTATATTAAATATTCGAATAATATTTATATGAAGTATATTATACATATTTTATAAAATAGAAAATGAGACTGTAGATGCTTATAAACTCAAAAGCAATAAAGCTGATACTGGTAAGTCTTAAGGAGGCGACGACCGGAGAATTCCCCATACAAACGTTATTGTTAAATCATTTGGAATGTGATTTGACTAACTAGGTTCCTAATTATATTTCAATCTAAAGTAAATTACTTTGGACTAAAATATGATAAAAACCCAAAATATAGGTATATTGACAAAATGTAGGTATTTTCAAATATAACTCCAACTTAGTAATTTAGACTAAAATATAATTATAAACCTAGATAACTAATGTCTCATTCTGAATAACGTCATTAAATGTTGGAAATATGCTCTGATTTCAAATGATTTCACTATTACAGTATTGAGAATTCCCGGTCGCCGCTTCGTTAAGGCATCGTATTAGATGTGTACTACACGATAGGTTTTGCAGTTAGTTTTGCCACAGACACCGCTATGTTTATTGGCTAACCTATCGTCTAACGTGATGATTGACGTCATTAACGAAAAAAATTAGTTATCCGTCACTCAGCACTTATGATTGATGACAATAATTGACGCCTAACCTATGGGGTAACGAACGCTTTACACTTGTGGCCTTACAAACCTTTCTGAACCACTAACTATATTATATTCTATAGAAATGTATCACGGAATTATAATAGGTATTCAACACAATTCTGTACAGAAATTACACTATTTAAATCATTGTAGAATAATAAAAGTAAACACACTATAATATAAGCGCCCGAACAAAATGCATTGGTGAATATTTGATTCATTATATTATTATAACATAAAATCACGACTTTTCCCAAAAGGGGTAAGCAGAGGTGTACACAGAGGTATGCCTACTACCCAGTAGTAGGTACACTGTGTATGTACCTACCTACTATAGGACTGGATCCTTCACCAGTCATGTTTATATCACCCATGTAATAGCGGACGAGCCTATTGTCACCTACCGGGCACAGTTCTAGACTTCAGGCTCTCATTGAGAAAATTCTTAGTGAAAAAATTCAATAACGCTTTTTGTCTGACCTGGGGATCGAACCCTCATGATCGGCAGTAGCGCTAGCGATCGCTACGCGATCGAGGCAGTCGAGGATTAAGGAGGCGGTGACCGGAGAATTCCCCATACAGACGTAATAGTTAAATCACATTAAATCAGAGCATATATCCAACATTTAATGACTTCGAAATGAGACACTATAGTTATCTAGGTTTCTAATTATATTTAAATCCAAAATAGACGTACTTTGAACTAAAATATGATAAAAATCCAATATATAGGTATTTTCAAATATAACTCCTGTATCCTGTATTATAGACTTAAACATAATTAGGAACCTAGATAATTAGTGTGTCATCCCGAATGATGTCATCAAATGTTAGAAATATTCTCCGATTGCAAATAATTTAACTATTTGAATTCTCCGGTCGCCGCCCCGTTAAATTATTGTGATAGGTAACTTCTGTATTTAGTGATCGGGCCCTCTATAGCGTGTCATTTTACTAAAAAAAATGTACCATTTGCAATAATCTCATCCAACACAACCACCGTCTATGACAATCTCGTATTCTATAGAAATAATACATTAGAGATATATTATAATTTAAAACAATCCGACCAAAATCTATCGAGTGTGTGGTAGAAGTGTCGACTCACACCGATAAGTGAGTGATCTTCGTCCGTGTAACTCTGGAATGAAAAAAGAAACTGGTTTTAGTACATTATAGGTGTTATTTATTACTGATAAAACTTGTTAAAAATGAATACCGACGTCTTTCATTTTAAAGCACCTGATATCAAATGTCTACAAGCTTATGTATAGACGCAGTATTCCTTCTTTAATAAAGTAGATTTTATATGGGTTTTGAAGTTATTCTCTGAACGTAAGTTTCCTAAGAATGACTTTTCATTTGTTTTAGATAATCTAAAGCTAGGTATCCATCATGACTGACCACAGAATACTAAAGGGACAGAAAGGACACTCCACAAATCATTTAAATAAATAGCGACTCTAGCTTTGACGCAATAAAGTTCAATTCATGTCGAAATGTACCGTCAAGACGGGCGCCCCGGTTACTTGTAGCTTCAGCGGAGTGTCCCAGGCCTGGCTTTACACACAAGTAAATCATTGCAGTGAATATTTCTTTTAGCTTATTTATATAACAATGTGTAGTGGAAGCGAGTGATGTGCAATTTACCCTGTTTTTAATAAACGTTGACTAAAATTACTCCGAGGATCAAATCGGTAAAAAGGAGTTTCCACAAGAATTTCTTATGAACGTTAGAGTGGAGATAAGAGTGTTTGCAATATCTACGATATTACAGAAGCTAACTTGTGAATCGATCTCGTAACTCGTAAGCTCTTTGCTTTAAGACTTTAAAGCTCTCCACCGACCAAGCCTAAAATATTCCAAACAAAACGTAAGAAAAGAAATACATTATTTGTATTCAAACTACCTAAACAACAAAAATATCTCATGATATAGTATTATTATAAAGGTAAAATAATATTTTACATTTTATGGTCGTTCCGTGTTTTCGGAGACGATTTTGTGTAATTTTATAAAATAAATCGTCATAAACATGTCGACATCGAATGCAATAACAATAACCGTTGCAATTATGAGATTAATGTTTATTGAAGCATGTTTGGGAAGAAAAAATAACGTATTTACTGCCTGTTATTAAATATAAGAACTCTTAATTATTACAATATTTCAAGTGCCATTGAGGATAGCCATAAAACTTCAACCGTAATTAAGAGGTTACTTCCCCGAACATTCATTTTCATGCGGTTCTGAGCTCGTTTTCTGTATTGAAATTCAAACTGAAAACCCTCAGTAAATGATGAAGTAAATTGGCTCTTACCAAAAACAATTTATTTAATTTAAAAACCATGAAATACAAGTAAAATCCAAGTACATTTAGTATACTCTAATTTAATTCATGATCATGTTATATGATGTTCGAACTCTATTTCCTACCGCAAGAGATCATTAAGAGATTTTAAACAATATTGATTGGATGAGTAGGTAGATTACAGTTAGCTGATTATTTTTTAGAATAGGTAACTAAAAATATGTGCCTAATATTTTCGTTACGCAAAAGAAAGAAAGGCAGCTTGTTGATTAATATAACGACATTTAGGCGCTGTGCGACCTGAATTGCACTTTATTGCTTCGGAGCTAGAGTCGCTATTTATTTAAATGATTTTGAGGAGGGACACTCCTTAAAATCACTCTCCCTCCCTTCTCTCCCTTTAGTGATCTGTGGTCAAACTCAAACCCAAACTCAAAAAGATTTATTTAAATAGGTCATCATAATCTGACACTTTTGCACGTCAATGAAGATAAACAGTACTGAGTCTACCGTTCGTTAGGAAAGATTCTTTCGAAGTTCGGGGAGTTAAGATTCTCACCATTTGCTCAAAAGCAATGTCATTATGCTGCAGTTGTTTGGCCAACTGCAAGCTATTCTGGTAGTGCACATTATCATCTCCAGTCCCATGTACCAACAGATATTTCTTCCCTCGTAGTTTCTCCGTCATAGCTGTTAGATCTGACCGCTTGTACCCGGCCGGGTTCGTTTGTGGAGTCCCCATAAATCGCTCCGTGTAGATTGAATCTGGAAAGGGGTGAATAAATGACCTTACCTGTTTTATTCTATTTAATTCAATAAATGGTTGCCCCTTGGCCTTCTTTTCAATATTTTGGTTTAGAAACTACAGTATATAAGAAGTATTATATATGAAAATGAAAAAAATTTATTGAGAATAAAATTGATTATTTCTTTTTTTATGATACTGAGTTACAAGACGAGCAAATCAGGTGCCTGATGCTAAGGATCATGATTGCCCATATCAGACACAGTGCCACCTGGTGTTTTAAAATTCAAAATTCTGCGCGGCACTGCACTGCGCCTGTCACCCTAAGATATGAGTTGTTGAATCTCGTCATGCCCAGTAATTTCACTGGTATCATTGCCGGAACACAGTAATGTTTGCACATTACTGCTTGGCGGATGAATAACTGGCAAAGGTGTGGTACTTCCCCAGGCGGCTGTATGATATGGTGCGGTATGATATGGGCAATCATGATGTTTACCATCAGGCACCTGATTTGCTCGTCGTGTCTCACACACTCACTCACTATCATAAAAAAAAATTTCGTGGTACAAGAACTATTTTGTTAAATTCCAACATTTTTTTGTTATAGCAACGAAGTAGAAGTTTACAATATTTATTATGAAATAATAAATTGGAATTCCCACGGTTACATAACACCATGTCAAATTCTCTCTATTCTAACACGTGCGTATCAAAATATTATAATACTTGATTAAGTAGCGGTTGTAGCATAGCTTATTATATACCAGCCAGCCAGCCAGAGTTAAGGAACGTACTAGCAGTTTCAATGTAGATGGGTGACCGCTTTTATTTTATCATTACATCCCAGCACAAGTACTTCGAAGGCAATAAACCCATTTGTAAACACAAAAAAAAAACCGTAACGGGTGTCGTTATAGACAATAGTTGTGTCGGACATGCCAAAAACCTTCGAGAGCCCTGGAAGCACAGCTTTCAGGACACTCAGACCATTTAAGAAAAGAGATGAGGTACTGGCTTCTCGAAAATGGAAAGCTCAAAATAGGTCCGCTAGGTCCACGTACTTCAGCTAAGTTAGGTCGTACGAGCGACTTATACTGTTGTCTTGGTCGCACTTCGATCTTAGGTACGTCTTTCTATCTTTGTTGTTCATTATATTGCACTGTACAAACTTCACATTGAGCAAATGACGTACCAGTTGTTGAGTAAGCGCTGGGAGAAGGTATATCTCCCCTTTTCTTTATCGACTCGACAATAAGACGAAAACATAACATAACGGTACGCCTTTTTCCAAAAGGGGTAAGCAGAGGTGTATCCAGGACCCAGCCCCAAAGAAGGTACACCCACACTTCGCCAGTTATGTTTAGTATAATGTAATAGGAGGCGAGCCTTTTGCCATCTACCAAGACGAAGAAGAAGATAAAATAGGCACATAAGTTTGTAAGAAAGCTTTGTTTCCAAATCTCAATAATACAGTTTATTGCCAATACAAAGTAAATATCAATAAGAAATGAATAATTCATACAAATATTCAAAAATAGGTACGGAAAACGCTTCGTATTGCCAAACGGAGATCTGGAATAGTGTTTCTCGTTTGAGCTCTGTCATCATTAGGTTACGAGAATGTAGTATGCGATCCGAACATGACAGTGTATGTTTTATATGAGGTTTTCTTTTTCAACTTACTCATAATTAATACTAATGATTAATTCATGATAACATTTAACCCAGATTCTTGCTGAAAA
Source organism: Hemistola chrysoprasaria (assembly GCA_947063395.1). Lineage (NCBI taxonomy): Eukaryota > Metazoa > Arthropoda > Insecta > Lepidoptera > Geometridae > Hemistola > Hemistola chrysoprasaria. Next base: position 6,174,793 of record OX346712.1, on the reverse strand, counting down.
GTGTTAAGAGGTTTTTTCCCTTTTTCTATCCCACGTTCTTCTGTTCTCCGATTGCATCCCTGTCGGCATTATTGCCCGCTTCAAATAATCTTTCGGCGGGAGAAAGAGAACGTTATCACATTATTTTTTGGTCTCAGTCCTATACTCATAGAAACAGAACGGGTTTCCCAAACAGCTTGTGTGGTCAACCAATAGCCCAAATTTTGGAGTTGCTGATCTCCAAGATTACTACAAAGCCTTCTACGACTTGACCTAACGGCTACCCTCCAGGAACATATTTTATAGGAGATTCTGTATCGGGCGTGGAGCTTACCATAATAAAGCCAGGAGGTGACTGGCGCGACGGCAGCTCCACAGGCGATGGTGTTGAACTCGTCTTGCATCAACATCATAGTGGTCGCGAACCCTCCGTAACTCCATCCCCACACACCCACGCGCTCTGGGTCTATGAACGAGTATAGACCCACGAGGCTCCTGTGAACAATATACATTTATATATATATAAGGTTAGATTATGACATTTTGAAAGAGGTGCCAACATGATGAGGAACCTGAACAAATTAATAACAGACCGCCAGCCAACATCGTGTGTCTACATTTATCTCTCTAAATCTGATTGCAATTTGACGCGTCCTCACTGTCAGCAACTCTGCGGTAAACTGAACTAGGAATAGTCACCGTAGCTGAACAGAGCCAGGATGATGTATGAATTTTAAAGATTCTGCACAGAAAGAACTCCCGGTGAAAATCAGAACTGCACTGCAAAAGTGGGTGACTAATACCTTAGGGGGTAATTTAAACCGATGGGAGAAGGTCAGAATTCTTATTTAACTAAAATTCTAGTCGACTGGTACCTCAATCTGTCGACTATCGACTACCAATCGACTAGAGCTTCAGTAATCCACCTATACTTTTTCGGTAATAAATCGCGACAAAAAATGTAAACTCCTTAAATTATGAGAAAAATCAAAAAGTTATGGAGGAGACATAACATAACATCACACCTTTTACCCGAAGAGGTAGGCAGAGGACAATCCAGGACTCAGGACCCAGTCCGATGGTAAGTTACAACTTACAACCACACTTCGTCAGCCAGTTTTAAGTTCCATGTAAAAGCGACGGCGAGCCCATTGCCATCTACTGCTCAAAACAGATCCAGTAAACCCAGCCATCATCTCTTAGAACAAAGATTCTTTCCTTACTTCTTAGTATATTATTTTCATATACTTACCATGAATAACTTTTTAAATTTACCTGATGGTAGCGATGGTATCAGTGACTTCAAAAGTGCCAAGAGCTTCGTTGATGGCATGCATCGGCTCCACGCCCATCAAACCCGAGCCACGCACATCTATTGACGCCATTATGAAGCTTCTATTCGTTGCCAAGTACGAATTGTAGTATTCTGGGGATACATTTAAAAAGGTACGATTAAACCTAAGGAGCAACCTTGGCATAAATATAGACTCTAAACTGCAATGGAGCACTCATATCACCGAGCTCTCAGGGAAACTAAGCTCTGCAGCTTACGCGGTTTATAAAATTAGGCAACTAACAGATGTAGGTAGCCACGGCGAGATTAGTGTACTTTGCATATTTCCATAGCTTGATGTCTTATGGGATTCTGTTGTGGGGGTCAGCCGCAGATATAGAAACTATATTTATACTACAAAAACGTGCGATTCGTGCCATCTATGAGATGCGTCCACGCGAATCCCTGAGGGAATTATTTAAAGAAATAAACATTCTGACCCTACCATCCTTATACATTTATGAGAACCTCATGTATGTGCGTAAAAATTTACATAAATTCAAATTAAATAGTGACCTTCATAATTTTAATACTAGGAATAAAGACAAAATAGCTGTACCTAGCTTTAGATTATCTAAAACATATAAAAAAACATTCTTAGGAAATAGTGTACGTTTCTATAATAAAATCCCCAAAGAGATAACTGGGCTCTCAGAGGGTCAATTCAAAACCTATATAAAATCTACTTTACTAAAGAAGGCTTATTATATAAAGTCAACCAGTACATAGAGGACAAAGATGCTTGGAAACTTCTGCATAGCCGCCTCGCGGCACCTTCAAAGAAAACGAATGTAAGCAAACCAAATATTGTGAAACTATCTGTTGAAAAAATTAAGCCCTACAAGTTTCTAGTGCGTTCTTCTTGTAGAGGTATCTTTCCGAACGCACGGTAGACTCAGTACTGTTTATCTTCATTGACGTACAAAAGTGTCAGATTATGACCTATTTGAATAAAGCTGTTTTGAGTTTTTTGAGTTTTTTTTTTTGGGAGACAAACGTCGACTTCCCATACAAAATGAAGCAGCTTATCCGTTTAATTATATGGGAAGTCGAAAATGTCGCTCACGTGTAGTTAGTCATAAAACCTGGAGCATGCTATCTCGCTGATATACAAGAGCCAGGTTTCAAGACCAAGAGAGTTAGCATAATCCACGTACTAACCTGTGAATGATCTCAATGTAAAAAAAATCTAGTTTTGGTACCCTTACTTTAGTAATTATTGTGCCCTGATACGTTACTATTAAAATAGCAATGTCTAGAGAAAATACTTTATACATGAGGCTTAACAGCTTATTATATCTCAGGTTGACGCAATGCAAGTTACGTATGCTGTTGCGTATGAATTCGTATCAAAGTTGATAACACAGATCAGCTGTAATTTACCAGCTTAATTTAACCAGTTCAAACTGTCCTTGCGGTTGTTCTCGTCTCGTCATAGTTATCTCAAAATGTCATATAGAAGTTCATTCTTACCCAAATCAAAATTATCCTTAACTCGACTGGTCCCAGGTCCAGCGTACACCCTCACAATCATCGGATATTTCATTCCACTTTCAATTCCAGGAGGCAACAACATTTTCGTGTGCGCTAACAGCCCATCACCCAATGAAAGCACATTAAACAACGTCATTGGCAAACGATACTGTTGAAGTACTTCGCTTAATCTTTCATTATCAGCTATCAGTTTAAATGTGTCCTTTTCGCTTTCATAAAGAAAAGTCTTAGGAGGTATGTTGCAAGCACTGCAAGTCACTATCCCATACTTGGCTCCGGGAGCAAAATTTGCTTGAGCATATCGACAAGAAGGTTCTTTACAACTGACACATCTGACAACTCCTCCAGAGGTCGCCCAAATTTGCTTCAACCAGGGAATGGTACCGGGGGAAACTGTGTAGTAAACTGTGTCCGTATCCTGGTTCCAGCCCAAGATCTCTTGAACTGTTGAGTTCCCAGGGCTCAAGTCCTCAGTAGTTAAGGTGTCGAAGTTGAATCTAGCTGCGTGTGAAAATCTCTGTTCGCCGTGATATAGGGGCTGGATATCAACCATTTTTCTTCCTGTCGTATCGAACATTGGGTCGGTGATATCGATCCAGCCATTCAGTTCTCTGTGTTCCTTTACTATATTGCATTTATCCTTCTTCAAGTTACAGTTGATCAGAATGCTGATGTTTTGTCTTCTATTCAGCCAGAGTACTACGAGGTTTTCTTCTGAAGCCCAGCTGACTCTGCCAAGAATATGGTCTACGCCGACGACGTCAACTGGAGCTGGAATGAGCCAAGGTTCTCCACTGGAATCTCCCACTTTGAACACTCGGAGACCTACCACGGGATTGGTGCGACCTGCCTGACAGAAAATGTATGAGGTAAAGATAAAACTTCAGGTCTAGCGCTTCACTGAGTCTGTTCCTAAGGTATGGTAGCGACATGCGAATGGTAGATGAATAAACTATGGTAGAGGTGACATGCGAACTATATCGCTATATATTCATAACTCAAAAACAGACTCAGTTATGCGCTATAGTTGTAATATTTACGGCATATTCTGCCGGACCACAATCTAAATGGACGAGGCCAAAAGTGGACCTTTGCCTACAGAGTTACTGATAATCAATAAACATTTTAAATAACTTTCAAAATGAAATTGCTAAAAATAATCAGCTGTTTCATAGAAATGTTCATTGACCTTAAAGAAAATGTATGAAACAGCTAATGTTGTTTTCGATTTTTAAGTTTGCTCCACAGTAAGTATTGGTCTATGATGATGAGTACAATGATCTTTTAAGGGAATGCTTGCTTACAAGTAACCGCTATATTCTGCTGCCTTATATTGAGTTGCCATTAAAACTCTATTGCACATGAGCTTCAGAGAAGATCAGACCCGCTAGCTTAATGACCAAGGAAAGTCCCAGGGGGTTAGAACGAGACGGTAGATATGCATTGTTAGCTTGCAAAAGAGGGAGAAAATAAAGAAAACTAGTTATCTTAGGCCTGCTGGGACAGAATACTAAAGGGACAGAAGGGACACTCCACAATCATTTAAATAAATAGCGACTCTAGTTCCCACGCAATAAAGTGCAATTCAGGTCGCACAGCGCCTAACTAATTATCGTTATATTAACATACAAGCTGCCTCTCTTTCCATCGCGTATCTCTCTATCTGTTCTCTCTGTCTAGCCCATAGACATTGCACCGTCAAGACGAGCGCCCCGGCTACTTTAAGCTTCAGCGGAGTATCCTAGGCCTGCAGCTGGTATTTGCAATCATGGCCAAGTTTGGTACCAACCTTCGGATACTTGAATGTGATCTTCTCAGGATACTGGTTACGTATATCAGCTGGGTTCCCATAGTGGGGGAATGAAATGGACTCCACGTTGGTATCGTTGAATGAAGCAACTGCCAGGTACGTCCCACCGGGGGAGAACCACATCGCTTCCGCTGCATTGAAGATTTCCTCTGAAAATATAAAAGAAATATGGGCCGGTTCTTAGCTCACAAACTAAGTAACACTTGTAGATTGGTAAACCGAAAACTGATAGGACATTATAATAATTATATAAACGCATTAAAATAGGCTGAGGGGATGCCGCCTGTAGATTACAACCTCACACTCTATACCCGTGGTTGCCGTAAGAGCTGGCTAAGGTTTATCAGATCCAGAGGACGGGCAGCAGCGTTCTCTGAGTAGAACAATCGAACTGTACTCCTAACCCACCTGCCAAGCGTGGTGCTACTATTGGCAAATGGGCCATATGCCCTATGGTGGACCATAGGGCATTTGCCTATGTCAACAGTAGACTTCCCGCGGCTGAGGTGATGAGGTGATTGAGTATACCTTTAAGTTTTCTTTTTAACATTTATAGATCAGATATACGGAGTAAATCTTTCGTGAGAAAGGGGAGGCCTTTTTCCAGCAGTTGACTACCTAGCAGTTGAAAATACAAACACATATAAACCAGTACGCTTATGCGCACAACTGTGCTGACTTCCAAGGAACTTGAACCAAAGATCAGCACTTAGAATGCAAAGCCTGACCTCGCTATAAATCTAGGCAACGGATCGAAATGTACAATAGAATTCAAAACCAAATAAATTATAATCTACATCAGTTCATCCATTTCGGGCATCTCAATGCCCGACTGAACGACTGTGATTTGATTCATCATAATAATATGCTGAAGTTCCATAATTAAACAATGCATATTAAATAATTTCCTACATTGCACGGTTAGGTAAACACGTCATATTACGACGGCATTACTTGTGCGGCTATAATATAAAACCTGCAAACAATTTCGAAATACTTCAATTAAGATAACATTGTTTTTATGAGCCATATGGGGAGGCAAATGGAATATTACTGCGTTATGCGTGTTCTAATGTGATTTAGAAAAGTTTGTTTCGGTACATTTGCTTTTACTAGGATTAATGTATTAAGCTCGAGTGTTACATCCTTAAAAGTGTTACATTAATAAACAAATCAAGTTAGTTTAGTGTAGTGTTAGAGAATTTCTTAGTGCTTCATACATCGTATGCATAAAGAACATATATGAACAAAGTGTATTTACCTTAATAGAGACAATAAAGTGTTAATGGACACATTCTTACAATTTAAGTGTATCTCTAGAAATTTAAGTTACATTAAAATTAGTCACTAGCCTAAGTCATAGGCAAGATTGTAAGTAGAGAATATTTAAAACTTGGATGTCCTCTATAATTTAGAAGAAAAAAACAAAGTCTGCATCCTTAATTTCATCAATTTACAAAATGTAATTTATGTAATTTACTTTACCTATTACATAGGACCTAAATGTATAACTGGCGAAGTTTTTTTTTTTTTTTTTTTGTGATATTGAGTAACAAGACGAGCTAATCAGGTGCCTGATGGTAAGCATCATGATTGCCCATAACAGACACAGTGCCACCCAGTGTTTTAAAATTCAAAATTCTGCGCGGCACTGCACTGCGCCTGTCACCCTGAGATACGAGTTGCTGAATCTCATCATGCCCAGTAATTTCGCTGGTAACATTGCCCTTCATACCGTAACACAGTAATGTTTGCACATTACTGCTTGGCGGATGAATAACTGGCAAAGGTGTGGTACTTCCCCAGACGGCCCCCTGCTAAAGAGGCCTACCACTACAAACGTGGAGTGTGGGTATTCCAACAATGGCACGGGGTCCTGGGTACACTAGTGCCTACACCTTTAAGAAAAAGGCGCGATTGTATGTTATGAAATGCTCTGTTTGATAAAAATTACTCTGCTTGAACCAAACAACAAATCTACCCGCTCCTAGATAGATAGATTGCACTATAGCACACATTACTTAATAGTTACTACGTATACTTTTGTGATAAGTGTATACTTAGCTCGAAAAAATTTATGAACAATTGAACAGAAGGGCGCGTCTCTACAAATGGCCATATTCCGTATCTATGTAGTATGTAGATACTGAATATCTGTATCTATATTAAATTTATGATTTACGTCATCACAATCTGAAATGTAGGTACTTATAGCTATACTTACAAGTACCACTTATAAGTGTTGATTTACAAAAACACATGAACAAAGTGTTTATCTCGTTTTAATAGATACAATAAGAACATTTTTAGTAGTAAATATTTTAGTAGCAATTAAACTTTTATAATAATCCTCTAAATAGGCTAGATTCTAATGAGATGGCAAAACTTACAAGGTTTCTTATTATAAAAATATCACAATTTACCTATTCTTATAGATCTTTTCATGTTCCAATCTTACCTTCATAAATCCAATCGGTGGCTCCAAAATACACCTCTCCAGGCACTCCGTCTGTTGTAAGGACGTCGACTTCATTCTTCATGACATCTGGCACATAGTACACGTTGTTATCCTGAACGTATGCCAGCGAGGGACCTTTACCCCATAGCACCACCCCGATGGGGCTCTGGCCTATGGTGCGGATTAATCTGAAGACAATTAAATTGGAAATTAAGCATGGATTTAATCAAATTCAGAGTTACTCCAAAGTAGTGCAGTTAACACCTACAGTTGACTATGATATATATTGTCTTATTTCAAGGATATCTTCAAAAAATCAAAATCAAAATCTATTTATTGTATAAACATGGTTACAGTCAAATGATCATATCATATCCACAGATATCAGTAGTCATACGCATGTTTTGCCTAGAAGGCGTACAAATTAATGTCATGGTATATAATTATACAACTACATAATATAAAAGATTATTAAAGTTAAATCTTAATTTTAAACTCTATTTTGATAGATAGAGCTTTGGCATTTTGTTGAAACTAAAATACCTATTAATTTTGGATTTATGTAGAGTTATAAAGTTACGTTAACACATTCAATTATGAATGTGTTAACGTATTGGAAAATAATTAACATAGAAACGGTACGTGGTACATACCACATGCAGACATTTATGATTTACTTGATAGCAACAAGAAAAAGGGTCTTGACAGACGGACGGACAGAGACAGACGGACAACGATGAGTCCCTTATAAGGGTACCTTTTTTCTTTTTGAGGTACGGAACCCTAAAATTACATTGTTGGTACGTAGGTACCAACAATGTACCTACATAAATAATAAATGTCTGCTTATTATAACAGTAAGCAGACAATTATTATGAGACAACTCGACACACTGTCTGCTGATACCAAATTTGCCTAAAATTCTATCCTACGGTAACTATAGACACGCATATACAACGTGTTAAAAAGGTGTAGTAAAGGTCCCATCAAACTGACCAACTTTCAAAAGAAAGTATTGAGTAATCAGCGAAAATAAAACATCGACTTCCCATACAAAATGGATCAGCTGATCGGCAAATTTGTATGGCAAGTCGGATTTTTTGCAATAATTTCTTTTGCAAGTTTTTTTGGGTTTAGGTGGACGAGCAGATGTACCCACATAATTATTACTACACTATGTATATAACACCCAGACACAGATCGAATAGACATGCACATAACACCTAGGCACAGATCAAACAGACATGCTCAGTGCCACCCAGTGTTTAAAAATTCAAAAATTCTGCGCGGCACTGCACTGCGCCTGCCACCCTGAGATATTAGTTGTTGAATCTCGTCATGCCCAGTAATTTCGCTGGTAACATTGCCCTTCATACCGGAACACAGTAACGTTTGCACATTACTGCTTGGCGGATGTATAACTGGCAAAGGTGTGGTACTTCCCCAGGCGGCCCCCTGCAAAAGAGGCCTACCACTACACCTACTATGCTACCTGAGGCCTACTATGTTTGACCTGGCCGGAAATAGGAAATTCAGAAGGCAGAGTTACTACCCACTAAGCCAACGGGTCAGTCAATTAAGATTTTAGTTAACACGTTAGAAATACGAGTAAATATTTGTGTGCGAGACAAAAATAGGAAAATCCATTCACCGCGACAGACATCGCGTGATAAATGCTTGAACAAAAGTGTTAGTGATGCATTCGTTTAGGTGATATACCTATCATTACTTTTGTTCGACTCCGTTGCGCGTAACTAATAAATTCTTTCACGAATTGGTTTTCATTGACCTACTTGCCTATGCAGATATACTATAGTTTCTAATTGAGAGATAGAATATACCTTAAAACAATAAGGTAAAATTTTAATTTTATTATTTTATTTGTTTTCGCGCCCGCCGTCGCACGCGTTAGGCTCGTAGTACGGCAAGACACTTAAGACTCCGATACAAAGTCCTAAGTTACACCACTGCGTGCGTCACGCTGAGACACGTCTTAAATGTCTAGTAAAATCCGCTCATCACGCATACTGCGCGTGCTTTAAAATATCAATCTATACTTCCTTAATGGGTAATTTACAAAGTTTAATTATATTTAATGAACACACTCACCTGTTCTCAATGTCATACACGGCATAATCGGCGATACTCGAGTACCTATACACCTGAAAGTTGAAATAAAGTCGTTTGAACCACTTTTAGGACTATTGACCTTTTGGTAAGACTTATGGCAACAATAAGTCAACAAAATAGGCAAAAAAAACTATCTACAAATCTTACGCATTGTGAAATAACAAGATTAATCTTGTGTGTTAGTGGGTTTTATTTTATGTGACGGGTTTTTTCGTTGAGCGATATACTCGTAGGTAGGTATAGACCTACTTTTATAATAGGCCTGCCTTTACAATCACTTTGTCGTGCGTAATGTTTAATATGTGCCCTTATTGATACGTATAGGCATGACAAATAAACCAGCCAAGTGCGAGTCGGACTTGCGCACTAAGGGCTTAGTATTATCGTACAATATTTATTATTAACATGTACTACAAAGGTTACTAGAAAGGTGCGTAAGACTGCCTCGGTGGCGTAGAGGGCGCATGCTCGACTGCCAATCAAGAGGTCCCGGGTTCGATCCCCAGGTCAGGCAGTGTTAAATACTGGATTTTTCCATTAGGAATTATCTCAATAACTACCTGGAGTCTGGAAATGTGCCCGGTAGATGGCAATAGGCTCGCCCCCTATTACATGGGACCAATAACATACTGGCGAAATGTGGGTGTATCTACTATGGGACTGAGTCCTGGGTACACCTCTGCCTACCCCTTCGGGAAAAAGGCGTGAATGTATGTTATGTTATGTTATGTTTTTAGAAAGGTTCCTAACAGGAAAGACGACCTCTTATCAGTTTGACACAATCCTATGAAAAATTTACTAAATCGATGTTATGTATTCCCCTGTTTCCTCCTAATATAATTAACCCATTCTATAAATTTTATATCCTGATATTTACGCCACCGAGGCACTCATATTATATTTTTTTTATGATAGTGAGTAACGGGACGAGCAAATCAGGTACCTGATGGTAAGCATCATGATCGCCCATATCAGACACAGTCCCACCCAGTGTTTTAATATTCAAAATTCTGCGCGGCACTGCACTGCGCCTGTTACCCCAAGATATTAGTTGTTGAAACTCGTCATGCCCAGTAATTTCGCTGGTAACATTGCCCTTCAGACCGGAACACAGTAATGTTTACACATTACTGCTTGGCAGATAAATAACTGGCAAAGGTGTGGTTCTTCCCTAGGTAGACCCCTAAAAAAGAGGCCTACCACTACAAAAAGAGACTTTACAGACTTGATTATTGCTTCCTTGGTTTATATTTCGTTATAAATTTAGCTCCTCACATATCAAAAGGCCCAGGCATATCCAGACTTATTATAAACAATGTATATGCTATGAATATACAAGTTAACTAAGGAAATTGTTAGCAAAACAACTGATATATCTAAGAATACATTTTTTCATGGAACATACCTTCTTCCCATTTTTCGCGAGCAGCACGTACCGTCCATCATCTGAGAACTTCGATATCGAGTAGTTGAACAAATTGTACTGAAAATAAAACAATAACAAATTGACACCATCGATACGGCAGAAATGTCAAACAAATGAGTTTATTATGCAAAGATCGCTTACCAAATCGACTTCGTTGAGAATGGTATCATAACTGTCAGAGGAGGCATCATATTTCCTTATTCCACTCGTGTCCCTGAATATGTATGCCGTGTCTGAAATATTGAATAACTTGAAGTTTAGGGTGTCAATATCCGGCAATCGGCACTTGAGTTCCCTACCTATATATCCGGCATATTTGGTAACTAGACAAAGTACATTGCTTCACATTAGATAAGTGATCCAATCGTTATTTGTTGAAAAAATGTAATATAAATAACAAATAAAAATTGGAATGCTGCTGATCGAGGAAAGTCGATTCTTTTCCTTGGCTTTAGCATATTTTTTCAGTTTAATTAATAGATTGCCGTGGGGTGCTGGCTATATAGAATAGTAACGCACCTTTTCTTCCCGTGGTTGTTTTAAGAGCCGGCTAAGGGTTACGAGATCCAGAAGACGGACAGCACCGTCCTCAGAGTAAAAACTATTAAACTGCGCTCGCCAACCTGTCTGAGAAGCATGACGAGTATTGACAAAACCTCTCCTTATGGGGGAGGCCTACTCTCTATTCTACTCTCTATCTCTACTCTCTATCTCGGGTATTCAACAGTGGTCTTCTTAAGGCTGAGATGATGATCAATAAGTAGATTAAGACCTTAATTATTAGAACACCTTTTATAACAGCTGATATTAGTAGGTGCAAAGTAATTGTAATTGCAATAATTCAAGTCAGTATTTAATCCGACTAAAAAGGTGTGACCTTCTGCACTACTTCGGACATTTATTGACCATTATTTAGCATTCTTATCCGAATTCCGAAACGTGCAATAGGTATGTCATAAACCAGTTACATTAGGTGATTTGGAGCAAGTTGCAGCGATTTCCATAATCGGATTAAATGTCATAAATCACATTAATACCTACGTTTGTTGCACGTGGCATGAAGAGACAACCTAAACCTCCTAAATGCTTTTTCTGAAGAGATTTCACTCTATGGCTTTAGGGTACACCACGTTTTTTGCATAGATGTGCACAGGCCTTTATGCTTGTGACATCATAGAAACCTATATTAGTATGTAGTATGTATTGCATAATCTTCGTATAACGATAAATTATGAAGCCACGAGAAAATCAGCTCATACAAACTATGTTTACATACACCTTTTGCATAATTACACGTTATGTACCCTAATGTTAAGTATAATTAATTATGCCTCCCATGTTAATTGCTTTTTTACGATATTGTGCGTATTCAGTCATTATTTGATTGAATTGATTTTAGAACTAACCAAAACTGGTTTAAATTAGTATACAATTGCTTTATAGAGACACAGATTATATACGAGTATGTAGTACTTTGTTCGAGTAGAGACATAGGAGTATCTAACATGTGACTGACTAGTTACGTGTCAGAACATAAATATGATTTTGGTGGTGTAACGATTTTTGAAAATGTCACCAAAAAAGGTATAAAATTAGTCTCTGTCTCGAATCTTATATATCATACCTGCCAATGATCAAGATATTCAACATTGATTCCTTGTTTATGTCAGATATGCACAGGAATACAGTTTAGAAAGATCTGTCAGATCTCTAAAGCTGATTCTTGGAAAATCACTGCGTAGAATAGAAAGGAATGGTGCCTCTTTGTATATAATACGAGATTACGGTATTTAGTAAATGCCTCTTAACGATGTCCATTTGTTTTCATACTCACTGATAAAATGCTCTCATGCCCTCATCTCTGTTTTTTTCCTATAAAATCCCCGAGCTAAAAACTGTTAAGGTAATTGTAAGCTTTTGCTTACCGGAAACCCATTGCTCGTTCAATCGTTCTGGATAGAAATCAGACCTCAACGGTACGATCTCCTCGAGTGAAAGGATCTGCTGTCCACTGAGCAGGTACGGTGATGATTCTGAATGACAGCTGAGTAGCGCCAGGACCAGGCTGATGATGACGTGAATATTCTACAAAATATAATGATACTTAGAAAACGTCGTTGCGAAGTACCTATGTATTGTTAATAGTTTTAAGATGGTCTTGTTTGTGGTGTACCAATTAAGAGTTTATCTATCTATCTATGTAGACTTATTGACAAAGATATGCAAAGGAATGCTTAGATGATTTAGACATGTGGAGAGGCTCAGTGAAAGATCGGTGACCAAATTGATGTTGCCTAAGGTAAGACCAGGTGAAAAGTACCTACTCACAGCCGACGAGCACGTATGAAGAATGAGATGAAAGTTAAGTTGAAGAAGCGAATCGTATGATGGATAGTTGCGAGAGAAATAGTCTCTGCAAACTTAACAAGTGACTGTATGTGTCCAGAAATACCAAACGAAGTAAGGATATATTAGCCCGGGCCTTCGGAACGTAGTCGATTTTCGTTTACGGTCGAATGGCCCGCGGTCTTCAAAATTTGGTCCTTTCAGACGTAGTACCCATATATTTGTTATGGGTACGCCATATATAAGCTGAGTCATAGAACAGATAGACAGTCGTTACTGTTTCGTTAACTGCCTGGTCGCAAGCGACGTAAAATGGCGGGGGAAGTTGAGTGTCCCTAGAGTTTACATAGTAATAATAGTCTTTGGACATTGTGTCTTTTTGTATCGATCAAGATTCTGTAAGTCGGTGCTATGAATCGTTGCATGATGCGTGATCCCAGTAAATTCATTTCAACAATGCTAATTTGAGATCATATCAGACAATTCAAAAGTAACAAGTAACGAAATTAAATTTAATTCAAATTTTTTTTAAAGAAATAGGTACGGTTACGCGTTAGGCGTTAGGTTAAGCAACATATACGAACGGACATACATACATTCACGCCTTTTCTCCCGAAGGGGTAGGCAGAGGTGTACCCAGGTCTCAGTCCCATAGTAGATACACCCACATTTCACCAGTATGTTATTGGTCCCTTGTAATAGGGGGCGAGCCTATTGCCATTTACCGGGCACAGTCCTAGACTTCAGGCAGTTATTGAGATAATTCCTAATGGAAAAATCCAATATTTAACACTGCCTAACCTGGGGATCGAACCCAAAAATATATACACTGTTCAAATTAGAATAGTGCCTGTGGCATTTGCGAATTGTGAATAATAGGTACACATGACTTACTCTTATTCCTATCATACACTCATTACGTTATGTTAGGGCAGAAATATAACTAGATGATTGTTTTTGACATGATAAATAATAAATTTGATAAGGAACAATTTGTCAAATGTCACAAGCACCATCTTACAGCGAACTGAGTATAATTCTATGTTTTACAAATCGCATCTTTACTTCCAAAGGAAAGTTTTCGTAGTCGATAAGTGGGTAGAGTTATGTAAGATTGTTGGAGCTCAGCTATTTTATAGGAAGTGTAAATTAGTTGTTTGATCATCTTTTGATTGGAACTAAAACTTTGTCACAATACATTTTCAAATACCTTGTCATAATTCTAAACGCGCGGAAAATTGATTGAAACGGCATCAACGTCCGAACTAAACAAAATAATGATTTTTTGTTTGAGAACGCAATTGGTTCCGATAATGGAAGTATAATTCATTACAAGTAACGTGTGTTCAATGTTCAGACAATCTCATTTGAATGATAAAAAGACCTTTGTAATGGAAGCAAGGAGAAATCCTTGAGGAAGAGTTTCTATGTTCTCTATAGTAGATAGAAATTCTGTATTACGTACAAACGACATCGTCAGTAGGGAACAGTAAGTTATGGTTGTCAGGTATGTATGGGGGCAGGCTAGGCATCAGGTTAAAGGTTCTCCATATGGGTTGGCCCACAGCCCATACTGGAGAACGGGCAGTGTCTGAATGCCACAGTGTAGCATGCATCCCCACAAAATTACTAACCCGAATTAATTTTGCCTTGAAACTCGGCGTTGGTGCTTAATTTTCACATATATCTTAATTAAAAGTCATTACAAATCGTTAAATTTGAATAATAAGAATATGTTACTTGTTACCTCGAATGGTATTATATTTACGTTCGGTTGTCTGGAAGAAATCGCTTTATGCGATAAGACCGCCACTTGTACTAGCCTAAGACTAACTGTACCTACTTTATTTACATAATATTATGTTCGCTGTAAGGTGTACAATAAAGTGTTAATTTATCTATCTATCTATATTTAAATTAGTATTAACTTATATTTCACAGAACCCAAAGACCCTTGGTTTATAATTACAGTGAGTTGTTTAAAATGACTGACAATGAATTATTACTTATTAAAAGTTTAGGTAAAATATTTAAACTGACCTTCACCATGACTCAATAAAGTAATAACGCCTATATACTCCACATTTAGCATTTAATAATAAAATACCCATTAGAATAAATTATATCGATGTCTAACACGTTAGAGGAAAGCACCTATAAATAAATCACCATTTATTCAAAGTTTTTCACTAAACAACTAAACTAAACACTTGAAAAAACATTTACACAAATCAGTGATTGCTTTCAATAGTAAAATACAAGATTCATATTGTACTGCATGTGAAAAAACAAAAGAGTACCCGTGATAGTAAAATTAGAGTAACCTTTGTTACAGAAATGAGACTCACCATCTCCCACGAGTAACAGGACGCGTCCGATTAGTAAAGTGGTCCGAATGGTACAATCATCACAACATACACCTCACACGCGTGCGTTCACCGAGCCGCGCGGCTACCGACTGTACCACGGCATCAAGCTGAGCCTTCACTTCTTGTCGAAATATTGTTTACCAAATTCTCAGACTAGTAAAATGATAACCAGGATGTCTCTCCAGTGTTAATAAGTTTATTTTCCAATCAAATTTAATTAGTTTCTATTATAAAAAGGAGGGAATGCAATGAATTATAAAACATACACATACATTCACGCCTTTTTCCCGAAGGGATAGGCAGAGGTGTACCCAGGACTCAGTCCCATAGTAGATACACCCACATTTCGCCAGTATGTTATTGGTCCCATGTAATAGGGGGCGAGCCTATTGCCATCTACCGGGCACAGTTCCAGACTCCAGGCAGTTATTGAGATAATTCCTAATGGAAAAATCCAATATTTCACACTGCCTGACCTAGGGATCGAACCCGGGACCTCTTGATTGGCAGTCGAGCATGCGCCCTCGAGGCAGTCCTACGCCACCGAGGCAGTCGAGAATTATAAAAGATTTACTTAATATTTTAATATATATGTAATGTTATTAAAACCTCAGAGTAAGGATATTAGTAAGAAAGCAATTCAACGTCATTGATTAAAACATACTAGCAATTTTAAATAACGTGTAGTGACAAAATATTTTTTTATTACAATAATATAATTAGTTCATTAAAATTGATAAAGACGTTACAATTAAGTAAATAATTCCTAATTAAAATTTATCTCTAGTAGAAAAGACATAAACGATCTCATAATTTTATTGCAATAAAGATGCCTAAGTAACAGAAAATGGTCCAATTTACATAAATAAAAATATAGGTGAATTGGGCCATTATATGACATTTATTTTGTATGACTCGATGGCGTAGTATTTCGCAAACGCTACTACCGATGATAATATGGTCCCGGATTCGATCCCCAGGTCAGGCAAAGTGTTATTGATTTTTTCATTAGGATTTTTCTCAATGACAGCCTGGATTCCGAATAGACATCAAGATGTGTGTGTGGGTGTACCTACTTTGGGACTTAGTCCTGGGTACATACATCTCTGCCTATCCCTTCGGGGAAAAGGCGTGATGTTATTTTTTAGAATAATGTTCCCAAATTTTGCGTAAGTATATTATGTGACACTCATTATCATGAATTGAAATTGATAAATAAAATTAGCATATTTTATATTATAGGTATACCTATATTTCGCACGTGAAGGTAGGAAGATTCCCTTAAGTTGAATTGGTCGTCTGAACGTGTTTTTATGTGTCCAAATGGTAAATAAATAACGAACAAAAGATACTGTCAGACATTAGGGCGATCGGCTTTCAGGTCGTAACTTAGTTAACAGGAAAGGGGACCTCTTAGCAGTTTGACACAATCCTATGGAAATTTTACCAAATCGATGTTTTGTATTCCCCTGTTTCCTTCGAATATAGTAAACCTTTCTGATATATTTATATCTTGATATATTGAAGATGAAGCACAGAATAGTAACACTAAAGGGACAGAAGGGATACTCCTCAAAATCATTCAGATTATTAGCGACTCTAGCTCCGACGCAACAAAGTGCAATTTAGGTCGAATATCGCCTAACTAATTATCGTTATATTAAACAAAAAGCTGCCTCTCTTTCTATCGCGTATCTCTCTATCTGTTCTCTCTGTCTAGCCCATAGAAAATTTCCCGTCCAGACGGACGCCCCAGCTACTTGTAGCTTCATACCTTTATTGCGGAATGTCCTAGGCTTGGATGAAATAATTTTATTTGAGGGATTTTTAAAAGTTCAAAATCCAAGAGTTTATAAAAGAAACTAAAATGACAGAGACATAGTTTACTTCATTATAAAAATATAAAAGAATGTATTTATTATATTCGGAGGAAATAGAGGAATACAAAACATCGATTTGGTAAATTTTTCATATGACTTTGTCAAAATTCACATGGATTGGATGCGCTCTTAAAAGTTAAAATCATTTAGTATTTTTTTCGATAAGATATTTGCGATCAGAAAGGTAAGAATCGATTGAAATAAACACGACTATATTATCAGGATCCTATACCTCTAAAGTGCATCGACGCGTAACTGCAATCATTAGAGCATTTTCACACGTACTTGCAAGTAGATTGTATAGGTAAATATGCAGCTAAATGGAGTCTTATCCCTATTAATTTCGATATGCCAAGGTTTGCTTGTTTCAAGTGTTCATTGTCGGCCTCTACCTACTGAACTTTTCAAATAGTGTCATGTGGTATTAATTATTTACTTATTACTACATATTAAGCGAGTGTTTCCCGCAAAAAATGACGTTTACGTACCTCCACATTTTCTTCTTCTCGTCTTATAAAAAATAGGATAGACTTCCAGCTTCCACTTATCCAATACTCCCTCAGAAAAAGCGGACACTGTTATTAGCGTCAGGTAAGCAGTGACAAGCCGAGTGAAGCGGGAAGAGACGCAAAGGTATATGTGAAAGCGGACTTACACATTCGCAATAAAATCTCATAAACGACCTTTCTTTAGGGATCATGTTTACTTTTCGCTCGGTAAGTCAGTGACCTCTCGTGACCTTATCGTTCGTAATACACGTAATCGGACTTCCCAAGCTGTTATGAAATCGGCCTTTAAATTATGATAGACCTATGTTGCAAGACTTGCAACGATGGTTCTAGATTTAAAAACCGTGCAGTTAAGTCCAACTTTTAGATTTTATGTTATTGTAATTATCTATACAGGTCTTAATTGGATACTCTATCCAAAAACCTACTATCGATATAAGTATATACCTTATATCTACTATCGATAACCTTCTATGGATAAACCTGCTGGACACCTATGAGATTTGATGTTATAAAGACGCCATTAGAAATGGGACATCACTATAAGACACAAAATATTTCAAATTCATTTTAAAAGTTTCAGTAAATTTTTATTTTGTTAAATTTTTATTCTAATGAATATAAATGCTACGCCTTCAAAAACGCATAAAATTAATTATAGTCTTGTCAAAAATATAAAACTACTAGCCGTGCGCCGCGGTTTCCGTGGGAATATCTGGAAACAAAATAACTTATGTGTTATTCCACAGGGTGTATGCTACCTACATACCAAATTTCATCCCCATCGGTTCAGTAATTTTTGCGTAAATGAGTAACAAACATCCATCCATCCATTCTCACAAACTTTCACATATATAATATAAGTAGGATATAGGTATTATAGATAATGTCTCTTTACATAAAACCTAGTTGAAATTACACGACTGCATACTTACTTATTCCAACGTGTCAGCTTCGTGTCAGTTACACAAGATAATTTTCAATACAATATACTTAGAAAACAAGAACAAACCATGCCCTACTTATATGCTCTTATTGTAGGCTCACTTACCAGCAACAGTTTGTGTGACAGAAAAGATACCAACATACATCCAAAGTGGGTACAGATAGAACGTATAAAGTCGTTGTATAATCTTGAATCCCAAGCAATCAGCTCCTTTCACTTTCAACAGTCTCGACCATCGAAGGCCTTGCCTTGATCTACTACAATCGGTTTCGTTTGTCAAACACTAAATACAGAAAAAGAAAGTCGTGCAGGATGGAAGAATTAGTTTCTTATTGATTCGTGGAGCGTTTCCTTTCCTTTTAGTTTGACCTAGTTCCTGCTTATTGTACCTATAGATGCTCAACATAATCTTAGCTAAATCTTATGCAATGCACTTGTTGAACTCAAAAGTTAACCAAGAAGAGGCCCAGAGGATACCCAAATGTCGGTAAGTATGGATTGAGTGGGTAGAATAGTTGGTAGAAAGACCATACCAATATTGGCATATACATATTCGATCAAAGCACCTTATCAAAATATTTTGCTCTGATTTTATGGAATCTAAGAATCCATTTCATATGATAGGTGTACCTCAGTATCTTTTATGCAGAACTTTCGCTCTTTTCACCTTAAAAGAACGGAGAGCAATTATGATAGACTCGCATATATTTGGTAAGTATAAAAAATCATATAAGGGCGTCTGACTTTTAGCTGTGATTAATCACGGCTAGCTTCTGTGTAATAATAATAAAGACATACCTAATACTCGTAAATTGTACTGATTTGGAAGCGCAGCGTAGGACGTCCTCCCACAAGGTGGACAGACGATCTGATAAGTAGGGCAGGATCACGCTGGATGCAGGCCGGTTACAACCGGACTGGATGGAAATCTAAGGGGGAGGCCTATGTTCAGCAGTGGACGTCCTATGACTGATATGATGATGATGATGATGTACTTATTAACAGTAGTTTAATAGTAGTATTCGACTTTGAGATCAAGGATGCAGTCGGCCGCTGAATTTCACCGTTACTGCACTTATGTTAGGTTTATTTATTCTGTGCATATTTTTAACGATATCGTAGAACTTTTATATTATATGGGAGAAAGTAGGATATATATTTTTTATATAAATTATTAAATGGTTTATCAGAAATATTATATAAGTTTATTAATTAATATAGATGCATTTTAATATTTATATAAAAAACAATCAAAGCCGTGACACATAAAATCTCATGCGAGGGAAATTGTAACAGCGATAGGCAAAATTTTCACATTTAAATTCAAAATAATTTTGCTATTTTTATTTATTATATTTTTTTATATCAAATCATAGCTACGTGCATGCAATAAGGTCATAAAGCATTTAAGAAAATAACTCGTCAAAATACGTGTAAGTGCACCTACTTACTCAAAGAAACGTAGAGTTATCATCATCATCAGCCGAAAGACGTCCACTGCTGAACATAAGCCTCCCCATAGAACGCCATAAACTATTCATATGGGGGATTTTGCTGTAATCATCACGCTTGGCAGGCGGCTTGATGATCGCAGTAGTTGGAATACTTGGAAACGAAGAGCGTTGCTGCCCTCTCCGAATCATCATCATTCATCATCATTTCAATGTAGTGGTAGGCCTCTTTTGCATGAGGCCGCCTGGGGAAGTACCACACCTATGCCAGTTATTCATCCGCCAAGCAGCAATGTGCAAACATTACTGTGTTCCGGTATTAAATGTTACCAGCGAAATTACTGGGCATGATGAGATTCAACAACTCATACTCGTATCTCAGGGTGACAAGCGCAGTGCAGTGCCGCATAGAATTTTGAATTTTTAAACACTGGGTGGCACTGTGTCTTATATGGGTAATCATGATGCTTACCATCAGGCACCTGATTTGCTCGTCTTGTCACTCACTATCATAAAAAAAATGTCCATCTGCCGGGTCACACGAGAAAGTAGAAACTTAGGTACAAATTAAAAATGCAATCATAATCTTCTTCCCTTATCCCACACTAGTTAGGGTCGGTACAGCCCGCCTTTCGCCACTCAGTCCATCCATCATTTCTGCCTTCACTCCTTTTTCACGCATTCCTCTTTCACAGTTTATCCCGGTCTTATTATGACGTCCTCTTATCAAGTAGGTACCTATATATAGTAGTTAAATCATCATAATATGAGTCACTTGCTGACAATGACCTTTCACTTAGGAATTAGGAACCAATGACCCCCCTATGAGTAAGATATCTTCGAACTGCTGTCATAAATTCCTAAGGGTTTTTTATATGTGAATGGATGACCATATCGTTAGCCCGGAGGTAAGACCACGCATGCACTTTGTATTTGTCATCTTTTTCCACGCCATAACATTTTTTTTATTAATTAGGTTAAAGTATAATATGTTAGTGTCAAAGTGATTAACTAGTAATTTATGATATTAACTGGTTAAGCACAGGGACGAATTCTAAAAAAAATCTCTGTTGTCACCAGTGGGGGCCTGTAGTACCTACGGATACTGTCATTCCCACTTGGGAATGACTCGTTAGTTTTGGTTGTACCACATACAGTCATCATAAAACTATAAGACAACTTATTACAGAGCTTCTTGTGGTACACTCTTTTGTAAAACTAGTTTACCATTTTAATCCATACATACTAGTAGATAATAATATTGTTTTCCAATTCATTTGAAAGTTCACTCTCTCGTGTAACATCTCCATAGTATTTTCTAGACCGTATAATATTTTTATGTAGGTACCTAGTACCTACCTACTCACCTACCTTATTAGTAAACTTTAATGTAGCACAACGAGCTGTGAAGAGGGCTATGCTCGGGATTTCTTTAAGAGATTGAACTCGATATGTGTGATAAATAGACGAAGAAAGTTACCGGACGAAGAAGGTAATGAGGAGGACACATAGCAAGTAGAACTGATGGCTGATGGTAATGATAAAGTTCTCGAATGGAGACCACTGACCGGCAAGCGCAGCGTAGGACCCACAAGGTGGACAGATGATCTGATACAGACAGCAGGAACACGATGGATACAGGTCGCAATTACAACCAGACTAGATGGAGATCTATGAGGGAGGTATATGTTCAGAAGTGGACGTCCTATGATGAATAGGAGGCGAGCCTATTGCCATCTACTGGGCACAGTGGACCAGTAAACTCTAAGCTGTAATTGAGGAAATCTGATAAGGAAAAGTCCAATTGACACTTTGACTGATCAAACCCGAGACTTCACGACGATATGATGACAGTATTGCGAACCACGACGCTACCGAGGCAGTATAATAAGTAGAACTTTTGTAAAGACTACGAACAAAGAGCACAATTTCGTATGCGGTTCGAGTAACCCGCTATCAATATTTCTACTCGTATACGGAAGCGTGTCCTTTATCAATGGATCTCTTCCTCGGTCCGGTTTCCGCCGCGTAATTTATTCTGATTTGTATTGACATTTATATGCTAAGGCACAACCGGATTTAATTATGTAGGTGTATTGTGTATGGGATAGAACCAATGAAGTTTTATAAAATAGACTGCCTCGGTGGCGTCGTGGACGCATGCTCGACTGCCAATCAAGAGGTCCCGGGTTCGATTCCCAGGTCAGGCAGTGTTAAATATTGGATTTTTCCATTATGAATTATCTCAATAACTGCCTGGAGTCTGGAACTGTGCCCGGTAGATGGCAATAGGCTCGCCCCCTGTTACATGGGACCAATAACATACTGGCGAAATGTGGGTGTATCTACTACGGGACTGAGTCCTGGGTACACCTCTGCCTACCCCTTCGGGAAAAAGACGTGAATGTATGTATGATGTTTTGGTACTATTTCCCCGATATTCCCACGGGAACGATGTCTACGCGGGTGAAACCGCGGGGCACAGCCAATATTTATATTTTTATAGACTAAGCGGTCTATTTTAGACGGCTCTTTGGTGAAATTTTTCTTCCCATATTCATACTGAATGACGTAGTAGTGGTAGGCCTTTTTTGCAGGGGGCCGCCTGGTAAAGTACCACACCTTTGCCAGTCATTCATCCGCCAAGTTCACAGTAATGTGCAAACATTACTGGGTTCCGGTCTGAACGGCAATGTTACCAGCGAAATTACTGGGTACGACCAGTTTCAACAACTAATAACTCAGGGTGACAGGCGCAGTGCAGTGCCGCGCAGAATTTTGAATTTAAAACACTGGGTGGCACTGTGTCTGATATGGGCAATCACGGTGCTTACCATCAGGTACCTGATTTGCGCGTCTTGTCACTCACTATCATAAAAAAAATAAAGTTTTATATCAATAGACAGTTGACTGCACTCTATTTCTAGGAAATCTTGAGGTAATTGGCAGCAATAATAAATGTAAAAGGTTTTATTTATTTATAATTTAATATTTATAATTTTGGTATTGATCTAGGCAAAATCTAAGATAATATAGTGTGAAAACACTATGTGCAATTTTTTTCATAGCAATATCGCAAGCGCCTGCGTGTTACCATAGTATACTATAATGATGTTGGTTTAAGACGCCTCTTAATATAAAATCTCATTAAATGGTTTAGATTAAATATTGTACTTTGAATTTATTTGAGACATTGCACCTTATTTTCAATGACAATAGCAAATAGGAATAAAGATAAGGATAAAATATTATCAAGAAACTTTCAGATGTTGACTTATGAATTTATATTATAGGTAAATGAAGCCTCATAATTTATTGAGCCTACTCCTATACTCGTAAAGCATTGGACGAGAGTTATAAGTTGTAAGCGCGTCCCAAAGCCGGCAGATAAAATTACAATAAAAAAAATAGTACCAGAGTAGCGTTTGACACCACTTCCCGTGATGTATTTTCTAAGCGTATACTATATACTTAGTTTAAGTTGATTGCGTAAGAGTGTGGGAGTGTCAGGAAATAGTTTTGGTCAACTCTCACTAATTTATTTATTACTCTTGTGGAAACGTAAATAAAATTTGATTAATTGGAATAAACGAAAAAACTAATAGTTCATAATTATAGGTACAATTGACGCCAGAAATATTTGACGGCTATATATTAAAAACTATTACACAAAGACATTGGAAATACTTATTTGTTGCCATATTATGTACCTACTATAATAAAACTACAGCTTTACGTACGTAAATTGTTTATTTTACTCTTTAATCAAAAAATCTGTACAAAACATTGAACCAAAGTATTAAAACTAAGCGCCACATAGAAAAGTTATAGAATACCTACTTATTACATAATATAAAATATAATATTACGTAGAGTCAAACTGCGGATACAAAATTTTGATTACGATTAAAAATTAAATTAAAATACTTCTATTAAATTTAATTCGACATTTCTACCTCAATAGCCATTTACATACTTTGCACAAAATACTATACAAAAGTATGTAGAATTATATAACGTCATAATATAAAATTACAATATCATACAAGTATTACATAATTATTTCTACAATGATACTTCTGTCTACGATTGTACATATAAAAATACCTTGTTTTAGTTCAACCTAAGGCACCGGTTCCAGTAGCGATCCATCGCGTTGTACCGATGCAAGTTCACGCCGGCCAAACTGTGCGCCTCGTCGGGGTACGACTGAAGGAAATAGAAAATATTTATTCACGTGCTTTACTTACAAGTTAACAAGCAACGTCACATGACGCACTCGCACATATAAAATTACTCTACTTTCTGTGCCGTGCTGTTCTGTGTCTGTGTAACTCTGCTTTCTGTGTCGCAGGCCTCGGGTTCATTCCCCGGCCAGCTCAAACATTTGTGTCCATGAACATGTCTGTTTGATCTGTGTCTGGGTGTTATAAGCTTATATAAGTATGTATATCAGTCATCTGGTTACCATAGTACAGGCTTCAAGCCTAGTTTGGGACCAGATGACCGTGTGTGGAAGTTGTCTCATATAAAACATAACATAACATACATTCACGCCTTTTTCCCAAAGGGGTAGGTAGAGGTGTACCCAGGACCCATATTATTATTATCATTACTCGCACACCACGGTGGCAAACTCCATAAAGACATATTGTGTCATCCTAAAGCTATAATCTGGACATCTTTAAGGCCAAAGTGATACCTTCTAGGCAAACGTGTACCATCTTAGGCCTCATCTTCGCCTTCCATCAAGCGAGATTGAGGTCAAACGTAAGCCTATTATATATTTTAAAAAAAGTCTCCTACATTTCTGCCTCTATATTCCATTTATATATTTTCAACAATACTATTCTACGAACGAAGATTGCCATTTTTCAAGTTCAATAAAAATTCTTATCTATAGTAATTCTAGTAATAGTATAATTCTTATCTTGACTGTATAACTGATGTTTAAATGGGAACAAAAAAATTGATTGCACTCAGTCCTGAGTACACCTCTGCCTACCTCTTTGGGAAAAGGATGTGATGTTATGTTAATATTAGAGATAAAGAGAAAAAACGTGCTATCATTCTTACCATCTGCTCAAAAGGTATATTCTTCTGCTGTAGAGCTTTCATAAGAAGAGCTGCGTTTTGGTAATGCACATTGTCGTCCGCGTTCCCGTGCATAATGTAGAAGTCGTGGCCTTCTAGCTTGTCAACTAGGAGCGTGACGTCACCGGCCTCGTATCCGGCCAGGTTGTCCTCCTCAGTGGGCAAGCCCATGTAACGTTCCGTGTACATCGTATCTGGTAAACATAAGCAATTACAGTGTAATCTCACTAATCCGGCACTATTAAAAACTGGAGGGTGCCGGGAGGGTGTGCTAAAAAATCTATGTAGGTATATTAGTCCAGTACTACGACCAGTACGCAACCAACGCGGCACCGCTCCCGCTGCGACTACTATTCGAGTCGCAGAGCCCATAATGGCGATCTATCTCTCCCGGTTTGAGAAGAGCACATCCGGTGAGGAGGTAGTACGCTACATCACGGAGAAGAGCCAAGGACGAGTCCCAGGACAGGAACTCTCCCAGATCTCACTGTCGAGGTTGGAGTCAACGAGGACGCAGAATTTCAAGTCCTACGTACTCCGGCTTCCGGTGAAATATAAGGAGATGTTCCTGGCACCCGAATTTTGGCCTGCAGGAATCGTGTTCCGGCGCTTTAGGGAGGCGAGACAGAAAATTATCCCTACCTAGGTGTTTTAGTTTATGTTTTTATGTATGTTAGTCTGTAAGGTATTTATTAATATGGGCCTCTGGTGCGTATAATTTATTGTTATACGTACTATTGCCTGAAATAAATGAATTATTATTATTATTATTAGTACGCAAAGTATGGAAATATGCAGTAAAATGGCCATAACTTTTGAACGTGTTATTTTAGAAGTATGATTTTTTTACAGCCACATAGGACCGCAGACCTGAGTATTTGATATCAATTGCAACTTGATACCTCCACGCGCACCCCTGAAAAAGTGTCTTGACAGACGATCAGACAGATAGATAAACAGACAGACGGACAACAAACTACGAAACCCTAAAAAGATAAAGAAACAATTCTATAGCTAATAAGTTTTTAGGTAAATAATATTGTAATATTAAATATTGGCCGAGCGCCTATAACCTATAACAGTATGGAAAAATGCAGTAATATGACCATAACTTTTGATTTTATAATTTTTTACAGCCACAAAGGATCACAGACCCTTATATCAATCCCCCTTATATCCTTACCCTTATATCGTATTCGATATCAATTACAACTTGAAACCACGCGTGAAAAGTGTCTTGACAAGCGGACAGACAGACAGACGGACAACAAAACATAAAACATACATTCATGCCTTTTTCCCGAAGGGGTAGGCAGAGGTGTACCCAGGACTCAGTCCCATAGTAGATACACCCACATTTCGCCAGTATGTTATTGGTCCAATGTAATAAGAGGCGAGCCTATTGCCATCTACACGGACAACAAAGTGCTCCTGTAAGAGTTCCTTTTTTCCTTTTGAGATCGGAACCCTAAAAAACGACTAGACTCACAACGTCCGTTCTCACTGATTCTTTTTTAATATGTAGTAATATCACCTACTTGCATAGTTAAGTAGTTTTCAAATTCCTTTTTGCGAATCGAGACGTAAACAGTGGTGTAAATCAACGCGGAACAATTTGACGATAAAACAAGAATGCGGTCGAGTCACTCAGTTTGGTTTTAGGTCCGTATTTAGGCACGTTGCTTTGCTTTGAGTATGACTCTTAAAATAGGGCACAGATAAGGCATGACTTGGAAGTGGTAATAAGGAGAACTCATAGCACTAAGAAGTGATGGTCGATGGGGCTGTAAGGTTCTCGGATGGAGACCACGGACAGAACAGACGATCTAATAAAGACACAGGAATACGCTGGATGCAAGCCGCTTGCTTACCACTGGACCAGATGGAAATCTATGAGGAAAGCATAATATGTCCATCAATAGACGTCCTGCGACTGAGATCATCTCAGAAGGTAGTTGATTGGGTATGAAGTATACTATATCAGTACTTCCGTTTTTCGCTTTTGCCGTGGCCGGTCTGGAGTATCAGACGTGACGATGACGCGTCTATTATATTCCAAGGGTTCTCGGTTTCGTGCTAGACCGCCCCGATCGACGCGTCACGTCACCGGCACCGTCTGCAGACCTCACCGACTCCTATTGAAAACTTGACGAGCACCCAAGCTGAACTTGACGAGCACCCTAGCTGAACTTGACGAGCACCCAAGCTCGTCAATTTTTGAAGCCGAGCTTTGCTGCTGCGCCACGCAGGGGAATGTAGAACCCGGAAGGGAATGAATCAGTGACGTTTTAAGGCAGGCCCACGACCTACCTATATATATATTTTTTTATTTTATTAATATTTTTTTGTGTCCACGTAGTCCTGCCTCTTATTTACTATCCCAGTAGGTCGTAAGCAGGCAGTAACAATTGCAACAACAATTAGCAAGTGAATTCTTACAGATAACCATGATTTTGGTGCTAGTAGAATCTAAATTGTGGTAGATATATATAGATAGATATAAACTCTTTATTGCTACATCAGAAACAAGAAAATAGCCTTAAAATAATAAAAAAACACATCATTTTAAGTACATTCATCATCATTTTAGGGTATCATTTTACGTTTTGTAGGTACATCATTTTATAAGGAAGAAACAATTAATTTAAAAAGAAAGACCACTGAACGCACAATCTTTTTTTAGTGCTCATGAATACGGATCTAAAAGCTAACGTAGGAGGCGAGTACCGTTATGTTGCCATAATGAAATATGTACGAGCACACAAAAAAGTTTCAAAAACTTTCTAAATAAAGAGCAGATTAAATACAAACTAATCGACCGGCCTTGGCATCACATGCATTTATGCAAAACCTTCTTATTGCTAAATAATAATCAAATATAAAACCTTCTTATTGCTAAAAAGCCTTTTATTTCCTGCAATAGGTAAGTTACAAGTAGTAAGAAATTTTTAAATAAAGCTATTTAAAATCTTTTAAAATCATTTTTCCTGAATGTATATTTATCTTAAATTATTCTTATGCAAGAACCCCTCTCTAGGCGAAGGTGAAGGCCTCCTCTAAAGAAATCCATTTGTCTCTATCTTGAGCTATTTGCGGCCAGCAGGGGCCTCTCTTATTGCTATGTTAATTTAATTACATCATTTAGAAATCTGCACCTTGCTTGCAATGACCAATTTTCTTATACTTATATATGTAAAAATTATATATATAATGTTGAATATTCATAAAATTATATAACGAAACAAAATTGTTCGCAATTTCCTTACAAACAATAAACATATTACAATCACGTGTTATTTCTGAAAGCGTAGGCAGAGGTGTACGCAGGACTCAGTCCCATAGTAGGTACACCCACATTTCGCCAGTATGTAATTAGTCCCATGTAATAGGGGCGAGTCTATTGCCATCTACCGGGCACAGTTCCAGACTCCAGGCAGTTATTGAGATAATTGCTGATGGAAAAATACAAACACTTTGCCTGACCTGGGGATCAAACCCGGGACATCCTTCGGCAGTCGAGCTTGCGCCCGCTACGCCACCGAGGCAGTCAACCAAACAATGCCACCTTTTAAAAGCAAAATTTATGATCAAATCATCATTATCTCAGCCGTTGCAAGTTTACTGCTGAATATTTACAAATAGTCCGGTTGTAATCAACTTGCATCCATCGTGTTCCTGCTATCTTTATAAGATCGTCTGTCCACCTTTTGGGTGGACGTCCTACGCTGCGCTTACCGGTCCGTGGTCTCCATTCGAGAACCTTACAACCCCATCGGCCATCGGTGCATAAAAGAAGCTAAAGAAGCGAAATTGAAATCAATTTGTGGGAATAACACGACTCTTTCTACGAATAAAAATGTTATGTAATACGAGAAAGCTGAGAAATAAAAGGATTGTGTCTCGAAACAGGTTTGAAAATGTATAAGCTTAGAATAATTTGCATATTATGCAGTTATTTACAATGAATTAACTTTCTATAGGATTATTGTGATTATTATGGTGGAACCTGAATTCGGGGAGCCGCTTGTTATGTCCCGTGTTCGATTCTTTATAAAGTCACAACTTTATGCTCATGAAAATAATATGTTATCTTATTGAATCGAATTAATGTGCCTGTTATCTCTTAGCACCCTCTTAAAAGGTCATTGAACTCGAAATTTCGATCAACTTTCACTCTAAAGGTAACTCTGATATCGATAAAAAATAACCTATTACTACTGAATTTATTTTTGTGATTATGCTTGGCAGAGATGGCTACAAGTGAAAGCTGTTACAAATAGAACATAACGACCCTTTAAGACTTAAGAGGATGCTAGCTAATAACCCTGTATAATATCTACGCAAAGTCGCTGGGAGCGTTTGAGAAAAAGAATGGTAGACAGAGCAGTAGACGAACAAAGTTTTTTGTAAACAAATTGCATAGGCCTCTTTTGCAAGGGCCGCCTGGGGAAGTACCACACTTTTGCCAGTTACTCATCTGTAAAGCAGTAACGTACAAACGTTACTGTATTCCGATCTGAAGGACAATGTTACCAGCGAAATTACTGGGCATGACGAGTTTCAACAACTAATATCTCGGGATGACAGGCGCAGTGCAGTGCCGTGCAGAATTTTTTAATTTTAAAACACGGGGTGGCACTGTGTCTGATATGGGCAATCATGATGCTTACCATCAGTCACCTGATTAGCTCGTCTTGTATCTCTATCATAAAAAAAAGCTGCTTTGATTGATAATAAATCTATGAACACACTATAATAATATAGCCAGGGAGACGCCACACTGTAACAAATGGTCGTCATCATGCAACAGCGTCAGTAACGTCGCGTATCCACCGAAGCTGTGGACCCATATACCCACGCGTCTAATGTCTAAGGATCAATCAGTATAAACTCACTATAATAAAGCCAGGAAGAGACGGGCGCGCCGGAGACGCCGCACTGGAACAAATGGTCGTCATCATGCAACAGCGTCAGTAACGTCGCGTATCCACCGTAGCTGTGGCCCCATATGCCAATGCGAGACCGGTCTATGAATCCGTAACGGTCTAGCACTTCTCTGGTGAACAAAATTACTTTATGAAATCACGACTTGTAGCTTTTAAGGTAAGGTTCGGCAGCCGACTGCAAGCAGTCATCTGAATGACTGATTTATTGTGTTTTTAAGAATGTCATAGCATCAAAACTTTAAGAATTAATGAAAGTAATTATCAGGGGAGGGGTGTCCTAATAGACCTGGATGTTCTGTATAAATGAGTTTAAGAGATTGTATGAGATTGCAAAAAGAAGATGATGTCTGCTGCTTGTCTATGTCCAGAGGACAAGACTCATACAGTTTGCCGCTTACTTGCTGTCTGCAGTCGGCGACAACAGAAACAAGTGCCCGGACGTAAAACAAATTTGAAGGTTAACCCATAAAATACTCAGTATCGGGTCAAGTTTCTCAATGAGAATGACAGCCTCATTAAATGCCCACAACCGAACAAACTTGTCGCTAATGCTTCTAATCATAGGTACTTGAAGCTATAAAAACATTGCTTAGATACCTACCTCAAAATGACGAAATGATCGATAATCTCGACGGTTCCGAGAGCATTGTTGAGTGAATACAGAATGTCCTGTCCTTTGAGTCCAGACCCGCGGCCGTCGGCGAACATGTAGATTATATTACGGTTCGTGGTCAAATACGAGTGGTAACCTACGAAACAAGAAGTATTTTTGAGGAAGCTAAAAACGTCTCAGGCTTGAGATGAACCTGAATCTCTGGATAAACCCATATTAAACGTTGCAGCATTTTAACAACTGTTATTCCGTATGAGCCCTTGACAACACGAGATATTATGGATTCTACACTCACCGATACCGATTCACCTTCTGGTTGAAGGAATGAATGATAACACTCTATTGGTACCACAATTATACAAAAAAAGGCAAAAAGAAAACTTAAAAACTAGAAAGAGTAACAACTGGCGGCCTTATCGCTCAGAGCGATCTCTTCCAGACAACCATGAAGCGTTACTTATAGTTAAAGTTAGTCCAACTGAGCTATCTTAAGATATTTTATGCTTGGATTATTATTGTTTATCTTAAGATACTCAATAATTATTAAGTTAAATTGTAATGTGCACAATCATGAGCCATTAAAATCCAAGTTCAACTTGAAGTTTTTGTAGAGCATACCAAGACTTCGAGAAGTTGTAGCACGGTTTCACGCGGTAGATTAATTAATCATTATTTCAATAACTAACAAAAAGAGCTTTAGACCTATTTAATAAAATAATTGGATACTTCGCGGGAATTGGATATTTCGAAGGAATCCTTGCGCAGTACTTTACACTCTACACTGTACAAATAAGCTTATCACTGTCACCGGCTAGAATGTGTTGTTCACATTCCTGATACTTTTCGGCCAATAATGTGGAAGCCAACTTACCAACGGTAAAAGTGTCATAAACAGTATTGGTATTAGGTCCGGAGTACACGTAGAACACCATCGGGTATTGGGTAGAGTTATCGTATACGTCCAACCCGGGGGGTAGTAGCAGTCTTACGGGCGCTGGGAAGCCATTCTCCAGAGGCACAGTGAATATGAGGCTGCCAGGTCTAGACTTGCCGATCAAACGCTCACGGACTATCCCGTTGTCTTCCCAGAGATTTAGAGTTTCACCGGTCTGTAAATATGAACTAGGCTTTAGAATGTAGTGGTCTTAATATTTAGTTAAGGACAAGATTGCTGATCAATTTCTAGGAATAGACTAATGGCGCCCGAACTAATGGCCTATAAGTAAGCGGGTTTTCTACTTGGTTCTGTTCTGTGGTTTTGGCAACACCCATACGTCATCGCCCTAATGCCCTAACGCGTCACCATCAGCCGGAAGATGTCCACTGCTGAACATAGGCCTCCCCCATAGAACGCTTAAACTATTTATATGGCGGGGATTTTGCCGTTATCACCACGGCACATTGGCAGGCGGCTTGGTAATCGCAGTAGTTGGAATAATTGGAAACGGAGAGCTTTGCTGCCAACTCTCCGAATATGTCCCTCTGCCGGGTCTTACGGCTGGCGCGGGATGAGAAAGGGGTGGTCCTATTATATGGGTATAGCCGGAAACCACACGGCCAACCAATCGCATATTGCGACTTAAATTGTTCTATTATAGCTGAAGAGCTAGGAGGTGGTTCTACCATCATCGTAAGGACCCAAACCAACCTCTCCAGCACTTGTAAACCCCGTCTATAACATCTTGGTGGGAAATGGTATAAAATTACCTATGAAATAGAATAGACTTGCAACCGACCCGATAACACACGAATGGACCAGTAATTCCTGCGGCTCCTGCGGATAAGGTCGAGAATCTTGTGTAGTGAGAGTAGTTGGCATGCGTGCACTATCTACATCCTACTAATATTATCAATGCGAAAGTTTGTGAGGATGGATGTTTGTTACACTTTCACAACAAAACTACCAAACCGATTGAGCTGAAATTCGGTATGTAGATTGGTTAGACCCTGGAATAACACATAGGGTACTTTATATGGCGATATTCCCACGGGAACAACGACCACGCGGGTGAAACCGCGGGGAACAACTAGTCTTTAATATACACTCTTGAGCCACGAGAGCAAATGTCGTGGCCAATGTTAACACTGCTTGAATCATCCAAAGCCAATGATGATAGGTGAAAGGTGTCTCACCCTAGGATTAATGATGTAGACGGCGGAAGGTTCATCAGAAGACGAGCAGGTGATGGTCAAGTATGAAGCCAATGATGATAGCTGAAAGATGCCTCACCCTAGGATTAATGATGTAAACGGCGGAAGGTTCATCAGAAGACGAGCAGGTGATGGTCAAGTATGAAGCCAATGATGATAGCAGAAAGGTGTCTCACCCTAGGATTAATGATGTAAACGGCGGAAGGTTCATCAGAAGACGAGCAGGTGATGGTCAAGTATGAAGCCAATGATGATAGCTGAAAGATGCCTCACCCTAGGATTAATGATGTAAACGGCGGAAGATTCATCAGAAGACGAGCAGGTGATGGTCAAGTATGAAGCCAATGATGATAGCAGAAAGGTGTCTCACCCTAGGATTAATGATGTAAACGGCGGAAGGTTCATCAGAAGACGAGCAGGTGATGGTCAAGTATGAAGCCAATGATGATAGCAGAAAGGTATCTCACCCTAGGATTAATGATGTAAACGGCGGAAGGTTCATCAGAAGACGAGCAGGTGATGGTCAAGTATGAAGCCAATGATGATAGCAGAAAGGTGTCTCACCCTAGGATTAATGATGTAAACGGCGGAAGGTTAATCAGAAGACGAGCAGGTGATGGTCAAGTATGAAGCCAATGATGATAGCAGAAAGGTGTCTCACCCTAGGATTAATAATGTAAACGGCGGAAGGTTCATCAGAAGACGAGCAGGTGATGGTCAAGTATGAAGCCAATGATGATAGCAGAAAGGTGTCTCACCCTAGGATTAATAATGTAAACGGCGGAAGGTTCATCAGAAGACGAGCAGGTGATGGTCAAGTATGAGCCCCCCCGGCTGGCGGTGGCCGCGGCCCAGGAGCACGCGCCTCCGTCGGGCAGCACCAGGCCGCAACTGAGGCAGCCCTGGCGTGCGCCCGCCACGTGGACTTGAGACCGCCACGGCTCGTTGGTCACCGTACGAGTGTAATAGCTGGATAGGAACATTTTCAAAGGGACTATATTATTTGATCCTCTAAAATATTATTGGTAAATATTTTGAACGACAAAATATCTTTAAATTTAACGCGATACTTTGTGGGTGATCGCCATAATATCAGATTCCGTAGTACATACTTCAGAGCAAACAGACTTCCAGGTTAGGTTTAGGTTTGTCTAGTGACCACAACGCGCGAGCGTTCCGTCGGTGTCATTGAAATATCGATTGATTCGTCGTATTTTATGTCGCACAGAAAGAGGATCAATCATTAAAAAGATAATCTAAACGGTCAGATTTTTTGCTTACTATTTTTGCAAAATTTAAACGATCATTTAAATACGTGCCATTTTAAATTAACGAATTAATAAGTTTCTTGAGCACATTTCTCGATGAAATGAAATGCTGAAAATTTGTATTCAGATTTTTGTAAGGTTGACTACCTTACATAACTTTGATGTTCAGAGCAGGTCTAATTATAACAATATTTTATAGTATCGTAAAATTTTATATTGGTTATTTAAAAAAGAAAGGAGTCAGAAATATTGGAAATGTTTGAGCATTACTGACCCGTTCGCTCAGTTGATATCAGCCCTGCCCCCAGAGCCACAGGCTTTGGGTTCGATACCCGGTCAGGTCAAACATTTGTGTGCATGAGCATCTGTTTCATCTGTGTCTGGGCGTATATAAGTAATCTGTGTATATAATCTGTGTATAAGCGTATATAAGTAATAAGTATGAATATCAGTCGTCTCGTTATCATACACATCAGGCAGGACAGGCTCTACCTAGTATGGGACTAGATGACCGTGTGTGGAATTTATCCAATTTTATTCTTATTTATTAATATTACAGTTATTGTCAAATACTAAAGTGAACGAAAGATAGCGCCTAAGCAGAATTTAGGACAGCGTCAGCCGTGACTTCTAATAATTACTTACAACAATTCATTCTCCTCGTCCATGCCCACAAAGTTGTTGACAGTGAAAGCGCCCGGAGTAATAGAGCTGGGCGTTATGGTCCCATTGTTCCTGACGCAAACGAAGAGATGTTGCCAGATGGTGCCGTCTATTTGTTCCTCCGACCACCGCGTCGACACGTAGAATGAACCGTCAGAGCTGAACCGAGGTAATGCGATGGGCACCCAGCCATTGTTCTGTTCTCTATGCTCTTCCTGGCAATACAACGCCTCGATATCAAACAGGCATACATACAGTCACGCCTTGTTCCCGATTGGATACGCAGAGACTATTTCTCTCCAGTTCATTACCACGATCCTGACATACGGCTTGCGTTTCTTCCACTTTCATGACCTCCTTCATACATGCTCGTGAGTTGTAGGTACTTTTGACCTGGCTTTTCCTTAGAACAACCTCAATTTCATGAAAAGTACGCCTGGGTCGACTCCTACCGACTTTACCATTCACACTCGCCTTACAAATATCTTTTGCTAATCTCCTTTCATCCATCTTCTCCACATGTTCGAACCACCTGAGCATTCCTTTATCTATTTTTGTCACTCGATATTAAAAAAAGTTTCAAATTACAGAATTGTTGTGGAAAATGTAGTCAAGTACTTTAAGTTTTTTTGGACCACTTCCACATTCCAAACTAGGCTGAGTCTCTTTTATGAAAAAAACTTGACATTATACACCCTGACACAGATCAAACAGACATGTTCATGACCTGCCCGAGAATCGAATCAGGCCTGCGGCTCAGAACGCTACTGCTAAGCTAATCGGCCTGTTCTAAAGCTCTTAAAGTAAGGAACATTTTGTAAATACTATTTGAAAGGTCGATTATAAAGACATTATTACCCAATTATAATCATAATGAAGAGCGACGGCCCAAAAACACTCCCTTGCAAAACTCCATATTACTATCACTCTTATCAACCTCCAAACATATTTCCATCTAGTAATTTTTTTTGTAAAACCAAACTAAATACCACTCAGATTAGTAAATACCACTCAATTAACTAAATACCACTCAATCAGCTTACTATTTAG
This sequence comes from Hemistola chrysoprasaria, assembly GCA_947063395.1. Lineage (NCBI taxonomy): Eukaryota > Metazoa > Arthropoda > Insecta > Lepidoptera > Geometridae > Hemistola > Hemistola chrysoprasaria. Next base: position 6,138,877 of record OX346712.1, on the reverse strand, counting down.
CAGGCGTTAGTCTTACCTCACATACACCAGTGATAACATTACAGATCCGAAGCACTGTGTAGTTCTGTCTTCTATTGAGCCAATGAGCGGCAATTTCATAGTCTGAAGGCCATGTTACCCCGCCGAGTATGTGATCGTCAGTGACGCCTACTGGCGGTTCCATTACTATGAAGTCCAAGTTGTTAGGGTTGCTGACTAGAGCTGCCAGATCTACGACGCGGAGAAGAACGGTTGGGTTGGTAAGACCGACCTGTAAACAACACATGCATGTTATTAACCAAATTACGTCTTCTCTGTTTATGATCTCCTGGTATTTTGTAGATTGTGACAGCAATAATATGAATGCTTTTTTAATCGACTTCAACTAAGGGGAAGGTTCTCAATACGATTATATTGTTTTTTTATGTCTGTTAAGCCATTACTAAGCCAATTATTACAAACTGATGTTAATGTCTCGGTGGCGTAGAGGGCGCATGCTCGACTGCCAATCAAGAGGTCTCGGGTTCGATCCCCTGGTCAGGCATAGTGTTAAATATTGGATTTTTCCATTAGGAATTATCTCTATAACTGCCTGGAGTCTGGAACTGTGCCCGGTAGATGGCAATAGGCTGGCCCCTTATTACATGGGACCAATAACATACTGGCGAAATGTGGGTGTATCTACTATGGGACTGACTCCTGGGTACACCTCTGCCTACCCCTTCGGGAAAAAGGTAGGTAGGTAAAGGTATATATGGTCAGGTAGCGGATATTGGTTCCTTTACTAAAAAATATATTTTATTACTAGGTGATTGTCTTGAATTTAAAGACCTCTCATTCTGTTGCCGATGCCCTACTTGCTAAAAAGGCAACATTGTCTGTTGTTTGACGTCATACAAAATCAACTGAGCAATTGGCGAGAAATTATAATATAGTTACATATAAGTAAGTACCTTAGGATATTTCAGATCAACCAGTTCTGGATACAAATCGTCGGGGTCGCTTTTATCTTCGAAGTAGTAGTAAGAATAGCTTTCGACTTCTGTGTCGTTAAACGTAGCGAAGGCTAAGTAGGAACCTTGGCCAGAGAACCACGTCGCTTGGCCGCTGTACATAACATCCTCTGGAAATATGGGAAAGATTTTTTGAAATCTTAGAAAGATTATATAAGTTTATTTAAGTTGATGTACCTATATATTTTGTGTATCTCGGTCGTAATAAAGAGTATTCTATTCTTTTGTTAGTGCGATTTGAACACTTTGATTTACAATCTTTAATGACCTTAACTCTCTTAATAAAATTTCCGATATCCGATACGAATAGCGAAGTTTAGCTCAAATAAGGCATGCGTCAAATAAGGCATGCGTGGCTTGATAAATACCAATTTTTAAAAATTTTGTCCTTCTCTCTTTCAATTCTACACTAAGTCAGGTACCTATGTAGATGATATTTAGTAAAGAATCAACTACCTTTTTCTGAGTGAGTTACCTTCATACACCCAATCCGTATGTCCATTGTAGAAGACTCCAGGTATGCCGTCGGTGGTCAACTGGATGGCCTGTTCATTGAAGTCGGGCAGATAGTATACGTTGTTATCTAACACGTAGGCTAGGGAATGACCACCTCCGAAAATACACAGTTGAAGGCGCTCGTGATTGGCTATATAGATCACATTGCTGGAAGAATATAAGAGAGAAGAAGCTTTTTTATATGATAGTGAGTGACAAGACGAGCAAATAAGGTGCCTGATGGTAAGCATCATGATTGCCCATATGAGACAGAGTGTCACCCAGTGATTTAAAATTCAAAATTCTGCGCGGCACTGCACTGCGCCTGTCACCCTAAAATATTAGTTGTTTAAACTCGTCATGCCCAGTAATTTCGCTGGTAACATTGTCCTTCAGACCGGAACACAGTAATGTTTGCACATTACTGCTTGGCGGATGAATAACTGGCAAAGGTGCGGTACTTCCCCAGGCGGCCCCCTGCAAAAGAGGCCTATCACTGCAAACTTTAAGATATTACTTATTAAAATTTAAGATATTATGAAAATTTAATATATACCTACCTCATCATCATCATCATTTTATCCGTAATTCATCCGCTGCTATACATAGGCCTTCCCCATAAATTTCCATCTAGTCCGGTTGTAAGCTCATATAATATGTACTTATCAAAAGACCTAGATTTTGAATTTTTCTTTTTGTTAAGTAGTGTCCGTGGCCCAGTGAGAATGTGTCCTTTAAATCCAGTTCCCCTGGGCTTAAATCTCATAACGTATTATGTCTTATGTTATTTACACCTGGAAGCTACCATACTTCGGAAGGCATACGTAAAGCATGCCGTTGATTCCGGCTGTCGACATGGACGGTAGTCGCTAGGTCACGTCAGAAGTCTTTGGGCTACTTGAACACTAACACAGACGGACTCGACAGGAAAACAAGCAGAATATACCTGAGTTCTTCCTTGATCAACTGCGTCGAATATCGGGAAACTCGCAAAACGTCGAATCATGGTAAATAACCCATAAAAAGTTGTCCTAAGAATATGTCTAGTGGAAGATATCCTTGGGTTAGATAGACAAACGATATATAGGTAATATACGCAAGTTTGCTTGGAGTTGTTGGTGAAAAAAGAGCGGGAAACAAAGTGCCTTTAAATTGAACGAGTACCTATACATGAGAGACCTATCTCTAGCAGTGGACGAATCATAGGCGCATAATGATTATGAATGTATGTATGTACGTAATGCATATACACATGACATGGATTTTATCTCTAATACGCACCCTGTAGCAATTTCGTAGAGAGTGAATCTCGCAGTAGTAGAATAACGGTAGACCTGAAAATAGTCAGCATAATAATACTTTACTGCCTACCGACTACCGATAAGAAGGAATTCTGTATGGTAATAATAATTACACGAGGATTACAGATATCTTTATCATAGCGATAAGCTCTAACAATACAATACGATAAGAGTGAAATTATGGTATTGTAACCATTTATGTAGGAAATTTTAATTAAAGTATAAACTGAACTTACCCCTTCAACTTCTGTAGGAGCTAGGATGAACGCTCTATCCTCCGAGAGTATGGGATTTGAAGTGTTCAAAAACGCCTGGATAATAGATAATAATATTCTTTTAGGAAAAAAATAGTAATCATTTGATGAAAATGGTCCTTCCTATATGCCGAAACCGTCGACAAGATTTACTCTATGTATATCTCATCTTTGATCCCAGAAAAAATAAGTAACATTCCCGGTGGCATGTCGGCTCTGGTGTGTGTCCTTTTAGGCTTGGCACACAATAATACTGCAAATGTTGTAAAAAAAAAACGTAAGGTACGTACTCAATACCTCATTAACACCTAAGTCGTTGGGAGTCTACTGCCGACATACCCCTCCACCATAAGGGCGGCTTTGCCAATACTTGCTACGCTTGGCAGGCGGGTTAACGAGCGCAGTTCGATGGTTCTATGCAAAGGACGCTGCTGTCCTTCCTCTGGATTTGATAACTCTTGGTGCTTGCGGTAGGTACTACCTACTTATTCTATTGCTGGAAACGGCAACCTCACCGCGACACTAATGAATATTATAGTTATTGTAGGTGCTTAGTTGCTACTAACCATGAGTTCACCGGATACCAGCACACTGCTGTTAAGAGTCGACACATCATACATATTGATGCCAGACTCGCCAGGAATCACAAATGTAAATTCCGTATCTGAAAATTATAACGTAAGTACTAGGGGAGATGTAGGCAATCGGAGTCAGTTGGCAATGGTGGTCACCACAAAATAAGAAAATCCGAACGCGAGGAAGTGATGCCAACATACCTACGCGCTAGCTTTACGTCATTCCCATGTACGGGCAGGGGCTCAGTCAGTTCGCGTGACGCGCTGGTGAGAAACAAATATGTAAAGATTTCGCGCCATTTTGATCTAATTTTTCGAGTAGTTTTTTTCTGTACATGCGATATGTAATAATTGTAACATTTTAGATTGCAATTCAAAACTCAGATTATTGTTATATATTCAACTTTTTTATGAGAATTTTTATTTTTCCGTTTCGCCCATGCAGGTAGATTTTTCACCATTGTCCACACATGCTGATCACCATTGCCAACCGATGCTGACAATTTTGATCGACTCAATTTTTTTTTAAATTCTTATTGTACTAGAATTGATAAGCCAAAGTGATTAAAGTTGATCTCAATTGATATATAAATAAGTAAAGTTTATTATAAGAGCAAAACAATACATGGTTGATTAATAGATATGGTTTTATTTCAATTCTCGCTTAAGTGATCCTCATTATCTACATCTCCTACTCGTAATCCTACTAATATTGTGAAAGTTTGTAGTTTGTATTGGACAGAAGTATGGACTTGTTTGTTACTCTTTCACGCCAAATTTACTGAACCGATTGGGCTGAAATTCGGTACGTAGATAGTTTAGACCCTGGAATAGTACATACCTAGGGTAGGTACTTTTATCCCGATATTTCCACGGGAACGAAAACTACGCGGGTGAAACTGCGGGGCTCAGCTAGTATAAGGTATAATATAAGTAATTTTGCTCCTGACACAGAATAAATAATAATACTAACGACTAACGGACATAATTCCGAAAACATGCCCCGTGAATAAATGCCACTTTCTATTGCTTTCTATTACTTTTCTAACTAGGTACTCGTACTACTCATTAAGGAATCTATTCTTCCTTGTAAAACGCTATGAGCCCATGCTATAACATAACATATAACAACACGCATTTTTCCAAAAGGGTTAGACAGAGGTGTACCCAGGATTCTATAGTAGGTACACCCGTACTTCGCCAGTTGTTTTTAGGACCCACGTAATAGCGGGCGAGCCTATTGACATCTACTCGTATCATACATAATAACCCTTTTTGCCTGACCTGTGAATCGAACTCAGGACTACACTACGCCACCAAAGCATGCTATAAGTTTGCAATATTGCTTCTACGTGATTTAGATCATATGTATACCGCTACTTAGTAGTAGGTACTATATATATGAAAGACCAGGCAATTACCACATCTTAATCCATGAGTATACTCAAAGAACCTTTTCTATGGCACTAATATATTTTACTAGTTTAAGAACAGCGGCTTTGCCCGCTCACAATTATGAAATATGGCAGTTTTATCCAAAACTTTGATGCCTTTTTGGACCCAATAGAATGTGAATTTTTAAAAATCCTTTAGCACACGTCCAGCCAACGAAAAGAACCTACATTCAAAGTCCCTAGACCCAGTGGGTTGGGCTCTGCGCTGCATGTCAGTCAGTGAGTCATTTAGGATTTTATAATTTACACCTAGTGATAATCAGCGCACGACTGCACAGATCTCACTGTTTGCTATGTATATAGAATAGCCAATAGTTACAAAAGGTAAGTGGCAACTTACCCGAAATCCATGTCCCAGTGAATCCTCTCTGGCTGAACTGTCCAGTAACAAACTCTTCCAGTGTGAAAGGTTCCTGCGCAGCCGCCAAAGCCACCAGCACCGCCAAAACGTACCACGATCCTCGAACCTTTTATAAGCGGCTTTGTAAATAACTTGACCGTACATAAATTACTCACCCCTAGACCTACTCAAATCTACTGCAAAATTCGCAAGAAAAAATGTCAACTTTCCGTACAAAACGATTACCTAGCTGCATTTTTTATGGGAATTCGAAACTTTTATTTGAGAATTTTGAAATTCTTTCTCTCGATGTACTTACCCCTTAGGTAAGTATTACTACACCTACATATGCATTGAAACTATCATAGTTTTAAGCATTAGAAAACGTCGTATATTTAGGTAAAAATCCCGTAAAAAGTGATCCCAATGATTACTTCACCTTTTTGTTACGCATTGTTTAGTCTTGACTGCCTCGTTGGCGTAGAGGGCGCATGCTCGACTGCCAATCAAGAGGTCCCGGGTTCGATCCCCAGGTCAGGCAGTGATAAATATTGGATTTATCCATTAGGAATTATCTCAATAACTGCCTGGAGTCTGGAACTGTGCCCCGTAGATGGCAATAGGCTCGCCCCCTATTACACGGGACCAATAACATACTGGCGAAAAGTGGGTGTATCTACTATGGGACTGAGTCCTGGGTACACCTCTGCCTACCCCTTCGGGAAAAAGTCGTGAATGTATGTTGTTTGTTTAGTCTCTACCTAATCTACATAGCGCTCTACCTATATAAGCCTTCAGCCATCCTTAGGTTCTGAATGCTTAAGAAGACCCTCTAGTGCTTACATTTCTACCTACAATTTAAGCAAAGTACTGGTGGTTTTACTTTACCGTAACTCAATATAAATTTATAGCTGTAAACAACACTAATTATAAAATAAGAATAGTAGGTACTTACCATTTTTATTCCCAATAGGTATTAATCACAATTTACATAGCGGTCGGTGACTGCGACCAGCCAACGCGACTGTCTTAAAATTATCTAACAGAATTCCAAATCTTATCCTTTGATAACAATGATTACAACCTATATCTTTATCTTAATGATTATTAATTTTATGATAATTTTATAGGTCGATTATATTTATATTAGGGTATTGTATCTATAATTATAGGTATGTTAAATGAAACTGCAAGATAAGGTAGGAAAGTATTTATTGAACATCAAAGAAAAAAGAGACAATACGACGATGACCTGACTACATTTCAAAAATACTTCCACGCTAACGTCTAGTATTCAATGACGGCCGTTTGGCCAAATATCCATTTTCCGCAACAAAATAACGTCCGACGACTCCAGACAGCTATGCAAGATTCATAATACAAATTATCCATGTTTCATATATTATATATAACTGGAGTTTTCTTCAATATCGTTGAAACGCCGGCGCAGTCAACTCTCTTGGCAAGTTTGCTTTGGCAGTTTGTTGATATCTTCGTAATACGGCGCGTATTATTGAACATCAGTGTCGTTCAAACGTGCATTAGGGAGCACAGTAGAACTGTCTATTTCGGTGCATAGTTTATTTACACGTAGGCACTGCGACCTGCAGGCCTAATATGACACGGAGATAAATTGTTTTCTCAGTTTTTTTCTCTTTCGTGTCTGAACAGTGCATATGTGCTGTCTCGTTCTAACCCCCTGGGACAGTGTCCCTTGTTCAGTGTGCTAGCAGGGCCGGGGTGAGGACAGTGGGCAGAGCCACATCGACGTCACTACGGCACCAGAGATCCGCCTCCACGATCAACGGACCGGCTTACTCCAACGGATTTTAATCGAGGGATTTCCTCCGCATGTGCTATTCTATAACATTTTCCATAAAATAAAACACTACTATAAATTGATTTTTACAATCTCGAATGTCATCTTATACCTAATAAAAAATTAATAAACTAAATAATTCCTCGTAAATTAAAAAACGTCACGGTGGACCTGGAAAAGAAGTCGCCGAGCGACAGAATGGATTAATATATGGATGTTAATGTTCATGTTGTGTGCGAATAAGTGATAGGGTATGTGTGTATGTGTGAAGGTGTATGATAGAGGGTGTGTGTATGAATGTGGGACGGACCATGCTAGTGGCGGCGATGTGGGCGGCGCTGCTCGAGGAGTCGTCGCTCGTGCTCCATCATGTGCTGCCGCCGCTGTTCCTCCTTTATTGCTATCTGAAATAACACACTTATTACCTTAAAAAAATTAAAGCGCTAGTGAAGCCAAGAGTACATCTTAGACTCTTCAATTGTACTTATGCTCCATTTTCTAAATTAGTTTATGTGATTTTGTCTGCTGTATCTGTTTACCTCAACCTCCGTGAAATCCGACAAAATGTATTGGAGATAGCATTTGACACTGTGCTCTATATATTCTAAGAGTATGGAGTATGATCATAATACTAAAGGGACAGAAGGGACTCTCCTCAAAACCATTTAAATAAAAAGCGACTCTAGCTCCGACGCAATAAAGTGCAATTCAAGTTGCACAGCGCCTAACTAATTATTGTTATATGAACATACAAGCTGCCTCTCTTTCTATCGCGTATCTCTCTATCTGTTCTCTCTGTCTAGCCCATAATAATTTCCCGTCAAGACTGAAGCCTCGGCTACTTGTAACTTCATAACTCTAATGGGGAGTGTTCCAGGCCTGGTATACAATGATAAAAACAAGCCCAGCCTTACTCATTTACGCGTAGTGTTAGTTTCGTGTAGCTATGAAAGGTATGTACTAACAGTTTCGGCTGAAAGCGGCAACCAGTATATGCACGGCGTGGTCTTCGTCTTCTTGAACAAATCGTCCAGCAGCTTCGCAGGGGCTTCCTCCTCTTTTTTCTTGAATTTTCTTGCTGTAAAAAAAAAAAAACAATCATATTATATTATCATACTATTACAGTAATTCAGAACATTATGATAGTGATAAAGAATTCAAACTATTGACAATAAATGACAGGCAACAATAAGCATCAACCTCGGTGGCCAATGTGGCCAAGCATTCGCAAGCTCGACTGCCGATCATGAGGTCCAGGGTTCGATCCCTAGGTCACGCAAAGTGTTAGCGCATTTTTCCATTAAGAATTGTCTCAATGACAGGTAGAGTCTGGAACTGTGCCCGGTAGCACAACCAGTAAAGTCTAGCCCCCTATTACATGGGACCAATAACATACTGGCGAAATGTGGGTGTATTATGGGACTTTTTTTTTTATGATAGCGAGTGACAAGACGAGCAAATCAGGTGCCTGATGGTAAACATCATGATTGCCCATATCACAGTGCCACCCAGTGTTTAAAAGTTCAAAATTCTGCGCGGCACTGCACTGCGCCTGTCACCCTGAGATATGAGTTGTTGAATCTCATCATGCCCAGTAATTTCGCTGGTAACATTGCCCTTCCGACCGGAACACAGTGTTTCCACATTACTGCTTGGCGGATGAATAACTGGCACAGGTGTGGTACTTCCCTAGGCGGCCCCCTGCAAAAGAGGCCTACCACTACAATAATCTTGGGTACATCTCTGCCTAATCTTCGGGAAAAAGGAGTGATTGTATATTATGTTAATAAGCACCAGCGCCATTATTATTTGCCAGAGCGTAGTTTGTATGTCAGCAGGGTTTTCATGTGTGGGTGAGATTGGCTTGAGTCCTTAATAATGATGGTGAAAGGTGGTATGACCCCATACATCCCATGAACAAGCACATGCACATTCTGTGTTAGGTGTTGTTCACACTGCGACTTTCAGCTGCGGCAGCTAGCTGCTTAGCTGCTTTTCAGCTGCTAGATGCCGCGACAAACGCTGCACCCCGCACACTACACCGCGACTTTTAGCTGCGGCAGCTAGCTGCTTAGCTGCAAAAACGCCGATCGCCGCTGCAGGCTTCCAAACGCAAGGAAGTCGCCAAAACGCACAGCTGCGGCGCAGCAGACGCAAAAACGCCGATCGCCGCTGCAGGCTTCCGAACGCAGGGAGTCGCCAAAACGCGCAGCTGCGGCGCTGCAAACGCAAAAACGCCTGTCGCGGCAGCTCAAAGTCGCAGTGTGAACAAGACCTTAAATCATTAAGCTGTTTGCTTGTTATACCGTTATTATGTTATAGGACCGTTATATGAACATAATAGCTGTGCCCCGCGGTTTCACCCGCGTAGTCTTCGTTCCCGTGGGAATATCGCGAAAATAAAGTACCCCATGTGTTATTCCAGGGTCTAAACTACATATCCGAATTTCAGCCCAATCAGTTTAGTACTTTTGGCGTGAAAGAGTAAAAAACATCCATCCATCCATCCATCCTCACAAACTTTCCCATTCATAATATTAGTAGGATCTGACTAGGACACAGATACGGAATGGTGTAGCATGCCCACAGTAATCAACAACATTCTCATAGAAATTGTCGACAGCGGGAACAAGCTGTTTCATACATTGCTATACAAGTTACAGGGCCGCTCATGGCCCTGTAATGTTCCTATAATATATCACTATGGAGGGCAAAGTGCCTTAAACAATGTGCTAACCTGGTTCAGGACTCCGTTCAGGCGTGCGATGCCTCCGCTTGTCGAGTAGAGGTCTCTCGTCGCGTCGCGGACGCTCCTTGTCCTTCTCTTTGTCGTTCTTGCCTAGATCCCACTCGCGTGTCGCCAGCTTCCTTTCCCACGGCTTCTCCTAAACAAATCACATCCAAATGAGTTTAAATACACCACATACAATGGATAAGACAATCAGATAAGAGTCTAAGTGCAGAAAAGGAGTTCACTTTATGAGTATAAATGTTATTATTAATCGTAGGTATAAATACAGCCATTCTGAGCATAGTGCATTTAAAATATTAAAACAAGAATCCTGTATGGAGACAGTAGGTAAAAATTATTGTTTATTAATAAATGAATTGTTACAATAATTGGAACTTAAAACATATTATGTAAAAGGTACAATTTTTTTTATGGTATGTTCAGTGATGCACCCCAAAAAAGTGGCATGCATAGGAAGAGCCCTCGTTCGTTAGTTTCCTTTTCACGTTGAGAGTATCCATTACACTTTTTGAGCAGTGTGCAATCTGTGAATTGCTAGAATTGCTAGTAAGAGTATCTACAAAGTGCTCATTATCAGAAGGGTTCATTTCCAATGGTGCCCACTGTGAATTCACCAAGCCACATTTTGTGGAGTGTGCATTCTGCGTCAAATCCTCATAGACAACCACTAAGAAATCATTTTGCCAGTTCTCTGTAGCATGTGTCAAAAGGAAGCAACTTATCTATGCTATTGGCAATAGATAAGTCTTTAAATTAAACTTACCACTTCCCCTCGTTCTCTCTTCAGGTCCTGCTCCCGAAGCCAGTCCTCCACAGTACCAGGGATTGTCATGACCTGAGCATTATCTGTGTCCTCATTCATTTTAGCCTTGTCAAATGCTTCTTGCGTTGAGAAATCCACCTGCAGTGACTTGGGGTTTGATACTGGCCATGTGACTCCGTGTAGGGCATGCCTTGTTTCTACCGCTTGACTGAAAATGACACACAGACTATAATATAAAACCACCTGTGCCCCATGGTTTCGTATTCGTATAGTTTTCATACCCGTGGGAATATCAGGATAAAAAGTACCCTATGTGTTATTCCAACTATCTACTATCAACATACCGAATTTCAACCCAATCGGCCCAGCCCAGTAACATACAAACATCCTTACAAACTTTCACATTAATAAAATTAGGAGTGCACTAGTAGGATTCCAAGGAAATTCCTTTCACATGTCTATGACTAAAAAGAAGTGTTTATTATAACTCTTCTTTCTAAAGTATTAACTTTTGTACAGCTTGTGCAAAACTTCAAGACCTGTGTGAAGTTAGCCGTTTGGGCTATGCAATGCGCAGCTAAATGGTCAACACCACATAGGTCATAAAGATTAGTAGTGCAGCGAGAGAACAACTGCAGCCACAAAAACTATGAATTTGGTAATTTCAAGTTTTGTTTTCTTTACTTACTCTTCATCAGCATAGATGACAAAACATTTAGATTTGATTTTATCAATCCAGAATCCATTGTCAACAATTCTGCCAGTTCTCTGTAGCAAATTCTTCAACTGTGCCAATGTGAATGGTCTTACAAGATTTGTTATAAACAGAACTTGTGATTGCTTGTGTCTAGGAGGGCTTGGTGGTCTTGCTATTAGACTTTCATTATCCTTTATTATAGAAATCTTCCTATTAGAGACTATTTCTCTTGCTTTAACAACATCCTTATCTTTTTCCTCACCCCGTCTATCAATTTTTCGTTCAGCTCTTTCTATATTCTCTGTATTATCAATTACTATTTTTGGTAGAATTGGCCTTTCAACTTTTTCAATAACCTCTCGCTTATGCTTCTTCTCTCTCTCCTCAATGACCTCTGCAAATTCAACAGGCTTCACATCTGGAATGATATCTTTGAGGACATCTGTGGATATTGTTATTGATTTCTGTGAAGTCAATTTAGATCCTCTTGAACCCCATCTTCTTTTCCTGCTGACTACAATGGGAGCGGCTTGGCCATTAGGAAGAGATTCTTCATGAGACTGTATGGAATCGGAGCGGTCAAACTTTTTATCCTCATGATTGCTTATTTCAATCTTTTCCTTTCTGTCAACATCTAGGTCCTTAGTTGAATCTGTAGATATGTTCCTGGATCTTTTTTCACCATTAGGACTCTCTACAACACCAGATTTGTTAGATCTTTTATCTGACACCTCTGAGGGAGGCGTTTCTGTAGATTTACTTACCTGATCTTCCATGGGCTTTTCTGGAGGCTTTGTTACATCTTGCTTAGACTTATCCTTATCCGTTTCTGTATCTGATTCACATTTGGCTTCCTCAGGGTGTAGTTCAAGGATTTCAGATTTGTCAACAGATGCACTTCTCCTGCGTGTTGGGCTGTCTGGCTCAAGTGTCTCTTTAGTCTCATTTGACCCATTTTCCTCAGTGTTGGTGGGAGTTTTAGTCTCAAGGGTCTCTGATACAGCTGCTGTTTCAGGTTTAGGTGAAACAACAGTTGTATCAGCATCAGAAGGTTTATCTTCCTTATCTGTATTTTCTGGTTTCTCTTCTTTCTTTGAAGCATCCTCACTAGAATCTACATCAACCTTTTCTTTACTTTCCTCATTACTAGTTGTTATTGTATTCTCTGAAGAGTCTACTTTTCCTTCGCCTTCACTCTGAGTAGCTTCATTACCAGATTTGTCTTTCTCTTGGCTAGATTTGATCTCTGAATCATGTTCGTCCTCCTGACTGTCCTGATTCTTCTCAGATTCGTCTTTTGATTCTCTGTGCGACCTCTTACGATGCTTACTCTTACGTTTATCTTCGGTACCTTCCACACTAGCTGCATCGCTCGAACTCGTAGCTCGCGATTGCTTCCGCTTATTACGCGGAGATCGTTCTACTCTCTCGGGTGTCGATGGAGGTCGAGTTAAGCATATTTTAAGCTTCTGTATTTCTCCTGTATCACCCGATCCTTCAGCTGCCTTCACACGCCAAACTTGATCCTGTGCCTCTTCCGGGCTGTCTTCCTTAACGGGTGTTTTGAGAGGATTTTCTGCAGTAACTACTGCAGTAACTACTTCCGGGTCTGGTACTGGACTGGCTTCTTCAGCCGATTCATTATCAGATGATGTAGACTTCTTACGCCGGGATCGAGTACGCCTCAATTTTTCCACCTTTTTTTCAGGTGAAGCCTTAGTTTTTTTGGTAGTGGTACGATCACTTTTACGTCTCATGACTAGCTCAATGTGACTTTCTTCCAATGTTAACAAAGTTATGAGGCTAATTTTCACAATAGCAGCAAATGGATAACTTTTGTTCCTTTGTTTTCACAATAAAACACAAAATAACTAACTAGAAAACAGCATGCACTTTTGTCGCAGAAGCCAACAATCCGCCATTTTTTTATTTCAATTTCAGAGTTGCCAGTTGCCACTTTTCATGCTCAATAGAATAATAATTTAGCTATAGACTATAGAGAATGATAATGAATTGACAATTGACATTAACTCGCTCACATAATGTAGTCAGGCATGAAAATTGTTATCTGTGATTAAAAATTATCTGTGATTTTATGTGATAAAAATATTAATTGTGATGACTTTGTCTGTGGCTTTAAATTATTTAGTACTAATTATAGTGATCTGTGAAATTATTGTTCATTCATTTAGTTGTCAAAATGTTGTGATTTTTCAGGCTTGTTCTGCATATTTCCGATGAAATGTGTAATTTTTCTAAAAACCGGCTATGCTAGATAGAGTTCCTGGTAATTATTATGTTTATTTTATTGTCATTAACAGCTTTTTATTAACAATTTCTCCATTATTTCATTACTGCAATATTCATAACGTGCCTTTTGTTTCAGATGCTATGGCCCGTCATTCACAGCAATCGGCACACAATTTATGTATGTTTAGAAGCGTAGCGGTGCTTGTAGAATGATAACGACTTATTATATTTAGTGTTCTCACATGCGTTATAACAATGGGCAACCAGAACAGTTGCTGTTGTTACCGCAGCCCGTCTCCGATTCGGAAAGACATCGTAAAACTAGAAGACTATCTCCCCGAGGGCGAAGTAAGTTCAAATAACATCCAACACATCAGCGAGAGGGAACCAGACGATGGCGACATCGATCCCTCTCAGGATCCCATAGCGGGCACCATTTTCATGGAGAGATCCAAAGCTTCCATCGAAAATGGCATGACCAGAAAACGTAGTCAACATCAAATCGCGGACAACAAGCTCAAAAAAAGCAGTTCCTGTTCTACAATATATTTAGATGATAGTACAGTCTCTCAGCCTAATTTGAAAAATACAGTCAAATGTGTAGCGTTGGCCATCTATTACCATATAGAGAATAGACAATCAGAGCGAAGATTAGACATATTTGATGAGAAACTCCACCCTTTGAGTAGAGACAGAGTGTCTGAAGATTATGATATACATAATCCAGAGCACAAGCAGATCTATAAGTTTGTGAGAACATTATTCAATGCTGCTCAGTTAACGGCAGAATGTGCTATCATCACTCTGGTTTACTTGGAGCGTCTCTTGATTTGTGCTGAACTAGACATTGCTCCATCCAATTGGAAAAGGATAGTTCTCGGTGCAATTCTCCTTGCAAGCAAGGTTTGGGATGACCAGGCCGTTTGGAATGTGGACTATTGTCAAATACTAAAAGATATAACTGTTGAAGACATGAATGAACTTGAGAGGCAGTTTTTGGAAATGTTGCAATTCAACATAAATGTACCATCTAGTGTGTATGCCAAATATTATTTTGATCTGCGCACACTGGCTGAAGCCAATGACCTAGCATTCCCCAGTGAGCCTCTCAGCAAGGAGAGGGCTCAGAAACTAGAGGCCATGTCTAGGGTTATGGAGGACAAGATAGCCGCAGAGGTTGTCAAAAATGGAATCAAGAAGTGGTCCAGCTTGGACAATGTCAATTCTGGTGCTGGAGTAAGGCGAAGTGTAGCCATACTGTCATAAATTATTAGTCAAGAGCCAAAATTGAAACCCAAAAATCACAAATACTAAATATTTGTGTATTTTGTAAGAATGTATTGTATTTAGAGTATGCACCAGATGAAGAGAGATTAATTTTATTACTTGATCATAATTTGCTTAAATTTTTTATCAATTGAGAATAACAATACTGCCACCTAATGCCTTGAAATCTTATAGAACTCTGTAGCTGACATGGATTATGAGATCATCCTATGTTATATTTTAAGTCATACTATAAGTTTATTATCATTTAATTAACCCTTTATGTTACAAATATGTGCACTAATTTATTATCATTGCAATTGGCAACCCTATTTTATTTAACAATTGAAAGACTTGTATGTGGTCCAATTTTTATTTTGTAACCTGCCAGTGCTGATTGTAATCTAATGTATTTGTCTGTATATTTATTGGCTTCCAATTCAATCTTAGTTTTAATTCATAAAGCACTAATTAGGTTGCTTCCAATAATACTATGCTACTTAGTTCATGTACCTAGTATTAGTGTTTACAACTGCATTGTGACTGATTTAAGAATCTTGTGATTGTGGAATGGATGTATTACATAATAGTCAACATTTTCTTTTATACACATAAATTTACATTGTCATAAATTGCATTTAAACAACTGAGCTAGTTATAAATTATGCCAAATTGTTATTTTGTATATCAAATTATATTAATGAGTACAGACAGTGTTTCTTCAATTTATCAATAAATAATGTTTTTATTATAAATGATTTAGCAATAGAATGAAGAGGTTGAATATCACTTTTCATAATGTATATTGTGATTATAATAAACAATATGTATCTTTATTGTAATTAAGCAAAATAAACATTTTATATGAGAATTCATAGAAATTGATTTTCCTGTTTGGTTAGAAGAAAAAGTGGATAATTAAAACACAACTAATGATTAGATTTTATGACTTTATTTGTTACCTTTTAGACATCTCTTAGCTAAAATATATTGGTTAGATACTAAGTATAGTGTATCATACAGGGAAGAGCAAGAGAGCTTGACATGCCTCCGACTGTGCCCTTTTCCGTAATACCTTGGCTCAATCTAAACATATCCAAATTATACATCCAAATGTCATTATCACTCAAAGCTAAAATTTCGTTTATGCTAAAGGTTTCAAATCTTTCAAATATGCTGCATAGCTTTCAAAAACATCGGCAACATCATTCTTCTTATTGGTTTTCTCATCAAATTCTGGTCCAACTGACCAAAGTGTTTCCAAATCATACATTGCACGAGCCTTGTCGGAAAATATGTGCAATGCTATGTTCCCTGCAATAAGAAACATAATTGGAATGATTTATTCAATAATGCAGTGTAATATCCATGTAGAATATATATTTATGTGCGGGTGTTATAAGTGTATATAAGTATGTATATCAGTCATCTGGTTACCATAGTACAGGCTTCTAGCCTAGTTTGGGACCAGATGACCGTGTGTGGAAGTTGTCCCATATTATTATTATTTTATTTACCGTACCATACTTGAACAAGCTCACTGGCCAGCAAAATTTTTGTTGTGACCCACATGAATAGCACAGATATCTAGCTTTAATAAGATCCACATGTGGTTCATGAACAGAAAATAAGCTCATAAGCTGTATAAAAACTTACCAAGATCCAAAGCCATCCATTCATCAGACTTTTTTCCTTCAATGAGTGGTATGTAATCTTTTTCATGACACTTTTTCTTGTAAACTCTTCTAACAAATTCTGCAAGGGCACCTATGTGCCTCTTGCTTCTAGCACTGACTATACAAATGTAGTCAACATAATGAATGTGTTTTGGTACAGCTGCTACAAATATATTTTTGGAATTTTCCCTTTGGAGTACTTCTACTAAATTTTCAATCTCAAAAACTCCATTTTTTCCACCTGAAATTACAGTTCAAATTTTCAATTATTATTTTAGACATAAAATATTTATTAACCATATGACTCGGGAGTAGTTGAAGAGCTGAAAATGCACGTGTTTCTATTTCTTTAGTCTGGGCTCACAACCTTTGATTTTATTTAATACATCTGTGAAAAAAATTGAAAAAGTATAGTCAATTCTAATGCGGGTATAGGAATTTCAGCACTACATTTAACTTTAAGTTAACCTAAAGTTAAGATTGGGGATTTCGTGACAAAAAATGATAATGTAATGATGATTAATTGATTCCTAAGAAATGAATGATTGTTTACACTTGCTTATTGACTGGTTATCAATTTGATAAAAATATGCGTAGGTCTAAAAATATAAAGTGTTTCACTATGTTAAGTGATGTTAAAAAATGTTTTCAAAATAGTGTCATAGCTAGTTAAAACATTATGAAAAACTTCGATATTAAATAATTAATGATGACCATAAAGACATTTTAATACATGTGTGTTTGAAGTTTATAGTGGAATAAGTTTATTTATTAGTGGAATTTGCGATGGCTACGTGCGATTTAGACAAGGAAGTATCTGGTGAAGTGATGGGGTGTAAACTGTATATAGTCAATTCTAATGCGGGTATAGGAATTTCAGCACTACATTTAACTTTGTCTGCTAAAAGTCAAGTAAGTATAATCGCAGTAGATCAGTCATTGTGAGCTGATTTAAGTAACTTACGTGTAAGATTAATCCCATCGAACTCATCACTCAGTATAGGATAAGGTTGGATCTCAGAGTGGATTTCTTCAGCTGTGTTTTCAATAATAGGAGAATTATCGTCCGTAATCACTTGATATTTTTTTGCTAAAGCTGGGGAAGTCTCAGTGTTTGATTTGGGACTATGCCTTGGATTTTTTAAGCAAATACCACAGTGTATTTGTCTGATAAATTTAGCATTAACAAGTGATCGCAAAACTCTAGTTTGCGGTTTCGGTAATATATGCACGACGTTTAGTATACAAGTCCGGAACATGATCGTAATGCAGTTAAATCCTCTGATCTTGAAAATAATACAGATTGATTATTTAAGATTTGCCAAAGTAAACAAAAAACCTTGGAAAACAGAACCATCGGAGAGGAAATAGGGAAATGTTGAAAATAAACAAAAATATAACCTCTTTTGTCAATTGTCAAGTTTTATCTCCTCCACAGAATGCTATTATTATAGATCTCTCACTCCTCTTTATTCTGTGGTCTCCACTCTGGCATTCCTATTACTACTGTCACTGTTAATGTTAACTAGAGATTGCCCCTGAGCCGCTGGCACTTTTAGTCGATTTAAAATCGATTCTATGTCTCGATGTTTTAAAATTAGCAAATAGTCTAAATTATTATTATCTGTATTATATTCCAAATTTTGGTGAAATAGGCTCTGAACCGGAAATAAATAAAAAGCGGTAATTTTTAAAAACTGTTAAAATTATTTTTATCTGAATTATTTTCGTTAATAACATTTTATCTGGAAATCCATATAATTTCCAAAGAAAAATAGCGTTTTGCTTTCTTTTACCTAGAAGTTATACAAATTAGCTAACTAACTAGGCCAATTGTGTTATCTCAGAAGAGACCTTTGCTGATAACTGTTATCCGTAAATTATCTTATCTCATCCTTTATCAATGGGCGTCGCTTACAAAATATTACACCTTGCTTTTATTATTCATTTGTCAGATACAAAACACGTATTATAAATAACTAAAAAAAGTTATTTAAGTTAGTGTAGCTCTCATTATAATTTTATTTTTCGATAGGCTAATTTTTCCCAAAAGTTAAGATTGGGGATTTCTTGACAAAAAATGATAATGTAATATGATGATTAATTGATTCCTAAGAAATGAATGATTGTTTACACTTGCTTATTTAGTGGTTATCGATTTGATAAAAATATGCGTAGGTCTAAAAATATAAAAAGTGTTTCACTATGATAAGTGATATTAAAAAATGTTTTCAAAATAGTGTCATAGCTAGTTAAAACATTATGAAAAACTTCGATATTAAATAATTAATGATGACCATAAAGACATTTTAATACATGTGTGTTTGAAGTTTATAGTGGAATAAGTTTATTTATTAGTGGAATTTGCGATGGTTACGTGCGATTTAGACAAGGAAGTATCTGGTGAAGTGATGGGGTGTAAACTGCCGGCATGGAAAGCATTGTTGCTGCACAGAGCGTTGCCCTCTTGCGGCGGATTGATCGTGTATTTGACTGCAATGTGTTTTGATTTTGCTCTCGTTGTTGAGCATTACAAGAATGGTGACGATGGGTAAAGTTTATTATGTTCAATTATTCTTGTTTCTGTTATATTAAGTCAATTCCGTTTACGAGGTAATTAGGCATAATTAGGGATTGTTCCACTTTGCCCCACCAAGCCGCCCCACTGGTAGTATAAATACTTAGTGTTTCTTAAGGTTAAACGTCAACCTCGTACAAAATGAAAATACACAGATATGAAATAGGGAATAATTTTCCACTCAATTGTTTGTGGCCTTTCTTTTCGCGAAAACATCTGAATCTGTATATTTTCATTTTGTATGGGTGACGTTTAACCTTAATAGCTAATAATATTAATTCTTCAAAAGTGCATAGATAAAAGTACATATTAATTATGTGAGTCATCGGCGAAATTTTTCTATCTCACCTGCCTATAGATGTTTGTGTATTATCTATCGGTGATGCATTTCGCATTCTACCCCCTACACGACACATGCCCTGAGGAATAGAAAAATTTCACCGAAGACCAGTACCTCCTCGGTAGCGCAATTCGTAGAGTGCCGCCACACGGATTGGCGCGGAAGGTGGGGGTTCAAGTCCCGCTAGTGAGTAATTTTTTCCGATATATACTCATTTATGTATTATTTTTTTTATAATATTTCGTAGATTAGCATCATTCTGCCTGATCCTGATGTCGCTGCCCGCACTTTTGTCGTTTATCTTCACCCTAGCCTCCCCCCCGTCGAGCTTGCGGACCGAACTCACGGCATATAACGTCAACATACAGAAGAATGATTTGTGCTGGATCCTCATGCAGATTGTTAACTGCCTGTTCTTCCCTATTGCTGCTATTGGCAGGTTAGCTTTGTTAATTTTATTAACTAGAGTATCGATCGTTACTTCGTTCTCGAGGTCCCGTGACCATTAGGATGTCTTTCAGTCATACGGAACTATATTATATACTCTCCTGCTTCGGTGTCGTAGTGCAAATGCTACTATAGACTACAGATTATGAGGTCCCGGGTTAGATTCCCAGGTCAGGCAAAAAGAGTAATACTATTTTTCCATTAAGAATTTTCTCAAAGACAGCCTGGAGTCTGAAACTGTGCCCGGTAGATGGTAAATAGTCCTTGGGACCTTAAAACAGTACTGGCGAAGTGCACCTACTATAGGGCTGCGTCCTGGGGTACCTTTGCCTACCCCCTTGGGTAAAAGGTGTGATGTTACGCTATAAATAAATCAGTCGAAGATAATGGAACACAACACTTTCAGCAAATGTAGTTAAGCCACTTATAACGTCAAGTTTCGAATTTAGATCTCTATGTTAAGGGTTAAGAAAACCGTATTGTTTATTTGCTATTTAAAAAGAAAACATTAACATACCTAACCTAAAAACTACTTCTTTACAATTTTCATAAATACGAAGAAACTGTAAGGTTTTCTTTAACAAAATATGTTTTCGCGCAAATAAAGGCCAGATCCAGAGCCTACAATTGAGTTGAAAATTATTCCCTATGTTTTCATATCTGTGTATTTTCATTTTGTATGGGTGACGTTTAACCTTAAGGCTCAAAATTATTATCCATTTTTCCCCGTTTCTTACATAAAACTCTTCTTACTACTTAGGTACTTAAATAAAATTAATTTTATGGAAGTAGTACGATTATGCCTGTCAATGGGGGAGGCCTATGTTCAGCAGTGGACGTCTTTCGGCTGATGATGTGTGTGTGTGTGTCATGTGAAGTACATATATTTTAGATAACTTTTATGTAGGTATAGATTCTACGTAACGAACTAATAACTACGTAACTGACTAACGTAAATAAATTAGGCACAAAATTATCTTTCAGATACATGTCTCAAATATTCTGGTGGGTAGAATCAGTGTGCGCAGCTCGCATGCAAGATGAAGACCGAACCAAGGAAGCTCTCGAGGAAGCCAGAAGTCCGTCTCCCATGGAACTATATCTATTCCTTCAAGCTTTCATACACTCGGCGCCTATTGCTATCATCAATATTTTAGACTTGATGTCACGGCTCACGCTAACGACTTTTGATAAAGGTTTGATAGTACTTATTATTTTGTTTTGGTTTAGATTTGCATATTTTAGAAGTTTTTTATTAGTTCCGACTTCCGTTCTGATAAAAGTAATTAAATTTTTTCGATAATGATTCAGATCACTAATAATTATGAAGATTAATAATATTTTTAACAAACTCTAAACTTTATAAGAGGATATTTTTGTACCACGTGTACGGTGGTACGTTAGTCGCATTTATTTATGTTCACCTGTCTACGATTTGGATCAATTTTATAATTCACTTATTTCAATTCTTTATTTTTAAGCTGCTTTTGCCACTTGCCGAGGTCACCTCAAGTTGATACGAGGCTTAGGAGAGAAATGGGACAACATTTCCACCAAAGTAGAAACCTATATATACTTGTGCGTATAGTCAAAATTTGTTAATCAAAGTAATACATTAATACATCGCTGCAAAATTCGGAAATTAGTTTGTTAGAAAACATTGTTTTCTTTATCACAATCCTAACAAAACTACCAACTTATCTCTATAAATATAACTGATTCATCTTTCTTTCCAGTATCAGTCCAGTCAGTAAGCATAGTGGCGTCATCCCTACGCATGGCTTGCACAGCCACAATGTACCGGAGATTCGAGAGAGAAAAGCTCTGCGGAAGAAGCTACCCTTGGAACAAAAACAACAAGGCATATGACATCATCATCACGAACAAAGTTCTCAGCTTATCTGAGAAGAAGGAGATCGAAAATATATACGAACCTATTCTAAAAAGACAGTCGACTTTGACTGAAACTTCTTACGATAAAGGAAGGAACAGTGACCTGATCCAGTTCTCTGCAAGAAATACAGCTGTAAATGAAGCTATAAACGAGCAAAGATTAAATAGTGACCTCATGGAGTTTTCTCCTAGAACAACAATCGTAGGAGAATCGTCGTTCTATGATCAATATTCTGATATAGATTCAGAGACAAGCTCCGACTACATGCCTCCAATTTCCCAGAGGAAAAGTTCAGTGTCAGCAGAGGTTGACAGCGACGATGAATATATTAGACCCGTCTCTATCATAGATAAAGTTGCTCCTAGACGAAGGGATACAGAATATACAATAGAGCAGGTTAATATAACTCCTCCCCCCGCTATGCCCGCTCCTAGACCAGGGTCGATCGCTGTATGGGCGGAGAAATTAGTCGAAAACGCTGAATCTATACCAACTTGGCTCTCAGCGCCACAAAGGAGAAAATACTGTGATGAAGTAATCCAAGACGAGCCGGATATACCGAGACGCGTTCCCAGATCATACATGAGAGGTTTAGAACCTCAAGATGCTATAGCAGCATTCATGCATTTCCTAGCGTGGTACCTATTCTTCATAGCCAGGCTGATCTCTATAGCCTGTTTTATTAGTTTCTTCCCAGTGATTGCTATCATTGTTTTGTTCTCGCATTACCAAGTGATGCTGCTGTTTCTGATAGTGCCTCAAGCCAGTTCGGTGAGACGAGGGTTTTATGTGTTCTTAGCGTTTATTTACTTATTCTGCTTGATGGAGTTTAAGGTTAGGTTTAGGCATGTCCGTGTGTGGCACATTTTCTGGATAATACTGTGTACTATAGAGACGGTTGTTTTCACGTCTCTCTGGGCTTCTGTAGATAACACGACTGACAGCTGGTGGCTATCGTTCGTCATTAGGGTGGTGTTCGGCAGTTTGACGTTGAGCTATTGCTGTTTCCTAGTTTACTACGTCTTGTTGAAGCCGCGGGAAACGATTGTTTATTTCAAAAATAAAAGCGGTACGCAGTAAATGATCGAATGTTTTTCTGAAAATCATATCGATTCTAAACACTTATTTCTATGATACGGAAGTTATTTATATCCCCCGCATTGGGCAACAGCTGGTCACATCCGTATTCATTTGTAATAAAAACAAATACTTACGGGAATCGTTTTTAGATTACGTTTGTATTGTTAACTCGATTAGAGTATCATTGTTGAATTTATCCATTGTAATATAAAATACTCAGTCCTACTCCTATTAATATTATGAACTTGTGAGGATGGATGACTTAATGTTTGTTACTCTTTCACGCCAAAACTCCTGAACCGAGTAGGCTGAAATTTGGTATGTAGATAGTTAAGACGCTGGAATAAAACATAGGGTACTTTTAATCTCGGTATTCCCACGGGAATGAAGACTACATGGGTGAAGCCGCGGGGCGCAGTTATACAGTAAGTATACTTATTATAAATACTTACTAAATTACATCTATCTGTCGGTTACGGTTTCACGCCTTGGATCACTGGATCAATTTGCATGAAATTTGGTATTGAGATATATAAGACCTAAAAGATTGCTATAGGTTACCTATTATCTCGATATTCCCACGGAAACGATATGGCTAGTCGGGTAAAACCACGGGGCACAACAATTCACATCATATAAATTTGCATGCAGACACGGCGGTAGCATATTTTACTAAGTATATAATATGCCGATTAGCTGATATATAAACAATAAATAAATAAAAATACAATCACGCCTTTTTCACGAGTGGTAGGCAGAGGTGTACCCAGGACTCAGTCCCATAGTAGGATTTTTGATTTTTTATGATAGCGAGTGACAAGACGTGCAAATCAGGTAGGTGCCTCATATGGCAAGCGTCATGATTGCCCATATCAGACACAGTTCCACCCCGTGTTTTAAAATTCAAAATACTGCGCGGCACTGCACTGTGCCTGTTTGCACATTACTGCTTGGCGGATGAATAGCTGGCAAACACCCACATTTCGCCAGTATGTTATTGGTCCCATATAATAGGGGGCGGCCTATTGCCATCTACCGGGCACAGTTCCATACTCCAGGCAGTTTATTCAGATAATTCCTATTGGAAAAATCGAATATTAATACTTTACCTGATCTGTGGATTGAACCAGGGACCTCATTATCGACAGTCGAGCTTGCGCCCA
The DNA here is from genome assembly GCA_947063395.1 of Hemistola chrysoprasaria. Classification (NCBI taxonomy): domain Eukaryota; kingdom Metazoa; phylum Arthropoda; class Insecta; order Lepidoptera; family Geometridae; genus Hemistola; species Hemistola chrysoprasaria. The sequence continues at coordinate 6,114,741 of OX346712.1, read as the reverse complement.
CTACGCCACCTAGGCAGTTATTTTATAGTAATTAGGTCCTAATTTAGCATGAAGACACTCAAGCTAAGATTTCAGAGAACAAAAGGTACAGCTCACTCACACTCTTGTAACAAAGGCATCCTTTGAAGTGAAACCAGGAAAGACTGTTTATTGACGTTAACTGAATTATCCCATGTTCCTCATACGGGAAATCAGAGGAATAGGTTAAAGCGTTTCGTATGGTACACGGTAGCTCGACAAATTCCGACAAATTAGAACCAATAACATACTGGCAAAATGTGGGTGTACTTACGAGTACTTACTATGTGACTGAGTCCTGGGTGCACTTCTGCCTACTCCTTCGGGAAAAAGGGGTGATTGTATGTATGTATGTAAAACGAGCCGGATTATGACACGTTATAGTTACGAGCCATGATATAAGATGGAATAGCCTTATAATACGATAGTATTCACTGATGGAGTTAAATGAAAATATATAAGGTAGGACTAAAACTACAGTATGATAATTTTCACTGGGCAATTTGCCTGATATTTTTTCGAGATAAAACCAGGTTGGAAGTTGGAAAAGCATAATAGTAGCAAGGAAATTACGTAACAATTTGTTTAAGGGAGACGTGTGAAGACAAATTTCTCAAGAATCATTTCGGCGATATGCGTCATACAAATTCAAAAAAGCCGAAGGGTCGTGTTGGTAGGTCGGCCCTTAAGTGTGTAGAGCCCTTTAATAGGTGTCATTGATAGTAAGTAATACGGGAGTGTCGCGCATCAGGCGATTTTAGGGAAAAAGAAGTAAAAAGATAAGGGAAAAAAATAAAAATAAAATATTATCTACTTCCTCATGGCAGTAGTCTACCAAACTTTGCTGCTAACCTAAATAAAAATATGTTAACATTTCACCTATATTATTACCTATTAATAACCAAATACTTCAGCGGCTATAAATCACAGAACAATCAGAGAAAAGTAAACGGAGAAACACGTAGGCTGTAGCCACGTAGGCGTCATAGTTTTCATACATTTATTTTTGAACAACGTGTTCTTGGGTGTTGCTAGATGATAGTAATAAATTTCCTATTAAATGTATATTATTACGTTTTTATTTTTTTAATTTTGTGTCATAGGTGGCAAACAAGCAGACGGGCTGCCTGATGGTGAGGGGTTACCGCCGCCTATGGGTACCCTGCAACACCAGGGGTATTGCCAGTATGTTCCCGACCCTTCAACACTCTATTCACTCTCCTTTTGAAGAGCCCCATGTTATAGCTCAACGGGAAGACCGTAGCAGGATTCAGGAATACAGTTCGATATTTTTTTGACTTTTGCTCTAAAGTAAAATTAAATTTTATTATCGATATTCTTCTTGAATAATAAGTTTGGTAGGTATATGGTACCATTATTTTAATCTTCAGTTTTAATTATATTATGTTTAATAAGAATAGTTTGGAACCAACCCTCACTCCCTCTTAACTCTAATAAAAACTTACCCCATTCTCTACAAAACATCCTAAATCTATTCCTACCTACCGATTACCAACTAAGAAGTAAAAAAAATGAAATAAGTACTTTTTGTTCTTCATTTATGAAATTATCAAACATCTGGGTAATTTCCCTAACTAGGCATCCCAGAGGTTCTTACAATGGCTTCTTGTCAGAGAGCATCGATACAAGATGGTTCATATGCCAAGGATGATGACCCGTTATGAATTCTCGGTAAGATAACAGGATAAATAAATATGTAGGTAAGTATTTAGCTAAGTAGGTTTAACTAAAGGTGTTCAGTATTAAAATACTATAATAATATATAGGTTTACTTACACACACATACATAAATACAATTTCCCTAATAATTTTGCTAGTCAACCCATAGTTGGCGATTTCAGGTACTAAGCACGCGGAAAAGACAGCACCTAGCCCCCTACGACCTACATACTCGTACCTACCTACCTTATCATTTTAACTACTTATAAAATATCTTTAATTCTATGCAAATCCTACGTGCTCCGGCTTCCGGTGAAATATAAGGAGATTTTTCTGTCACCCGAATTTTGGCCTGAAGGAATTGTGTTCCGGCGCTTCAAGGAAGCGAGACCGAAAATAATCCCTACCTAGTGTTTAATATTATGTCTTTTTTATGTATGTTAGTCTGTAAGGTATTTATTAATATGGGCCTCTGGTGCGTATAATTTGTTATGCGTACTATTGTCTGAAATAAATGAATTTATTATTATTATTATGCAGCCTGCATCCAAATAAAGATATTAATCTTTGGCATTTAATTAAGCATTATGCATCAAGAATCTGCTTAGATAATGATCTTCCTCTACTTATTTGAATAATGATTTTACTTCACTGAGCGATGTGCTATTGATTGAGTTTGAATCCATCATCCATTCGTAATTAATTATTAAACTCCTAACTAATAATCTAACTATAATCTATCTTTGTCTCAAAAGGAACTGACTTGTCTCTATCATAGTAAGTATTAAAGTGGGAGTTCATACTTTGAGATTATTCATGCAATTGTCGGAATCCGTTTGTCTGATAAAAAAAAACTACTTATGACTAGAAAGGTACTACTACTTTAGGTATGCGGCTTTTTTTTCGAACATGCACATGACTTCAAATTCCAACAGACTTCAACTCTCTGGTCACACTCACTTTCATTAAAAAAAATGGAATAAGTAAGTAGATAAGTAAGTGCGTAATTCCAAGTTCCACTTATCTCCATCGAATCTATCAGACTTCACTCATACATTTTTGTAGTCTGATCAAAGGATCGAAATAATGTGTTATGAACCTAAGTTGCGATGCTTGCTATGCGCAGATTATCTCGCATGAAAAATTACGTCTGGAACGATCTTGCATCAGTCGGCATCTTCCAAAGAACTTCCGCGGCACGTACTTCGTGTAACTTGTGGTTATATGCAGCCAGCCTGTGTTCAATGATTATTTTTTGCTAATTTACCGTACTCTCTCCGGAGATGACTGCGCCCGTAATTGCTATCATGTGAAAGAAAGGAGCATGTTATAACGTCGAGCGTGCGTAATAGATGTTATTTGATCGACTTGATTAATAGTTGCAGAGGTAATGTCTTTGAACCATAGAATAAAGAAATTAAATAATACATTTGAATATAGACATTTCCATCTGTGAGCAATTTTGAAGTTGCGTGTAGGTTTCTACTATCTACCTAGGTATGTTTCGCACCTACAATATTGTCAATTGTTAGAAGCACAATTAAACCAAGTCCTTTGAAACATTGTCTTGAGACAAATATCTTCATATAACTTGCCCAAGAGTGTAGGGCCGGGTCGAAGCTCTCGACGCTCGAGTTTGTAACCCGACACCTCTTGTATTGAATCTTCTCTACTAATTTGCGAACCCCATGTATTAATATCAGGGTTGCCGCTATAATGGAATGATTTAATGAAAGCTATAATATGAAAACAATATGGAAGATAAGTACAGTAAACAGTAATTAGTCTGAGATAAGGGGAAAAAATGTTATCTATAAATTCAGCAAAGGTAGTCAAGCGGGATTACCTACGTGCGAATTGATTCCCGACTTCCAATCCTCAGTGGGGCCTCGGAGTACACGATCTGTATTATATATAAATAACAGTGGTAGTGAAGCTACCTGTTTGGATTTTCTTAATAAAGGGGTATACTAACAACATATATATTCAACTATAGTTTTTGACCCAATTGCTAAGAAGGAGGTATATTAGTTAACTCAAACTACAGAATAAATAATAGTACTAACATAGTCATACCCTCCCAGTGGATCAAGGAGTGCCGCCATTTGCTATGCGAATTAAACTTATAATTGAAGATAAAAATAGAAAATACCTTATGTGCTAACATTATTCCAAACGTCCAAGGTATTCTAAGTTCAATTAACCGATATCAGAATCTAACAAATTGTCTAGCATATCCCGGCAGACAAAGAGCGTGCATTGCGATAAGGTATGTAGAGTAGGGTCCTATCGGGGCAATCGTAACTACTGATCTGATACAACTGTCAATAAGGTTTTATAGTTCAACAAACGAGTTCGTTAACGTGGCGCCGATATCGCGTGGAGATAGCCCTGAGAGTCCTGCTAAAGAAGCGGAACCACCGCACGACGCACAACGGACCGCCTTGTGCCTTGACCGGCGATAAATCGAATTTCGCGACGACACCGCAACACTCAAGATCGACATCGCCGATTACTTTACTTACGATTATGTTCTAAGAATCTCCAGCCGCGGCCGCCTGGGGAACATAACTTGTTGACAATACATTGCTGCCTCAAGGTAAGGCTTTTCCGACCACCTCTCTCTTTGTAAATTATTAATAGAAAGCCTTACGTTGTGACTTAACAATTAACTAATGAGGAAGAAAATAATATATCCCCCTATATATACATCTTCACTGAATCAATGAGAATTCACTGAAATAGTATAGTAGAGAGAGGGAGCTTTGATTATTGAAGGTTTATACATTTTATTACCCTATGTAATTAATCCATTGCAGGACATATATAAATAAAAATACCAAGCCAAATAAAGGTATTACTACATTCCAAGTTTAAATCGCTAACCAGTGGCCAATGGCAATAAACAGACCGATTTCTGCATTTAATATTATTAGTGGTATTTCACTTGCCTAAGCGATTAGCTGAGTTTAATTAATGTGACGTGGACTTCAGCCGGCTGAAGGCTTTCTCTTAGCAGTTTTGCATACAGAAGTAAAATGGAATTGTTTACCTACGTGTTAAGTCCAAGTGTATTTATTGATTGCGGCCTCGGTAGTTGGCTCTCAGCGATAAGAGCCGAGTCTCCGCTGGGAGAGCATTTCTTCGAGCGTGCATCTATGCGTGATAACGTAATGACTTTCTTGACTCACACGAGTAGGTACTTACCAGCTATTGTTGTGAGTAAACAACGCGGATACCTAATGTTCAAGTTCTATGAACTGAGCGATACTAATTTATGTCACGTGTTATCGAGGAGTGAATTTTGTAATGACGTTTTCCGGAGCTATTTGTAAAATCCAGAAAGCGGTTTGATGTTAGTGCGGGCACTGCAGGATACGAGAAGAATAATTTAAGTACTTTAATATTTCTAAGTACATATATTATTATAACTTTTTCCATATCTAATTATAGGTATTTGTATATTATGTTATTTATGATTGTATGTGGTCAGTTTAAAATCGTTCGATGATTACAAATTTAAACCCATCATTATTAAGACTGATAAAGTTACCTACCTTTATACCTAGTTTATTTTTTCACCTTTATATGTTACTGGTTATAGATAAAGATGTAAGTGTAAGTAAATCCACCCTCATGGAGTCCCACTCTCACCGTTATTTTATAGAGCTCTGCGTAGAGGCGCAATGTTCTAGAGAATATAAAGTCTGAATCAAGAGGTATCTCTACGTCTTACAATATTTTCCTACGTCAAAGACGGTCTTCGTGTGTGGCCGCATAGTTCCGGAAACAATACTAACTTTACCAAAAATGGTAGGTTTAATCTCTTTTTGTCAACATTTGCGTCATAGAGCCTAAATTGAATTGAATGTATCATGTAAGGGCACAGCTTACCAAAATTACTATAGGCCGTTTAATAAAGTATGAAATCTTGTAAAGATATAATAGATCAAAGTTCTTGCATCATTATCATTATCATTATCATCTCAGCCGTATAGGATATCCACTGCTAGATAGGCCTCCCCCATCCGGCGGTTTGCTTATTATACTCACCACGAGTTGGCTAGCACAGTTCGATGTTTTCACAAAGAAGACGTTACGCTGTCCTTTGGATCTGTGATCTGATAACCCTTAGCCGGATCTTACATAAGGGTGCTTTTACAAAAATATACATAGTTGCAAGGTTTTCGACATCAAAATATGCCTTAATACCTAACCTCGAAAAGCTCGACTGCCGTACATGAGGTCCCGGGTTCGATCCACAGGTCAGGCAAAGTGTTAAATATTGGATTTTTCCATTAGGAGTTATCTCAATAACTGCCTGAAACTATGCCTGGTAGATGGCAATAGGCTCACCCCTCTATTACATGGGACAAATCAAGGGAATTTTAGATAACTAAGTTACTTATTGATTTAGTAATCACCACTTTCCTGGTGTTCACTATTTTAACTAAACTTTATTTAAGTATTATATTTGATCGTACCAATGCAGCGAACTCAGAACCTTTGCGCGACCTCGAAATGTTAACCGACCGCATATCTACTTATTTGCGATTTCCATTGAGTGAAATTAGTATGTAAATTATTATATAGAGGGAAATAGTCTCTGCCTACCCCACCGGGAACAAGGCGTGACTGTATGTGTGTGTGTGTGAAATTAAAATCAACTTAAAAATCTAACTTAAGACTGCCTCGGTGGCGTAGAGGGCGCATGCTCGACTGTCAATCAAGAGGTCCCGGGTTCGATCCCCAAGTCAGGCAATGTTAAATATTGGATTTTTCCATTAGGAATTATCTCAATAACTGCCTGGAGTCTGGAACTGTGCCCGGTAGATGGCAATAGGCTCGCCCCCTATTACATGGGACCAATAACATACTGGCGAAATGTGGGTGTATCTACTATGGGTCTGAGTCCTGGGTACACCTCTGCCTACCCCTTCGGGAAAAAGGCGTGAATGTATGTTATATGTTAAAAATCTAATAGGCTTCCCACCGTTTATTCGGTCACTGGTGTATTTGGCAGAATTAGGTTTTGTTTGTGTGTAGAAATCAATCCCACGTGCGGTCCGTTGCGTTGAGTGGCTGAAATTTAGTGTGACCTAAATTGTTCACAATGAAGAACTGTTATGGAAACAGCTGGTTCCGATCTCTGCTAATCCACTCCGTTTATGTCAGAGATAATAAGCTTATGATACCTTTTTTATACAAAGTGCTAATTTGGGTCAAGTCCAAGTGCAGAGACAATTTAATTCCATCAAAATTTTAACACGTAAATAATCAGCAATCGTGATGACGGTAGTTACACGTTGCAATGACAGGTAAGTAAGAATTGAGATCAGAAAAAATGCCAAGTAGGAGAGTTGATTTAAATTTAAAATAGAAAATACTAATTAGAATAAGTTCCACTACTTTACTATTGTTCTATCTTCTCATACAAATGTAACGTTGCTCTACGAGTGAACGGAGACTTTTAACCAACAGCTTGCACAAAGCGATTTGCCTCATCATTCATCATGAGAATGTTGAAGCAATGGAACTCGCTACCATCGTCCGTTTTTCCCGAAAACTAACGTGGGTATGTTCAAATCAAGAGTGAATAGGTATTTACTGAACAAGCGTGCTCCAACTTAGGCCGCATCATCACTTACCAGCAGGTAAGATTGTGGTCAAACGCCTGTTTAGTTACATCGAAAAAAAAACCCCTTATTTTATTAAGTAAATTAAAAAAGTCATTTGGAGGAACAATAATAGTTAACTGCCTCTGTTTAGTGGACTGCCTCTGTGGCGTAGAGGGCGCATGCTCGACTGCCAATCAAGAGGTCCCGGGTTCGATCCCCAGGTCAGGCAAAGTGATAAATATTGGATTTTTCCATTAGGAATTATCTCAATAACTGCCTGGAGTCTGGAACTGTGCCCGGTAGATGGCAATAGGCTCGCCCCCTATTACATGGGACCAATAACATACTGGCGAAATGTGGGTGTATCTACTATGGGACTGAGTCCTGGGTACACCTCTGCCTACCCCTTCGGGAAAAAAAAGGCGTGAATGTATGTATGTATGTATAATAGTTAAAATTACTATTTATTATTTATTATATACCTCCACACCCTCTAAAGACTGAATATTATGTTTTCGAATTTCATCTCGTTTCAATTAATATTGGCTGCGCGTCTAAATGAGGCGTAACACTTCGTAGAAGCATTGATTTATTTTATTGATTACGCACTTAAACAATAGAAAATCAGTAACTTAATTACCAGCAGGTAAACGTGAGCACGTCAACAGCATACTGATTCGAATCGCATGTGTGCCATTATGTTATTTAAATTAGTTAATCCATAGTTAATCAAGCACCAATGGCCTCTCATATAAAGGACTTAATCTCTGAAGAAAGTACCAACTTACTCAAATACGAGTACTTACACCTATATCAACATACTTATTTGTTAGTTTCCGTAACCTATTCACTCATTATATACTTTATTATATTACTTAGGTATGTCCTTTCTAAGGGACATTAGGCTCACTTACACGATCTCGGGTTTACGTAATTAAGGCCGTGATAACGACTAAAAAATGTTTAGCTAGAATAATATCTTGTGCTCGGTTAACAGCCATAGGCTCGCCTCTTACATGACACGAAAAACATAACTATCGAAGTGGGTGTACCTACTTTGGGACTTGATCCTAGGTACACCTCTGCCTACACCTTTGGAAAAGGCGTTAAAATAATTTATCTTCCGTCACTAACATTAGGAGCAAAACTATTACTTTTTAGAAATCTAACCCCGTATAAATGATTTTTTTTTAATCTTATTTGCGTGCAAGTGGTCCTTATAAGATTTACGAGTATTACCCTCCTGAAGTTTTGCTCTATTTTCTAACAATACATTCTCAATCCTAAGGAATGAATCATATGGATAATCTCCACTTCCTCATATCGACAAGATCAGTTCGCTCTTCCCATTAACATTCATTGGCCAGGTTAATATAATTATACCTCAAACATAAATTTCCGTACTCATTGATCCCGTATTGTTTCTTTCACTTAGATCCAGTTTACCTTAAACGTCATGATGACCTACGTGATGTGAGTACCTGATCTACGGATTTATCTATTGGACTTTTTCCACTGTGCTGGAACTTTTTGAACCACTATCTGATTGATTTTCATGAGCATAATATTAACGAGTATCTGATATCTACTTATCCTAATTGTCAATATTGTAGTCAATATCTGGGTATGTTGGTACAAACGTACTTTGGAGGAACAGGAACTCTTCTACCTATCATCATATTATTAAATAATGCCATTATTTTCTACTCATTCTTGCAAACATGTTATTGAAATAAAACCACGTAATACGTATCTACATAATTAGTCTGCTTTGCCGTAGCTACCACAACCACAGAATATCTACCTCGTTCCTAAATTACCTACAACGCGACTGTTGTACCTAAAGAAAACTTTAAAATCCTCAATTTTTTGATCACCTACAGTAGTAAAACAAGTGGTACACAACTAATTATTGTAGTCAATACGTACCTACAGTCAATAAAAATGCATCACAGCACGAGGTCCAAAGATATGGCAGCTTAGTGAGGTGCGTGCGTGACAATGTCGACCTACATTCTACATTCACATACTGGCCAAATGCATCCACTTGTCTATTCAAAACGCGGATAGTAAGGAATATAATTAGCATATTTACAGACCTTCCATCTTATCTGTTCAGTTAACAGCGTCGCTAGTGGAGAATTTGGTAATGACGTTCTTCAAAATGGCAGCTGATAAGAAATAGTTCCAATTTTCCCCACCTGATGAACCTGAACAGCTAAGTTAGTGGCACTGTGGAATTTTGAACTACTTGATGCTGTGTCCAGTAACAAATGACGAACCACTGCATCCAATTTCTTTTGTTGTCAAGACCATTCATTCATAGAAGAAGAGCTGTACCATGTTAGCGATGACAAGCATTTTCAGATCTAGTTTGAAGGCAGACAATAGGCGTACATGTACGCTTCAAGCCACAATAAAATTATTTAACAGTGAAGTGTTAAAAAGTTTTTTATAAAATTAAACGGATTGTTGGAATTGTGACCTCTATATATTACTAATATTGTTCTTACTTTTTGTCGGATTCGTATAAGAGCCAGTCATGTCTTAATTTTTTATAGAGTAGAAATATCTGTAGACGAATCATTGAAAAAACAACATTTTACGGAATTTATCGCGTACATATATATATATATATTTCCAATATTACGTACCTGAAGTTTCGTACTCTTTGAAGTGTTCATGGTTATAGGAAGACTATGTGATATGTGTCTCGAACAAAGTTATTATTTATAAATCAAAAAGCCCCGGTGTACCTACAGATCACTTACGGTATGCAAAGGCCTTGAAGTGTTCTGCGGGGTTTGGGCTTTAAGAAATTTTGTAATTGTATAGTTATTTCATAACATACATTCACGCCTTTTTTCCGAAGGGTTAGGCAAAGGTGTAACCAGGACTCAGACCCATCGTAGATACACCCACATTTCGCCAGTATATTCTTGGTCCCATGCAATAGGGGGCGAGCCTATTGCCATCTACCGGGCACAGTTCTAGGCTCCAGGGAGCTATCCAGGGAGGATGGAAAAATCCAATATTTAACACTTTGCCTGACCTGGGGATCGAACTCGGGACCTCTTGAATGGCAGTCAAGCATGCGCCCACTACGCCACCGAGGCAGTCTAAGTGTAATAGTTATTTCAATGTAGATTAAACTAAGAATATTATATTTAACTGCACAGTTATAATAGATCAGACAATACATTTGACATTATTTTATTTTGGAAATTATTTTGGAAATATTTATTGTAATTTATAATTTATGTTAATTTTTAATTCAATTCCATTTCTAATTTTATAATTTTAATGTTTTTGTAAAAAATTTTGTCGTCACATATGGGCTAAGAGCCTGCAATAAACTATTTTTATTTTATTATTTATTAATACACTGTTCGTAGTCCATATTGTAGTTTAACGAGTGGGTAGTGGGTATATTGTACAGTAGAGCATAGACATAGTATTTTTCGCTACGGTAGAGCCATAATATAATTCTATTTTAGAACCGTGTCTAATAATAGTCTAAAAACTTTATATTCTTACCCAAATGCCCATTATTATAATAAATAACCTGTATTGAGTTAGCTTACAATTATATTCCACACAAATATCGTAAAAATCTTCAAACAACTTAATATCTCGCACATTTTATCATCATCATTTCAGCTGTAGGAAGTCCACTGCTGGACATGGGCCTCCTCCATGGATTTCCATATGGTCCGGTTGTAAGCGGGCACTGCATCTTTAACTTGCTAATCCGTTAGGTGACTTCCGTTCGTCTGGATGGATCTCTTCTTTTCTGATTCGATTGTAGGATATCCCGTAGCTCGTTGTGCTACTTGGAGCTTACTAGTAAGGCCCATAGTCTATACCACATTTCAGAGACATAAGCCAACACTGGCAACACACACTGGTCGAAGACTTTCGACTTGAGGCTTTGAGGTATTTTTGACACATTTAATATCTGTATATTATTATACAGAAGGGTGTGTAATTTAAGTGTAAGTATAAACATAAAACCATATCTGAACAAACCGTTAGTCAAAGTAATTTTACTGTATATATTTTATTGCCAACGTAGCTTGAAACCTCTAAGTTAAAATGAACTTACGTACAAAATCTGATAGAAGTAGAGTGGCAGCTAGCAAATAAAATAAAACATGTATTTATTGGGAAATACATTCACGCCTTTTTCCCGAAGGGGTAGGCAGAGGTGTACCCAGGACTCAGTCCCATAGTAGATACACCCACATTTCGCCAGTATGTTATTGGTCCCATGTAATAGGGGGCGAGCCTATTGCCATCTACCGGGCACAGTTCCAGACTCCAGGCAATTATTGAGATAATTCCTGATGGAAAAATCCAATATTTAACACTGCCTAACCCTGGGGATCGAACCCGGGACCTCTTGATTGGCAGTCAAGCATGCGCCCTCGACGCCACCGAGGCAGTCAAGGGAAATACCTAAGTGTAATAAAGTTGCTGCATAACCTCAACCGTACACATTGTGTAAGGTATACTACTTTGGTAATTCGTTACCTAAGACTTATCTCACTTAGAGTCAGAAAATGCATATACCGTGTTGGAAACCTTTGTCAATCCATGAGTAAACAGCTCTGTGCAGTTTAATGTTCATTTGTAATCTAAGTATCCACTTTCCTTCTACGTATTGGCCACTGGCCCTCAAATAAATCACGTTGAGTAATCGCCGAAAGCGTTGGTCAAATAGTCAAATGTACTCGCATTACTATCTTTCACCATGCACTGCATTGCATACTTAACAAAATGCACCGTAATATTTTAATTTGTGACACGATGCCTGGTACTTTGTGGGAATCGAGCTGAACACATTGTCACGATTGATTTGACATGTAAATTAGCTTCTAATGAATCTAATTAAACTTATCAGAAAAATACACTCATGAGTATGCAAGGACTAAGATGAAATCATTAATCTGTTTTAGCTAATTTAGTAGGTAGACCTTTCTGGGTAACGCCTGTATAATTATATAATTATATACGCCCTTCAATTATATACTATACGATTGGTATGAAGGTTAATTTTTTTTTTATATCAATCGATGATCAACTAATCTTGGCAAGATATTATAAGTATCTACTTTAAGCACGATATAAACAAGATATACTTACCTAATCGTTTCGTACTTGTTCCTTTTGCGCTTTCTGGTATGGATTATTGTAACATAAGTCATCATTATGATTATAAATATTAATTATCTATTCGCAGTCATTGGCAAAGCTCAGGCGTAATGAGGTGGTTGCGGTCGATGGCGACCATTCAAACGATTTATGACCAAATTGTATTTGAATCTAACACCACTTGGCTTCCACACAGCTAATTCTAACTAATGATAGCCGCCTGTCCGCTAAGAAGCTTGATTACCTATTTTATGGATAAGGTAAAGAAAGGAATTACTTTGCCATTCAATTTTGCCATCAATAGTTTCTAACGTGTTTCTTGGTGGTGCGGGAGACCAGTCTCCTACCTAATAAGGCTGACAAGCACACAACTGGCCTCACAGAAGCGACCATTCAGTTATTTGTAATTGAAATTTTACACCTCATAAAATACCTATCTGTAATTGAAATGAAATATTTCGATATTGCCTTGGAATTAGATACATCTATTGACGAAGTGTTTACGCGCTACTTGAGTGCCAATTTCAAATCAATTATTAACTAATGTCTTTTATTAGTTACATATCGGATGGAAAATTCAAGGTGACAGTTCTCGTGTTAATCTTAGGCACCTTTTAAATTATACTTAACTAGCTGTACCCCGCGGTTTTACTTGCGTAGTCCCCGCTCCCGTGGGAACATTGGGAATTCCTTTTACTATTAACCTCCATACAAAATTTCAGCTCTCCAAGGTCCAAGGGTTTAGGCTGGGCGTTGATGAGTGAGTCAGTCAGTTAGGACTGATTTTTATAAATAGACGATATCTTAAGGAAAGGCCAGGTCAAAAGTACCAACAACCGACGAGCATGCATTAAGAATGTGATGAAAGTGGAAGAAGCGAAAGTTGTATGCAGGATCGTAGCAAGTGAAAAGAAATAGTCTCTGCCTACCCCAACAGGAACAAGGCGTGACTGTATGTTATAAATAGAGAAGAAGAATATTTGTTCCTCCAGGACTGGATACATTTCTGGAGAACGGAGGCACCTGGCAAACAGGTGCAAACGGCCTTTCTAATTAAAAAAAAATAATATTGATAAAGTTAGGATTAGGCGCTACGCATACAAGCCAACTTCAGTTGCAGAAACCATCAAAATTTTAGAAACTATATACTTTTATAAGTTTTTGCTAAAAGTTTCCAAGTTTAGCATCTAAAATTCTCAGTTTTCGGTTGCCGCAATTCTTAATAAACTTTTAAATCGTTTGACTCGTTTCGATTGCCTTTTATGAATACCAGCAACATGACACAACTATTAGTACAGATGCTAGTTGCGGCGATTTGAAATTAATTCCGTCATCAATTAGAGCTACTGAAAACTGGTGTCAAACACCGAAACTAGTACCTACCTGACTGAAGTTGCTATGTCAGTTTATTTATGTTCTACGAGCTGCGCCCCGCGGTTTCACCCGTATAGTCATCATTCCCGTGGGAATAACGGGATAAAAAGTACCCTATCTAATATTCTGTGCCCGGTAGATGGCAATAGGCTCGCCCCCTATTACATGGGACCAATAACATACTGGCGAAATGTGGGTGTATCTACTATGGGACTGAGTCCTGGGTACACCTCTGCCTACCCCTTCGGGAAAAAGGCGTGAATGTATGTATGTTTATCTATTATTCCAGGGTCTAAACTATAGTTTTTCTTAACAAAAAACGCGCTCTTAACCTAAGATACACATCTTAAATTAAAATATTAATTTTCACATTCGATCAAGAGAACTATACTCTAAAATTAAGTATCAATTTTAGATTGAAAACGATATTTTCTTCGTATTAGATAATATTTTTAAGAACAAATATGATCTTGGTGGAAGAAAATCGCAATATCTTTTTTTCCGTGTATTTATACACAAAATTTCTGCCCAATCTAGTAGTAGATTTGGCGTGAAAAAGCAACAATCATCCATCCATCCATCCTCACAAGCTTTCACATTTATTAGTAGGATATAAGATATCATCATAATATATATTAGTAGGATATCATGTAAACAGCAAGTTGCCTGTTGCCACTACATGAAACTCGAAGTTGCCCTGTATGCGGGGTGCGGGCGCCTAATAAATATCAATTTAAATAAGGCTGTATGAATAAAACTCACAAAATCCAAGGGTAAGACCTAGTTAGGTATAATCACGGTTGTCTGGAAGAGATCGCTCTTAGCGATAAGACCGCCCATTGTTACACTAGTTATTATTAATTGTTATTAGATTTAAGAACTTCTTGTTGTGGTGTACCAATAAAGTGTTTATCTATCTATCTAAATATTATAAAAAAAACTTTACCTATGGTAAAAACATTCATGATAAACAGTGTAATAAGTAAATAACAAACGTCAATCAGCTTTCACCAAATTTATATTTATTCCTATTTATTGTCAATAAACCGAGAATCAACACAGACCTAATTAATATTGTAATGCAGTAAGTATTGACTTTACCCACCCCGTCTGGTTTCTCAATAGGCATGTTTTCCTAATGGAAATCCATCATTAGCGGCTATAATAACAATATTAGACGATAATATGTTTTGCATGCAATTTGTAAGGCAAATAGAATAGAGTACTATAAGTACTATTTGCAAGCAGCGTTGATGCGTGTGGACATTTATTGCGGATCTGTTGAGTTACCTAGCTTGTTGCTCTGCAGAGTGACTAGTCTACTCTGAAATTGTAACATTGCTTACAATGTATTTAAATGCAGGTCAAATATTAAAGTAGATTAATAAGATTGTTTTGTTCGTATATCATGTCAACACAAAGCACATCATCTTCCTGCCACTTTTTTACATTAGTAGGGTCAATTCAGTCAATTCAGTCTTTCGTCATTTCAGTCTGTCATCCGTTTTCACACACATCCTCATTTTAACACATTTCATCTAGATCTTTTTACACTTACATTAACCTTCATTGTTCTTTTATGACCACATGACTTTCATCCCTCTGCATAACATGTCCAAACCAAGCTAGTTTTCCACTGTTAAATTTTTACGTCACTGGTACAACTTTCAAGCTTCTTCTTACATATTTAATAAAAAGGACATATGTTAGGTAATATATAAATAACCAAAACTATTTTTTCCACGATATACACAAAGTTTGATATGCAGACTGAAAAAAAATTTGCTATTTCTGTTTTACATAATATTATCCCCGTACTCGACTCTCCCTCTTGTTATTTACTGTCATTATCACGTCCTAAAACGGTTTTTGTAAAACCTCAAAATAATACAACATATTCCATTCGCAATTTTCATATTGTAGGCTACAATTAAATTGTTAAATAAAAAGTATCACACTGAATTTTCCCGAATTTCATTTTGCACATTCATTTGGATTTAGGCGGTACCATTTCCATACAAGTATACATGATGATCATATTATACCTTCAAAGAGACATTTTATTATTATACAAGTCACATTCATCATCATCTCAGCCATAGGACGTCCACTGCTGAACATAGACCTCCCTCATAGATTTCCATCCAGTCCGGTTGTAAGTGGCATGCATCCAGCGTGTTTCCACTGTCCTTATCAGATCGTCTGTCCACCTTGTGGGTGGACGTCTTATGCTACATTTGCCGGTCCGTGGTATCCATTCGAGAACTTCAGCCCCATCGGCCATCAGTCGTGCTATGTGCTGAACATAGGCCTCCCCCATAGAACGCCATAAACAACTATTCACATGGGGGGATTTTGCTGTAATCACCACGCTTGGTGATCGCAGTAGTTGGAATATATTTGGAAATGAGGAGCGCTTCTGTGCCCACTCTCCGAATAATGTCTGCCGGATATCACAGCTCCCACGGGATGAGAAAGGGGTGGCCCTATTATACAGCTGGGATCCACACGGCCATATATTGGTTGTTCGGAAAGTAATTACGTTTTTTTCCGACAGTTTTTTGCCAATAAAGACCAAAAATTTTATGAGCGAGGAATTATGCTACTACCAGAAAGATGGACCAGAATGGACCAGAACGGCCAATATATAATTTAATAAAGTATTTGTTTATAATACAAAAACTGTCTTTCATTTCCACAAAAAAAAAAACGAAATTACTTTCCGAACAACCTATTATATAACAGCCGTAGTGGCTACCTATATATAATAAACAATATTGTTAGATATTTAGATATAATTAGATTAATGTACTTATATACTCGTGCTGTAAAGTGTTATAATTAACTACCTTTATTAATAACTAGCGTTATTAATAAAGACTTTGTTTCCGTGGGAATATTTTGGCATTTCAGCACTCTAGGTCCAAGAGCTGGCCGTTGATGAATTTTACAGAGATTAATATTTATTATTAACTTTCAAAGTAGCCTATCGCCCCTTAACTTGGATTATAATCTTAATTGCTATGTAAAAGTCTCCGACATACTCGTAAAGTTAATGGGAAGCTTATAGAGCAAATCTGTAATCGATAAAGTAAACACTCTGTATCAAAAGGACATTAGAATGTAGACTTTACTCATATTATGAGACGTACTCGTACATAAACATTGCTTTGATATTATGCAAACAGATATTAATATATTTTAACTATGTAGTTCAATGTTCAACTTATTGCATGACCAACTAATTTCGATCAATAATAATATTGTTTCTATTAAATGCGAAATTAATTAATTTATATTGTAGGTAAATATATATATATTGTATCTCTGTGTATATATAGGTACATAATATAGTCTAGAATAAATAAGATTTTGTTTTATAAGAAATAAAATGTGTACCCTTTCCCATCCCCTACTCATGCTATCAGTCCCTGATCCGTCCAAAGACTGGTTGCCTGGAATAGATCACTTAAAGCGATAAGGCCGCCCAATGTCAACCAAAAATTATGGTTGTATTATTTAGTTTAATATGTATTATGTTTTTTTGGTGATATTAAAGAGTATTATTATTCAGCATGTATTTACATGGATCAAAGTTTGTTTTGTGTTTGTTATGTAGATAATAGATAACTTAGTTACAATGCGGCGGGATGCGTGATGCGGGGCAGTGTGTGAATCGCCATCTTTTCGCCAAAACGACTGGCCCGATTAAACTGAGGTAGCTTACTTAGATCTTGGAATAAGTAAGGATAATATTTTATTAAGTATAATTCCTGTCACTGCATGGTAGCCTAGAAGAGATCGCTCTGAGCGATAAGGCCGCCAATTGTTACACGTTTTCTAGTAATAATTTTTAATTTTGTTATTTTCTGTATTGTGATACCAATAATTAATTATATATTCTATTCTATATTTTTATAGACTAAGCGGTCGATTCGCTTGAAATACAATACAATTTATTAGTGACCGACCGAAGGTTCGGTTTCGGTTTCGGTTTCGGCCAGTTTCGGCTCAAAAATCTAGTTTCGGCACGAGTTTCGGTTTCGGCCAAAAAATGGCCCTTCGGCCAAACCGAAACTCTACGTTCGTGAACTATCGCGCGTCGCTCGGTTGACTTCGGGAGAGTTCGTATCTCGCTTGTCACCCGCCATAGTCAGGTATTAGATAGCCGGCCGGTCCGTCGTGTTTTCGTCGTAAGTTTAGTTTATATTGTATTATTTTTTGCGCACAGTGATTAGGTATGTTTTTATTTTTGTCTAACATATTTTATTGATGTTCATCAGACATTGAAGTCCTTTCCGTTGAGTTAATAACACGTATTTTTAAATTATGAGAATTATGTAAAAGTATGTTTATTCACACATACATTTATTACTTACAATATACATTTGTTTAGGTAATTTATTCGATGTTGGATGATATTTTAATTCTCTATGTATTAGTTCTATATAATGTAACTGTGTGTGACCCTCAGATACTTGTTATATTTTGTGCGGATGTGCATTATGTGCGCATCGATTGGAACGTAACATACATATCTAAGTAAAAATGTAAGTTAAAATGAATATTTTTTTTTTTGTGACAAGACGAGCAAATCAGGTGCCTGATGGTAAGCATCATGATTGCCCATATCAGACTCAGTGCCACCCAGTGTTTTATAATTCAATATTCTGCGCGGCACTGCACTGCGCCTGTCACCCTGAGTTATTAGTAGTTGAAACTCGTCATGCCCAGTAATTTCACTGGTAACTGTGCCCTTCAGACCGGAACACAGTAATGTTTGCACATTACTTCTTGGCGGATGAATAAATGGCAAAGGTGTGGTACTTCCCCACACCTTTGCCAGTGGGAAAAGAACACAATCAATGAACATCCCATATTTTTTCTGGAAATATGAAATTACACAACGAACATTGCCATTTCATCAAATATTTAATTGTGGGTAATGTAAGGTTTTTTTTTAAATCCAAGTGTTGATAATTGGCAAATTTTTGTTCTACGAAGTATTAACGTGTTTTTGTGTGTTTTGTTTATTTTATAGCAGTAATAAGTAAGGAAGTAATCAAAGAATATAAGTAATTATCTCTCACATACTTTTACATACATTATTGTTTTGTATTTCATTCAACACGTATTAAATGTCTGCACAAGTGTATAAAATAAGCCAAATTTCAGTAAACAGTAGATTTTTCACATGTCTGAAAAAGTTTCGGTTTCGGTTTCGGTTTCGGCCGAAACTGAAATAGATACCGAAGGTTCGTTTTCGGTTTCGGTTTCGGCTGAAAATCGTGTTTCGGTCGGACACTACAATTTATAACTATGCACACACGCTCATATAGGGATAGAAACATTTCGCCGATGACTAGTACCTTCACGGTTAATCAATTGGTAAAGTGCCCACAACGCGGATTAGTACGGAAAGTGCGGGTTGAACTCCCGTTCGTGGGTGCAATTTTTCTTCCTACATTCATCACTATCACTATAATATAATAATAATAATATAATATAATAATATGGGACAACTTTCACACACGGTCATCTGGTCCCAAACTAGGCTAGAAGCCTGTACTATGGTAACCAGGTGACAGATATATATATTTATATGAGCTTATAACACCTAGACACAGATCAAACAGACATGTTCATGCACACAAATGTTTGACCTGGCCGGGGATCGAACCCGAGGCCTGCGGCACAGAAAGCGGAGTTACTACCAACTGTACCAACGAGGCTGTCAAATATACTATAAAATCCTAAATGATTCACTGATTGACATGCAACGCAGAGCCCAAACCAATGTAGAGACTTGAAACTTGGAATGTAGGTTCTTTTCGCTGTCTGGAAGTGTGCTAAGAAAGGATTTTTGAAAATTCACATTCTAAAAAGGGTGTCAAAGTTTTGGTATAAAACACCCTTAATTCATAATTGCGAACGGGCAAACCCGCTGGGCTTACACTTATTACGTAAGTAAGGATACTTTGTAGTGGTAGGCCTCTTTTGCAGGGGGCCGCCTGGGGAAGTACCACACCATTGCCAGTTATTCATCCGCCAAGCAGTAATGTGCAAACATTATTGTGTTCCACTCTGAAGGGCAATGTTACCGGCGAAATTACTGGGCATGATGAGATTCAACAACTCATATCTCAGGGTGACAGGCGCAGTGCAGTGCCGCGCAGAATTTTGAATTTTAAAACACTGGGTGGCACTGTGTCTGATATAGGCAATCATGATGCTTATAGTTCGACACAAAAGAGTAGAAAATAATGGGGGCGCCACTGTCTTTTACAAGAGTAAAAACAATGTCATCAACACATACACTTTAAATTAGTTCCGTTTCTACTCTTTTGTGTCGAACTATACCATCAGACACTTGATTTGCTCGTCTTGTCACTCACTATCATAAAAAAAAAAACTTTTTGACCGTCAAACCAAAGTACGCAGCAAGTTTCAACAGTTATTAAAATTAAAATGTGGTAATTACAATAATTGTTTGTTTTATGCCTCTACAAATAACAATAAAAAAGTGTCAAACAAGTTTAGTCTCATAAAACCTTTGATTTAAAACCTCCGAGATGTTAAGCACTCGGGACTTAGGTATCACTTAGTGATTCTACACAGCACTATAACTTTATTATGTGCCTTTACCTTTTAAATTTTATGGGAAACTAATTACCTTGCAGGTGGTGACGACACCTGAACAAATAAACCTAGATAATTCTTATTTATGATACACTAGCGGTTTTACCCGCGTAGACATCGTTCCCGCGGGAATATCGGGGAAAAAGTACCCTATGTGTTAGGCCAGGGTCTAGGCTACCTGCATACCAAATTTCAGCCCAATCTGTTCAGTAGTTTTGGCGTGAACGAGTAACAAACACCCACCCATCCATCAATCTAACCAAAACTGCGCTAGATTGCGCTGGAGGTGAGTTAGTAGTATTAGTTGTTGAATCTCATCATGCCCAGTAATTTCGCTGGTAACATTGCCCTTTATACAGCTTTATATGCTTGGCGGATGAATAACTGGCAAAGGTGTGGTACTTTCCCAGGTGGCCCCCTGCAAAAGAGGCCTACCACTACAAACTAATAGGGGACGAGCCTATTGCCATCTACAGGATATAGTTCCAGACCTCAGGCTGTCATTGAGAAATTACCTAACAGAAAAATCTAACACAACACTCTTTGCCTGACTTGGAGATCGTCCCGTGTTCGATCTGCAGAGTCACCGAGGCACAGACGACGCTTTTATAATAAGTTTCACACCCCGGACTCTCGACTCGATTCCATACAAAAATCAACATATAACTACCTACTGTACACGCGCAAGAGTGTGCGTGAGGAGATTTCCCAGCGAAGTGGGGCTCGTGGTGAGCTCAATCTCGATCGCGGGGTGAGGAAGGCCCGATTGGTGGGCGGATGACAGTGTCCATTCTATACGTAGTATTATTATCTGTTCTGTGATAATATGTAAGTTAGGTCTCTGCACGTTGGAAGGTCAAAGGCGTTATTGTACTGTAAAGTTTATAGAAAATACGAGCGCAGACCCGGCAAAATTTTATTTAGGCTCGCAAAGCATATGAATTTTGAAAAGTAGTTTACACCTAGGGTGAACCATAACCTCCTCCGTTCGCCCATAACTAAACAACTGGCACATAAGGCATTATTACAAAAGTGATTAATCCTGTGCAAATGTACACCTATGCTGAAAGGTACCAAATCGTACCTACTTATTCTATAACAATGGTGATTTATCATATTGGACAGTTACAGTTACAGATACAGTTGTGATACAAAAATTAATGTTTTGTTTACAAAGCGAGGGAGGGCGCGGGCGTGGGTAGCGGGAGCAGTGGAGTCGGGAGGCGGGAGCTATAGGATGCCACTCCACATCGCAGGCAGATCGGAACCGAGCGCGACGCCTAGCCTACCGCGGGTAGCATATTCAACTAAATCGTAGCGCATCTCGACATTTCGCGCCAATTCCAATAGAACCTCCTTTCAATTTTAATTTCTTTTTTTGAACAAAAAAGGTTTTATGTTGTGACTGTGAATACTTTTTTTTACGATGAGTGTCGACGCCACAGTGTTCAGTGTTTCTCTGGATTTTACAATGAATAAAGGATATTAGAACCGAGATGAGGAGGAAAAATCACAGTCAGTCGTTGGAAAACCTGAAGGGAAGGAAGAGGGTGAGTTATTGGGTCGATGACCATTTTATCTCTGCCCTTGTACCCTTTGACGCTGTTAATATGAGGGTATCTGTAGGCAACTGCGACGTTAAATATGTATGTGATCGATATTATTATTATAATAATAAATGTCAACCTTTAATTTCATACGCATAGAGTACATAATATGTGCTCTACATATTTATTTAATTAAAATAATTAATTTCATGAATTCATCCCCGATTTTACTAACTATAATTTAACATTAAATATATTAGGTAAACCTAATGTTTAAATTATAGTTGTGAGTTAGGTTAGGTACAACCGAATTTCAAAACAAATTTTTAGAGAAATATTGAAAAAAGGGGGTAGTTACCTACAATATATTGTGCATATATTGTGTACAATATAAAATATAGTTCTTCAAAAACTTAATTGGTATATTATATTGGTAATGTATATTAGAGATCATATAACAATCTCTATATGTATATACTGAATTCCAAAATTAGAATTGAATGATAGGGAATGAAAAACTCACACGAATATATTTAACTTATAAGTAATTCTTAGAAAATAGGCAATAAGATTTAGAGTACCGCTGCTAATTAAATTCCTTTGTTTCTCTTTAATACATACCTATATATTATGCTTTGGGAATCCTGAGACGGGATTCAATATGACTCCCTTCAAGTGAGCGCTCCGTCGTCATCGTTTGCGTCACCGTCTAACCACTTGAATATTCGATTCATTGCTATAATTTATATATCATTTAATTAGTTTTTAATATTTAATAAAATATTTTTCTATTATTTTTCGTAAAGTATTGGTAAATAAAAAAAAGAATGTATTAAAATAATTTAAAATATATGTTATAAATATTTTTCAGTGAACAATATTATTTATGAGTCATCTTTACACAAATAAGTACATAGAATTGAATTAGCTAATTTTAATATAAAAATTAGAAATTTTCACTAAATACAATAAGTACGAGTAGGTACCAATAACAAAAATACAATTTTGTTTTTTATTTATCTGTATGTCTGTCTGTTTCCTTAATCTCCGAAACGGCAAGACCGATTATTTAAGAAAAATGATCTGGGTTCCGTATAAAATATTTAGAATTCAAAGTCGCGGGTAATATAATAACTTAGTTAATATTACAAGACTTACTTGTAATATTACCTTAGTTGGTCAGAAGGGCACTATGAATAAATAACTTCAACCATTTTAAGTAGGTACGTTAAACACATAATATATCATCTCCCAACATAGAAAACAATAACTACCCCTACCGATAACTACCATTTTATAAGAAAATCGAGGTCAAAGTGCAAGCCGAACTCGCTTGCAGAGGGTTCCGTGTGTCCATGACCACAGAATATATATTCCCAACTATTTCACTTCATTATGAAAATCAAGGGGAAATCTCGACAAATAGTGCCACTAGAACGTAAATGTAGACAAATTCGTATATTAGGCGTATTTTGTCATTTAGGTATAATCATAGAGTATTTACAATTCTGACTGCGACTCGCGGTTAATTTTCAAGCTTTAATCCATCCCTACCAAACAGTCTAACGGGTTTACGTGGCTTACACACACACATGGGTAGGTAGTTACTTCCAAATATCCTACTAATATTACAAATGCGAAAGTTTGTGAGAATGGATGAATGTTTGTTACTCTTTCACGCAAAAACTACTAAATGGATTGGGTTAAAATATTCTCGCTTGATGTCTACGCGGGGTGAAATCGCAGGGCTAGTTCGTTCACAATATTAGCAGTATTGGTATATAATACATGTCACTTTATCTCATAACTTTTTAACTGAACTTTTAAAGCTTCACTAGTTTCCAATTTGTATATATTTACATAATGTTGCCGGGAAATTTAGTAGTTAGTTTATAATTATTCTAGTGACGTTATAAACTAAAGTTCAGGTTAAGTTATAAACTAACTAAGCGAAATTATAAACTAACGGTTCTTACAATTTAACAGCGACATATTATTCAATATTAACCCGTGGTGGTCGGCTAAGGAATAGTACCTCACCCTCTATACCCTCTTTACCCGTGGTTGCCATAAGAGCTGGAAGGGTTATTAGATCCAGAGGACGGGCAGGAGTGTTCTCTGAGTAAAAATCATCAAACTGCGCTCGCCAACCCGCCTGCCAAGCGTAGCCAGTATCTATTGGCACTATGGGGAGACCTATTTCCAGCAGTGGACTTCCTACAGCTGGGAGAATAATGATGGTCATACAATATTATCAAATACTTTTGTATATTTATATAGACCGAATAAGAGTTAAATTCTATAATACAAAGTACACAATGTAGGTGTACGAGTATTATACGACTGAAGCCCGCTGGAGAGGCAAAACACCTGTTGAACGTGAAACTGAGTTTTTCTGATGAAATTGACCTGAATATCAGCTTTAATACTAGCTATTACTCGGAACTGTATCATCGAATCGAACAATGTGTTCGTTTTTTTTTTATGATAGCGAGTGACAAGATGAGCAAATCAGGTGCCTGATGGTAAGCATCATGATTGCCCATATGACACAGTGCTACCCAGTGTTTTAAAGTTCAAAATTCTGCGCGGCCTGCACTGCGCCTGTTACCCTGAGATATGAGTTTTCGCTGGTAACATTGCCCTTCAGACCGGAACACAGTAATGTGCAAACAAGGTGTGGTACTTCCCCAGGCGGCCCCCTGCAAATGAGGCCTACCACTACAAACATTAAAACATTGGAAATCTTAATACATTAAATTCAAAGTCCTGACTGACTGACACACTCACTTATTAACGCCCCAACTCATGGATCTATTAGAGACCTTAAATTTTGTACTTAGACTTACAATAATGAGACAAAGATGGGATGGGATGGGTTTCCCGAAATTCTCATGCAAACAAATTCGCAAGATCACTCTAGTCTCATATAAATATAAGGAATCTACAACTGTTATACTTACTTGGTTTATTTATAGCATTGTTTTATTTTACACGACACAAAAATTTTCTGTAGAAACATACGAGTATAATATAATATTATAACGTGATAGTAATATTAGCTAAGAATATTCCCATTCGGATAAAAACGCCGTATAATTTACAAATTACATTATAAAACATGATATCACAGCAACACTATTGTGTCCCACCACCCATGTTCATATAGATAGGTAGGTAGGTACATTGTGCTCGAAATGCTGTTGTAACTAATACGACATGTAACCTGTAAATTATCAAGACACCTTTGTAAACGGTCGTAAAAGACGTTTAAAATTGCAACTAAATGTTCAATATAAAATTTCACATTTACAACTTGAATATTTTATTTGTAGGCGTAGGCGGGTAAGATGCATCACTAAAAATATGTTAGCAATTATATTGGAGTGATTCATTATTGGAGGTAAAGCTCATACTCGATTGTGTCAGTGATTGAGAGTGGATATGGGCTATTGGATTGTGGGTGTGCGTGTTTGTGCCTACTACTTACGTGTAGAGGATACTATTGGTACACAGGGCTGTAGCTAGAGTAAAATTAAGGCAGGGCCGGTATTTTTTTATGATAGTGAGTAACAAAACCAGCAAATCAGGTGCCTGATGGTAAGTATCATGATTGCCCATATCAGACACAGTGCCACCCAGTGTTTTAAAATTCAAAATTCTGCACAGCACTGCACTGCGCCTGTCACCCTGAGATATTAGTTGTTGAAACTCGTTATGCCCAGTAATTTCGCTGGTAACATTGCCCTTCAGACCGAAACAATAATGTCTGCACATTACTGCTTGGCGGATGAATAACTGGTAAATGTGTGGTACTTCCCCAGGCTGCCACCTGCAAAAGAGACCTACCACTACTAAAAGGCTCTGGTCAAAGGTACGATAGAAGTAAAAATGTTGATCTGATCTGATAAACATTTTGAACGCCGTAGTCACATATAGATGCCTCAGTGCTAGCAGGTCCTGCCTATGCGCCATTTCATCTCTATACTTACTGACTGACTGACACACTCACTCATCATTGCCCAGTCTTATAGATTCTTATAGACCTGAGCCTAAAATATATTGTAGACATTGAATAAGAAAGGGTTTCTCGTATTTCCCACGGGATCGCGGGAATTAAACTAGTCTGGTATTATATATTATGTCATATTATGGCGCATGCAAATTCACTGGAGTTGTATTATTACAGTAGATAGTGTAGGGTTATCATATAATGCGTGTATGGGGGCATACACGTTGTCAGGTTGGCCGAGTGTAGGGTTGATGTTATTTTATGAATCGCATGCCACGGATTCTGTGAACGTTTTGGTGGTTTTATGGAAAGTATTAATGGCAACGTGTGGTTTAAGGAAGATCTAATGGGATGTGCGAGGGCGCGATGGCAACACAGGGAGGTGGATGCCAGCGCGACAGATGATTGTAGAGCGAGATTGAAGATGGTGGGCTTGTCATTTAAAATATGCTGAAGTGTTCGAGTATTATTTAATGGAAAAGGCACGTCTACAATAGGTTATTATAATGAGAGCCTAATTTTTTTTAATAACATTTCTTTGCAAATTCTATTGAGAATGCGGCACACAATAAGTTAAAAGTAGGGCATATGGATTTAAGGGAAGAGCATTGCCCCATAATGCCCATCCCTGGCTACGGCCCTGTTGGTACATCGTATGCCGTGTATGTATGTGTGCAGGGACTATGTAACGAGTCACGAAATACGTGCGAAAATAAATTTATTAATAATGATATAACATTTTTTGTGATTCTCATAGGCACTTTGTTACTTAGTTGATAGATAAAATGCCACTTTACCACGTGTACCGACTCTAAATTAAATTCGACACACAGCACGAATCTATATGTGTTTCAAGTATAGTATGTATAGATCGTAGAACTTCTTCTCTTTTCCTTATATGTATAAATACTATCCTTTTGTATGACTCTACATTCTTGTTACTATAATTCATTGAAAACGCATTTTGCGACTCTACGTTCATAGTTAATTTAATAGTTTAAAAAATACTCTACCTCGTGTACCTACCATACTCTTATTCAACTTTCGAGTAAAACAAATATCTGTAAACGATAAGTTGTAACAAGTTTGAAGGTAGCTGTAATGTAATGTAGGTAAAAGTTATAAAAAAATATCTTATTTAAATGACTCTACGCAAATGTTTTACTCGCTACGATCGTCGTAGCATCGTAGAGACTCGTGCTATGATTTATTCTACTATTTGCTGAGATAAATACGTATGTGTTATCAATTTTATTTATCACACTTTTTGTGCATTGATATAATTTATTGTACACGTAGGTTCGACCACACGGAAAAGTTAGACAAAAATATGTAGATTTGACATGCTCTTATCTCTCCATATCATGCTTCAATGTTGTGAACGCTTACCGTCTCTATAGCCACGTATCCACTTGAGGTAGCCTCGGGCCGAGCGACTGCCTCAAACCAAAACTGCCCAAGTAGACTTGAGCGCTCGACTCTAACTGCTTGCGTAGGGATACAGCCGCTCTCCTCGAGGCTGACTTAAGTGAATACTTGGCTTTAATAAACATAGTTAACCCATTTCTAAGGTTCATTTTATAGTACTTAGCAAGTCGATTAAAAAGGGATATTTTATCCCTATATTAAAACTCTCGCGACTTTTGTATAGATAGGTATACCTACTAGCGACACGTTGCTTTTAAAAGATTTTCTGTTCTGGCTGTACTGATTTACGCTAGTGGTCGAGGGACTCCCATAAAATAATATAAAAGATGGCGACTCGACCGCGTGGTCGAGTTAACTCTTCCAAATGACGTGTATTATTATAGTGATTAAAGAAATTAAAAAATCTTTATTGACCATTATGAGTACATCACTTTAGGTCTTTACAAATTTTATGCATATAAACAAATAATAGTGATGCTTTAAAACGATACTAATTACAGAATAATTTCTAGTGTATAGGGCAAACTCAAGGATCGGACCAACGGAAGACCAGTGCTGGCTACAGCCAGCACCATGCTGAGTTGGAACCGTGTTGGGACATACTTTACTTTGTTTCTGTTAAGTAACGTCATAATTTCTTACTCTTAAACTATTTTGTATGAAGTGTGTCTCAATAAATTATTTTTATTTCTTTCTTTCTTTCATATTATTCTGTAACTTAACATAAGATAACATACAATCACGCCTTTTTAGTAGGCAGAGGTGTACCCACATTTCGCCAGTATGTTATTGGTCTCATGTAATAGGGGCGAGCCTATTGCTATCTGTCACAGTTCCAGACTCACGGCAGTTATTAAGATAATTCCGAATGGATCCGATTCCGAAAACCAATATTTAACACTTTGCTTGACCTGGGGACCGAACACGGGACCTCATGACCGGCAGTCAAGCTTGCGGCCACTACGCAGAGTGCTAGATTACATATTATAATAGGTATGTAAACGGCAAATTAAATAATGATGCAGTGTTTGACGTCAATAACTGAAGAGATGGTTTAGTCTTCACTCCCATCATATTCGTATCAAGTTTCTGCCTCTGAACGAAGGCTTTATAACTGTAATTAGCTTTTTGTATCATGTTATTAAATTAAGATTGTGTTCGTGATTAAGCATGCTAAACTCGTGTAGGCGGACTGTAGGTGTCTATTTCAATGTATTGTATTGATTTATTGCTAACTCTCGAGTATTAGAAACTTTAAATCGGTCATTTGGTTTATTCCCGCTATGCTCTATTCGAAAAATACCTAGCAAAAGGTCCCGATATCTAAAACATGGGCGATTTCTTAAAAAAACTTGAATGAAAAATATGCTCGGAATTGTATTCTCTACCCTTAGGTAATATAACCATCTAACAGTGTTTTTAAACTGTATAAGTATATGTGTCATTTAAACTTGGTAAGTATGTAGGTGTATTTATGGAAAATTCGCTTAACAAAATTAAATTAAATTTGCTCGTTGGCTCAGTTGGTGGTAACTCTGCTTTCTGTGCCGCAGGGCCCGGGTTCGATCCCCGGCCAGGTCAAACATTTGTGTGCATGAACATGTCTGTTTGATCTGTGTCTGGGTGTTATAAGCTTATATAAGTATGTATATCAGTCATCTGGTTACCATAGTACAGGCTTCTAGCCTGGTTCTAGTTTGGGACCAGATGACCGTGTGTGGAAGTTGTCCCATATTATTATTATTATTATTATTAACGTTTAGAATTGACTAGTCTAGACTAACCTTATTAAAAACTAAGAATAATAATATTAAAAAAAACTCATACGAATTGTTTGCAACTATGAAAACTATGGACTTATATTAAAAAGATAGGTACAAAAACAAGTGATTAATAACCTATTTTAGTATAATGTTAAAATTTAATTATATTAATCATATTAAAAAAAAGTTGGTTCTTATCAAAAACAGCTAAATACTAATTATTGTTTCAAAGAAATTTTCGAGGGCTCATTAACTCAATATGAAAAATTCACAAATTACCTTTTCTAAGAAGCGACGCTTCTCAAATATCCTGCAACATTAATGATCGAATAACAAATTATTTATAAGTACTTCGTATTCAACAATCGCCGTTGAGGCTGACTAACGGTAATGATATTGGCGACCCTTGACATTAGATAAAGGGATGGTCGAATTCTACATACTTAATAATATTATATTATAGTAACATGCAATAGTCAAATAGTAATCGTTGAATGACGTAATATCGACTTCAAAGGCTGCCGGTTACTTTGTCGATTACAATAATATTATTATGTCGCTCGAAAACAGGGGCTATATGCTATTATATATATGCAATGATCTTTTATATAAAATGAGGGAGATCCGTTTTAACGTATGTGGCGGTCTTACGTCAAGCTAATTGGCTTGAGTCAAGTCAGTCGCACCTTGTCTTGCGCCGATGTTACACGCCAAGCCTCAACTGATGAACAGCAGATATTTTGCAAGTAGGTTTATTTAATGATGTTACATAGGGAATAAAGAAGGATACAATATTTCGAAATTCTTATGAGACGAAGTCGTGGGAATTACGCTAGTTAGTTTTACCTATACGTATGATAATGTATTATAGTAGGTAAGTATACACTAGCATTATGATGAAACGGGGTTGTATGGTTTGAATTTAATTATTATTTTCAATGGCTTATGAACCGTATGCACGTCGATTAATTAAATTTACAATATCACCTGTATGCTTCAGAAAGCTCAGTCCTTGGTTGACGTGGCTTTGATTGAGGTCATAGATAGAATCATTATTATCTAAATCTTTGGTTTAGATCATATTATAAAGTCAAAGGTCATGTCAGAATATTTATTTGTTTATTTTTATAGCATTTTGCTAAAGGTTTCGTTGAAAAAAAAACATTTTAAAATCATGTGTTTAGTCTTAACTCGTTCAGTCAAACACTGAGGCCAACAGAATAGGTCATTTATAAAAAAAAAAAAAAAAAATCATACCTCCATCTCGTTCCAGTATATTCTTTTGGCGGAAACTCATCAGAAGACATAACCTCCTGAGTACTGGCCAAGACCACACACCGACTCTAAAAAAATGAGTGTTCGATAATATTTTAATGATAGAGGTAGATTGAAAACATTTATTCATTACCACAGCTAAGTACAATAATAGATAACATTATGCTTAATTTCTATAATTACAATAGTTATGTACTCAACAGATAAGATTGTAGGTTAGGGGATGTACTAATTGGTAATGAAAAGGACAGCTCCAACATATAGGTATATGCGTTCCATGCTTGCATGAAGCGCGCTGTTTTTCAATTATGGAGTATAACTGAAAAACAGAGTTTCCGTAACATGTAGTTACAAGACCAGAGTATTACCAAATTATATAAATGTAATGACTAAGGTCATCTTGTTACATCTTAATATGTTTATTAATACCTAGTGTGTGAGTTAACATAATTTTGAGTTTTATAATAAATATTGTTTTATACTGCCTCGGTGGCGTGGAGGGCGCATGCGCCACTGCCAATCAAGAGGTCCCGGGTTCGATCCCCAGGTCAGGCAGTGTTAAATATTGGATTTTTCCATTAGGAATTATCTCAATAACTGCTTGGAGTCTGGAACTGTGCCCGGTAGATGGCAATAGGCTCACCCCTATTACATGGAACCAATAACATACTGGCGAAATGTGGGTGTATCTACTATGGGACTGAGTCCTGGGTACACCTCTGCCTACCCCTTCGAGAAAAAGGGGTGAATGTATGTTATGTTATGTTATGTTATTATTTTATAAATGTCTGAACCAAATTTTATACTAACTGGTATAAAGAGGTAGGCGATCCTCCACCAAAACCACATTTACACAGTACGAGTAAATATGCCTCCTTATATTATTGGCCTGCCTATGCCAACAAGTGGGCTCCTTGAAAAAACAATTTGAAAATATTCCAGTTGATCACGACCTGGTTGTTTGCTGTTAGTAGGCAGGACATGCGTCCTCTACTCCTCATTAAAACATACGAAAGGATTCATTTACTGACACAGACAGGTCATACACATAGAGGTGACAAACAATTTAATGAAAATTGAATCACTGATCAGCTCAACCGACGCTTTCTTCGTCTAAAAAATGAGTGTTCGCAAGGCGATTTTGCCAGAAATTACATAGATGTCCATTTCTATAGCACGCTAGACCCAGCCAATATTTGATATGCTTAATAATAAAACTTTATAAGTAGGTACCATATATACCATATAAGTAGGTACTATATATAGTAAACAAGGAATATTTTGACAATCATTTTGATAGCGTTTTTAATACATGCCACAGTGAGTCATAGACAGATCATGACATAGTGATGCTACCTTACTTTAATAGATATTAGAACTAATAGCAGGCCTGGATAGCTCCACAATTAAGGTTGGGGCGCTCGTCTTGACGAAAAAATGTCTATGGGATAGACAGGGAGAACAGATAGAGAGATATGCGACAGAAAGAGAGGTAGCTTGTAGATTAATATAACGATAATTAGTTAGGCGCTGACCTGAATTGCACTTTATTGCGTCGGAGCTAGAGTCGCTATTTATTTGAATGATTTTGAGGAGTGTCCCTTCTGTTCATTTAGTATTAGTATTCTGTAGAGGTAATAATATTTTTAATAGAGAACATTAGTTTTTATCTGATAAAAAATTAAGACTAAATATAAGCAATTAAAACACGAATTAAAATACTTAAATAAAAATATATTATACTTATTTTACATAATTAATCAATATTTAATACATACTTAAAATATCTACCTTTAAATTACTATAGCTACATAATCATAATATTATTAATATAAAAAGAAATCCGCCTACTAAGAACATACCGCGGCATCTATTAGTTCTTTGCGTAAAGTATGGAAATATACAGTAAAATGAAATAAAAGGTTTTTCAACGATTTTTAATTTGCTTTTTTTTTAATATAATTTTTGAAAATGGATTGATATTGATATGAAGTTTATTTCTGTGGTTTTAATTTTGTGTATTTTAAGTAGCCAAAATCGGAAGCAATTCTTAACCTATTTTTACAAAAATTTGGGTCAGTGAAATATTTTTTTTTACTCAGAAATTTTATATAAAACTGGTAAAAAATGATCTATACCAACATTATATAGACGACTTTCCCAGCAATTTATTGGAATTTTGTCATACCGGTGAGACGTCAAAACAGTTCAAATATATGTGATATTCTAAATCTCTCATAGCAAAATTTACAAAACAGTCGGTGGTTTACAGTTCGATTAATTAATAATTAAATTAAATCAAAAATATATTAATTGAATTAAAAATATAAAAATACAGTATTTTAAGTGTATAATCACGTCTGTAAAATCACATAATCAGCAAAATTTCGTTTTCAAAAGGAAGACAAGAAAAAAATTATTCTACTTTCTAAAAGTACAACTTCCTCTGTGCCTCGGTGGCGTAGTGGGCGCAAGTGGTTCCACGTGGACGTGGACCACGGTGGTTCCTTTTGTACGGAAAGAGGATTTTTTAAACCGAATTATGCAATTATTTTATGGATAGATGCATCCCTTAAGAGCGTACATGGCCTTCTAGGAATTTGACACAATCCTATGAAAAATTTACCAAATCGATTGTTACCAATCGAATCGTTTTGTATTCCCGTGTTTCCTCCGAATATAATTAACCCATTCTATAAATTTATATCCTGATATTTTCGTAGTGAAGTAACCACTGTCATTGAATTGAAGTATGCCACTGTCATTTAATTTTTTCTTATAAACCCAATGACGTTGAATTGCTTAAACTTTAAACCCTTGGTTTTTTTCATAGTGAACTTCCAAAAGTCGCATTTTATTCGCGTGATTGGACGTTCACTACAAAAAATTTAGAATTTATAAATATAAATAAAATGATAGGGACATACTTTACTTCAACTTTAAAATATCAAGACATAAATATATCAAATAGGTTTACTGTATTCAGAGGAAACAGGGGAATACCAAACATCGATTTAGTAAATTTTCCATAGAATTGTGTTAAACCGCTAACAGGTCCTGTAACTTGTTATAAGTATTAGATACACACCTTTTTGTCTTACCTTGTATTCTATGCTATGAGTTTCTTCCTACGAGACGTATAAATAGCATCGGAACAAACGTTTAGTTAGGACTCGATGGAGTGATAATAAACGAGGCTCGCGACACGAGCCGGGCCCCAGACGCGCCGTATGATTGACCCTCGTGTGTTTTATTTTATTATGTCCGGTGACACGGCATTTCAAGTCATCACTTACATGCTTCTATTTTGCTCACGTATTAGGTACTTTTGCTATTATAGTAAGTATTTACTTATTTCATCCCTACATTCTGCCCACCTGACAACGTGTAGGTACGAGTATATGCATACACGCATGAGGTGTGATAACCCTACGGTGTTTACTGGTTACCTAATACAAATACTTTTTTACATATTTTTTACATAAACAATTATTATACTTATTGGAAAGGCCATCGGTCAATTTCACATGTAAAAAATTCTGATTTATTTTTTTACACCACCTATTACATGAGACCAATAACATACTGGCGAAATGTGGGTGTATCTACTATGGGACTGAGTCCTGGGTACTCCTCTGCCTACCCCTTCGGAAAAAAGGCATGAATGTATGTTATTTTTTTCATCATCTCGTTTAATTAACTTGATAGTAGTTAGGTTGATAATTATCTGAGACATGCCTACTTAGAGATACGTGACAATGCGAAAGGTCATCGAACAATGTGTCCTGACCTATAGATATATCTATCCTCAGTCAACCATCTATTTGAGCCCGAAAACAGGATAACGACGCCATGTATGAAAGCGTATTTTTATTGCGTTGATTTAGAAATTTGATTTATCACAGCATAATTTTTGTAGTGGTAGGCCTCTTTTGCAAGAGGCCGTCTGGGAAAGTACCACACCTTTGCCAGTTATTCATCTGCCAAGCAGTAATGTGCAAACATTACTGTGTTCCGGTATGAAGGGCAATGTTACCAGCGAAATTACTGGGCATGACGAGATTCAACAACTCATATCTCAGGGTGACAGCAGTGCAGTGCCGCGCAGAATTTTGAACTTCAAAACACTGGGTGGCACTGTGTCTGATATGGGCAATCATGATGCTTACCATCAGGCACCTGATTTGCTCGACTTGTCACTATCATAAAAAAAAAAAACCAAGGGCCTGAGTAATTAACAAACTTAATATTACTTCAAACTTGATTTCTCCACGTTAATTTGAAAAAGGGTCTTGATGTCTATCAAGACCAGATGGACAGATAGACGGAAAGGTAGTGATGGATATTATAATACCTTATAAGGAGTCCATTTCTCTTTGTCATGTACGGAACAGTGATGAGGTACCTACTTTAAAAAAATATGCCGAGCCAGAAAACTCCAAACATTATTTTCAGTCAGGACGCTTTTGCGTTGTATTTTAATTAAAATGTATGCAAACATATTTGGGCTCAGAGCCCGAATTCTGAAACGACGGTTATTCCCGCTAGCCCAAATGAAAAATAATCCATTTTAGTACAGAGACCATAAAACCGGGGCTACACCTGTGTGCAAAGTCAGTGTACACTACAATGAACTCAGTGACAGTCAGTGTGGCAGGCTCTTGTAAAAGTCGAATTTTGATAAAAATGTAGTTTATGCAAATTTTGTGTACCTATGTGACGAAGCTGCTAGAATTTTTTGATAGTGATGGGTTAAGTACAGCCATAAGTCAATTATTAATATTTTATCGAGTGAGTTATAAAACAGCTATTTAATATTTGCGTCAAAAATTCCGCAAAAACTAACTGATATAATCATTTGGCAAAGCAATACCTACCTATCTCTAGATTTTGAACACAGACTTCGTAACCGAGTTTGAACATCGAGTGTGTCCCAAACGAGCCATTGACCAATGCCACCTGTGGTCAGCGACAAACGTAGATACAAATTACTTACGTAGGCACACGACATACGGCATGTCTGTAAAATGCATAAAAGCAAGTATAAACTGTTTGTCGCTTGGCTATAGTCGGTAGGTTGTTTGTGCCAAGCCTTATTATGAGCACACAAACTTGCTTACACTGGCTTTGACACAGTATGCGTCAAATATGTCTGTGTCAATATGTAGCGTCCGCAATAAAAGCATCAATTGCCTCCCAAAAGCTTCTTTTATGAACTCTCTATCTCTAAATTGAGATCATAGCTCTAATAAAATTGCTATTTGGAAACCCAAATCCGAATTTATAATAGTATGTAATATGAGATCAAACAATATTTTGACGCATTATCATTGTAAAATTAATCTTTTATACATATAATATTTAATATATTCATTATTCATAGTTTGTCCGTTACTTTATCCGCATATAATTTAACTAAGTATTGGGTATTTTCTTTGCCAATATAATTAAATAGCAATTAATTTTATTTTTGAACGAGTAAAGCGAGACAGGACAAAATCGACGTTACTGCCAGTTATTAGCAAACCTAAAACCCAATTTGTCCGACAATAATTTTAAAAGAAACGACCCACCGGGGGATCTTCATGATACGAGTATAGGTAGGAAAGTAGGAAAGACGTCCATTGACCACTAATAAGTCCAGCTTAATATAGATTTATTTGTAGAGATAGTGAATAATCTATACTCTAGATGTTACTTGAGATTGCGGAGATCTACTAGTTTATTATTAGGTTAGTCATTTAGATTTTATAATTGATCTAATGACGATGCATTGTTGAATTGAAATTTCGGAACATCAAGAACTTTGAAGTACAGACCAATTTCAATCGGGAGAGTGGGAAACACTACCAATTTTATTAATTGGCAGGTGTACACATAAATAGAGTTTTGTATTTCACGGCGCGACTCTACTCCCTAGCTTAAAAGGCTATTAACTTTTTTGTCATTGAACTGGTTTTTCTTTTTCATTGATATAAAATAAAATCAATCTCAGGTACCTATAGTTATCGGTTTTCAATATCGTATCTATAAAAAAAACTTCTGAATAAATTAATAGCGCTGCAAGTGACATAAAGGTTATACTTATACCTATACTAACTACCTAACTGCTATACAGACCTATTTTACGTACGGCACGAACACAATAATGTTGTTTCATTACCTGCAACATGATTTCAAGCTTAAGGCGCTGTCCAAAGCAAATTCGCCCTGTGGCTCGTACCCACATTTTGGAAGATCTAAAACATACTACATGTAATTAAGTAAAATAAAGACAACTAGGTTCTAGAAAATAAGAATACAAAGATTCAGTAAAAAATCCAATTTAATCCAAACAAATTTTCATGGCCTTTTTATTTTTCTAAGCTTTTTTTCTTTGTGCATGTTTTTATACATGAAAACTCGTTTCATGTAAAAAAAACTAGAACCTAGTTGTCTTTATTTTACGTAATTACATGTAGTATTCTGTATATCTTTAAAAACGTGGGTAAGTGTGAGCGAGAGGGCGAATTTGTTTTGTACAGCGCATTAATATTAACAGGATACAGGACCTCTTAGCAGTTTGACACAATCCTATGGAAAATTTACGAAATCGATGTTTTGTATTCCCGTGTTTCCTCTGAGAATAATTGATTTTATCCAAAAAAAATTATGTTGAATATTAGAAGATGAATCAGGGTATGTCCCTGTTTATTTTTGTTCCTTAACTCTTTATTTACTTCAAGTTCAAGTGAACGTCTAGTTAGTTACGCGAGTAAAACTGGGACAGTTTTTCATGTTTTTAAAGGGTCATACTTCATATAACAATGAGTTTGTAGAAAAATGAAAATGACAGGGACATGCTCACTGAAGACCTAGATTTTATAAAAAAAAACCATTGCACTGATGCAGTTATCTAGGGAGGAAACACGGGAATACATTTGTATGGAAAGATCACCCCTCATGTAACCTCTTAAAGCCAGACTTATAAATGTTTATAAACATACAACCGAATCGCCAAATCGGATCCGTGTGAATCGCTTATCTGACGATCAATTAATAATATGGACGAGGTGGTCCGAGTCGTAATAAACAATCGTACGACAGATCGCCTTTCTAAATTAATGGGCCGATGTGGTCGGAGCACAGTCGATATTTATTTTGCTTTCGAGAAGAATGCTCCAGGAGATGGGCGGGCGGTGAGCCCCACAGATAGCGGGGTCACGTTCTAAGATAAAATTGAGATAACGACACGGCTTCTGTACGCGATTGTCTCGGCGTACGCTTCGAGACACATCTCCGACTCTGTCAATTTGGAACAATTTTTGTGGCGAAACTAGAGCGAAGACCAGGAAGTGATGTATACTTATAGTATGTAATTCAATAAGTGTCTTAATAATTTTATCGTAACCCTATTAATGAGTAACATTACTCCAACTTGAAAGGAAATCGCCGTCAGGACCGTTATTAGGTAATACTTACTCGCAAGGATTTTCCCTAGTAATAATATATTTATTTATTTTATTTATTAACTAATTAGACGGCTACATGGCCAACTACACTTATTAATCGGGAA
This sequence comes from Hemistola chrysoprasaria, assembly GCA_947063395.1. NCBI lineage: Eukaryota > Metazoa > Arthropoda > Insecta > Lepidoptera > Geometridae > Hemistola > Hemistola chrysoprasaria. The sequence goes on along the minus strand of OX346712.1, from coordinate 6,076,678 downwards.
TTAAACATAATATTAAGATCTTAACAATTAAAATGATATACTCATTTTAAAATTAAATTTATCAATTTTAAAAATCATGAATATTAAGTACAATAAATGGCAGTAAGAAATGGCAGTTTTAAACTAAATGTCTTACAAGAAATATTAAAAAACAATGTCATAAATAAAAATTATCAAATCATACAAACTACACATGGACATAAATTAAAATCAAATGTTTTAGTTTAATTATGATTAATAAACGACACAACATTATCATTTATAGCACAAAATTTCAAACATTCAGCCATAAGATCCTTTCATTCGCAAACACGTCGCAGTCAGGGTTCGCACCGAGGAGTGCATTGAGCGCAGTGCATTGAGTGCATTGGTATATATTATTATCACGGTTTTTATAACTGAACTAAAATCTTGCTATGGTTAGTGGTTAAATTAACAGCAATTCAATTTATTTTAATGGTTAATTTAAGGCAATAATTTAAAGGTTTCCTTGGTGACTTGGCCATTAAACGCAAACTAAAATAATTATTATGGTAACCATAAACCTAGGTGTAGGTTTCACTTCCAATGACCAATGGCTTCCCAGCTCGGTTTCCTTGATAGTTTCTTGTTTCCGTCTGGGAACTCATGAAATGCAACTTGCATACAACTAGAGGTATTGCTTTCAAGTCGACTGGACCTTAACTTTCTCTGTGAAGGTAAACTGCAAGTCGCAAGTTAATGATTGTTTCACTTCTGTGAAACTCTATGAAGTCGTTCTGAAGCTATAGACTGAAGCTGCACTGAAGCTATAAACAAATAGCGTATATACAAGGTACTTAATAACATAACATAGAATCACGCCTTTTTACCGAAGGGGTTGGCAGAGGTGTACCCAGGACTCAGTAATCGCTTATTAGCTATAAGACCGCCGCTTGTACATTTAAGTATAGTTCTTCTGTATTCTTAGTGTTATTTCTATAAGTGTGGTGTACAATAAAGTGTTTTTTTTTTCTGAGATTTTATTTCTCTGTTAAGGTTTTCACAACTCTGTGAAGGTTTGAAGGTGTGATGACATGAAAATTTGTTTGAATTAAATTGGACTTATTACTGAAAGTTTGTATTGTTATTTTCTAGTTCCTAGTAGACTTTAATTTAGGTAATTACATGTAGTATTTATTATATCTTCAAAATTGTGAGTACGCGTGAGCGAGAGGGCGAATAAGGTGTGCTCCGCGCCTTAATATTTTACAGTCCAATCGGGTCAGTGGTTTTTATGTGGTAAGCTTACAAACATAATAAATATGTAACTATGTCTAAACTCTTCATTTGTAAGATACTAGTTATGCCTCGCGATTTCACCCGCGTTGTTTTCGTTCCCGTGGTAATTTCAGGAAAAGTACCCTATGTATTATTACAGGGTCTAAGCTATCTACATACCAAATTTCAGCCCAATCGGTTCAGTAGTTTAGGCGTGAAAGAGTAACAAACATCCATCCTCACAAACTTTCGTAAGTATTTATGATATTAGTATGGTACCTTTCAGGTTCTCTTCGGGTTAGTTCTACTCAAACTCAAACTCAAAGAAAATTTATTGAAATAATTTTTAAAAAGACATTTTTAAAAGTCATTAAATATAATATCAGTAACTAGTTATGAATCTTAGACTTGGAACTTTAGACTTGGCACGACTTTGTCTAGATTTCATTACTTTTTAGAGATAAACAAGCAGCTCCATCGAGACTTGGCTAGTTTTATACAGAATGTTTTTGGTGGGATTTCACTTCTTTTTGTAGAAACGTGGGCATATTGAAATATTTTATTAGATTTTCTTATTTGACATATTTTTTTTCTTTTTAAGAGTATTTTTTTTTTATTATTACATTCTTGTACAGTCGCAACAGTTTTTCGTAATACCCATTCGCCTAACAGTAAATTAAACCTAGAAAACTAAAAGTACTAAATAACTAACAATTAAATAAAGTATTCAATTAAAAGTACTTTAAAATCTAATAATTCAGTAATAATTAGTAAACCGTCACTAATCATAAAATTCCTAACCTATTCAAATCTTCGAATTGTTATAATAACAACCTGCTAATTAACCTTAGCAAACCTCACAAAATAATAAGCGAAATCAACGAAATGCAAACAATCTCTCCTAATCAAGCAAACGTTTTCAAAAGCAGTAGAAGAATGTCGTTAACGACTGTTACGCGGCCGGTTGCCACTTCGCCATAGGCGGAAACATATTTATGTGTCGTGGCGTGTCGTGACGATTACTGTCGTGACGGTGAGTGTGCACACTAAAGTGTCGTGTCGTGGCGTACTCTGGCGTTATTTCTGAACAGTACTTGACGAACCTTTGCAGCGTTCAAACATAAATAATGTTTTCTTCTGATTCGGATAGTGATTTTGATGAAGACCTTCAATTTCTCTTAGCAATGAAACTTCTTAAGAGCAAAAAAAAGAAAAGAAGATACTGGGTTCACCCTATAAACAGAGGGAGACAAGACAAAGGTGAATTTCATCGTCTTGTTAGAGAACTGGAGAGTGACGATGAGAAATTTCATCAGTACTTTAGGATGAACCAAGCACAATATGAGGAAATCCATTCGCTGATTGAAGGAGACATAAAAAAAGTACATACGAAATTTCGTGAACCCATAGGTACTAAAGAAAGACTTGCGTTATGTTTAAGGTAAGTTTTATTTTCTTTGAAAAATATAATTGACTGTGCTGTTGCACGAGTTAGGTTAACAATCATTTATCATGAAACTAACTTATATGAAATCAACGTTTAAGTAATCACAACCTGCTGTCTTATTTATTAGTTAAAAAATTATCTGTTTATCATTAAATCATTAGTTTAAGCATTATTTTGAATTTATTCATCTTCAAAATTTATACTGTCATAGTATGCTTTCATGTTATCTGAAACAACAGGTTTTGAGTGTGATCCGGATGGAAATGATGATGACTGGATATATGTGGGTGACTGAGCGTGTATAGGTGACTGGGTGCATGTTAGTGATTGATGAACGTCTGCAGTAGTTTGGATGTATGTTGAAGAATCAGCATGATTTTGTGCGCGAGATGTAGTAGGAATTGATAACTCGATATATGTGGGTGACTGATCGTGTGAGGGTGACTGGTTGTATATTGGTAATTCAGCGTTTGCAGTAGTTTGGATGTATGTTGAGGACTGATGTTGTGGAGTTGATTGGATGAATCTTTGAGTTGTTATTTTTATAGGCGTTTTTAAAATTTTGTCTCTGTGTTCCAATTGCCGTATTAATGCTTGGGAAATAGCGGTGTGCAAGTCTAATTTTATTTTTGTTTGTTCAAGTTTTGGCAGCGCTTTTAATTCTTTACTCATGCTAAGGAAAAATAGATCAGTTTCGTCCATGTCTTGTCTAAAATTTTGCTTCTGACGTCTTAAATCTTGGGAAGATTTCATCAAATCATACAACTCTTGTAATTTGGGTTCTTTATTAGGTTTTCCACGTAAGGAACTGGATTGTGATTGACTGCGTGAAGTACTGGGACTTTCTGGAAGACTTTCGTCGGGAGACTCTTCTGTGGGTGGTGATTCTGGTGTAGTTGTCACATTTGTTTTTGTACTTCTACATTCCATATAAGGAAGAAGAAAACTCAAGCTTTCTTCATATTTCCAGGGCACCAACGCCGCCGCAGCCTGCCCACTTTTCTTATTCCTTCGTCGCTTCAAAGCGCTGGCGAAAGCATTCCTTAGTTTTGCCCAGTCATCCTTGCATTTATTTACTGTAACAAATAATAATAATTGTTTATTTCTTTTCAGATTTTTAGCTACTGGAAACACTTTTCGATCATTGGCCTTCAACTATCGAATGGGATTTTCTACTGTGAGAGTTATAGTACAAGAAGTGTGTGAAGCCATTTGGAAAAATATGGCACCTATTGTAATGCCTACACCTTCTGAACAAATGTGGAAAGATATTGCAAATAACTTTAAACAATTTTGGCATTTTCCAAATTGTATTGGAGCATTAGATGGCAAACACGTTAACATAATTTGTCCTATAAACGCAGGTTCTACTTTCTATAACTATAAACAAGAACACTCCATAGTTTTACTTGCATTAGTTGATGCTCAATACAAATTTATCATGATTGACGTAGGTGCGTATGGTCGAAACAGTGACGGTGGCATATACGAGAAATCTTTGATGGGAAAATTATTTGAGCAAAAAGCATTAAATGTACCACAGGATGAACCACTGAGTGTAAACTCACAACCTATGCCATACACTATTGTTGCTGATGCAGCATTCCCGTTGAAACCATATTTGTTAAAACCTTATCACAAAGACAAGCTAGTTAACAATGATGCAAATAAAATATTTAATTACCGCTTATCACGTGCACGCCGGTGTGTAGAAAATGCGTTTGGTATTTTACGGGCTCGATTTCGTGTATTTCATGGACCTATGCAAGTCCAACCGGACATGGTAGACAAGATTGTGCTAGCTGCCTGCTGCTTACATAATTTTTTAAGAACAGAAACATTGCTCCCTGAAGAAAATTTGATGGATTCTACTGACCATAGCAGCAACATCGACTGTCTAATTAATATTGAATCTTTACCAAGAAACCCATCAAAAAACGCTGTTTATGTCAGAGAGAAATACAAAGAGTATTTTATTAGTCCAGAAGGGAGAGTACCATGGCAAATAGAAATTATTCGCCGAGGTAGACAAAATTCTTAAATAGTATTAATTGTTAATTTTGTATATTTATTCATTATCTCTTTTCAAATAAATAATAAAGTAAAATACAACTTTATTGACTTACCTGGTTGTTCTAAGATTTCAGCGATTTCTTCCCAAGCAGCATTTCTCATGAAATGATCCTTGTAATCTTTACACTTAGAATCATATATAACTTTTCTTTGGCGTACGAGTTCTATGAGATCGTCAGTCATTTTTTAAATTAAAATTTAAACCCGCTAGATGTTTGCGCCACGAGCCACGCGCCGTATAGAAACACATTTGTCTGTTGTGCCGTGTCGCGCCATAACCCCCACCACCGCTCTGGCGCAATCGGTGGCGAGCAGTCCGCGCCACGACAGAACGCTTTGCGTCACGACACGACACGCAAATATGTCCCTAACCATATTAAATGTATGAAACCGATATGCTCCTGGCGCGCCACGACACGCCACGACACGTAAGTATGTTTCCGCCTTAAGTTATCGGAAAAACAAACGTTAGCGCGTTTTAAAATATAGTCAGCGCCATCTAGCGACGTGTGCGGGTGTGTATTACTGCCACTCTTAGTCCAATGAATTATATTTTGACCAAATTTTGTGCGAAATTAATTAATATTTTAGTGTAATTTGGTTTGGTTACATTTGTTTGCTTGTAAGGAGCCGGGTGGTGGCTATGCAGGAGTGTCCAGGCATATCTGCCTAAAGATTTGTCGAAAGATTGACCAAAAGATTGTGCTATGCACGGTTCCTAAAATATTCAGACGTTATATTCCTTTTTCTGCAAGCATACAGTTATTTTCATGCAATAATATTTTACCAGTAATGAGGTGCCATACAAATACATGCCTTTTTGAATTTTGTATAGGCCGTAATGAGATACTGGTTCTGTCCGCAGCACCATTTAGGAACACGATAAAAAGTGGTCGAGACTGAATGACTGGATTTCTACCGTGACTACTTTTTACAATGGCAACTAGGCCATAGCACCAACGTTATTAGGTGGTAGCTAGGGTGGTAAGTACGTATTCAGAAACCTATTTAGGGATTAGGGAACCTACGTGCAAAACTGGAGAGTGGTAACCGTAATATTACGAAATATCAGCGACAAAGTTACAAAAAGGAAAAAAGCGTCAAATTCAAACCTTCTTAATTCTTTATGGGATCTTTGTTTCTAATAATAAAGCTTAGTTTGAAACTTTATGCAACAATCTACTATTTTATGCCCATGTATCCAAATGTACTATTCTGGCTATATTTCCGTAAATTGAGAGTAATTTGATTAATATATAGATTAACGAATTACCTGATAAGATACCATTTATTATGGTTTTTTTATGATAGTGAGTGACAAGATGAGCAAAAGGTGCCTGATGGTAAGCAACATGATTGCCCAAATCAGACACAGTGCCACCCAGTGCTTTAAAATTCAAAAATCTACGCGACACTGCACTGCGCATGTCACCCTGAGATATTAGTAATTGAAACTCGTCATGCCCTGTAATTTTAAGTAATTATGTAAAGTAATTATTTATTATGTATCTAATTTAAAGAAAACTGACATAAAAATTTTTTTTGTCCAGCGTCCAGCGTTGTGTTTATATTTGACAAGATATAGTATAGTTATTATTCTTTGGTATAGTGTAGGGTTCCATACTTTGAGGGACAAACTTTACTATGTCGTTGGTAAACTGTTGTCCCCATACAAAAACATACAGAGAGACGGACAACCAAGTGATCCAATAAACACTTATTACTTACAAATAAGTAACACTAAGGTATTCTTTGCTTAGGTTATTCCTAACCAAACGTTAATTCATTTGAAACGATTCACGATTTGAACGATCTATTATTAATTCCACTTTACTTTTATAAATTTATAATACATATTATGTGTGAGTGGAAAAACCAATATTATAAACTTTTTAACTAGTAAGTAAATGATTCTAGTTAATCAAACAATAATTCCTTAAGTTACAATATCATCTTGTTAACTCATTTTTCAAAGATGTCCAAGTAAAATTATTTTGGCCCCGGGGTCAGTGTAATTGATTGGTAAGCAAATGGTTTCTGAGCTTGATTTAACAATATTTCTGGAATTATGATTGGCTCATCTTGTTAATGGAATCGCAAAGGTATTGAGTTATGGCGTGTTTCTGAGAACATTTTGTCTAAATTATATTTAGTGACTCTGTGAGCTTTAGCCCTCGCGAGTTTGTTTGTGTATTACCAACTTAATTGAACGAGCGAGCGCGAAGCGCGAGCGAAGCGTCTCCGTTTCACAACTTGGGCATAAATGCTTTCTATGTCTGTCTGTCCATCCGGCTATCCTCCTCTACTAGTCGCATTTCTCAACAGATTCTCCTGAAATTTTGTAAGCAGTCATCTCATCGTCATCAGATAGACACTTAATATACTCACAACTTAAAATAAGTATAAAAGGTCTTTATATTTTTAAGTCTCTATAATACAATGTTAATTTTAGGCTATAATAGATATTATACCTATAATATATATAGATATATGACTATGATCCAGTGATTCTATAGGTATGTTACTGTTTATTTCGCACTTATATAATAACATAGTATGAGCCCTCAACAAATCGCACAAAAACTTCGGGAACCCGGCACGCATCACTATCGCACATCTACGCTTGTGTTCTATATATGTAATTATCACCCTGCACCAACCTGGAACCCTCTAGCCTCTAAGCCTTCTGATTTCTGATATACACGCAGCCACGATAAATTCCGAGCCAATCATAGGAGTCTGAAATATATTACAGAATAAATAAGTTCTACAAACTTTATACTTATATAAACATACATTTTTTTAAACATATATATAATACATATCTCTAGGCATACCTAGAGACTATTTTCTATGGGGCCAATGCTACTTATGGCCAATGTACCCATCAGAGCTTTATTCTACTGAACTGGCTTGTACCAAAGGAACACATTAACTGATATGTATGTGTGATAGTAAAGTATCAATAAACTAATGCTGATTGCATTCATAATATCTATTCATTTGAACGTAAAAGGCAAATTAAATATTATTAGAAAATTACTTTTAACATTATAGGTTATTATTATTTAACGACGTATACTTTAATTAACTGAGGCTTAAGGTTATCCACATCCTTAACAGTACACATACAGAGACTACGCTATATTGAAGAGGAACGACCTACGTAAAGATGATTTCTGATTTTTGCCCCAGTCAACCTCACATTATAATTTTCTTGTTACACGAGTACTTAATGTAATATTTTTTTTTAAAACTAGACTTTTACACAAAACTTATATTACAACTTATATACTATTTATAATTAAAGTTATTAAATTGTAAATAAAAAACATCATTAAGGTACCCTGCAGGTAAGATACCCCAAAAGCTGGCTACATTGCCTCTCTGTATGACCAAACTTTATACGTTGACCAAGTTAGTAGCCAGCATTTTGGCCACCTAAATATTTAATTGTTTTTAAATTAAATGTTTTTTTTTATTATTACAATTAATAAACTTTACAAACGTTTATAACTAAAACTCAAACAAGCGTCGCCAAAAAAATTACAACGACATTTATAGCAAAGCAGATTAAGATATTTACCTAATTATACAATAATATTATTATAATAACTGGCATAAAATAGAAAATTACTTAAATAAGTAGGTAACGACGGTGTCTCAATAAACTTCGCATGCGCATAATTTCGATACAACTATTGTATTTTAAACATAAAATAGAATTGATGCCATCCAAACGCAAGATTTATTATCGCTATAAGTCAAATCATTACCTGCTGCATAGATTAGGGTTATTTATTGCCCTTCACCTATAACGAGACGGTGACGGCTTTATGGCGTAGTCCATGGTCCCAAAATTTTGATTCACTGCTTGCTGTCTTCTGTATTAATTTGCTCTTATTAGGGTCTTCTTATTGAGTTCTTTTTTATGAACTTTTATTTGTGTTCTATTTAATAAACTAATCAACTACTGCGAGCCTATTTTAATAACAACATTATTAATTTATTTAGGTGTTATCTTCCATTATCCTAGCCTATGACTACAAAAATTGTTTTAAGTTACTGTTATAAGTCCATTTTATTCTGTTTTCGCTTAATTGTCTCATTTCATGCTGTCGTCACCTATAATTATGTTGGCATTTAACATGTATTTTTCGCTTTTGTACGCACTATTGTAAATGAAACGATGTCCAACATGTTGGTGTTCCACAAAAAAAAATCATTAATAAACATACTTTGTAGCATACCTTATAATTAGTAAATAAGTTTCTTATTAAATATTGGGTTTAGGTTCTGTAAAGTTCTTCATTAGAAGGATTAATTTATCTACAAGAAAAGACTACACGTGATACAAGAATACGTGATACAAGAACATCAAAGTACGGAAAATTATTTCGCGATAAAATCTCCCAATCGTGGGCAACCATGAGTATTAATATTATAGAAACATCAATTACTAAAAGTACCGTATTTATATTCAGCGCACAATCAGGAATAGCCTTGATGTCGGGACGCAGGATTCAGGATGTCACTTTCGCAACATTTTAATTACGATAAACTTTCCATATTTAGCAATCGATAAAAAGGAGGCGGTTATAGTGATTTATAGCGCCCCTCGGCTTTCTGCCACGCTGACTACTGACTAGCGGCGAGGAAGGAATATGTCATCGGCAATCATGAACTTGTATCAGTGTACCCACCTAGGTGCCTACTATAGAGATTACAGATAGCACATTATACCATTCTTGCAAAGCGATGAAATATTAGAAGTTAGTACTGTATTTGCATACAGTATTTTCCTATCAGGTATCGCAAGTTGGTGCGAGAACTTTGTTTTTTTAGTCATGAGCAATATCAGACGAGTCTAGGTAATAATTAAGATTTAGATTAAGAATGCATCAATAAAGAGCAGTCATGCCTTAAAGAAGTGTTTTCAATTACCATTCGAGACCATCAGATTATAATTTTTAGTGATTACAAGTAAAATTCAAAGGCTGAGTTAGGTCAACTAAATTACAAGAACCAATTATTTACATAGGTCACTGCTAGGAGACTCACCGTTGTGCGGGGCGGCGTCGTGGGAATCGACGCTTTGCCGCTCAATGACAAAAGACTCGCTGCTCGCGGAATCATCGACCAGGGAACATATCTTACCGACCGTAAAACCTTAATATTAACCAATATTACATTAATATTAACGTTATTTTTGAGTTCATTTAAACAGTACAGAGTTGTTAAAATAGTGCTACACGTATTGAAGTTAGGCATATAATTCTACGAGAACTTTACCTTAATACTTACCTATAAATTTAAACATCGTAAGGTGACTTAAGAAATGGCAGTAAATTGCATAGTAGACACACCGAGCAAATAAATTAATATTAGATTTTATAGTCAGATAACTCTAATAATAAATTCAAACGAAGTCAATTTATTATGTAGGTATATGATAAAACTAAATTTCGTTTTTATCAAAGGACTTCGCGGTAAAAAAGTTTGTAATCCTTCTTATTCACGGACCGGAATTATTTCCATTCCTTGAGAGCTACATTACGAAATTTAGTAAGCAATCTATGAAATGGCCAATCAGTTTTAAAGTATGAATTACATTGGATTTTTTCTCGGTGTTGTATCGTTCAAAAATAGCGAATATCGACGCTGGCGTTAAGTGCTAGACGACAGTAAAATAAACAGATCGACCAGCTCAAGGGCAAGTTTCTTTATATCCTCTGAGGTAACTTTTAACCTCTTGCCAATATATTTTACGACTCATTACGATTTTCTATTTCATAATATTTTATCACTGAACTAACATTTTAGTGGTAAGCAAATGAAGCGAATATTATATTTTTTCCAGTTTTGTGATCGTTCATGTGAAAATTATCATGATGACAATTTAATTTATTGGAAAATGAAATTACTTATCATCCAAAAAACTTCAGCGACTTTATTCCGTAGGTTAACTTACCTATTACTTAAGTAAGTATCCTTACTTACTCTTTCATGGAAGAAGAGCTTACTGAAGACGACTTCAATTTGTGTGCTCCATAAGTTCAGCCATCATTGAAATCGCTCACGTAAAACATTAGAACATTTTTGTAATCAATAATAGGTTACGATTCAATTATGTGGTTCATTGATATTCATTCAGATGGAAATTGTTGTCTTAGATAACATTTTATACTTCGTTTAACCAATATTTATTTTTCATAAATAAGAATGATAGAACCAAACTTTGCCTGAAGTCTCGATTGTTACAAATATTATTCTAAAAGTTCCTTCCTTTTAATAGAGCCGCTATTACTAGAATACCAGTGTTATTCTTTGTTTCGTATTTAGTTTTCTTCTTAATATTGAGTCGAAGTGTAACAGAAAAAGCAATTAGGAAAGTAAATTGCCTGTTTCAATAAAAGATTTTGTTTTACAAACAAAATATATTAATAACTCACGACGCGCGAGTACTTATAAACGATCTGGGGTTAATCACAGGTTAAATTTAGATTTACTAAAAAGTTTTACAAAATTAAGTACCTACTACACCTACCACCTACTCACCGTACCTACCTTATTAAATATTGCAGCACCTTATTTAACACAAATCTTATTAAATGTTTATTGTACTAATGAAATAATACCTGATTGTATGTCCAATAAAGAATAAGAAATAAAGAATAATATGAACATGAACATAAACAACCAAAATCATTACCATTTTCGAATGTCTCTTTCGGGTATTTTTTTTTATTACCGAATAGGCCAACATGCTTGACCGCAGTCTCATCTGATAGTAAGTGACGACGTGGTCGACGATAGTGCGTGCCTAGATACCTATTCACTCTTGACTTGAAGACCTCCAGGTTGTACTTTTCGGGAAACAATGACGCTGGTTAGAACTGCGCAAGTTAGAAGTATATGGAATTCATGGGAATGCCCTGAACCTGGTGGAATCATACTTGTCTAGTAGGCAGCAGAAGGTTAGCATCAATGGTATCACATCTGCTAGTTCTCCTGTCAAGATGGGTGTCCCACAGGGATCAATTTTGGGTCCTTTCCTGTTTTTGGCATATATTAACGATTTGCCTTACATGGTCCACGGTCTAGCAGATATATTTCTATTTGCTGATGATACTTCATTGATTTTTAAAGTTGATAGGAAGGATACTTCACTAGTACATGTTAATAATACTTTAGCAAGTATATCCAGATGGTTCACAGCAAACAATCCGTTATTGAATGCGAAAAAGACTAAATGTTTGAAATTTTCGTTGCCTAACGTCAGAAGTATAGAACCAATCATAGTTCTTGACGGTGAAAGACTCAATATTGACAATGCAACTTTGTTCCTTGGCATAAATATAGACTCTAAACTGCAATGGACCACTCATATCACCGAGCTCTCAGGGAAACTAAGCTCTGCAGCTTACGCGGTTTATAAAATTAGGCAACTAACAGATATAGCCACGGCGAGATTAGTGTACTTTGTATATTTCCATAGCTTGATGTCTTATGGGATTCTGTTGTGGGGGTCAGCCGCAGATATAGAAACTATCTTTATACTACAAAAACGTGCGATTCGTGCCATCTATGAGATGCGTCCACGCGAATCCCTGAAGGAATTATTTATAGAAATAAACATTCTGACCCTACCATCCTTATACATTTATGAGAGCATCATGTATGTGCGTAAAAATTTACATAAATTAAAATTAAATAGTGACCTTCATAATTTTAATACTAGGCATAAAGACAAAATAGCTGTACCTAGCTTTAGATTATCTAAAAAAAAAGACATTTTTAGGCAATAGTGTACGTTTCTATAATAAAATCCCAAAAGAGATAACTGGGCTCTCAGAGGGTAAATTCAAAACCTATATAAAATCTAATTTACTAAAGAAGGCTTATTATAAAGACAACCAGTACATAGAGGACAAAGATGCCTGGAAACTTCTGCATAGCCGCCTCGCGGCACCTTCAGAGAAAACGAATGTAACCAAACCAAATATTGTGAAACTATCTGTTGAAAAAATGAAGCCCTACAAGTTTCTTGTGCGTTCTTCTTGTAGAGGTATCTTTCCGAACGCACGGTAGACTCAGTACTGTTAATATTCATTGACGTGCAAAAGTGTCAGATTATGACCTATTTGAATAAATCTGTTTGAGTTTGAGTTTGAGTCTGGCAAGGTGTTCCATGTCTTCGCAGTTCGCAGTAAGTACAGTTACGAATATACCGTAATGCCAGGAGTATTATATCCTAAGTTAATGTCCTCATAACTCTACAGAGAAAATCTCGTAATAAGAACGCAGATCATCCTTCGATTTCAAAGTATACAAGTTTTCAACGCAGAGTCGCAGAATCGCTATTTCACGGTCGTACTTTCCCTGATTAAGTATGCATTGTATGCAAATATAAGTGCATCTAAATTCAACATTGCGTAAACGCAGTGTGCACCATTACCACTTGTTGTGTCTAATTAAAGGATCATGATTGCTCAGTATGTGTGCTAGATCTCTTACCAATAATAAATTAAATATTCACAAATTATTATTCGCTTACCTACAAACTGTGAACTGAACTGTGCCCGGTAGATGACAAGAAGCTCGCTCCCTATTACGTGGGACGAATAACATACTGGGTGTACATATCGGACTGACTCCTGGGTATAAAGTACCTTCGAGAAAAAGGCGTGATTGTATGTTACCTACAAAAAAGGATTTGTCCTGAATTATCGACTGATTGCCAGACACTGCGAAACCGTATGTGTAATACTTAAATATAGGTAATACTTATTACTTAATATAGCAAAACTGCTACATTATACGTAGGTAGTTTCCACTAAGAGGTGTAACTACTTCTTTATATCTGTATTCCTGTCCCGTCTTCTTGATGAGACTAGAGACGAAAAGTCTCTGGCGGATAACATACCTATTCATCACTTTCAATCACGATCAAACTGCAAATATTTAGCACTCGTATGTATGCAAATCTCGAACGTCCATTAAAGGTTATCGAAGTTTAAATCAGTTCTAAAAATTTGACTATAAAAAATAATCATCGAGGCGCTGCGGAAATTGAGATCATGACCTCTTGATTTGCCATATCGTATCACTATAATTTATTTTGTTATATTGCAACATTAAACTTCGCAAATGAATGAATATGCCTACCTAAATTGCGCAGCGTTATGATGTCTTTAAAATAACAATACTTAGGATGAGTTACACAAACTAAGTTCAACAATAACCTGCAGTGCTTGATCTTTTGTTAGACCAATATTTTTCGATGCAGCATAATAAATAACTAATATAAAGATGCTAAAAATAACGTGACTCGCGTCTTTTTGCCATTAGAAATTCGATAATAATCAATTTCAAAATAATAAAATAAGAAAATAATAAATTCGAAAATTAACAATTCGATAATAGTAAATTCAATCATTACAATTTCAAAAATAATAAATTCGAAAATTAAAAATTCGAAAATAATAAATTCAAATATAAAAAAATTCAAAAATTTATATATTTATAATATTATCGCCACCTTATTCCCAAGTGGGAAGTTCGGAAGTGCGGGTGCCCCGCCGCGACCAACAATTTGCGCGACCCAAATGCGTATTTCCGCATTAGGACCCCGATGTGAAGGACAAAAGACAACGCTGACGTCATCGATGACGACTAGAGCAGTAGAGTCCCACTAACTTATCAGTTCGCGTCGCTAGTGGAAAATTTGGTTATGAAGCTCTCCAAAATGACTGCTGAGAGGATTTTGTTCTAATTTTGACGACATGAGGAGCAAGTTGATGGTAGGTTATACTACTGCTATAGTTGTGACTCCAGGTGTGTGACTCTGACGAAAAATCTGAAGGCTGTCCAAGCTACTGAGTCCATCGGAACACTTCGGATTGTTCGTGTTCATCCTATTAGCTATAATATTCTAAACTCATCCCAAGCGGTAAATTCCTATCATAACTCACATTGCACTATATATTATCTTGTCTCATCCTAAGAAACTTTGTCGAACAACTCGTCGAACAACAAACTACGTTGAATTGTGTTGATTTTTGTACACATATCTGTGGCACTGTTCTCAACTCTACCAGTAGGTACTAATTTTCTTGTGCGTTCTTCTTGTAAAGGTATCTTTCCGAATGCACGATAGACTCATTACTGATTATCTTCATTGACGTACAAAAGTATCAGATTGTGACCTATTTGAATAAATCTTTTTTACTTTGACTTTGACTTTGCCTATAATTTAATACCTACTTTAAAAAAGTATGGTATGAGTAAACAAAGCGAGAGGTCTTCAGAAGCGAGCGGATCAGGCAAAAACTGTTATTGTAGTTTTTCATGAGAATTTTTTTTAGTAACAGCTGGGAGCATGGATTTGTGTTCGGTTAATGGCAATAGGCTCGCCCCCATTATTACATAGGACTTAAAAAATCTGGCGACGTGTGGGTGTACCTTATACAATACCTTATACTGAGTTCTGGGTACGCCTCTACTTACCCCTTCGGAAAAAGGCGTAATGTTATGTTATATTTGAGTCTTTCCTGAAAAATGGGTAATAATACTGAACAGTATTCTGTTGTTCAGTGCCAAATGGCGCTCCGTCACCCTAGTCACTATTATTTGACAACTTAAATGTTAAACAAGTTCATTATTATATTTTCTTACCAATAAGTATAATGTATTTCCTTCCCTGCATGGTTTCCTGGAAGAGATCGCTCTGAGCAATAAGGCCGCCAGTTATTACTTCATTTTAGTTTTAAGTTTTTCTTTGTTTATTTTCTGTTATATTGTGGTAGCAATAAAGAGTTTTCATTCATTTATTCATTCAATCATAAGATAAGTATTTACTGTATTCATTTATAGGGTTTAAACGGCCAATAAAGAGGAAAGATAATATCCTACACAATCCGCAATATTGGCACGTAACTGCAGAAATCTCTGCGGCGCAAGCGCGGCGTCTATGTGCCATTCTGTGAATCTTTACACGTCGACACTTTCTCTAAGGTGTGAAAGGAAAGCCCTTCCTTGCAGTAATAAACAACAATGTTCTTTTGTACTAGTCGCAAGTCCATAAATAAAGGCACTGCAGTATTTCACTGTACGCCGCTTTTCTAAAGCTTGTAAGGCGTTATAATGATTTTACTCGTACTAACCATTTTATGAAACTGTCTCTATGTAGAGTTGTTGCACGTTGATAGTTATTATCACCGTGGTTAAATTGCAAACATTAAAATATTTACTTTACAGTAATCTAAAATAATAAGTTCTTATCAGTATAATATTAGGTATATTGTCTAAGATGGATTTTACCATTAAATAGCTAACGACACACAATCACGCCTTTTGCCCGAAGGGGTAGTAGAGGTGTTTTTTTTTTTTTTTTTTTTTTTTTATGATAGTGAGTGACAAGACGAGCTCATCAGGTGCCTGATGGTAAGCATCATGATTGCCCATATCAGACACAGTGACACCCAGAACTCAGTCCTATAGTAGGTACACCCACATTTCGCCAGTATGTTATTGGGGCTCCTACGCCAACCGAGGCCGCCTCAAACTAATCCCGCGGGATCAACTGTCCTACTCATTAATTTTGGTCCCATGTAATAGGGGGCGAGCCTATTGCCAACTACCGGGCACAGTTCCAGACTCCAGGCAGTTATTGAGATAATTCCTTATGGAAAAATACAATATTCAACACCGGCTGACCTGTAATAGGTAATCCTGATCGAAACCAATCGAAACCTAAACTTCATGAGGTTCCGGTTTCGATCCTCAGTATTACGCCACCGAGGCAGTCTACCAAATAAGTAAGTAAATATATTTTTTTTATGATAGTGAGTAACAAGACGAGCAAATCAGGTGCCGGATGGTAAGCATCATGATTGCCCATATCACGCACAGTGCCACCCAGTGTTTTCATATTCAAAATTCTGCGTGGCACTACACTGCGCCTGTCACCCCAAGATATTAGTTGTTGAAACTCGTCATGCCCTTCAGACCGGAACACAGTAATGTTTGCACATTACTGCTTGGCGGATGAATAACTGGCAAAGGTGTGGTACTTCCCCAGGCAGCCCCCAGCAAAAGCCTACCACTACAAGAATTATTGTAGCTATCTCATTGAAATTCTATACTTATAGTAAGCTATAGGTACTTATATTTTCTCTACTTACTTACTTATATTGATTCTTAAAGTGATTTTAAAACGATTGATTAGTACCTATCTAATATATACGTAGGTAAATTGTTATGATTAGAAACTGAGTTTACGACGTGCTCTGTGTAATATAACAAGGCTAATAAGAATAGACTATCTAAAGTCGATTCTTATTAGTAACGCCTCAATGAGATTGGTTAATGATTAACATTCTAACGTAAATTATAATTAGCTTCAATAAAATAGCATCCAGTTTATCCGATATAATACGAGCCTCATTAAGATAATTCGCAACAGTTGGCGATAATCAAAGATGTTTTATTGAAACATAAACCTGAAACAAACGATTTGGCTAACCGTAATTGCCTTTGTGTTGCATTTTATCGTAATGCAATATTGATGCCGTTAGTACAGAGTACAGTCATACTTGAAAATAGAGGTGGAATTAAGATCGGCGGATCAAAAACCGCGTCGACCTTCGCGGAAGATTTATTTAAAACCAACACACTTGTTCTGAAGATTGAGCATTTTACGGGCCGATGGAATAATAAAAAGTGGCTCATTTGGACACGAATCTGGTGTTTATTATATAGGACAAATGTGACCCGCCGGCCGTAACCTAACACCGCGCCGCCTGTATACCGACACCACTCCTCTTGTTTGATCTACTGAGAGCTTTTTAAACTTTTTATGTTTTAGTTTAGTGCGTTTTAGGCGCCTTTATTGCTGAGTAAACATTTCAGGATTATCCCAAGCTGCCACAATGAGGAGACACGCGCTTAACTTTAAGCTTTGACACTTTAAGTTTGGAAATAATATTGTCTCATAAATGACGTTACGCTTTGAAGAGTTTCTACCATTCTATTATGTTACTATTATTCTATTAT
Source organism: Hemistola chrysoprasaria (assembly GCA_947063395.1). NCBI lineage: Eukaryota > Metazoa > Arthropoda > Insecta > Lepidoptera > Geometridae > Hemistola > Hemistola chrysoprasaria. The sequence continues at coordinate 6,058,863 of OX346712.1, read as the reverse complement.
GTACCTATACATAGATAGGATGACTGATGTTTCGGGGAAGAGCCCAAAGAATGTTTAGTTGTAAAGCTTTGACCACCTTGTGGACCGACGAAACATTCAGCCTTCAAGCAGATTAGGTAAATAGGCAGAACTTTGAACACGTTATGCAGGAAGAACAATTACCAAAATAAAAATAGGTTTTTGAGAAAGTCTTAAGCGTTAACTACAAAATTAATCAGTACATATAAAATATACCTATAAGTAGGTATATAAGGTAAATACACAATACATATAGTTATAGTATAGTAACTATTTATGTGAAATAAACAAACAAACAAACAAACAATTATAATTAAGATAAATATTTTGAGTAAAAGTCGACGATTTACACCAAGCAACCTTGATATCACAAATGGTTCTCTCTCGAAGATCGCTGTGACGGGCGTTAAGCGGTCGGATTTTTAAATAAACATTTTTAATGATCTGCCCGCGCCCGTACCAGGTGCACCCATACGGTTCTCCTTCCCCTCTTCATGCCCCATCTTACCCCGTCCTACCCTAAACGTACTATTCTTTTGTTCCTAAAACAGTAACCCATTTTGTAGGAAGTTGAGCAGTGAGCCCTCTCCTTGATAGACGTTGATAGAAAGCCGAAAGGAAGGAAACCCAATGCTGGTCAGGATTTCCGGAACCTTTCATAAAGCCGGCTTTATTGAAGTGCACCAAACATTTGTGATATTAATTACACAAAGCTAAGTAATAAACAAACACAATCAGAGCACAAAGAGACGTTGAATAGGATACGTGTAAAAAAGTTGTAACAAATTGCTTACGAGCTTACGATAACTTGTCTCAATTTAAAACGTTTGTTCTCTGCGAACGAACTACGGATAAGATTTTGTAGGCGTGGGATACTATTATTTCTTCTGTGAGTTGTGGGGTGATGTAAGGCACCTAATGCTTTCAATATTATGTCTTATTGTTTTGCCATCAACTGGGCAGGTTGAAAACGTGTCATGTCTCAGGGCAACACGCCGACTGTTATTTATGTAGCAATTTGTTAGCGAAAATGTCACGTGGGTGCTACGAGCTACGAATACAAGCGAACCAAAGCCAGCTCATGATTGACGATACAGAACAGACCTATTGGAAATTAATTTTGATTGTTTTGCATTTACTTACCTACTTTGGTTTGTATTTTTATCTTTGTTAGACATAGGTGTGCCCTAAATGTTTTATTGGATATTATGTATTGATATAAGATTTTATCTAATATAGGTAAAGGCGCAGAATATACTTAAGGGAATATATTATAGTTAATAAATTGTTCATTTTAAAAAGAAATTGCATATAATACATGAAGCTACCTGTTCTCATTTTTTTATTTAATAAAAAATTACAATGAATAATTTATTTTAATTTATTACCACAGTTGTGTTCTGTTGTAGTGATAAATAGATATGAGGTAGTCCAATTGCAGAGATTAGTGTTCTGAAGCACACGGGATCGTACTTTGTAGATCTGCTTACTTTGTCATTAATATATTGCCGTAGCTGCGGTCATAGATACGTTAATCTTGTGTTGAATATGATTGTCTTGTATCTAACCTAACCTAACCTAACCTAACTACTATCTAATTAAAGAAAACCACATTACATTCATAGTATTATATTATTATTATAAAATACTTAGGTTGAGGTTGCACCAGCTAACTTTAATAATACATATAAAATTAAAGCATAACCGACCCTCATATTTCTAGTTAAGTACACCAATATAACGCGGGGCACTATTTAAGTAACTGTTTTTAATTAACGTTACCGTGAACGCGTGATACTGGTTATAATCAGAGTTATCAGGGTCGGTTACGCTTAAGTTGACGTTAAAGTTTGCTGGTGGAACTCAGTCTAAGTATTTAATCATCCTACTGTCTATTCTACTTCTCCTTCCTACTTATAATCCTTCTATGTTCTGCTTCCTACTATACTTTTCTACTATCCTTATCCTTTGCGTAATCCTTTGCCTAAGCGTAAGTTTGTGAGGATGGATGGATGGTTTGTTACTCATTCACGCTATAGTTACTGAACCTAATAAGTAGGCTGAAATTCGGTATGTACATAGTTTAGACCCTGGAATAACACATAGGGTACTTTGTATCCCGATATTCCCACGGGAACGATGACTACGTGGGTGAACCCGCGGGGCACAGCTAGTAATAATATAAATATGAAAGTTTGTGTGGATGGATGGATGGATGGATGTTTGTTACTATTTCACGCCAAAACTACTGAACCAATTGGGCTGAAATTCGGTATGTATATATTTTAGAACAGAAGTAGTTTTTGGTAAGGATGACTACGTGGGTGAAACCGCATGGCACAGCTAGTTATAAAATTAAGCAATGCCTTACAGTTTAAAAATGTCAGTAGTGAAACTACTTAAAAACAGAAGATGAATATCCAAAAATGCGATATAAAGAGCTTTTCATTGTAATAACCGCGGTTATGACCTTCTAACGATTAGTGAAGTTGTTATGTGGTGTTAATCCAGTCTTTGTCAAAACAGTCCCACGACTAAAATAAACAATCGCCAGTTGAATATTCTCACGAACACGGAAAAGTTTTGGTAAAAGCTCGATTTTACTGACATATTTGGATATAAAAGCGATAACGACTATATAACATTAATGAGTATTCGGGTATGGTATATTTTTATGCAAAACGAAAAATCATTCTATTGTCACCCATAAATTAGTACCATGTCTCAATAAATATGTAAATTCATCTCCCAACTCTAAACTACAATCTCATATTGAGATATCTATTCCATCTCTACACCAGTACATACAGGAAAATTGATTACCTATTGAATATTGATTACCAATAATAGCATCTGTAACTGTAAGCAGATAGTGCTTGCTCTTCGATTGTGCAATACGGCCGCGATCTGAGTATACAAGTATCATTACAGGCCCTTTTATAAAACTCATATGCGATCGTAAATACTTATCATACTCAAATGCAGTCGAATAGTACCTACTTACACAGTCTAAATATATTTGAGGAACAGAGGCACATTATTAACGCTTGTGAAAGAGGAGACTCTGGGAACTTCTGTTATTCTAACCGAGTTTCCAAAGAGGTTTCTAACTCCGCAGTTAAATCATGTTTTTCTTTGTAAAATCTTAGCGTTTAAATAGTGAAATGTTAGTTTGAATACAGATTAGATGGAGGGCTTGTCACTGCTGAGGCAGGCAAAGCGAATCGCTGAAATCTGTAGAGGTGAAACATTCATACTTTTCTATTAGACACGATTGCTACACCTTATATGTAGAGTATACTCAACATGACACATTTTGTTGTAGCACAACGCACATACACTAATGGATGCACAAAGTTCAATGATTATTAGAACTGACAACACCAAGTGGGCCAAGCACGTGTAGGAAATAATCAAACTGCCCTACCTATTTTCCCCGAGGATTGAATTTGTTATAAATATAACGGGTACATAGAACTGAGACAATAGAACTACAATGGTTAAAAAATTATCGATCTCATCTACACGCTCATCATTTTCATCAATCAAACTGTAGGCACTAAGCACTACATTAAAATGTAATTAACCTAAGAATAACCTTATCGGGAAGTTTTATTGAAATTTTGCGTAGATATACTTAGGTACATATTCTAGGTGAACATATAGATGTGGGATAAGGGTCCGTCGTAAGAAAAAGACCGGGTTGACAAACACGATTTGCGTATATATTTATGATCTTTTAACTCACAAAATTAATTATTAAATTTATTACAAACACTCGAATAAAATCCTACATTATTATTATTATTATTATTATTATTATTATTATTATTATTATTATTATTATTATTATTATTATTAAAGCCTTTATTGCCAACATTAACATTAAACTTAATCTAATATTCCGTTACAATATATTAGTGATAATAAATAATTTTCTAACACAGCTTCAAGGTAGCTAGCTAGGTGACACCGTCATGGTCATTGGCTTGCTTTCCAGCATAGGCCTCCCCAAGAGATTTCCATATCGGTCTATTGTCAGTCTTTCTTTTCCATAAATTTCCAGCTATTCTTATAATATCATCTTCCCATCGTCTCTTCTGTCTTCCTTTTTTTCTTTTGTTGTATCTCGGGCACCAGTCCGAGATATTCTTTGCCCATTTGTCTTTTTTGTCTCTTATTAGATGACCGGCCCATTTCCATTTTAAGGTTTTTATACGATAAGTTACATCCATAAGTTTTGTCTGATCTCTAATGTTTTCCAAGCTGACTTTGTCTTTAAGTTTTATATTGAGCATGCTGCGTTCCATGTTGTGCTGACATACTTCTAGCTTTTTGATGTCTCTTTGTGTTAAACTCCATGTCTGACATCCATATGATAGAGATGGTAAAATGCATGAATTGAATACCATAAATCTATCCTACATAGATACTTATTAATATAGAATATAAAATATTAACAAGAAATTATCCAATACGTATTGTCCACTTAATTGGGTTAAGTTAACTATGGTTTACGTAAGCATATTTGTTTAGGTGCTTCAAAACACTTGAAATTTGTCAACTCAGTTTAAATCCGTATCATTTCCAATCGAACGGGCGATACTGCAATCGACACGTATGAAAACGTTCGAGAGAGATAGTTTTGATTGTTGGTACAAGTAGAAATAATCAACTAGACGATGTGCAGGACCTATATAAACCCGGAAAACGGACGTGCTCGGGTCCGTGTCGATGATTGAAATTAGCTCTTCAAATCAGAACCGGTGCGTCTTTGTATTGGTGTGGGCTGTGACTGATTGAATATAGGTATTTCCTATATAGGGCTCTCACATGGGTAAAACTTTGTACGGAAATCTACCGAACGGTTAACCGATTCATGCTGGGCTATGAATTTTCAAAGTGATAACCCTGGCGAATTTATAGCCGATATAAATTAATTAAGCAGATTGGATATTAAATACTATTGAGATTATTCTGTAGTTTCCAGCAGCAACAAACATTGATAAGTTATAAAATGATATTAATTTTATCGTGGCTCAGGCCACGGCAGAGTGCGCCACTCTCACGATAACGTGGCCAAAATAACTCCACGTTGAGCATCTCAAACGTCCGACCGATATCGTTGCACTCCCAACTCCCAAACCCTGTTGTATTTTAATTTTATTACAAGAAATACTTGACTATCTACTACAACTCGTAACATACAAACTCACGTAAATCATAACAGGACTTGATCCTCTATATTATATGTATATGGCTAGCATTCGCCAGTACATATTATATAGATATCTATTAAGTTACCTGTTACTTACTACATAGATTTAATAGGACACGACACCTCTTTTAACATAATATAAAAAATTAAATTAATTTATCAAATCGATGTGTTTGATGTTCTTTTGTTTCCTCCGAATAAGATTTACCTACCTATTCGAAAAAATATCATGATATTATTAAGATGGAGTAAACTGTCCGTGTTATTTTATTTTCTTTTATATAAAGTCTTCGTCTCTTAGTAGCGAGTAAAATTAGGATTTGAATCGTTCACTAAATTAAACAATAAGGACATCGTTTACCTACTTTATAAAGTAATAAGTAAACTGTAATTACTTTATAAATCTTAAAATATCATGATATATATTTATCGAATTAATTATTAATGTTCGGGGGAAGTAAGAAAATTAGAAACATCGATTTGGCAATGTTTTAGGATTGTATCATTCTAAAAGATGACATAATATATCTTCAAAAAGAGTAAGCAAATCTGCTATCATATAAAATAATTGAGATAAGGCAAGTAGGTAATTACTGTCGTGCCTTTATTTCAATTTGTAAATCAATCAATATATCTCGATGGTAATCACTGGCGTTATGCATTCTGTGTTCGATTAATTAACGTGAAAACGTATGTAATTTGTTTTAATTCTCTCCTCGTAAGCTGTTTGAAATGGATAACCAGTCGTTAGAAGCGACGTTTATAGCTTTAGTCCTCGCATACCACTCTTGTGTACTTAATTGGCGAAACAGTACAAAGCACAATAAAGTAAGTACTTAAGTCAGTGAAATCACGAACTTGTCCCTATCCCTATTTACCTACTAACGTAGTAGGTATATGATCCAATTTATATGTTAATCTTTATCGATTTAATTACAAATCGTTGAGCTATAGAAGTGATCTACTACGAGTACTTATATAGGTACGTTATTTATAGCAATGCGTTTGTATCCTGTACCGCATTCTCCACATTTTGTTCCGAACAATAGGTAAATAGATACTTATCATTATCTGGGTATATATATATCTAGCTATCGGAATGACCACTTTACAAAATGACATTATTATCTTATAATATCTGGATAAAAAGTCATTGTTACGGAAAATCATTATTATTTTTGTTCTCACAAGTGACGACATAATTGGAAAATTAAATTAGTACGTCTATAGTTGTCATGCAGAATCGCTGCATAGTAGCTGCTCTATAGAGATACTAATTACACAAAACATACATTCACGCCTTTTTCCCGAAGGGGTAGGCAGAGGTGTACCCAGGACTCAGTATAGTAGATACACCCACATTTCGCCAGTATGTTATACGAGTAGGTCCCATGTAATAGGGGGCGAGCCTATTGCCATCTACCGGGCACAGTTCCAGACTCCAGGCAGTTATTGATATAATTCCTAATGGAAAAATCCAATATTTAACACTGCCTGACCTGGGAATCGAACCCGGGACCTCTTGATTGGCAGTCGAGCATGCGCCCTCTACGCCACCGAGGCAGTCTATACTAATTACACATTTAGGTATATTTATAGCAACAGATGACTTATAAATAATATTCTGTTACATATCTCCCTATTTACTTTGTAACATGTTTGTAACTGTGAAACTGAGAAACAACAACAACATACAAATAAACACGTACAAAAACTTTTGCAATAGGAATAGTAAGTGGAATAGTAACCTACTAGATAACTAACCTATCCAGACTCAGTATTGCATCGTAATATCTTATTCCTATTGGGATAAAAAATCCGACACAGTAAGCGCGTTATCAATCTCAACTTTCCCATCATATTTCCCTTGTATTCCTACGTTAGAACTATTATTTATTCCACATAATGCAGATCACAGAGCAATCACAGAGACCTGTCAAATTATGATTTTGATTAATTAGCCCATTGTGGATCCTATTTATACTTGACAATCATAATAAGCTTAAATAACTTAGCTTTAACAAATAGCAACGTTTAGCGTTAAGTACTTAACAATAATTATCAATGATTAATGGAAGAGGTTCTTACAAAATAACCTAATTTTAACATCAATAGCTTTATTATTAAGATTAGCAAAGTATTATTATAAAAAATATAGATTATAAAAATAAGTAAGGTACCTGTAAACTAATATCTTATGGTATGATCCATAATGTTAACGCAAAGTTTTATTTTGCGATAAGTCTAAGAATGTTTTTTTTGTTTTGCCTAATAAATTATCTTCTAATTTGTTTCAGAAGCGAGATTATGCCGAGAAGCTTGCGAGGGTGGCTCGGGAAGAGGCCCGGCCGGAGCAAACAGAGCAGAGACCAAGTAGGACTCTATTATATTTTATTCCTTATCTAATACCACACACGTACCGTTGTTTTAAGCGATAAAACTGTTTGTGGTGGCTAATCTATAAAAGTATATGATTATATTATGTTATTCGATAAAGGCTGCAGTGCCTGTAGCGTAGTTTGCCTAGCCGTTCTTGAATTACCACTAAGATAAACAAGATCCAACGATCTCTACTTGGATAGGTGAACAATTGTGTGGTATACCTAGTCTGTACTGGTCTGGAGAGACGTACGAGTACCGTACGTGCTTTGAAAGGCACGTGAAGCCATTGATCCCGGCTGTCGTCTCAAACTGAAGTTGTTAGGTCACATCAGAAGACAGCATCAGGCTGATATGCTGGTTACTGGTTGCTCATGCAATGATGTATACATAATATATAATTTTCAGCGAAATACTTCCAAGGGCCATGTGAGAATCTATCATGTGGACAGGAGGCGGCTTGCATGCCCTACAACGACACCGTACATTATTGTAGGTGTACATCAAACGGATTGCCTGCAACAGAGGATTTTAAATGCCCACGAAGTACTGGTAAGTAACGTTGGGATTTTTTTATAACACATTGCTCATCCAACCGGAGTGATATCTACGGAGAATGCCTAATATTCTCCATCAAAGTCGTGATATACAGGTATCGTAGATACACCGACCAACAACTAAGATGCCCCTCCCCCCTCTTTTTTCTACTTCTTTTTTTATAATATTGAGTGACAAGACGAGCATCATGTTTGCCCATATCAGACACAGTGCCACCCAGTTTTATAATATTCAAAATTCTGCCCGGCACTGTACTGCGCCTGTCACTCTGAGTTATTATTTGTTGAAACTCGGTATGCCCAGTAATTTCGCTGGTAAGATTGCCCTTCAGACCGGAACACAGTAATGTTTGCACATTACTGCTTGGCGGATGAATAACTGGCAAAGGTGTGGTACTTCCCCAGGCGGCCCCCTGCAAAAGAGGCCTACCAGTACAATCACTAAAATAATACTAAATACTAACAGTCATTGTCTATCTGTAACATATTCATTGAGACGATTCTAATGAGCCCAAGTCTAAACACGATATTTTACACTGGATCAATATCTGAGGATAAGTGTATATACAATAATATACAATGCTGACGCATCCGGTTAAGATTCCCAAGCCATTACAAAATTTTTGAAATGATAGCATACCAAATTACAAATCGATCATACCACTGGATGATGATCATCACCTTACAGATGCTAGAAAGGAACTGCAGATAATCTTCAAATGAACAGATTTTCATGAGGGATATAGAAGTCTTTCGAACATGTTTACAACTTTGTGACAAATCAGCAATAGTTTCACGCAGATGGATTTCTCAGATGCAAATTCTGGAACGGTTGACAATATTTTAAATAAAACTCCTGTTTCTCCATTCCAGTACCAGTTACACCGAAGCCGATTCATAATGTGATCCCACCACGGACGTCGAACACCTCGGCCGACGGCAGATATGCGCCGTCACCGCCCACGGTCCAGGTACCCATCGCCAATCCATCTTAATTAATGCCCCTGTACTTATTATACTCGTTTCTGTGTCGCTCTACATCTGTTTAAATGCCTATTACACTATATTGAATCGGGCCTCTAATTAACGGCGGTGGATTATTTACTGCCTTACTGTTATTTGCCACACTTATTTAGGGTTAGGGACCCTGATTCAGTGTAGTGTAATAGGCCTTTGACTTTTATCTATTTAACCGATCTTGGTGAACATAATATATAAAGTCAGTGCTTTTCCATTGAAGGGAAGTATTTCTTTTGTAGGATGCTGATTAATATTCATAATGAAATAAATAGGTTCGAGAGAACGTCAATGCTGATAGGGAATTAATTAAATTAGGATTCAGAGTGCGTAGTGTTACTTCGTGATTGGAAAGTTTCGGGTAATATATAAGGATATGTATAATAAGTATATTTTCTACTTATTAATTACGAGAGAGCGCCCAAAATAGTATTTAAGTATTATAATACTAGCTCTGTCCCGCAGTGGTTTCTTCCGTTGAAAAGTGGGTACACTATACATAAATTTATTTATTTAAATAATTAATTAGACGGCTATATGGCCAATTACACTAATCAATCAAGAATAAAACATTTTATTATACCAATTTTTTGTCTAATCGGTTCAGTAGTTCTGACGGAAAGAGCTTACAATAAATGTACACACAGAAATAATTAAAATACACGCTTACAAACTTTCGCATCTTATATAAGTATAAAAATTAAGGTCCTATCTGTTTGACACTCTCGCATCAAAATTCAGCCCTAAACCATCTAGAAACACAGAATAAATAATAGTACTAACGTAATAATAATAATATGGGACAACGTTCCACACACGGTCATCTAGTCCCAAACTAGGCTATAAGCCTGTACTATGGTAACCAGATGACTGATATACATACTTATATAAGCTTATAACACCCAGACACAGATCAAACAGACATGTTCATGTACACAAATGTTTGACCTGGCCGGGGATCGAACCCGGGGCCTGCGGCACAGAAAGCAGAGTTACCACCGTCTGAGCCAACGAGGCTGTCAAACGTACTGGAGAGCAGAAATTTTACACTACGTACAAAGGTTTTCAATATCATTTAGACAAGGAATAAGAATGGGTTTCTTGCAATTCCCACGGTAACCAATTTGCGAGAATTACGCTAGGAATAAAAAAATAGTGGAAAGGGTTGTTACTTCGTCACAAAGTTCGCCACACAAAACAAATACTGTCCTACTGAACTTCGAAGTATATAAATATGTGTTGTCTCGCCACAGTCCTATTTTTGTATTGTTATATCACCAAAGGTTTTTTTCAACTATTGTTATTCTTTATGTAGGTTACATTGCCAAATAAAAAATTAGGCTGGTAATTGTAATTATTTTTGGTAACAGGGTTCAAGTGGTGAAATCATCGCGGAAGCCACAGCAGGAACAGACACTCATATACTCGGTGTAGAGGACAACACGGGGCTGGTGCTTGTAGCATTAGCTGGAGGAGTAGCTTTACTATTCATAGTTGTATCTGCTATCATCTGGTACCTTAGGAGACGAATCTGCCATGTTGATGGTAAAACACAACCGGTAAGCTGTTTTATAGTGTTTGATATAATTAAAATCCTTCGCACACGACGCGACGTAGCGCAGCGAAGCTCAAACCTATACCTTTTGGCACTTTGGTATTCCATAAACATACAATCACGCTTTTTTCCGAAGGGGTAGGCAGAGGTGTACCCAGGACTCCGTCCTATAACACTCACATTTCGCCAGTATGGTATTGGTCATGTATTAGGGGGCGAGCTTATTGCCATCTACCGGGCGCAGTACTAGATTCCAGGCAGCTATGGAGATAATTCCTAATAGAAAAGTCCAATATTTAACACTGCCTGACCTGGGCATCGAACCCGGGACCTCGATGATCGGTAGTCGAGCTTGCGCCCACTACGCTACCGAGGCAGTCGTTGGTATTGACACGTCAATATACACAACAATAGAGACAACTGGGGAGTGTAGTGTGTAGGCTAGGACGATTCGTTCAAGTGTGTAGGTACCTATATCTAGACCGCTTAACTGAGTCCTCTAGTAGGTATTTTAGTTGATGTGATTTAGTTTAGTTACCATAATTAACATTTATATCTCTCATATTCGGTAAGTAGGTCCTTATTACCCCCAAATGGGGCTTGTAAGTGACCAATTAGCGCTCTAGGGTAATAATGTAGCTAGAAAAGCCCTAGGGCGGTAAGTAATTAAAAAAAAACTTCACTCTTTCAAAAAGTTTGCGTACATCTAACCATCATACTGGCAATAGACATCATGCATTCAGGCCAATGACAAAAGAGGTCGCTTCGCTATTCCTTGTCTTCGTATGAGTATAATAGTCATCAATTTTAAATATCGAACTACGAAGCTCAATTTCGTTCTTGAAAAAAATAATTTAAAAAAGAGATGAAAAAAGGCGGGAATAGAAAAATGTTTTATTCTTGTAATGCCGGTGTTTTTCTACTTACCTCACAATCGAGATGTAAAGCAGAGTAGTTAGCTCGGGTGTAAGCATCAATTGCACCCTCGAAGTATAGGCGCCCTCGCTGCGCTCGTGCGCCTAAATATCTCGGGCTGCAATTGATGCCTTACAGCCCTTGGCTACTAATCTACTATTAACAATAACTGATGCTTAACCGCATACATAGTGTAGGCCTCGCCTTCACGCGGTGGCCCGACGACCTGGTCAGGATCGCAAGCGAGACGGTGGATGCGGACTATGGGGGAGGCTTATGTTCGTCAGTGAACGTCTTCTGGCTGATGATGATGATGTCAAACCTTTAGTTAGACCGTTACTTATAGACATATAGGTAAGTAGGTAATTATACCACAATAAGTAATATGTGAGTAGGTACTACACTATACAAAAGTTGCATCGGTTTAAGGCAATGCTACTTGCCAAATTAAGGGTAAGTAATTATTTGCTATAGGTTGGTTTCCCTTGCAACATAAGGTAATAAGGGATGGGATGCTACGATTCGTGTGCGATCGTTTTTATAATGGGTATATTATAATACGTCTTCTCGTTGCACACTTTTAAATTAAAGAAATTTATTTTTTGTAGCGTGTGCGACCAGGAGAACCGCTCCTTGCTGACCGGTACATAACGAACCCTCAGTACGGCGTGTACGGGTCGAGCCCCACACACGCGGGCGGACCGCCGGCAGACGACACCGACAAGCCACAGGTGCAGCTGTTGCCGAGACACGCGCTTACATTCCTGGAGGAAGTCGGGGAGGGATGCTTTGGGAAAGTTCATAAAGGTAGCTTGATTTCCGTACTTGTTTTATTACATCTAGACTTTACTGTGCTTCGGAAAGCACGTAAATCCGTTGGCCCCGGTTGTCATATAGATGACTAGCTGTGCCCCACGGTTTCACCCGCGTGTTCTTCGTTCCCGTAGGAATATCGGAATAAAAAGTATCTACATAATACATACCAAACTTCGGCTCAATCGGTTCAGCAGTACCTATTAGCGAGTAAAGGGAACAAACACACAAAAACAGCGGAAGAAGGCGCTGGAGTCGAGTTAAAGAGAACACGCTAGTGTATTGTTTCCCTGTTACAAACTAACTTTTTTACGTACCTAACTAATCTGTGATTTGAGATTTTCAATATTATAGTAGTAAGTCCTTTCGTCTTGTCAGAGGCCTCTGGGAGGCATGTGAACTCTGGCACTACGGCAGGCCAAAGATCATCTCGACAAGAATAATAATTAATTGATTTTGTACTATTTTGTACACAAGATGGCAATAGGATCGACCCCTATTACATGGGACCAATGCGAAATGTGAGTGTATCTACTATGGGACTGAGTCCTGGGTATAACATTTCTGCCTACCCCATCGGGAAAAAGGCGTGAATGTATGTTATGTTATGTTTTTGTACACAAGATTATCCATAAAAATTATGGTTTAATTGGATTAAATGGTGTATTGGTACCTATATATGTAGATATAGATATATTAATTTACCATTAATTATAAATAATAATAATAATAATATGGGACAACTTCCACACACGGTCATCTGGTTCCAAACTAGAAGCCTGTACTATGGTAACCAGATGACTGATATACATACTTATATAAGCTTATAACACCCAGACACAGATCAAACAGACATGTTCATGCACACAAATGTTTGACCTGGCCGGGGATCGAACCCGGGCCCTGCGGCACAGAAAGCAGAGTTACTACCATCTGAGCCATGGAGGCTGTCAAAATGACAAACGAGTTCAATTAATGACGGTATCGCAATGCGAAAACCTGAGATAAGGCTATACTTTATACATTCTGTTATAATTCTCTCCGGTTAGAAGTGCAGTGTACCAGGGTCGCACACAGGGAAAATTATTACTGGACATAGCACGAGGATAGATCATTTTAATATTAGGTATCTTTGGTTTCAGGGGTGTTACGTGTGAATGGAGGTGAACAAGAAGTAGCAATAAAAGTTCTGAAAGAAAACGTAAATCGTAGCGCCGAGGAGGACTTTGTACGTGAAGTGTCTATAATGTCGGCATTCCGACATGATAATATTTTATCGCTTGTTGGAGTCGTTTATAAAGGTAACAACCATATGGAAAAATGAATATATATACTTCTCCCCTTGTTCAGAAAGAAGCTAAGCATACTACATTGTTTCGTATACTTTTTCAGATGACATCAGTGCGAGCCCATGGATGGTATTCGAATACATGGAATATGGTGATTTAGCCGGTGTTTTGAGAGGGTCTCGTGGCGGAGGACGAGCGGGTCCAACGCTAGACGAGCCTGCTCTACTGGACGTCGCGTTACAAGTCGCGCGAGGGATGCAATACCTCGCTTCGAGGAGATTCGTTCATAGAGATCTCGCGGCTAGAAATTGTCTCGTCGGATCCAACCTCGCAGTTAAGATAGCCGACTTCGGCATGTCCCGCGACGTTTACACCTGTGATTACTACAAGATGGGCGGCGAGCGGCCCATGCCCGTGCGGTGGATGTCACCCGAGAGCATAGTGTACGCTCGCTTCACGCACGAATCCGACGTGTGGTCGTACGGCGTCGTCCTCTGGGAGATCTACAGCCGAGGGAAGCAGCCGTTCTACGGACACAACAACGACGGCGCGACCAGGTTGATTCTTCAGGGTATATTCTTGGTGCCGCCGGAGGACTGTCCGGTGTTCGCCTGCGAGCTAATGCGGGCTTGCTGGCGGTCGGACCCGCGCGAGAGGATAAACTTCGATGAGATATGTAGGAAGTTGGAGGTGGCCGCCGGGGGGCAAACTGTGCAGATGGGGTTGCCGCTTCCACCCGTATCGGCAACGCCTCAGGACTCGGCCGGGTACTTGATCCCCTCGCGACAGACGCCGGTAGACTACCTGACGCTGTCGATGCCGGAGCCTGACTCATCGGACTCTAGTGAGGAGGAGGATGACGAGGAGTACACCTGACAGGCGGCGGGCGCGGTCTCAGCTCCATCCCAGTACGTGCCGGTGCCGACGCCGCTCGTCCTCTACTCTCCTCCTCTCGCCTCCACATTACTCAACGGTGGCCCTCACTTTAAGTTCTGAACGTTCGGTCGTAGAGGTGAATCAACTGACAATTTCATAAGAGCCATAATACTCAATTTATCTATACCGTGCATATGTGTGATATTTCTATAAAACATCGATAAGTAAGCATAGGATTCATGTAAAGTCATATTTTAGAAGATAAAATTGTAAATAACTGTTGTACCCTAATACCAAAAATAATAGATATCATAATAATTAATTAATAATGAGACTATCATGTTTTTAAAAATAATATTACATATTATGGTATTTAATTAATAATAATAATATTGTGTGCGGTAATAATAGGTACCTAAGTTTACAAAAAGTTTATTATAATTGGGTAATAATACTATTACTTATACCACTTATACACACAATATGAAACTTTTGACTGAGTTTGTTTATATTATAATTTTTAGGTAAGATCTAATTTATTATAAGCATGTAAAATGTAAATACACTTTGCCATTTTCAATTATTGTGCGATTATAATTTCTACCTACAAGGTAACAAGAGGATATCTGTTATTCGTCAAGTCATTTTAAAAAAACTACACCTACCTATTTTAAACAATACAATAGAAATCTTAAAGCAATTTCTGCTAATATTAAATATAAAATTTGTCCGTAAACTTTTCCGTGACGTACCTAGGTAGTTAGCTTAGCCCAAAATGATCAAAAAAATAGGAACTATCACATTTAATGAAATCCTGACCAACCGCTACACGGAAAAACAATCAACCACCGGCAAACACGATGGACTCTAAATATCTTGGTACTTATATCATATATCTATCTATATAGGTATCCGATACTACATGTACACGTAGGTTATAATTAACATTATTCATGTTACCTATTTTACCCACCTAAATAACAGTTTCATTTTATTTTGTCCTCGGATTTGATTTTAGACATCAGGTGATTTTTTAAGTCTTAGAAAAATATGTTAAGATCTGAATGCTTGAAAATAGTTTGAGGCGTGAGTGTGTGTGTATGCAATGGTGTGAAGTAAACATTTCGTAAGTGTAGATAGATAGAAATGATTGTACGTACATACTACATACCTATGTTTTATTGGTAAAAATAAAGAAATTTTGAAGCTTTGGTGACCTTTGGATTTAAATAAAACGATTTTATACTATTAAATTGCGTGTTTTATTGAAGAATCCATACAGTCATACAGACAACTGTTAGTTCCCCAGATAGGCGTCTATAGCCGGGTATCGACATTGCGAATTGCGAGGCTGGCTTGACAATGTAGCAAGATATTATAAGATTAGGAACTTCACGAATCAAGTTCAAAATAAGGAAATAAACATTAAGTTTATTTCCTTATTCCGAGATGTTAGTCCTCGACACTGTTCACTATTCACTGTTCAATGTCGTCAGTCGTCGTCGATCTCATTCTCGTTTCATTAAAAATATACCGCCATTATTATTATGGCCGGATGGCGCGAATTTACTTTTTTTAGAGTTTGCAAAATAACTAGGTTCAATGGTTCAAGAATGGACAATAATCGATATAAAAAATCGACTTAAAAGCTCGATCCTTCAAATAACCATTCAATAAAAAAAATATTTGACTGGCAGCACCACCAACCTAGCTGTCGGCTATTACCATTATCTAAATGTCAAAGTCAATTTTCTTTAAAACTTATGTATTGTCAACTGTCACTGTCATTCATTATCAATTCGGGATTTCCAATTTCCTGATCTGTGTTTCCTCCGCTCGCGCTTGCAACTCGCAACTCGATCACAGAATTAATAAAGGAAACTCGATTCGCATCGCATCAGCCAAACACCAGCTCGCATTCTCGCATCTCGTTCTTGCGGTTTTTTGCTTTCGGCGTTTTCTTGTGAATAAACAGATCGATTTTTCAAAATGTGAAAATGCTCGATTTAGATACTACTTAGAGCTTGTGTTACGTTTTTGTGCTTCATATTTTTTGTAAATATGCCTCCGGTCAACTCGAAGGTAAAGAAAAATGGTGCAGAATACGAGGTAAGAAAGTCATGTTTTTTGGTAATGGTGTTATTTTATTTCATCTAATCAAAGCAGATACATATTTGTTAGCATATCTTATTCCTCTTCGAGTTTATTTATTGTTAGCTTTATTCATCAGTACCGGTAATCAATGGTGAAAAGTAGATCTTTATTCACTCAGATCAAAGCATGTTTTCTTACAAGAGTAAGCACATTAGGAAAAGAGGTCGATTGATGTATACTGAAATAGATATTATGGGGTGTTTAATAGTTTTTAGTGGCAAATGGCAATGTGTTATGTGATTATAACATAAAAAAAAATGTTATTGTTCACAGCCTTTATTTACATAACAATCAAAGATGGTTAACGTAGGTATCTACATCGCATTTATCTCACGAGATAGAAGAAAAATATAATGCTTGATACAAAAAATAATATGAAAAATGCTTACTATGATGTGCTGTTTAATCTAATAATTTACTTCTTATTTTTTTTTAAATTGGCAATTTTCTTTATTGAAAGAGGACTAAACAATACTTCAGCTACCTAATTACTATTTACCCTCAACAAAAATTAATACACTATAATAATAACTACACTATGCTATCACACACACACTTCATAAACCATAGGGCCAACATGTCAGCCTATAGAAAATCCAGTTTGCTCTTAACTACTATCAGATGGCAGCATACCAAGATGCTGGCGTCATTGCTGGGTTGAATTGCAATGCTAAAATAACATTACAACTATTATTACTGACATGAATGTAAACTACTACTAAACTATATAAGGAGAGTCCTTTTTCTTTTGACTCTTATTTGGTCCGTTGTGCATGAACTACTAAACAAACTACTGTCCTAATAATTTCTTATTTATATCTGCTTCTCTGTAAAACCAGTCCTATAATAACAACCTTTTTGAAATTGCTGTTGTTTTGTTCTAGAACATAGTTGCTCAGAAATGTACAGCTCTTGATTTTGAGCAGTACATCCAGGACAACAAGACCTTCCTCCTGAATGACCCCCTACGAGACATACTGCTTTACCCAACAGATGATGTTTCTGTAAGTCATTATTATTATTTGCTACTTGCTTACTTTTGTATGAAGATGGGTGTGAAAAAGGAGTGAGTGCAATGATAATGGATGATAGACCGGAATGGCGAAATATGACGAGCTGTGCCGACACTGCCTAGTGTGGGATAAGTGCAGAAAGATGATGATGTTTACTTTTTAAAAGGTGTGAAATTGTACATATCCACAAAGGCACCCATGTGTTATAGACCCATTGCATATGAGGTAGTTTTACTGCTGAGCGAGCAAAGTAGTAAATAGAAACCAAGTTATAATGGGTTAAACCATTGATTTAAAGAAAAGGGGAGATAGGGTACTGATGTATGTGAACCTAATGGGACCTAATTTGAGCTTGTCATTTTTGAGAAGCCAGTAATCTCCCCTTTTCTATAAATAAATGGTTAAAACCCATAAACCATTAATTTTACAGTCTACTTTTCACTGCAATGGTGAGAAAATAATATTATTAATTTTATCAAAACATTTTGGTTAATATCTTATACATGCAAAACCAAAAAAATATAAACGCGTTGTAAACACAGAAAAATTAAAAAGAAATTTACTTTATCCCCTAGAGGTTGAAAACTCATTTTAGCCCTGCTCTGGGATGCAAAAATTATGGACTTTTAAAGCAAGGGGAGTAAAAAAGATGTTATATTGCTATGATGGTCATACCACACGGGTGTTTTATTAAATTTTTTAATCAATTTTGAAAAAGGCACTAAATTTAACCCTAAATTATCCATTGTAAAAATAATGCCAGGCCACAAAAATATATATATAATTTTTTTAAAGCACACACCGGACGCTACTAAATTCCATACAAAAGTCAGGATATAACTACCTACTACACAGACACTGCACACATCGAGTTTTGTACACGCGCAAGTGTGCGTGAAGTGATTTCCCATAGAAGTACAGGGCTCGAGGAAAGCTCAATCTGGCTCGCAGGGTGACGAAGGCCCGATTGGTGGGCAGATGACAGTGTCCATTCTATAATGTAATATTATTTTCTGTTCTGTGACTAAAATATGTTACAGCATTGGTTATATTTGCTATTAAGCTTTACACAATCTCAACATGGAATTAGCTTGCCTAACCTTTAAATTCGAAGTGTGTAATTTTGCATCCTCTGACTATCCTCCGACCAAATTTAATTTCCCAATTAATCAATCTCAATATGCTTATAGGTGCATTTGCTATGGAAAAAATGCATATTTTATTATGCAAATCGTAAATTATCTCTGCATATTTTGCAAGATTACAAAACTGGTGTATTAAAATGGGTCTTCTAACATAATAAATGTTTATTCTGGCACATTTGCATAATACTGGAGGATATTTTGTAATATTCTATATTATAAAGGACAAAAGCTCAATATTATGAAAACTATTGTACATGTTGTGGACTATAATATTATTATAATAATAGTTGGATACATTAGTACTAGTGTTATCTGTTATGAAGTCATTCATAACAAAAAGCAGGATAATACTGAGTTTTTTATAATTTATATAGGATAATTTACCATGCATACATATTTACATAACTTCAAGACCTTTTTTTACCTTTGAGGTTTTTTGTTTAGTCCCATAGAAGGTACACTATGGGGCTAGATGCAGTCGCATGCACTGATATGTAAACATGGCCAAATTTTCACAAGGCAATATAAAGCAATATAGCTTCTTATGTAAAACCTAACATGAAGTGTACCTTCACATACGATTATCACACCCCGGACACTAGACTCAATTCCCATACAAAAGCCGCGATATAACTACCTACTACACAGACACTGCCCACATGGAGTTTTGAACACGCGCGCGTACAAGAGTGCGCGTGAGGTCTCAATCTCGCTGGCGGGGTGAGGAAGGTCCCATTGGTGGGCGGATGACATTATCCATTCTATACGTAGTATTATTATTAACTATTAGTATTATTATTATCTGTTCTGTGACCTAATGTTAGGTATTATTTTTATTTCACCTTGTGAAAATTTGACCATGTTTACATATCAGTACACACGCATGCACTGATATGAAAACACTAATGAATTCTGAGTGTCGGTACACTCATTCATTAGTGTATATCAACATACAAAAACAAAGTTAAACTTCATTATTTACAGGATATTTTTCATAATTATTGTTATTAATAATTATTATTATTATAATTAGATAATATTACATAAGATTAGGCCTTTTTACGAAAGGGGTAGGCAGAGTTTAACGCCGAGGATTCAGTCCCTTAGTAGGTACACTCGGACTTTGCCAGTTATGTTTTGGTCCTATGTAATAGGGGGCAAGCATATTGCAATCTATGATTCCTAATGGAAAAATCCCATTACGATTTATGTCTGATCTGGGGTGATAATAAACCAGGGCCTATTGATCTGCATTGGCGTCACTGCGCCAACGGTAGACTCAGTACTGTTTATCTTTATTGACGTGCAAAAGTGTCAGATTATGACCTATTTGAATAAATCTGTTTGAGTTTTTGTTTGAGTTTGCGCCACCGGGGTGCTATATCTATATAAAAAAACATAAAACGTCTATTTAGAGCTCAATATAATTTAGGCGGTCAAGATGTGTGTAAAATCATCACCTCTCACACAGCTGTTACACAATAGCTTTTTTTATTATCATTTACGTTAGAATATTTTATAGCAAATATGGAATTTATTATAGATCCAAATAAAGCCAACTATGTATGTTAAAGGCTATCAGTTTATTAATTTCGACAAAACCGTTGAATACCGAGCGACCATGGGTTGTATGGTTTTTCTTCTCTTCCCTTGATTGATTAATGTTTCTTATTCTGTTCCTTGGACTCTGAGTGATAATTTCGTGTGGTATTTTTATCTAGGCATTGGATTATCGTTTTGGAAGGCACTTGCTTTGTAACATATACAGAGCGGGCCAAGCACGAGTCTTTTTTGACAATCGCATTCGTAGCGAATTCGTTTTGTGTCATCATTTTGTGTTAAAAAATTCATATTAGGCCCTACAGATGACTCTAGCAGTTTTGTCAGACTCTAGCAGAAACCAAATTTGTCAGAGTGTAACTAGAATGTTTTTATAAAGAGTGTGGTGCTTCCCCGTCGCTGGAGAACAGTCACCACGGCTGTGCCCGACGTCAGGACAGCAGCCTCATGCCCCTTGCTCACCAGACAAGCATTGCTCAGCTACGCATCTAGTTGGAACCTCATACATTACAAATACAGCAACTACTCTGGGAGTTACCTCAACCTGCCGAGGTAAGTGAAGAAAGTTAGTCAATTTCACTCCATATGAAGATGTTGTTTATATTCACACGATATTAGAAAATATTATGGTCAAGGCGGTGTTCTGACCTTTGAAACATTGCACTTATACTAATTTTGGTCTTAATGATTTGTACGGTTTTGAACTTTATCAAATAACATCTCAGAAATACTCGTTTCGGATATTTACCATCCTGTTTAAAGTTGATAACAAAAGTTAAAACGCATTTGGCGGATATTGGATATAAGTTTATTTTAATGAATTTTAATAGGCTCGCCCCCTATTACATGGGACCAATAACATACTGGCGAAATGTGGGTGTATCTACTATGGGACTGAGTCCTGGGTACACCTCTGCCTACCCCTTCGGGAAAAAAGGCGTGAACGTATGTTATGTTTATGTTAATGAAATGGAACGATTTTTCTTGTGGTCGTTCACATGCATTTAGTCAAAAAATTCTAATTGGATTCACTTTCAAATAAGTAGCACCTTATCAACGCATTTATATTGACGCTATTCGCATAACTAAACATAATATTATGGTTAAAAAAATGGAAACTAAAGGTAAAATTTAATAGATTCATGGATTAGACTAAACTCAATATTATAATATTATCCCCAGAATCACTAACCTTGGTTTTCATCTATACCTATATATTAAAAATCAATGTCCACGCTCACTCATCAACACCCAGCCTTAACCCTTGGACCTAGGAAGCTCAAATTTGGATCTAGGAAGCTCAAATTTGGCACAAAGGTTTCTACTAATTTAAAATTAAAATGTAGTCTTCGCCTATAATTACGATAGCATTAATCATGTATTAGTCATAATAGTATTTCTATTGAAATGCTTGAATGTACCTATTATATTGTTTTCGCATTTAAAGAATAAAATAAAAAACAATATACATGGAATACCCGCCGTGGGCTGCCGGCTATAGTCTGCTAAGGGTTGTCAGATGCAGTGGATTGGCAGCAGCGTCCTCTGCGTAAAATTTACCAAACTGCACTCGCAAACCCGCATGCCAAGCGTGGTGAGTATTGGCTAACCCCCCTTTATTGGGGAGGCCTATGTTCAGCAGGGACCTTGCTACGGCTAAGAAGAAGAATGAGACATGGAATAAGAATGGAATTCCCGAAATTCCCACGGGAACTATGCTAATATACAGTAAAACTGTTGTTACATTTACTATTATTACTACCTAGTTACTTTACTGAGATATATTCATTAACTACTGTAGAATAAATACCTATTATTTATATTCCTAGTAGAATTGTATGTTTGAATCTAGCCTAAATAAATGTTTAAGTGCTAAATAGGTAAATAATACTATTTTTACTCTTGTTAGCCACAAATACCAAATGTGATAGAATGCTTCATGAAATGCCTTTAAATCATACCACACTGATTAGCGATCTAATTAACATTATTAACATGGCAGTGATGCATGCATGAGCTATAGAAAACTGTGATACAATTCTGCCAAGGCCGGAACAACGAGCCAGCATTTCCTATGTACTGATTCGTATCACAAATTCATGATAGCATCATAATATAATATTATGTTGCGCAACTCAGGATTATAGGACAATACTTAGGAAGTTGACTAACAGGCGATTTTATATATCAATGTCCTAGTGACCAAGTCAATTTCTACCAATCCCTAGACAGTACCTTGGGCATTACTGACAAAGTCCTGACTGACTGACACACTTATGAACGACCAGCCCTTTGTAGAATGACCTCCTTGAACGTAGAATGAATAACTGAATTTTGGTACGTAGTAGTTTAAATTATGGCCTCGATAAGAAATAAGAAACGAATTCCCAAAAATACTACAACGAAAGCAGCAATTATACCGGATATATGTTATACTCGAATGATATTATCATCGAGATGACTTTCGATATCAGTTATTAATATATGAGTCCGGGTAATCGAGTCTGTTTGTTTATGTTTACGTAATATTATAAGTAGTGAAAGTAAAGACGACAGCTCTCATCCACTTATGGTCAAGTATTAAGCCGGTTTATAATGAATCAATTTGTAGTTTATTATACGAAAAATATGTATGTATTATGATTTCACAAGCCTATCCTTAGCAATTCCTATTTATTGATAACATACACTCGACGATTACGTAGAATTCTATGATGAGTAAAGCTTTATCGGGCATTACTTTGTTTGACTTCAATCTATGTGAATGAAGGCTTCAGGCTTGTATGTCTATGCTATACGATGTTTTGATAACTACAAGAGAGTTAGTTAAATTTTTGGTCACATTTAGTAGGCATAGTACGTATTTTTGCAGACCTGTCGAAAACAAGTTTCCAGCGGAAGTGTACGACATAGACGCGGATACTGACAGCGACAATGAGGCGCAAGTTAAGGTGGACCACGGCACCAAAGAAGGCTACCTCCTCAAAGGCCCAGAGATCGGCTCAGAGAGAATATTCAGTAACTTAGCTTCCAAATCGTTTAAGAAACGGTATTGCTCTATGGTTAGAGAAGCAGACGGGACGTATATACTAGAAGTTTACAAAGATGATAAGAAGACGGACACGAAGCTCACAATCGTTATGGATTTTTGTTCAGATGTTGTTAAAGTAAGTATTTAGTTGAAGCGTATTTGCTATCACTAATTAGGGTCAAGGCACTTTGCGTTTGATGTAATAAAACTTTTTGCGGTCGCTGCTGATGGAGTTGTGCCGATCTTCTTAACAATCATGAGCTCACTCTGGTCTATCGTACTACTAAACTATTTTTACCCGGTTACGCCTAAGTAAAGTTGGGTTACGAAAAGAAATTTAGCAGAATTAATGTATGTTTACATACATACATTACATACATATACAGTTACAAAAACGTCTTGTACCCGTTGAGGATGGCAAAATACTATATCTCTCCACTTGCTAAAATATTAAAATGCGATTAGCTTCTTCCACTTTCATCGTGTTGTATGTTTATGTGTTACTTGTGACATGGTGTCGCTTCGGTTTTGAAAATTTATGTTACTTAATTCGTAATTAAATGGTAGAACTGACATATTATAATATATTATAATTGTAGACTGCTTTTCATTGGGTTTTAGTTATTAACCGGTTCATATTTGTATCACATCTATCTATTTACGGTTTTATTAAAATTTTAGAACCCAAAACGCGGTAAATATTGTTTCGAACTGCGGATGTCGGCCGGGAAAGGTTACACGTTCTCCACCGAGAATGAAGAAGAGATGAACGATTGGATAAACGCATTTACTGCTGCTCTCAAGAAGAACCAGGATAACGAAGATAACCACCAAAACGATGAGGCTTTGGACAAAGGTAATTAGTAGTGAATACTTTTGCGTTATTCTAGATGCTGATGTTCTCCGTAGATACCTAAGTCCTTCTAATGTTATAAATGCAAGTGATGGGTATTAAAATGAAAGAGTGTGATGTTGGATGGGCTGAAATTCGTTATGTAGATAGTTTAGACCCTGGAGTAACACAAGGGAATAACACTTTTTATCCCGATATTACCTACGGGATCCAAGACTATGCGGGTGCATAGTCAGACCACAGGGCACAGGTCGTAACTATGCCTTCCGAGCCGCAGTTTCCAAATTTGATCCGCGGGCAGGTAAAACATTTCTGTTTGATCTGTTTCGTGGTGTTGTTCCCGTTGGAGTAGGCGTAAACTATTTCTCTCCACTTGCCACGATCCCATATCCCGGCATATAGAGTGTAAAAACATGGGACAAGGACAAAATGCTATCTCACTCGCTCTTGCAGCCCTTACATGAATGACCGAGATAGCTTATCGTCTACTTGGAACATTAGCGTCTAGTATTCATATTATATTATACATAAAAACTTATATTGAATTAAACGTTAACACGTTTTTCCAAAAAAAATACAACACGACATAACATTTAATAATAGTCAATAAAGCTGTTGAATGTAATTTTATGTGTTATAGTACGCAGTTAGATTATAGGAAAAGCTATGAAGGTCAACTTTAGATACGATCGCATGTTTCACATAATATCATACCCATGATATTATATTGACAGCCTCGTTAGCACAGACGGTAGTAACTCTGCTTTCTGTGCCGCAGGCCCCGGGTTCGATCCCCGGCCAGGTCAAACATTTGTGTGCATGAACATGTCTGTTTGATCTGTGTCTGGTTGTTATAAGCTTATATAAGTATGTATATCAGTCATCTGGTTACCATAGTACAGGCTTCTAGCCTAGTTTGGGACCAGATGACCGTGTGTGGAAGTTGTCCCATATTATTATTTATTATTATTATATATGTACACTCACGAACAATTCAATGTAAAGTATAAATATCAAGCCATATTAACACAATGCAATTAAAAAGTGTACAAGTTTGCGTCAAAATTATTAATAAATAACATTACATACAATCACGCCTTTTTTCCAAGGATTAGGAAGAGGTGTTACCAGGATTCAATCCCATAGTAGGTACACCCACATTTCGCCAGTATGTTATTGGTCCCATGTAGTTGGGGGCTAACTTATTGCCATCTACCGGACACAGTTCAAGGCTGTCATTGAGATAATTCGTAACGGAAAAATCTAATATACCCTCTAATATAACTCTTTGATAACTGACCTGGGGATCGAACCCGAAATAAATAAATAAAATGAATAAAAAATTGGGGATGAATAAGTAAAATGGTGGCATGTTTCTGATCAAGTTTACCAATTAATAATAACACTTTCTTTTGCAGTGCATTTTGCACTCCAAAAGCAGTGCTGAGCAGGGGATTTGTGGAATATGCCGTTGTTATTAACTAGAAAATTAGAAACGTTAACGTTTTAGTGCTCCTTACTGTACATAGTAAAATATGTTACAAGTATATTGTACTTTAACAAAGCAGGGTTCAGTGATAGGCACATTATGATACTTCACATAAAGTGGACAACAAAGGGGCATCAAATGTTAAGCTGACATTAATACTTTAGTTCGATGACACCAAGATTGACACCGTAACATAATGACCATAACCATGGGAAGTTAGAAATACCTATATAATAAACCCTTCGATTGCGATCTCAGGATTCTCTCCACATTATCTAGGTAAAATAACTGTTTTTAAGACTGAATTGAGGCTCAATGAATGAATAACCTCATCCTTGCTCATCCCGTGGGAGTCGTGAGACCCGGCAGAGGGATAGATTCGGAGAGTAAGCAGCAGCGCTCTCCGTTTCCAAGTATTTTAACTACAGCGAATCACCAAGTGTGTTGATTACGGCAAAATCCCCCATATGAATAGTTTATGGCGTTCTATGCGGGGAGGCCTTTGTTCAGCAGTGGACGTCTTCCGGCTGATGATGATGATGATGAATGAGGAACTGTTATGATTTATTATACTAGATAAATCAACAAGACTACATTATAGTTTGTGGTGAATAATTAAGGTAACTCTTCCGAGATATATGTCGGTGTGTTTGGATAGGTTACTCACATAGGTACTCGTAGATACAATGTGTTCGAGAATCCAATACATGTAAAGGCCAACGCACGCTTGTGAATTCAACAATAATTATACCTACTCATAAATCTCTCGTTTTAAAAAGAAATGATATCACACAATCGTACGTCAATTTGATAAATAATGGTGGAATACTGCCAATAATAACAGAATTGTCCTAATAAACTGATATCGATTCGCAATGATCATTATTAATGGGGCGATGTCTTTGGATTTGGGTCGAAATGAGGTCGACGTCCCGACGAGGATTTTCACTTGAAATGTAATTGCAAAAAGCTTGAATAGTCTTCAGTTTCTATAAGTGTTGAACTTTCATGCTCATATCGAAGACAGTAATAAGACGTGCCTGGAAACTTGATCAACACCAGATCTCACTAAAAATAAATATGTGAAACGAAAGCAATAACTCAAACTTTTTAGAGCATTATTAAGTACTATTGTTATGTAGTGTTAATCCAAAGAAAAACAAAATCTCTTAATGCGTCTTAATTTGTCCTAAACCACACAACGAATTAGGTGCGCCTTTCTTAACGGATTCTGTGATTCAAGAGGAAAATTTATGGGTGCTTTATTGGCGTGCGCAGCGTAAACTAATCCCGATTAATATTATAAAAACGTTTGTAACTCTGTCACTCTGTTTGTTACTTAATCACGCCTAAACCGCTGAACTGATTTAGATGAAATGATGGTATAGAGATAGTTTGAGTCCCGGGAAAGGACATAGGATAGTTTTTATTCCAGAAATCATCCTTTGATGAAAAGGGTGTTGGAAGTTTATATGGGAAATCAATATACAGTTATATGAAAACAATATTTTACGGAACGATTCCTCTGAAAAAGAACCTATTTAAAAAAATATATTCTGCGCGGCCATCGCTGATTGAGCTGGCCCTTATAGACCTCTGAACATAAATAATTTAAAATCGATAAATTTCCAATAACTGCCTGGAGTCTGGAACTGTGCCCGGTAGATGGCAATAAGCTCGCCCCCTATTACATGGGACCAATAACATACTGGCGAAATGTGGGTGTATCTACTATGGGACTGAGTCCTGGGTACACCTCTGCCTACCCCATCGGGAAAAAGGCGTGAATGTATGTTTATGTTTTATGTTTGATAAATTTCCAGATGTCGACGTGTCGCTTACAGCGGAACCGCCTCCCCCAACGTACGGCACCCTCAAAGGTCTGGAGCACAGCATGAACCCTCTGCTCATTAGATACTCAAGAGAAACGGACATGTCCATAGCGGCCGCGAGAAACGAGTGCAGATACAACGTCTTCCACTTGCCTTTTAAACGGACACCCTCGCCGGAACCTCAGTTGGAACCTTTCAAGTGGGTATCAAGTGTAAAATAATGATTATATTCAAGAAGAACAGCTTCAGAAGGACAGGAAAAAAGTTTTATATGATTTTTCCATAAAAACTTACTTCAAAAAAAACTGTGCCTGTTGGATGGCAATAAGATCGCCTCTATTACATGGGACTTAAAAACATAATTGGCGAAATGTGGGTTTACCTACTATGGGACTGAGTCCTGGGTACACCACTGCCTACCTCTTCGGGAAAAAGCGTGACGTTTTGATTAGAAAAGCTTGGTAATTAGTTATACTTTTGTAAGTAATACTTTATTAAAATATACTTCATTCAAATATGTCTTGAAAAGGTCCGGCTATTCAAACTATTATTCATACTTCTGTTCTTCAGTAGTAAATATCTACGAAAAGAATGAACAAGTACAGTATGAAATTCCAATATAAATTCATTAATGTAAGAGAAGACTGGAAATTTTTTAGCATGACAATATTTTAAAAATTTGCATGTCTGTGAGTCTACCGGCGAAGTATGTGAAACAGCAATATGTAACAACTCAACTGACTAGCATACTTCAGGCAAAAATTTATTACATATCAATAGGTTAAATAAAACAATGGATTAAATAAAACTGTTATTTTTTCGTTACAGAGAACATTTTGGCCAAAGAATATTGCTCAAATGCGAAAGCTTGAAGTTTAGATTACAAGCGCCGATAGACGGCGACAAAGAGTTGTTATGTCAAGTAGAACCTTATTACACATATCTCGCGATATATGACGCAAGGAGCGGCAAGAAAGTCACGGAGAACTTCCATTTCGACCTCAACCACGATGCCGTCAAGGATCTAGTCAATGAAACGGAGTGTACAAAGTCATTAGTTGAGAATTTTAGCTACGATGTTAAGTTAGATATAAAACAGATACCGGAGGAATGGTTTAAGGCGAAGAGACAGGTAAGACTATTATTTTATGAAAACAATAATAGTAGATTTTTACTCAACGGTCTGAAGAGACACATTGTGTACGAGGTAGTTTTGTTAGCGATGGAGTAAATATAAACCGAGTTATAATGCGGTCCAGGCAAGCGAAGCTATTAGATAGTTCGAGTTGAAAGCTTTTCGGGGTTTTGTGTATATTTTTTTTTTTTTTTATAGTGAGTGACAAGACGAGCAAATCAGGTGCCTGATGGTAAGCATCATGATTGCCCATATCAGACACAGTGCCACCCAGTGTTTTAAAATTACCACCCAGTGTTTCTGCGCGTCACTGCACTGCGCCTGTCACCCTGAGTAGTTGTTGAATCTCGTCATGCCCAGTAATTTCGCTGGTAACATTGCCCTTCAGACCGGAACACAGTAATGTGTGCACAATACTGCTTGGCGGATGAATAACTGGCAAAGGTGTGGTACTTCCCCAGGCGGCCCCCTGCAAAAGAGGCCTACCACTACAAAATGTATGGGCGCGAGTAGGCCGGAGCGTGGACTTCATCAGGCGTGACCTTTCAAGTTCCACGTCAATATTCAATGTGCCTCTAACAGGTCTATGATCACTCCCGGTTTACACCATGTGGATCACGGAAACATCATTGAATATAATATGTCTCTTGTTGGTCAAGATGAAGTGTGGAGTGTGTTACCGCCGTGTGTTACACTATACTTTTTACTACAAATGTGAGAAAATAATACTATTAATTTCATCAAAACATTTTAGCTAAAATCCTATACGTGCAATACCAAACAAAATATAATCTCGTTGGAAACAGACCTAAATTAAGAGGAAATGTATTTTTCCCTAGAGCTTGAAAGTTATTTTAGCCCCGCTCTGGTACACGCAACAATAACAATAAATGTTTAATGAATATAACTCTTTATTTCTTTATATTATGTATTCGATAATACAGACAATAAAAATAAATAAAACTTAAAACTAGAGAGAGTAACAATTTAAACGCTGTTAAAAGGAAACTTACTTTTATTTCTCAATCTACTACAGTTCCACGTCGATAATTTAGACTACATGAAATGATGGACAAAGGACATTTATGAGGCGAGTGTGAATAGTAAGTCAGTAACAACATACAATGAACTTGTATGAAAAATGTGGTGATAGTGGAAGATGGTCTTATGTCACGATCGCAGCAAATGGACAGAAATAGTCTGTGCCTACCCCAACAGGATCAAGCCTTGTGTATTTTTTTACATCACTACATAATATAAAACAAAGTCGCTTCCCGCTGCCTGTCAATATGTATGCTTAGATTTTTATTACTACGCAACGGATTTTGATGCGAAATGCGATTTCTTTATAATAGATAGAGTGATTCAAGAGGAAGGTTTATAAGTATAATACATGCATAATATAGTAGAGAAACACTGATAATTTTAGAGGTTTCTAATGTAATGAAATAAAATGTATCACGAATTTACTCCTGTTAAAAGGTTCACTATACCTACTTCTGCTACTCGTGCGAAGCCGGGGCGGGCCACAAGTTATGTCATATTTATGTTTCAGGTAGTCTTATCAGTGAACAACCCACATCCTGACTTGTTCATAGTGGTGAAAATAGATAAAATACTGCAAGGGCACGTGAGTCAAGTGATGGAGCCGTATCTAAAGGCCACTAAGGACCCTCG
Source organism: Hemistola chrysoprasaria (assembly GCA_947063395.1). Taxonomy (NCBI): domain Eukaryota; kingdom Metazoa; phylum Arthropoda; class Insecta; order Lepidoptera; family Geometridae; genus Hemistola; species Hemistola chrysoprasaria. Next base: position 6,028,337 of record OX346712.1, on the reverse strand, counting down.
GTTAGGTCTGAAGGTCCACAGAACAGTGCAAGCTTATGCCAATAGGGTTGGCGCTTATAGGATGCCGTTTGCTTGGGCTGCTAAACCTTTGTACAAGTAAGTTTATATCCATATAGCTGCTACCCGCGCCTTCTTTCACGTGGGATTTTAAGGCTTTAGTTTTTTTATACGGAACCCTTATAATTATCCTTAAAAAAGTTGCTTTAGTAACTTCATATAACATCAGTTATCTGAGTGAAAGTCCCGTTAAAATCGGTCCAGCCGTTTTACTCAGAACCCGAAATCTTTTTCTAAAATAGCTGATGTTCCAAGCCTATAGTATGCCTTGGAACATACATCAGTTATCTGCATGTTAAAGTCCTATAACAATCGATTCTGCCGTTTCAGAGGTTAGCAGTAACAAACAAACAAAAAAAATGAAATTTTGTTATCGGTATCGTATATAATGTCATATACATTTAGTAAAGTAAACAATAAGTTGCCAGAGAACTAAACAAATGTTGACACATAAATTGATTTTATATATGAAATAAATGAACTATGGTCGCCCAGCAGAGGAGTTAGTAATGCACTATTTCTATCACTCAATAGCAAACAAAAAAAAATAACAAAGTAATGAGTTGCACCCTATTTTGAAAAATCAATCGCTAGGAAAGATCTCGTTACTCCCAATTGCTATAACGAAAAGAGGAGATGAGGTACTGGCGTCTCGATAAGTGCAAGCTCAAATTAGGTCCGAGTAGGGCTACGTACATCAGTAAAGTAAGGTCGTACGAGGGAATAATATTGTCTCGGTCGCACTTCGGTCTTGGGTCCGTCTTTCACTCTTTGTTGTTCATTATATGTCACTGTGCAAACTTCTCACTGAGCAAATTGCACGTTCCATGGTTAGTATTAAACTAAGCCAGAATTCAAAATATGCCTATAATATTCCAGAATGTACAGCAACGATTTAGACATGGCCCCAGAATTCCCAGCCATATACCGCCAAGACCCGAACAAATTATCGGATGATGATTTAGTGAAGATCCTCTCTGATTTCCGGAAACCAGAGAAACTCGCCAAACTGACCGTCATACCTGGATGGCTCAGTGTTAACATTCATTTGAGTAATGAACAAATACCAAGTAAGTTGTCATAAGTTTCAACTAAAAAAAACCGTTTTCAGTAAATATTATCTGCTATAACATTTAAGCCAATATTTTTTCAATTCAAATGGAAGGTCTCTTGTCTACCTCCCTATAAAACTGTTCTTGGCAAAGATTTTTGTATCATTTCGTTTTCTATAGCATTTTAATACCCAAAATCATCAGTAAAAGCTTTGTTTACTACAAAGGGACTATGATCAAAATATTCTAAGCATTTTTACATAAATGCATACAGTCACGCCTTGTAACCGATGGGGTAGGCAGCGACTACAATCCTCTCCACTTGCTACAATCCTGACATACGTTTTTTGCTTTTTCCACTTTCATGCATGCTCGTCGGTTATAGGTACTTTTGATCTGGCCTTTTACACTCTGAACTATTATCTTTGTTTCCGTTTTTGTCTCAAACGAAACCCGACTATAGCAATAGAAATATTACCTAAAAATAAAACCAGATAACATAATCCTCTAAACAATTTTTTTTTTTCTTTTTTTTTTTCAGATTGTATGACAAATTCATACGCAGCGTTAAAACCGTTTCCCCTCCCCCCCACCTCCCCGCTGACGTTAGAACTGGCAACATTGAACATAGAGCCGGAGCAGCCGTACGCTGCGTACGTGCACCACTTGTACGTACGCCCGTTGTCTTTGAACTTCGAGTCGCAGAAGGTTTTCGCACGAGCCAGGAATATTGCCTGCTCGGTTGAGCTTAGAGATTCTGATACGGGTGATAATAAGCCGTTACAGGTAAGATTTAAACAATATACTATAGGCATGTCAATAATATTCTGGGTTCGATCCACAGGTCAGGCAGTGTTAAATATTGGATTTTTCCATTAGGAATTATCTCAATAACTGCCTGGAGTCTGGAACTGTGCCCGGTAGATGGCAATAGGCTCGCCCCCTATTACATGGGACCAATAATATACTGGCGAAATGTGGGTGTATCTACTATGGGATTGAGTCCTGGGTACACCTCTGCTACCCAGGACTCAATCCCATACCCCTATCCCTTCGGGAAAAAAGGCGTGAATGTATGTTATGTTATGTCAATAATATTGTCACAAGTTGAAAGATATTTTCATCAGGTATTATTTTTATTGGACGGCAGGAACAAACTGGTCACTGGATGCAGACCACTTACAACCGGACTGGTGGGAAATCTATGGGGGAGGCCTATGTTCAGCAGTGGACGTCCTATGGCTGAAATGATGATGATGTTGATTAATTTTATAAAAACAACCATTTTTGGTTTGGCCGCAATGAACCAAAGTATCAAAACTACGTACATATCGTCTTCGAAATGGAGAGTCACGGATAACGGAGAGCAATCGTGTCTAGTGTGTTAACTACCTCACAAATAGTTCTACGACTAATAAGGGCCGGTTTTTTGATCGCTGGTTAATTCAACCAATGGTTAAATATTTTGACAAATAGTTAAAATTCGACAATATTCGTTTTTTCATCCCTGGTTAACTATTTTTTTCCACACGATCTAACCATTGGTTAGAAATGTAACTAGTTAGTTTGACAAATGGTTAACTCAACCGTAACTCAAGATCAAAAAACCTGCCCTAATTCGGACCGTATTTTCACGGATTCGTTTCGGACGTGGTGCGTATCCGTTCTAAGGCGTCCAATACGCGATAATTTAGCCGTCAGTTATGACGGACATCACATTAGACAATAGGGTTTACCATTAACCATAGCCATGACTATGACGTCATAAATTTCCCATCATCGAAAGAAATCGTTGTCAGGTAGTATACGGTCGCACCGGTATGACGTGTCAGCACCGATGTAGCGTGCTCCACCACCACGCGAGCCCCGCCTGGCCCGACGAGGCCAAGCTCCGGCTGCCCGCCACCCTCACCCACCAACACCATCTACTGTTCACCTTCCATCACATCTCCTGCGATCTCACCAAGAAGAACGATGCCAATGTCGAAACTTGTATTGGGTAAGCTTCAACAGGATAACAGTGGTGACAGGCCAGTGACACTCCGCATTATAGTTCTGTATGGAGCACTTGTAGCCTCGGTGCGACAAGACGATACCATTTCAATGAGCCAGAAAGATACGCGATAGAAAGAGAAGCAATTTGTAGATGAATGTAACTGTAGGTTATTAGCCACATAATGCTAATGTAGCTAGCTAGCTGAATTGCACTTTATTGCGTCGCAGACAGAGTCGCTATTTATATACGACATAAATTTAAGGAGTGTACTTTCTGTAGTCTGTTCCTTTAGGGCTGTATTCTGTGGTAGTAGGTAATTGGTAAGATAAGAGCCTTCGCACAGATTATAGCCTCACTACAGCAATTTTCATAAACACTAGTCGGAGTATGTAAGTAAAGCAAACAAAGATTATTAGTTCTTATAAAAAAATGAAGAGAATATGAGCAACTTCCAGTGGTCCCCCATCGATCGTGTTTGGGCCCATTGGAATCGTTTCAATGAGCATTTTACAGATAAACGGAGACAAGGGAAAGATTACTAATTATATACTAAGTAAATAAGGAACACTTACCACCCCGGCAAAGACCAGGCAGTAACGCCCGTACGCCCACACACATTTGACGCATGTACACACGTTATATTTTCTTTGTAGTAGTAAGCTATTGCGCGCGGGCGATTGTATGAAGTGACGGGGGGTCTGACCAGGGTCTGATGATAAAACAAGATGAGAATGAGGGGCTTTTTTAAATTTCTTAATGTAAACTGGTTTCAGATACGCGTGGGCACCGCTACTCAAAAACGACAAGCTCATAGATGAATTCATAACCCTACCCATTGCTACCCACCTGCCTTCAGGATACTTATCCATTCAACCACTGGGCCTTGGGAAAGGGAACACCGGCCCCGAAGTAGTATGGGTTGAGGCGGAGAAACAGCTGTTTAAGTGTCAATTGGTACTAGATTCTACGGTGGCAACTAGGGATGTGCATTTGCACAATCTGTTTAGTCAAGCTGAAAGATTGATCAGGTCTAATTCGCCGCCGACTTCACCGTCCCCACCGCCTTGGAATGATGTTTGTAATGCGTTGAAGGCCGCGCACGCGATCAAGTTGAGCTCGTTGATTGGCTTTTTGCCTACGATCTTCAACCAACTGTTTGAGCTGATGGTGAGTATTGAGATAGATGGTAGTCGCCGTCGGGTTACCGTCCTTAGAATAGTACGCCACCCTCTACCCGTCATTGCCGGAAGAACCTAAGGGTTATCAGATCCAGGAGACGGGTAGCAGCGTATTCTGCGTGAAACCATCGAACTGCGCGCGATATATTCAGCAGTGGACTTGCTACGGCTTAGATGATTAACATAAATAGATAGATAACTTTTTTTGATTTATTGATTCCACAATACAGAATATTAACAAAAAAAAAACTTTACAACTAAAACGCGAGTGACAATTTTCGTTATAGCTTAGAGTACTTTCTTATTAAGGTATACTGCTGTAATTGCTGACTGCATGAAGCAACTGTAAACAAAAAATTGGCACCAGTAATTTTTATAATGAAACCGTCAGGTAGCGCTGCTGTTGGTCAATTTCAAAAGAAATGCGTATTGAGCGCCATTTTCTACTTGCAGTCGAACACCAAATGACATCTTAAATTATATACTCTGATCGAAATGCAATGAGAAAAAAAAAACCATTGCATTACAGTACAGGGTCGAGCGAGAGACCTAGAAGTTCCATTCACTCTACCCTGTACCACGAAATGCACTAAACTGGCAGTTGCAATACTATCGTTTATTTTTAGTAGAGTAGAGTCCACGGCATTTTCGTCACTGCATTTGGAACGATCTGCAAAACAAAATACAATCTACTAATACAAATTTTATTTCAGACAGTAGAGAAAAGCTACACACAAGAAATGGGATACCAAATAGTGAAGCTCATAGTTCACTTTGTACATATAATACACGATTACGGACGGAAGGATCTACTAGACAGCTATGTGAAGGTAAATACGTCAACACGATATTCAGAACCTCATAACCAACGAATATAAATGCTTATAACGCTCAGTATAGAAATCTATTTGATTTCTTATTTATAAAGCTTATTATAATGTAAACTAATACATAGTGTATGGGCTCACCATACAAAGCATTTGAGTTCCCACGCTAAACTTAACACTTAACATAACTCTACAGATTTCTTTAGCCATATGTTTTTTATAACTTACAATACCAATAAAGGCTTCGTTCAGAGCACACTGCTCTTTCATTTTTTAAACTAAGCGTCCCGGCGTCGCACCCGTACTCAACAACTAACAAACAATTACCAATTAATTATAATTTATAACTTAACGATTAAATCAATGTATGCAGTCTTCAAACAGTCGAGACTCTACACATAGAGTACAAATGCCTTGAAAAGTCTGCATAACCACTGTACTTGGCATCTTACAAACAATAATAATATGGGACAACAATGACTGTCCTACTGAACTTCGAAGTTTATAATATCGATGTAACTGTATTCATAAAGTTTAAAAGTGCGATTTGCGTGAGTTAGAAAGTTGGCTATAACGAATTATTTAATTCAGAATGTTCATAATCGCAATGTACGGAACTTCGAAAGCTAGCTATGACAAAAGTTATTCAAATTGTGTGAGTTACGCACAGTTGACAGTGTGAGGTATGTACAGTTATTAAAAGTATGATAGTATGAAACTTCAAACGGGACTTCTTAGATTTGATGGGTTGTAGTTTTATAGCGTTATGGGTAAAGTTTTTTTCTACTAATGATTGGCTCCTTCCACTTGAATCCACAGCACAAATACTCATCATAGACCAGGAGTTTCTTCACAGAAGTGATAGATCTCACCAAAATCTTTATTTCGAATTATGAATACAGTACATCGATATTATAAACTTCGATGTTCAGTAAGACAGTCGACAACAATTAATCCTCTGCCTACATTTTGGGGCAATGATCGCGATGTTTGGTTATGTTAAATAAGCGTTTTATACCGTTTACTTCGATTGTTTTCAGTATGTTTTCAACTGTGTAGAATTCAAACTACACACGGTTTTGACGTCACCCCTTCATATGTTCGTCGATCAGAACCAGCAAGACTTTCTCCTGGGACACAAGTTCATGCAGTATTCTGGATTCTTCTTCGACATTATTGTTAAGAGTATGGCGCAGTACCTCATTAATACTGGAAGGATAAAGGTAATAGAAACATTTTGACTGGTCGTTTGGTCAGTTGATGGTGACTATGACTGTATTTTGTGTCTAATCTGTATCTGGGTGTTATATACATATCATTTGTCTTATGGTCAACATAGTAAATGCAGAAAAATATACAGAAACGGAATACAAACAGAATTTAATAGGAAGAAGATAGAGGATATCCTCTATCTTCTTCAAAAAAATTTGTGGTAAACGCTTATTTTCTATTGGGACATGTTTGAATGCACTTCAGAAATAAAGCTTCATATTTTAAAACTCACGTTTATCTGTAAATATGCTTAGTTCGCAAAATAAATTGAATGAACTATAAAAATAATGCTTTTCATTGTAAAGTTCAGAGCATGATTAGGTTTATAGGTTTGTCTTGTGACCACAACGCACGAGCCGAGCGAGCGAAGCGATCGTACCTCGGTAGCGGCCGGCGATGCGCCAGAAAAGAGTCTGCCATGTTATAAAGTTCAGAGCGTTTTACAGCTATAGTGGAAACCATTTTTATAGTTAACTTATTATTTTATAGTTAAACCATTATTTTTATAGTTAATATATTCAATTATAGATGTATTATTATTAACTGGTTTCATTATCTTTTTAACTGGTATTAAATTATACATTCCTTTCCTTTTTATTCCTAGATGTCGAGACATGAAAGGTTCCACTGTGACTTGTTAGCTAATATCGACAAGTTAGTAACGTCTGTGGAACCCTCATACATTCTGCAGCAACCGATGCAAACGCACATATTTAACAAGAACCTTGCTGTATTCCTCAAGGTAATTTCAACTCTATGTTGTGAACGATAAGGTTGATATCATATTTAAAATTTTAAATAATGTGTAACTGAAAGGTTTAGTAAACTTTTGGGCATACATCTATCCGTCAATCTTAAAAAACTAGACGATAAAGTTCCAGAATTACAAACAATAATTTTTATATTCCAAAAAGAGTATTTACACCTCCCATAAAAATGTACTAATAAGTGGTCCTCCTACACTGCTATATCTGTATTGGATTTGACAAAACTACGATATAAATTCAATACTATTGCCATTGTCAAAAAAATGTTGCCAGGCTGAATTATAATATTCGGTTTTCCAGTTTGAACGGAAAGTTGTTTTTTTTTTTTTGTGAATATTCAAATTGCTTTGTAACCAATTGGTCAGTTTTACAGCACACGTATTTACAGCAGTTTTATTTTCAGTCGTGCCTTTCCTTCATGGATAGAGGATTCGTCTTCCGACAAATAAAAAAGTACTTAGACAAGTTTAAAGTATGTGATGCCAAAGCTCTCTTCGACTTTAAATTCACGTTCTTACAAACGATTTGTTCGCACGAACATTTCGTCGCTTTCAACTTGCCTCTACACGCAAATAGAGTCACCAAAGACTCTGACGAAGGTATGTTATATTGATAGTTTACAAAACATAAGTTGCAAAAACGTGTAGTAATATCATAGAAAAGTATAAGATAAATATATAATAGAAATGTCAAAAGTCAAATACAAAACGCTTGTTACCTTTCCTGTCACTGCTACATACGTATATTTATTATTTCATATTCAAACGCTGAACCAAACAGCGTCATACAAAGAATTCTGCGACGTAGTTTTTCAGGATAAATACACAAGCGTAGCTACAGGGACTAATGAGACATGTCACGGCGACAAAGTCACGCGGGTATGTGACTTCTAGTACCTTGCTATTTGGACTTCTATGAGTAACTTAAGAGCCGGCATCTAATATTTGTGAAACGGATTTTGAGATTCGCAAAAAATGTTAATTCCTCAACAAACTAGTAAGATCAGTTGATCCATATCTAATGTGGTTTAGTTTGAAGTATAAATCCACTCTCTTAAGTATACTACACCTTTTTGTAATACATGTTTGATAGCTTTACACTTTGCCTGTGTTTAACATCATTATTACAAATAGTTCATTATTTTCACACAGATCCCGCGAAACTGAGACTCACGGAAGACTTCATTATGAGACATTTTCTCGCTGGAATATTACTAAAACAAGTAACATTTTTGCTATATAAAATAATTAATAAATAAGTAACAATTAATCTATACAGGGTTGCAACTGATTATCCGTGTCAGTTAATATCCTCGTATAGGGACAGTGTACTCACCATAGTATGGAACTTTACTATGGAGCCAACTCTGAAATTACAAAAACATCAGCTGTTTCATACATGTTTTCAAGGTCCGTTTACCTTTTCCATGAACACCAGATTTTTTATCGAGATTTTAGACTTGGCTCAATAGTGAAAATTGTTTCAACTGTTGTGTACAATGAACCTTTAAGAAGATACTAACTGATTATATTAATTATATCCCTGTATTAATTGTATGTATATGGTGGAAAGGTATATAATTTATATTCGTATTTATGTCTGCATGTGTTGTGAAACCAAACTCCTGAATACATAAATGATACATACTAATACAGGATCAAACGTATATATACTTATACTAGACCGTTAGTACTTCTTTTATTTCCTAATCCTTTTAGCGACACTATTACAGGTACGATATTACAGGCAGTGCTTTTTTTTTTAATGAACTAATTTGATTCCTGGCGAGGCATCCCGGCGACTTTAAAAAATATAATGATGCCGTTATATTATCGAAACCAGTCATGCACATGCGAATAATATAAGTTTTATAGCATTTTTGAAAATAGCGATAGTTTTAGAGATAACCCTTAAAACCCCCTTAAAAACATCATCTCTATATTGCTTTACCAAATAATGAAATAGAACTATGGATACGTTATGGTGACTATTAATTTTCCTTTGGACGTCTTCTGAAACTAGAATCTGTTTATTCTCACATATAAGCATATAAATACGATTCATTCAAGTTTAATTATTTGTACAAAGGTGGAGCAATCCCTCCGTGAAGCGCCACAAAAGAGAAGAACGGCGTTAGGAGTCCTTCGAGCGTTGTTGACCAAACATGAGCACGACGATAGATACCGATCGAGACAATGTCGAGCTAGACTCGCGCATTTGTACTCGCCCTGGTTGACTATCGTTACAGGTAAATATTTTTGATCTTTGTAATCTCACTTTATTACCAAGCTGCCTTCCGCAGTGTCAAACATTGATTTAAATACGTATAAGGTTAGACTCTGGAATGACACTTAGATTCTAAGCTATATACCAAACATATATATTTTACCAAAATTACTGTCATCATCATCTCAGCCTTTGGTAATCCACTACTGAACGTAGGCCCCCCCATAAAGGGGGGGTTTTACTAACTTTGTAATCCATTTCTTTTAGATATTTTTCAAAAGTGTAATTCATAAGAGTATTACTATTGAAAAATAGTTTTAATAGGCAAAAAAATTTAACATTGGTCCAGCAGTTTTTGAGTTTATCCGTTATAAACAAAATAACGATTGTTCTCGCTTTATTAGTATAGTGTGTAGAGATATGAATAAGTCTGATCCAGATATCCTAGTGCCTACTAAAAGGTTAGGCTCGCGCCTTTGAATTTGTTTCGGCTAAACGTTATCGGCTTATTTATGGGCCACTGGAATGAGCATGTTAACCCGTCAGAGGCCCTTGCCTCATAGCAGGAATGATGACTACTTACTACTCTGTCATGCAAATGAAACGTATCGTGACATCCCTAGGTTCATTTACCATTTTATTTTTCTAAGAAAACGCCCACCGACTCGTGACGAAAACAGTCGTCACTCCAGCTTTAGAGAATGGTCACGATAAAATGGATGGTGACGGAACCAATGTAGTTCTGAACAACGTACATAAAGAAGCAGTATCAGCCAACAGCACGCCGAGACGAAATCGCTTGACCTTACATTTTGATCACACTCCTGCCAGGAATTCGACGCATTTCAAAGAACCACCGATACAAACCAATAACTTGTACGGAAAAGGTATGTAGTCTAATGTCAGCCAACTTTAGCTACTGTATAAAATGTCTTTGAACGCTTTTGTCCTCTGAATTTTCGTGTTCGTCCAATGCTTTGGTTACTTCTCAAACGTGATTGTCTTATGCATAAAATGTCCTTTGGTTCTGCACAATTTGTCGACAAAACTTTATCTACATTTCCCATAAGCATGAGCAAAAATGTCCCTCTTCACATAAGCACTTGTTGTTTATAGATCACGCAAACAATATGTCACAAAGCTCACTAGAATCCGTTTCTACGATGTCCGGGGGCGATTCCCTTCCCAGGAACGCTGGGAGGTTAGACTTGAGCGAAATTGGTGATCAAGTTAATAGGTAACACACATTTTTCAACACCTATACAAATCTTTGATATATGAAAATAAAATAATAGATTGTTTGGAGTTGTGTCTTATTACTAACGATATAAAGTAGATTTTTGTGCATCCAGATTTGGTGTGATGTCCCCTGAAGAGGTTCGCGATGTGCTTTTGTGTTTCCTGTTTGTGTTGAAATATTTGGACGACGAGAGACTTGTTGAGTGGTGGAGGACGCAGTCACAAGCGCAGCAACAGTCCTTCTTTAATGTTTTAGAGTAAGTTTTGGTGAACGGGCATATGTTTTCGATTTTAATATGCTGTTTATTATGTAAGCTTTGGTGGGATGTAAAAGTGGTCCCAACTTTCACGTAAATAATTTTTGTACCTCACATTTGACGTATAATTCTTGTGATGGGCCCGTCAACCTTTTGCTATCACGTTACCCAGACACTTCTTGTAGAAGTTACACGGTTCCTAAGCATTAATAGTTACCTTATTCCGTTATTTCGTGGTCCTTGTTACAAACTCAGATTCTATTGTATAGGTATATTCCATAATTTCAGAATTTGCGCCGAACAATTCCAATACGTTGGACGAAAGAAAATTCTGTCCGAAATGAAAACGGTCACGCCAGATTGCAATGGAAAGCCAAAGCCTTTGAAAGCGAGGACGTTGCCCGCTAGGATGAGTCCGCCTGATTTCTCCAAAGAACCACCCATTATTGTTGAGAAGAATAATACGGTTAACCGGGAAAATATAGTTAATACCACTGTAACCACAGGTCAGTACAAATACTAGTGATGAATAAATACACTTTTAGAGGCGCTTTTGAGGCTTTAAGTGAACTCAGAACATGGAGATATCGTCTTGTATCTGAGAGATGACTGTATCTGAGACTGAACCTACACTCAAAATATTTTTTGAAAAATAATTCTGCTATGTATAACATTTTTAACACAATCTTTTTGACACAAATGTCAGTCTTAATCAACAAATGCACACGGCATAGGCAGTATTTCCCAGTGGAGAGTATTTTCTTTCGCTTTCTGTTTGTGGGCGAAAGACATACTGGAAAAGAAATATGTCATTGTGTCATGCTAGACCTACAGAATTCTCTACATATTCCCCAACTATATCAAAGACTCGTACCTAAACCTAAGCCTAACCTAAATCTAACTATTAAATAGTTATTTTAAGTTATGTACCAGGAGATCAAAAAATGAGAAGAGATCTTCTGTCGCCTAAACTCTGTGACACGTTTATGATTGGCTCCCTTCTTTTCACAGAACTAGAAGCAATGGCCGAGCACTCAGTGAACTCGGCAAGTTGCTTAGCAACAGAAGTGGGTCTAACAATAATAGACCGGTCGTGTTTGTTCATGAAGAATCTAGGCGCGGCTGAGGGCGCTGCCGCCAAGCCTTATATCAAATTACTGCAGTATCCGCAAAGTGAAACCATGTATAAACATCTATTTGCGGCTTTGAGGGCTTATATTAACCAGTTCTCTGAGACGCTGTTTGAAGGTAACACTTGAAGTTCTATAATATATAGAATAATTAATCAGTACCTTATCAAATAACAGTGACATAGAATAGATTTTATCAATTTTTAATATCGAAAGTCTAAACTAGTGATCTAATAATGGCAGCCTAAGATCTCCGCTTGTACAGATTCGACTCGAGTCAGATAGTAACGCTTGCGGTACTTCACGTATCGTTTCCTTGTCGTCTACCTGTTTGTTACATTTTGTGGTATAGGCTGAAATGACTGACGCGTCCAGTTCTCTCGCTTTACTCTGTAAATCTGGATATGGACAGAGTGAAGCCGATTCTCACACAGCATAGTGCGGGAGTGTGAAAAAATACGATCGTAGATGGGTTTACGGTGTGTTTCAATACAAACTGAGATACTTCTGAGAAACATTTAATCTCCCGATCCAGTACCATGCTGCGTGGTCCGAGGAAGTGAAATAACATCGACTTTTGTTTGTTCAAACTCGTCCATTACACGATTGGTAAGGCGACAATCAAGTTCCATCAAACATGAGTGATACTGAGTGACGGACGACTAATCTTTTCGTGAATGATGTCAATCATCACATGAGATATTAGAATGAATGAATGAATGAATGAAAACTCTTTATTGCTACCACAATATAACATAAAATAACAAAGAAGAAAACCTTAAAACTAGAAAGAAGTAACAACTGGCGGCCTTATCGCTCAGAGCGATCTCTTCCAGGCAACCGTGCAGGGAAAGGAAATACATATATGAAGGGACGGTGGTATCAAACACATTATACTTAAATAAATAAAATACATACTTAATAACATATATACCTAATAGTAATACTATAATATATACGTAGACTATATACCAATACATAATATACTTAAATTATATAAATACATACATAACACTATAATAATATTATACAGATTATATAATATATAGATACACAATTTTATATAGGTACTTATAAGTGAGCCAATTTATAATATAAATAACAAATTATTTACTTATAAAGAAAGGTAGTGGTCTTTGAGACGTAACTTAAAAGAGGCCAGTGACGGTGCACATTTAACTTCCACGGGAAGATCGTTCCACAGACGAACTGCTTCGACAGTGAAAGATCCACCGTAGAAATCAGTGCCGTGCACTGGAAACCTCAACGTCAGGTTCTCCGATGATCTCAGAGAACAAGAATGAGACGCATGAAGAAATTCAAAACGTTCCCGAAGATAGCGCGATTAGACGATAGGTTAACCATCAATCATAGCAGCGACTGTGGCAAAACTGACGACAGAACCGTTCGTTAATAGACGCCTAAATGCAGGCACATGGCAAGGGCGTCACCAGCCGAGGATCAAGGGGGGGGCTAGTCAAGGAATTTCTACCCAAATTCCCCATTTGGGTAGACGGTAGATATACAACAGGTATTTGCCTGTATACAATTTACAATTACAAATTTCTATGAAACAGAAAAGCCCTACAATTCTACAAATTTGTAGATTTTTACAGTGTTGTAGATTATTTTTTTTATGAAATAGGGCCCAGATGGTTCTGTAGTTAAAAATACGTGCCTATCGTATGGCGGCACTTGAATGTCAACATTGACAATAAAGGCTACATTTTTTGGATTCTCGACGGCCCCCCCTTGCCGCCGCCCTTGGTAAATGGTACAGCGTGGGAGCTCGATACGACACACTACCCTTTTCTAGGAAATGTGTGGAATCGTTAAGTGTGTATTTGTTGTCACCAGGTGGCAGCACAGTGTGCGCGGGTGTAGTGGGCGCCGTGGTGAAGCTGTGCGAGGCTCGCGCGGGCGGGGTGCGGCGCGAGGCGGCCGCGGCTCTGTACCTGCTCATGCGGGCCAACTTCCAGCACGGAGCCGCGGGGGACTTGACCAGGGTGCATCTACAGGTACCGATACTCACTACACTGACACGTACTTGGAGAATCCAGTGACCAAGAGAACATTTATCAGCTCGAACTCCAACTCATAATACTAACGGGCTTATAGGATAGACCTTTTGCCCGTTAATAAAGCTAATGACAAATTTCACTGTTAAAATTTCTATAGTTTTGGCTGCAAGCGCATTTACTGTTTAAATTCCGGGAAAAATATACATATTATATATATAGTAGAATCTTCGCCTCCTTCGATTTCCCAGATGAGAGCAGATGTCCTCCGCTGATAAGTTATAAAATATTTTTCGTTCGATGGTTTCACGCAGAGGACGCTGCTGCCCGTCCTTTGGATCTGTTAACCCTTAGCCGGCTCTAACGGCAACCACGGGGAGAGAGGGCGGGGTACTGTTCCATTAACAAAATTTGCATCTTATTTATTTATTATGAATTTCTCGAATAAAAATGTAGTTCATTGCTTATCGTCTATTGTTCTCTAAAAGCTCACACTAATTTAACGACACCCTGCTGGCCCTTTTCTCATTTTGCATTATTAAAATATGTATCTCTATATTACCAAGGTCATTATGGCGGTATCGAAACTGCTCGACAATTCGACGGCGCTCAACTGCAAACGTTTCCAAGAATCTCTATCTGTGATAAACTGTTTCGCTACAGGCGACAAAGCTATGAAAGGAACCGGTAAGAACTGCTATACATTTCTAAATTCTTCTTCTTCTAAAAATAAAATCTTCTTATTTTATTAACAAGACCAAATTGCTATGCAAAAGAAACTTATTCATAACAGTAACTATGCCACAGAACAGATAATAATACTGCGTATAGAATGGACACTGTCATCCGCCCACCAATCGGGCCTTCCTCACCCCGCGAGCGAGATTGAGCTCTCCACGTGTGCTGTGTCTGTGTAGTAGGTAATTATAGCGCGGCTTTTGTATGGGATTGAGTCAAGTGTCCGGGGTGTGACTATGTCCTATATTAAAGGACATCCACATCTATTCTATGATTGTTCTAGTATGTATCTATTATAGGCATGTTAAACAGTAGAAACCAGTTGTCTCCTATATAAAATAGCTGTGCCTCGCAGTTTCACCCGCTTAGTCTTCGTTCCCATGGGAATATCGGAATAAAAAGTTTTGTTCCCTATGTGTTATTCCAGGGTCTAAACTATCTACATGCCGAATTTCAGCCTTATCTATTCAGTAAGTAGGTTTTGCGTGAAAGAGTAACAAAAATCCATCCATCCATCCATCCATACTCATAAACTTTCGCATTTATAATATGACTAAGTAGGATGGAATGTAGAGGGCGGCAGTTAGGTCATGTAGGCCTTATAGGAATCTCGGCGATCTGAAACTCAATTTGGGCTAAAGTTTGATCACACAAACCTGAAAATTGTTTTACCATAGCAGTGTTATGTAAGAGTATAAATTATAATTATTTATTTATTTATGTCGGCTTTTGTATTTTCAGTGTTCAATAGTAGACAA
Organism: Hemistola chrysoprasaria; assembly: GCA_947063395.1. Taxonomy (NCBI): domain Eukaryota; kingdom Metazoa; phylum Arthropoda; class Insecta; order Lepidoptera; family Geometridae; genus Hemistola; species Hemistola chrysoprasaria. The sequence continues at coordinate 6,012,822 of OX346712.1, read as the reverse complement.
TGATTGTTCATGGTGATTCGTCTTCCATATGAAATAAAAATAACAGATATGAAGAAATAGGGAATAATTTTCCACTCAATTGTTTGTGGTCGGCTCTGGATCTGGCCTTTATTTGCGCGTAAACATATCTTGTTAAAGAAAACCGTATGATTTTTTTATATATAAAAAAACATCAACATAGCCTAAAACTGCTTTTTTACAATTTTCATGAATACGAAGAAACTGCAAGGTTTTCATTAACCAAATATGTTTTGGCGCAAATAAAAGCCAGATTAAAGCTAAGACCGCAAACAGTTGAGTTGAAAATTATTCCCTATTTCTTCGTATTTGTATATTTTCATTTTGTATGGAAGACGAATCACCTTAGTATTGTTTTTTTTATAATATTCTGTAGGTCTGTCAAATGAAGTGGCAGAGTTAATGCGTCGTGTCCGCACGGTGGTGGGCGCGCGGGCGCGGCTCGCCGGAGTGGGAGGGACGGGGGCTGCAGGTAATGTTCACTTTATTTGTATATCTGTATCCCGCGGTTTCACCCGCTAAGGGGGTAGGCAAAGCTGGACACAGTCCTATAGAAGGTACACACTTCGCCAGTTTTGTTTTTGTTCCCATGTAAAAGGGGGTGAGCCTATTGTCATCAACCGGGCAGGATTTCATGATCGGCAGTAGAGCTTGCGACCACGGAGCCAGTCGAATGGAGGAGAAATATTATATTGAAAATTGAAAAACAGAAAATTGTAATATAATATTGTTGTTAGGTGTGCCCTGCCGATTGCCACTTCAACTTGCTGATCCAAGCTATGTCGGTTGCCTTCGTTCTTCTATGGATCTCCATAATTTCTAATGTAAGGTGATGATGTTGTTAGGTGCGGGCAGCGTGCAGCTCGCTGAACTACAGCACGCGCTAGCAGCGTCGTGTCGCGCCACGCCGCGCCTGCGACACGCCTGGCTGGCCACGCTCGCCGACCATAACGCTAGGGAGGGAGACCACGATGAGGTTACTGCTACATTACTCTAGACAACTGAACTACAGCACGCGCTAGCAGCGTCGTGTCGCGCCACGCCGCGCCTGCGACACGCCTGGCTGGCCACGCTCGCCGACCATAACGCTAGGGAGGGAGACCACGATGAGGTTACTGCTACATTACTCTAGACAACTGAACTACAGCACGCGCTAGCAGCGTCGTGTCGCGCCACGCCGCGCCTGCGACACGCCTGGCTGGCCACGCTCGCCGACCATAACGCTAGGGAGGGAGACCACGATGAGGTTACTGCTACATTACTCTAGACAACTGAACTACAGCACGCGCTAGCAGCGTCGTGTCGCGCCACGCCGCGCCTGCGACACGCCTGGCTGGCCACGCTCGCCGACCATAACGCTAGGGAGGGAGACCACGATGAGGTTACTGCTACATTACTCTAGACAACTGAACTACAGCACGCGCTAGCAGCGTCGTGTCGCGCCACGCCGCGCCTGCGACACGCCTGGCTGGCCACGCTCGCCGACCATAACGCTAGGGAGGGAGACCACGATGAGGTTACTGCTACATTACTCTAGACAACTGAACTACAGCACGCGCTAGCAGCGTCGTGTCGCGCCACGCCGCGCCTGCGACACGCCTGGCTGGCCACGCTCGCCGACCATAACGCTAGGGAGGGAGACCACGATGAGGTTACTGCTACATTACTCTAGACAACTGAACTACAGCACGCGCTAGCAGCGTCGTGTCGCGCCACGCCGCGCCTGCGACACGCCTGGCTGGCCACGCTCGCCGACCATAACGCTAGGGAGGGAGACCACGATGAGGTTACTGCTACATTACTCTAGACAACTGAACTACAGCACGCGCTAGCAGCGTCGTGTCGCGCCACGCCGCGCCTGCGACACGCCTGGCTGGCCACGCTCGCCGACCATAACGCTAGGGAGGGAGACCACGATGAGGTTACTGCTACATTACTCTAGACAACTGAACTACAGCACGCGCTAGCAGCGTCGTGTCGCGCCACGCCGCGCCTGCGACACGCCTGGCTGGCCACGCTCGCCGACCATAACGCTAGGGAGGGAGACCACGATGAGGTTACTGCTACATTACTCTAGACAACTGAACTACAGCACGCGCTAGCAGCGTCGTGTCGCGCCACGCCGCGCCTGCGACACGCCTGGCTGGCCACGCTCGCCGACCATAACGCTAGGGAGGGAGACCACGATGAGGTTACTGCTACATTACTCTAGACAACTGAACTACAGCACGCGCTAGCAGCGTCGTGTCACGATGAGATTACTGCTATCATCATTATCATTATTTCAGATGTTGGAAGTCCACTACTGGCAGGCGGGTTGGCAAGCGCAGTTCGATGGTTTTACACAGAGGACGCTGCTGCCCGTCCTCTGGATCTAATAACCATTAGCCGGCTCTTACGGCATCCACGGTATACCGGTTTAAATTCTGCTGACACTTCGGCATTCAAACGGCGACCCCCCTTAGCCCTTAGCTATATTATTTACACCCGGCTTCGCACAGGTGTGTTTACACAATAACACAATTAATTTATGACTTCTCCTCTCCTATGACGCCAAAGGCCAATCAGTAAAGCGTATCTATTATTCATCTGCTCTTTCGGTGCGTAACAACCCTGAATTGTTTTCTGATCATATATTTTTTCTGTGTTCCTTGCGTTTAATACAATTCTTTTTCCTAGGCTATGTGCTGTCAACTCCACATAGCGGCTCTGATAGCAGAATATCTGAAACTGCGAGGCACGTTAACGTGGGGCGCGGACGAATTCAATGAAATATCCAAGAACATACCACGGGACGAGACCGGCCTTAAAATCGACGAAGGTGAGTGAAATGCATGTTAAATTTATTGTGAGATTTATTTCCAGTTTTGCTGAGATTCATTTTTGAACAGCATCTATTTGCGTACACTAAAACTATTGTAACACTTTGGTAAACGATCACAGTGACTTTTTAGGAACTCGTAACGATCAAAACGATGACAATCAATTAGTTAATTACGAATAAAGTACATTGGTCGACTTTAGCGGAGTGACTTTGGGCACACCACAAAAATCCATGTAAATGACGAGTGGAGTAGATCTGGATATATAAAGAGTTGCCGTCTTCGAACACTATTCCGTTCGGCAAAAATCGAAGTAAATTAAATAAGACTTTATATAATAAAATATATACAAAAGCTCAGTACAATTTAGTTTAATGTAGACACAATTTTGCAGTCTTCTATATAATCATGCGACACGATATATTTGGTGAGCTCCTTAAACGTTTCTATGGGACAGAAGGCGTTGCAGCCCGGTACCTCCATCAGACGAGGTTCGGCCGAGTCATCGTCCCAGTAATATATCTGCAAAATAAATTATTCTTTTACAAAATTGTCTTTAGAACAGGCGCTAGACATTTTTTTAAGCTTTAACGAACCACTTTCCGAAATCAAAACCCAGCTGACGCAGTGCCTCCCCAGGTTCTTGAAAAAATCAAATCAACCTAAAGACAATGCTTTGGGGGCTATACTTTGGTTGTGCAGTGACTGCATAACTTCGCGCTCTTTTCATTAGATTCAATGTTTGCACATGACTAAAAACTGGCCCATATCCCCTCGCAAACCCCCGCATACGATTTGGTTTTCATACTTAAAATTAATTAAAGCGGCGCCATAAGTTTATTTGTTAAGTCTAGGGTCACTGGGTATTAGGTATATCACAAGAAAAAATGTACTTATAGGACATGTCATAGGCATGAAGACAGAATAGTAAGCAAAAAGGCTAGATGAGTTCAAATAACACACATTATGTCAAGCCCCTTGCACCAACCTTAAATCCAAACTTTCCCCCCTCGATCTTCTGATCCTTCTGCGGCACCAGTTCATGCAGTTCGAACAGTAAAGCGGCCCCGGGGTCAGGCAGACGAGGCGGGGGCGCCACACACGCGGCCAATAACGCCGCCACTGACACCGGCGTGCCAGTCCGCACTATCACACGGTGCCTCGACGTTGAAGCTATATTCGATGACGCTTCCTTGATTATCTGCTGCAATAGAGCCCCTGAAAAATACTTTATTTTTATTTATTTTTATATAACACGTTTCCTGATAATGATCTGATTTCCACCGAAGAATCAATTATTCAATATTGTGATATGGTTCAGGATACATAATAATATTATATTAGTCAAGCTTATGCTTGACGAAATATAACATTAAAATAATAGTATCATAAATAAAAACATTAACCATGTAAAATCATAACCAGATCATATCGATCATAATGTTATATTGATCGCTCGATGTAATCTGAGCAAACTAAGTAGATCTAATCTTGTAAATTCTATACTCCGGCTATGGTCTACAATATACCATCGTGAGAGTGTAGATACAACTTAATTTTATTTTTGTAGCGTCTGTGGTCCAGTGGGAATATGCCCGGCTTTAAATCCGGAGTCCCTGGATCGAATCTCACCATGTGGACTTTTCACCTGAACGCTACCGTGTTTCGGATGGCACGTTAAACTGTAGATCCCGTCTGTTTCCTATAAGATATGTAGGGGGCAGTCGTTAGGTCATGTTGGACGCCTTGTAGGAATCTTGGCGACCTGAAACTCTGGCAATATGGGTTGTCCACATCACCCATATGAATTGACTCGAGCAGTGTAATAGGGGTAACCCGTTCTGTTAGACTAGAAATTCAAATTATTATTATTATTTAAATCAAATTGGGCGAAAGAGCTAGTGATTATTAATGAGGCAGAACGTAATGTTATTAATTTTTTCCTCGTTTATAGAGGTCTTTGACTGACTGTGTTAAACGTGACTTCTAAAATATTAAGTTGTTTTGTTTGATGCGTACCCTTGGCATTAGAACCTGTAGAAGAACATAAAATCTGACTTCCATCTAAAGGTCAAGCTTTTAAATAAATTGGTCTACTGGGAATCTAACGAGATCCGCACCTGAAGGGTTCCGATATACCACTGGGATATAATATTTTACATCTCATTTTTTCATTTATAAATATATTTGTAAAGTAATTGTCTAGTAAATAAAATTTTTGGAAAGACAGGTTCCCTTACTCGGTGCGGTGGACGCGGCCGATATTACTTCGATCGAGTTAGCGCCTACTTGGCAATTGGTACATAATTAAAATAAAGCTACAATATCGTTTTTTCAAACGCTTGACACGGAAATGTCGATGGTTTCTTTTATGAGGACCAAAAGATTTATCTTTTGGTCCTCATAAAAGAAACCATCGCGCATCTGCTGTTGTTTTTCTTTTACTCATCTGGCTTACGCCCTTTGAAACCAATCTTTACACAATTTTTTTCAACTTTTTTCTGTCCATTGGAAGGTCCACTTCACAGACTTAATGACTTCCCAAAAAAACAAAACGCAGATGTTGTATATTTCTAAATTCGTTGTTTTATTATAATAGTTAGTAATAGTTACTTATTTCTGTTTTAAAGAGGGTTTAGAGTATTTAAGAGAATCGTTATGTTTTTTTATGTAATACAAAAATACCAAAACCGGCTTAGATGCAATTTTATGTATTCTTTATCTATTTATTTAACAGTTCCTAAACTATTTACCTCACTGCTGCTGTTCATTACTTTGTTTATGTATGGTATTTACGTATTCAATACGTACCTATCCAAATATATATTAGGTATCATATTTTAATGGTATTTAGTTAGGGGATCATGGGCAGCAATAATTATTGTTAAAACATAAAACAATAAGAAACACTGTAAACAACCGGTAATCACAAGAATTACTTACAGATAACCTGATGATGGTATGCAAAAGATTTCTAAATTATAGATATTATAACACAGGATACGGTACCTTACTCGTATAATATAAGGTAAGTATATCATGCTATTGTCATGTGTTGTAAACGTTGCCAAATATTATATGCCAAATATATGTATGTTATGTATTAATATTCTTACTACCAGAATTTGTCTTATTTGATATTTAACAATATAAGTCGAAAAGTGTCTTGTATGGGAAAGTCCGTAAATTTTTGAATTAATTTAATTATTAGTATTTGTTGTTATAGCTATTATATTTACCAATATTTTGTAAGATTTTCAAGTAGATACCTATTTTCAATATTGTGTTACAGCATAAAATGTTTTCACGATACAGGAACAAAGTCTAAAAATAATGTTTGAGCACAAACACGTTGCTTGTATGAAGATCACCTTTTATTATAAACTTTTTTATTTTTCTTATTTGTCGTTATAGCGGCAATAGGTATACGACATATATTGTGAAAATTACAAGTGTCTAGCTATTACGGTTTATGAAATAGAGCCCTGTAACAGACGGACGGACGGACAGCGGAGGCTTAGTGATAGGGTTCTTTTGGCACCGCTTCGGGGTAAGGAACCCTAAAAAGATGATTGCTTGAATAAATTAGTCCTAATTATAAGTTTTGCAAACGAGTTTCGAGTCAAGTTTTTATAGCTTATATTCCTCTAATTCGATCTAGCGTAAAAAATAAAACAAGTTTCTAGTTTTAATTTTTACTTGTGTTATTTTGTCTCATTGTGGTACCAATAAAGAGATTATAATTAATTCATTCATTCAAAACTTACCGCCACTGAGTTTCCTTAGTAAGTTGTTGTGAAACATCATAGAATACTCCAACCTAGCAACGTCCATTAGTTTTCTCTTGACATGCTTCGCCCACTTTGGATTCGGCACTTTTATGTCATCCTGTAAAGACATCGACCGGTTTTTAACCAGTTCATAGTGAAAATAATGATTATTATGTATCTTTAATGTTTTGCCAGTCAAATTAATAATGTGCAATTAAGAATTATAAATTGAAAACATGTTCAAACTCGTTATTTTACTTATTATTATATACTTAACCTGTATGAGGAACAAATTATTCAAATAATACGCTTCTTGTGGCGTACTGAAGTTTGTATTTGTCATTTGTGCGATCTTGTGAAACAGATCTTTATACGGCACCAGAAGATTTTCCTCCGTGAACGCTTTTAGGATTCTCTGTTTCTCTTGTTGATATCGAGGACAATTTTCTTCGTACAAAAGCTGTAAATGAATGACCAATTGAAAAATGTATTCCCACAATGTGGGGTTTCCAATACACGGATTGTACTTCTAGAAGGAAGTTAGACTCACATAGTCTTGATCCTTGGAAGGATATGTATAAGGCACCGGCTGCCATTCGAGGGTGTCGTTCCATATCTGCTCCTCGGGTGGGGGCCAGAGTCCGGCCGATATCAGCAGGGCAGTCATCTTGCTCAACTCAGTATCGGACGCTATCACAATAGTGTCCTCTAAAAAGTTCAACAAATCATGATCCGTCTTAATTTAATAATCGCAAGCAAGGCTCGAAATATACCTGGATCGTAAATGGGCCCCAAAAATCCGTTATATCTCTTCCTAAGTAATGCGCCCATTTCGTAAGTCAGCATCTTTCCTTCCTGTAACGTGAAAGCGTAAATATCGTCATTGATGATCCTAAGTATAAGTAAAACATGAATGAAGTCAGTCCCCTCCCTTAAATGTCTTTCTTTTACCCCTGTTAGTGTCGAATGACGTGCGACAAGCCATAAATCATTATTAGCGGGTGACGGCAATCTGTGGCTGCGCCGACACCTCGTTCCCGTTTAGCCACAGCCCGCAGCATGCGACCTTCGCGGATCCCCTCCCGCCGGTTGACCGGGAAGTAGCCGCTTCGTTAAAAAGTCATTCGTCCTGACTCCTGACTAGTCCTTCCAAACCGACGGTAGACAGTTCCGCAAGTTCAATGTCATATCTTGTACTTATGTCGTGATTCACTTTTATGGTAATTCATAACAAATAATATTAATAACATATTATATATTAATTTGTCATGCGTGTTAATGCACAATTAAGAGTTATTTCTTTACGATAACCACTTTCCGATGGGAGCAGGTGACGTTTCAAGGACAAAAGAACAAGTGGTCTTTTGTGAGGCCTGTAATAGTATTGTGCCAGAAAGGGGATAAAGGAGCGCCAACTTGTGAATGAACCGTAATCTATAGGTATATGCAGAATTTACATCGGTTACGTGAGAGTTTATTGATGTCACAGTTCTGTGTATGGTGGATGTGATTCGTTACGGGCTGCGAACGCCCGGTTTGATCAGTCGAGGAACTACGCTAATATGCTTCATTGTTGATAACGATGTTTCATGTAGTTCCCATGATATTTCAATGCCATTGAAAATGTAAAGTATTATGAGCCATACTTGCACCTAATACAATATTGCTTATTTATTACATCTGATTGGACATAATTCTTCATGGAAACAAACTCACGAGAAAAACTGCGGAACACTACCTTACAGCGGGTACTAACTCGTGATAAATAAAGGAATATTTGCCAGAAAAAAAAAAGTTAAAAAGCTCCAATGAATTTGACACAATCCTATGAAATAATTACAAAGACGATGTTTCGTCGAAATCACATAACATCGAAATGGTAATTTACTCATACGATTGTGTCGTTGCTAAAAGGTGGTGTTACAGATTACATCTTACATCTTAAACCATTTCATTATTATAGATTGCACCCTGAAATTGTAGTCGCTGCTATTCTGCTGCTAATTGCTGATATTCTGTGTCTTGATATGCCCTGATGCCGATAATGTACTTACATTAGTCATTGCGCCAGCACCGTAAGGTGAGAAGACGTGGTCGGGTGGAGGCGCCCCAAGCATCTCCAACTCAAGCTCGCTCGGCGTACGCTCCCCGTGGGACATCAGCTAAATTAACAAATAAATATTACCGTTAAATCACAAACATAAATACCAATCACGCCTTGTCTTTGGGATAGCCTGAAACTATTTGAATTAAATGCTAATTAATAAGCATTTGCAAATAAATGTCAAAATATTGGATGGTCAGAAGTGGTAACTTAACATTTAATTGTTCCGGAAAACTAAAATGATATTATGTTCGTAATATATCATTTTAGACACACAGAACCAGTTTGTATTACCACGAAATAAGAGAGGAAATAATCTCAATTAATAAACTGCAGATTTTCGTTAAGATCAAATGCCTAAAACCAGGTGATGTATAGAGACTTGAAATAAGTGTTTGATCTAGAGAGTTTGTTCTAGAGTGATCTAAGAAAGGACTTCCCCAAATTCCGATAAGAAATAAATGCGAGTAATTATAGTTAATAACTCACCACATGAACCTGACGAAGCACTGTGACCTCAACGGTGCTGTCTTTCATCAAAATAACTGCTACGAGGGCTGAAATGAGTGGATGTTATTATTCAATTAGGATTCTCTATAAATATTCCTCTTGGCGAGGTCATTATCCTATTCGGTGGCCTAACCATAAACTGGTTCTATTCCTCGAAGTATTTTTTGCTAATAAATGATGAAGTCTGTTAAGTTAAATATTTTGTCATAATTATTATTGGGTGTATATATACTTATAGTAGCTTTTTGTGGTCAAGGTATTATTCGGCTACTAATTTTAAAAGCCATTTGCTGTGGTGGACTGTTTCAAGCATCCTATTGTATCTATCTGTGTCCTATTGTATTTGATGTTGTATGTATTGTTATATTGGTCAATGTTGTCTGTGTATGAGGTGAGCGTCAACTTGATACGAGCACTGAAATCACTCCAGTGCTTTCAGTGTTCCAGTGCTTTTGTCAGGGTGGACGGAGCTTACACAGACAGGTTTAACATCGAAAAAGGTCTTAGACAGGAATGCGTAGCTTCGCCATGGCTGTTCAACTTATTCATAGACAACTGTGAAAGATTTGAAAGAAAATCCGTATGAGTTAGAACTGTTGGGTCGGTCGGGTGTTAGTGAATGCTGGATCTGGCAGCTGGCAGAACAAGCATGAAAGTAAGATTAATGGCTGTGGAAATGAGAAGTTTGAGAAGTAAGACTGGAGTTAACTTGATGGACAAAGTAAGGAATAGTGTGACGGAACGCTGGGGCGTGTTACAAGATGTAGTGACAAAGATAGAGAAAGGAGTGCTAAGGTGAGTACTCCTTTCTTTTTCCTTAGTGGAGAGGTTGGACGAAAGGAGATTAATAAGACAAGTGTGAATGGTCAAGTCGGTAGGGATCGACCTAGGCGTACCTTTCATGAACAAGTTGATGTTATCCTAAGGAAAGGTCAGTTCAAAAGTACCAAAAACCGACGAGCATGTATGAGAATGTGATGAAAGTGGAAGAAGCGAAAGTTGTGTGTAGTCTCTGCCTACCCGTGCGGGAACAAGACGTGACTGTATGTATTGTTATCCTATTGTAGTTATTTTGATATCTTATTTATATATGATATCCATAATTATTATTAATAATGTTCATAAGCAAGGTAGAGCTTATGGCCACTGTTTGCTATAAACCTCAAATGCCAAAACCATCATGTCCCAGACAATAGTCACACAATACGACAGTTTGTTCCGCCAACTTTTTTCAAACTTATACATGTCCTGTACTGATACAGTATACAGTATTAGTTGTTGTTCTGCATATAATTTCTAAAAGCTTCTATAGAGTTTGCTTACCGGCGATGAGCGAGATGCCCACCAACACACCGAGGCAGCAGCATGTGTGCTCTATGCGCACGCCGGGTGCCTCTGCCGCTTCCGGCGCGTTGGTCGGCTCCTCCTCGCGACCGCCCTCTTTCCTGGACAACCACACATTCTCCATTTCACCATACAATTTTCCCAACTGTCCCTTTGACGGAGCAGTTGGATGGATGGAATACACCTTATACTGGACTCATGCATCCCTCTTTCGTGTTTTTTTATCAGTACATTTAAAACTCCAAGCAGGCTTGCTGGGAGCTTTCTTCAATTATATTATTTGCATTGCATACTTAGTGAACTAAAGTTAGACTGTCTGGTGGTCTCCGTCTTACATTGTCTGATCAACCAAGATCGCGAGTCGAAGGATCCATTTGGAAGGAATATTTGCTCACGCTTATGAGACTTTGTGGTCCTATGACTTGAATGAGCTGCATGAAAATATCCTTTTATATGTAGTGATAAAAATTGAATGCAGAGGTGATTGATGATAGACGAGAATAGAATAAGAAAACGTGCTATACCAACCCTACCTAGTGTAAGATAAGGTCAGGGAAATGATGAATACAATGAATACATTTAATTACAACTTAAAATAATAAATTTAATAAAATAGATATATTAGCAGGCACACATGACCCATTAAACCGTTTGATATGACACACTCACACAATGTATGTCAATTGTCAAGTATTATAATCTAAATTAAAATAAGTATAATAAACTAGTTTGTGCGGGTGTTGTTATACCCAAAGTCATAAATCATATTGTTCGTGTTGGTCTTTATTCTATTCCTCTCCATGTGAACCGATATCCAATGTTCAAACATGGGACTCTGGAGATTATCAGCAACTGCCTTTACAATGACGTTACCTGAGGCATTGACACGATTCCAGAACTACGCTACTCGAGATCTTAATATTGCGAAGAAGTCAGGTATTCCCGCGTGAGAAAACATTGTCGATGCGCTGCAAAATCTGGGATAACGCATAAAAGATCTCACTTATATATTTTCGCACCAACACTTTTAACTAGGTAAGGCCCATCACATTCTATTGTCGTGATATTTTGTTATTTGCATAATAATAAGCATAAATAATAGCGTAAACTCTCCATTTCAAATTATAAGTCAAAAACTACAAATGTCTAAATACCACTCACATTTTCCTTCGTCGGGTCGGCAGCTCTACATTGTAATCCGATCGTGATATTATCACTATTGTAAGGGCATATTTTGCTTATCAACGGATTAGATAGAATATAAGGAACATCAACACTGAATTTCGATTAGCGTTTATATGTCCGTACGTTAATGACGGGAAGCGCACGGTGCGCGAGACGGGATCTCACTGAGAGCGGGACTCGCTAGATATTCACGGTCGCGACCTGTGCCCGTTTGGATGATTGACTATGTCCAATCGATTGTATACTACTGACTATTTACACGACATGCGTGCTCGCATCGTCCGACATTGTCATTTGTAACGCTGACTGTGCCTGTCCACTAACTAGACGAAGGGATTTTCTGTATCATAGAACCTAGGAGTTTCGTTAACCTTCCCTAGACACATTTGTGAATACGGGAACTCCGCCAGCGCCACTATTTGCAGAAGTATCTAAATGGATAGTTTCGCATGAGGGTGCGATGATTCGCCTGATAGCGTGAATTAGAAGATTGGCCTGGCGGCGCTACGATGCGTTCGTTGCTTTCCGCTCGTCGCGGATAACGCGATGGCATCAAAACATTACGATCTGAGTAGTTTTCTACATGTTCAAATTTCATATCATTAATTATGTACGAAAAGGTTCTTCAACAGCTTCTCAATCATTGAATAAACGAAACTCTTACCAATTCGAGCGAGTTTAATGTTTTTGGAATAAATTACGTTTATTGTTATTCCAAATAAATATCAGGCTTATTTATCATAAATTGACCATGTAATAATGTGAACTTACGTGATGCAAATGATGCTTGTAAGATGAACCATGTCTTCAAAATGTTCTCACTCTTGAAGTAGTTTGACGTCTTATTCAATGATAAGGTTAAACAAATCTGTCTGTATCTAATGCAGTCTGTAACGACTCGTCTCTCATTATATCTAATCAAATTGTAATTAAACAGTAAACCTGCTTGCCACTTGCTACGATACCTATTGTATCAAACAGCCGACATCAAGGTCACTAAGATGTTTTTACGCAAATAATAATATTTAAAATCTCAGAGGCCATGTAAGACTTATTTACATTATGTATTGTTTTTTAGATAGGTTTGTCTCAGTCTGCTATACAACGTGGTACAAAAAGATGTAGTAATACTTAAGAGGGTGTATCTAACTGAACCAAACCCATCAAACTGAATCAAAGAAAGAATTGTGAAATTCGCAAAAAATCGACTTGCCATAAATAAATACCGATCAGCTGATCCATTTTGTATTTAATGGAGAGTTGAAGTTTTCTTCGCTAATTTCGCAATTCTCTTTTTGGTAAGTTAAGTTTGATGGGTTGATGCAGTCCCTTAAGTATTATACTACATCTTTTTATAATACGTTGTATACAGGGTTACCTTAAAAACACCAGCAACCCCGAAGGACCAAGCAGCCAACATCATAAATAACAACATTTGTTCTACGAGTTTTGACATAACTCAATAAATTAAACAAAAAATATTTTTCAAGTTTTCATTGTACTGTCGTGACATTTGTAAGTCTATGTTTCATTCACAAACTAATATACACTTTCTTCGCCAGAGACCCAGGGGCTTGTAGGCAGCACGCGCACCATAACGTAATCTTTTTCGGTGCGCGTAGAGTTACGAACATTCAAGTGGAATATAAAAGTTATATTTATTTTTGTATGAAAGTAAAATCTAACAAATTATCAAAAATCGTAGAACAAATGTTGTTTATGATGTTGGCTGCCCGCTCCTGCGAGGTTGCTGGTGTTTTTAAGGTGTATTTATAGGTGTATAGACGGATAAACATATTTTTCTCCTTTAAAATGACTCGTCCTCTTTCCTCTTACTCATTTTGCCTAAAATATGCCAAACGTGCAAAACCAAAACTCGTTCGATTTTCCTCTATAAAAACATTGTATGAATAATGTTTAAGATTTAATCATAAAATGCATTTGGTTTTTCATATTAATTTTATTAACGTACTTACTGATATATCCATTAAAATTTTCTAATTAATTATTAATTATTTTCATTAAATACAGAAATGGACATTTTTAAGGATAAATAAATACGTTAAACAAGGTTGTATGAAGGTCTGATTTATTCATTTGTGTAACAAAACAAACAATAGTCATTCTAATTGTCTTATTATATATAAAATTAGTATATTAAATCTTACGGAATAGATAGGATATTTATTTACAGAGGTATATAAAATAGTTATTATTAAAGACCTCTTTTATTATAGAGTCTATTGCAATATTATGCCTATCTCACAGCCACCTTTGTCAACTAAATATTATTATATATTTTAGTCTTACTTGATTGCTTAATACACTTATACTATCGCAATTCTATTTTAAAAATATTTGTTAGAAAAAGAGACATGTTAACAATGTATTATTAAGTATGTTTATTAGTATTATAGTTACTTAATATATTGTTTATATAATATTATTTAGTTATAGGCATTATAATGTATTTTAAGTTTATAATATTATGTAGTTTACGTGGGTTTATGTTTGTTAGCACTAATTAAATTTCAGTCATATTTATTATGTTTGTCATACTACTAACCAAATGTGATTTACGGTACTCTCCTCTCCGTGCACAGTTGTCTGGAAGAGATCGCTTTTAGCGATAAGACCGCCAATTGTTACACTATTTGTTATGATGTATTTTTAATATTTTTTGAGGTGTACCAATATAGTGTTTATCTATCTAGATAGAGATATTAACATTTATATGTCACTAATAATTAAGCTAATTTTTTTTATATCAAAGTAAATTCCATGAGAGTGTTGTGACAAATCAATATGCTACAGGTATCATATTATTTTCGATTGTTGCTTTATTCCTAATGTTTTAAAGGTAAAAAAATTAGTAACGTTCATAATATGTTAATGATAGGACTGGTTTTTGTATGTGACTTTGTGTATGAGACTAGTATATATATGTACAACTTAGTAAAAACTAGTCACGCAACATGATTTTAGCCGCTCGGCTTAGGTGTTCTTTAATATGTTCAAAATCGAGACAACCTTCTTACAAACACAAACACAAATACAAAGTTTCAGCTAAATCTGTTCAGTAGATTTAACTCACATCCATCCAAACCCGCATTATCTTAGTGTTACTATCTTGTTGGCCTGCAAGTTTTGTAATAATCTTCTCTGGTCCACGCGTACTCCTTGACTAGTTCTACGAAGTGGTTGTATTCGCAAAGCGGTCCGCCACCGCAACCAGCTATGGACAGGACCTTACCTGGACCTCCTGCGTCTTTGGCATACACAGCCTGTCATATAGGAACAAAAAACATAAAATTAAAGACAATTGGTTAGGGTTCTCATCTTAGATCTCGTAAAATAAAGTCTCGCACGGGTCCATAAGAGGTTAAGATTTTGTAGAGATTGGTTTGTAAAAAAACTTGCATAAGTATCATATTGCAGCCAAATTGACGAATAAATGATTTGAAACAACGAACGGAGTGTAATTAGTTAAGATCAATGGTAATGTATTTTTTTATATGTAAAGATGATAAGTTAAGCACTAGATTTTAGTATCCGTACGTGATTTAAGAAGCATCATTAGTTACAATGTTCTTCTGTTTATCGACAACACAATGTGTCTTTTAAAAATTTAATAAAATAAAAAGGAATGACGGAGGATAAGAAAAACGATAACAAAAAGTTAATTATCCCCTTCACATTTAAACGGTTCATTAATCAAACTGATGATTTGCATCTGATCAAATTATGTTGGGTTTCCTAAAGCTAAAAGACCTACCTATAGAGTTAGGAAATAATTTTCGCCTGGGAAGTAAAGTATAAAGGAAAGTTAAGGCGGATACCGTCTTGTAACATTTTTTGTAATATATTACGCTGCACCGAGAGCGAGCCAGTAAGAAAAATTACATTACATACAAATGCTAAAAGTTAGAGTCCGTCTCTATAGTTGCATCACCGATGACGCTCCTTACAATTGCACTGTAAACTGATCAATTGCACGTGAGGAACAGTGGTGAGGCACGTCATTTTGATTGAATTTATCCGTTTTCCACTTACCGCTATATAATGCTGATCATCATGGCATCCCTTCCGGAGTTCTAAACAGAAAGTGGCGCCGTAGTTTGGTTGGTGAGGCTCAAAAGTTCTGGAGGCAGCCATTAGAGCAGCTACATTGTTCTCATGAGCCGAGTACAATCTTAATTTAGGCTGCTCCGTATACCCAGCGATATAGGAACTGGTGTAGTTTAGAATATCTTCCAATAACACCCCTAAAACAAATAAATAATAAATTATATATAAATTTAAAATGCTGCATTTTTTCTCGAAATGATGTGTGACCGACACAACTATTATGACAGCACGAACCAGATGACAGATACATTTGATCACACTCAAAAACTGAAGGGGTGTTACGTGCGCCTACTTAATCATCAGCTGGAAGAAGTTAACTACTGGCCTATCCTAGCATCCACATAACGCCACAGCGTTTTTGTGTCCAATACAAAACCGCGACTTAGACAAGATGGTCAGACCAACGCATAGGGCTGCCCTGCCCCTCTGCTGCAGCATCAAGTTCAGATGGGTCAGTATGACCCATCTGAACTTGATGCTGCAAATATAATATGTTGGTGTAATGTGTGTGGTGGTGCGGTCTGTTCAGTTCTCGACGAAATAATTTACATAAAAATTACCTGACGCCACTCTTATCAATTGAGGAGTGTAGTTTTCCGTTGCATATTCCAATTTGGTCACTTCCTTGATTTGTGGTATAACATCGACTACCCATTTAGGGGGATCAATTCCAACATTACTCTGGAAACGGAAAATGTTACAATAAACGCTGTGTACAAAACATTAACCAAAAGAAACGAATTCTTAGACGTTCCGTCCATAACTTGAGAACATTTGCTCTAGAAATTTTCAGGAAATTTGAACGTAGACTGCTTGCAGTTTACGGTAATAGAGCTATTAATTTAACGTACCAAAGTCTGCAGCAAGTTGTCGTAGAAGAAAACATCCTCGGAAGTCGTTATGTTGGTGCCAGTGTTTTCACTGAGATACGTAAATAGATCTTTGTATGGCTTCAGCGACTCAATGATTTCAGGCCTTTGGTATACCGCGTCCCTTAACTTCAGATACGGTTCACATGTGTACCAATACATGAACTGTGAAACAACAAACTTATCTTGTACAATTCATTAAGTCTCCATAGCATTAAACTTGGAAAAAAATGTTAACTTTGAATCGTCAACAGCCTATTATTTCACTGCTGGCCGTAGGACTCCCTTAGTGTAGCACGCTACTCAACTAGGTCTTGCGTTGGGGTTCAACTCTGAAACGGCTAGACCCGGGGGGTGGCGCGATGCCTCGGCCCAATGAAGCCGTTTTATTTCAATTAATTGCTCCCGAGTGATCATCAGTTTGGTCACCAGATTATCGGGTATTATTTGGCTTAATTTTGAAATAAAAGCGGCTACATGTGGATTTGAATGCCAAGTCGTCTGCAGCGTGTCGTCTCTTTCTATTGCACTACTAATTAAATTTGATACAAGAGATACGTTCAATTTAATGCTCGCTCTCCAGGCTTGATAGTTGCTCCAAGGCTGTACCGCTTATGTTATAAAAAATAGCCCGATATTTTTTTTTAGCAAAATGATTATTAACATAACATACAACTACGCCTTTTCCCAAAGAGGTAGGCAGAGATGTACCCAGGACTCAGTCCCTAAGTAGGAACACCCACATTTTGCCAGTATGTTATTGGCCCCATGTAATAGGGGGCGAACCTATTGCCATCTTCCGGGCACAGTTCCAGACTCCAGGCTGTCATAGAGATAATCCCTAATGAAAAAATCCTATATCCTAACACTTTGCCTGACCTGAGGATCGAATCCGGGACCTCATGATCGGCAGGCGAGCATGCGCCCACTACGCCACCGAAGCAGAAAAAATATTAGGTGTGTTTAAAAAATTTAATTTAATTCCACGCGGACGAAGAGGCGGGTAACACCAACAGCTAGTGTACTCTAAAAGTCCTTATTAAAAAAACATTGTTATCGAAACATAAGCGTATGCCATTCGCTTCGGTAAGTATAAGAAATTGGCTTCACATTTTCACATACCATCAACATGCAACAACTTACATCATCATTTTCGAGTTGTAGAACATCATAGGGCACTGGTTGCCAGTTGAGTGCTGGGTTCCACCTCTGTGATGGTGGTGGTGGGTACAATGCAGCCAAGGCACTGAGTGCCGTCATCTTGGTGCGGTCATACGGGGTAGTCCTTACTTTGACCTCGTCAGGCAGGTACAGGTTGGAGAGCCACCCGTTGTACCTCTTCCGCAGGTATTGGCCAACCCGAAAAGCTCGTTGCTTTCCTTTCTAATAGACGAAAAAATGTATTCGATTTGAGTCTAAATTAAAGTTTCGTGATTCAATTCAATTTATTTAATAACAATAGTAAAATTGTACAACATTAGTAAATTACATAAAAGTCAACATAAATCAATAATAATATCCTAAAGATCCAAGTTAACAAATTACTATATCACTTTTTGTATTGAATAAAATCATCTATGGAATAGAAACACCCTTCCAGCAAAATTGTCTTTAATTGTCGTTGAAATATGTATGGGTTATCAATTACTTTCATTTCGGAAGGTAAACAATTGAACAATCTAACCGCTTGATACCTTGAACAATGATGACTACAAAACCTTTTATATATTATATGGAAAATCCTCAATGAATTTCCAAATACTTCGGCTCCAATTTGCATAAAAGTAAGACTCGCTCTATTTTCCTTATCAATTACGATGCCGAAGTGTTTTAAATATTGTGTTAACTTTGCGTTACGAATTAACATTGTGTTTTATATTACTTACATTAGTCAGTGCTTTAACACCATATGGAAAGAAGACTTTCTTATCGACCGCCGCACCAGAAAATGCCAGCTCTTCTTCATCGGGAGTCCTATCGCCGTGACGGAAAATCTACGGAAAATATTTATTGTTAAAACTTTCACATCTATGAAATATGGTTACCTTTACTAAAGCATGCACTTGGTGACACATTCTATTTTTATGTAAAAAAAATTTAGACTAGAACACATAGACATCCATATTCATGAAATACCTGCACACACACTCGAGTTTTAAAAACGAGTTTAAAAAAATTAATTGCTAGTTTATTCACCATTATTAACGTCAGAATAACTTTGACAGAAGATAAAAATAATATCATCGATTCAAAACCGTCGAATCAACGATGAGATTGTGTGATCTAGGATGATTGTAGAGCAATTTTACAGACGAACATACCACGAACGCTTGCTTTAGTTCTGTATTTGACAATTCGTCTGGTTGGGGCTCCACATTACTGCTCGCCGTTTTCGCCTCTTCACCGGACACCGCCGCGACGAGTAACACACCCACTAACAAAACCAACCCCATTTTGAAAGTATTTATTTCGGAGGTGTATCTAATCTATGTACACATAGCGTTCGCGCGTTCACGGGCACTTTTCGACTGCAGAAATACGAGCCTTTGCTCCATTTATATACAGAGATACAGAATAGCAATACATACGAGGAGATCGATCGGACGTCATTACTGGTAGTACTATAACGCGAATTTTATAGCGCGCGAACAGTGAACTCTAACGACACATTGAATTATATTAATTACCATAAATTAAAGGTTTTCTTTAAAAAAAAAAAAATACATATCAGTTTGTCCTTTAAAGGAGGTTACTAATTCCAAAGATATGCTTAAAGCATTTAGAACTGGAGTTGACAATCGAGCACCTTTCTGCTTCTACGTAACTCTATTTATGGGCTTGTTTTAGCTTATTTGTTAATATGACGCTTTGTTTATAGCATAAGTAAGTTGCATAATTGATTATTCAAAAAAAAAACTCTTATATTTAATTTATTTTGAAAGTTTAATTAAAATGATGTATGATCCGATTCAAAAACACACTTCAAAAATATATTTTTAAATTTATAAAAGCAATTCAAAATTGTCAAAATTCCAATAAGAGTCACTTGATTACGAACGCGCACAGAGTGGTCCCCGTGGTTGTGACGTCATATGTTATAATAATTAATAATTTTACTGTAGACGGTACAGCATGAACGTTGGTGCCAATGGCATTTTTACGTGAATTTGCAAATAAAATTGCATTAATTAACTGCATTGTGTGATAAAGAATTTATTGAAGGCAATAATTCAGATTACACCTGCTGTGGATTATATATATATCCTCTCGTCGTGGTCTCAATCGTAGAATCAAACGAAATATAATATATATATATATATATTCGTTTGATTCTCTAGAGAGAATCAAACCACGACGAGACGACGGATAGACCCGTGGTTGCCTTAAAAGCCGGCTAAGGGTTATCAGATCCAGAAAACGAGCACCATCGTCCTCGGCGTTAAGCCATAGCCCTGCGTTCACTAACCCACTTGCCAAGCATGGTGAGAATAAAAATTTGTAGTTGTTTTGGGATTAGGTCGTCGCACAGCTTAAAATCATCTATTACGACGTTTAAAATATTTATGAGGTGCTTTTCGTAGTATTTTAGTAGGTAGTACTGTAGGGTTGATGTTATTTTGTGACGCGCATGCTACGGATTCTGTGAACGTTTTGGTGGTTTTATGGAAAGTATTAATGGCAACGTGTGATTTCACGGAGATCTATGGCATGTGCGAGGGCGCGATGGCAACACAGGGAGGTGGATGCCAGCGCGACAGATGATGGTAGAGCGAGATTGAAGATGGTGGCCTTGAAATAAATCATGTAAAATATGCTGAAGTGTTCGAGTATTATTTAATGGAAAAGGCACGTTTACAGTACTTATTATACTATGTTATTTAAATACATTAAATACAATCTCGCCTTTTTTCCCTAAGGGGTAGGCAGAGGTGTACCCGGGATTCAGTCCCATAGTAAGCACACCCACATTTCACCAGTATGTTATTGGTCCCATGTAATAGTAGGCGAGCATATTGCCATCTGCTGGGCACAGTTACTGAGATAATTCCTAATGGGAAAATTCAATATTTAACACTTTTCCTGACCTGGGATCGAACCCGGGACTTCCTGTTCGGCAGTCATGCTTGCGCCAACTACGCCACCGAGGAGCACTCATTATTATTGTGAGCAGGCCCCTCTTTCTCACCGGGCATTTTGGGCCAATCGACGGGGGCCCTCCTACCGATTAATTAATTATACACTTCAACTCCTTATGATGACCCTGTCTATTGGTAAAATAAAATCCTGTCTATTCTTAATCTTCTATTTTCCTTCGCTTGAAGCAAGCAAGCTACTTGTACATTGATGCTAAAATTTTAACACTCTACCACTTGAGCTACCGTAGAGGTACTAGTCTTCGAATTTTTCTCTATTTTTTCTCTTCTATCCCATCTACCTTACGCCTATAGGGGCGTGTGTGTTTATCTATAGGTGATGCATTTCGCATTCTACCTACCACAATACGACAATTTTTTTTTGCTTTTCTCATTTCTATAAAGTATATAGAATTTATAACATTATGAGGTCACTACAGGTCACGAGCTCGTTCGGGTACTACTGTAGGCGGATTTTCGATACTGGACTAAAAATGATTTTTTTAATATTAAAGTGAATAAAAAAAATTTAAAATAGTTTTCTTCCCATTGATGCCAAAGAAAATAATTCAAATATTCAATTATCTAAATGTGTGTTATACCCGTCCTTATCATTTTATTTTATTTTTTCATCGTCTTTTTTTCCCGAATGAATTAATACGAGCTTACCATTTTCAGTACAAGTCCAAGTCTCTAGGTTAGGATATTATTATTCAAAAAAAACCTATCAGGCATGTCTAATAAACATTATGTATTTGATATTTAAATAGACGTAAGCCGGTTAATGTCATTTTTGGTTATAACATGATATAATAATATATTATATGATTTATTTAAATATTTCTAAGCTAACAAGCGTAACACAATACTTTTAGCAAACCTCTAATATCTTAAAAAAAAATTCCATAAGACCTTTCGAAATTTCCTGAAAAAACCGCATTATAAATTATGGTTAGTTGACACCGCATAGAATTGTTGGGAATTATTAAACACCCTGCATAATAGTTACTGGAATTAAATTATTAGTTGAAAATCAGTGGAATATTTTATGATGAACCACTTTGTTTATGCTTCTAACAGAAATGGTTTTCCCAGCTACACTATTGTAGCAAATCTTACATTATATACTCGTAGGTAGATTATGAAGCATGATTATACTTCAAAAAAAAAGGAAAGGTTATATGCTCCATGTCACATCTGTTCTAATCCAAAGAAATTGTTTAAATAGGAACATAAAATGTGAGGTCTAATTTGAATTTTACTCAACATCGGTAACAATAAGTGATAAGAACACGTCATTGTAACTTCCCTATTACCACAGAATACTCAATACTAAAGAGACAGAAGGAATACTTCTCAAAATCATTCAAATAAATAGCGACTCTAGCTCCGACGCAATAAAGTGCACTTTTGGTCGCATAGCACCTAACTAATTATCGTTATATTAATCAACAAGCTGCCTCTGTTTCTGTCCTGCATCTCTCTATCTAGTCTCTCTGTCTAGCCCATAGAGAATTTCCCGTCCAGACAACCCAGCTACTTGTAGCTGCATACCTTTATTGCGGAGTGTTGCTAGGGCTGCTATGACGTCATTTAAACGCGTAGAAATCATTAAATGTGTTTTATTCGTATTTATTTGTTACTCATAATGGTAATTAAAATATAATCAAATTGTAATCATACGATTATATGAATAGTCATCGATGAATACATAGTGGTTGGAAAATACACTACGTTTTCATTTACCACGTAAAATATTACAAAAAAGTCGTCAATCAATATTGTAGCTATTGAAAAAATTTCATACTAGTACCAACAATTAATTGAGTACGAAATAGCACTGCTTCTATAGTAATTCGCTATCTATTAGGTAGTAACGTGGAGAAATTTGATGGTTGGGGGCCTTGAACTTAGGCTTACTTAGGCTGGCATATCACAGCCATAGCACAGGTGTTTCCAAATTCT
Source organism: Hemistola chrysoprasaria (assembly GCA_947063395.1). Lineage (NCBI taxonomy): Eukaryota > Metazoa > Arthropoda > Insecta > Lepidoptera > Geometridae > Hemistola > Hemistola chrysoprasaria. Next base: position 5,989,974 of record OX346712.1, on the reverse strand, counting down.
GATTTTAATTTATAGAGGTAGATAGTAAAAAGTAGGTAGGCATAATCGTATTTTAGGAAGTTCCGTTTAAGAAATTAAAACTTTGTTATTTCAGGTATGACAGACGTGCATTACAACGAGCAAGCTCTCCTGGATCAGCTGATGATTTGCACGGAATACGTCGACAAGGCGGAACGATACGAGCTCCTCGGACCCCTCTACCGGCTTATTATACCTATCTACGAACGCAGGAAGGACTATCAAGCCCTACTATCGTGCTACCAACACTTAACTAAAGCGTACGCTAAGGTCATAGAAGTGACAAATTCAGGGAAACGGTTGCTCGGAAGGTTTTACCGGGTAGCTTTCTTTGGGAAAACACATTTCGGCGACGACGAGGAAGGCCTCGAGTTTATATACAAGGAGCCGAAATTGACGTCGCTCAGCGAGATTTCGGAGAAACTACAAAATTTCTATGAGCAGAAGTTTGGTGTTGGTCACGTCAAGATGATTATGGATTCGGCGCCGGTTAGTGGTTTTTTTTACTATAAAATTAGTCAGATTAGATTATTACTAGCTAATGTTTTCATTAGCTAGTAATAATCTAATCTGACTTTAACATACATTCACGCCTTTTTCCCGAAGGGGTAGGCAGAGGTGTACCCAGCACTCAGTCCCATAGTAGATACACCCACATATCGCCAGTATGTTAATGGTTCCATGTAACAGGGGGCGAGCCTATTGCCATCTACCGGGCACAGTTCCAGACTCCAGGCAGTTATTGAGATAATTCGTAATGGAAAAATCCAATATTTAACACTTTGCCCGACCCGGGGATCGAACCCGGGACCTCTTGATTGGCTGTCGAGCATGCGCCCACTACGCCACCGAGGCAGAATCTGACTTTATTTTAGTAACAATACGGGTGTTTCCTTATATTATGTAAGTTCCCTATAGAAGTGATCTGGCATTCACTATTTGTCATTTGTGTAATGCTTCGCCTCTACTATACATTGTAAATGTATAGTAGAGGCAAAGCATTAAGTAAAAATATAACTCATACCACTATAATACTAGAGTACGTCCCAAATAACTTTAATAATATTTAGCTGAATGACGAAGTCTTTGCCCCCTCTATTGGGGCGGCTTGGTGGGGCAAAAATCAAATAGTTCATTTGCAAGAAATACAATGTAAAAGATCTCAATAATACCTATATGTATGACCAATGCATTTCGTCTGCTTGCAGACGTATACGTGCAAAAATATCATTTTATTTTATTATAACATTTCATTAACATATTACGTGAATTTCACACAATCTTCAAAGTGAAACAATTCCGAAGTTATATGGCTTGGACTCTACACTTTTAATGCTTGCCTTCAGTTATCTATTCAAAATACATTTCAAAAATAATCCAGGTAAATCGTGAGGAATTAGACAGTAAGCTGGCGTACATCCAAGTGACATGGGTGAGGGCGGCTCCTGAAGGCCTCACCGCATCCAACTCGGGCACAGAAGGCTCCTTCGAAAGAGCCCACAATGTCCGCCGCTTCGTGTTCGAAACTCCTTTCACGAGAGACGGCGCGGCGCGCGGGCCCGTGCACCACCAGAGGCTTAGGCTTACTCATCTTACTGGTAAGTTCTACTTTATTTACGTACAAGGTTGTTATTTGACTCAGCACTAGTAGTTCATTCTCTCCAATCACTCTCCAAGCTGAGCCTTGATAAAGTGACCGCGTAAAAAAAGTGAAATAGCGAGAAAGGAAAGAGAAATGGACAAGACTAATAACTGAATGGTGGTTTTTGTATTGGTAGGCCTCTTTAGCAGGGGGCCGCCTGGGGAAGTACCACACCTTTGCCAGTTATTCATCCGCCAAGCAGTAATGTGCAAACATTACCACAGAATACTAATAAGGGACAGAAGGGACACTCCTCAAAATCATTCAAATAAATAGCGACTCTAGCTCGACGCAATAAAGTGCAATTCAGGTCGCACGGCGCCCAACTAATTATCGTTCAAGCTGCATCTCATTCTATCACGTATCTCTTATTCCTGCTTACGACGTTAGGGATGTTATCTTTTTAATTTGTCTATGGAACTATATAATTATCTTAGGTTTTAGGTGTAAGCAGTGTAAGGTAATATGAGTGCCAGGTGACATGTTTGTAAGAATTAAGAATAGTTTAACATTTGGGAGTTGTCGGTATCTACTTATTTACTAATAGACATGCATTATCACCTTTCGATGGCCATTGGAAGTAAGAAAATTCTTGATGTTCAGACTCTTGTAATAATTTTACCATCCGAATGCGATGAAGCCTCAGTGGCTCTGATGGTAGTAGCTCTAGTTTCTGTGCCGCAGGTCCCGGGTTCGATCCCCGGCCAGGTCAAACATTTTTGTGCATGAACATATCTGTATGATCTGTGCCTGGGTAGCTATTACTGAGCTATAGGGTAGTATCCATCCATTCATCCATTCATCCATCCTTCCTCACAAATTTTCGCATCTATAATATTAGTAGGATAGAACGATGGATACAGGTTATATACATATACACCCGTATTCAAGAATAAAACTTATGTAAGGTAGCAAGCAATACTGTGCAAATTAAGGAATTTCTTACTGCTTTCGTCACAGCAGGCCATCTCATTCACCGTTCGCATAGTAATCTATGCGAAATGCGAACGCACAGCGTCGATTAAAGATATAATACAATATTATGATAGGTCCGTTTTTGCCTGATTTGCGGATGAAATAAAAACGTCAGTTTTCACGAACTAGCTGATCTATTAAAATAAATAATATTCTAATATATTAAATAAGAAATTAAAACACCGAAAAATATGTACCGAGACAAAATCTCAACATTACCACAGAATATAGAAACATTTATTTTGTAGGCTCCCACTATGCGTGCGTTTAAAATAGGGCTCTTTTCGTAAAGGCCGTCCCGAATGAACGCATAGCGTTAGATCTCACTCAAGTTCCTATTGTTTAAGCATTGGATTTACCGAACCTATGCATTCGGGCGTACTGTGAGACCACATCTATACTAATATTATAAAGAGAGAATCTTTGTTTTTTTGTTTGTAACGAATAGGCTCCGAAACTACTGGACCGATTTTAAAAATTCTTTCACTTATGGATAGCTTAATTCAGTGTGAGTGACATAGGCTATATGAGATTTTGAAAAATATTAGGGATTGTAAGAAAACTGCAATATTGTGAACCAAGGTGTCACATAATATAATTACCATATTCATAAATTTGCGTGCGCTGTGAAATCCATTGATGGTAGAATAATATAATGTACTAGGGGTTTGTAGTACTTATCAATATCTACAAAACAGTCCACGGAAATTTCATCCATCTATTTTGGTTTAGTCACAATAATCGAAAAAGACATAATATGAATGCGCTGTAATAAGTATTGGAGGTAGAATAAAATAATGTACTAGGGGTTTGTAGTACTTATCAATACCTACAAAACAGTATACATAGATTATATTCATCTTTTTTGGTTTAGTCACAATAATCGAAAAAGTGACTATTTTTCATGCGGTGTGAAAACTATTAGTGGTAGAGTAAAGTAATGTACTAGGGGTTTGTAGTACTTATCAATACCTACAAAACAATATACATAGATTATATCCATCTTTTTTGTTTTAGTCACAAAAATCGAAAAAGTGACTATTTTTCATGCGGTGTGAAAACTATTGGTGGTAGGGTAAAGTAATGTACTAGGGGTTTGTAGTAATTATTAATACCTACAAAACAGTATACATAGATTATATCCATCTTTTTTGGTTTAGTCACAATAATCGAAAAAGTGACTATTTTTCATGCGGTGTGAAAACTATTGGTGGTAGGGTAAAGTAATGTACTAGGGGTTTGTAGTAATTATTAATACCTACAAATCAGTATACATAGATTATATCCATCTTTTTTGGTTTAGTCACAATAATCGAAAAAGTGACTATTTTTCATGCGGTGTGAAAACTATTGGTGGTAGAGTAAAGTAATGTACTAGGGGTTTGTAGTACTTATCAATACCTACAAAACAGTATACATAGATTATATCCATCTTTTTTGGTTTAGTCACAATAATCGAAACAGTGATTATTTTTCATGCGGTATGATAACTATTGGTGGTAGAGTAAAGTAATGTACTAGGGGTTTGTAGTACTTATCAATACCTACAAAACAGTATACATAGATTATATCCATCTTTTTTGGTTTAGTCACAATAATCGAAGCAGTGATTATTTTTCATGCGGTGTGAAAACTATTGGTGGTAGAGTAAAGTAATGTACTAGGGGATTGTAGAACTTATCAATACCTACAAAACAGTATACATAGATTAAATCCATCTTTTTTGGTTTAGTCACAATAATTGAAGCAGTGATTATTTTCATGCGGTGTGAAAACTATTGGTGGGGAAGTAATGTACTAGGGTTTTGTAGTACTTATCAATACCTACAAAACAGTATACATAGATTATATCCATCTTTTTTGGTTTAGTCACAATAATCGAAAAAGTGACTATTTTTCATGCGGTGTGAAAACTATTGGTGGTAGAGTAAAGTAATGTACTAGGGGTTTGTAGTAATTATTAATACCTACAAAACAGTATACATAGATTATATCCATCTTTTTTGGTTTAGTCACAATAATCGAAAAAGTGACTATTTTTCATGCGGTGTGAAAACTATTGGTAGTAGAGTAAAGTAATGTACTAGGGGTTTGTAGTAATTATCAATACCTACAAAACAGTATACATAGATTATATCCATCTTTTTTTGTTTAGTCACAATAATCGAAGCAGTGATTATTTTTCATGCGGTGTGAAAACTATTGGTGGTAGAGTAAAATAATGTACTAAGGGTTTGTAGTACTTATCAATACCTACAAAACAGTATACATAAATTATATCCATTTATTTTGGTTTAGTCACAATAATCGAAAGTCATTATATGCATGCGATGTGAAAAGTATTGGTGGTAGAATAAAGGAATGTACTAGGGGTTTGTAGTACTTATCAATAACTTCAAAATAGCCCACGATAAATTTATACATGTGTTAAGGTTTGGTCATTGTAACAGAAATAGTCATTAATTTGCGTGCGCTGCGTAAACCATTAGGGTTTTATCTATTAAAATACAATGTATCACGAATTTACTCCTGTTAAACGTTCACTATATCTACTTCTGCTACCCGTGCGAAGCCGGGGCGGGTCGCTAGTAGTAGATATAGTTCTTAAATACGGGTGATGGAAAGGAACACAGATGAATGCACCACAGAACACAAAACAATTGACGTGCGACTGTGCCGGCGCGCGCCTGCTCGCGACAACCCCCTAAATTTGTACTTCTAGACTACGCGTTCCGGGTACCTGTAGCTTCAAAGCAAAAACGTGGAGTGTCACAGGCCTGACATTACTGTGTTCCGGTCTGAAGGGCAATGTTACCAGCGAAATTACTGGGCATGATGAGATTCAACAACTAATATCTCAGGGTGACAGGCGCAGTGCAGTGCCGCGTAGAATTTTGAATTTTAAAACACTGGATGGCACTGTGTCCGTTATGGGCAATTATGATGCTTACCATCAGGCACCTGATTTGCTCGTATTGTCATTCATTATCATAAAAAAAAAAAAAAAAAAAAAAAAAAAGAAACCCACGAGAAAGCAAAAGAATACCTCTATTTCTTTTGCTTTCTCGTGGGTACCATACCAGACAGACTATGAGATGGGAAGACGACATCAGGAAAATAGCGGGCCCAACATGGACCCGTACAGCCAAGGACAGAATAGAATGGAAATCTTTAGAGGAGGCCTATGTCGCGAGACAAGCTGTACCTAATTAAGTACGTTTGCCGATGATAAAAATATTTATTATAGGCACATCAAATGTAAATTATAAACAGCAATAAAGGCTTTTTATTTATTTATTTTATTTTATAGCGTCTTTTTATATTTTTACTAGCTGAGCCCAGCGGTTTTACCCGCGTAGTCTTCGTTCCCGTGGGAATAACAGGATAAAAGTACCCTATGTGTTGTTCCAGGATTAAAACTATCTACATAACGAATTTCAGGTCAATCGGTTGAGTTGTTATTGATTCCCCATACAAACTTCTACCCCCCTTTTCAGGTTATGTATGACTTCTGGGATAAAATAATTCCTATCCCGGGACTCAAACTATCTCTATACCATTTTTTTTCTAAATCGGTTTAAGCGTGATTAGGTAACAAACATACAGACATACAAACGTTTTTTTATTATATTAGTCTGGATATAATGTTGGACTGGAACACAACCTCATTTAAGAAGACTAATCTGTCTTCTATGTCCTATGGAGGAGGCACGTAGTACTGATGCCCAATGAGGCTGTAAAAGTTCTCGAATGAAATCCACGAACCGGCAAGCGCAGCGTAAGACGTCCACCCACAATAAGGTGGACAGACGATCTGATAGACCTGTATGTATACCAATATCCTAACAATAAATAATTTTGATTTTGATAAAGACAGCAGGATCACACTGGATGCGGGCCGCTTACAACCGGCATAGATGGAAATCTATGGGGGAGGCCCATGTTTAGCAGTGGACGTCCCATGGATGAGATGATCATGATGATTCGGAAGAAACAGGGGAATACAAAACATCGATTTGGTAAAGGATTGTGTCAAACTGCTAAGAGGTCACTTTTCCTGTTAATAGCGGACAACTGGTTGCCATACGTGAAACGTCGCGTGGTCGTAGTGGACACGCAAGTTGAAGAGAAGAGTCCTATTGAAGTCGCCGTCTCAGAGATGGAGAGCCAAGTCAACGAGCTCACGGAAATCGTCAACGCTAAAGCGCCTGATATCAAGAAGTTACACCTTAGGTAAATAGTAGATTGTTACACAAGGAGCTCTAAAGATACCCATTGTATACTTAGCGAGGGATTAAATAGACACGTTATTATGGGTTTCAGCGCCATGTGTTACACGATACTTCTTACTATGATTGTAAGAAAATCAAAACATTTTGCACTAATACGTGCGATTCCAAAAATATATAATCGCATTGGTAACAAACAAAAAATTATAAATTTACTTTAACCCCTAGAGCTTGAAAAGTTATTAGCCCCGCTCTGGTACGCAACAATGACGGACTTTTTGAACAAGAGGAGTGTAAAGATAATTATTGAAACGCAAGTGTAAATTAACAATTTATACGATTTACGGTAGAAAAGCCGCACAAGTAAGGGTATATAGTACCTTTTTTTTTATTTTATGCCATAGGTGGCAATCAAGCAGACGGATGGACGGCCTATGGATACTTGCAACACCAGGGGTATTGCCAGTATGTTGCCGATCCTTCAACCCTATTCACTTTATTTGAAGAACCCCATATTGTAGCTGTAGTAACGGGCTCATTTCAAAGTTTGCACGTATGTGGCAGAAAAGAACTGGAAAATCGCACAGTATGCGATTGCGAGAGTGAGTTCTCAGGCGATGGCGGCTAGTACGGTGATAGAACCGTAACGCCGGTATTAGTTTGAAAAGTTTATTAAAACGCATGTAAATGCGGTAAAAATACACTAAGAGACCGGCCCCATTATTACGGACGCAACAGAAGTGTGGAAAGCATTTAATTGCTTAATGTCTGCTGTCAAAAGGTATACAAAAAATGACGTTTGACAGCAGACATTTAGCAATTTAAACGCTTTCCACACTTCTGTTGCGTCCGTAATAAGGGGGCCGATGTGTCTGCACATACTGAGTGGTTGTACCTCTGTACCTATATATAATTGATTGTTATGGAATTGTTCCCAGGTTGCAAGGCAGCGTGTGCGTGCAAGTGAACGCGGGTCCGCTCGCGTACGCCAACGCCTTCCTCGACCGCACGCTCGCGCCCATGTACCCGGACGATACCGTCGACAAACTTAAAGCTATATTCAAGTAAGATTTGCACATGTGGAGAGGACGAATTAAGAGGAGATTAACAAAAGAGATTTATTTATAAGGCGAGTGTGAATGGTCAAGTCGGTAGGGGTCGACTTTTCATGAACAAATTGAAGTTGTTCTTAAGAAAAGCCCAGTCAAAAGTACCTACAACCGACGAGCATGTATAAAAAATGTCATGAAAGTGAACGAAGCGAAAGTTGTGTGTCAGGATCGTAGCAAGTGGAGGGAAATAGTCTCTGCCTACCCCACCGAGAACAAGGCGTGACTGTATGTATGTATTTGCACTACTATAGCCTTGCCAACCCCACCTATACTAGAACAAAAATAGCTTGATTCCAGCTGTAATTGTAGAGTATAGATTTCATGCCCATTAAGTATAGCATTCATTTGCAACGATTGGTATGTACCGAATTAAATTTCATACTTTATTGGTCGACAACAAATAGTGATGTTCGATGCATTCATGTAAAAAAATTAATTTTGATCCAAACAATGTTAGAAACATTGTTTGGATCGGTTAATTTGTATAGATAGAATTTAATGTTTTTAATTTAAGTTATGAAACTAATATTAATTAATAAATAAGTACGACTACGACTTAAATTAATGATAGTAAGGTAAGTTATTATTAGTTAATTTATTTTTTTACTTCGTCGATTGCCAACATTGTTCTGGCTCTAGAATTGTCACTGACAGCTGTCGCGCGAATCGAGCTATCTTTCCTCTAGCATAGTGTGGGATCAGGGGCAGGGAGATGATGATAGTCTGCTTGCTGAGTCTACCAGGTCTACTAGGTACATAGTAAACTCTATCAAATAATTGCACAAAAAAGACAAGGAAAATAATAGCGAGAATTTTTTGCTAAGTAAACATTAATCACGTCTTTTTCCCGAGGTTTACCAATGACTCAGTCTCATAATAGGCACGCTCAACTTCGCCAGTTTAGTTTTTAAGTCTTATATAATAGGTGCGAGTGGCCAGCCTATTGCCTTCTCCATGACACAGTTTCAGACTCCAGGTTGTCATTAGGAAAATTCCTTATGATTCAAAAAACTCCAATAACACTGCCTGATCTGGGGATCAAACCTGGGACCTCATGATCGACGGTAGCACTCGCGAACCAAAATGCCAACTAGTTTTGCTAAGTTGACCAAACGATAAAAAACAAAATGACGAGTTAACATGGCATAAAAAAGCTGGTCGTGCTAGCTCGGCTCGGAAAACATACAGCGTTTCCTCCAGAGATGTCCGTAATGCGTACTTAGCGAGAGATGAGTTTGTTAAGAACCAATAGAATCACTTCATCCTCATCATCTCAGTCCCGTAGGACGTCCACTGCTGAACGTAACTCTAGTGAAAACTACTCAGCGGAATGAGATTTTTGTGCACATAAAACAAGAATGTGTGCAAGGAATTTGATGCGAGACATATGTGTGCACACAAGACCTCGCTTGCTTATTTGAAAAGAGCCTGCTACACATCCGGGCAATGCTCATCGCGTCGCTATGCATCCTCACAGATGACTATGCATATCTTACCTAATTATTGTGTTTGCGTTTTAACAGAGAGTTCCTGACAATATGCCACTCCGCGCTGCAACTAAACGCGAAGCTGATCAGCTCGGACCAAGTGTCGTACCACGAAGCTCTCGAGGCGAACTACTTCAAACTGAGCGACTCCCTCTCCAAGATACTCGGCGAGCCTCTACACGACATACTTGTTAATGGGAACCTTAGCACGACCGTCACCGGCGTGGAAATGGACTCTAGCAACGCTTGAAGTATGGGAGGGAATCTAGAATGTTCACTCTATTTGAACAAATTCGGCGCGTCTGCAACTGACTAGTTATAGGTCAGTGGTTCTTAGCCAATGGTCCGCGGACCAGTGGTGGTCTCAAGAAGCACCCAAAGTCGTCCGCGAAGCCATTAAGAAAACTTTAAATGCTTTTGGGTGAAATTTTTGTTCTCATTTTTCAGATTGTATATATATTAAATGCTTTAAAAACATTACAACGATTCTAAGAATTTATAATTCAGGTGGTGGTCCATTACTGGATAGCTACTTTATACAATGGTCCCTCATCAGTAAAGGTTAAGGACCACTTCTAGGTAAACGAAAAACGCGGCAACACCACGCGAAAAATAAATATCAGTTAAGTTGTGGTAAGTAGATATTAGAAATATTGTGACGCAACAACATAAAACACACCCACATTACTACATACTGCGACTATTTCATATTTTCGTGACGAAATGCGTCGCATTTCCGTGTTTGTCGTTCACCTAGTACAGGCTTGCGTAGACGACGATCGCGACAACCGCACTTAAAACTTTATAATATTTTTAAGTATAACATGTTGCCATTAGTATTTATGCACTTAAATGTTCAATAAATACTTTAGTGATTAGTTTACATGACAAATTTAAACTGACTATAAAGGAGGAGGTATTACCCGTGATTCACTTGTGTGCTCTTCAACACATACTGAACAATAGATTGAAGACTGAAATACTAGCAAATTATCCACTTGCCTTACAAAGTCAATTATATTCTTCCATTCTCTTTTGACACTTCTAGTAAATGAACAGGTATGAACAGTGAAATGCTTTCACTTTGAATGTCTATGGCACAAATATAATGCACAGTCCTTTTTCTCAAACACGTAGACGTTTCGCGGGAAATCCAGTTTTTTTTCCGCAATTTACGGTTTTGTTCCTACTTACCCCGCGAACATTTTTGTCGCAATGACCAGTTTTAAGGCTAAATACATTTTTCTTTTAAATTTAATTTCCGGCGCGCCGTCATTAATAAAGCCACTAATTTTAGAATTCTATATATGAAAACGCGCACACCACCGATTCGGACGACTCGACGCGGGCAGGTGTGCGAGGTTTCATAGGATTTAATATAAATTATTCTAAAACTCGTTTCGTTCGAATCGGATACGTGTGCGTTAAGTCTGAAAGCACTAAGTTTGACAATAGATACACACAGTACCTACTTAGTTCGTACGTTATACGTATGCAGTGTGTAACTATCAAATTCATTTTCATTTTTTGTAAAGCAACAAATCTTGGTCAACTAAAATTGGACCATGTGAACCGGCTTACGGCAGTAAGTCGATATTTTTTCAACAAAGAAATAACCCACCACCAGTGCCATGACTTGTTTCCTTCCTAGGTATGGCGTCCAACATTTACTCGGCAGTGGTATAGGTCGTGAATGTGTAATTAATATAATTGAATCATCAAAGTTTTAGTGGTCTTCAAACAAATACATACCTTCATACTTCTTGAGTGTATCTTTGTATTAAAATTTTAATAGTTATACTAGCAAATATTATCTGATAATAACTTCTGCCAAGCCTGAATAGGATTAAATAGGTTTTGCCTTAAACCACTTGCCACGATAAATTATATTATAGCGATATAGTGACTGTCGATCAAATATGGCGATTCAGTAAATCTTGATCAAATTTTATGTCATTATAGTAAACCTCGATCAATCATTTGTCCGTCTAGTGACTGTCGATCAAATGATCTATCAGTCTAGGGTTTGTCAGTCTAATTAAACTATCGATCAAGCCTTTGGATTCGAACTCTGACCGAATAATCTGTTGGCTAGATAATTTGTCTCTCAATCGTATTATGTTACATACTTTATTATTACAAGCACAATAATCTCATTAGTTAAGACTAAAATCCATGCCCTTTATCATGATAGATACTATGATAGTACAATAGGCAAGCGTATCTTGGCGAGTATGAATGTAAAAGTCTGAGTGAAAAAAGCTGTTTTAAATTGAAAATTACATTTAAAATATACATGTGTTCTTATATTTGTTTACCTGGCAACAACAGATTTCATGACTAGTTCACATGCGCCAAGTTACACCGGCCGTGTTGTAGTCATTGTCGAATAACCCATTGCTATTTTGCCATTCTTACATTAAGCTTTAGTTCTATGTTATTTTATTTATAAGCTCTTTGTAAGTGTACTCCAAATATAATTGTTGCCCAAGTATATTGTAATCAACGAATGCTCAATTTTATCTGCATAAATATATGTATTGGTTGTATATTTAATACCTAGTGCCTAGTACATACTATATCATAGGTATTTATTGTTTTAAAATATTACTAACATTTTACATAAAATTATTATATTAAAAAAATCCATTTAATTCCATTTAATCTCTATACTACAAAATGATTTTTGTTCTAATCACGGTTTTGGGTAGGTACTCTAGGTACTTTTACCTATGCAGACGAGTTTGGGGTTTTTGAAAAAATTATAATAATGTATAAAGTTTTAAATATTTATTTCGTACTTTTGGGTGACAAGGATTATTTGGTTATGTGCGTTAATAATATACCTGTACTGTAGCAGAACTCAAATTCACACCTATGTACAATACGTGTGTTTTATCCTGGCGAGTCTGAACATAGGCTCTGCGAACTTTAGCTCACGTAAACTCGTGAAGAAACCTATTATTCCCAGATAAAGTAATATAAGAACAAGTGTATATTGTAAATTTAGTTGAGTTCAATCTTATAATCAGTTTTGCTTCACGAGATCACATGCCAAAAGTTCGCAGAATGTATTCAGTGAATATATTCAGACCCGCATAGATAAAACGACCGTACCTATGTACCTATGACCGTACCGTAATATTATGTAGATATGCTTTTAATATATATATAAAGCCGTACCTGAAGCTTGTTACACCTACTAAAAGTATGAACAGACAATCGAACTTTGTATGGCCGCATAATGATGCGGCACAATGGTGCTACCTAATCTGTGACCCCAACTTGGTTCGCCACCACACCACGTTCGATCGTCTGGCCCACTGTCCGGCGATTATTATTATTACTTGGTACGTTACTACGGTCGCTTGCACATCAAAGAGATTCGATCGTGTGGATCGTGCGGTAAACACCGTACCGAACGGTTGAGGTCCCAGATTAGGTAGCACAATGGTACGGCCGTACAAAGTTCGATCATCTGTTCATACTTTAATTTATTAAGTGTTACATTATTCACTACAAGCTAATTTTTGTAAATTGGTCCGTTTTAAACATTTACCTTGCTTAAAACTATTCAGTACATAACATTTTAATCTTGGTTGATATTGATTATTATAGAGTTAGAAAACTCAGTTTATTGTATTAGTAAGTTTTTCACTAAGGAACTATGAATATTTTATTATGTAAACAAAGTTTATGTGAAATTTTATGTCTGTTTAATTTATTTTGTTGTTTATTATAATGTGTACTTAAGTTCGTCACAAAAGCAAACCAGTTCTGATGTATTTATATTGTACTCATAGTTATTGTAAATGAAAAGTATTATTTTAAATTATCAAAAATGAATATCAGCTTCAGCTAGTTTTCTACCTGATTTTGTTTAAGTAAAACTATTTTATGCATATTATGGAGGTAGGTATACCTACTTAGTAAAATTATTATAATTATTACACCAAATACTGTTTTTGGACATAGGTAAGTTATATTGATTAATAAATACAATTCTTATAAAATCCTTTTCTGCTTCAAATAAATTTTAAATTGTAAAATCTTTTGGCTGCGTGAGCCTATAATCAATAACAATCACAATAATATTTAAAATATATTACCTACGTAAATGTAGAATGTCCTTTCCATTGTTATTACTAATAACCTTCAAGTATAATTATATTGTTATTTTACTTCGCACGAAAAAGCAAGACTTATTGTATCTCTTACTGATTGTATTCTTTTCACGTTTTTAATACATTTTATAAAAACTAAGCTGTTGGTATTATTTTTAACATATTTCATAATTTTACCTACTCACAATCTATAGCTATAAGGCTCGAAACTACATTGAATTGGCAGCGACGTGACTCGACGAGACGATCAGTTTTAATAACAAGACATTATAAACCTTATAAACAATGTTACAAGATAATATCTAAATTATCTTATCTCAAGCTTTGGTACTATAGAAACGCCTGATAGCGCCTGCAAAAATTCATTCAAGAAAATAGAACTTGAGAGCGGTTTCGCACTAAACGAACCCGTTAAGGCTGATTTACACAGGGTCAGTAGACAAGTCAGTCGCAGCGCCAATGTCGGCGCCGCGACTGACTTTAACTGTTTATATGAAGTAAGTAGTAGTGGTGCGTTTCTCATGGTGAGCACACGTGTGTGAAGTCAGTGGGAAATTTGAATTCGCGAAAACAACTGAAACGACGATTTAATTATTTGTTGAAAAATTTATCAATTTTGCTGTTGAAGGAGTTAATAGAAATGGTAGAAAATGAGAACTAAAAATAAACGACAATGGGTAAGAAAATGGATTGACGATAGAAACGAAACTGGTGGCTCTGCTTTGTTGCTGAAGCAATTGCGATTTGAAGATCCTGCGGAGTACAAACTGGCTATGAGGATGTCACCACAGAATTTTGACGAATTGCTGTCAATTATCAATGATATCGAGCTCTATTCAACGACATGATACATTCATGAGAGATGCTTTACCAGCCAAAATTAAACTGGAAATAACGCTGACATTTTTGGCTTCAGGAATGTACTATCGGTTCCTTAGTCACTTTTATCGTGTCTCAAAACCATTTTTATCGCCAGCGAAAAAAACGTGGTCACTCTACAACGCAGCGGCAGTGACTAACCACCACAGAACACATATACAAGCTAACCACGCACTGACTTGTCTGTTTACACGGGGTTTATTTGGCCGGCGCGGGGGTGCGCGGGTGGTGGGGGGCGCCTACTGACTTTAAAATATTCGTGTCCGAATATTCAAGTCAGCGCTGACTTCAAGCCACTGCACTGACTTCAAATCAGTTTACACAGGGTTTTATTCGGAAGACTGACCGATTTGGATTCGCATTATATTGACTATTGCTTTTGCACTTCTTCCGGACTTCGGACTCGCTCCGTACGTACACAGATTACGGGCAGGGCAGGGCACCAACGTAACTTTTTTGTGAATGAATGTATTAAGTACGAATACATTCATACCACAGAATAGATAATAATACCAAAGAATAATAACTATTACTAATAAATAATAATACGTAATATAGTAAGAAGCAATTCAACGTCATTGACGTAATACCATAAATTGCTTTGTTTTGCGGAAATGAGAGGTACCAATATTAATAACTCAAAGAGATTTAAATATTATATTTATAAAGACACTAGTGCCATAGATATAGATATCAGACTAGAGAGCACTTATCCGTTAACATTTCCGATCTACGAGCAATTATTAAGCCTGGAGAAATAACAAAAAGTGGAACTATGAAAGCTATGGCTTAACCCCTTTGCTTACGCGAAACTCATTGTACTGAAAAGAGACGGACGTATCTCACCTCAACCATCTTGAAATGCAATGCAGCCGTTTTATTTCAACTTCGTGACCAGTTTGGTCACTATCGCGTGTGTAAACAATATTGTTTGCTGTTTTTGTTTTGTTGCGCCCGAACATTTCATATCTGCTGTCTCGTTCTAACCCCCGGGGACTTCGTTTTCCCCGGTCACTGTCCTACACCGGGGCTGGATTTAGAATTAATTTTGTGAAACGCTACGCGCTTATACTATCCGCTATTAAATAAATGAAACCATAATAAGGATATTTTTAGAAAAATATGCCAAATATCGGTTTAATAGTGTTGTACAGTCAATGAAAATATTGGAAAAATTTAATATTTATCACTTTGCCTGACCTGGGGATCGAACCCGGGACCTCTTGATTGGCAGTCGAGCATGCGCCATCTACGCCACCGAGGCAGTCAATTTTCTGTATTGTGGTATTGATACCACAATAAGTAACTATACCTGTCAAATCGAGTTAATAGTCACTAAAGTGATCGTCACCGAGTTCCACAATAGCCCCGATATGTATTATCTATGGCTGGTTTCGTATTGGCGCTCTCCAGTTAGTAACTGAGATGACGTCAAAATCACTAGGCGTGTTTATTAGTCACATAAACTTAATTTTCCAGCTGTTTTCGTATCGATACTTTTAAAACTGGCATTGGGGAAGTCTTAATTGTTCACCGTGACGTCACTTGTGATTATCACTGAAGGTTTAGGGATAGACACTGCTCGAGACCAGTGTTTATTATGGTTTATTAAAAGTCACTAGCGAATGAAATTGTTAAACTCGCCAATTTTGGTGTGTTATATTATAGGAAAGGATTTTTGAAGATGTTGCCCGCTTGATAACTTATTTATTGTTTTATGTGGAAGACATGACTTACGTTAGTAGAAGTAGAAAATATTAAGGTAAGTACTTATTAAGTATTTATTCACGAATAGGTAGTAGATAGTAAAGAGCTAAGTACATGAACTTATTAACATTATTCATTATTATGATAATAAGGCCGCTTACAACCAGACTAGATGGAAATCTATGGGAGAGGCTTATGTTCAGCAGTGGACGTCCTATGGCTGTGATGATGATAATGACTGCAATGCAAACATTGGAAATTTGTAAGTGAATTTAATAGATAGATAACACTTTTATTGATACCACAATACAGAAAATTAACAAAATGATACTAAAAAACTAAAACATGAGTTACAATAATAACAATATAATAACATGCATCGATAACATGTTTGTAATAAATACTAACTAATTTGAGTACGTAAATAGTCTTTTATGCAATGCAATGTCTTATGCCTACTTATATAATAACATAAAATTCATGTTTCAGATTTGTGATGAAAAATAAAATATCTTTGTCAATGCATCCTCCGGCAGCCTCCGGTGAGCATCTTACAATTTCTTTGTGTGGAACCAATATCTCTTGCGATTATTCAAAGAGAGAGATGAATGACTCCATTTTAATAGAGCTTAATATCCAAAGACTTTATTAAGAATTTATGATATAAATATAAAGGAATGGAGTCCCGCAAGAACAAGTAAAGGGAATTACACTAGTCTACTTTATTTCTTTACTTATATTTAGTATGTACTATTAAAATAAAATAAAAAGCTTTTTAATAATCATTTTATTTTATTTATCAGGCCTTGAGTTGCATTTCTTAGCTATAGCATCATGGGCGAATTATATAACTATGTACCTATATCATCTCTAGTTTGCTCTATTATTGCAATGATGGCCTCCATTGCAATGGCTTGTCACTCTTATACAGAAATGCTCTTCATCCCCTTTTTATCCATGTACCAGCATGTCTGCTTATACTGAAATAATATTATAATAAATAATATACTACACGGGTAAAACCGTGGGGCACAGCTAGTACCTACTTTTATAAATCTAGCATCCATGGTCCAGCAGAAATATGCCCAGCAACAAATCAGCAGTTCCTTGGTTGGATTTCACAGGTAGGCTTTTCACCCGGGGAGCTAATGGTTTCGGATAGCACATTAAACTGTAGGTTTTGGCTGTTACCATAAAATATGTAGGGGGTAGTCGTTTACTCATGTCGTAGGCCTTGGTGACCCGAAACTATGACAATATGGCTTGTTCACATAACCCATATGAGTTAAGGTTGCCTCTTTCTCATAGTCTTCTGCTATGGAGGCCACCGACCGAATTAACCCGACAAAAAAATTGGTCACTTGATTTCACTATATTGCAACGAAAAAAGTGTACCTAAACATGGACGTATAATATTCCGTGCAAATTAGTGATATGAAAAGGCGCTACGATAAGCACTTAGCAGCGCAGATAATCACTTTAAATTATTGGACACCGAATAAGATCCGCAATACCAAATCTTTCAAAATTCGGTTAGTAACCGAAGCTCGGTTACTAACTCAAGCCTGATAGCGACTGGTGATTATGAAGAACGCCAATAGCCCTGCTGAAACCAGCTGTTTGACATTTGTAGTTAGTAACTAGAACTGTCAAATCGAGTTATTAGTCATTATAGTGATCGTCACCGAGTTCCACAATAGCCCCGCAACCCGCCTAGCATGACACGGGGATAACTAGTTTTCCCCGTTTTTTCTCTCTTTCGCGCCCGAACAATCAATATCTGCTGTCTCGTTCTAACCCCCTGGGACTTCGTTTTCCCGGGTCGCTGTGCTACCGGGGCAGATGTTTCAAAAATAAATGTTTATGATCTGTGATTAATGATCATTTCAGATCATCTGTGAAATGAATTGACTTTGCAAAATGCAAAAGAATGTTTAATTATTAAATAA
Organism: Hemistola chrysoprasaria; assembly: GCA_947063395.1. Taxonomy (NCBI): domain Eukaryota; kingdom Metazoa; phylum Arthropoda; class Insecta; order Lepidoptera; family Geometridae; genus Hemistola; species Hemistola chrysoprasaria. Next base: position 5,971,852 of record OX346712.1, on the reverse strand, counting down.
TACAAATTAATGTTTGTGTATTGTGATTAATACATTTATTTGATCATATATCTTATGGACATGGAAGACGAATTGGAGGATAAAGTTTTGCACCAAACATACCAGTCATTCATTAAAATAGTGTCACGGTTTACATGCAGTATCCCGCTTGATGCTCCCGCGTGCTATTTATGGAAGATGGTGCGTCTTTATTTACTACGATCAGAAGTGCTGGTGTTCACATTGGGCATTATTATTGTGCTTATGTACCTGCAAACTATAGAATTATGGAGCCGTACTATGTTAAGCAGGTTGTCTCAGGCGATGAGCCCTATTAGTGCAGTTCAACGAATGAAGATTTTGGAAGGATCCGAGGCGGATAAACAAAGCTGGGAGTTGAAAGGAACGTCGAGCGCGGCGTACGCTATCAGAGGCAGAAGGATGCATATGGAAGACAGGTTTATTATCAACGAAAATATTCACGACACTGGTATCTCTCTGTTTGCAATATTCGACGGGCACGGAGGGGAATTCGCGGCAAATTATGCAAAAGACCATCTGATCCAGAATCTATATAACAAGATTATCGAATTAAATGCTTTTAAAGACGGCAAAATTATAGCGACACCTCAGTCTGATACTCCTGAAGAATCAAAACCGAAAGAAGAAAGCAAAGTTTCACTGGAGAAAAAAAGTAGTTTTAAGAAGTCTGTGAGCGCAGCTGATGATTCCTCCAAAAAAGAAATAACGGACCCTCAACTGTTGGCGCAGATATCTAAATCAAGACCTATTACTAGAGAAGTGAGGCCAAACAATATTCCTGTGAAGAATGTTATTATACCATTGTCTAGTTACATGGATAAAGGAAAGATAAACTATGGGAAACTATTGACAGATGAGGTATGTAATTTTATATTATTTCATCTTATTTTATGTATGTTACTAATATATGTAATATATGTAATAATAATATTTTAGCTCAGTAAAAATAATCATCCCTATTTCCACCACCTTTTATTCTGTTCAGACAATACCAAACCAGTTCCATAAGCAGTTTTAAGAAAAATTAATCAACAAAATCTAATTAAATTAACAGATTTAATTGAATATCAAGTCTGTGTATGAAAATAGTGTAGCCAACAATAAACATATGAACTACATTTTCGGATGTTCCTACATATTTCCTGTCAAACTTCCTACCACAAACTTTTAGCCCTTACCTACAATCAATCTTACAGGTATTAGCTGCAGACAGGCTGCTGGTGGAAGCAGCCAAGCGTTCATTGAATGTTGCGGGGACCACTGCACTCTTAGCTATCATGGAGACCAACCATCTCATAGTAGCTAATGTCGGGGACTCCAGGGGAGTAATGTGCGACTCACGGGGGAATGCTATACCTTTATCTTTTGACCATAAACCACAACAGGTAAATACCTAATATAACATCCTCATTTATTTGTTTTGATTTGTGTTTTTAGTCGTCAAGATACTATGCATGTAATTTCTGCACATTGGGGACTTTTATTGCTATATTTGTTTTGCATTCAGTATTAAGGACTACTAGAATATTTGTACTAGATGTGCTGCAGTTTTACAAGCTGAAAAGTGCATGCCTTATGTGTTAATTTTACCCTATCTATACCATAATATTATGTTACCTAGATTCAGCCGCAGTATTTCAATACCTTTGAAGAAGTAACAAGCAAACACACATCCTAAATTTAACTCATATGATAATATTAATGAGATTCTTGACTATTTCCCATTTAATCCTATCCTACTAAAATATTAAATGAGGATAGATGTATGTTTGTTCCTTTCACGCCAAAATTACTGAACCAATTGGGCTGAAATTCGGTATGCAGATAGTTTAGACCCTGGAATGACACATAGCATACTTTTTATCCTGATATTCCCACGGGAACAAAGACTATGCGGATGAAGGGCATGCAAGAATTTCACTTCTGCTGGCTATATGGTGTGCAGTAGCCCATGTATGTTATCAAAAACTATTTTACATGCTTCATAAAGTTTACTGCATTAGTTTGCATGATTGTGTAAATGTGTGCTGCACTTCTTGATTAATCCTAGCTTATTCTAGTTATATATTTTTGTGAATGCTTTTCAGCTATGTCCTATGATATATCTATATTATAGAGTAGATAATATATTTACTTGAACTTAACATAACATACAATCACGCCTTATTCATGAAGGGCAGAGGTGTATCCAGGACTCATTCCCATAGTAGGTACACCCAATTTCACACATAACATAACATACTTTCACGCCTTTTTCCCGAAGGGGTAGGCAGAGGTGTACCCAGGACTCAGTCCCATAGTAGATGCACCCACATTTCGCCAGTATGTTATTGGTCCCATGTAATAGGGGGCGAGCCTATTGCCATCTACCGGGCACAGTTCCAGACTCCAGGCAGTCACTGAGATAATTCCTAATGGAAAAATCCAATATTAACACTATGCCTGACCTGGGGATCGAACCCGGGACCTCCCGAGATTGGCAGTCGAGCATGCGCCCTCTACGCCACCGAGGCAGTCCAACCAACACCCAATTTCGCCAGTATGTTATTGATCCCATGTAAGTGGCGAGCCCATTGCCATGTACCAAACAGTACCAGACTTTCATTTAGATAATTCCTAATGGAAAAACCCATTAACACTTTGCCTGAGATGAGAATGATCCCGTGACCTCATGATCGGCAGTCGAGCGTGCGTCCACTACCCCCATTGAGGCAGTCTTACTTACTTCCATAATTTGTTCGAATCCTTTCACTTTGTAACTAGTGTGTTATCACCAGGTCCGTGAACAGAAGAGAATAGAAGCAGCCGGGGGTTACATTGCATTCAATGGCGTGTGGCGAGTGGCGGGTATCCTGGCCACGTCTCGTGCGATGGGTGACTACCCTCTTAAAGACAAAAAGTTCGTCATAGCCGACCCCGACATTCTTACCTTCAATCTGGATGATCACAAGCCTATGTTCGTAGTTCTCGCGTCAGATGGTCTCTGGGACACATTCTCTAATGAAGAAGCCGTCAAGTTCATCAAAGAAAGATTAGATGAACCCGATTTTGGCGCTAAAAGTTTAACACTGCAAGCTTATTACAGAGGTTCTGTCGACAATATCACAGTCCTGGTAATAAACTTTTTAAACAATCAAATATCTTCATGGTCAACCTAGATGAAGAGGTCCACAATAAAATGTTTTTGAAGAATTTATAAGTAACTTATCTATATTTATTAGTTACTTTTTGTCAAAAATCTTTACTAAATTTTAAAGTATATCATTAACTTTAAATCAATGGTGGTCTAATTATGTAGCGAAAGATATAGTTACTAAAAATATTTTTGCAATTAGATTTACTAAGATTTTAATAAAGTTTTATGTACATGTCTATCAATTTAATCAAATTTTTTCGCTTATTCAACTCCGGCCATAGTAACATTATAATTATGTAAATAGTTACGTCCAGTAGACAGAAGTATAATATATATTTTGTTATAAATGTATAGGGTATCTTTGAAATCTAAATTTTTGAATTATGAATGGTTGTGATGTGATCTTTAGCAGTTCTTAGAACACAAATTGAATTACATACTTTAGGTTTTTATAGTTTTGTGTATTTTTGGCTTGTTTGTTTACTTTCTCATTGTCCTCTAACTGAATGTTTATTTTATAAAGAGATTAAGTAATTTAGATATTTACCTAAACTGTATTTATACTTGTCCTTGGTGTGATATTCCTTATATTAATAGTAGATGTAATTGTTCAAATATACTCGTATTTGTATAAAAACGTAAATATGTTTGTATGTGTGATACAGTGTCTGTTGTAACTATGTAATAATGCATTTTAATTTGACATTTATAACAGTTCACAACATTGACGAAAAATAATGGACCAGACCAAAGACATTATATTTTGAGACGTCATAATATGCCACTGCATTAAAACTGGTTGTGTTAAGCCGGGACTACAGCTAAATGTTAGTAACAAAACGTTGTTATCTAACCGTGTTATATAACAACCCGTCCACAGCGACTTGACACCGAAAATGTTTTTGTTAGCAATTATCATTTTCTAAAATAAGCTCCGTACAAGGACAAGTGTTTTCTTGTTTAAAATCCATTGATTCCGACTCACGATATTCTACAGTCTCTAAATAATAGAAAATTGCTAAATATTGTATGCTACAAAAGGAGATTATGATTTTCAAATATCCAGCAGATATGTTGACAGCACGAGCGCTAACAAAAAATGAACTACGAACCCCCCCCGCAGGCGAAATCGGGTGATGTTTTCCATCCGCGACGGATAACGTGTTAGCGTGTTATATAACAATATTTTGTTATATAACATCAAAGCCACGCCTACTTTTCATGTTATTGTGTTAGGTAACACAAAAACATGCCGCTGCGGACCCGGCTTTAAGCAATGAAAGGATATTACACGACTTCAAAATTATTTGTGCCATATATGATGCGCTTAAGATAGTCATGCCAAAGTAGAATGTGGTATGCCTCGTATAAAATTTCGTTGGTGAACACGTTTAGTTAGTGAAAATGTACACCGACACACGTTTCACCTATAAATTTCTTATGAACACTTTAAACTGTTTTCTTATACGGTCTGTCCATTTATTTTATGTGTCAGTGATTCACAAAGTACCTATGCCTTTGGTGCTAGTCATATTAGTAGTTCTGTAATTATGAATGTTTAATGTATATTATTAACATACCATAACCATTTCTTAAGTTTTCAATGTTCATAATACATTTCTAAGGTCATCGTGAAACTTGTGTTTCGTTATATTGAACCGCTTTCAAAACGCTCTTTTACATGGAACCTGGCGCTATTGGCCGCAGTCGTAAAAAGAGTACCTTTTAATCTGTTCCACATGCTGTGAGAAAAACGTCACCAAACTATAGTAAGTAATAATGTCATATATGACAGTATCGCTTACTATACTTATACATATCGCTTTATTGTCCTCCTGTTTTCGTGTATAAGTGAGAGGTGCAAGACTCATCAAGCTATCTTGCTTAACCCTATAACACTCTGCACTTGGATCAGATTTTAGGCAAACAGTAACTCTGCCGTCCTTATGAAAAGTGCAGTAACTAGCATTTTTGACGGAATTGACTTAAATACATATTCAGAACCACGAAAAAAAAAATCTACATTTCAGTCTTACTCACGTGTGAAAATTCATTCAGGACGCATGAAATTCAAGAATCAAAACCGCAGTAACTAAGGTTTTAGTTCACATTTTTTAGCAAAAGTGCAGCATGATTAGTTACTATAGATACTTTTGGTGGAAGAATTGGTTATTTTACGAATAACTGAAGTAAGAGTAAGTCTCGTAAATTTGTCAAACTAAGTTAATGCACTCTTTTTAGGACGGCAGAACTGTTCAGCGTACAAAGTACAATTTGTAATTAGTAAGTACAATTAGTAAGGCATTCAAATACTGTCTATAAGACCTATGTAATGTGAAAATTTCAGACAATATTTGTATCGAAATATTCAATGGCAAAGCCTGTTGTTGCATTTTATTCTAAATTCTCTTTAAAAATAGTGCCAAATGTTTTTATTAAAATAATTTCTGACGAATAATTATTCCTCGATTAATTATAATTATTGCTCGCTGATAAAAGTTATGTGACATAATAATAAATAGCTTATGATTCAACGAACTGCTCTTAGTAGATTTCGGTATCAGGTTTTTCTATTATCAATGTAAAAAATAAATATTGAAATTATTACCACAATTATTATTCATCTCGATAACAAATTGAATCCCATTGCAATAAGTAATTGGCGATTGGATTGAGAAAAAATAAGATTAGTATTTTAATTAACTTTCCATTGACATTTGTATAAAATTATGGACAACGCGTGAAATTGGGGCTGCGAATTAACGAATCCCGGGACTGTTGTATTTAATTCCCGAGATTTTAATATGGGGATATTTTATATTTTGTTACCTAACGCACTTACCAAAGGGACTAAATATTTTAGTGCAATCCTACGTAACAATTTGTAAACTTAAAATGCATGTATATTGTTCATAAATAAACAGTTATGAATAATGCCTATTTTTATTTATCGCCTCCATTGTTTTCATGGTAATAAAACGAGTAGGTACAAATACATACTCATATATTTATACATACTATAACTGCGTCTTTGGCAAGTCTATCCAATTAAACAAATGCGTTCAAAAACATTGGCCCAAGATAACTTTATAATTATAGAAAAATACAAATTGTAAGCATGCTTCTTTATTCTCGACGAAACACGGTGCTTTAGTTTTAACTGCATACATATTTGAATATTCTATCTAATTATTGAGTAGTTGAATTTTTTTTTTGGCATAGATGGAATGATCATACAGAATATATAAGATTCGTAACAAAACTATTTTGAGTTTTTTTAAATTTGTTATAATTACAAAGTTATATCCAATTAGAAAATCATTTTTAATCCAGTACCGAAAACACGCCGATAGTACCCGAATGAGCTCGTGACCTGTAATGACCACACAACATACATAATATTTATAACATAATGACGTCACAATCATGGCGCCCACTCGTAACACGTAGCGTGTTCGTAATGAAGTATCTTATTGGATTTATATCAATTTTGAATTGCTTATAATTGATTAAAAAATATATTTTTAAAGTGATTTTTGAATCGGATGATACATAATTTTCATTAAACTTTTATAATAAATTAAAAAATACGACATTTATCATATTTTCAAATACTCAATTAATAATTACATACAATTTGTGTGTTGAATAACTTATAACTAGTGGCCTTACATTGCAATATTATGTAACAAAATAAAACAAGAAACTCGCCTTTACACTTCTAACAATAGTAGTTATGCAAATGATAAGCTACCAGCTAGTTCTGAAATTGGTTATATTATCAATGCCATTTCAAAAATAAAAGTAGGCAGGCACTATTTTTTATGATGACTAGAAATAAACAAAACGAAAAAAGAATAAAAACAAGGAATGTTAATACATAAATGATTTTATATCATTTTCACGCCCACGATATTATGTGATATTATTATAATGGCACATAATCAACGAGAAAGGTTATCAATTTCAAGGCACTGAACACTATTCGAGAACTCAATTAGCAGCTGATATTCAATAGATAGGTAAAAGTTTATGGTATGCACTGGCAGTAGGAACATCGGCGTACATTTTTGAATCAAAAGAATAACATAACATACAATCACGCCTTTTTCCCGAAGAGGTTGGCAGAGGTACCCAGGACTCAAACCCATAGTAGGTACACCCACATTTCGCCAGTATTATATAAAACTAGCTGTATTTACTCACGTAGTCGTCTTTCCCAAGGAATATCGGTAAAAAAGTACCCTGTGTTATTTCAGGGTCTAAGCTACCTACCTACATACCAAATTTTCGACCAATCTATTTAGTAGTTTTAGCGTGAAGAGTAACAAACATCCATACATCCATGTGATTTGATTTTGTTAGAATAGAATAGGTACTCTTTATTACAGAAGATACAGAATCCAAGATACAGATTAGACAAGATCAACTTAAAACAGTCTTATCGCTTCAAGCTTGGTTGTTGTATCTTATATCTTTAAATGAGCAATTCTTGTATATATATAATTGGAATTTCGGAATCGGCTCCAACGATTTTCATAAAATTTAATATATAGGGGGTTTCGGGGGCGATAAATCGATCTAGCTAGGAATCATTTTTACAAAATGTCATTTTATTAAAAAAAAAAATACCAGGTCATCCAGGTACTTAATATAACATGAAATGTGTCAAATTATTATTGTTTTATTTCATTTTAAAAGGGCAGAGTGCCTTTATTGAAAAAAAGACTGAGCCAGTATATTAAGGCGCGGTGCTAAACTAATTTGCCATTTCGCTCACAGTTTTCGTGTATAAAAACTTGCACAAAGAAAAAAAATCTCAGAAAAATAAAAAGACACTGAAAACTTGTATTTTATACTGAAAGTTTGTATTGTTATTTTTTTAGTTCCTAGTTGTCTTTATTTTACGTAATTACATGTAGTATTTTTGATATCTTCAAAAATGTGGGTACGTGTGAGCGAAAGGGCGAATTAGCTTAGCACCGCGCCTTAAATACTTTAGGTAGGCGTTATTAATTGACTAATAGCAAATGTTCTAGACTACGAAAATGTGATTCAACAAAAGCTAAAGTGGCTTTGTCCTAGAGATATTTTTATAGTTCATCCATGGGTACAATAAAAATGATTTCATTCATCTATATATCTGTGTTTCATTCCATATTTATGAGAGACAAAAATGAACGGCGACTGTCCGTCATCTGCGCATGCCTTTAACAGATAGTGATATTACAATTACAAATTATTTACAACTTTTTAAAAGAAACATAGTATATAAGGCAGTTCCTAAAAATACCTAACCAGTACATAAGTACAAGTCATAAAATATGTGTTTTGTTACACTATGCATTTCTGCATAAACAAAAATGATTATACTTTCATTTGTCACAGCTACAATATTTCAAATTCGTCATCTGAATCGTCGAACTGTCGGTCCACTTCTTCAAATTCTGGAACAAAATATTATAATAATTACAATATTTATTTCTTCAAGTACGCTCATTGAGTTAAGGTGGTTGGGCCGACAACATTTCCCATACAAACTTTGAGGAACCAATGACGATGATATAAGAGATATCATTTCTTCATTAGTGTTTTATTTTGGTAATTATAATAAGCAAAAAGTGACTTACTCACCTGTAAATAAGTTAATGTTTTGTAAGTCAATATCGTTATTGAGTGGACCCCAATGCGAGGGTCGCTCTTGGCATATTTCAAACAACGGCTGAGTTTCCTTCATCAAATTACTTTCTATTGTTGAGCAGAGCACGTCGAAGTCGTTTCTCGTTCTACACAAGAAACACTGCAAAAACAAACAAACCTTTTCTTAGATAATCCAATTCATTATAGAACTATTATTATTATAACCTCTTTATTTTTATAATTAGAATAGAATAATACTTCATTGCATACCAAGATAATTGTTATTGATTGGGACGGCACAATTTCAGGTTTAAACTTTTAAGGCTAAGGTTTAAGCAATTAAACTTTATTAAAATCAAGTTAGTCGATTTTGTAATCGATATATATAAAGTTCGTCGACAAATGATATGAATGTTTCTACTCACCACAGCAACAGAAGGATCCATAGATAGTATAGGTATACGTGAAGCATATTTACAGTGGTACGTGCAGTCCATTTCCTTTTGTTCATCTGTCGATTTGTTCTGAAACAAACAAACTTCGTAAGGTAATCGAAACTAAAAACTGCTTAATTCTGGGAGTGAGTACCACACTTAACACCTCAGTATATGAAAGATAAATAATAATGAAGCTGTTGTATGGCCCCTGAATGATAATCCCACTAATATTATAAACGCAAAAGTTTGTATTTTTTTAATTATATTTATGATAGTGAGTGACAAGACGAGCTAATCAGGTGCCTGATGGTTAGCATCATGATTGCCCATATCAGAGACAGTGCCACCCAGTGTTTTTATTTTCAAAATTCTGAGCGGCATTGCACTGCGCCTGTCACCCTACCATGTTAGTTGTTGAAACTCGTCATGCCCAGTAATTTCGCTGGTAACATTGCACTTCAGACCCGAACACAGTAATGTATTGCCATACATAGAGCAAGTGGCGCCCTCAATTATATTAGCCCTCAATTAATTTCTGCCCGTTCCGGTACACACCCACAGTGAAAAATTTGTTATTCAGCTATGCCCCCGGCCGAGACGGTCCCACTGTAAAACAACCGTATTATTATGTGTAAAAACGATAACAAGGCTATAGGGCCTTGTTCCCTGTAGCCTTGTTCCCTGTAGCCTTGTTCCCGTAGAGGTAGGCAAAGACTATTTCTGCCATAATTTTGACTAATAGAACTTTACTAAACTTGAAAATTAGTTAAATTTGACACTGGCAAATACATTTAACGTGTGAGTTTAATTGAGAAGAAAGAAAAAAGCAGGCTACTGTCTATGGCAGCACCGGAAGTCAGTCAATGTGAACACTATTATGGCCGAAACACAGGGACCGGATCGAGGAATTTAAATGGGGCATGATTAATAATATTGATCGTATTCTCACCCAAACTTATTATATAGTAAATTTAAGTTTCTGTGTGAGACGAAGAGGTAAGCTTGATTAAACCAAGTTTAGTTTATGTATGTTTGGATTTGGTGCTGGTACATAAAGTCATTCTCGAATAATTAATAATTTGTTACACCTTTTTGTACCAGACTATGTACCACCAAAGGTACATAGTAAATTGAAATAGATGAGCATCGGTAAATCTGTTTTTACCCATGATTTGGCGGCCCCCGTGTTATATGCAGCCGGGGCCATAACCCCCCGGTTTGCCTTAATGCAGATCTGGGTCAACAGCATAATTCTAGGCATAATTATGGTGTTAATTAATACTTTATGTGTGGAGGCACCTTTAAACAATATTGTTTGCTGTTTTTGTTTTGTTGCGCCCGAACATTTCACATCTGCTGTCTCGTTCTAACCCCCAGGGACTTCGTTTTCCCTGGTCACTGTCCTACACCGGGGCTGGATTTAGAATTAATTTTGTCAAACGCTACGCGCTTATACTATCCGCCATTAAATAAATGAAACCATAATAAGGATATTAGTTGTTGAATCTCGTCATGCCCAGTAATTTCGCTGGTAACATTACCCTTCAGACCGGAACACAGTAATGTTTGCACACGGATGAATAACTGGCAAAGGTGTGGTACTTCCCCAGGCGCTCCCTCAAGAAGAGGCCTACCACTACAAATGTATGGATGATGTGTGGTTTGTTATTTTTTCTCGCAAAAAGTACTAAAGGAATAGGGTTGAAATTAGGTATGTAGGTAGCTCAGGCCCTGGAATAACACATGGGGTACTTTTTCCCCGATATTCCTTGTGTTTACCTCAACTAGTCCAGATCTCTGTGTAGTATGAGGGTCTAAGTAAATGACCTCATCCTCCACGCAGCCGATGAGATAGAGAGCCTGGTTCGGTTTGCCGCCGATCACTCCTATAGACTGCGCGGATTGGAAGCATGTCTGAAAATATTATTCATCATCAATACATACATACATTCACGCCTTTTTCCCGAAGGGGTAGGCAGAGTTGTACCCAGGACTCAGTCCCATAGTATATACACCCATATTTTCTTCATCATCAATATCGGCCGCAATCATGGCAGATGATTCATTCAGCGTGGATTTACCAATATCTTACCACTTAACACCACGCCTTTTTCCCGAGAGGGTAGGCATAGGCGTGCTCAGGACACAGTCCTAAAGTATCTACACCGAGCACAGTTCCAGACTATCATTGAAAAAATTCCTAATGGAAAATCCAGTTTATGGGATTCCATTTCGCCAGACCTGCGGTCAAACCCGGGTCGTGATGATCTGCCGATCATGCGCTGCCGCGCTTGCAAAACACTTCACCACAAATGATAATTACCGTAGATAATTACTAGACTAGTTAATAGTTTAAGTATGTATTATTATGTAATGCTAATGGAATTCGCAATCACAATAATGCATAAAGTGTAGTTTATAGAGATGCTCAATTGACAGCGTGGTCAGATATAAAATCATAATAGAAGCACTTGAGCTAATCTCAGTTAATCAGAAGTCAAGGTCAATCTGCTGACATTCACTTTTAAGTAACTGATTTTAATGACTGAGGATTCCAGATGAATACGGAGGCAACATAGATATGACGTGCTACTACAATTTTAATAGGAATTGCATAAGCTATAAGTTAACCTTTTAAGCACAACGCCAAATACGCCAATATATACGCCACAAAATCCATTAAAGTTTAGAACAACTTTTCTAAACTTTTAATGAATTTTGTATCAATGTGTAAAATCGCGAAAATTTAAGAAATCACAACGCAACGCCAAAGTTGTATTGCGTGTACGTTGGCTTCAGAATTATGTATACACTTTATTTTTCATTGTAAATAAAAATGTATAACCTTAAGTCCATCAATATAAACAGGATTGATCTCGCTAAGTCCAAGTCTCAGAGGCACAATGAGCAGCAGCGGCATCCAGTCAGTTACTATAGAGTCTGATGATGATGAGGAATCTCCTCTGTCATTGTTGATCACACATTGTTTTACTGGAAATACAATATATTCTTTGGTTTTAGTTTTTATACATGAGTAAGGTAACAATTCCTAAAGCAATGACTGTTTTCGATTTTTAAATGCAGAGAAAAACAGCCATTGCACCAAAACATAACAATACTTCTAGTATTTTTACATATCGCTTTCTTGTTGTCTACATTAGGACTGCATCTCTTGGTATAGTCACAGAATGCTACAAGGACAGAAGACACACTCCACAAAATCATGAAAAAAATAGAGACTAGCTCCGACGCAATAAAGTCCAATTGAGGTTGCACCGCTGTGAGTTACCTAATTATCGTCATACCATAAAAGCTGCCTCTCTTTCTATCGCGTATCACTCCATCTCTTCTCTCTGTCTGGTCCATAGAATTGTACCGTCAAGAAGGGAGGCCCCAGCTACTTGTAGCTTCAGGGGAGTGTTTCAGGCCTGTTAGAGTTTAGAGTGAGACGCATGTGAACTCTGCATTTTGGACGGACTTTTGTAGTATGTGTTAAGTGTTATTCCTCCTATAATATCACTAGCTGTGCCCCGCGATTTCATCCGTGTAGTCGTCGTTACCATAGAGTACTTTATTCTTAATATCAGAATAAAGTACTCTATGTGTTATTCCAGGGTCAAAGCTATCTACATACCATATTTCAGCTCAATCAGTTGAGTAGTTTTAGCGTGAAAGGGAACAAACATAAACACAAAAAAATCAGTGCTAGATGGCCCTGGGAGTGGAGTTAGAATATGCTAGCTTTTTGTTTACCTGTTACAAAGGTAACTTTTGACTTTGTACTGAGGTTTGAGATTTATAATATTAGTAGGATAGTAGAGAATACGCTAATTCATATTCAAAGCAAATGAGATTTTCTCTGCCATGCTAAGATGGGCTCAAATCTGATAAAATAATAAGAATTAAAAATAAATACTCACAGATATCTTCCTTTACAACAGTATTATCTAAAGCGACATGTATAATCAACGAACTCCATTTATCGTAACATACTAGCTTTCTGGAATGGAAAAATTCTAAAGTTAAACCGATATAACATAATATCTATACAACTGAAACACACGATTTTGTCTACATGTAGAGCATTTTTTGGTTCATTTTTGAGTGTTCAAAAGTAATGTTATGTTCAAATATCTCCAAAATATAAGTATATTTATAAATATAAGTATGGGGTTAGTTTGTATGGGGAATTCGTTGGTATCTTAATATATTTTAATTAAATTAATCATAATTCACAATAGCTCACCTTAAAACTTGTGCTACAGTGTTAGGTCCAAACCACTGGCCCACTTCCTTGCCCTCTGAAGCCCCCATCAGAGCCACCTGGTGGATGGAGTATGGAGCTTGCTTCCTCTCCTCAAACCTTTGAATTATCTTCAGGTATGTTGGATCTCTGGAATGTCAAATAAATAATGATTATTCAATAAAATGTGAAAAATGGGAAGTGGAAATGGGCAGGTCATACTATTAGAGGAATAGACAATTGGTCAACATTGGTGATGAACTGGTACACAGGCAACAGAAAAAGAAAACGAGGCAGACCACTTAGGCGATGGGTTGACGAAATTAAGGCAGTGGCGGGCGGTACTTGGACATCACTAGCCAGAGAAAGAGAAAAGTGGAGTCAGTTGGAGGAAGCCTTTGCTACAATAAAGCACACAGATATTGCAACCAATGAAACAACTAGAGAACCAAACCAATTTTGAAATATCTGTCAGAAGGCTAATAATAATAATAATAAAAAATTCAATAAAATACAAAATATAAATTTAAATTGATTATGCTGGAAACTAATGGATTCATTTCACTTTTATGCATTATTTTCATATAATGAAGAATGAAGATGATTCATATAGTAAAGAATTTCTGTTGAATATACAAATAGTTGTTTTTGTGTACCTATTTCGTTGATGATACCTCATTTCATGTATAAGATTATTATAAACTTATTGCCTTTGGGGCAGAAATGCCTTTTAATATTTTTATTATTATGACCTACATTCCTTATCCAAGATTGGCCTAATAATGCCAATTTATTTTAATAAGTCTGCTACTTAGAGATAACATAAGAACTTGTAATGGGGACAACGCACACATATTTTTATTTATCTACATAAAAATATTTGTTTCTAAATATTCTTGTCTCATGCTGTGTAATGTGTCTTTATTATTTTTTTATTTTTAGGTACCTGGTTTCAGGTGTCCACACCCAATCTTCAGAGAGATGAACTCTAAGAAGGGCCACGCCGAGAACCATCTGACCGCACCGCAGCATGCAGCCCCAACCTTTATCGGACGTCCACAAACCCTCATCTCCGATCGGAACAAAACCTTTGCGGTACGTGCACCAAATAATAGACGTTATATCACGTCTAATACGATCTAGTTCTGAAACAATAAGATATGATATAATTGTTTAAACTAAAGTGCATTATCATAATCTTTTCGGTAAAGTCCCTACATCCACTTACCCTGGATGGCGCTGTACTTTTTACCCAATACCCAAACACTCTCCTTTGTTTTCGGAATATCATCTGGCTCAGCATTATTTCCGTCAGCAGACAGATAGCATATATCAAATACGGCGTCCATGTTCGGACATAGTTTGCTTTCAATTATAGAGAAATAATAAATGAGGAATAATTGAAAACAGAAAAACAATAAACACGTCCCAAATCCCAAACTCAAAACACAAAAACACAAATCAGCTGTCAACTGTCAAGTTATTACCAATTCACAGATTAAAATACTACTAAAGTCAGGTTTACACGGACTGAGTGATAATGAAAACAAAAGACGTTAGAATAGTTCATAGTCTTGGAGAAAAGTATGATGTAAACGGCAATTTAGCCTATTTCAATGGTTGTCACTTTTAACTCTGTCAAGTTTGTGTGACACACATGCTGTCTTGGCGATCGCGATTTACGATTTGTGAAGGTGCCTCCACATATAAAGTTTTAATTAACACCATAATTATGCCTAGAATTATGCTGTTGACCCAGATCTGCATTAAGGCAAACCGGGGGGTTTATGGCCCCGGCTGCATATAACACGGGGGCGGCCAAATCATGGGTAAAAACTCATCATGGGTACGTAGTAAATTGAAATAGATGCTCATCTATTTCAATTTACTACGTACCTTTGGTGGTACATAGTCTGGTACAAAAAGGTGTAACAAATTATTAATTATTCGAGAATGACTTTATGTAACAGCACCAAATCCAAACATACATAAACTAAACTTGGTTTAATCAAGCTTACCTCTTCGTCTCACACAGAAACTTAAATATATATAATAAGTTTGGGTGAGAATACGATCAATATTATTAATTATGCCCCATTTAAATTCCTCGATCCGGTCTCTGTGTTTCGGCCAGAATAGTGTTCACATTGACTGACTTCCGGTGCTGCCATAGACAGTAGCTTGCTTTTTTCTTTCTTCTCAATTAAACTCACACGTTAAAAGTATTTGCCAGTGTCAAATTAAACTAATTTTCAAGCTAGAAGCGTGGAGGCGTGGATCTAATGTAGCTCTAAACAGCTAGTCGCCATACAAAATGTATGGGCTCCGACGCAGCCAGATCGGCGTACGTAGCACACGTGTGCCAGATGTAGTTCTAGCTTTACTTTAATAAGGTACACAATAAGATGGGATAATGTTTGAAATTTTTATTTATTTTTTGTTCAATTCCTAGTCTTAAAGTATTTTCAACTTTTGAAATGCAGTTGCCTTTTAAAATAAATACTTATTAAATATACTCTTTGATTTTATTATATATTCTCTTTCTTAAATTCATAGATAACATAAATTAATAACAGGCTCGTAGAAACTGTCCGAACGGTGGGCTCTAAGTTCTATAAACTCCGCCGTACAAATAGACCTCAAAAATTGTCCGATCACACCATGAACCTCAGGCTGAGCGACGCTTGCTACGATTGCAGTCTCCCGATGATGCAGTCATATAGGTAGCTCAATAGACGAATTTTGTTTGGAAGTAACGGTATTGATTTATAGAGTACATGAAAAAGGGCAGACTTTTTTTTTATGATAGTGAGTGACAAGACGAGCTCATCAGATGCCTGATGGTAAGCATCATGATTGCCCATATCAGACACAGTGCCACCCAGTATTTTAAAATTCAAAATTCTGCGCGGCACTGCACTGCGCCTATCACCCTGAGATATGAGTTGTTGAATCTCATCATGCCCAGTAATTTCGCTGGTAACATTGCCCTTCATACCGGAACACAGTACTGTTTGGACATTACTGCTTGGCGGATGAATAACTGGCAAAGGTGTGGTACTTCCCCAGGCGGCCTCCTGCAAAAGAGGCCTACCACTACAAGACATTATTCCGAAAGCATTTTCCACAACTATTCTACCTACTACTTCGTCATCTCATTATCATCTCCGCCATAGGACGTCCACTGCTAAACATAGGCCTCCCCCACAGATTTCCATTCAGTTTTGTTACGTATTAAGTGTAAGTCGCTTACTACAACTCGATTTCTGAACTAATGCAACTGGGCCCTTCTATAATCAACTTCCGGTCCATGTAGATAAAAAGGCGTTGTGCTGGCAACACTACACAAACACTGCTTGGTTTGTGTGAACACTAAATCGTCTTTTCTCTATGATTAAAGTTTTAGACAACAGAATTCTTAAAGGCAATTTTCTTCCGATAATTATTGTGTTATTTAAAACTTTAGATGTGGACGAGGGGTGATCGACTAATACTAGACTGTGGACTAATATAGTGATCTGTGTTTGTGATTTGTGTGTTTTCTGTGGTGCTGTTTGTTTTCTTTTCGACTTTCATGATCACAGAACACAATTGTTTTCATTCAGTGAAATATAAAAATAATTACCGTTCCGTAAAATTATTATTTTTCTTCATAATTTCTACAGAGATATTCAAGGGTTTCAAATCTATCCATATTTTTCGTTTTCTCATTTCGTGCCGTAAGAGTTGCGATCAAAATGGAGTCGAGTCCCTTGGATTATGTAGCTCAAGCTTGCATGGATCTCACTGATGCGTTGAACGCAGCAGCCAACGATATCGATAGAGATATTATTCTTTCAAATCACATAAAAAAAGTTTATCAAATCGTCACTCCGGTTGATGACTTTAAAAAAAGTAAGAATTTTTACATGTCCTATTTTTGAGTGGATTACCATTTCACCCGAAGGCCTCGAACGTGGCCGAAAACCGATATGACTGGTCTATAAAAACTGCTCTATGAAAAACTGCTATACTTGCATGTCCAAGCGAGGTGGCTGTTTCAGTGTGCATATTTTTTTACACAATGTTTTCTTCTAGATTTGGAGTGGGTGAATGTATCAGAACCAATATCGTTGTCCCAGCATTGTATGGACAAAGTAGTGGTGTTGGATTTCTGGACCTATTGCTGCATTAACTGTCACCATGTACTGCCAGACCTGGCGCATATTGAGAAACTTTATAAAATTGACAATGAACTTGTTGTGGTATGACTTATGATACTACATTTTATTTCTGACCCATTAAAGTAAAGATCCAGTCTGATTGTAAGCGGCCCGCCTCCAGCGTGGTCCTGCCATCCTTATCAGATCGTCTATCCAGCTTGTGGGTGGATGCTATGCTGCTCTTGCTTGTCTGTGGTCTGCATTAGAGAACTTTACAGCCCCATCAGCCATTAGTGGGTGGCCAGACTGGACATGTGAAGAGGATGTATGACAGGAGATTAACAAGGATCAACCTAGGCATACTTATCATGAACAAATTGATGTTGTTCTAAGGAGAGGCTAGGTCACGAGGCCAGGTGACGAGCATGTATGAAGAATATCATGAATGTGGAAAAAGTAAAAGCTGTATGTCATGATTGGAGCAGTGTAAAGTAATAGTTTTTGCTTACCCCTAATTGATTTGAATAGATTATGTGTACTACATACTTAAAAACAGTCTAGTATTACTTTGTTTGAAATATTATTGTTTCAAATCAAATAAATTAGTAGATTTTAAACAATTCAAGTTGATCATGAGATTAATTTAACTAGCCATTTAAATTCTTTATTCCTTATTCTGGACTGCCTCGGTGCCATAGTGGGCGCAAGCTCAACTGCCGATCATGAAGTCCTGGGTTTGATCCCCAGGTCAGGCAGTTCTTATATTTTTCTATTAGGTATATAATAGGTATATAACTATCTCAATGACAGCCTGGCGTCAGCAACTGTGCCCGGTTAATGGCAATAGGGTCGTCCCTCTTACACGGGACTAATAACATACTGGCACAATGTGGGTGTACCTATGTGACTACTGGTTACACCTCTACCTACCCCTTCGGGAAAAGAGTGTGATAGTATGTATGTATCTATTTACTTTCCAACTCCATAGTTTGAAATGTTCTGTCAAAGTCATGGTGGCACTATTTTGTATGCTTTCAGATAGGTGTCCACTCAGCAAAGTTTCTAAATGAAAAAGACTCGTCTAATATCCTGGCAGCAGTGCAGAGATACAACATACAGCACCCGGTAGTCAATGATGATGACAGCTCCATGTGGGAAGCGTTCGGCATTCGGTGCTGGCCTACATTACTTATATTAGGTTAATTTTTTTAATTTAAATGATTAATAATGATTAATTTAAATTATACAGTTTTATTCATGTGACTGCCTCGGTGGCGTAGTGGGCGCATGCTCGACTGCTAATCAAGAGGTCCCGGGTTCGATCCCCAGGTCAGGCATAGTGTTAAATATTGGATTTTTCCATTATGAATTATCTCAATAGCTGCCTGGAGTCTGGAACTGTGCCCGGTATATGGCAATAGGCTCGCCCCCTATTACATGGGACCAATAACATACTGGCGAAATGTGGGTGTATCTACTATGGGACTGAGTCCTGGGTACACCTCTGCCTACCCCTTCGGGAAAAAGGCGTGAATGTATGTTGTATTCATGTTCCTGTGGGAATATCAGGGTAAAAAGGACCTTCGCCCCTATTATGCATGGTCAAGCGATAGAAGTAAAAGTAGCAGAAGCAGTGAAGTAGCAGTAGCAGTAATTGCAAAATGTCACTTTGAATTCGAATTACGCATGCTTTCTGCACTGCTGTTTTGTCGCTTTGGCACACTAGCGGCCTAATGGAATATTAGCAGTAAATGGAACTAATTATTGCGGTTTAATTTTTTTTATCTGTGGGAGGCTGCTATAGTCTGTTCTATTTTTACCTTTGATTTCATCAAATTATTTATCTTCTATGGGCACGGGCCACTAAATCAATGAGACAGAAGGACGGTTACTATATCACCAGATATTCGAGTAATATATTTTCAACTTGGAGTAAGCGCACTACATTTATTTTTAAGTGGGTGCATAAATGTTATGATTGTTTTAGTTAAATATTATTTATAGTATAAACTTCATACAGAAGTCCGCAGTCTGTACTACATTAAAGTTCATATTACCTATTAACATCCAATCTATTCATATCAAAATACGGACACAATATTATGTAATAATATCTTCGGTGCGGGGGAAATCTCCAATCCCCCAAAAGTGGTTAGGTCAAGTTAAATGGATTAAAACAAAACATAACTTTAAAAATATACCTTTTCTTCTTTTTCCTTACCCTTTCCCCCTAAATTCGTGGCTTGAGTCACAGTAGCGGCACAAAAATAATATCTCTTCGGCAGATGGGCGGGAAGGGTAGGAGGTAATCTCCCTTCTCCACATACTAGTCAATTTTGTGCTATTCGATTCCAATTTCTATATTTAAATATACATAAAAATCGAAGCCCTGGTAGAGCCGGCTTTCTGTTTGATTATATTATGTGGCAGCGTTGATGGATTACCTAAATTCTAAATCTGACAACAATAAAGTTATCCATTCATAATAATGTCCAGTCATAATTAATTACTTATATCCTTGTTTAATATGATAATATCTCACTTGAACTATATTTCACCCATATTAGCTGCGAGAGAAGGTAAGTTACGAACGCATAGATTGCATATACCTACTCCAACTGTTGTTGTTGTTTACATATTATCGAAACTAATATTACTGCTTGTTAACAGGCCAAACGTAAAGCTCCAGTAGCCAGATGGAACTATATACAGAAGGATGAGGCAGAAACCAGGGGCCGATGTCGTACTTATCACCGTCGTACTGTGGCGGAACGTAAACACCTACCTACCCAGTCTGAGAGGTTGTGGCATAGGCCTCGCGTTTGATTTGGCTGTAAACGTGCTAGAAATAGTGGCTGTGACGCATACCTACTAACTATCTCGAAAGAGAGCACCCTAGGGAACTAATAAAGTGTGCAAGTAACTCATTGAAACTGGCCCATAATAAAACACATATAAAGCTCCAAAATCTTTTATTTTCTCCTACTTAGGTGTGAGAAACAGATAAGTACGCGCGTGTAATAATAAATAAGTGTATTTTTAGTTAGTGTGATCATATTTTAACATAACAAGTAAGCATAATAGTATGGTGGCCCTGGGTTCAATCCCCGGGCAAGTTAAACAGGTATGAGCATGTCTGTTTGATTGTGTCTGGGTGTTAAAAAATATGCATATATAAGATGCGTGGTCGCGAGCGCTACTGTTGACCATGAGGTCCCGGGTTCGATCCCTAGGTCAGGAAAAATGTGTTATTATTAAGTATGAATTTTCTCAATGACAGTCTAAGTCTAGAGTCTGGAACTGTGCCCGGTAGATGATAATGGACTCTGGAATTACGCTAGTTATTTTATGTTATTGGCAATAGTAGTTAACTACATGTAAGTAGGATTATAAATCCTACTTCTTACTAATACTGCAAGCTATTCCTACCTTTCACTATAATACAGCTTAGACCCTGAAATAACACATAGTCTAGGGTACTTTCCAGCGCATAAAACACAGGTAGTATAAGTATATTATATTCTTACTTTCCTTTTTATTATTCTTTTAATGACAATAATTATGTTGAATAAATCTATAAATTCTATAATAAGTAAAAAATAATATGGTTATTATCAAAGAAATTCAATTTATAATAGCAAAACAGAATAAACTATGAACAGCTCTATTGATAGTCAGTAATTAGTTCTGGACCCTCAATCCCTAAGTACAAATTATGGGTCTGACGAGTCTTCTTAACAGTCTCTTCTCTCATGTCTACTTGTCTCCATCTATTAAGTGGACATCTCTTGTAGCTGCAAAAGTATAAAATTTTACTAAATAAATAATATTTAAAACAGCCCGATAGCCTGTTGGCTCAGATGGTAGTTACTCTGCTTTCTGTTCCGCAGGATCCAGGTTCGAACCCTGTCCAGGTCAAACATTTGTGTGCATGAACATGTCTGTTTGATCTGTGTCTGGGTGTTATAAGCTTACATAAGTATGTATATAAGTCTTCTGGTTAGCATAGACCAGCTTCTAGCCTAGTTTGGGACCAGATGACCGTGTCTGGAAGTTGTCCCATATAATTATTATGTATAACATGGAGATAAAATAAGAATAATAAATACCTACACCAGTCACTGGGTGGAATTAAATATAAGCTGTGTCCAGTTGCATCGAACCTACACAAGCACAAGAAAGAATCGAGTGGCTGAAAATGAAAGAGATTCTTAGACCTCCTGTATGGATCTTTGAGGATGTTATTGATTGAAAGAGAAGTTGTTGTGTCGAGTGTTATATAATTGTTTAATAGGTATACTAAATGAGTCGCATGTAAATGATGAAGTGATTGATTGCGAACTGGTAAATTTAGGCCGCAGCAGTTTGATTTGCAACCGCAGCAAGACGCAGGTTTGGTTTGACCATACACCTCGAGACATACTTATTCAACAGAAGGATATTTTATGATATTAGGTAGGTACATATCTAGGCTGAATGAAGATAATTTATTAGGTACCTGGTAAGTTAGTGTTTTATCACAATAAACGTTTGCATGTTATGAATTTAATCATTCAATAATAATTATTTATAGGCACCTACCTAGACACATTAAAACAATAAAAAATAAGGCCAAATTACCTTTCTGATGTGTCTTGAGATTCAAATACTTAATTTCTCGTTAATCCTCAACTTTCACAATGGGTAATATTATGGTTTTTGAAGCTGTAAACACACCAATAACCAAAATAAGGTGTTTGAGTTCGACTCAACGACTTGGACTCTTGTTTTATGGGTCTTGTAAATAAGTTTATGCAGGTAAAACATCACGATTTTGGTTAGAGTTTTTTTGATTTGGTTAACAATCTGAACAACAATCAGCAAATAGTAGTCGCCTTCTGTCAGTCCCATTTCGCGCTGCTACTTCTATCGCTCTGCTGTTGAAACGCTTCGGTAATTCCGAAAATTCAGCCTTAGCAGCAATTTCTGCCACAGACCACAAAGATTTCTTCACTAACGACCAATTTTTGGTTCCTTTCCCGACGGTCAGAGGGCGTCTTGAATCGAGCTAGCAATCAATTGCAAGTTTTTTTGGGTAATTCGAAACATGCCGTTTGACAGCAGAAATTGAGCAATCTTAAACGCTTTCCACACTTCTGTTGCGTCCGTAATAAGCCCGCTTATGTATTATTCATGGGGTCTAAGTTATCTACATACCAAACTTGTGTGAAAGTGAAGATGTAACAAACCAGAGCACACCAACAAACTTTCACTTTTATAGATGTAAGATAGGTCACACAAAACTTATTTTTTTATGATAATAAGTTAGTGAGTGACAACACAAGCACATCAGGTACCTGATGGTAGGCATCATGATATGCCCATATCAGACACAGTGCCACCCAGTGTTTTAAATTTAAAAATGCGTGCGCGGCACTGCACTGCTCCTGTCACCCTGAGGTATTAGTTGTTGAAACTCTTGTATTACTCATGAAATGCCCAGTAATTTCACTGTTAACATTGCCCTTCAGACCAGAACACAGTAAAGCCGGGACAACAGCAACGTGTTAGCGTGTTATATAACAATATTTTGTTAAATAACACCAAAGCCACGCCCACTTTCCATGGTAAGCCGGGTCCGCAGCAGCATGTTTTTGTGTTACCTAACACGCTAACACGTAGCTGTAGTCCCGGCTTCATGTTTGCACTTGGCAGATGAATAACTGGCATGAGCTCATGGAACTTTCACAAAATAATTTATAGTCAAGCATATGTACCTATAATAAAGACTTATTTTTGTAGCACCAGGAAACAAACCAATATTCATACTTACTGGCGAGGGTCATAGGAAAGAATTAGAGCAATATGTGGGCGCTTTAATGAAGGTGTATGCAGCGCGCGTCAGCAGCAAGCCTCTACCCGTGGCTAATGCAAATATTGTACAGGCACAGACTGAATCATTACTTAGGTTCCCTAGCAAGGTAAACAATCTCAACTCAACTCTTAAAATGTTCATTCAAATCACAAGTCTCAAGATTATTGAACGTCAATATAGTAAATAATAATGTCTACTGTGTTCTTGTTATAATTTTACAATATTTGGTTTAGTTTGCCCCCTATTACATGGGACCAATAACATACTGGCGAAATGTGTGTGTATCTATTATGGAACTGAGTCCTGGGTACACCTCTGCCTACCCCTTCGGGAAAAAGGCGTGAATGTATGTATGTTGGTTTGGTTACATTTATTTTGTATGTCAAGTGTGGGGTGGTGGCTATCCAGGCGTCATTTTCCTCTGTGTCAGTCAAATATTTTCAACTTAATCAGTATTCAGTATAAGGGTGAGAAATCCATCATTTTGTTTTTTATGATAGTGAGTGATAAGACGAGCAAATCAGGTGCCTGATGGTAAGCATCATGATTGCCCATATCAGACACTGTGCCAACCACTTTTCTAGAATTCAAAAATTCTGCGCGGCAATGCACTGCTCCTGTTACCCTGAGATATTAGTTGTTGAATCTCGTCATGCCCAGTAATTTCGCTGGTAACATTGCCCTTCAGACTGGAACACAGTAATGTATGCACATTACTGCTTGGCAGATGAATAACTGGCAAAGGTGTGGTACTTCCCCAGGCGACCCCCGTAAAAGAGGCCTACCACTACAAAAATCTATGGGTAGATAAGGCGCCAAGATATTCCTCAATACTACCACAAAAAACAAAAGATAATTTAAAAAAAGTAATATCAAGCAGATGTCGTGCTCGTCTTCACTTAGTTGCATAAAAATGTAGATACCAGCAACAATGAGTACTAACAAGATAAAATGTCAGGTGACAGCGAATCCATTCTACCGCGGTCGGTCGGACGAGCCATTCCTGGCGATATCTGACACGGGCCACCACCGAGTGCTGCTCACTGACGCTACTGGCATCGTGCTGAGAGTTATAGGAGGACCACAACCGGGCTTCAAAGACGGAAGTTAGTAATAAAATGACATTTACATCTCTCATATTCGGTAAGTAGGTCCTTATTACCCCCAAATGGGGCTTGTAAGTGACCAATTAGCGCTCTAGGGTAATAATGTAGCTAGAAAAGCCCTAGGGCGGTAAGTAATTAAAAAAAAACTTCACTCTTTCAAAAAGTTTGCGTACATCTAACCATCTTACTGGCAATAGACATCATGCATTCAGGCCAATGACAAAAGAGGTCGCTTCGCTATTCCTCGTCTTCGTATGAGTATAATAGTCATCAATTTTAAATATCGAACTACGAAGCTCAATTTCGTTCTTGAAAAAAATAATTTAAAAAAGAGATGAAAAAAGGCGGGAATAGAAAACTTTTACTTTAAAATGTTTTATTCTTGTAATGCCGGTGTTTTTCTACTTACCTCACAATCGAGATGTAAAGCAGAGTAGTTAGCTCGGGTGTAAGCATCAATTGCACCCTCGAAGTATAGGCGCCCTCGCTGCGCTCGTGCGCCTAAATATCTCGGGCTGCAATTGATGCCTTACAGCCCTTGGCTACTAATCTACTATTACATCTCTCATATTCGGTAAGTAGGTCCTTATTACCCCCAAATGGGGCTTGTAAGTGACCAATTAGCGCTCTAGGGTAATAATGTAGCTAGAAAAGCCCTAGGGCGGTAAGTAATAAAAAAAAAACTTTACTCTTTCAAAAAGTTTGCGTACATCTAACCATCATACTGGCAATAGACATCATGCATTCAGGCCAATGACAAAAGAGGTCGCTTCGCTATTCCTTGTCTTCGTATGAGTATAATAGTCATCAATTTTAAATATCGAACTACGAAGCTCAATTTCGTTCTTGAAAAAAATAATTTAAAAAAGAGATGAAAAAAGGCGGGAATAGAAAACTTTTACTTTAAAATGTTTTATTCTTGTAATGCCGGTGTTTTTCTACTTACCTCACAATCGAGATGTAAAGCAGAGTAGTTAGCTCGGGTGTAAGCATCAATTGCACCCTCGAAGTATAGGCGCCCTCGCTGCGCTCGTGCGCCTAAATATCTCGGGCTGCAATTGATGCCTTACAGCCCTTGGCTACTAATCTACTATTACATCTCTCATATTCGGTAAGTAGGTCCTTATTACCCCCAAAAGGGGCTTGTAAGTGACCAATTAGCGCTCTAGGGTAATAATGTAGCTAGAAAAGCCCTAGGGCGGTAAGTAATTAAAAAAAAATTCACTCTTTCAAAAAGTTTGCGTACATCTAACCATCATACTGGCAATAGACATCATGCATTCAGGCCAATGACAAAAGAGGTTGCTTCGCTATTCCTTGTCTTCGTATGAGTATAATAGTCATCAATTTTAAATATCGAACTACGAAGCTCAATTTCGTTCTTGAAAAAAATAATTTTAAAAAGAGATGAAAAAAGGCGGGAATAGAAAACTTTTACTTTAAAATGTTTTATTCTTGTAATGCCGGTGTTTTTCTACTTACCTCACAATCGAGATGTAAAGCAGAGTAGTTAGCTCGGGTGTAAGCATCAATTGCACCCTCGAAGTATAGGCGCCCTCGCTGCGCTCGTGCGCCTAAATATCTCGGGCTGCAATTGATGCCTTACAGCCCTTGGCTACTAATCTACTATTACATCTCTCATATTCGGTAAGTAGGTCCTTATTACCCCCAAATGGGGCTTGTAAGTGACCAATTAGCGCTCTAGGGTAATAATGTAGCTACAAAAGCCCTAGGGCGGTGAGTAATTAAAAAAAAACTTCACTCTTTCAAAAAGTTTGCGTACATCTAACCATCATACTGGCAATAGACATCATGCATTCAGGCCAATGACAAAAGAGGTCGCTTCGCTATTCCTTGTCATCGTATGAGTATAATAGTCATCAATTTTAAATATCGAACTACGAAGCTCAATTTCGTTCTTGAAAAAAATAATTTAAAAAAGAGATGAAAAAAGGCGGGAATAGAAAACTTTTACTTTAAAATGTTTTATTCTTGTAATGCCGGTGTTTTTCTACTTACCTCACAATCGAGATGTAAAGCAGAGTAGTTAGCTCGGGTGTAAGCATCAATTGCACCCTCGAAGTATAGGCGCCCTCGCTGCGCTCGTGCGCCTAAATATCTCGGGCTGCAATTGATGCCTTACAGCCCTTGGCTACTAATCTACTAATTTTACCTGTTAGTACAATGAACAAGGAAAATTAAGTACCAGGGGGTTAGAACGAGATAGTAGATATGCACTTTACAGGAGCGAAAGAGAAGATACAGCGCCATCTAGTTGCAAACTACAGCAAACATGTTGGTCATCAAAATTTATTTTGTAATGTACGGTTTTGTAATTTTTTCTATAAATAAAATCGTTTTATAAAAACCTATAAGTATAAAATAAAACATACTGTGATCCGAACCTTGCCCTTCAGCTCGGAAACCAATGCCTCGCTCATCTGCGCCACGATAATGTTAGAGTTTTGATACATATTATGTATCAAACACATGGTACATGACTATTATAGGAACTTAGGTCTTAGAACTATGATTTTTTTACAGCCACAAGGGGCCGCAGACCTGAGTATTTTATATTACTTTATACTTCCACATGTTCCCGTGAAAAAATATATTGACCAACAGAAAGACAGACGGACAACGAAGTGATCCTATTAGGGTTCTGTTTTCCTTTTGAGGTACAAAACCCTATAAACACGATATACGAATAGTTTGCTTATGCACTCTAACTCAAACTCACTCACTGCGTTTGAATTAAACTAGTCTACAACCAAAAAAATATCAGTATAATTTTTTTTCTCATTGTATCTTCCCACAGAGCTTACAGAAGCGCAGTTCAATTCGCCGCAAGGTTTGTGCTGGCTGTCGAGCAATGTTATAGCAGTGTGCGACACTAACAACCATTCTGTTAGAGCTATACATCTAGACGAGGGGAACGTTGAAGTACTGGCTGGGACTGGAGAACAACTTGAACATAGGGATTTAGGTATGTTATAAAAAAATACATTAAAAAAAAGACAATAATAATAATGAGGAAGTGGCAGATGCAAGAGTCTAGGAATTATGAGTCTTGAGGCCCCATTACCATCCATCTAGAAATAACACTTATAGCCAAATCAAGTAGTTTCCATCCATTCTTAATAGCCCTTGCACCTAATATAATCCTACTTATACCAATTGATTTATAAGGTGTTCGGATATTTTAAATAAGGTCAGTTTGATTTGATCCAAACGAAGTACTTTTCTTCCGATACCGAGTAAGTATCGCAAGATTGATTCGATGCTATTAGTATGGTATTGAATTAAAAGTATCAAGTACCCACTCGTATTGACTAGTATCGGAGTGTCCCTTATGTTGTCACTGGCTTCTCGCTGAGTTTTTTTATAGTGTAAAAAATTTAAGGAATCCCGTGGTTATTTAAATAATTATAATGATTTAATATTAAAAAAATTCAAATGTGTTATTATTATTATTGAAGATTGTGTGAAATTGACGTTATGTTAACAATAAAATTACATTTTTGCATGTCTGCTTGCAGACGAAATGGTACATATAAGTATTATTTTTATTTTATTTTATTTTTATTTTATTTTATTCGGAAAACAAACAGCTTTTAACACTTAAGAATAACAGGAGTACAAAGCAGTTAGCTAAGTAGTTTTCACTTATAAAATAAGAGTACAATTATTTTGTTGTTTCATGCTAATCATAAGGAAAAGAAGCATTCTACATACTATATAGGGAGAAATTATAAATACCAAAAATATTATAAAGAATTAAGATCAAAGCCATAATAAATTATATTAAGCACAGAGAAGGAGAAAAAGACAGAGGTTAGATAGAAATTCAGTTATAGGAATCTGGTGAAGAAATTTCTACTTATTATGGTTTTAAAATTATTTTGTTTTATTAAAAAGAGATCAATATTTTGTGAATAATTATTATTAAATATATCTGCAATTCGTACAAAAAATGAATTATGACGGTAAATGGTGGAACAGGGGGACTAGTATAGCTTTTAAATAGTTTCTTCGCGAGTTAATAAAATCTGTACCTTTAACATTGTATTTCTAGCAAATAAACTATTTGATTTAATTTGATGAAGGCATTGTATATGAACAGGTGGTAAATGCCTGGGCCTCCAAGCTCTGTCGTCTCCGTGGGACGTGTTGCTGTACACCACTCCAGATCTGGACATGTCCGTGAGGCCGCTGCTGCCTGTCCCTGATAAAGAAAATGACAATACTACTGAGAATGATCCAGGTTAGTATAGTTCTCAAACAGGCTGAATTGTACCAGTCAACTTTAAAATTAACTAGCTATAAAGATTGTGATGGTTTTGGTTTTGACAGTATGTTTGCCAACCCTTCAACACTCTATTCACTCTCCTTTTGAAGAGCCCCATGTTGAAGCTCAACGGCAAGACCGCAGCAAGGAGATCATTCCACAGTTACTAACTATTAATTAACTAATTGTATTTCAGACAAAAGTAAAGATGACAAGAAACGTAGAGTTCTCCTGATAGCCTGCGCCGGCTCGCATCAAATATGGGCGCTCTTCCTCGATACTACCATCTGGTGGCGGTACAAGACTTTCCCTGAAGGTAATCTATGTCATATAAAAAGATTATAATCAGGTTTAATTAGCAGCCCGGGGCACAAGTAAAGACTGTTCCTAGAAACAAAACAGCTTGATTCGCGCGACAACTGCCACAGTGACACTTCTAGGGTCGGAACAATGTTTGGAATCGATTTAAATTAATCGATCGAAAATTATCGATTAAGTGCTCGATATATTCGAGTAAGCTAGTCGATAGTTTAAATTAAAAAAAAAAGCAATAAATTATTCAGTAAAATGCTATATTATAATATTGAATCAAGTATTTAAAATACAAATTAATTATAAATTTAACTAATAATAACTATCCTTACTTTTATCGTTCACTGAAGTCGTATATCTCATAATACTTAGTATTTAAAACATGGATTATAGTGCTGCCTCCATTGATACTCTGTTTAGTAATGGCAACTTAACGGGAAATAAATGTTCTATTGGCTAGCGGCTAGACAGAGAGAACAGCTTGAGAGATACGCGATGGAAGAGGCGGCTTGTTGGTTAATATAACGATAATTAGTTAGGCAATGTGCGCCCTGAATTGCACTTTATTGCGTCGAAGTTAGTCTCATTTATTTAAATGATTTTGAGGAGTGCCCCTTCTGTCCCTCTAGTATTCCGTGCTACTAGTAGGTATAGTTATACGTATGGTATTGAGTATCAATGGCCCTGTGAATGTTGCAGGCACATGTGTGTGTATCGCGGGGTCCGGCGTGGAGGCGGCCAGGAACAGCGCCTACCCTCACACCGCCGCCTTCGCACAACCCTCCGGACTCACTCTCCGACACGGTAAGGGAACTGTTCAACATAGTCTGCTCTGGTAACAACCTGACCGATCAATCGATCTTGATCGATGGCTAAATGGAATAGTCGGTAAAGACAAAACAATCGATAAACTTGGCACAATGGCACCGATTGGCGATCAATCGATCGATCTTTCATTGATCGACGTCCACTAATCCATTCTACCATCGATCGATTAATCGGTCTGGGCTGCATGTTACCAGTCGATACCGATCAATTTATAGATGCCATCGACCGATGTTAGAATGAATTAGTCGATGTCGTTCAATGTAAGCTATCACACCAACCGATCGGCTTCGAACGTCGAACGATGGCACAGATTGGCAATCAATCGATCTATGTTTTATTGATCCACGTCCACTGAATCCATTATACCATCGATAAAGATAGATTAAGTAATCAGTCTGGTTACATTTTAAACATTTTATTTAATACAAATAAAAATATAAAAGCATTTCATGTTCATGTGTTGTTCATTTTTCGTATATTCGTTATAATTGTACGTATTTGAACAGGCAGTAGTCCAGAATTGTTTATAGCGGACTCTGAGAGCTCATCGATTAGAAAACTGGCGCTCACTTCCGGACAAGTGAGCACGCTCTGCGGCGGAGATAAAAACCCATTGGTATGTACAATTTACTGGTAAAATGTGTGGGTGTACCTACTATTGGACTGAGTCTGCCAAGACCTTCTTCTCGATAAGTTATCAATTTGAAACTGATATCAATAACTCAGGTCAATTGTCCCTTGCTGTTATTAAAAAATCACACTTAAGTCAACGCAGGTCATCTCGTCAATTTTATCTAAGCCCTGGCGGCGCGGTCTTTCTGTTCGTTTGGTTACTACTTATTCTGTGGTTATCTTTGCTTAACGATTATTTACAATAAGAATTTGTTCAATATTTTACCAAATAAATGTGAAATTAACATTATTTTCCGTTTCTAGAATCTGTTCGCATTCGGCGATGTGGATGACATCGGGACGGAAGCAAAACTACAACACCCGCTCGCCGTTGTCTACTACGACTCTAACAAAACCTTATTTGTAGCTGATACATACAACAATAAAATCAAGAAAGTCGACATGAGCACGCAAAAGGTCACCTCTCTCAACATAGTCATGGTAGAATCAGCAGATCCAGTCAACTTTAATGAACCTTCCGGCCTATCGCTCAGCCCCGAAGGAAAGTACCTCTACGTAGCAGAT
Organism: Hemistola chrysoprasaria; assembly: GCA_947063395.1. NCBI lineage: Eukaryota > Metazoa > Arthropoda > Insecta > Lepidoptera > Geometridae > Hemistola > Hemistola chrysoprasaria. The sequence goes on along the minus strand of OX346712.1, from coordinate 5,940,648 downwards.
ACCAACAACCACAGCATAAAAATTGTAAACATAGTCAAAAACACGTGCCAAGAACTGAACGTCCGACTGCCAGACCCGACATTCGTCGAACCGGAAAATCTTATTCTGTACAAAAACGATTTGTTCGTGAACAGGAAGTGCGGGAACCTAATCATTTACTTCAATGTAAGCTTGGATAGTGATTCGAAAGCGGTGAAGTTCACTCCGGGAGCGCCGCAAATTTGGAACATGTGTATAAGAGACGAGAAGAACTTGGATGTGACAGAGGAAGATTTTGATTTCATATCTTGTAGTCGAAAAGGAAACAAATTGCCCGGTCGAGTAGAAATGAAACTTAGACAACGTACAGATAGGACTCATTATCGCTTGTACCTGAGCTTTCAGACATCACTGTGTGACCCGACGATTTGCTTCGCCCATACTTTTACGATTAAATCGACGATCCTAGTCAGAGACTCGGTGAAACTGGTGGAATCTTACAAGATTACGTGTAAAGTGAATCCCGTGCATCGACCAACGAACGCAACCAAAATTGTCGAGAAATCTAAGAACAAGCCCACATCTGATGAAATAGAAGAGTGAATGCAAGATGCAAGAAAGAAGATGAATGATGAGAAGAAGATGGTGAAAGAAGATGCAAGAGCGAGGTCGGTTTTTCCGGAAAGCTATAATCTGGACATCTTTAAGGCCAAAGTGAACAGACACCTTCTAGGCAAACGTGTACCATCGTAGGCCTCATCTTCGCCTTCCATCAAGCGAGATTGAGGTCAAACGTAAGCCGTTTATTTAAAAAAAAAAAGACATTTTAAAAAAGCATTTTTTGATTGTTTCAGTTAGTCAATCTCATTATTTTTAAGTGTAATTGCATTTGCAATGTTGAGCAATTTTTGTTATTGTGCCTAAAAGAGCAGCGTAGTCTTTGAAGACTGACTTTTAAGTCCGTAATATACAACGTATTACAAAAAAGTGTAGTAATTAATACTAGAGTAGGAGGTGGCAATTTAAACTATCCGTCAATCTAAACCGCTAGCAAAAAAATAATTGCGAAACTAGGAAAAAAATTGTCTTCCCATACAAAATAAGTTCAATAAAAAGTTAAATAAAAATAAGTAATTCGCAAATAAGTTTTTTTTGCGAATTTGGTAATTGAGTATTTAAAAAATATATATCGTATTTGATTGAATTTGGCGTTACTTTTCGGAACTCCATTATAGACTTCTGAAACAAGAATTTTTAGTTTTTAGTTCCGATTTTTAGTGTCAAACACAACAAGCACAGTGCACCGCCCTCCCGTCAGTAAAATTGATGAGAGAGGAAATGCTATTAGGTATAATTTTTGTTAGTGACACCATTCATATATCATCACGTGTTTCGCGTCTACACGACGCGTCATATAATATAATATATTTTTTGATTAATTATAAGCGATTCAAAATTGATAAAATTCTATTATGAGTCACTTGATTACGAACGCACCACGATTGATCGCCATTTTTGTCACGTAGTAATGTTATAGTTATACATATATGATATTTTATCTCATTGTAACGTCACTACGAGTCACGAGCTTGTTCGGATAGTATCGGCGTGTTTTCGGTACTGGATTAAAAATGATTTTAAAATTTGATATAACTTAGTAATTAAAGCGAATAAAAAAAAACTAAAAATTGTTTTCTTACGAATCTTAGATCTTTCCATTTATGCAAAAAAAAATCATTGTTTAGAAAGTTGTTCAGTTTGACTACACGATTTTTTAACACGTTGTTTAATATGTATGAATAGAACTTATTTTAATTCGATTTGTTGGAACAATCTGTTTATTTTAAGTGCAAAATGTTACAGTATTTTATATTTTTTTGTTACGCCTTCTGAAGTAATGCCTATAGTGAGACATTATATTTTTATATATAATTTGGTTATTTCATTTCTATCTGTACCTGTTAAAGTTTTAGCAGGTACATAGATACTTAAGTTATTCGGCTTGAAGAGATGAAACGTCAAACGGTACTTCTTAGATTTGATGTGCTGTAATGTCGAAAAGACGTTTGAAATAAATATCGCGTGTTTTAATCATCTGGCTACTCTGGCACAGAACAGATAATAATACTACTTATAGAATGGACACTGTCATCCGCCCACCAATCGGGTCTTCCTCACCCCGCGAGCGAGATTGAGCTCCGACGAGAGCCAAAGGGAGCTCGGAACACACCTCACGCACACTCTTGCGCGTGTACAAAACTCCATGTGTGCAGTGCTGTGTAGTAGGTAGTTATATCGCGACTTTTGTATGGGAATTGAGTCGAGTGTCCGGAGCGCACTGGTACCAGCTCCGACTCAAACAGATTTATTCAAATAGGTCATAATCTGACACTTGCACATATCAATGAAGATAAACAGTACTGAGTCAACATCCTAAGTAGTCCCAAGTATCGTTATGAGATCAATATATTTATATTGAAACGAGTTATACTTAGTGTTACAAGGTGTAGTCACTAGTAATGTATAAGACGGGACCCGTCTACCTAAACAACATGTAAGAATTGCGAAATTCGCAAAAAAAAATCTACTTTCCATACAAATTATTAGCTATATATCAATACAATCATAGCAAGGTATAACTACACTTGTAACACGTATAATATTATGTATAGGGGGTTTACAGAAAAAAAAAATCCTCAAGCGAAGTTACAGATATTATTATAGACATGAACTATAGACTCGTTTACTAAAAATGATGTAATCACATATTACCGAAGTACAAACGTAATCTCGACGAAAGTGCCCGTGACATTTGCGACGATCACGAGGAAGCACCGGACCAATGTTTAAAAACAAATATGTTTTTAAACATGACTTTGGCGACCTCTAACAAGGGCATACCCGGATTTGCTCTGTAATAATATAATAAATAAATTATTATTATAGAGCATTATTATTAGTAATATACGTATCGCGGTAGGGTAATAATTATTATAATTTATTGGTCTGGTTTATTTTGTTACATTTTATTTCATTTTGTAAGCGGTAGGTATCTTGAGCAAATGTGAGAGTGCAAGCGATGGCAGGTAAATACAATCGATTCAGTTATTAAAGGCAAAGCTTAAGAGCGTACCTCGTATGTGTATTATCCCAGCTACAAGAAATTTTACCAATGCTATGAAAAAATTACCAAATCCATGTTTTGTATTGCCCTGTTTCCTCCGAATATTATTAAGCCATTCTATAAATTTATACCTATCCTGATTTTATAGTGAAGGTTACTATGTCCCTGTCATTTTAGTTTCTCTTACCCCCCTATAAACTCACGGTTTTTTCATAGTGAACTAAAAATCCCAGTTTTACACGTGTGTGTGTATGATCACGACAAAATTTTTAGTTTATAAACAAAAAAAAATTATAGAGACATAGTTAAATTAACCAGAATTAGGTTTAGGTGGAGGACTGCCTCGGTGGCGTAGACGGCGCATGCTCGACTGCCAATCAAGAGGTCCCGGGTTCGATCCCCAGGTCAGGCAGTGTTAAATAATGGATTTTTCCATTAGGAATTATCTCAATAACAACCTGGAGTCTGGAACTGTGCCTGGTAGATGGCAATAGGCTCGCCCCCTATTACATGGGACCAATAACATACTGGCGAAATGTGGGTGTATCTACTGTGGGACTGAGTCCTGGGTACACCTCTGCCTACCCCTTCGGGAAAAAGGCGTGAATGTATGTTATGTTATGTTTATATTTGGAGGAAACAGGGGAAAACAAAACATCGATTTGGTAAAATTTCCGCACAGCTTCAGCGGTGCGGGTTAAAAAATTGTCTTATAAATTATTATAATTAATATACTCGTATTAATAGCTTCATACCTGACAGCTAAAAAAAAATCAAATAAAACAAAATATAAATTATATGGCCAAGAATTGCTTTGCCATATTACCGTAAATCAAGTTCTAAGAGAGTATTTGATTAATCATTATTATATATATATATATATATTTTATTTCAAAAAAGAGTACAGTATATATCTAAATATCTATATAATTACATGGTATGTTCTTAAGTATTCAATTGGTTTAGAAACACTGGCCCTCATACTAGGATTCCCTGTGTTATGAGGAACCAGTTTCTCCCGTTTGATCTCATTTTAATACATTTTTTACAATGATGTCGTTATCCGTAAGGGTATCTATCTATCTACCTGTGTGTGTAAGGGTGTATATGTTGGGGTGTGTGTAAGGGTGTATATGTTGGGGTGTGTGTAAGGGTGTTGGTGTGAGGGTGTGTGTGTGTTTGAAATGTATAGGTCAGAATGAAGTCTAAATTACTTTACAATCCGCAGTAGGTTCTCAGTTTGAGAGTAATCCAAAGTGAATAGCCAAGTTTTGATTTTCTTTTTAGAAATGTACCTCGTGCAGTGGAAGATGTCCAAAATTTTATTCATTTTTGCATATGTGTATGGTGCCATGAAAGAATGCGATCTCTGAGCAAAACGCGTGTGGAAAGTAGGAGTGGTCCACTTAAGTATTCTTTGTGATCGTTTAGGTATGGTGACTCTGTTTGGTGCATCTTTGTGAAATCTTAGCGCGGTAGCTAAAAGATAAAGCTGTCGAACTGTCAGAAATTGGGTTTCACTGTAAAGTTTTTTGGTAGGGTATCGAAGAGGAATTAATCATTTGAATTATAAATTACCTGATATGATACCATTTATTTACCTAATTTAGTAAATAATATGACCAAAAAATTTATATTTGTTCAGCTGATATCCTTAGTTTAACTTCCATTCACAAAAATCATCAATATGTATATTTTATACCTGCAATTACTGCAGCCAGGGTTACAACGTGCTCATCACATCTGTGGTCTCATCTCATTTGCATCAGCAAGTGCTTGGAACTAGAACGGCCTTACTATCTAACATACACACATAATTAGCCAACGGTTATTCATGCTATGCATCCAGATTAATTTTAACTGCGTATTAAAGTTAATGCATTAGTCTCGGTTGACCTTATGATTTTGAAACTAATGTTTTAGGATTAACTTTGGCTATTCATAAGTTTTGCTAAGCCTCGGCCGGTCCAGTTGTTTTCATACATTACGTAAAGTACAGTCGGATCTGTAATTAGAGACATAGTTTGGAAAGTTGGGTTATGCCCGAAATGTCCATTGACTTTACCCATAAATGGGGATTTGTGAACTTTTTGTCCACATATCCCCATTGGAAACAAAATGGCATCCTAGGGTGTACTGAATGGGTGCAATATCGGGTGAATTATTTTAAAAGAGTCTTCAGGGCCATCTCCAAAACTACAGCGAATTTTGAAAAATGTTTAACGATGAAATGAGACCGATTTTGATAAGAACTAAAACTACATAATTAGATTTTTGAAAAAGAAAAAATATTCGCGACGGTAATAGAACGAGATTAATTTTGAAAAAAAGACCTCTAAGTATAGGTACCTATTATTGCACTATCTGATAGTGTCATTAATTAGGATCGTCTCTTGCAGAGAACTTGAATCAGTTTGATTTGTAGAAAGGGTGTTAGTGTGTATTTACTATAATATAAGTTTAATAATTCTGCCTTAAACTTTTTTAAAATAACATTATATTTTAATATTTATTTATTTAATATTCATTATAATTTTACATTTTTATCTTTAATTAAGTTAGTTATCTTTAATTTTTTGTAGTGGTAGGCCTCTTTTGCAGGGGGCCGCCTGGGGAAGTACGACACCTTTGCCAGTTATTCATCCGCCAAGCAGTAATGTGCAAACATTACTGTATTCCGGTATGAAGGGCAATGTTACCAGCGAAATTACTGGGCATGATGAGATTCACCAACTCATATCTCAGGGTAGACAGGCGCAGTGAGGTGCCGCGCAGAATTTTGTATTTTAAAACACTGGGTGGTACTGTGTCTGATATGGGCAATCATGATGCTTACCATCAGGCACCTGATTAGCTCGTCTTGTCATAACTATCATAAAAAAAAGAAAAAAAAAAAGTAGATAAACAATAAGCTGGTACCTGACCCACTATGTCAAATACAGCTAAGTACGATATTATACGAGAAACAGGGTAGGTTGTTTGTACTTAGTGGGTGTGAAATTACTTAATCGATAACGCAGTGGTGGCTGCCGCGAGAGAGTGGGACCGCAGTCCATTACACCGAACATGGCAGGCCTACCACACACCAATCACCTAGTTTTTTCTTTTTTAGATTATTATTAGTTTTAAATTTTCTTAGTTATTTAGGTACTTATAGATATTAGAATTAGATATTAGAATTAATCACAATATGGATGTACAAATCTGGATTAAAACCATTGCATTTCATTAATATATTCAGCGAAATTATATCGTGATGCTACGAATCGTGATGTCACTATACCTACGGTACATTGTATATAATACCTATATAATCATTCACTATTTTTCTTAAATGCTAAGTCCATAAATACGTAGGTACCTTGAGTCTGAGCTGAGCGTGCAAATCCTAAGCTTATCTTCGTCTTAACCACAGCAATCAGTCTCAGATTAAAGCCATCACTTGGGCATACAAAATATTGTCTTATAAACCGTTTAACAAGCGAGCCAAGGAGGCTAAGGTCGTCCCAACCATTATTATTACCGCATCGGTTCGTCACCCCAAAACAATCGCTTCGTGGGCTGGCAATTAGACCTCCAGTGTTGTATATTTACCTCTTAAGGTGAACGTACATTTATCAGTGCCGTACGAAACGAATTTTAGGATTCATCATCATCATCATCAGCCGGAAGACGTTCACTGCTGAACATAGGCCCCCTCATAGAAGGACATAAACTATTAATATGGGAGGATTTTGCCGTCATTGGCAGGCGGCTTGGTGATCGCAGGTATAATTGAAATACTTGGGAATGGAAAGCGCTGCTGCTCACTCTCTGTAATATGTCCCTCTGCAGGGTCTCACGAATCCCACGAGAATTATTTATTATTTTAGAATTATTTATATGAAATCTCACAAACTACCGATTCGGACGATTCGACGCGGGCAGGTGTGCGAGGTTTCATAGCGATTTCATTTATCGGATTCTAAAATTTCATTTCTGACGGCCCGTTCGGCGCGTTCGGCACGGATAAGTGCGCCTTCACCTTTATAGAGCATTCAGAACGGGAAATATCATTGGATGCCCCTCCTCTGTCAATAACAATTTATAATGTGTGAACACTTTTTTAATATAATTTCTATTTGTTCTTGTTTTGTGTTTGTGTGCAGCTTCCATTTGTTATATTGACGCTTAATTTTCTGCATAATTACGTGATTAAGTAGGTAAATGTGCTGAGTACTGTACCTACATATCTCACGCGAAACCGGCAGAAAAAAAATAGTATCTACGTACCTACTGCAAGCAAAGACGACTACAAGTGGCATTTGACACTTCCAGTACTTATGTTCTAAGATTTGATTCCACAATGTTCTTTAATATAAGTAGATAGATACCTACATATACCTAGCGCACATATCTATACTAATATTATAAAGAGAGAATCTTTGTTTTTTTGTTTGTAACGAATAGGCTCCGAAACTACTGGACCGATTTTAAAAATTCTTTCACTTATGAATAGCTTAATTCAGTGTGAGTGACATAGGCTATATGCGATTTGAAAAATATTAGGGATCCGTAAGAAAACTGCAATATTGTGAACCAAGGTGTCACATATATTCATTAATTTGTGTGCGATGAGAAAACTATTTATGGTAGAATAAAATAATGTACAAGGGGTTTGTAGTACTTACTAATATCTACAATTAGTCCACGGATATTTCATCCATCGATTTTGGTTTAGTCACAATAATCGAAACAGACATAATATGAATGCGCTGTAATAAGTATTGGAGGTAGAATAAAGTAATGTACTAGGGGTTTGTAGTACTTATCAATACCTACAAAACAGTGTACATAGATTATATCCATCTTTTTTGGTTTAGTCACAATAATCGAAAAAGTGATTATTTTTCATGCGGTGTGAAAACTATTGGTGGTAGAGTAAAGTAATGTACTAGGGGTTTGTTGTACTTATCAATACCTACAAAACAGTAAACATAGATTATATCCATCTTTTTTGGTTTAGTCACAATAATCGAAATAGTGATTATTTTTCATGCGGTATGAAAACTATTGGTGGTAGAGTAAAGTAATGTACCAGGGGTTTGTAGTACTTATCAATACCTACAAAACAGTATACATAGATTATATCCATCTTTTCTGGTTTAGTCACAATAATCGAAGCAGTGATTATTTTTCATGCGGTGTGAAAACTATTGGTGATAGAGTAAAGTAATGTACTAGGGGTTTGTAGTACTTATCAATACCTACAAAACAGTATACATAGATTATATCCATCTTTTTTGGTTTAGTCACAATAATCGAAAGTCATTATATGCATGCGATGTGAAATGTATTGGTGGTAGAATAAAGGAATGTACTAGGGGTTTGTAGTACTTATCAATATCTTCAAAATAGCCCACGATAAATTTATTCATGTGTTAAGGTTTGGTCATTGTAACAGAAATAGTCATTAATTTGCGTGCGCTGCGTAAACCATTAGGGTTATATCTATTAAAATACAATGTATCACGAATTTACTCCTGTTAAACGTTCACTATACCTACTTCTGCTACCCGCGCGAAGCCAGGGCGGGTCGCTAGTCATGTATAAACACAATACTACAGAAAACTAGATACATCTTTCAATAATGGTGACTCGATGCTAAATATAAAAAAAAAACTTTTAAAGGCTTTTATTGTGTAATGTATTTTCATAGTGTGATCTAAATTGGGTATATTTATTAATGTGTCATACTCATATTACGACCCAAAATAAATCCCTTGAGAAAGTAGTCCTAGTAAGTACTTAGTTTGGGTATCTAAGTATCACAATCCATACCATTCTTTCTTTGTAGAAGGACCTAGTTACTTATTATGTCAGCTTCTGGTTACTGATCAGATTACGAAAGTTTAAAAGCTAAGTAAGGTAGCAGACGTATAATTTATTTATTATATTTTTTATTTCTCAATAGGCATTTGTTCCACAATAAATCTGACGAACAATTGACTCGCTAATGTATTTTCCATATTACCGAGTTTATCTAAAATCTCAGTACATGACAGAAGCTCTTGTATTGATTAATTATTAATGACATGCAGGAATCTTTGTGTTGTCGCTACGCTAGACAATGTATGCCGGTGTCGCGATGTGGCGCGCATTTTGTATGAAACATAAAGACAAGGACGATTTTTTCCTTCGACCGTTTAAAAGGTTGGCATTTAAACACAAATTATATGCGTGTAGAAGACTGGCTCCATACCATGAGCGAATACTTACACATGTGCTAACAAACACATAACGCTTTATGTGTGGGCAACGAAATAATACTGTAAACCTACTAGCACTAGAACATTTTACAGTAAGAATTTCACACAAGAAGAGTAGCAGCGCACGCTCCGGAAAGTAATTTTCTCTGGGTTTTACTTTACGTTACATGCGTGCATACAAGGATTATTCCTGAGATGCCCATTAAGAACCCAGTAGTGGAATGTAGTAGATATAGGAGACAACAATCGTCACTAGTAGAGATTTCAGGAATATATGACAGAGCCGGCTTTCTGTACATACCTTTTTATTTAGTGACTCAAAGCTCACAATAAATATGATGATCAAAGCATTGCTATGCGACTATGGGACGGACATTTTATTGACGAGCAAATGTTACAGATACTATCAGAAATAGTTAAGTACTTATTTAATTCCCCCTCAATTTCGCAACTCGCAACGCTTCGGCCCTGGTATTTAATATAGAAAGAATACCGAGCTACACCTCAAACGGAACCTTTGGTTAGTTCACGTGATTGAGCCGAAAAGGTATTCCGGCTTGAATCGTGACTGCGAGACCGCACTAGGTTAATAACGATAATCTTAATATTAGAGAAACTTACCGTTACCATTTAGATCTTAATGATTCACCGGCTATGTGGCATAATATTGTAATATTATGCTTGAAAAATTCTACAGGGATTAATACTTTCATACCTCCGAATTTCCGTGTCAGCACAGACTGAATGAAGGTGCAGGGGGGAAAAGAGCCCGGTACGCTGCCTATATGTTGTCGTCAGTGATATAAAACACAGAACAAAATATAAATACAAAGAATTTGACCGTCCCTGCCTATTCCCGACCCGACATGTTTCCGCGTTCTTTGTGCGCTGACCTTAAATAGCGTGATATAGCTTGACAGAAAGAGTAGAAAATATTTGGGGAGCCGTGACACTGTATTATTCTACAAAAAACACACTTATATTAGTTGCTTTTCTATACTTTCTAGACTTTTCTATTCTTTTCGAGCTATAATTGAACTCATAAGTACTTAGTTTGCTAAGTATATACTTTGTTACATTTTCAGGGTCTCTGTATATAAGTTATACAAAGTGGACATTTAAATAATTGTTAGGTAGGTACTTACTAACTTACCACCCGTTCGGTAAACATTGTAGGTAAGTATTTGTGATTTAGATGTAGGTTTGGCATCGGCAATCGGCATCATGTGATCGCGAAGGCTAAAATAATCGTCACGCTAAGATGAATTAAATTATGAATCCGGTTAATAACTTCAGTCTGGCATGCAGTTAATATACCTACAATAGGTAGGTATACATTAACCAATACGTCGCGACGTAGTGATGGATACGACATGCGATTGTTCATTACATAGATTGTAGGTAGAGTTTTGTGGGGGGGGGGGGGGTAGCCTAAACATGCCAGTCTATATAAGGCCATATCAAAGGAATAGTGTCGCGTATACCTACTTATATAATATTAAGTATTGTCATTAGGCGGTACTGACCCGTGGACCAACCGGTATGTTCAACTACCAACGGGACGAAAGTTTACCGAAAGCCCTACTGGGGTACCATGGGTAGATAAGTGTCTCGATATACCAACTGGTTGTACCACGGTTACGTTTACCCATAGATAGATAAGTACCTAAGCGTTTGTCTTAAGTTATTTTGATCTCAAATATAGGCTACATTTTTGTGTAGGTATCATTTATTTTTAAATATACTTAGGTACTTACTACTTTATCGAACTTACTCTTCCTATCATGCCCTTATCCCTCCAAAGGTTGAGTGCCTGGAAGAGATCGCTTAATGCAATTAGGTCGCCCAATAGGACAGGCTTCTAAACTTCTAGCCTAGTTTGGGATCAGATGACCGTGTATGGATATTGTCCCATATTAAAAAAAAATTGTTAAGTGTGTATACATAGTGTAGGGTTCCATACCTAGATACTTGAACAAAACACTACCGCCTTCTAAGAACATACAGCGCCATCTCGTACTTCAAAGTATGGAAATATATAATAAAATGGCCATAACTTTTGATTGCGTTACTTAGAAGTATGATTTTTTTACAGCCACAAGAGACCTGAGTAGTTGATATCAATTTAATTTTTTTATACTTTGCCATTCTTTTACGTTGACATTTTTATATTAGGATTGTGGGCATTTATTATACTTGGCCATTTTTCATTTTAAACCTAAGTCGTCAAACTAATTTCAACATGATACATCCACACGTTCCTGTGAAAAAGTGTCTTGACAGACGGACAACAAAGTGAGGGTATAAGGGTTCCTTTTTTCCTTTTGAAGAACGGAACCTTAAAAAGAACTAGGTTGTGAGTACGGCCTCTGTTGCAGTATGTACAAATCATACATCTTGTTAATATTCCGTCGTCAATATGACACGAGTTATTGTTTCGATATCGCAGTGCATTTTCGCGTTGCAAACAATGCCGTTCACATGACGCGGTATTTTTTATATGCATTTTCAACAATAGACTCTGTTTGGCAATTGTTTGGTGTAAATAAGTACTTTGAGATATTGATCTGATCGTTTAATTGTGTCCACTTTATCAGTTTCCTAAAGTATCTATATCTACTTGCTGTTTTAAGTGGTTTTATTGAAAAAAAGAGAAGAACAATACCACAGCCATTGCATTTTACATTTTACAATGCAAATTCCGATATGTCTATATGATATATAGATATAGGATATATTTGTGAAAAGGTACCTTTGGCCTAAAATAACAGTATACCTTATTTAACACTGCTTTTAGGCACTTTTGTAGATCGATAATTTTCAAGAAGATCAAAATATTTCGAAAGTAGAAATATATAACTACCATCACGAAACTTTATATTATAATAAGGTAATAGGTACAGAACCTATATTGGTTCCGGGTTTGATCTCTGAATATAGAGTCAAAATTACAAAATAGCTTCATAAGTAGATAATTCCTTTTTTTTTAACTTATTTTATTTGACCTCTCCCGAAGACTGCAAGTTTAAAATAGCGCCACGACGAACTTTTTATATATCGGATGAATAAAATTAGGGGGTTAGTTTTTTTTAAACAACGTATTGACTAGCTACTGTGGAGAGAACATTTTCCAAAAATGTTATGAAGCTTTAATTCTTTATCACAACCGTTTTCATGAGTCCTTTCAAGAATGAAACGAAAAATGACCGAACGTATGATTTGAACTGATGGAAATTCCTCGGTTATTTTAAGAGTTGTTTTTATTTTATGATAGTGAGTGACAAGACGAGCAAATCATGTGCCTGATGGTAAGCATCATGATTGCCCATATCAGACACAGTGCCACCCAGTGTTTTACACGTTAAAATCAAAATTCTGCGCGACACTGCACTGCGCCTGTCACCCTGAGATATTAGTTGTTGAAACTCGTCATGCCCAGTAATTTGCTGATAACATTGTCCTTCCGACCGGAACACAGTAATGTGCAAACATTGCAACAGCTTGGCGGATGAATAACTGGCAAAGGTATGGTATTTGCCCAGGCAGCCCTCTGCAAAAGACGCCTACCACTACAAAAAAATGGTTGTTGTTTTAAGAATTGTTGCAAATTAGATGACATCAGTGTCAGTGGTATTAGAAGATACGTAGTAATCACTTTGTTTTCTTTAAAATAATGGGGTGCAGTCACAGAATAACAAATAATTAATAATACTAGCGTGGTGCAGGTCAGATTGTATCGGCGCCAGAGTTTTCCTTATCACATAGATTACGCAATTGTTTGCTCACCTCCACATAGTTTTGGACGTGTCCTGCAATCACCTGCATACCATTAACTTTATCAGAGCTCATTTAAATAAATAATAAGAACGAGCCCCTGGCGGCAGTTAATAAATGTACTTATACTTTCCTAAATTATACACGTGTTCTTATACTTACCTTATAAAATATAAGTAGCTTGATACGTGACAGCTGCATAAAAATCCATTTTTTGATCATATTTCTGTAAATTAAATTGTAAGAGGGTATTTGATTAATCATTTGAATTATAAATTACCTAATTTATGAAAATTTAACTACAGAATTGTTTTTTGTTCAGCTGTCATATTTTTTTTTATGACAGTGAGTAACAAGACGAGTAAATCAGGTGCCTGATGGTAAGCATCATGATTGCCCATATCAGACACAGTGCCACTGAGTGTTTTAAAATTCAAAATTCTACGCGGCACTGCACTGCGCCTGTCACCCTGAGATATTAGTTGTTGAAACTCGTCATGCCCAGATATTTATCCAGTTATATTCATAAATCATCACTATATCATTATTTTATATTATAAAATTCGAAATGACACACTGACAGACATGCAACGTAGAGCCCAAACCACTGATCCTAGAGACTTGAAACTTAGAATGTAGGTTATTTTCGTTACCTGCACGTGTGCTAAGAAAGGATTTTTGAAAATTCACATTCTGAGAGGATCATAAAGGGCGTCAAAGTTTTGTCATTAAACTACCATATTTCGTAATTATGAGTGGGCAAAGCCGCTGGGCTTACCTTACACTAGTAAATCATAAATCATTTATATGCATGTAAAATATATACGGTATAGAATAAATAATACTGTGTGTTACACGAAGAAAGGTAGAGCAATTAAGAGACAAAACTTCTGCATAGCCACCACGCTGCACCTTACAAACAAACGAATGTAACCTCCCCAAATATTGTAAAACTATCAGTAGAAAAAATTATGCCTTATAATTTATTTACGTTCTTCTTGTAGAGGCGCATCTTTCCGAAGGCACGGTAGATTCATTACTCATTAGCTTGCAATTGAATTATCTACTCGTAAAACTTTAGAAACTTAAAAAAATGTCTAAAATAAGTACCTACTTATAATTTGAAATTATACATGAAAATACCTGTATTTTGGATTTTTATCATATTTTAGTCCAAAGCACTTTTATTTTGAACTAAAATATAATTAGGAACCTAGATTACTAGTGTCTCATTCCGAATAACATCATTGAATGTTGGAAATATGCTCTGATTATATATCTATATCTTTTTTTCAATAAATGCACGCTGCCCTATAAAAAAAAAACTTATTACATTCAATGACTTCCGTTTAATAAGAATTAACTTCGTAATTATGTACCTAACTAAAAAGTAAGGTCCGCGACTTTAAAGTCCAGAGGCGTTCTAAGCACGATACCAAACGCGATGAATTGAAAACTCGACTTACCTATCTGCGACCTGCGCCGATCAATTACAGTTTATGTGAATAGTGCGCTCCCACTTACCCGCATGGCCATATAAATAATAGGGCCACCCCTTCTTCGTCCCGTTGGAGCCGTGAGACCAGGCAGAGGGACATATTCAGAGAGTGGGCAGCAGCGCTCTCCATTTCCAAGTATTCCAATAACTTACTGCGATCACCCAGCCGCCTGCCAAACTTGGGGATTACGGCAAAACCCCCCATATAAATAGTTTATGGCGTTCTATAGAGGCTTATGTTCAGCAGTGGACGTCATCCGGCTGATTACGGCGATGATGATGATGACATCTCTCTACATAATTTTATAAGTTAATTTTCATTAATATAAAAGTTTTACAATAATAAAATATTACTATTTCACATTTATTATTAAGAATAGCAAAATTTTTTTACAAGTTGGCAACAGTATTTTTGATATTCAAAGACAACTCGACCAATGAAAAATCAACCAATCGTATAAGGTCAAATTCTGTTTCTATTTAATTGGTATAATAGTAATGGCAGATTATTTCATCCGAAATACTATGAAATATTTGTATGAAATGTAGTAAAATATTCACAAAGAAGTGCTCACTGGCTTAAGCATGTAACTAACATAAGCCAGCGAGCACACAACAGACAACTACGGAGATGAAGCTGTCGCCGACTACTCCAAATCGACCGGATCGCATCATCATTACCTAGATATGGTATCTACTTGTTTTATGGTATCTGCCATTTGCAGTACCAAAGTTTTCGTCTTTATATTCCAATCAGGTACTTAGTTGTAACTGTACCTAAATAGAGGTCAAAAATATATTAATTCGAACCTCCCTGAACTTACAATCTCTTCCTTGCCGATTCAAACCTATAATGGTTAAAAACAGCGATCATCGGTAAAAATGAAAACCTTCGGTACTAATGGAGCTAAAATAAGAAAAGCTAATGACCTCTTGACAATTTATATATACGCAGTTTCCCTTCGAAATTGTCGTGAACTCTTCATATAATACTAGCTGTGTCCCGCGGTTTCACCCGCGTCGTCATCGTTCCCGTGGGAATATCGGGGAAAAAGTATGCAACTGCATGTGTTATTCCAAGGTCTAAGCTACCTACATACTAAATTTCAGCCTAAACGGTTCAGTAGTTTTGGCGTGAAAGAGTAGCAAACATCCATCCATCCTCACAAACTTTCGCATTTATAATATTAGTAGAATTTGTAGTCTTATTGTTTTTATATGAATCGCTAGCTGACTTTTTTTGCTATCTAAGCTTACCTTTTTTTAACTTATGGGGAAATGCGTTACACAAACTACTCCACGCTCTAGTAGCGTGGAGTAACACTAAACCCCGGGGTGCAGACTACGCGTATTGTTGAGGCAATCGTCCGCGGCCTCAACGGCGCTGGTTCTATCCTCGGCGGGGTAAAATCCGTACACCCCAACCTCTTTGGGGCGCGAGTAAACACCGCGCGCACCTTATCTGGGGCATATGTTATAGGCAGTGAATGTAAGCTTACCTACCTTAGGTTAGTAATCTAAGCATACAGTCATATTATTATCCGTCCTGTGCTTTTAGCCCCATCATCATCTCAGTTTTAGGAAGGCCACTGCTGGACATCGGCCTCCCCCATATAGTATACGGCTTGCATCTACCGTGTGCCTTGCTGTCTTTATTTGATCGTCTGTCCTGGACGGACTGTGTGGAGTCCTGGGTACACCTATGCCTACCCCTTCGGGAAAAAGGCGTGAATGTATGTATGTATGTTTATGTCCTGAACGTCTTACCGTACATGTAGTTTTTGCCTAGAAAATAAACATGGATTCGTCCTAAAGGCTTTATTTTTAAACAGGGCAGTGTGCCTTTATTGGAAAAAGACTAAACAAAGCTACCTTATTATACTTTCTATCTACCCTAAATTACTATACTATGCCATAGAACACTTCGAAAAACCACTGTCAGATGGCAGCATACCTAAGACGCTGGCGGCATTGCCACGTTGAATAGTAATGCTTATTGCATTTTGATCACGCGTCGCATCGACCAAGCGTTCAGATAGATAAAAGCTCACATTTACGTTATAAGGCAGTGCATAAAAAGTCATACATAATCCTACTTAACAATCTTCGCGTTGCAGATCCGATGATAGTGATATATCTCTCCCAGTTTTCCATCACCACATACAATAGTTTGTAGTGGTAGGCCTCTTTTGCAGGGGGCCGCCTGGGGAAGTACCACAGCTTTGCCAGTTATTCATCCGCCAAGCAGTAATGTGCAAACATTACTGTGTTCCGGTATGAAGGGCAATGTTACCAGCGAAATTACTGGGCATGATGAGATTCAACAACTCATATCTCAGGGTGACAGGCGCAGTGCAGTGCCGCGCAGAATTTTGAATTTTAAAACACTGGGTAGCACTGTGTCTGATATGGGCAATCATAATGCTTACCATCAGGCACCTGATTTGCTCGTCTTGTCACTCAATATAAAAAAAAAAAAATAGAGACGTAGGTCACTACATCAAAGACACGAGCCAAACACCAGGCCAGGATTGGATTACTCCCTTGTGTCGCTGACGAAACTGGAGTCAAAAAAGATTACGACGTTCCAGTCCTACGTGCTACAGTGTCCAGCAAAGCACAGGGATATATTCCTGGCTTCTTCGTTTTAGCCCAAATTTCCGGCGTTATCGGGGAGCGATACCGAAAATTATTCTATAATTATTATTATATTATGTATGTTAGTTTATTAGGTATATTATGTTTATATGAGCCTCCGTTACTTTAGATTAGATTATATAACACTTTTATTGATACCACAATACAGAAAATTTACAAAATGAAACTTAAAAACTAAAATGTGAGTAACAATAATTGGCGGTCTTATCGCTCAGAGCGATCTCTTCCAGACAACCATTCGAAAAGAGGAAAGGCATATATTGGAAAGACGGATAGATTTAAGTTTAGTGTAATAATGCCTTAAATAAATAATTTATTATTATTATTATATTATTTACAAATAGGACGATCATGAGACAATGCCATTCATAATTTATTGGGACCAACAAAATGATTAAAAGTAACCATGAAACTTTATTGTCGGAGCTTTTGTTTCGAAAGGGTTTCGTCAAATTCTTAATTAATTAATTCATGTATTGATCTTGACACAAAATGATTCACATCATACAATATGTGGATATTTCAGATCCCGTGATATGATTTGCGTCACTAGAAGGCTTACAGCAATTTACATTTTATTTTATGAGAAAATGAAGCGTCAATATTCATTTTCTGCCTAAGATTCCATGATTATGTAAATATGTGATGTACCTGTTTACCTCGCCCCACGTGAAAACCGAAAAATGTACTGGAAGTATACCGCTCGAAACTATCTATAACTAACTAACTATCCTATGTGCTATGTTCTAAGCTCAGAGATAGGTAACTAACAGAGAGATTGGATAAATAATATTAAAACATTTGTATTTGTCCTAGGAACGCAAAAGTTTGAATGAATGTGTATATCGTGTATCTGTTACTTTTTAGTCCCACAATGCAGATGGGCGTACATAGAACATGATATGTGATTTTCGAATCAACAATTTTGTATCACTTCTCGGCAAGAGTAAAAATTTTTCAAAAATGTAATAATATTGTTTAGTTAATATCAAAACCAGTCACATATTTTATATGTCTTTTCATCATTTTTCGAAATGCGCGGTAATTTCAGCGTCGACCCTGAGGATGGATGGATAAATGTTGTTACTCTTTCACGCAAAAACTAGTGAACCGCTTGAGCTAAAATTTGGCATTTAGATATTACACACAGTACAACGTAAAAAAGTTACGTTTGTAACAAGTAAAAAAACGCTAGCATGTTCTATTCTAACTCGACCCATCTAGCGCTGCTTTTGTGTATGTATGTTTGTTCCCTTTTCACGCTAAAACTACTGAATCGATTGAGCTGAAATTTGGTATATTGATAGATAGCTTAGAGCCTGGAATATTCAGTACTTTTTATCCCAATATTCCCATAGGAATAAAAACAACGTGGGTGAAATCGCGGGGCATAGCTAGTTATTATATATAGAGAAACCAATGCTAGAGAGGGCTCTACGAGCTTTCGTAGACCCTCTACGAGAGTAATTTTACAAAAACTAAACGTTAATGAAATTAGCAAAGACTATTGTATTCAGAATTCAGGAGTATCAGAGCATCAGAGTCCAAATATACCTACAGAAGCTAGTTCTGCAGAGGATCGAGCCACGGGCCGCGGCGGCGGCCGCGCCTCGACGTGTGTTGTGCCGCCGCACGCGCACCGCGCATCCCCGCTACGTCGACTATATAAGACATCGCCCAAACCAGCCGCGCGCTATTACAACAGTGACTCTGTGATTTTTCCCGCCGCTGTGTTAATTTAAATCATCAATAAAGGTAAGTGAACTCTTTGTAGGGACGCGAGGGAACGATCGGGATCCAACCCCAAAAGTGTTTGTGAAACAATTTACAGTGATATTCCAATAGTGACATGGTTATAGCTAATGAACAATTTAAATTATCTACATCTATTGTAAAGCTTAATCATAAATTAAGCTTTATAGTAGCGGCCTATGAAGTGTCAAGTTGACGAGAGGATTGCACAATGTTCTTTGGTCTTCGAGGTGTGATTACTGGTCAATCTTGACACAAAAATTGTTTCGGTGGCGTCCTTCCAATTTGTATAGATATAAGATAATATAGTGTTGTTCGGATCACCGCAAGCGCGCTGTATGTGTGTCAAGTAGTTACAACAGACTGATGCTGAGATTATGACTGAGAGCCCTTTTCTACGGGGCTGTTTCAACACTTAATCTGGGCTTCGCTTCGGTATGACCTACTGGGTGCTGTTTACTTTGAATGAATGAACGATTACTCTTTATTGGTACCACAATAATTCAGAAAATAACAAGAAAGAAATCTTAAAACTAAAATGATTACAGGTGGCCTTATCGGTCAGAGCGATCTCTTCCACATATTAACTTTAACGTACGTCAAAGTTTATTTAATTACAACGCAAACACAAACTCGAAAAAAACGGAATAGTTACCTCTTAATTTTAGCGTCGTATGTTATGATCCACAAAACCATTTCTTGTCAGGTTAAGACGAGGGTTCGGAAGTAAGATAATCGATGTTTTGCTTTTTCTAACCTAACCCGCTACCAGATCAGGTTTGGAATTACATATACAATATATATGGTTAAATAATATATGGTTACATATGTACTTTTGTGTCGTTGCCAAGCCTAAAATACTGGTCCGATTTTGATAAGTTACGTGTCAATTTATTCAATAATATAATTCCATCAACATTTTTTTTTCGTAGCGTAGTTATATTCTTTATCTCATTATAGAAACATATGCCAATAATTTTGTAACCACTTAAAAAAATAAATTGATTATTTTAAGATTTTTTTAAGTCATATGTTATCAATGTTATAATTTGATAAAAACTACCTTTTCTGGTTTAGAATGATAAGGTAAAATGAACAAATTAAACTACGTATACTACTTTCCATTAGGAATTATCTCAATAACTGCCTGGAGTCTGGAACTGTGCCCGGTAGATGGCAATAGGCTCGCCCCCTATTACATGGGACCAATAACATACTGGCGAAATGTGGGTGTATCTACTATGGGACTGAGTCCTGGGTACACCTCTGCCTACCCCTTCGGGAAAAAAGGCGTGAATGTATGTTATGTTATGTTTATACTACTTTCCTGGGAGTAAAAACAATAAGTTTCAAATTTTTTTTTAGACAATTAGTGGTCGACCAATACTGATTTTTATAGCATCATCACTAGATATATATTTTCTAGAATTTCTTTACGTTAACGACTTTAAGTTCTCTTGAACGGATGCGATTCAAGGTTAATGATAAGCACTTTACATAACGCTGTATTCATTTCTTGTGAATAAAATGTTTAACTGAATAAAAAAAATTATTAGGTGTTTATTTTTTAAGCACAAAGGTGCACATAGGTATGATATAGATCATAAGTTGCGTTATATGCGTACATGATGTTATCTATTGACAATAAGATCAGGCAAATTTTGACAATGAGCCTGAAGTCTGGAACTGTCCGCGGTGAAGTAAGGGAGTCTACCAACTATGGGACTATAGGGCCTGGATACACCTCTCTCTGCTTACCACTTCGGGAAAATGGCGTGGTATTATGTTATGTTATGGTAATAAGTGCAATATTTTATTTTTAAAGAGTAAGTGGTCTATTCGCTTGAAATATAGACCAGTACTTCCACGGTACCTCAATTGGAAGAGTGCAGCCATTAGTGCGGAAGGTGCGTGTTCAAGTCCCGTCAGTGGGTGAAATTTTTCAATCCATATTCATATAATAAGTGCAATGTTAATGAAATAAATATAAAATATGTAAATAATTTAAAGTTTATTTCTAACATCTATGAATATTCTTGGTGCATTACAAAATGAATATGACGAAGGTCAACGGCCAACTGAAAGATGTAAGACTTTCAAATATTTGGTGTCATTTAAAATCGAGTTAATAAGTATGTGATGTCAATGAAACCTGTTTTTGATTAACGGAGTTGGACTACTGTATCTAAAGTGGAATACTCGTCTTGTTGCTGCGTTTGCGCAACGCACCATCTCCAATGGAAAACTAAAGATTAATTAATTATAATATAGTTGTGCTTATATTTAGATGGTATTGAGTAACAAGTAACAGGTAAAATTAAAAGTCGGATAATTTTGTGATTTTCTCACACAACATACAATCGCGCCTTTTTTTCAAAGGGGTAGGCAGAGGTGTACCCAAGACTCAGTCTAATATAGGAGGTCGACTCACATTTCACCAGAATGTTATTGGTCCCATGTATAAATATGGGGCAAGCCTATTGCCATCTATCGGGCACAGTTCAGACTCCAGGCAGTTATAGAAATAATTCTTAATGAAAAACCCAATATTTAACACTTTGCTTGGGGATCGAACCCGGGACCTTATAATCGGCAGTATATCGTGTCATATCTATTAAAATATTGTTCGCGGTTTTAAATCAAGCTGAGTTAATAACGTTCGTTCATAAAGTAGATTTCAATTTAATCATTATGTATTTCATTAAAACACTCCCAGTGTTTACAACCTAATCATTTATTTATTAGCACGTGCGTACCGTATTTCAAATTATCTAAGAAATTATCGTATATGAAACGCTCACCAGTTTAGTATCGGTTCTTTAACAAATAATTATTAGGCAATAACTATATTGTTATAAATTACATGTAGCATCGCATTTTGCAAATGGCGATTTGAGAAGGCATACCAATACTTACTTACCTATTTCAACAAACAGTCCCAAAAAGGCTAGAAGCCTGTACTATGGTAACCAGATGACTGATATACATACTTATATAAGCTTATTACACCCAGACACACATCAAACAGACATGTTCATGCACACAAATGTTTTGATCTGGCCGGGGATCGAACTCGGCGTCTAGTGGTTTTTTTATACGTAATGACATGTAGTATTTTTTATATCTTCAAAAATGTGGGTACGTGTGAGCAAGAGGGCGAATTTGCTTTGGACAGCGACTTAACAATGGTTACCAAAGCAACAAAAAAAAACATTTTAAAGAAATCAAAGAATTTACTTAAATCAGAGATAGAAGGTACCGCTGTACCGCATGTATTTCAATTCCGAATGGAAATTAATCAAGGGGTCATATAAGCCTTTTTAAATAATGTTTCTACAACTAATATCTCAGAGTGACAAGCGCAGTGCAGTGCCGCGCAGAATTTTGAATTTTAAAACACTGGGTGGCACTGTGTCTGATATAGGCAATCATGATGCTTTATACTGCTTACCATCAGGCACCTGATTTGCTCGTCTTGTCACTCACTATCATAATATAGAAGAAACTAGCAGTAAAGTAAAGAACCTTTGCACGCGTTTTTTATCATAGCTGAAAACGCGCAGATGCAGTGCGATTCAAACGTAGTCCTACTAGTCATCATTATCATTATTAGCCGGAATAGAACGCCGTAAACTATAAGGGGAGATTTTGGGATAATCACCACTCTTGGCAGGCTTGGTGATCGCAGTAGTTGGAATACTTGGAAACGAAGAGCGACACTGCCCACTCCCCGAATATGTCCCTCTGTTGCCGGGTCTCACGGCTCCCACGGGATACTTACTGCCCACTAGTATTTTCGGAAATCTACGGCGCTGTGCAGGCGCGTCTAAAACTCCGTGTCCAAGTATTATAATATATAATATTATATATATAAGTAGACATTGTCATTATTGTTCAGTTCACGTACGTACAATGTAACTTGTAAGCCGTAAAGCACGGTTACAAGTTACGTGATGCTAGGTACTTGATACACGTAAGTCTCGCTGCGTGTCCTATCTGTTGTTTCCAACAATACCTGTTGTTTGGGTCATTTTTTGCTAATTATGCATCCGTGTCGCGTCCGTGCAAAAGCTGTGACCAGTAGCCTCTAGTATAGTACTTTGACACTTTCTATAAAGGTTTTTTCACACATACGAAGGCGCGGGACGGGAGTATCAGATAAAAGGAAACGCTCCCGTCTAGCGCACGCCCTGAGTGTGTTATCTTCCATACACATATTAGGAATACGCAACTAACCCAGTCCTGTGCCTGCGTTATAGTATAAAGCAAATATATTATCCATATAAATTTATTATTTTTAGTTTATTCATTGGTTACAGTATTTTATATTTTTTATTAATTAATTTCTATTAATCAGTTATATGGGTGCCATATTGTTTACGAAAAAACACTGGATAAAAATAAAATGATTAAAAAACTAAAAAAAATACAGTTGTTTATTTAACGAAACTTAAGATTTTAGGAGATTATTGCTTTGGTTGATCAATAAGTACCTGTAACTAATTAAATACTTTGCAAATGAGAGCATTAAATAGTAAATAGTCGTAGCAGTAGCAACTTCTGATCTGCTCCAAGAAGAATGGGCAAAAATGTCGTTAAGTTCCAAGGCCTAATTTATTTTAAATCCTAACAATACAATTTTGGGTACAATTTTGTTAAGTGTTATATTATTTGGTTCGTTTGGAAGAAAAAACTTATGGAAAAAATACTTATGCACTAAGTCTAACCGCAACCATTGATATATTTCTCAATGGTCTTCGAGAGTGGCAATAAATCCATGCACTTGAAAAAACTGTCCTTGGAGCGTAGACTTGACCCGTGCCTTCACTCGAGACTGTTGTTACGAGTTGTTACGTTACTTGACAAGGCCTTTCATACTTTACTAATATAGCATAGAACTCATTCCTACAAAAATATGTAATAATACATATCAAACTTAACAACTACAGAACAGAAATTCAATTCAGTTCAACTTTTAACACATACTATACCTAGTACGTAAACCTTAAAATATCAGGAATTACAGCTTTTCCACAGTCCATAAAATATAACAATCAATAGGTAGGTAACATTGATTTAAAGAAAAGGGGAGATGGGTATGTTCTCCCAGCGCTTACTCAACAACTGGCACGTGCAAATTGCTCAGTGTGCAGTTTGCACAGTGCAATATAATGTAGAACAAAGATAGATAGACGTACCTAAGACAGAAGTGCGACCGAGACAACAAATATTAGTCGCTAGTACGACCCTATTTTACTGACTTACATGGTCGTAATTTGAGCTTGCCATTTTCGAGAAGCCTGTACCTCCTTTTTTTTAAATCAATGGTAGATAATGCTAAGTTCAGATATGTTTAAGTTTTTATTTCCACAAAACGTTTTTTGTAGATTTGTCTACTTTGCTTCAACTTCCAAGAACTGGCGTGCAAACAATACAAAAATCTGTCAAATAAATTATCATCATAAAGACTCATTAATGATTAGTTTTTGTAATAAAAACTTAGACAATATGCTGGTTAGTAGTAAGTACCTAGATAGAGTCACGTGAGTACACACTCGTATATATTTGAAGGACTTCTTGTGTAACTTCATGTACCAGTTACCTACTACAGGATTGCCTAGTTGAGACAATTCGATATTATGTTGCAGATCTTGCCAAATTGTCGATAGCTTATATCTATATCTAATGTTGATACCAGCCGCAGGGTGTTGATATGTCACTGTCTATCTATTAGTCTATAATTAATCTATCTTTACAATAATTATCGTGTCTCTTTTCGCAACCTGTCACTGTAATCTCAACCAATACTAATTTCTCACAAAAAAAGAAAGTGTTGTTTTTTGTTCATTTGTGAGTTGAATTTTCACTACAACTCCGAAACCAATTTTATAGTTGAATCTTCACTACAACTCCAAAACCCATTTTATAGTTGTATCTTCACTACAACTCCGAAACCAATTTTATAGTTGAATATCTTCACTACAACTCCCGAAACCAATTTTATATTTGAATATCTTCACTACAACTCTGAAACCAATTTTATAAATTATTTATATGAGTACAGATATTTTGAGGTTTTGGTTTTATAAACCAGTACAGATACTTTTAAGGTGAGTACAAACAGAACGCCGGCGCGCGACGGGCTCGTGTCACGTGTCGCATCGGATGCCAAGGCAAATCTTTCAACCCGGGCACGATGTCTGTGTGTTGTGATCTATACAAAAACGAGTAATTAGACACGCCTTACTCAAGACCCAATACACAACCGACTCACGCCCGTAGTCTGTGTGCGCGAACCTTTAGGTCAAATACTTTTCAGTGGGTACTCGATGCCGCGAGGCGTAGCTTGTTTCGAATATAATACAAACGCAGATCAAGTCTATTCGATTAGATTGTCTTAAATAGGTCTATTAGGTATATTACTTGGCAATTTGTCGATGGCTTATCTACTTACCTGTCGTAATGGCGCTTTACAGTGTCCGTTTGCCATTCGAAAGGCATCCGCGACGCGTATGGACAATGATGTACGTGTTAGGACAAAATGTCGCATATTGCGCAAAGGTTCAAGGCTACTCCATCCAAGCTGAGACTCATAATAAGAAAATATATTTTTGGTTTGTGTATAATACATAATAATATGGGACAACTTCTACAGACATTTGGCCTTAAACATAGATAATTACGTAGTACTATGGTAACTATAGGTACCTACCTACAATGATAGATAAATAATTCATAAACTTTGATAAACTAGCTACCTATATATTTTAAATATAATATTACTTGCTGTACTGTTACGCGGTTTCACGCGTTTTCCTTCCCGTGGGAATATCGAAATAAAAGCATCCTATGCGTTATTCCAGGGTCGAAACTATCTACATACCAAATTTCAGCCCAATCGGTTCAGTACCTTTAGCGTGAATGAGTAACAAACGTCCATCCATCCATCCTCACAGACGTTCACATATAAAATAATTAGTAGGATTTTGAAAAGCTGAAGATCTTTTATGAAAATTCTAATATTGTAAAACTAGGTACAAACAGATATACAAACAGGTATATGTAGACTGCCTCGGTGGCGTAGTGGGCGCATGCTCGACTGCCAATCAAGAGGTTCCGGGTTCAATCCCCAGGTCAGGCAAAGTGTTAAATATTGAATTTTTCCATTACTATTACATGAGATCAATAACATACTGGCGAAATGTGGGTGTATCTACTATGGGACTGAGTCCTGGGTACACCTCTGCCTACCCCTTCGGAAAAAAGGCGTGAATGTATGTTTATGTTATACGAGTATATAGCCTATTTCACCTAGACAGTTTAGATGGGATGACATTATATTTTAGTTTCCTATATAGTGTGAAACCGCGGGACGAAGTTGTAGTGTTTTATAAGCAAAACGACCAGCCTTTTACATATTCACGATTTTTTGTTCATTTTGAACAGGAACCGCGGATAAATCGCGTGTTGCTGGTACTCTTCAGATTAAATTACCGTAATGTCATTATTATAATTATATTTATGGTAATAACATAATACAACAGGATTTCACGCTTTACCAAGATCTGATAAAATAAGTATGTAAATATTATGCCAAGTTGTAGTATTTGTAGAGGCGTACGTCGATGTCTTTTGTACGGAACTACTTAAAGCTACTGTTTTTATTCATTAAAGTTATTGTTAGTTTCAAGTCTGTTTTTCAATTACAAGTAATATTACGTAAAGGAAGGCCACTGTTTTTAGAATTTGATATGTCCGTAATTTGGTACAGATTTTTTATCAAGTTTCAAAGAGTACCAATTAAGTGTTAACAAAAAACTGTAGAGTAGGTAATAAATAATTAACTACTATCTTATTTCTTCCTAGTTCTATTATATTGAATATGAGAAAGTTTGTGAGGATGGATGGATAGATGTTTGTTACACTTTGACGCCGACAACACGTTAAACCCTAAACAATTTTTTTCAATACTGTATTTATTATTATTATTATCGCCACCAATAAAGAAGTGACGAGAGCGTATTAAATTTTAACTTAAATTTCATTAAATTATGAATGATCAAAAAATCATATTATAGATAAATTTAACATACAATCACGCCTTTTTCCCGAATGGGTAGACAGAGGTGTACCCAGAACTCAGTCCTATAGTATAAGGCACACCCACATTTCGCCAGTATGTCATTGGTCCCATGTAATAGACGGCGAGCCTTATTGCCAAATACCGGGCACAGTTCCAGACTCCAGGCAATTATTTAGATAATTCCTTATTGAAAAATCCAATATTAACACTTTGCCTGACCTGGGAATCGAACCTGGGACCTCCTGATCGGCAGTCGAGCTTGCGCCCACTACGAGGCAGTCGAGTAGATTTTATAAGAATAATATTTTCTTGCAAAAACTTTCGTGCTTGAGTCATATCATTACGACGTTGTTTACCTTTTCGAGGTGCAGACGTTACGTAGACGGTAAGCACCAACAAATTTCACTTGACTTAAGAATTCACCATAAGGGAGCTTATCCATCAAACATGTGCTTCACAACTATGCACAAAGCTGTTAGTGAAGATTTAATTAAACTAAAGATGTTTAGTATAAAATGTTTTAGGTATCCTAAGTCAGGCAATGTCTTGTTGGATTGTTGGATATAGAAATTTTATTGACCGCCTGGAGTCTGGAACTGGCATGGCAATAGTCTCGCCACCATGAGACCAAAAACATAACTAGTGAAGTGTAGTACCTATATACTATGGGACTGGGCTCCTTGCCTACCTCTTTGGGAAAAAAGAGTTTACTACTACTGGGTTGGCGCAAGAGAACCCAAAGTGGGTTTTGGCCTCCGATAACAAGTTTCTCCAGTGCGGTCTGTCCTGCGCCACCTCCCGCCATCCATCCACGTGAAGATTACTCAGGTCTTTCTCGACCTCATCCCTCCAACAATACCTGGGACGGCCCATCGGACGACGCCCACTCGGCCGTCCCAGGTACGCTCGCTTCACACCACGATCCTCTCCCATTCTTTCCACGTGGCCAAGCCAGCGAAGTCTGTGTGTTTATCTCGCCGATGATATTTGGCTTGGCCACTAGGTCTTTTATTTCTATGTTTTTGCGCATTCTCCACGTCCCATCCTCTCTCCTCACCTTTCCCAGTATCTTCCTCAAGATCTTTCTTTCTGTGACGAGGAGCTTTTGTTCTTTAAGGGTGAGTGTCCATGTCTCACATCCGTACATTAAAATTGGTCGTATGACAGTCTTTTATATACGAGTACGAAGCTTAGTACTTAGTACGTCTGCTGAGAAGTTTGGACACTAGGATTTTATGTAAGGCTGCACTACACCGGAGGGAAAACAGCGTGATGTTATTTATTTATTTATATTTAGCACAATGCTAGGACTAACTTTTTTTACCACTTATCCTAAAACTAGAGAAAATGTGTAGAGAAAACAGAATTTGGGTGGAGTGCGAATGTGAAAAGTTAAGGTATGAAATGTTTTGTAATATCAATAAAATATTGTTAGAGCCGGTTTTTCGGATGTCCGACGCGATATAAAATTGGATAATCTCTTTCTTTGGACTTTGACGAACTCAGATGTGAACAGCTTCATATGAAGTGTTCAGACACTGTAGCATCCGATATTTTATCGGGCCCGAAATCCGACAAGTGGGAATCGGCTCTAATTGTTGAATTTACACAAATCATTATCACTGCATAACTTAGCTCATCTCTGGTGGAAAGGCACCCTAATAACAGTCGCGACACGACAAGCGACGAATACAGATTACTTTAATCGCCTTAAACAAGCTCTCTCTGTTACCTGTTAGTTGATGGTTGATACGCATTAATTAATTACAGTCGTATTTCGTTATTTCTTGCGACATTATATACTCGTGACTTGTTTTTTCACTTTCGTAATAATATTGATCCTGCGCCTGACGGTTACTTTCGTGATTGTGTTTTGTTTACAATTTTGTATTAAACGGACCAGTCGCCAGTCGTTTATTCGACTGTCATTTAAAGATATCAAACAATCGTTATATAGGTTTATTAATTATTAAATTGTATAAAGTAATTGAACCGTGATACAATTTTTTATTAAGTTTATTTGCACCAACTTCTGTTTTGGGCCTTATCAGCAGGCTCAAAATAGCGCAAAGAGCTATGGAGAGGGCTACATACTCGGAATTTCTCTGCATGATCAAATTATAAATGAGGAGATCCGTAGACGAACGAAAGTTACCGACATAGCCCAGCGGATTAGCAAGTTGAAGTGGCTATGGGTAGGGCACATAGCACGTAGAAATAATGACCGATGGGGCTGTAAAGTTCTCGAATGGAGACTACGGACTGGCAAACGCAGTGTAGGACGTCCACCCACAAGGCCCGCTTACAACCGGACTGGATGGAAATCTATGGGGGATGCCTATGTTCAGCAGTGGACGTCCTATTGCTGAGAAGATGAACTACTTTTTTTACTACCCCACATCCCCCACGAGCGGGACTTGTATACGGATAAGATAAAAATTCAGGTTTAAAAATATTCAGTTCATCAAGGGCGGTGGATCGGTGCAAGTGGAGGGAACAAAGTATCAGAGTATTTAGAGTTGGAAGTGCATCACGAAGATTCGTGACTCGTGACCGAATCTGACGGACGGCCGGCCTCGGGCAACTTGCGAAACCGCTTGAAAATACAACATACAATGTAGTCGAGCGGACTAAATCCGCGATTGGGACACAGAATCGCGAGGAATACCATTGAACCCTCATGAGAGGAGCATTGTTTAACATTCGAACGCTAATGTCTCGACGCTTTGTTATTTATTATCCATTGTAAGTGTAGGTAAACAACGGGTGTACTTAAATATATCCTAAGTGTTATACTCTATTGACTAACATATTGGCTGGCATGTCGGCCTGTGGATTTTCGAAGCGTTCTATGGTATAGTGTATTTAGTTAGGGTAGGTAGTAAGTAGGTAGCTCTATTGTTTAGTCTTTTTTCAATAAAGGCATTGACTAACATTATTTTATAAAAGATAACTTTGAAAAAGCGGCGAGCTTAAAGAATTTTTTTTATGATAGTGAGTGACAAGACGAGCAAATCAGGTGCCTGATGTTAAGCATCATGGTTGCCCATATCAGACACAGTGCCATCCAGTGTTTTAAAGTTCAAAATTGTGCGCGGCACCGCACTGTGCCTGTCACCCTGAGATATGAGTTGTTGAATGTCGGCATGCCCAGCAATTTCGCTGGTAACATTGCCCTTCAGACCGGAACACAGTAATGTTTGCACATTACTGCTTGGCGGATGAATACCTGGCATAGGTGTGGTACTTCCCCAGGCGGCCCTCTGCAAAAGAAGCCTACCACTACAAAGAGTAATATTTATGGAAACAATATCAATTGAAAGATTCGTGTATCTACGCTATCTATAGGTACTATCTACCTGCCTACAAAACGGTTTCAGCTGCAGAAAACTTTCCTATCAAACAGGGGTCGGAAACGGGCAGACCGCGGTCAATATCCGGACCGCGAAACTACAAATTCAGGACGGCCAGTAAATGTGCAATAAAAATTATTATACTATAGGTAAATTAGTTTAATGCCATATTTTACGTAAGCAGTTAAGCTGGAGCATCACAAATCGTAACTATACGTCCTACATATTAACTTTCTTGACTGAAATTGCGGGAAAATGTTTTGAAAGAATAATTTTGGACAACATGTGAAATATAACAACTCTCATTAACTCGATATATTTTTTTAGTAAAATATGGACCCCATTAGAAATTACTTGCCGACCCCTGCTATAAAGCGATATAATAATTTTTTTAATAGCTCTACCATTACATACCGTAAAGTAGATATATAGAATTGCACCCAATCAGTAGATTTGGAGTAAACGCACTATATGTACTTACTTACGTTCCATAATAATATGGCTTTCAGATCATGTTACTCATTCATATATAACATAAAGTATCTCATCATTACGGTAACCAAGTAAAGCATAATGATACTTATTATTATATCAAAGGAACAAAGTTTATAGGCAATAAATACTATATTAGGCGAGGAAGTAATTAAAAAACAGCCCTGAGTGCGCACGATGCGATGTCCCATCTTACCTTACTTGTCATAAAGTATTAAAGTGGTCATGATGACGTGACCTGATACTATGTAGTTGAGTTTGCGGTTACAACTTAGGCCTATTTCACATGTTTGACGATGCGCCCGACAGAGGCTCAAACAAAATTTGGTTGGTACATAAATTGTGCTTGGTTTGCTAAGAAGTGCCTCACGTATATATATTTTCAGCGTAAATAATACGAGTAAATTTTGACTCAAACCGTCACCGCTTTGCAGTGTTTGCGGTAAAATGACACCGGAATATGTTACTAAATGTTGTTAAAACGTGTTACTAAATGTTGTACCACTTAAGGAGACGCATCTACCCATCAACCTTAACAGGATACAGGACCTCTTAGCAGTTTGACACAATTCTATGGAAAAATTACGAAATCGTTGTTTTGTATTCCCGTGTTTCCTCCGAGAATAATTAATTTTATCCAAAAATTTATATCTTAAAAATTAGAAGATGAATTAGACTATGTCCCTGTTATTTTATTTTTGTTCCTTAACTCTTCATTTATTTCTAGTGAACGTTTAATTACGCGAGTAAAACTGGGACAGTTTTTCATGTTTTTAAAGTGTCATACTTAATTTAACAATAAGTTTGTAGAAAAATTAAAACAACAGGGACATGCTCACTGAAGTCCTAGATTTTATAAAAAATGAAACCATTGCTCCGACGCAGTTATCTAGGAAGGAAACACGGGAATACGTTTGTATGGAAAAATCACCCCTCATGTAACCTCTTAACAACCTGTAAAATAAAGAATTGCGAAAAAAATTACGACTTCGACTCTACTGATCAGCTGGTTCATTGTGTATCGATCTCGAAATTTTTTTTTCGAATTTAGCAATTCTTTCCTTTGAAATTATTTAGTTGGACGGGTATATGCGCCCCATGGACCTTGTCCTCCTCGATGAACAATAGTTGCGTAAAAATTTGCGTCGTGCCAAATGTTGTCAACGAACTAAACACATCATATATTATAATATCTAATAGATAACCTCGTTGTCTCGTTCTCAGACAGCCTCGTTGACTCAAATGGTAGTAACTATGCTTTCTGTGCCGCAGGCCCCGGGTTCGATCCCCGTCCAGGTCAAACATTTGTGTGCATGAACATGTCTGTTTTATCTGTATCTGGGTATTATAACATAACATACATTCACGCCTTTTTCCCGAAGGGGTAGGCAGAGGTGTACCCAGGACTCAGTCCCATAGTAGGTACACCCACATTTCGCCAGTATGTTATTGGTCCCATGTAATAGGGGGCGAGCCTATTGCCATCTACCGGGCACAGTTCCCGACTCCAGGCAGTTATTGAGATAATTCCTAATGGAAAAATCCAATATTTCATACTGCCTGACCTGGGGATCGAACCCGGGACCTCTTGATTGGCAGTCGAGCATGCGCCCTCTACGCCACTATAAGCTTATATAATACTATAAGCTTATATAAATATGTATATCAGTCATCTAGTTACCATATTACAGGCTTCTAGCCTAGTTTGGGACCAGGTGACCGTGTGTGGAAGTTGTCCCATATTTATATTATATTATTACATTATAACCCTGTGGATTATCCAGCGCCGTGCATAAGATTATTGCCTATAAATATTAGGTGTGTAACAGGCCTTACAGTTACTGTATCGGGAGTGTACAGGTGTCAAGGATGTATGTTCCACGTTCTTCACTTGACGACAATCCTCTTCCGCGTTGTCTCCCCACGACAATATTTAATTAAGTTTTTGCTCTTGAACATCGATGACGCACCTACCTTTGTAAATGATAATCAAGCTTATTTGAACACGCGTGTAGACGTTTATCGAATAATAAGTTTTCGTAAAGCATCTATAAGTTTGCAATAGATCATCAGTCAGTAGATTAACTCGACAGTATACACCAAAGATTCTCTAATAAATAATAATAAACCTATCATAAACCGTGAGGATCTTTATGCCTAGGTATAACTATCTATATAACGATTTCAGCCCAATCTGTTCTATAGTTTTTGCGTGAATGAGTAACAAACATCCATTCATCCATAGTAGGACAGACTATCCTGTAACAAAAATGGATAACAAAAATGTAACAATTATTATTTAAATGTAAATAGTGTGAAATTATTTTAATGTTTCCCAATGTGTGTTAAATAAATTGTTAAGACATACGTGTGTATGCAACGTCTAGGGTTCCATACCAGCACCATCTATAAGTTACTTGCGCAAAGTATGGAAATATGCAGTAAAATGGCCATAACTTTTGATTGCATTAACATAGAAGTATGATTTTTTACAGCCTCAAGGGACCGCAGATCTATGTAGTTGATAATAATTTCATATTCATATTAATTTTCAAATTGATACCTCCACGCGCTCCGTTAAAAAGTGTCTTGACAGACGGACAGACAGACAGACGGACAACAAAGTGATCCTATACGGTTTCCTTTGAAGTACGGAACCCAAAAACTTAACTATACCTATCTAATCTTCATAGTAAGTTTATGTTAGTTTGGCGCCGGCGTTAATCATTAACATTTGAACATTTCTACAATATAATTAATTAGTATGCCGCTGCTACCTAGGTACCTACATACCGAGTATATTATGCTGTTATCTCTATAGCTACATAAGTGATTTAGTGAGATCATAGCTTGCAAATATTTTATGAGATTGTGTACATCGGACATTCCGAACTTTATAGCTCAAGTAGATCTGCAATTAATGATTAACGACTATTTTGATCATGAGAGACTGTGAACAGGAAAGAGGACCTCTTAGCTGTTTGACACAATCCTATGGAAAATTGACTAAATCTATGCTTTTTATTCCCCTGTTTCCTCCGAATACAGTAAACGGATGTTTGTTACTCTTTCACGCCAAAATTACTGAACCGATTGGGAAGTAATTCGGTATATATATATAGTTTAGACTTTAGACCCTGTAATAACACATAGGGTACTTTATATCCCGATATCCCCAAGGGGACTAAGACTAAGTACGATACTGAAACCGCGGCGGGTAGGCAGATTTGTACCCAGGCCCCAGTCCCATAGTAGGTACACACACAATTCACCAGTTATGTTTTTTAAGTTCCACGTAATTAGGCAGGTTGCGAATCTATTGCACATCAATCGGGCACAATTTTAGGCTCTACGCTGTTACTGAGAAAATTCCTTTTGGAAAAATCACACATACCTACTGAACTACATATACGTACATAATGTTCACATGGTATTAGGTAGCGATATGTATAGTATGTATAGTCTAAGAACGACCAATCCACCTTAATTACGAGTCGAGTATTTCAACACATGAAACCACGAGCATGTTAGCTTCGAGTCAATCGTGAGACCTGTTCGATTGCAAACTACTTATCTCATCATCCCGCTTAAATACAACTTTATCGTAGCACAATTCCGATGGGAAACACTACGATGGCTTTGGAAAATAATTACCACGCTTACAATGACAAGGTTCTTTGTTTCTATGGTTATATGAGTTATTAATATTATCCATCTACTATTCACGTTGCGATGACATTTAATTAAAGATTCAACGGTCACAATATTGTGTAGTTTGTCAATAATAACAGTGATGACGCCAGCATCTTGGAATCGCTGCTATCTGATGGTGGTTTAGAGCACTTGGATTCTATAGGCTGACATGTTGGCTCTATATGGATTTTCGAAGTGTTCTATAGCATAGTGTATTAGTGTATTAAGATAGTGTAGATCGTTAGTAGCCACTTCGCCCACGGTAAAAAAAAAAATTGTACTCATAAAGTTAGCCATATAGTTAGTTTTTATAGGTGCCGAGGAATTAAGAGTGTACCAAAATCTACCATTTATGTGTCTAACTTTCGACTAGTTACAAAAAAAATAAAAATACTGACTGGAACACCTCTGCCTACCCATTCGGGAAAAAAGCGTGACTGTATGTTATGTTATGTAAAATTGAAAATATAGCATGAAATAGTCCCATTAAAATAATGGACCGTGGGCATAACGCATTTCACTCCCTTTTGATCACATTTTTGTTTATAGATTTTCAAGAGCTTCAAATGTTTGGCAAATCCAAAATTCATTGCCTTCGTAAAAATTATTTTCGTAAAAATTATATTCCTTGTTCCTATTATTATACGAGTAAAGATAAATATATTTACGAGTATTTTGATGAATTGTGTCTCTCCTTGATAATTTGATAATACACTGGTCACTAGATAAGTGATGTCTCTAGAAATTATTATCTTCAGTTGGTACAAGTTAAAGGCGTAGATTTATTGGTGCACGCACTTATCTAATATGTCACAGTTGCCTGCAATATTATAAATGTATTTTTTCTTGTATGCTCAATTAACTACCAAACCAAACTTAATTTGCACATGACATATCAGTTAGAAAAATCTCAGTGGCATTGTGCAACGAAAGATACCGGCTGAACGACTCCGATGAACATATAAATATTGCCTTCGTATTACGAAATAATCTATACAATAAAGGCTAATTATATTTTATTACTTCATGCTCATTAAGAGCCAATCAGAGATGACGACATAAATTCCGCGACGCTTGTTCTCTGTATGACTGAGGACTTATGGCATCTTACCTTATTTATGGTGCGAGATATGTAGCAACATTTCTAAGCCCT
This sequence comes from Hemistola chrysoprasaria, assembly GCA_947063395.1. Classification (NCBI taxonomy): domain Eukaryota; kingdom Metazoa; phylum Arthropoda; class Insecta; order Lepidoptera; family Geometridae; genus Hemistola; species Hemistola chrysoprasaria. The sequence continues at coordinate 5,904,841 of OX346712.1, read as the reverse complement.
TTTATGGAAGTCAATGGAATGTAAGATTCTAATAGTACCTAAGTATAATAAAAATCTGTAGTGGTAGGCCTCTTTTGCAGGGGGCCGCCTGGGACAGTACCACACCTTTGCCAGTTATTCATCCGCCAAGCAATAATGTGCAAACATTACTGTGTTCCGGTATGAAGGGCAATGTTACCAGCGAAATTACTGGGCATGATGAGATTCAACAACTCATATCTCAGGGTGACAGGCGCAGTGCAGTGCCGCGCAGAATTTTGAATTTTAAAACACTGAGTGGCACTGTGTCTGATGTGGGCAGTAGTGATGCTTGCCGTCGGGCACCTGATTTGCTCGTTTTGTCACTCACTATCATAAAAAAAAAATATCTAGAAATCTAGAAATGTGATTTTTAACAGGGTATGAACAAAAATGAACTTTTAAAACACCAACATTAAAACTACACTATCAAACTCCGAGTCCACTTTCAATTTCTGGTAGTCCATATGTAGATATATGACAAATTAAAAATTTCTTTTTATCGTTATAATAAAGTTTCTAAGATAGCAAAGTCATCTGGAAAACTCTGTCACCTCAGTTGCCCAACCGACGCGACAGAGTTTTGAGGTCGCTCAAAAGCCGAGACCGATAAAACTATCGTCAATGATCGGGGACCAAAGAATAGAATAGAATATGTTTATTGAAATAATCCGTACACACAACCATAATATTATTATACAAAGTATAAAGTTCAAATATGTGAACTTATGTGAAACACATAATTCGCGTCATTCATGATAAAATATACACATTTTAGTAGTAGGCATGTCAAACGCCTTCACGTGTCTACTGAAGGACATTAGCGCTCAGTTGTGCTAAACACAAATTGTCACCTGTTCCTGTTAGAGGGGATTCGGGCGCTGCCCTAGCGCCAAGCGATCACGAGTAAGCTCCACTAAAAAGCTCGACAAAAACAGTACAGTTTGAAAACAGACAATAAATGCAAAAATCAGTCGATCTCGTCTTTGAACTTTATACATTAAATTTTACGTACTTGATTATCATAATATTTAAATGTTTAACCCAAATGTTTCTTTGTCGACAGATGCAATTGTGGTTGGTGGTGGCATTCCTTGCCGCGCTCGCGACGCTAGCCGCCGCGCAGCAAAAAAACAAAGAAGAGGGACGATTTCTGTCATTGCCCAAAGCTGAGAAGTGCGCTAACAGTACGTATTTAACCTATTCTGAAAACCTACTTATAAGCATACAACCACGCCTTTTTTCCAAAGTGGTAAGGGGTAGGAGGGAAACCTACTTCTTGGTTAAAAATAAATTAATGATACGGTAAAATACGGATGGGGTACCTGGGGTCACGTCGTAGCATTTTCTGTAGCTCTGTAGCATTTTCGTAGCAAATACTTGCGTAGCAAAAACTGTGGATTTTTTAATTGGGTTAGCTCTACATTTAACATTATGTAAAAAAATACATATACTGGAAAACCTACATAAAAATCGTATACAGACGCCTAAACTTCAACTAATAAAACCTCAAGTGTAGCAGCGATTGATAAATGTCAAATTATACTCACGTGTTAGTTGTTTACGATATCTATTAAAAGTAGAATGAAATAAAACCTAGAGCAGTGCTATTAAACTTTTACTTAGTATTATTAAAATGTCCATATAGAATGCAGAAGTATGGAACGAGTTTACTATTCCATTGCAAGATGTAGGTCAAAAGTCATATTATATAAACAAAAAGAATATCCGGCTAATAATCATATTGTACCGAATAAATTATACAAGTTTTTGTCATTGCAAGCTGACCTCATATTGTTAAATGAAAAAACTCGCACAATACATATATATTAAAATAAACAGGTAGTATAATAATATTTTTTTATTGTTAAAGTTATACTATTGATATAACCTTGAACTTATTTCTAAAATAATATTCATGTTGTCGATGCGGACTTTGTGTCGCTTCATGTTATTTGCATTAAAGTTTTTTAATCCATTTTTAATTAAATTATTATCGATATCAGACAAATAAGATACGCACACATCTTAATTTTTAGACTGTCCAAATCAAATTTTCAATAGAATTCAAAGAAAGCGCGAGCAGTTAGTCAAACTCCAAAAATACATTTGCAGATCAGAATTTTAAATGCCATCATGTTGACATAAATGGTTATACAGCTCTATAAGCCAAAACCACAAGGACTGCGTGTGCTCATTCACAGCAAGCTTAGGATTACGAATAAATTGCGATTACCGAGAGACCACCTCTGTTATGGCAAGTCTTGAGGTTGACTTGACTATGTTGAGGTAATTTGCCCCTAAGAAAGCTTAGAGACGCGTATTTTAGATGAGCAGATTTCAGATTTCCTATCAGTGCACTCAAAGGTTTCATTCACTGTTGAAGAGTGATGAATATATCTCTCTTCTGACAATATAGAACCAATTATTGCATTGACATGATTTTTAGATTCTACTACTCTACTTCGATGTTACATCCTAATTATTTTTCTCGTATGGCAAGGCGTCTCTTTCAATAAAACTTCATTGAGTGGTTACCAACTAATTTTAAAATTATGAAAGCAAGCGTATAATATTATGTAAGTGTTTTTGGGGCATGCGTAACCGAATGAATACAGCCTGTTATAGGCGGTTGTTAATGTGAATGAGCGAGAAAGTTATATTCAAGATCACTTTCTTCTCGGTTCAGTTTCCGTGTGTCATTCACCTGACAAGGTCGCTTCATATCAAATATCTACGTAGGTACGTGTGTTTGCATTCAATGCTTTGAACTCTCATCTCATTAAACCAGGGCTTCGAACAGTAACTTTGATGACGTCTCGATTGGGTCCCGTTGGAATATCATGAAATGACCTATTGAAAAGTCAGAAATTGACATCGACTCTACTTAATTGAAATTTGTTAAAGCATTAAGCAGAATCGAAGCGGTTACATGTTGTTAAGTGTCATCACCTAATAAATATGGGTTAGGCCTATTTCGCACTACTCCCGATTCGCACTGCTTGAAAATACCTACTTACTAAAAGATTCCGCATATGCTCGGATTCCTGCAATTTTTTTAAAACAAGGGAAGGTAGGTACAGTTGACGCGAAAAGTGTTTTAAAGGTTATTTGACAAATAATTTAAAAAAATTTCTCTTTCTATACTATAGTTCTTATGCTATAGTTTTAATATGAGCATAGCGGAAAAAGTATGCTACGTCTATGGTTATAATAATCTCAGCTTAATAAAAGTCTGTTTTCAAATAAATCACAATATTACTAAGTAGCTTTTTTCGAACACCATAAAATAAAAAACCACAGGATCTATAAGTCGAATATTACTGCGATTCATAAGACATATTTACATATTTAAATACAACGAATTTTACTGAGAATATTTTAGTGATTGCTTTGTTTATCTCAAGGCGGTACTTACCTACTTACAACGTTTAGTACCTACATAATAAATTGTAATTTACATTAACTATTTATTTTAGAAACACGAAGTAGGCGCCGGTAGCCAGCAATTACAAAATTGGGCTGTTTCAATAGTTACGTTTTCTTGGTTAAATTCATAATTATGTAGTAGATTAGCTAGGTAGGTGTCTCTTCTTGACTAGTTTGAGCTTTTTTGTGGTCTCAAAGAACCTAACCGATCCAACTGAGTCGGACTTCTGATGTCATTCTGAAGCTATTTAGGAAATGTATAGATTTCCTGTCTATTTTAAGTATTGTATACAAATCCTAGGAATGGTATGTAAGTAGGTACACATAGATGAATTCGTCTTGTGTATTTACACAAAAACAACTTTCCTATCCCCTTTTTTAGATATTCGTGTAGGTACAGTAGCTTGTTTGTTAACCACCAAAAGAGAAACGGTAGGGGTGTTATTAGTTTGACATGTCTGTGTCTGTCATCGTAGCTCTGCCGTAGCTCGTAAATATGAACATTGTGACATTTTTGTTTGAAAGAAAGAGGAGGGTTTTTTTTTTAATTTTAAATTTTTATCCCCCACGATAGATGAATAGAAGAGGTTCAAGTGCAAGTGAGGTAGATACATCCTTTGTTATATCTTATCTCTTTAACGCTACCGCAAACAATGGAAGAGAAAATAGCGGAAATGGAAATCTTGCTTTTCGCTATTTCCACGAATGCAATGTACCAACGTACTTAGGTATACTTATCTCTTATAAGGTTTGAATTTCAAGGAAAAAATGTATGTACTTAATATATAGTTTAGTTAACTTGTAGCTGTAGCTCTTGCCGCAACAATTATATAGGTATATAAATTAATAATCATATAAGTGTATAGGTTTATACATAAGTATAAGAACAAGTATATGTAGGTATAGGTCATCTAAAATGATTTTACCTAATTTGTTTTTAATTCGCATTTATATTTTTAGAATTGTTTTTTTTTCTGTATGCCGACAAGGTGCGGGACATAGAGATCTTATTTTTTTCTATAACATTCATGTAACACTGTGTACCTATGTCCCTATCCATATATGTTCACATAATACTAAATCATTGTATTTTATCATAAAATATAGTGTCATAAAAATGCGATAATGATAGAACGATAGTGTAGGTAGTTTATTTTATTAATATAAAAGCTAAATAAATACTTAACACAAAAATAAACTAAAATATATAAATAAAAAAATCTATTTTGTTATAACGTACCGGATGCGTTTCGTATTTCATTAACACACACAGCTTATAATGATATTTTATAATTGCTTTCATAATAAGATGTTTAATAATATCGCTTCTACGAAAAGACGCTACAAGCTTGATTAAAGTTGTAATTTTTGAAGTTTTTTTGCAGTATCCGTAATGTGTTTTGATAGGTCATGACGGTAATGAGGTCAAAGGTGAATGATTTATACTTATAAGTATTTATCATACAAAACGTAGGTATACTGACAATAATGTAAAATATGAACGCTGAGCGTAACTTTAATGTCCAGTTACTAAGACTAGGAGGAACTTGCTACAGTGCTGATAAGCGGACGAAGCTTTTCATCATTTCATACAAAACAATCCAATATTATATAACACCGGATAATTGTAAGATATCAGGCATAGTGTATTCAGTTAGGGTAGATAGTAAGTAGTCAGCTCTTTTGTTTAGTCTTTTTTCAATAAAGGCACTCAGCCTTCTAAAAAAAAATAGTAAGAATCGTTAATTTATATTCTCGCTATATTTCGCTAGATTTATTATAAACTATGTAACCTAAACCTAAACGAGACTATAATCTAACTAGTTTATTATAAACTAACAGTTTTAAAATTAGCGAGATTATAAACAAACGATTTTGACAATAGGCATGTTGACACTATAACAGAATAATAAAATAAATGGTTTTAGTGAAAAATATATATCGAACGGATTCTAAAAAACGACTCAGTATTATTGAAAACATTGAGATTAATAATATTTTTATTAAAATAAAAGTACAAAAAATTGCAATCGGCCATCTTAACTGAAACAGCAATCAGAGCGAATGACGTCACGCCTAAGTAAACTGTTACTGAGAGTATAAACACTTGAAGTATATATTCATCATATCGCATTAACTATTGTTGTGTTGTGATCAGTCACTTGATTTGTTATATATTCGTGGTAATCCAGGAATCATCGAAGATGGAACAAGGTTTTATTAAGGCAAAAATAAAATATTTACTTAGGCGTGACGTCAGGACCCGACGCCATGACACATACGAGCGTTTTCGCGCTCATTTCAAATTAGAAAGTTAAAAATGCATTGATTTGCGGTAAAATGTAATGTTTTTTTAAAAATAATGTTTTTCGGTAATATTACACGTGTAACATACACATTAAGAAACGGGATTTCAAAATCTGTCACCACGCCTATTATCCGGTGACATCCAAATATCCTACTTCAAGGCTATTAATATTATAAATGCGAAAGTTTGTGAGGATGGATGGATGGATGTTTATAAACTCTTTCACCCAAAAACTACAAAACCGATTGGGCTGAAATTCGGTATGTAGATAGTTTAGACCCTGGAATAACACATAGGGTACTTTTCATCCCGATATTCCCACGGGAACGAAGATTACTCGGGTGAAACCGCGAGGCACAGCTAGTAATATCATAGCTAGCTAGTAATATATAGCTAGTAGGTATAGTTGTCATAGCTAACGGCGATGACAACTTTGCTTTCAACTGAATATTTTATTACCGTAGCTTCTATCAAGACCTCCAATATATCCTACTAATATTATACATGCAAAAGTTTGTGAAGATGAATGGATGGATGCATGTTTGTTACTCTTTCACGCCAAAATTTCTGAAGCGATTCGGCTGATATTTGGCATGTAAGATGCACATGCGGTACTTTTTTCCGATATTTCCACGGGAACGATGCCAACGCGAGCAAAACCGCGGGGCACAGCTAGTAATAAATAACGCATCTACGCCTATTCAACTCGTTACGGCTTATGAATTAAAGATTTGATATCCCCATTAACACTTTATGGTAAAGGCCTACATCATTCTTTAGTAAAGAATCTTTACATTCATAACATACATCATTGTTAGATAATTGCATGGTAAATGCATTTTATAAGTGCTTTTGTAAACACGCCGTGAACTCCGGTCATTATTTATCTTGTTTTGCAACGCCGTGACAAAATAAGACTTAACGCAGTAGGCTGTATTTTGTGTAGGCTCACTTAATGAGAATCCATTGAATTAATAACTTTTGTGACGTATAGATAATGGCTAATGGTCAAGCATTTTGTTTGAGCTCAGGGCCAGCCGGGATGTCATCGTAGTTTACGAGAATTTGACGTGTTTAATTATTCAATTCATTACTTACCTTCATACACAGGCAAAGAATAATAACTATACACAGGTCCACCAGTACCAAGTGTGTATGTTTTTGTAAAAAAGTAGGTAGGTAGGGTTTCTTAGTTATTCTGAGTAAAGTATTCCGAAAAGGAAAATAAGGACCTATGTTTTTTGTAGCTCAATTTTAGAGATAACTTGGAATTTGAAGCCTGTGCCCCACAAAAAGTATTGAAAGAATCGCGAATATCTAAAACGATAATAATATTGCGATTAAATAGTTATAAAAACGAATGGTTCTAAAATTTTGTAATAAAAAATTTCGTAATTCTAACCTTCAAACGATCAACCTTTCCACCACAATCAAAACAAAAGTGATATTGATGTTACAAGCCGTTTGTTTTGGAGATTGGAAGCTTCAGTGATTTCCATTTAGATATGCAAGGAAACCTTGGTGGATAGCGAGGCAATAGGTAACCGTAATCAGTAATCACAAACTATTGTTTTATTGCCCTCCAACGATCTCTACGAAGTATTAACTCTTTTGAATGTTGACTTAATAACGCAAATTATTACGTGTAAAAGACCATTCTTCAACTGCCTCAGTAGCGTAGTGTTTCGCTACTGCCGAACATAAGGTCCCGGGTTCAATTCTCAAAACAGGCAAAATGTTATTTGATAGTTCAATTGGAAATGCGGAGTCTTGAACTGGGTTCTGGGTACACCTCTAGTACCTTCGAGTACCCCTTCGAGAAAAGGACGTGATGTTATGATATTAAAAAGACCATTCCACCCATGATCGTAGACTCCAACTCATAGTCTCAAAGTTTTCTCTTCTCTTCTTAGAAAGCCGGGACCAATGCAATGGTTACGGTTATTATATGCCTTCAAAAGAACGGTATTAAATTAATGCTCGCATTATGTCATCTATCCCAATAAAATTTCTATTAATAGCCAGCTCTAGGTAATCCATAGGTACAAGAGGTGTCAAGTAACGATGTCGAGTTAAAATATTGTCGGGTCTCAAGTCTCAAACAATCGTGTATTCGTCAGTCTGTCAGTGTACAAGGCCTACCAAATAATTGGTAGGCGTGTGAACTTAACACATTCACGTCGTAATCAAGTCTCATTAAGTACCGATCTTTACAATTGCCTGTAATTTATGTACATACTTGTATTGCGCAAACATCTAATGTATACGACGATTAGACGTTTCAAAGACATATTGAAAATTGCAACAGTAACTATTCGTAGATATTGGTTTATTACTCGCATCTGATAGCTTGAATTTGCTGTTGAAAGAAAAATAAAATCCATTTCTCTTTTATCATTTTTATGATATTTATCACGCTCTCATAACTTTCTAAGCATAGCATCAATTTGTAAAAAGCTTACTGTGTACGAGATGGTAAATTAAACCAAACCTAGCAACTAAGTTTGTCAAGTTTTCGGCCGGTATATAAATCAATCGTTCTAGTTGAGAAACTATGAGCCACAAACATACATGTTTTTTGTGAAGACATTGATACCAACGGGGTCGTAAGTCACTCATAACAATGCTTGCGATCTTGATGGTCGTGTATCCGGCGGGTCATCCTTGGCCCAGTTGGCGAGCGCGTGACCGACGCATCTGCTCGACGGTCGACGGTCGACGCCGACTTGGCCGTCGTCTCATAGCCGCAAACCGCTCGCGATGTCACACAATTTCAACACTTCCAGCCAAAACCGTTCTGCACATACCTAATATAGGTTCAGCTAAAATAAATAATGTATTACAATGCAAATGTTTGATGTAAAACGTTTGCATTTTGAGGTACGATTACAATAGAGGTGTCACATTTCTGTCTTCACATTGCATAACTTAGACATACTTAGACTCTAAAACAGCATCGTTTGTAATAGGTATACCCCGCACATCTGTGTTTAAATAAGTGTATATGGAATTAGGTTGATTTTATGACATTTCACACAAGTTGAAAAATGTCGTTCACATAATTCACGAGGAAAGGTCGCCGTGCCGGTGCGTGGGCCCGCGCGTTATGTAATGGGCGTATCTTCCATTGCGCCATTGCACGAAAGCCTTTAGCATTTTATCGCTATTGTTGATTATATGGGGCTTCAATGTCACGACCGTGGGTAACTTTAGAACACGACCAATGGCTTAGCAGACTGTCAACTGTTTGTGCACACACACATAATATCACCTCTTTATTGTTACGTGTGGTCACACCCCGGACACTCAACTCAATTCCCATACAAAAGTCACGATATAACTACCTACTACACAGACACTGCACACATGGAGTTTTGTACACGCGCAAGAGTGTACGTGAGGTAATTTCCCAGCGAAGCGGGGTTCGTCGAGAGCTCAATCTCGCTCGCGGGGTGAGGAAGGCCCGATTGGTGGGCGGATGACAGTATCCATTCTATACGTAGTATTACTATCTGTTCTGTGGTGATGTCACGAAGTCACGTGTCAAGTATAATAAACGCGCACATTTTTCTTCTAGGACCAAAGGAGTTCTTCTACCGAGGACATCACTACTTCTTCAGCGGGCATGTTCCCGGTCTCGAAAACAAGAAGATGGACTGGCTGGACGGCCGCAACCTGTGCCGCGAGTACTGTATGGACCTCGTCTCCATGGAAACCCAGGAGGAGAACAATTTGATCTTCAAGCTTATCCAGCAGAGTGAGTAGAACTTCTAGTAAGAGCAGTGCACCAGTGAGTCAAGATTGCGAATCTATGACCAATATGATTGCTTCACCTACAGATGATGTCCCATACATCTGGACTTCTGGACGTCTCTGTGACTTCAAGGGCTGCGAATCGCGCAGGGATCTCTTGCCCAAGAACATTCTCGGATGGTTCTGGTCTGCTAACCGTGAGAAGATCCATCCTACCAACCAGGTCATTAGTTTCGAAAAGCTCTATTTCAATGTAATTGCACAGCACTTGGCGTGGAATTGATCGTTAAAATAGCTTGAAATTAAAAAACGTGTGAGCATTGCGACACATGGTTGCACTCATTGTTTTATTGAAAAACATTAGGTTCGATATTAATTTTTCACCGAGAAATTAACCGTGACTCAGAAGGCACGTCAAATTGGTCCACGGCATAAACGCTAGTCGTTGGGTCATATCAGACTTCGATCGACCTGTAAATTCCGTACCACGTTTGGCTATACACCGGCTCGACAAGAAGACAGATAATAATATAATTTTCTTTATTTTAGCTTCCCAACGGCTGGGGCTACAACCCTTGGTCGCAAACCGGTCACAAGAAGCAGCGTCAACCTGATAACGCGGAGTTCGACATCAACGGCACCACGGAGTCTTGTCTCAGCGTCCTCAACAATGTTTACAACGATGGTATCGCGTGGCACGACGTCGCTTGCTACCACGAGAAGCCAGTCGTGTGCGAGGACAACGAGGAACTGTTGAACTACGTCGCCAGTAACAACCCTGGCATTCGTCTGTGATCGCTTGCACCGAGCGCTATAGACTTAAGTTCTTCTTCATTTTCGTTAAAAACTCATTCTAATACCCAGTAAAGTGACACACGACACGAGTAATTGCCATTTCAATGTATGATCTTAAATCGTTATTTGTTTATGATTTATGATCTTTAGGGGTACATAAGTTTATTCTTCTTGTAAAGTGTGAATCACCTTATTTTACGATAACATAACACATCAGAAAATTCATATTTATTTAACTACACCGTAATTATGGTATTGCTTTAAGCTTCCAAGATTAGGGATCTCTTTTCACTGCCGTCATTCCGTCGTACAAATTAAAATTGTACAAAATAATTTAAGATTAATTATTAAGTTTATTAAGGGATGAATTTATATTTGTATATAAATAAAATTTAAGAAAACATTCTTTTACTTTTATTACTTCAGTTTCATAATATAAAATATTAATTATAGGTACTTTGCAGTATATTTGAGAATATATCTGAGACCAGCTACATACGTACCTACAACTATATGCAGGTTTACAAAAAGGTAGATCTAAGTAGGAATAGTAAATAGTAGTAATAAAAAGGTGCATCTAGGTACGTATCAAACTGAATAGGTATCTTAAAAAACGAATCTAAAAACGCTCAAAATAATGTTTGACTTCCGATAAGTACAAAATAGATCAGCTGTTCATTAGGCATTTTGTTCGGAAATGTTACAAATCTCCAAATCTCGAAATGCTCCAAAGCTGGTTTAGTTTCTCGGGTAGATGCTCCTCCTTTGGTGTTACAACACCATTTTGTACACCTGGCATAAACTCCACAACAAAATGTACTTATCATTAACAAAATATAAAATATCTAGCTGGATTGGCCCACAAGAGTTCTGTGGTTCTACTACATTCATTGGAAGTTTGAGCCACGTTTAGTGCCTAAGTAAATATTTGACCAAGTAAGGTAGTCGACACTTATTTGGCCTAATTAAAAAAACGAGATTCTTAGATATATATAGGTAAGTTAAATCTATATTTTCTAGCTTCTATACTTTGTTCCATATTATCACAGTAGGTACATTAGTGTACTACTGTGGTATATTATGCAGAAAGAAAAACGTCTCTCTGTTTTTCTGTGTGTGGTACACAGTAAAGTATTATACCGTGTATACGATGCCACTAGTAATGCAATGGCAGCTTTTCCACAGTAAAGATATCTACAGTATTGTGACTTTCCTTGAAATAAGATAACCTACTCGCGTTACGTAACCACGTGATAGGGCTGCCTCGGTGACGACGCGACGACTCGACGATAGCGAGACGGCTATTTCGTTACGTTCCGCTCGCGGCAAGGGCATACGCATACGCGGGTCACTTCGCATCAATTGTTATTTGACTCGAAATTAATAATACATACCTATGTAAAATGTGGACATGGAATGATGCGTTTGTGTAGGTATACTTAATTTAAATTTATTATGGATTTAAATGCGAGGTAATTTAATTATCTACTCGATTGTGCTCCAATCCTTACAAACTTCAACATCTGCCCTACTCAACCAAAATGTAATAAACAGCTAACGAGTTAATATTATAGGTAATTAACATAAAACAAAAACTTTTATTATAATAATTTAGAATATAATCAGTTATTACTTACAGCACGGAGCAACTCGAAATAAAATTTTACAAATCAATTTATGGTCACCCATCCGATGTAGAACAAACTTGGGCCACAGATTATGTCATCGAAGTTTCAAAACCATCACACCGTTCGTTCGCCACACTGCGGCGCATTCGCGACTGTTCGTATTTTGAGTGTATGTTGAACTCGAGACGCATAGGTATGACTTGCGTTTCGAGCGTTTCTATGAAGTCATAGTACTGTAGATATCTTTATCGTAGATTTTCTCTCTGCATAAGACTATAGCTAAGTTTCTGAAATCTATGGCACGTTTTAAGTAGTTTTATCATTTCACTTATGATGAAAACTAAAATTGAATGACAACATAGAGGTAATATATTATCTTTCTTTAAAGAAAAAAAGGAACTAATCGTTCATATAGGAATTATTATCTTATAGCCTATAGGATTTGAAATTCTTAAACTATGACCCGTTAGACATAAAAAGGCACTTTTTTAAAGGTATCCCCTACTAAGTCTGGCATTATTACAGTAGGTACCTAGTACAAAAGTTAGCGCCCAAGCTCAGCGAGGGCGCTATACGCCGCGCAAGAATGGACGAGGAGGCTAAAGTATCGTATAAAGTTATAATATAGCACGTGTGACATAAACCCGCAACCTCTTTGATTTATTTAAAAAATAAATATTGTATTAAGATACATTGAAGAAACAAAAGAGAATTGTAGAAATACATACATAGGTACTCTCGAATTGGAAGACACCACTATTAAATATTTATTCAAAACTAATTTAATACACAACAGAAAATCACAGTCTATACATTAAAATTGTAATGTAATATTCTCATGAACCCAGTTATAGCGAATAATTGCAAACTACCCTCTTTTATCATTTATTGTCTGTTCCAAAGATAAGTTTAAAACCACCTTGTCACTTGTCTATTCTTTTTCTTTTAGCGTTAACTTAGCCACTCACACCATGCAAGATAGAATCTTGCATGGTGTGATGTCAACTTTACTTACAGAAATGCATGCGTAAAATGCGGGTTTAGGTCGAGGAGTGCTTTAATTTTTTTTTTAAGTATATGCTTAGTGATTAACCCTGTATGTAATTACTCATAAACAGTGGCGAATTTACCAGCTGGCTGAGTAGGCTGGAGCCTAGGGCGGTAGATTCTAGGGGACGGCAATTTTTAATTATAAAGATTACGTTAGTACCATCTACTTAGGATAATGTATTAGGGCCATTTATTTTTCACCAAGCTTGCAGCAGCAAGTTTCTCGCACATTTAGTATCAAAATTGTTTAAAATTTTACCGCGCTCGCAACAAACTGTTCGCGCCTTCAAATTCCAATATTTTTCTACTGGCGCATTCAACGTACAAAATTTTTTCACAGCTCTCGCCGCAAGATCACACGCCTACTTTTGGCCCTTGCAGACCTTGGTAGGTACTCTATTAAGGCACAAACGGTAAGGGGCGCTAAAATATAAATAGCCTACTGTCGGCAAATGTGTAAATCCGCCACTGCTCATAAATTGTTATCCTTAACAATAACTTATAAGTAAGTAGAAATATGAACAATGTTCGCAGTCTTTGGATACGATTTGACTCAAAAGGAGTAAAGAAAACTTAACAGACATTATTATAATTGCTTTGCAATTCATACTTACTAATATAACACAACAATACTGTATTATTAGAATAACTACGTCATTCTGTAAATTGTATCACAACATAATAATTACTATGTATGTACTTAGGTGTAAGTATTAAGTATATAAGTCAGTTTGGCTCATATCTTATTTGGTCTAATATGACTAATATTTTTTAATGGTTTTGAGAAGGAACATAATGCGTCTATACAACAATATTGTAGGCAAGGCTTAGTTGGTTTGTAGTCAACAGGAATGGTGACCTCTTAGCAGTTTGTTATAATCCTGTGGAAAATTTACCAAATCGATGTTTTGTATTGCCCTGTTTCCTTCAAATAACAAAATTTTTACTATATTCGGAGGAAACATGGGAATGCCCTCCTCAGGGATTGTTTCCTCCGAATAACGTAAAACTTGACATTTATATCCTGATATTTGGAAAATGAAACTATGTCCCTATAATTTTATTTTCTCTTAAGTTTTTTGTAGTGAACGTCTCATCACGCGAGTAAATCTGAGATTTTTAGTAGTTCGCTATGAAAAACCGAGTTTGTAAAAGAAACTAAAATGACAGGGACATGGTTCACTACAGAAATAAATCACAGAACATAAATTTAAAGAATGGGTTAATTATATTCGGTGGAAACTGGGGAATACAAATCCATCAATCTAGGGTCCATCTAGGTTCAATCGTCCATTTCTGTGCAACCTAGATGTCGCCCTGCCAACAGACTTGGCGTCTTTAAATTGCTCGCACATGTGCAAATCGCGAGCTTTATTCAACAGGACGTTCAGAATGTTGTATTCTCTTCCCGAGACCGTGACATAAGAGTTAGCATAATTTTGTATTTCCTCAGGGGTGAGTTTCAATGCGTTTTGGTTTGGTAGTGGGTTTTCTATGTAAGTGATAGTGCTGCCCTCTTCAGAATCGCTGTCGTTTTCAACGTTTAACGCTGGCGCGGCGGCACAGAGGGCGTTGTACTCATCGAAAGGAGTGTCTAAAGTTATTTGAGATAAGGGAATTTGTGGGAATGCCGGCTTAAGAGTACAAGCGCGATGTTGTCGCCTATTCGTGTATAGTACGGATAATTCTGTAAAAATATTTAATACTTCAATGGGATACTGCAATATATTGAAATAAAAATATAAGTATACAGTAGATTGATTGTCGATTATACAAACGTCGATAAACCGAACTACCGTTTAACGCCTATCTCGACAATTTAGCAATGTAACATTCTGACAATGGCTAAACGCTTGTATAATTCACAAAGGTTGTGTTTAATCTGAGACTTTTCTTCAATACCTTAGGCGTCCATTATACGATAGGTAAGGGGTCAATCATCATGAGTGACGGACGAATAAGTCCTTCTTGAATGACATCATCACATTAGACTATAGGTTAACAACCATCAATCATCGCCGTGGCTGTGGCAAAACTGAGAGCAAAACCTTGTGTAAAGGACGTCTTAGTGAGCGGAAGACTTGGCCTTTGCAGTTTCTCTCTGGTTCTCTAGCTAATTCGTACGTCGACTAACCAAGTTCAATCCGTACCGTCGGACCAAGTAATGCTCCACACGATCAAACATGATATGGCGGGGACCCAAGTTCGTGGTTCGACCGTACCGTACGTTTAAATAAGTACATAATATTGCTAAAGTTAGCAAAATGTTTACACTATAAAATAACTTACTTTGAATATACAGCTCTGGTTTTTTTTTCAAGAACACTGGCCATTTTTCTAATTCATCAATGAAATTGATCATCTGATTGTTCTTTTTGATGTACAGATCTCCAAGCACCTGAAAATGACATAACTAATAATTGGGATGTTCAAGTACATACAATTTTGAAAAGCAACACAAAACATAACATTACGCCTTCAGCGGTAAGCAGAGTTGTACCAACGAAATAGTTCTATAGTAGCCACAATCGGTCAGTTATGTTTTTTTAAACATATGGGAGTGAGCCTTTTGCCATCTATCGGGCCCAGTTCCATGCTCCAGTCCGTCATTGAGATAAATCCAATTGAAAAGCAAAATGTGTGCTGTGATATTTGAGCAAATGTTTTTGTAAACGCATATATGGTATATTTTAACTTATGGTACTTTTTCACCAGTAAATCTGTAGAATATAAGCTTTGGATTTTAAACACCTTAGGTTCTTATAATCTATGAATATTAAAATAATATGAAGATAAATAATGAAATTTGGAAACCAATAAAAATATTGTCATCCAAATTTTATGTTATTGTTTGTAGGCTTTTCAGCTGAATTATTTAGGAAAAATGTATAACGCCCAGTTAGATGGACCTAATAAAAAAAATAAAATACTAACAACATCATTCGATTTTGTAGACAATATAGCGATGGGAACAAATGTAATTTTTTCAGCAGTTGATATCAACTCTTGCCCTTTCTTTATAGCTGCCTTGCTCCAAGTGCTTGAAAGCTCATCTTCAAGTTGACACATATCATTTAACACCTATAACAAATGAATTTAATCATCATTATCTTCTTGCCCTTATACTACTAGGTGGGGTCAGTACAGCACATCTCTTTTTTTCTCAAACAGTTTTTACATGATGCCCATATAATCATTTACATTCATCTTCACCATTCTCCAAAATAACTTTCATCCCTTCACATAACATGTCCACACGAGGGTAGTCTCCTACTCTTCAATTCTCAGTCCTGGTGCTGCAAAAGCAGCTAATAATGTAAAATTGTAATTAAGGAAAACCTTACTTACATAATTTTACAATCATAAATGCTGAATATTTTGACATAGTTAACTCTGGTTGCTAGGAATTGGCCAGAGAAAAGACTGAAAAGGGAGAGAAGTGGCAACACTGATCTATTTATAAACAGGTAATATTTAACATCACTGATTAATGAAAGCTGAAAGCAGTGCAGTGTTGCACTTAATATTAAAGAAAACACTGTGACTATTTTAGGCACACCACATTTATTATGATATGAAAGATGTAAAAAAATTATACTACTAATTAACACAGCAAATGTTATGGCCATTTTACTGCATATTTCTAAACATTGTGCAAGGGACTAAAAACTCTAGGGTACTCCCTCCATGTTTGCTGTAGGTTGCAAACAAATGGTGCTGTATGTTCTTAGTAGGTGGATTGTTTTTGGGATTGGAAGCGTTTTGTTCAGGCATCTAGATATGGAACCCTACACTATGCATACATACATATCCATACATTTTATTTTTTCATAATAACGAGTCACTCTAAATTTTGAGGATTTTGCAAAGTAAATCTTCTGTTCCTTTAGGTCTAATCTATAGTATTGCTTAACATCTGGAAAACATCGTCAATATTTATTTTACTTAAAAATATATAAGGATTAGACACAAGGTATCCATAGGCGGCAGTAACCGCTCACCATCACGCAGCCCGTATGCTTGTTTGCAACCTATGGCATAAAAAAAATAAGGATCAATAATAAACAGTACCTTTTCAAGCGGTATGACCCCATGGATGCTTGCCTCAAAAACTTTTGTAGGATATTTCTTGTACTCTGGAGGTAGTTCCACATAAACTGTCTTCTCATTGGGACGCAAATTGATCCCATAATCAACCAGCCAGATAAGAAACTGGGACTCTAATGTTATTATACCACGAGCCCAGTTGTTGTTCCAAAGGACAGCAACATACTATAATATACAAAGAGTTACTCTGTATCTTAATCCTACTAATATTATAAACTAATTGTGAAAGTTTGTGAGGATGGATGGATGGATGGATGTTTGTTACTTTTTCACACTAAAACTACTGAATTGATTAGGCTGAAATTTGGTAGGTAGCTTAGACCCTAGGGGTAGTTTATGCCCGATATTCCCGCGAGAACGAAAACAACACGGGTAAAACCGCGGGGCACAGCTAGTTATAAACATAAATCACACCTTAATACTTTATATTTTTAGAGTCCAAGCAGTTTAATCGCTTGAAAAAAATTTGAAAATAGGAAAAAAGAAATTATCCACAAGCAGGACTTGAACCCCCACCTTCCACACCAATCCGCGTGGTGGGTACTCTACCAATTGAGCTACCGCGAATTTTTTCCAAGCCACCTACTACCACATATAGGAGCGTATGTATTATCTATAGGTGATGCATTTCACATTCTACCCACTGACAATTCTAATGTTACAATTGGAATTTGTATTGAAATTGATAACACAACCTTTTTTTATAATATTTTATACTATAATATGAATCACAACTTGTTTCCCGAAAGGATAAGGTAGACAGGCAGAGGAGTCTCATAGTAGATACACCCGCAATTCACCAGTTAAGTTTTCAGTCGCATATATGCCCATAGAGCCTATTGCTATCAACCAGGCACAAATCCAGACTACAGGCTGATATTGAAAAATTCCTAATGAAAAAATCCAATACCACTTTACCCAAACTGAGAATCAAAACCACAACCTCATACTCAGAAGTATTGCCAACCATGAGAACAAGAAGAGAGTGAATCATTTTACTATAACATATCTACAGAGGGAGTATGTGCATAAGTGTCCATTCTCAAACATGTGCTCTGCTTTCATCTTACTTCCTACAAATATTGTAAATGCGCAAGTTTGTGAGGATGGATGGATGGATATTTGTTACCCTTTCACGCCAAAACTACTGAACCGATTGGGCTGAAATTTGGTATGTAGGTAGCTTAGACACTGGAAAAACACAGAGGGCACATTTTTCGCCAATATCTCTAAGAGAATGATGCCTATGCGAGTCACGGGTGAATTGTGGGGCACAGCTAGTCATCTATAGATGTAAAATTCCAGTGATGCTGACTGTGATGTGGAATATGTATCTCAACTTCAAACAGCTAAAACTAGACTATGCTTGTATAAAGCCATAATTTGTGTGTGTCTCCAGTCTGTATTCTCTATGTCTGATAGTAATGAATGTATTAATTAAGAAATTAATGAATGTTCACATAGACAGTGGTTGCTAAAAGTCTGCCCATCCTATTCCAGTTGAAAGGGGGAGAGTGCTAGTGACTCTATGCACCAGGATGTTTTAACCAAATGTTGACAACTATTGATCATAGCTGCTGCTACATAAATAACATACTACACATATTATCTCATTTAATAAGATTGTGGACGCAGTTTTTATTGTATTTTTTTTAATTGCGGGTAGGTATGACAAAATTTTGTTTTATCAGTTTACTCACATGAAGTAAGAAAGTCTATTACTTTTTTATTGCAAATAAAAGGTCTTGTATTCATAAAATTGATGAAACTTAAATTTAGTTTTAATATTAAAAAATATTCTACTTACTTGACCATGATTTATATCTGAAAAGTCAACTCGGGATGCTAACAAACCAACATTGTTTTGTGTTATATTAATATCTTTTGCAAGTGCCACATTTTCAGTAACACAAAAAAAAGAAAAAGGATTTCGAAAAGTTTTGATGACAACATCCATTTTACTGTTTCCATTCACAATTTAATAAATTTTAAAATTCTGAATTCCAATACAAGGCAAGTCAAAACTGAGTGAAGTGTGAAGAGTGAAGAGAGTGGAGATAAAAAGCACAGAACAAAGATAAAAAGATTAAAAACTTGTCAAAACTTCAAAACAAACTTTTCAATGGTCCCACAAACAAATACCTAACCCGGTGGCCAAAAAAGAAAGTTTGTTACGTTTACCTATTGAAGTGAAGGACACCGATCACGTTAAAAGCTACTAGCGACGCTATCAGTAGGCCAGTTAAGTTTGACTGTTCCTATCTAGCTCCCAGAAAATCAGTGAACTGTCACTGTCAAATAAGTTTTTTGTGGCACGGTAATGGTATGCACACGTGAAGAATTTGCCAAGATTTAAGTGGTTATATCTAAACTCACCACATCATAAGCATTCTTACACTACCAGTTTAATCTAGCATTTCGAAGTTTGCAATTGTCATTAACTGTTTTAATATAAATAAATGAAGACGACGTTAATCTTAGAACCTAAGTTTAGAACTTCGTTCGCGCATTGACCAAATGGCGCCCTACCTAAAACAATAGCTTTGAAAATGTGGCAATTTTCAAATTGTAGTGTATACGTAAAAAATGATGGGTGCGTTTTTACGCTCGCAGTTCGAAACGAGTGCCAGTGTCGGACAGACGCCGAAATTACAACGATTTGGCGTAATGTAAGCTAACATGACAGCGGTATCTATCTCGCACGCGACCTGTCAATATCTACAATAAGCTTTTATCACACACGAGTACCTACCTATATTACCATAACATCCTAAACTGGAGATGTCATTCGTTAGGTACTTCCAGCAGCACGTTCAGACCTATTACTAGTAGGAGATCGGTATCAGTCTGAGTATATAGCCAAAGTAATAGTTTGACCAAAGTATCCGTAGAAGAAATATCTACCCTCATCTGTGATTCGAAAATGACAAACGCTTTATGATAGTCCGTTCGTATTTAATTTATTTTACCTCTAGCTCAAATGGTAGATAGCTCTAATGTATGCAACCATAAGACCGCCGTCAGAGGGAAATATAACTCTGAACGTTCTGTAGATAATATTATTATATTATTGACTAGTTGTGCCCCACGGTTTAACCCGCTTAGTCATCGTTCCCGTACAATATTGGGATAAAAAGTACCCTTTGTATTATTCTAGAGTGTAGGCTATCTACATACCGAATTTCAGCCCAATCCATAACATCCATAACATAACAAACATCCAAACATACATAAAAACTTTCACCTTTATAATATTAGTAGAGTAGGACTAGTAAGATAAAACTCACGTGGGTTGCCAGGTAAAATATGGTGCATAACATTTTTGAAAAAGATTTCCCTAGCTTGGACTCGGAAAAGTTTATTTTGGAAAAGTAATCTCATCTGCATTATAATATTACTATATTACTTATCCTAATTACCTTATGCCAAACAACACACTTTTTTAGTGTCTCGGACAAAAGCTACTAATACAGTATGGTGTGACTTGACTGGACGTCTTGTACAACTCTGACCTCACTGTTATGTTTCTAGTTTCTACTAGAAAATTCAAATATACTGACAAACTAGCAAATAAAAGTACTACTTACTTATATTTATGTGAATAAATTTTTAGGCATACTTAAACATGCGTTGTGTAGGGTTCCATACCTACATACCTGAATAAAACCCTACTGCCCATCTAGCATGGCACGGGGATAACTTGTTTTCCCCGTTTTTTTTATCTTTCGCACCCGAACATTGTATATCTGCTGTCTCGTTCTAACCCCCTGGGACTTGTGTCCCTAATCACTGTGTTACCGGGGCTGCCTTTTAAGAACATACAGCGCCATCTAGTTACAAAAATGTTAGTAGTGTAATCACATTTTTTCTGTGAAATTTTACGGGTTTGGGATTTTTCTAGAAATAAAATCGTTTTATAAAAACTTATGCGTTTAAAATAAAATCCAAAACGTGATCATATACTGAAATTCGAACCATGCCCTACGGTTCGTAATCCTATGCCTCCACACACTTGAGCCACGGTAACGTTAGAGCTAGTGACAAAAATTTGATACGCATTTCATACGCATAAAGTATGGAAATATGGAGCAAAATGGCCATAAATTTTTATTGCGTTAACACAAGTATGATTTTTTTACAGCCACAATGTACCGCAGACTTGAGTATTTGATATTCATTTCAACTTCATACCTCCACACGTTTCGGTGAGTGTTTTGGAAGACGGACAGATGATATACACACGGATAACAAAGTGTTTCTATATGCCCTAGGGCTAGGGCCCTATCTATGGTTATTAATCTGTTTAGACCTCGTATTAGTTGAAGGATCGTCAATTTGAAGTATCTGAGATATCTTCGACTTGTTCGACCTCTTGGGTTAGCAGTTGACATAACATTGACATTTTTTAATTTTTGTCTGTTGACTGTTGACAATTAAAGGCGCGAACCGCGAAAATGAAATTATGATATTTTTATTTGTTTAGAGTTTACAAAGAATTTACATCGTCGTTAGTCGTTAGTCGTTTACTATTTTATTTATTTTTTTATTATCTCAGCCGTTGGTAATCCACTACTAAACATAGGCCTCCCCCATAAAGGAGGGTTTTGCCAATACTCGACACGCTTGGCAGGCGGGTTGTCGAGCGCAGTTCGATTGTTTTTTTTATGCAGAGGACGCTGCTGTCCGTCCTCTGGATTTGTTAACCCTTAGCCGGCTCTGACGGCCACCGCGGGTAGAGAGGGCGGAGCACTATTTTAAAGCCGGTAACGCCACGGCGTTTACAATAAATTAGTTAAATTACTTAATAAATTGTGTTAATTATTATGGTCGTAACTACCATGCTTTGCTGATGCTGGAGCACAACCCAAACACTAAAATCTTTGAGCACAAAGTACGTAGATACATAACATGTTTATCATAAAATTATTATTGCTCATGAGAGAAAAGACGTGCTGCTTTAAAATGAGGAACAATTTTCTGGTTTCCGATTTCTGACCAAAGTTATTAGGTAAGTGAAGTTATTTTAATACTTACTTGAATAAGTGTAGCTACAGGTACCTACTTATTACTTACTGGCTTCATACTTCACTAAAAGGTTCACTTAAATCGGTCTAACCGCTCTTCTCACATAATAATATTTTAAATTACCCATACTTAGGCTAACTAACCTAACTATTAGGTAGATACCTTTCCTCACTATTAATTAGTTACACACCTACTTATGTATGACTCCTCACTCCTCATTCAGTCAAACATGGTGTATTTTTTGTACGTGGTATAATCGAATTTCGAGTCCAATACAAAACTATTGTCATATTTCTGTCTTCTACCTCTCCTCTATCACCTCTACTTCGGTGAGCCATAATAATATGTAGGTACCTACTTGCCTAATTATTATCTATATCTTATCTTATATCTTTAAATGAGCAATTCTTGTATATATATATTATATAATTGGAATCTCGGAATCGGCTCCAACGATTTTTATAAAATTTAGTATATGGGGGTTTCGGGGGCGATAAATCGATCTAGCTAGGAATCATTTTTAGAAAATGTCATTTTATTAAAAAAAAAAAAAAAAAAATACCGAGCAAAGCTCGGTCATCCAGGTACTATATTATAATATATAATATAGCTTACAGATAAGTAAGTACCTAGTAACATAAACGATTAAGTAGAGCCACAGAATACCATAGGTAGGTAGGTACACAAAAGCAGAGTAGGTACTAAAGGGTTAAAGTTAAAGCATTGATTTATATAAGGGATTATGTATAGGTAGGTACTTACACACTCACTGGATTAGAGAATAGAGTAAGTACTTTCCTCAGTGAGTTCATCAATGACTTAGGTAGGTTTAGATACCTACAGTCTCAGCAGAGTAGGTAGGTAGGTACTTAAGTAATTTGCTTATTTTTGCTTTAGGTAGGTACCAAGAAGTACGTAGGTAATAAGAACTTACTATGCACTATGCACCTACTTCCACCAGCAGTACCTATGTTATTACACGAGCAAGAAGGAGCGGGTCGAGAGTCGAGAGTCAGTAGTCGGCGTTGCGGTTAAAGCGAGTAGAGGGTCACGCAAAGGTGACATCGACGGCATGCGTGCGAGATAATGTAGGGAAGCGGCGGTGTTGGCTGGTGTCGGCTCACGGCTCTCCCGCTGGCGTCGGGCGCACGCACGGAATGCAGCGGAGGGGCGCGGGGCGCGGGCGGCGGCGGCTGCTGCCGCGGCGAGGCTCACTGCTGCCCGGCGCGCCGACACTCCGCCGCGCCTCCACTCTGCCAGTCTGCCAGTCCGCCGCGCGACACCGACACGAGTGCTGTTCGAGCCGCGCGGACCGACGCCGCTTCCTCCGCACCACGCAGGTACGTACCTATACTGACTACCTACATTACAGCGCGTTCGTCTCTTGTGAAGCACTCAACGCCGGATGGCTATTTCCGCAGAACAGAAATAACGGCGGTCGTCCGCACCGACGACGTCCACCGTCCGCTCCTTTCGGTCACGGGCCGTGACGTCGCCTCGTTTGCCAAATAAGAATCCCTAAATACTTGCCGGTCAACGCTTCTGCGGCTTTTATCAGTGTTACATATTTATTATTTGCCGGCGTGCGGTGAGGTCAGCGAGCGAGCGCGGCGAAGTGGGCCTTATCGCATGAGGCGTAGGGTCGTGACGGCGCCGACGACGCCCGCGCGCTCGACCTCGGATCTTAACACTCTTTCTTTGCTCTGCTCCTGCGTCGTCATAGGTACCTACCTATATCATAATGTCATCATTCCATCTATGAATGCTTGAAATATAAATTGAAGCTATTTTAGATATTATACCTACGTAGTACCTACTTAGGACTTACCGACAGTTAGAGATTCGAGATGAAAACAAATAACAATGCTGGTGGTATTGTCAAACAACTATTACAGTGGTAGGTAGGCAGGTAGGTATACCTTTCTATACAATTAATTAGGTTCTTACGGCAGATAAGGGTCGATTGAATTTGTTTCATCTATACCCATTTGCTAGGACGATTAAACCACATTTGCTTTGGGTTCGCAGTTCACATTCGATGTTAGTTCGCACAGAATAAATAATAGTACCTACTTGGTATCGACTATCGACAGCCGGTATTCGACAGCCTCGTTGGCCCAGATGGTAGTAACTCTGCTTTCTGTGCCGCAGGGCCCGGGTTCGATCCCTGGCCAGGTCAAACATTTGTGTGCATGAACATGTCTGTTTGATCTGTGTCTGGGTGTTATAAGCCTATATAAGTATGTATATCAGTCTTCTGTTTACCATAGTACAGCGTAGTTTGGGACCAGAAGACCGTGTGTGGAAGTTGTCCCTTAAATATTATATTATATAGTAGGTATAAGAGCGTTAGTTATATCTCATTATTGATCTCGATTCTATCAGTAGGTACATATTAATACCTATATCTATATATATCATGCATAATATGTACTTATTTGCGAGTATAGGTAGGTATACATAATATATAAGACAAGTTCTAATGTATATTAGTGTATACTTATACCTACCTACCTAGATACGGCCGTGTTAATAAGGGTTTGAATACGATACAATCCCAGTCAGTAATTAAATTGTTTACATTATTAGTAGAGATATATTATCTACTTTTACCCATTACGTACTACGAATCTACTTTTGAAACGGCAATTCTCCGATGCTGCGTTCTTGTTGTTTCCTATTAAATCCGTATATTTTTTTACTATAAAGTTTCCTTAATAATAACACATTGACGCGAGATGTTATGAAGAAGTGCTTTGTTCATGACGTCATGGTCTGCAAGTCACGTTTGAAGTCGAGGCGCTTGAATACCTTGAGTTTGTTTTCAGTTGAAAAGTTGTGGGGAAACGGCAAATCGCAACGTGACTTATCCGTAGAATCTTGTTAGTGCAATATTTTAATAATAGGTACTTGTTGATGTGATGTGGGCGAGGTGGCGCGTGCACGTACCTATATGTGTTGCTGGTGCAAAACTGATAACAAGATCCTCCGTTTACAGCAAAAGCAGAATTGTAATTCTTTAATCATCAAGTCGATCGTTGTGAAATATTCGTGAAATGTGCGCGGGTTGCTAGTCGACGAGGGATCCGGTGCTCGTCCGATGTTGTCTTCGGCAGCCAACACACTGTGCGTGTAATGGCGGTCTGCGCACGCTAACTTCACCTTTACGGCTCGTAGCTCACGCCCTAATATTCCGTGATGCCGTGTCAACACTTACTACACCCTAGACGCATCGTTCAAAATGTTCTCGACCTCGTGTTTATAGCGCTCGTGCCATTCTCGCCTCTAAAACTTAACTATAAGGATGAAAAGCAGTAAACCATAGTCGGCGTTTGTGGCTCTTCGTGGCCATAGGAGGGTTGATATCCCCGACGCACAAGAGTGAAAGTTAGGGAGGTGGGTGAGTGGCAGGGGTGGCGGCGCTCCCTGCAGGAGTAGTCAACCCGGACTTTCAACAAGGATTTGCACAAATCTGCTGGTTTTGCCTGACGTTGCCGATCAAGAAAAAATAGTTTCGGGTCAGCTGTTTATAACCGTTGACCTGAGTCTTGTTGTGCTAATTAGAGCTCGATTAGTGATTAGGTTTTTGAAATAGGATTAGATAGCTACCTAAAGCGGTTATTCAGAAGCCAAATTGTCGTACCTATTTATATTTTTGAAGAGCTTTTGATACGTACGCGAAGATATACCAGCAACATATTATAGCTCTATTATTTATTATTATATACGAGTCATGCCATCCCCAGTCTCTAGAATACCGTGTCGATGGTCAGTCATTTCTCTGAAACCATAATTGTTATTTTCTTTAGTACCTAGTACCTACCTACAAGTACGCTGCCTTCGGTGGTGTGGCGTGATAAGGAATTGCATTGTTACCAGCAAAGTCACCAATTTTTCTGATATAATTCTGTGATATACCTACTTACCTACCCATTACCACCCATATTATAACTGACATAATATTTGACGTAATTATAACAAATAGTAAGTAATGGTAATAATGTACCTAATTGTAATAGTAATTTCCTACCTTTGGGTGGCATAGTTCTGAATCCCTAGTCTATAATAAATTAGTAGGTACTACGTATAATAATAATATAATGTATAGGATAAAGAGATGTGTAGGTACTGGCTTCTAAGGGCACTGGTAGGTATATTGTTTCAAATCAAAACTAACCAAATAACTACTCTCACACAAAAAAAAGCACGCTGTAAAAGCACGTAGAGAGAGCCCTCTATTAACTTTGTTCAGCTTTTTATCAAAGCTAACACATAGCTGCTGCTCATTTACTCATTAGGTAAGCAAAGGCTACGACATGCTTCGACCACTGCCACTGACCACACCCTATATATATATAAGTCTTCTGTGTAGGTATTGTGCCCACACCATTCCTAATAGGTATTAGAACCTGCGGATGTTGACTGTTTTATAAAGCTTTTTAGAGCAGCACCTGCATTAGTCGGTTGAATAATTCGCTGTTGTCGGTAAACGTGTCATGGCAGCCGGTGAGGTGCGGTGTGGCGCGGCGCGGCGTTGCGTTGGCCGAAGCGACGCCCGCCAAGCGACCGTCGCAGCTGCGTTACAGCTGCCATGTCGGAATCCTTATGCTCGTTTTGCTGCATACGCTGATGATCACTGAAACTATTGCTACTCTAGATAATACCTATATTATAATGTCATTGTCTCTACAGCTGTAAATAAGTCAAATTTACCTTTATGTGGGGCGTGGGACATGTTAAATACACATAACATACTTATATAATATTATGTTTCATGTAAAACTTACAACACAACATAACAAACCTTATTGCAAAAGGGTAGGCAGAGGACACAGGTCCACCCACACTTCGGATTTTAGTTATGAAATAGGGGGCGAGCCTATTGCCAGGCACAGTTCCAGACTCCAGGCATTGACAAAATTTCTAATGGAAAAAATGGATAAACTCAATAACACTTTGCCTGACCTGGGGACCGAACCCGAGACCTAATCGATCGGCGGTAGCGCGAGCACAACGCGACCGAGGCAGTCATCGAGGATGTTTCATGTAGTCAGTTCTTAGTATCTACGACGAAACAAAATACAATATTTTCAATCATTGGGTACGTAACACACGATGTGAAGCATAATTTTTTATTTATTCTGCTAAAGAAATAATCGCTCCCTGTACTTTATAGAAATATTGAATGCAGTGCAGCATAGTGTCGAGTGTATTATTACATTACACTCAATACATATTACCGCTCAATATTGACATGGCAAAAAAAAAGTTTCGTGCCGAAAAGTATATAGTTTTGAGACTATGATCACAAAGAAAAAAATTTTGGTATATATGAAATAGGTATGAAGGATCTGGAAACTCAGCTTTTGTTGCTGTTCTAAGATTCAAGTGAATCAACACTTAGATCTTCAATCATCACCACAAAGTTGGATGCCTTTGAGCTTTGGCTCGAAGCACAGAGTATTTTGAAATATTCAGGAAGCCCCAAGTTTTCCAATCATACCAAAGAATTAAAAACTTGTGTGGTAACAGGTAATTTGTAGCCAAAAGTTTACACTACATAGGTACCTAGGCATCAAACGCTCTAACATGCGTCTCCTAAAGTCCCTTTACCCTTTGCTATAGGTAGACATAGGTAATAGGTACCTACGTTCTAAATAGGTACCTACCGATATATGGTACGTCAGTACCTTATCGTGAGTGCTCCAGTTGCTTTCCAGTTTCAAAAGTATATCTCTACCTCTTCAATGGTGACGCATGATGAATGATGAGTCATATAAGCTTTGTCCAGAATCGTCAATAGTTAAAAATAAATAATAATATCACTGATATCCCCTTGTACCACAGTACCACCTACAAAAGCACAACGCAAAAAACGGTTTAAACTTTGTCTTTATACACTAAACACAAACTTGAGATCCGCTCGCGCTGTTCTTCCAATCTCTAACAGTCAGGACATTCGTGCCTTAACGTGTCACCCATATCAGGATTGAAGTGGAGTTTTGGGACACTGTGGATAGTATAGCTGTATAGCTACGTATAACCGCTTTAGGTAGGTACGCCATAACAGATACGTGGGAGGATGGCTCGGGTCTCGGGTCGGTCGGTGGCGTGAGCGCTCGCTCGCCTCTCTGTACTTAATTATAACTGACTGTATCTACTCCAGCGTTTCCTCTGATTCAGTGCTGAATTATTCTTTCCTCTTCAGCGATGCTTTTCCTTTACCACTTGGAAAATATGAAAGCATTTTCCCTATACGAGTAGGATCATGATATCAGGGTGTGAATAGTTCAATATATTGGATGACAGGACATTTATTGCAAGCCTACTAATATTATAAATGCGAAAGTTTGTGAGAATGGATAGTTGGGTGTTTGTTACTCTTTCACGCCAAAACTTCTGAACCGATTGGGCTGAAATTCGGAAAGTATACTGATAGACCCTGGAATAATATACATGGGGTACTTTTTATCCCGATATATCCACGGGAACGATCACTACGCGGGTGAAACCGCGGGACACGGCTAGTACTTACTTAATTTTATACTAATTACCCATATTATTTTACTTCAATATTACCAGAATTTCAATTGCTTCAATCAATAAACTTTCTTAGTCTGGTTATAATATCTCAGATCATACATCTGAGATAGATAATCTGAGGGCTATAAAATATTCAAATCATAATCATTTTTGCGGTTTGGAACGCGATAGTGATAACCTTGAAAGGGATAAAATCTGAATTGAAATTGTTAGGCATACATATGTATGCAATGTGTAGGGTTCCACACATAGATACCTGAACAAAACACTTCCAATCCCAAAAACAATCTGCCTAGTAAGATCATACAGCGCCATCTAGTTGCAAACTACAGCAAACATGGAGACAGTACCCTGAGCTTTTAGTCTTGCGCAAAGTATGGAAATATGCAGTAAAATGGCTATAACTTTTGATTGCGTGAACTTGGAAGTAGGGTTTTTTTACAGCCACAAGGGACCGCAGATCTGAGTAGTTGATATCAATTTTAACTTGACCTCCATACTCCATACCTCCATATTGTCTTGACAGACGGACGACAAAGTGATCTTATAAGGGTTCCTTTTTTCCTTCTGAGACACCCCTAAAAATGTGATGAATGTCGTCTTGTATATTCGTAATTTCAGTGTCGACGTCTCCGTAAGCAGACCTCGAGATAAAGTTACCTTCGAATTCAATCATGATAGTATTACGAATCTCTCAGAACTAGAATACGATTGCAGATCAAATCAGTCATAGTCACGCTAATATAGGTATAGGTAAATAATATAAGACTTCTCCGGCGGTAACACGTTGGCTCCCTCAGAGAGGTTTCTTATACAGTTGTAGATAGATGGATGTAGAAGGCTCGGATGGTCGAATGTACCGAGATCGGGTGCCTCCCGTCGGTCGACCCCGCAGGCTCTTGGTAGGGGGCGACCGTAGTTTTTTCTTATGCTTGTGTTGTGGGAGCTATGAGACGACGTCCTTGGCACGGACTCGGGGACTTGGGTCTATTGCGCCGTGCGCCTTTCTTACGTGTCTTTGACGTTATTGTTTCGACATGTTCCTTTTATGAGTTTCAGGTTTCAGTTTGTCAGTATTGCATATCTGTTTGAATGATATCTTAAAATTAGAAATATAATGGAACTTCGCAGTCGTAGCTAAAAGCTACGACATAGCTGTAGGGCCAAGCAAAGCCAATTATAGCGCAAAGTTAATGTCTTAATCTGCTAAAAGCTGTGAAGAGCTTTATCCAGACCCCTTGAAATTTAAGATGTTCAATTTATTTTGGTATACATACCTAATACCTACATTACTTTGACTGTTTGCCATTGCAACTGACACAGCCGTAGGTTGCGCACCGCTTCGCTTCATCGAGATAACATTATTATCAGCGATAGCCTCGCTGAGGATTCTGTGAAGCCACACATGCTTGATATGCGATGTACCTGTAAATGTAAAAGTGTAATGTATGTAGATGTAGCGCAGTATGTAACTGCTAGGGTATTCATTAATTGTTCTTCCTTATTTGTTAGATAGGTTGTAAATATTATTTTCTTTCAAGTAATAAGTTAATCCAACCATTTTTTATTAACCAATATCGGGTGCCTACTGCGATATTGTATCCCCTTGTTAATTGTTCATCAACCTAGCATAAAACTCTGACATGTGACATGACGGTCCAATGCTACTGGTACCTTTAAGGTACCTAAACGTACTCACGTGTAAATGAAATTTTAACACTATAGGCTTTTGTAGCCACTGATTGGAGTTATGTTACATGGCACTAAATTGATTCGCAATGCTTTTTTGTTTATACTATACCTACCTACCTAAGGTAGTCTGCTGAAGTTCACCGGCAAACCTGCCTATTGATTTGCTGCAAATGGTTACGAAATCCCGACTAAAATGACGCTTTCGTATAGCTTGCTATTTCAGTAGCGGAGGATGGTTTGTCTCGGTGACACGTAGAGTAGATATAAAGACTATATCAACATAATACTTTGCTATAGAGGTAAATTATAACTTTCTGGAGCGGGGCGTCCGCGATATCACTGAAACGTAAAGAGGTCGCTCGTGTCCGCGTCAGCCATCGTGCATCCAGCCAACAATGAGGAGCGTCGGTCGCCGAGCTCTCTTGCCAGTGCTAGCCATATACATACATACTCGTCATATATATGGTGTTATATGGAACACTGTACATACTCGCGCAATAATCGCAGATAGGCAGCCGCCGCCGCGCCGCCGCTGCGCACTGCTTGTAGGCGGCACGTAATGTATGCGTGTTCGCTCGGCCTGACTTCATTCCATAAAATCGTGTTGTCGTCTCTGAGAGACGCCGATCACTCGACGGGCGTCGTGCTCGCCACACATTTGCGGTGACCTCACTGCCTCGTCGCGCACTGCGCAGACGACGGCTGCCTACCAAACCATGAAAATTACAAGATAAATCCAGAAAAATCAATTTAAATCTTAGTTATCCTCCTCACATAAATAAGTTGTTTACTTTCGTTTACCCTGTCTAACAACTACAACAACTAGGTACACAGTCAAAGCATGGCCTTTGTATCAATGATATAGATTATAGATACTATACTACTACTTATAGATTATTTTCAAACGACTCGAGATTTTTAAACCAGCGGTAGGTAAGGGACGATTAATACATATCTCTATAGCGACATTAATAAGATGTTTAGAAGGCGTTATGGCTTGTCTAGTCTAGTCGTTATGACCAGTAAGTGTAGAGGCTGTCGCGTCGGCCACCATTAACAATAGTGCCGGTGCGGGCACCTAATTGACTCCGATCTACCTTAATAATTAATGTTCGCATGTGAACACGAATCACGAATGGCCATTGCAGCTGAATCACAATGTTGTGGTTTATAGGTAGTTCTTATGATCATGCGAGGTCGCGCACCACCTGATATGAGAGCAGCAGCTGGCAGCCGGCTGCCAGCGCATGCACATATCAAAACTGGTTTCCAAGCAGACGCCTCAATATGGCGGAATACCACCGAGTCACCCACCATGTACCGATGACTAACTACTATCTAAGTAAAGAATTACTAAACAGGGACGACTACGTCGCGCGTCGCCTCTGCATTTCAGTCCGCCGCAGCGCGGTGTCGAAATCCGTAAATGATATGCTATATACGGTTACGCAGACGTGTGCAAACGAGTGTGAAACAATAATAAAGTTGCCTCTTGGTCCTACGGTCGACCGTTTCTGGGAAGTGCCGCGGTTTGTTGGATGGCTTTGTTTGTCAGATCTGATCGCATTGTCAAGCGGTTGTCCTTTGCTCAGGCTGTGATCGTATTTTTCCGTGTTGGCTGTGATCAGACAATGCGTGATGCGACGCGGTCGTTCCCTCACTTCACTTGAGTCTCAAGTACTAGTATGTACATGAATTCTGTAGAGTGTCTATAGATAGGCAGACTGGCAACGGCGGCGTCGTCGTCGGCGTTCGACCCTGATAATTTTCTGCGCTTATGTTACTTCAACGGCTTCTTACGACACGTTGCGACCGCTTTCCTGGGTTTCTATATAGGTACTCCCTTCACACACACTTGGTCATGTGAACGGATGGAATTCAAGCGAAATTCGATAATGCACTTTCTTCATGAAGTTGGCAAAGCAGTATGTACTCTTACAATCATGTTATGTTCCTACGTTTATATAGGTATGTATTCAGTAGGTACTTACCATTAAGTATTTCAAGATTATTATGTACCTAGCTATTCAAACATAGTAGACAGGCCGTAACTGCTAATCCTGTAAGCCTCTACATGACTCTACATAATAATATAATACTCATTGCTACAATCTTGTTTTGCTCTAAACTCTAATAGATAGAAGGTAATCTGGGTGCATGGCAGTACACCCGCCAAGTCGAGCACGCCCGTGGTCCGTAGCCCGGTAGCCCGTAGTATGCTTTCAGGAAGCAACTCGCGGCATTTTTGACCCCCATTTATACCACTTGGCAGTTGGCATATTTATCTTGTGATCTCAATAAATTTTGTCGATGTTTTGAAGGCGTGGCGAGACTTGCATTTTATACAAACATATATATAATATGATGGAATAATTATTTATTAGAAGACAGAAAAATTACTCGTGAGTAACAACTCAAAAATATTGTTACAATAATGTTTCCTTAACCATGAAAAAAAAAAAACGTAATAAAGATCCTAATAGTATATCTAGCTGAAGAATTACTGACTTGAACAGAATTCATTTTGACATCCTCTTACCTCAAACGGTACCTATCATCTGCCTATATGAAACTTTACGTTTATAAAATCATCCTACTTAATATTATGAATGCGAAAGTTTATGACGATGCATGGATGTTTAAAACTCTCATGCCAAAACTACTGAACCGATTTGGCTGAAATTCGATATGCAGATAGTTTAGACCCTGGAATAACGGTTTTTATCCCGATATTCCCACGGGAACGATTACTATGAGCGTGAAAACGCGAGGCACAGCTAGTAGAACATAAGTCGATAAAACGTGAAAGGGACCGGGCGGCAGAGCAGCGGTCCGTGTGGGCTGTGGGCCTGTGGGGCGCTCGACACGGCGCGGCGCTTGGGCGCGGCGTGTCGGTGACGCTAAACATTTCCACTGTGAGCTCAGTGTTTATTCTGAAAGTATTTCAATGTTTGAAATATGTAGTAAGAAGCACCTGCCTACCTAATTATTATAACTGCAGATCACTTTGTAGCGATGATATTATAATTTGAAGTAGGTACTTATGAAAGCCTGTGGATTGAGTGTCTAGTATAGTACCTAATACATGACTGTTATATTTATGTTTGGTATTGATGGTCGGTGAGCTGTTATTGACTCATTAGGAGTAAATCGCTAAAGTAGCACTAACAAGTCGCCGTGACTGTTCGTGCACGAGTCGGCAACTGACGTCGATCGAAACCCGATGTCCGTGACACCTAAACGAGCGAACAGCACCTCTGCTATCTGGTGGTTAGATAAGGCGCATTATCAGCGGGCCTCGTCGCGGGAGGACCGCTGCGCTGTGAGAGCGTCTGCGGTCGGGCGTTTGGTGCGGACTGCGGACTCGGCACTCTGCAGGGCAGAGCCGTCGGCCGTCAGCCGCCGCACATGTTGCGGAACGTGCAGCCGCGGGGCGCGGGGACCGGGGACCGCCAGGGACGGCGTCGGCACACCGGCACGCACACACCCGCAACACCGACACGACGCCCGCGCCCGAGGAGCGTCACTGCGCCTTATCGCAGCCATCTTTAAACGAGCACAGCGCACGCCAACCGCCGCTCGGTACGAATTCCATTTGAGAGCACTGTTGCCACGATGGCCATCGACGCCGACTGCACTCCTTTCATTGTGCGCTACGTGAGCGCCAAGCGTTGTGCATCGCTTGCCGCTCGGCTTCAAGGTCATGTTAATTACCAGTCCGACCGGTGACAGTCATGCTCGTTAACAACACGTCGGCCAACAACTATCTTTGTTTTTACATGTTAAGAACTCGAATGTTTGCTATTTGCAGTTCAGCAGACAAATTTCTAAATTGTCTAAACATGGTCTTATATCGCCACTTACTAAACAACCATAACAACAGAAGTGGGATCTCATACGAAACTTCTTTGCACAACAGTATAAAACTACACAGCTACATATTATATAAAATACTGTTCACAGTCATCGTATAAACGGCAACGTGTTAAGGAGCAGTAGCGTCATGTTATATCGTCGTAGATAGGGTAGGTAGAGCAGGCAGGGTGTTCTTGCGGCGACCATCTGTATCGATCCCGGGAGGGTGGTGTGGGTCGACATCCCGTCGCCTACGTCTCTGCGGAGCGGCTCTGGCAAAGCTTCCGTAAAATCCAGGCTAGAGGCTGTCGGGCGGGTGATAAAGGAAAACTGCCTACGTAGCCGGCCCCAGGCGGGTGTTCGGTGTGGCGTGTTGTCGCGCAGCTATATATAGCGCGTGTTGGAGCCGGTGCGACCGCGCCCGACAACGTCGCCGCCGCCGCACTTCGACGACCACGTCCGACGAAAGGTCAATTGGCGCACAAATTATTTGCGTCGCAAAATACACAAGGTCGCTGCACCATCCCGTTGCTCTATAAACATAAATCTATAAACAATGAAGACGTAGTTGTATGTCTTGATCTGCTTGGTTACCGCCAGAGTTACCATAATTTTGGCAGCAAATAAGCAACTTGCACAGCCACTCTGCCGACTTAATACGAGTATTTATATGTCATTCGAAGGCAAGAACGCGACACGCATTCTTATCAAACTCATAATAGGCTACGTTATTATAGGTACCTATATGCGTTGATGTCTACAGCAGATGCGATATGCTCTGGGTATGGTACGAGTATGTGAGTACGACTACATACCATCATGTAGGTACCTATATGTTTTGCTCGTGCGTATTTTCCTTAGCTATGTATAGAAGTATAAACGTGCCAGTGACTGAACACATGTGATAATTGGTAAGCACTTGTCATCGTACTTCTGGCATAATATTGAAAGCCATCATTGCATAATATCCATTGGTGACAAGTGAGAAGACTAAATTCACTAAATATCAATATAAGTACGGGTATATATATAATAATATAGGTATATCCTGGGTACTGGCTATCAGTACCTATGCAATACCTATATTATGTATACCTACCTACATAGTATGCACCCTGTTCACTAGTAAGAGACCACTACGTCCTTGCAGAATAAAACAATGTAGACTCCAATTCCACATATCTCTGCATACATAATATGTACTAGGTAGAGTTTATCTCTCTAGGCTCTGGAGATTCACTAATAATACAAACTGATACAACTAATAAGGCAAACTGTCCTAGTTTTATGGACATCCAGAGAGAGAGATCCATTACAAAGGTTTTCACCCCCGAAGAAGCGAAAGGGTTATTAAAATGGGAATTCTTAACAAAAATATGAGAAGTTGGAATCATGTAAGATTATATTAATAACTTATAATTGTGTTACGCAATCTTTATCCTGTCTTCATAATCATGGCAATCGCAGAATGGAGTAGCGATAGTACAAGTTGATTGGCTTATTGCTCGCCACATCCTCAGACCAATTCAAAAGTTGAAACGCTACGTTGCGTTGGTCTATTTCGTGCTTGTGGCAGCTACATATAAGGACAAGAACGGGTTTGAATTCAAGAAGTGGTCAGATAGTGTGGAGGCCGCGCCGAGGTGAGCGCTTCTCAGGTACCAACCTACCTCTCTCGGGTGCGGTTAGTCACGCGGATCGCCTCCGCTGGCATCGACCATCGCCTCATATCGACTCCTACAAGAACGATGCAAACAAATGACGAAACCAGCCGATAGCTTCACTGCCACACAAACATATGCGATACATTTACACATATATCTCGTATAATGAATGGTATAGCACGACTACATCGGTGTCAGTACATAACTATCTACCTCGTTGCGGTTGTGCTGAATGTGAGAGACCAGCGCGAGCGTGGCGGCAATATCCACATAACTAATATACTATAGCAGCAGCTATATAAGCAGATGTTTTAATCATATCAACATACAAGTGCACTGCTATGATTACGTAAATCAGAGTAATCGTTTTAACATGATCATGCATTTTCTTTTATAAGTGTATTAGGTTATACTTGTTTACCAATAATTTTATTTTTTACCTACCAGTGTAATATTGAATAGGTCGCATTATCCGTATAATATAGGACATAGGACTTTTTGCTCGGATCGGTGGCGTAGTGGGCGCCAGCTCGACTGCCGATCTGGAAAATATTAGACTTTAAATTACGAGTTATCTCAATAACTGCCTGGAGTCTGGAGTCTGGAACTGTGCTCGGTAGATGGCAATAGCCTCGCTCCCTATTACATGGGACCAATAACATACTGGCGATGTGGGTGTGCATACTAAGGGACATAGGACTTATCCTGGGTACACCTCTGCCTACCCCGTCGGGAAAAAGGCGTGATTGTATGTTTTGTTTACTGCTCGGGTCAGGCACCCATTTTCTGGGTCACATAATAAGATGCAATACACAGATTCATAGTCAACTTGGAGGTCTCTACATAAATATAAGATAATTTTTAATATAATATTTTTTTATTATACGAGTGACGAGTAGATAAACAATCTTAATTATTATAATAGATCATATATAATTTTGTACCTTGTATCTATATCTCTTGGTGTTTTATACTAAAGAATTTAAGTTGCAATTATCAGTGATGAATTCTTGAATTGTTTGCACCCCTCATCACTCATTGTAAGCATAGCAACATTATTCTGTTGATCCTAAAGGACTCGAATTATCTGATGTCCAGCAGGTTCATGTTTCATTCAAAGCTCGGTATAATGTCGTTATGATTAGGTATATTTTTATCGTTAATTGTAGTTCTCCAGATATTAACTCAGTAATTGAAAGCTAGGTAACATATAAAAATTAAATTTACGCCCTTACTCCCGACTTTACATGTCTACAAGATTAATTTCATACAATAGTTCAAAAATGTACCTTAAAACATAACATAAAATCATGCCTTTTCCCGAAGAGGTAAGCAGAAGCGTACCGAGGACTTAGTCCCATAGTAGATACCTACCATATACACGTCCTACCTTATATACGTCCTATAGTAGCCATCTACCGGGTACAGTTCCAGACTCCAGGCATTTATTGAGATAACTCCCACAAACACTTTCCCTGACCTGGGGATCGAACTCGGGGACCTCATGATCGGCAGTCGAACTAGCGCCCAATACGCCACCGAGGTAGTTCTACAACAATACGTACAACATAATAAGCATAAAAGTATTTAAACTTTCCGTTATAATGGTTTTATTATGATCATTTATTGAGCATCAAACGAAAGCAAACGTGCTCGATAACTTCGTTTGGTCTCGAAATCAAATACCGGAGGAACGAGAGTGAAAGGAATAGGGTCACATTTTCTTACGCCTGTTTACCATAATATTATTGTTTGTCATACAAATTAAAAAATCAGAACTGGTCTATAGGCGCCGAATTATTATTAAAAAGCATAACTTTATTTGACACTAAAATGGATAATTTAATAGATTAATGCGGATGTGGAACTCTCTGCCGAGGTCGGTTTTTTCGGTAAGCTATATAATCTAGACATCTTTAAGGCCAAAGTGAACAGACACCTTCTAGGCAAACGTGTACCATCTTAGGCCTCATCTTCGCCTTCCATCAAGCGAGATTGAGGTCAAACGAAGACTTTTGTATATTAAAAAAAAAAGGTTAGAACCTAACGATAGGTAGGTAAGGTATCTTCTAGGTAACTACATATACTTAGTACATTGTTCATGTAGCAATGAATATTTGCACCCGTATTAGGATGGCATGGCACAGTGCGAGCTGTGCATTAAGCTCTAGCTGGATACCTAACGACTGAGTGCTATTCTTGTGTTCATTGTGAAAAATAAACAGTCGGGCGTCACCCACCGCGACGGCGGCGCGGCGTGGTGTGCATGTAGTATAGTGTGTCGCATAGGTAGGTATAGATGTAGTCGACCATGGTAGGCATCCCTGCATCCCCGGGCGCGGCACTCGCCGGCTGTGGCGCGCTATAAATACACAGCAGGTGTGGTAGAGCGCGGGGTTGAAGCGGAGGCGCGCGGGGCAAGGGGCATCCGCCTCTGCAGCGCTCGAAAGTGCTCGCAGCGGCCAGCGGACCTTAGCGTCGGTATATCGATTGCGAGGGCTCCCCCTGCGGCGCGCCGCCTCCATTGTGCTCCGGCTGGGATGCCTTCTCCGGCCGTTTCCTGCGGCCCTGTCGACTTGTCTGCCGGCTGACGGCCTCGCGCCCCGCGCCCCACTCCTCGCCCCGCGGCTTGCCATCAGGACACGTCCGGCACAGCTGCCTCCAACCTACTTAGAGTGCTTCACATCACGTTAATCATCCCTTTTCATGGCAAAGGCTCAGTGATGCTTTGCATTCACTGCATTGCTTGTAATTACCAACTAAGTGTTCTCGGTGTGTATAGCTACTTTGTATGACTTAGCTGGTTAGAAATATAATATAATATAATGACGTTATGTAGGTATCTATTATTAAACCAAAATCTTTAACACAATATACGTACCTACCTGTACTCATAATATCCCTAATGGCATGAATATGCCAAAATAAGCGCGACTCTACAATTAACTCTCTCCAAGTCTCGTCTAGTAAGTATGTACTAGACGAGACTTGTGTCTTGTGTAGACGAGAGTGTATATAGGTAAAATAGGTTAATCCGTATAAATCACAATGAAATTATTTATTGAAATACAATAAAGATGAGGGTAACAGCGGCGGATGCAGGGCATTGTCCTCTTTGACCTCGGCCACGTTATTGGGCAGTCTGAAATATTTATTAACATAGCACTGAGATTATAAAAAAATCTAAATTAGTCTTGGACTACTCTACTATAAATTATATAAGTATAATAATTGTATGTGTAATACCTATGGTAATTAAAAAACATCACAATTTTTTTACGAGAATGTGAAAAGCTTTAAAAAAATTTGTTTCCGGTACGAAATTTTCGTAGCTAAATTACTATTATGTCCATGTTGCTACGTCACGTCTAAGCTATCCAAACCCCGACATCACACTTAACTAAAAAAATCTGGGGTGCAAAAGGAACGTTAGTTGAAACAAGCTTGCTATTGCAGCCGCTGGCAGGTAAGAACTGATGTGATAAGTATTATCGAAGAGACTTCGGTACGTAGATAGTAGCTAGGGTAGGGGTTATTTATTAATAGTGATTAGTTATAGTGATAGTGATTCAAGTTTTAAAAATTTGTTTCGTTATTCGTATATAATACTCCGGCACCCTTATTACGGACGCAACAGACGTGTGGAAAGCGTTTAAATTGCTAAAAGTCTGCTGTCAAATGGCATACAAAAAATGACGTTTGACAGCAAAATTAACTGCTGTTGTTACGCGATTGCATGTTCGTAATACCACCACGGGTTTACTAGAAAATTTTGCTGTCGCAATTAAGTCAAAGCTTTGCATTCTTTACTTTTAAACTTTTTTATATTTATACTTCGTCAATTTTAGCAACGAAAAAATATGCGATGTTAATTATACTCTCGAAAAATATCTATAACCTCAAATGAAAACTTACCATCATATTTACAAAAATGGTACACCATTCATAATACCCGTATAGGTAGGGTAGACATTTTACTTATGTTTTAATAAAAATTGGTAGAGGTTCGTGGACTTTTTGTTTTCAAAGAAAAGAGTTCAACGCATTTGTCAATAATAATTAGTTTGTAAAAAGAACAGCAGGTATACTCGTATATAGTGTCCATATAAATATTTTTGATCCAGTAGATTCTCCAACCGGGCAATATATTAGGTGCGTAGGTGGTAGGTGACTGCCTCGGTGGCGCTGAGGGCGCATGCTCGACTGCCAATCAAGAAGTCCCGGATTCGATCCCCAGGTCAGGCAAAGTGTCAATATTAGATTTTTCCATTAGGAATTATCTCAATAACTGCCTGGAGTCTGGAAGTGTGCCCGGTAGATGGCAATAGGCTCGCCCCCTATTACATGGGACCAATAACATACTGGCGAAATGTGGGTGTATCTACTATAGGACTGAGTCCTGGGTACACCTCTGTCTACCCCTTCGGGAAAAAAGGCGTGAATGTATGTTAGGTGGTAGGTGCATACTTACCACGCAGGTAGATTTCGTTGTATCTATCTAATAATTAACCCATTATGACCTAGATTAGTACCGCTTTGGCACCTAATTTCATTTGTTTTAACTTTGGCGCCCTGTGGTCATAATAAACAATATAAGTAGCTCAATGTCTCGTAGTGTGATGGTAGTGTATGAAAGACATTTTCGCTTCTATTACTTTGTTTAGATCAAGAAGTTAGTTGCAACGTGCAAAAATGTTACTAAAAGTTAGTACTGTTATTTATTCTGTGTTTACACATTTCAAGTAAATGATTCATAATTACTTTGATTTCCGAACATAACATTTGGTACATTGACACATTTATATTTCATCTGAAAACAATGTTTATCTTGACATACCCATGCACACAAATATTTGCCTGCCCGGGGATGGAACCACGCAACGGATCAGTCATCTCTTTAATAGCATAATGATATATACCTAGAGATAAAAGAGGTAGATCTACTGCAAAATGCATGCTTCAGAACTAAGTAAACTTAGTGGCAGACCCTTGGCGATTATAAATTGCTTTAAGCTCTTATAACTTCTTCGTACCTAACATTCATTGTAACTAAACTTTACTGTCTGATTTAATTTGTCATCATCTATCTTTACCTACCTACTCTACGTCCCTATCTATCATCCTTTCGCCTAACTATAAATGCAAATGTCTGTGCATAGATTAATAACACATATACCTACATAATCTTGTCATTATCATCGAGGGCACGCTCGCAAAATAATGACGTGATAAAAACGAAGAGCACGGGCTCATTAGCCGACGCCGTGTGGATGTCGACGGCTCCCCTAAGCGTCGTCGAAGAGGATGCTCGTATACGTACACGGCGGCGTGGAGCATCGAGTAGCGGCGGTCGAGCGGAGCGGCGCGGCGTCGACCCCCGACCGCACCCACGCGCCCTCGGCCCGGCCGCCACTGGCGCTCCTCTAGCGTGCCGCCGACCGCCGCGCCGCCGTCATTCAGCCGGTGACGCTCTCGCGCATCGCACACGTGTCGCAGCGCGCCGCGAACAACACACACGCGAACCCCTCGCCTCGCCGCGCTACCCACCCCGAAGTTTAACAGACACCGAGTATTGTTTTGTTGCAGCGGAGTATGCTACAGCAGATGTCCTCGCCGCTGAGCGCGCAATTCGGCGAGGTCACGGCTATAGCACGCCCCTTCGAAGGCCGCCTTTGCGTCGACGTCTCTCTCGAACCCTCCGTTGAAGCGGTTGAAGATATCGACTTGCCCGACTGCAAGATAAGGAGGAATTATAACTGTGCGAAGTGTGACTACTTCACGCAGAACCCTCGCATCTACCTGTGCCATAGGCGAGACGTTCACTTCGAAAAGTTGAACGTATACGAGTGTCAACATTGTTTATACGCCTCGCAACACCACCAGAAGCTCCTGAGACACATAAGGATGGTGCACACCGGAACGTCTTCGTCCTCTGTCTCAACAATCAGACCCGAAGTGAACAATACTCTCGGTGCGGAATCGGAGACTCCTGTCAAAATAAAAACGGAATCTACCGTCACAATGGAAACAGAGCATCTCGTCTGCGACGACACCGAGGATGGCGACGACCGCATGGAACATTTGCTGGAAGAGATCGAGGAATGCGAGGACATGCAAGTCGACGACGACGGCGAGGAGCCGTCCGATCGCATCTGCGACGTCGACGGCAGGGACGCCAACTCGAGACCGCCTAAAGGAAAGGGCAAATTCTTCTCCTGTGACAAATGCAACTACGTCACCCACCTGAAGGCGAGATACACAAAACACGTCAAATACCACTCGATGCCGATGATAAAGTGCACGTTGTGCGACTTCCGCACGCCATACAAGTGGAATCTGGACCGTCACATGAAGAACCACGGCGGGACCGGCAGCTTCGTGTGTTCGAAGTGCACCTTCACGGCGGACATCAAGCAGAGTTTGACCGTGCACGAAATGAATCATCACACGCCGCCGGTGGGGCACGTCTCTAGCCGCCGCCGCAACCGGGTGGGCGGCAGTGACTTGACGGCCGCCGACACGACGCCCGCGCTGCTCTTCAAGGAGGAGGAAGGGAGCGGCGACTCGCGCTCTTCACATTCCACCTCGGTGAGTCCGGTACATGTAACTATGCGTCGCGCCCCCTCGCACGCCTCTCACTGTTATCACGAACCGCACCATAGTGTAGTGCACTCCGGCTCCGCTCGCCCTCTCGCCCCTCTTACGTCATCTATCACATAATATGCATGTTGTTGTCCCGTAACACATCAGACTTTCCATATCCTAGAATGCGTAGTTGTTTTGTGTATTTAGTTTTGTTGAAATTGAACTCATTTCGTAATTTAAGGGTGCGATGCAAATAACGTACCTAACTGATGTCCACTTTGTATATCCAAAGA
Organism: Hemistola chrysoprasaria; assembly: GCA_947063395.1. Classification (NCBI taxonomy): domain Eukaryota; kingdom Metazoa; phylum Arthropoda; class Insecta; order Lepidoptera; family Geometridae; genus Hemistola; species Hemistola chrysoprasaria. The sequence goes on along the minus strand of OX346712.1, from coordinate 5,862,096 downwards.
ACTAACCGGTAATTAAACGTCAATCCGAGCCGCGCGAGTGTCATTATTTTGTTTTGATGAACAGCTGTTTATATCTGCTCATTAAAATAAATACCTAGGTACAAAATATTGTGAATACATAGGTAGGTACATATGCGGATCATCAGGACGTTATGATACTTGTACAACCTATGGTAAGCATCATGATTGCCCATAACAGACATAGTGCCACCCAGTGTTTTAAAATCCTAAATTCTTCGCGGCACTATACTGCGCCTGTCACCCTGAGATACTAGGTTGTTGAAACTCGTCATGCCCAGTTATTTCGCTGGTAACATTGCCCTTCATACCGGAACACAGTAATGTTTGCACATTACTGCTTGGCGGATGGATAACTGGCAAAGGTGTGGTACTTCCCCAGGGGGCCCCCTGCTAAAGAGGCCTACCACTACAAAATATAATATAAGGTATACGACATATTTTAGGCACTGAGTAGGTAGCTTATATTGAGATGAAATTGGCATTAGATTAATAAAGATAAGTAAATCATACTTTTTTGGCTTGTACTGCTTGTACTTCGAGTGTGTTATATAATATTATGTAATAATTTTTAATATTTTTTCCTTTAATATTTCAGTAAAATAACTAATGCATTTTGGAAACTAATTCAGCAACACGTAGAACAAATAAATGTGTTGTGCTTTAAGTAAGTGACTTACATTGTAATAAAAACAATTATTTGTCACTCGCAAACACGGGCCTTCATTATATGGGGGACAATATATTTTTCAAGTCAGCGTGCAGAGGCACCTTTGAGCTTTTAATCTAGAGGTATAATGGCCTACTTAGTTATAGTGGTCTATAAAAAGGTCTAATTATATTGTTTTAATTAATAGGTATATTATATTCTTGCTATTAGGTAGCTGAGATTTTTCTTAAGTCTGAATGTCAAATATTACTTACATACATAATAAAATTTTCCAAATATGGAGAAAGAGAGAATAATTTTCCACTCATTTGTTTGTGGTTGGCTCTTAATCTATCCATTATTTGCGCCAAAATATATTTCGTTTAAAGAACCGTATGGTTTTTCATATTGCACAAATAAAAGCCAGATCAAAAAGCTGCCTCGGTGGCGTAGAGGGCGCATGCTCGACTGCCAATCAAGAGGTCCCGGGTTCGATCCCCAGGTCAGGCATAGTGTTAAATATTGGATTTTTCCATTAGGAATTATCTCAATAACTGCCTGGAGTCTGGAACTGTGCCCGGTAGATGGCAATAGGCTCGCCCCCTATTACATGGGACCAATAACATACTGGCGAAATGTGGGTGTATCTACTATGGGACTGAGTCCTGGGTACACCTCTGCCTACCCCTTCGGGAAAAAGGCGTGAATGTATGTTATGTTATGTCAAAAAGCAACAACAAACAAATGAGTGGAAAATTATTCTCTCTTGCTCCATATTTGGGATATTTCATTTTTTATGGAAGAGCGACCCCCTTAAGGTATATACTGACCAAAGCCCATAAGAGAAATAACTGAAGTATTTATTTTTAATTATTACATTTTAGTTGTTAAACTTTAGATAGGTAGTTATTATTTATAATATAAATACTTATTCTTGTGCTCGATGAAACCACAAGTGAAACAAACTTGACTATCGTAATTTTAAATGTAATATTTTTGGTATAAATATCCGTTTTTTGTATAAACTTGTAATTATTATATTACTAACAAACAGACACTTTTTTTATTTATATAGATAATATAGTATAATATCCGCCTAAAAAGGGAACCCAATGCTTCTTCTTGGATCAATTGATATAACAAGTACCTCAATTAAAACACAATAAGTGTAAACTTAAAAATAATAACATTATGTAAGTACATACTACATACATATGTACCTACCTAGGTACCTACAAGCCTGGGTAACGTTTAATTTTAGAAGTTGTGCTGTCATATATTCTCATCATCATCTTTGCCATAGGACATCCACTGCTGAACATAGGCCTCCCCAATTTCCATGTAGTTTTTGAAACCCGTGTGGTGTGGTGGGCCCGGCAAGCGCAGCGTAGGACATCCACCCACAAGGTGGACAGACGATCTAATAAAGACGGTAGAAACACGCTGGATCAGGCCGCTCATATATTATAAGAACCAATATGCTCTTTTTAATCTGCAGCAAAATAATTTACCTATTTTTATCATATCGAATGTATAGTACTGCCATCTTATCTGTTCAGATAACGGCGTCGCTAGTGGTAAATATGGCGGGTAAGAGGCCGTAGTTCCAATTTTGCCCACGCAAACAGCTAAGTTGGCTGCATTGTAACATATTCGAGCGATAATAAATGAATTAATAATTTGAATTAATACTCTTAACAGAACGGGTTACCGCAATGACACTGCTCGAGTCAATTAATATGGGTTATGTGGACAACCCATATTGTTACACCACATAAGTCTACATGGTGAGATTCGATCCAGGGCCTTCGGAAAGCCGGGCATATTCCCGCTGGACCACGGACGCTACATAAAATTCGATAAAAGCATCATTGCAAAATATTGACTTTTTACTTTTCTTTCATTACAGGACATCATGGGCTTACAATACGCAGAGAGAGAAATTGTCAGCTGTAACAGCGACTCAAATGATGCCAGTTCTACACAAACAGATATAAACAGAGAAGGAACTCAAGACTCCATGGGACAACACTCACCTTCTTATACGAATGACGACTCTAAGTCACAAAAACAGAGCCGGAAGGCCCCGCGTCCAATACCACAGCTCATACCGCTGAATGCATCGACGCCAAATCAGAAAACATCCGGCGAACCGCCCGCGAAGAAGTTCAAAGAATCCACAGACTTCTATGGAAAAATAGAAAACCTTCCAGACGATATCACTCTTATACCCGTGAATGTCCCGCCTAAAGAAACTTCAACGCGCAAGAAAAACGAATCTTTCTTTGACAAATTAAAGGAAAGGATTTTGACCGAAACCGGCGAAGAGGGTTCTTTAAAATGTAAGAGCTGCGGTTTTGAAAGCAAATGCCTGTCGGAACATTCCGTGCATGAGAAAAATTGCACAGCTCAGTGCAACCGCATTACTATGAACGCGGCGCCGCCGACTATGGGATCCACTCGTTGCCAAAATTGCAGACATAGATGTAAATCGAGTGCGGATTTATACATACACATGCAGACTTGTGGGAACAAGGCCCACGTTACGACTGAAAAATACGGTGAAAATAAACGCAGCAATGAAGCATCGACGTCCAAGGCGGAAAAAGAACAAGAACCTCATCCTATGGAAAACGTAGTCTTCGTGTGGAATAATATCAATCAAGAAGCGAACAAATTCGAGAGACCCTTAGATATCAACATCAACGACGACTCTACCATCACTGACTTGAACAGACAATACGATACCGAGATCGTAGACGACAATGAAGGCATGAACTTGTCACCGAATAGTTTAAGCTTGGGTAAGAATGTTTATAAATGCCCCGATTGTAAATTTTGGGCAGCTACGGCGTCCAGATTCCACGTGCACATCGTCGGTCATCTGAATAAGAAACCATTCGAATGTTCACTGTGCAAGTACAAGTCGAATTGGCGATGGGATATCACAAAACACATAAAGCTGAAATCTGCTCGAGACCCGGAACACAACGAAGCTAAAGTGCTGATGACAGACGAAACCGGCCGAAGGAACTACAGCAAGTACAACAAGTTTTTAGCTCTTCCAATGATTAATGAAAATGGAGAGAACGAGTTTCATTACATAGATCCGAATACTACGGTCGATGCATCCATGGAACCGGACGAGTCTGTCTTGAACGAATCCGACGTGATGCACGTCTCCTACGATATGCCACTCAACCTTCAGACGCAACCTACCGATAGGTTTACGTTGGAAAACAGAAGTCAAGAATTGAAGAAACCGAAGAAGACGTTGTGGAAGTGCAAGAAATGCAATTACAAGTAAGTGAAACTTTTGTCTTCTTCGAAAATTATAATAATACCAAGTCATGTTCCATTGACCATGGAAAGTAGTATACGTAGTTTTGATACTTTTTGTAGCGTCGTTGGTCCAGCGGGAATATTCCCGGCTTCAAATCCGGAGGCCCTGGATCGAATCTCACCATGTGGACTTTTCGCCTGGGCGCTACCGTGTTTCGGATGGCACGATAAACTGTAGGACCCCGCTGTTTCCTATAAGATATGTTGGGGGCAGTCGTTAGGTCATGTCGGAAGCCTTGTAGGAATCTTGGCGAACTGAAACTGACAAAATGGGTTATCCACATACCCCACCCATATGAATTGACTTGAGCAGTGTAATTGGAGTAACCCGTTCTGTAAGAGTATAAATGCAAATTATAATTATTATTTATTCATTCCTTACCATGGCAAACCAAGGATTGTTTTTATAAAATTATATAAGTAATAGGTAACTTATGAACATTTGTTTTTTTTATATTTTTAAGTGGTAACAAAACAATTGGTATACCTATAACTCTCTCGTTTTTATTTTCAGAGATCCATCAAAGGATGCGTTGTTGGAGCACGTGAGACAACATTCTCGTGAGGGAGCATTTGAGGAGTCCTCCAATAACAAGAAGCTTGAGAACGCTCCTGACCCGGCTGACCTCGCCTACCGCTGTGGACATTGCAACCAACTCTCTAACTGGAAACACGTCATACAGGTGAACATTATTGTATCACTAATCTAAGATTATATTGGGAGTAAGATCAAGGACTAAACGCATTGTCGGTCGCCCGACAGCACATTGAGCGGACAAAAAGTCGCGGGTCACATCGAGACAAGAACACAGGTCACATAAAAGAGGCCTAATGTCTATGGGTGGTAATGAGGATATGGTGGCCCATGAATGATACCGATGAGTATTTTTGCATAACGAAAGTTAAAACAAAAATTAACTAAATTTTTTATTTCTAATTCCAGAGACACTGCCGCTTGAAGCACGATGGAATTATTAAAGTTATCACCACGGTGAGACCCAAACCAGACCTAGTCAATCAAGAAGGGACCGGTGACGGGTCATACAACGATCTCTGCACGAAGTGTCCCTTCAAAGCCAACAACAAAAAACAACTGCATGATCATCTGCAACAACACCAGCCTTCACCCGAATCAATCTTCAAATGTTACTTCTGCCCGTATTTTGTGAAAGACGAACAAGATTTGATCCAACACCTTCTGCTACATGGAATAACCGATCCAGAGGATTACATATCTAAAGCCATGGGATGTAGATCTCCGTTACCGGATAAAGTCCTCACCAATGCCGATGCTCCGCAGCCCGCTGCGAACACGAAACGGCACAAGTGTACAGAGTGTCCTTATGAAACGAACAGCAAATCACAGTACATGTACCACGAACAATTCCACCGTCTCCCGGCAGACACTCCATACAAATGTCCAGAATGTAATTACAGTGTATCGAAGAGGCATTTGCTTCACCAACATTTGAGAGTGCACGGAATTCATCCGAAGAAAAATGAATCCGAAGCGGAACTAGAAGCTTTGACATCGAGCCCGAGCAAAGACCACAAACCTACTACTGAAATACCATTCGTATGGGTTTCGGCGAGAAACGAGTTTCATAAAATGTATAAATGTCGCTATTGCTCCTATGTTAATTCTCAAAAATGCAAACTGCCCAACCATGAAACCATCCATTGCCTCGTCTTCGAAAATAGTGACGTTATTATTTACAAATGTTTGGAATGTAAGTTTACATGCGACGATGCAGTGAGATTATCAGAACATTCTAAAAAGCATGGCTTGTTGTACGGCCGCATCTACAACCTGGTAGAGGAAGACATCCCGGACGAAGATCAAATCGCAAAATTACGCAAAGTTATCGAACAAGAAAAGGCTTTGGAAGAAACAACAAAAGATGAAAACGCTACAATAGATCCATCCGATAGACTAATGTTTTTCTGTCAAAAATGTCCAGCCAATTATTTTGTTGAAAGTGATATTAAAGTTCACGAGAAATTCCACGATCACACACTGGAATATAAGTGCAAGATGTGCGAATATTCGGTTCCGGAAGAGAGTGACCTCACGTTGCATCAAGCTGTGCATACTGACGAATATCACATAAGAACTAACATGTATAAATTCGTTCACAACTTTCACTCCCTTTATAATCCGCCTCAGCTAGAATCTATCCGAAGTCCGGACTCCACAGAGGTCACTTGGGTAGCGATATCGAGCAAACAATATGAAAACATCGAACCTATAGTACATAAGAAACCTGAATCAAAACACACTCCGAAACAATATCACTGCAAAGAATGTCCCGCTAAGTTCTTTAAAAGCTCGGCGCTTTCGTATCACCTGGGATTGCACGGCGGAGAAGGCGAACACAAATGCAAGAAATGTAGTTACGCAGTTAAAAATGTCGGGAACTTGGCCAAACACGAAATACTGCACGAAAATGAAAACAAACAGATCGGTTGCGATTATGAATCCGGTGAAGATATGGATTATAAAAATATTCCACTGTCTGGAACCGATTTGTTCCAGAGAAAGACAGAAGCTCAAAAAAGAGTATTGACTGACAAAGATAAATTAGTCAAACCCAACGACCACTTCCCTCCAGTCCTCCAAGCCGACCCACAGTTCGGTTATCTAATGCACGGTAATCCGGAATTTATTTACCCGACATATTTGAAGAATGGGCGCCAAAAAGAAAAACGGTATAAATGCCACAAATGTCCATCGGCATTTGAAAAGAGGGAACAGTATAAAATCCATTTATCACTTCATGGTTCTAAACAGCGATATAAGTGCGAATTATGTGACTATTCTGTAAAGTATTACGCTAATTACGTCCAGCACATGAGAAAACATCAGATGAATGATGAAGCTCAAGCTGAAAGGAAGAAGGGCAGCGGTTATATTGAACCCGACAACCAAGAAGAAACCCTTAAACAGATGGATAGTCCGGATAACATAAAATTAGCTATCAAAACTATGCCAAAAGGTGCACCTAAAAGTGATTTCCAGCAATTTTCGGTACGAGATCAGCAAACGCTTAGGTTGATGCAACGTCGGAGGTCAATGAATAATGGCGGGAAAGAAGCATTCGGAAACTCAGAAACTTCGCCAACTAAGGAACGGAAGCTGCACATGTGCTTGCTTTGTCCTTACACGAACCAAAGACAAGACGCTCTGAATAACCATTACAGGAGACATGACGACACCGATGCTCTAAATATTGGTAATCACAAATGCTCCTACTGTGACTTAGTCGTAGTCCAATCACATTTCCTTCGTGACCATCTGAAGACCCACTTCAGTTATCACAAAACGCTTACTCCAGAATGCTTTGTCGCTAATGAAAATGTCACATTTACTATTACAAAAGTGGACGAAGAATGCGAACCTGTTGATCTCAAATTGGACGTGAGCAAAATTAAGTGCAATGATGAAAAAATGTTTGTAAATATAAAAACAGGAGAACTTATTGTTGAATAGATTAGATATTTTTACTTAATACTTAGCAACTAATTTTTAATGTAGACTAAGTTATATTGTAATGATGTAAGCAGATAGCTGTGCTTGTTTATAATAGTTTTATGCCAAAAATATTAATATTAATAATTATCGTTTTTATTACATACACAATGTTATATTGTTAGACACCAAAGGATAGCTTGCCATATTAGATTGTATGTGCAACTTTGGCCATTTCAGAAGATAGAAAAATTGTTACTTACTGCATTCCAAAATTGTTTTTTTAGTTTAGGTTTTTCCCTTTGGCTCACAAAATCAAAAGATTAAGCAAGCTTTACTTATAAGAAAGTTAATTTAACAAGTATAATTTTCTGAATAATTACAGCCTTCCTTCTAAATATTTTGCCTTTTTTGAGACTTGTAGTTAAATATATTGATTATCAACATCTTGTGATAAAATTCATAATTTCATGGTTTTACAGCGAAGTAATCAGGTGCCTAATGGTAAGCATCATGATTGTCCATATCAGACATAATGCCACACAGTGTTTTTAAAAAAAATTCAAAATTCTGTGCAAACTTTTGAACCGTCTGAAACTGCACCTGAGTCACCCTGAGATATTAGTTTTTGAAACTCATCATGCCCAGAAATTTCGCTGGTAACATTGCCCTTCAGACCGAAACACAGTATGTTTGCACATTACTACTTGGAGTATGAATAACTGGCAAAGGTGTAAATTCCCCAGGTGGCCCCCTGCTAAAGATATTGTGTGAGTTACGTCTATGCAGTTATTTCGGCGTGAAATAAAAATATGTTTGAAGTTTCTTCTTTTCGAGGTAACTTCTTAGATTTGATGGGCTAGTCGGAAATTTTCACTCTGGTTACATTGATTGTATATCTGATTATGTACTGTTTTTATGTTTTAAATTTTTATGTACCTACAAAAGTAATAATAATCTATTTTGCAAAAGTATTGGTTTAGATGATCATGAATTATGATTGCAATTTATATTAATATTAAATCAAACTAAAATATAAAGGCAATTTTTAACAATTAAAAGAGCAAGTTCACACTGCAACTTTTTAATGATCAGACAATAAAACTGAAACATATAATGTATATTCAAAAGTACATAAAATTGCCTTGACAGTTTAGTATTTTATTTAATAAAAAAATGTGCCAGTTGTATAGTCCTAAGGACATATTCCCATTTTATATAAGTAACAAATAAATAATAATATTGCAACTACATGGTATTATTTTTATATTACCTTAGCTTATGGTGAAATGCTGCAATTAATACAAAACTTACAAATCTTGATAAAACCTTAATACATCTCTTAAAAGCAGAGTATCTTTCACCTAGTCTACTTCATAATATTATGACTCCACACTTGCCATGAATCAGTAGCAAATCATAGAGCAGAAACTAATTCATTTAAAATGTGATACTGGAGAGTATCATACCCAAAAGGTATTAAACTAGGATATACAGTAAAAGCAGTCTTAACAAAATTTCCAGCGATTGCCACATTCATTGCAGAGTACAAAAGTGGTCATTGGCTCATCAGAACTTCTTGTCTGCAGCTGGTTGTAAGTGCAGTTCTTCTTTTTGCATTTGCCACACTTGAGCATCTCAGTCTTAGTTCCTTGGACAGTAGCAAGCTGGGCGTCATCTATAGCTTCCTTGATGAACTTCTCCCTGATTTTCTTCATTTCATCGCTGGCCATTTCTTCAGGGGTCATTTTAGCGAGGCGAGAAGCAGATATAGCTCCGTTTAGGAAATTTGTTCTGAGTGTAGGGTTCTTTACATCTTTTAAATTGGCAACTCTTGATCGTACTCTGTTCTTGTATCGCATGTCAGTATTTTTAAACTCAGCAAAAATACATTCCTCTAGCTCCTCAGCAAGCTCTTCTGGAGTTCCACAAGAATTAGGGTTTTCACTGTCCACTTTGAGCGCTTGAGTGAGTAACTCCCTGCATTTTAGCCTGACTGCATCAGTGGTGTTTGATTGGGGTGGAAATGACTGTGGCAATTTTTTATCCTTCTCCTTTTCATCTTTCTTGTCTTTGTCCTTACCATCTTTCTTAGATTTCGATGAGCTACCATTGTCTTTAGATGGGGTACCAGGTGTTGACAAAAACTTTTTCCAATTTTTAATGAGTGTTTTGCACAAAGATATCACTTCTTCATCCTTGCTGGACTTCCTTAGAGCGTTTACAGTCATTCCTATCCTGGTTTTAGTTAGAACATCCAAGTTTATAGCCATTGTTTGAAGAGCTTTTAGCAACTCCAGAGCTTCTTCTTGGCCCTGAAAGAAACAATCATTAAAGATGAGAAACATTGCTATTATCTTAAAAAATCTTGATTTACACTATCCATCATCCTCAATAAATACTATTTAAGGCACATAATACGTCTATCTATTTTGCCATGATAATGGTGTAAATAAACGAAAGATTGACGCTTCTTTCAGACATAACCAGAACCTAATTTTATTCATCTTGCTTTACCTACCGTGCCGTCATCCGATGTCATTTTAGTCAATTTCTTTTGAATTTTCATAACGTCTTCCTCGACACTCATTTTTGCTGGTATTTTTCAGCAAACTTTAGGTTCCCGCTTAAAACTTAGAAATAATATCAGAAAATTGGTGAATCGACCACCACACCATAAAATGAAACTGAATCATAGACAAAGTAGACAAGTGAATATTTTTTTTCCAAAAACAATATTTTTTATTCTTTAATCACTAAAATATAGCGACGCAGGGTATATGCATTTGCCAGAATGTAGCTCAAAAATACATTTCAAGTCACTAAAGTCTGCAATTAAAGTTTTACTAAATTAACGTGGCCTTAAATAGTATACGCATGATATAGTTATTACATTAACATATAACACACAATTAAATATTTGATGAAATGGCAATATTTGTTATAGTAAATAGAATATTAATAATATTATTTATTAATATTTCCAGAAAAAATATTGAAAACTATACTCAAAAAAAGGATATGTGTACAAACATCACTTTTCATAAATTATAAGCATTTAATTTTATTATGTATTTCTGTTTTAATAACAAAACTAGAAATTAAGCAAAAAAAGTAATAAAATACGACGCATTTTGCTTATGTTGCCAAGGGCATTAAATCCGTTTACTTACAAAATGTAACCAAATGTTTAGTGCGAAGTTGGAGCTGTAGTTGCAGTTTAGTTGCAAGATAATACCTATTGACTATTATATGCCGGTTCAATAAAGAAACGAATCTAAAATGGCGGCGCTAATCATGTCTTCTCGCTTACACACTAGGCTCTAACTAGTGTGCAAGCAAGAAAACATGATTTTTAGAGATCATTTTAGATTCGTTTCTTTATTCTTCTTCTTCTTTTCGAGTCGAAAAAGCTATAATGTTTTTTAATATTTATAACACTTTGGTCCAGTATTTTGCCAAATCTTTAGCATTTTGGTTTGCTTTCAATACGCCTCTTGGATAACGCTAGTGGCGCGGCGTAGTGGCAAATTCAGGCAAACGGGCGTTTGAGTGCGATCAGCTGTACTTTTTACGTTATTTAATCAGCAGTTAAAAACGTTAAAAAGTGCTTAAAAAAAATGGGTGGTACGAGGTACTCAAACTCAAACTCAAAACAGCTTTATTCAAATAGGTCATAATCTGACACTTTTGTACGTCAATGAAGATAAACAGTACTGAGTCTACCGTGCGTTCGGAAAGATACCTCTACAAGAAGAACGCACAAGAAACTTGTAGGGCTTAATTTTTTCAACAGATTGTTTCACAATATTTGGTTTGCTTACATTCGTTTTCTTTGAAGGTGCCGCGAGGCGGCTATGCAGAAGTTTCCAAGCATCTTTGTCCTCTATGTACTGGTTAACTTTATAATAAGCCTTCTTTAGTAAAGTAGATTTTATATAGGTTTTGAATTTACCCTCTGAGAGCCCAGTTATCTCTTTGGGGATTTTATTATAGAAACGTACACTATTTCCTAAGAATGTATTTTTATTTATTTGTTTATTTATTTACTGTTGTGTTGTACCAAAACCAGCACAAAAAAATATTGATTCCAACATGCAGGATGTTAGTCGTGTTTAATAATAAATCTCGCATGAACATTTTTATAGTGTCACGTGCAAGTTATTTTTTATTTCATTGATTTATTATCTATACTATATTGTAGATAAAAACGATGAAATAATAAATAATTAAATGAAGAATCAGAACATATACTTATTCATTCGATATATATTTTTTTGATAAAGAAATATATATTTAATTTCCATTATTATTTTGGATGTGTGGTTGAAAAGTTGCTGAAAATATATTTGTTTAGGTTATTATTGAACTATTAATTCATTTTATAATTAATACATACCACCACTTTCGCGTCGTACGGTCCATTACTTACTCTCGTCTGTGGTATAAATTTTCCGCGGATAATTCGTTCTCCACCATCATGAATTTCGACGACCTCCTGAACATGATGGCTTTGGAATAGTTTATGCCCTATAATTTTTAATTAATTGAACATCCTGTTTTTAGTAGTGCGATTATCTTATCATAAATGAATAAATACGTAGTAAAAATTTCATACTATCAATCTGAAAGAATGTACATGGTTCATGTATTTACTTACCTTTCGACAGAGATTTTCCGCGAAAAAGTCTGCATAAATTTCTTGAAATCCACACTTAATAATAGTTTGGCTCATAGTATTAATTGAACACGTTTTACTGGGTTAAAATAAATAATTCTCTAAAACGTGAAGTGACCTTTATGCAAATCATATAATGTTCCCTCGTATTGAAAAAACGACATCGAATTGCCACCGCTTACCGACTGATGGCGCTGCCGTAGCTCCGCCACGATATCCAAGAGGCCTATAGGTCCTCCATCGTGCATGCTGTGGGACAGTTAGGTGCACTGCAAGAGGTGCGACATTGAGTGGACAGCTCCACAGTCACACTTGTCGCTAGAGAAACCCCACCTAACCCGAGGGTAATCCTTCTTCCACCGTTCAATCCTAACTTTGGGAGCAAGTTTCTTTATTGAACTGACCTAAAATAGATATTAAAATATTAAGATTGTCACTGTAATTTACACAGGATTATTGGTAATCAGAAAAATCAAATCGTAGTTTAGTAAGAAGATAGTACAATATTAATTATTTTTGGAAATATTATTATTAAGCTATTATAATTTATTATACAGTATTATTGGTTATCAGTTAGAAACCTCATGTCGGAGTTAAGTGAAAAGATAGTATTAAATATTTTTAGAAATAATATTATTATGATTATAATTATAATTTATTATTATACAGGGTTATTGGTAATCAGTTAGAAACCTCTTTAGGGGTAATGGCCCCTATTGTCTTACCAGTACAATGGTACGTTACTTACGTACCGGTCTTTGCACTTGTATCACTAGCATCATGCACACACGTAAGCGCGGTACGATACAAACGGAACGGGCGGCACTCACTCACACACGTCCCTAAATGTTTCTTCATAATGTAATGTATGATGCGCTCAGTGCTGGAACACAGATTCTGTGCCTATATTATATTCTAAAAGGTTGTAACGTTAAACGTCATATAAAGTTAAACGTCACCCATACAAAATGAAAATACGCAGATTATGAAGAAATAGGGAATAATTTTGCACTCAATAGTTAGTGGTTGGCTCTGGATCTGGCCTTCATTTACGTGAAAACATATTTTGTTAAATAAAACCCTTACAATTTATTCGTATATTTATAAAAATTGTAAAATAGTAGTTTTTAGGTTATGTTCGTGTTTTTTTTTAATAGCAAAAAACCATACGGTTTTCTTTAACATAATATGTTTTCACGCAAATAGAGAAGAGCCAACCACAAACAATTGAGTGAAAAAATATTCCCTATTTCCTCAGAGTAAGGATACCAAAGAGAACCAGTCGTGCAAAAATCTGTTCCAAGCCGTGAGTCTGGTACCGCCACAATATAGCCTGGTACTATGTGGTTAGTTGCATGGCAACCGTAGGCCGACCGCGTGATGCCAGTGTTAGGTAAAAAGCTAACCGAATAACAACAGATACGTGCGTGAAAGCGATAGCTTTTCATAATTTAGGCATGTGTTTACAATAATTTTAGGAATTTATATATCTACTAGCGACCCGCCCCGGCTTCGCACGGGTAGCAGAAGTAGGTATAGTGGACGTTTATCAGGAGTAAATTCGTGATACATTGTATTTTAATAAATATAACCCTAATGGTTTACGCAGCGCACGCAAATTAATGACTATTTCTGTTACAATGACCAAACCTTAACACATGTTATAATTTATCGTGGGCTATTTTGAAGATATTGATGAGTACTACAAACCCCTAGTACATTACTTTATTCTACCACCAATACTTTTCACACAACATGAAAAATAATCACTGCTTCGATTATTGTGACTAAACCAGAAAAGATGGATATAATCTATGTATACTGTTTTGTAGGTATTGATAATTAATACAATCCCCTAGTACATTACTTTAATCTACCACCGATAGTTTTCACACCGCATGAAAAATAATCACTGCTTCGATTATTGTGACTAAACCAAAAAAGATGGATATAATCTATGTATACTGTTTTGTAGGTATTAATAAGTACTACAAACCCCTAGTACATTATTTTACTCTACCACCAATAGTTTTCACACCGCATGAAAAATAATCACTGCTTCAATTATTGTGACTAAACCAAAATAGATGGATATAATCTATGTATACTGTTTTGTAGGTATTGATAAGTACTACAAACCCTAGTACATTACTTTACTCTACCACCAATAGTTATCACACCGCATGAAAAATAATCACTTTTTCGATTATTGTGACTAAACCAAAAAAGATGGATAGAATCTATGTATACTGTTTTGTAGGTATTGATAAGTACTACAAACCCCTAGTACATTAATTTACTCTACCACCAATAGTTTTCACACCGCATGAAAAATAATCACTTTTTCGATTATTGTGACTAAACCAAATAAGATGGATATAATCTATGTATACTGTTTTGTAGGTATTGATAAGTACTACAAACCCCTAGTACATTACTTTACTCTACCACCAATAGTTTTCACACCGCATGAAAAATAATCACTTTTTCGATTATTGTGACTAAACCAAAAAAGATGGATAGAATCTATGTATACTGTTTTGTAGGTATTGATAAGTACTACAAACCCCTAGTACATTACTTTACTCTACCATCAATAGTTTTCACACCGCATGAAAAATAATCACTTTTTCGATTATTGTGACTAAACCAAATAAGATGGATATAATCTATGTATACTGTTTTGTAGGTATTGATAAGTACTACAAACCCCTAGTACATTACTTTACTCTACCACCAATAGTTTTCACACCGCATGAAAAATAATCACTTTTTCGATTATTGTGACTAAACCGAAAAAGATGGATATAATCTATGTATACTTTTTTGTAGGTATTGATAAGTACTACAAACCCCTAGTACATTACTTTACTCTACCACCAATAGTTTTCACACCGCATGAAAAATAATCACTTTTTCGATTATTGTGACTAAACCAAAAAAGATAGATATAATCTATGTATACTGTTTTGTAGGTATTGATAAGTACTACAAACCCCTAGTACATTACTTTACTCTACCACCAATAGTTTTCACACCGCATGAAAAATAATCACTTTTTCGATTATTGTGACTAAACCAAAAAAGATGGATAGAATCTATGTATACTGTTTTGTAGGTATTGATAAGTACTACAAACCCCTAGTACATTACTTTACTCTACCACCAATAGTTTTCACACCGCATGAAAAATAATCACTTTTTCGATTATTGTGACTAAACCAAATAAGATGGATATAATCTATGTATACTGTTTTGTAGGTATTGATAAGTACTACAAACCCCTAGTACATTACTTTACTCTACCACCAATAGTTTTCACACCGCATGAAAAATAATCACTTTTTCGATTATTGTGACTAAACCAAAAAAGATGGATAGAATCTATGTATACTGTTTTGTAGGTATTGATAAGTACTACAAACCCCTAGTACATTACTTTACTCTACCACCAATAGTTTTCACACCGCATGAAAAATAATCACTTTTTCGATTATTGTGACTAAACCAAATAAGATGGATATAATCTATGTATACTGTTTTGTAGGTATTGATAAGTACTACAAACCCCTAGTACATTACTTTACTCTACCACCTATAGTTTTCACACCGCATGAAAAATAATCACTTTTTCGATTATTGTGACTAAACCGAAAAAGATGGATATAATCTATGTATACTGTTTTGTAGGTATTGATAAGTACTACAAACCCCTAGTACATTACTTTACTCTACCACCAATAGTTTTCACACCGCATGAAAAATAATCACTTTTTCGATTATTGTGACTAAACCAAAAAAGATGGATATAATCTATGTATACTGTTTTGTAGGTATTGATAAGTACTACAAACCCCTAGTACATTACTTTACTCTACCACCAATAGTTTTCACACCGCATGAAAAATAATCACTTTTTCGATTATTGTGACTAAACCAAAAAAGATGGATATAATCTATGTATACTGTTTTGTAGGTATTGATAAGTACTACAAACCCCTAGTACATTACTTTACTCTACCACCAATAGTTTTCACACCGCATGAAAATAATCACTTTTTCGATTATTGTGACTAAACCAAAAAAGATGGATATAATCTATGTATACTGTTTTGTAGGTATTGATAAGTACTACAAACCCCTAGTACATTATATTATTCTACCATCAATGCATTTCACAGCGCACGCAAATTTATGAATATGGTAATTATATTATGTAACACCTTGGTTCACAATATTGCAGTTTTCTTACGGATCCCCATTTTTTTTCAAAATCTCATATAGCCTATGGCACTCACACTGAATTAAGCTATCCATAAGTGAAAGAATTTTTAAAATCGGTCCAGTAGTTTCGGAGCCTATTCGTTACAAACAAAAAAACAAAAAAACAAAAAAACAAAGTTTCTCTCTTTATAATATTATTATTATATTATTATTATAGTTATATATAGTTATTAGTATAGAAGTATAGATATTGCGTATTTCTAACACAATAAATTAATTTTTAATTTAATTTTTTTAACACAATAAATTGGACGCCAACTAACTAAATTGAATTGGACTAAATTGGAAGTCAACGCCAGTCAGTTTTGTAGAGTAGGCCTCTTTTGTAGGGGGTGCCTGGGAAACTACCACACCTTTGCCAATTATTCATCCGCCAAGCAGTAATGTACAAACATTACTGTGTTCCGGTCTGAAAGGCAATGTTACCAGCGAAATTACTGGGCATTCAATTTCTGGAGATTCAACAACTAATATCTCAGGGTGACAGGCGCAGTGCAGTGCCGCGCAGAATTTTGAATTATAAAACACTGGGTGGCACTGTGTCTGATATATGGGCAATCATAATGCTTACCATCAGGCACCTGATTTGCTCGTCTTGTCACTCACTGCCATAAAAAAAAAATCAACGCAATCAAAACGGACTGAAAACTTCTAGGGTTCTTCCCGTTGGGCTAGTATGATGAAATTTGGCAAAAAGGAAGATCTTATGAAATATCACAAATAAAGGAATAAATCTTAAGAAATAAAATTTTGAAATTAGGTACTGAAATGTTTTAAGCTAATATTTGCTGCCCGTTTGCTGTCTCTAAATTTTTTAGATCTTGTAGCTGTCACGGATGTAAAGAAATATCAATCGGCGCCTGAAAAAAAATGAAGTGCTTGCATAATATCAATTGCGATTAAATATTACAAAGGATTTTCTTTTTATTCTTCTTATTTTACTTTTAACTAGCTTTTCGGCAGACGTTGTCTTTCCAATTTGAAGATGATGAACGAAGAATTAAATGTAGATATATGTATGAATTTAGGAACCAATGACCACATAGTATAATGACATTATCACTCTTTTATTATTGCCTTCAATTTTCCTGTGTAATCGTACCTATTTACTAACAAATGATAATATACTGGTTTTTCATAATGCAATGGGGGAAAACCTCCGAGTGCATCGTTCCTTACGTACCGGGAAAGCGATAGATCTAGTGATCTAGTTCATACAATATTCATGACTAATAAGTTGTCTTAGTCACTTTTCATAGACATTTTCCTTCAGGTCATAGGTCATTTTAGCGAGTAACATAACACCTACCTATATGTTTTGTATGTAATATCTATAATAATATCTATAATAATTCTGTTTCTCTCAGAAATATATAGAGGTATTAATCTGTATGATATTTGCTACGTTTTTTAGCCTGAGCACCTGATTTAGATCATCGAATTAACACTTGAAAAATATACCTACCCGTGAAATAAGATATTATGTGTCATTGAGAAGAATTTTTGTAGTGGTAGGCCTCTTTTGCAGGGGGCCGCCTGGGGAAGTACCACACCATTATGCCAGTTATTCATGCCAAGCAGTAATGTGCAAACATTACTGTGTTCCGGTCTGAAGGGCTATGTTACTAGCGAAATTACTGGGCATGACGAGATTCAACAATTTATATCTCGGGGTGACAAATAAATCATAAATTCTACTTCCTTCTTTCTTCATATCATATATATTATAAATCTCAAATTTCAGCACAATGTAAAAAACATACGTTTTTAAAGGTGAACAAAACGCTTGTGAGTTCTAACTCACCTCCAGCACCATCTAGCGCGGTTTTGGTTAGATTGATGGATGGATGGATGTTTCTTACCATTTCACGCTAAAACTTCTGAGCCGAAATTTGGTATGCATGTAGATTAGATTAGATTAGATCCTGGAATAACACATAGGTCTTTTTTTCCGATTATACTATACGGGAACGATGTCTACGCGGGTGAAACCGCGGGGCACAGCTATTCATATTATAATTTTTAAGCTTTTACTTATTTTTTATCACCTCATACCGCCGTGCTGTGCCGTGGGGTAACCGGCT
Organism: Hemistola chrysoprasaria; assembly: GCA_947063395.1. Classification (NCBI taxonomy): domain Eukaryota; kingdom Metazoa; phylum Arthropoda; class Insecta; order Lepidoptera; family Geometridae; genus Hemistola; species Hemistola chrysoprasaria. The sequence goes on along the minus strand of OX346712.1, from coordinate 5,843,572 downwards.
TTAGAATAGTATACCCCATCCTCTCTAGTCGTGGTTGCCGTATCTATAAGAGCAGGGCCGGATTTAGGGGAGGGCAACCGGGGCGATAGCCCCGGGGCCTCCACAAGCAGGGGGCCCCCACAATAGAGACTTCGGAAAAAAAAATCTTTTAAATTCCAACTAGTAAACACTAGTAAACATCTTTTCCTTTGATATTTTTTTTTTTTTGCTACAGTACTTTGTACATACATGATTATTTGATTATATTAATCTTAAATATCAGGCAATCAGTGAAATATCAAATCAAAATCTCAAATGGCCCTGATAAGCCTTTTCAATTTAATTTCAGATATTCTTGTTTCCGATTATATTTATATGTGTTTGTTAAATACTTAGAGAATCTACTTGGTTTCACAATAAATTGTTCAACAAAAAACAACAAAAAACTCGACAGAAAAAAATTCTTTATTTTATTTGGAAAATAATTTGGGGCGAGGGGGCCTCCGCTCCTTTGTTGCCCCGAGGCCTCTGGACCTCTAAATCCGGCCCTGATACCGGCTAAGAGTTTTATTAGATCCAGAGAACGGGCAGCAGCGTCCTTTGCGTGAAACCATTGAACCACGCTCACTAACAAGCGTGGCGAGTATTGGCAAATCCCGCCTCCTCTTATGCGATAGGCCTATATGTCCAGCAGTGGACTTTCAACGACTGAGATTATGATAATGTGATGATAATCACCTCTTAAATTACATAAATTGGGTTAGGAGCAAACTCCCTGGTAAACCTGAGGAGACACGGCTAATAATTTGCCTTCGTCCAGGAAAGGCACAGTTCTATAAAGCCACGTTCCGGAGAGACTGATTTCGTTAGTTTGATGTATTTAATTTTCCATTTTTCTTGTACAGGCAACTGAGAAATTGATTATTTAATCAATTTAACCTATATTGGTATATTGGTTTTTAACTAGTTACCTAATATGAAATCCATAAGTTCACCATGTAGAGGAAAGTAGGTAGAGTCGATATTATGTTATTATTTTTTTACTATACCACAAAACAGATAATACTACGTATAGAATGGACAATGGACACTGTCATCCGCCCACCAATCGGGCCTTCCTCACCCCGCAACCGAGATTGAGCCACGAGCCCCGCTTCTACGGGAAATCACGTTACGCACACTCTTGCACGTGTACAAAACTCCATGTGTGCAGTGTCTGTGTTGTAGGTATTTATAGAGCAGCTTTTGTATGGGATTGAGTCGAGTGTCCGGGGTGTGACTATATAAGTATAGTCTCACCCCGGACACTATACCTAAGGGATATCATGATTATTCCAGGGAAGTCATGATTATTGTCATCATTATACTACAACTGACATATAATACAATGTGTTACAAAAAAGTGCAGTAATACTAAGTGGGTGTATTTACCCGTTAGTCGTGAGTCAACCAAAACAACTTGCAAAAGAAAGCATTGAGAAACTCTAAAAAAAGTTCGATTACCTGTAGAAAATTCAGCATTTAGGTAGATGGACCCCTTAATTATTAAGTACTTTTTTTATAACACATTCCTATTACCTACTAAGTACATATGTACCTATGTATACCCGAACCTACCTAATAAGATATATTTATAGATTTTTTTGTGATAATGAGTGACAAGACGAACAAATCAGGTGCCTGATGCTGATGGTAAGCATCATGATTGCCCATATTAGACACAGTGCTACCGAGTATTTTAAAATTCATAATTCTGCGCGGCACTGCACTGCGCCTGTCTCCCTGAGATATTAATTGTTGAAACTCGTCATGCCTAGTAATTTCGATGGTAACATTGCCCTTCAGACCGGAACACAGTAATATTTGCACATTACCGCTTTGTGGATGAATAACTGGCAAAGGTATGATACTTCCCCAAGCGGCCCCCTGCAAAAGAGGCCTACCACCACAAGAGATAATAGACCCGATACAAACAAAACATTACTGAAAATACGTTACTTATGAGTAGATTACTTATATGACAAAGCATATTGTAACAACATCCAGTTCAGAATTATTTATTTATAAACGTCACGATGAAAAACTGTTTACGACATGCAATAAATCGTCAATTTTACATAAGTTTTATGGAATTGCCTACGTATATTACGAGTACCTATGTTAAAATAAGTTTTTCAAACAGTGATTATTCGGCCTTCCGCCCTTCCAAGCGCGGGCGGTTGCGTTATAAAGCTAAGCTTAGGTGTAGAACGTTTCAATCTAGCTGTCAGTTTCCAAACGACACACGTCGCGCGAGTGCTCCTACGTCGATCTAACAAGGTAGGCTCAATTAATTCAAACAATATAATATATCAATATAAACAATTCTCATAATAAAAATAAATTTGAAAATCCATTTAAATATATAATATCAGATGAAAACTAGCGTGAGTTATTATCATAAGAAAACCGCATTAAAAGAACGCTGGCAAAGAAAACTTAAACGAAATAATTTAAGTTATTAAATTCACAGTAATTAAATATAATACAACATTAACATACACAAATGTAACTTTATATTATTTATGTACCTAATCACGGTTTTATGTTTTTTATTTCATCCAAAAAAGATACAAAAGTTTAACAATGAACAAACATTTTGAAAAATTTTAACTGTTTTAAATTTACCTATGTAATTAATTTTATTTGACTTCTTTGACCACAATTTTGAATTTTGACATAATATGTTTATAAGGTTTCTATGGATTTTATTAGCTGAAATAAATGAATTTAACTGATAATACATACCTACGAGTGTAATACAATAGAATTTACCCTTTATTACGACGAGTAGGTACATAAAACACACACGTGTTATAGTTCGACACAAAAGAGTAGAAACGGAACTAAATTAAAGTGTGTGTGTGTTGATGAAATTGTTTTTACTCTTGTAAAAGACAGTGGCGCCCCCATTATTTTCTACTCTTTTGTGTCGAACTATACCTAGGGTATTTTATCGTTCTCCGTTTCTTTATTTAAAAATTAACATAAACTTTTTATTTGATAGATAGTAACCGAACCCAAATTAACTTTACACAAGGTCTTATATCGGTCAATAGTAATTTTTTTTTGTAGTGGTAGGCCTCTTTTGCAGGAGGCCGCCTGGGGAAGTACCACACATTTGCCAGTTATTCATCCGCCAAGCAGTAATGTCCAAATATTACTGTGTTCCGGTATGAAGGGCAATGTTACCAGCGAAATTACTGGGGATGATGAGATTCAACAACTCATATCTCAGGGTGACAGGCGCAGTGCAGTGCCGCGCAGAATTTTGAATATTAAAATACTGGGTGGCACTGTGGGCACTGTGGGCAATCATGATGCTTATTATCAGGCATCTGATGAGCTCGTCTTGTCACTCACTATCATAAAAAAAAAGTTATGGACTATGGATACAAGTTGAATAGAATTAAGTATACCAACACCGGCCGGTGCCAAGCGGTGCGGCGTCCTTTTCCGTCGCAGCGTAGGTCATACCATCTGTTTAGGTCGAATCTAATTGGATATCCATGCATTTATTATTAAAGATCACGGCCGTTCGCAATCTCATTATACTAATTCATCATATTTCCCATCAAAATGCGACTTGATTCGATGTTTGTTTACATTTTTTGTGCAATCACGTCTTGTTACGTCACTCCTGGAGCCAGTCGGAGGCTCGCAAGAGCTTGATCTCTGAAGAACAGAAATGAATAATGACCATGACCTGCTTTCATATATTTTACATACATATTTGATAGTCTGCAATATAAATCAGAAGGTATATAATGATAAAAAAATTAAAACTAACAAATAACGTTGCGATAAAGACGTTTGCGTACATTTTACTTTTATAGAGAAAAGTAACGCTCTACTTGTCATATGCTCAACCCTCTTATTAAATTCCAGGACTTCATTATTATTGTTTTATTATTCGTTAATAATATTGATAAGGTATACATACTCATATTATTAGGTTTATTTTTCATTTCAAACTCTACATCAAAGCTCTACACATTGTACATACATCCTATATATGTTTTCAAAAGGAAGAAATGAACCCTTATAGGATCACTTTGTTGTCCGGCTGTCTGTCTGTCTGTCGAGACACTTTTAAAAGGGAACGCGGGAGGTATTAAGTTGAAATTGATATCAACTTTATCATATCTGCGGTCCCTTGTGGCAGTAAAAAAATCATACTTCTAAGTTAACGCAATCAAAAGTTTTGGACATTTTACTGCATTTTTTCATACTTTGCGCAAGGAACTAATATATAGCGCTGTTTTTTCTTAGTAGGCGGATTGTTTTTCAGGATTTGAAGCATTTTGTTCAGGAATGGAACCTTACACTATGCATACATACGTATGCCTAAACAATTTATTTTCTCATGTCTGTGTCTTGAATGATGTTTATTTAAAAAGGTTATTTCTTTACAGAAACTAAATCAAAATGATGAAGCTGTTAGTCCTGACCGTGGCTTTAGCCGCATGCGCGCACGCCTACTCGAGCGGTGCTCCTGAGAGCGCCTGCAAAGACATGGTCCCCAGGCATCCCGTAGCTGCGCAAACTAAGCCCGCACCGTACACAATTACTACTAGCACTAAGGTAACAAGAAATAATATAAAATAAAATGTAAAATAGAGGTACATGATCTTGGGACATGGTCTCCGCCACAAAAACCTCATAATTACGTCTTATTCACGATTTCCATTCGATCTCGATCAATTAATGACACTCCTTTCCGGTTCTTTGATCGGGGTTAAAAACTATCACCCGTATTCAAGAACATATATATTTAAGTAAGGTAGTGTGCTAAGTAAAATAAGGAATTTCTCACCGCGCTCGTCACGACAGGAATTTTTTTCCAATTAGATTTACCGGTCCTATGCATTCGGGCCATCATATGATGTACTTATTGTTCTTAAATAAGAGAGTAACTCTTTCTACCAAATAATCTACGTAACGTAAAAAGTAAAAGACCATTATAGAAATATCAAAAGAAATAATAGGTCTTATGACACAATTATACACCTGTAATCTGCATTATCGAATTCGCCAATAAACCAACAAATAAACATTAATCTTTTCGTCACCAAGATTTATTGTTACTACTCTTAACACATTTCCTTCCGATTGTATCTCTTATATGCACATGATTGACGAATGGAAATTGTAAGTATTTTTGGTTTTCCTCATAACTACTAGGTAGGTATAACTACTCAGTGGTAACTCCTGATTTCCCATGGCAGGTGGTGAAGGCCGGCACACCCATGGAGGTGGTGATCAGCGGCAAGACTGCCACCGATAAGATCCGCGGCCTCATGCTGCAGGCGCGTAAGGGAGATGACATCGTCGGCACCTTCAAGCTCGCATCCAACGACCAGTTCGCTCAGCTCATGAACTGCGGGGTACCTGGCGTAAGTGACCTTTACCTTTATTTTTTACCAGCTGGTCCCCAGGGCCCAGGGTCCAGGGTCTCAAATTCCAGTCCAGTCCAGTCCAGTGAAAAAGTACTTTTGTGTGTGTTGTTGTTTTAGGCAACATTCGGGTAAAACGTTATAATATTGATACTTAGGCTGTTGAACTCGAGCAAAACATCCACTGCTGCGAACAAAGGCCTCCCCTATAGAACGCCATAAAATATTCATATGGGTTATTTTCCGTAATCACCACGCTTGGCAGGCGGCTTGGTGATCGCAGTACTTGGAATACCTGGAAAAGAAGAGCGCCGCTGCCCACTCCCCGAATATGTCCCCTGCTGGGTCTCACGGCTCCCACGGTATGAGAAAGGGGTGGCCCTATTATATATAGCCGGGAACCACACGGCCGCGGTTACTGGTTAACTAGGTATTACAAATAATTTGTATCTGTTATGGGCAATGTGATTAATTGGGTATTATTCATAATGTCACTATACAATACAAATATGGAAAAAATTCACCCACGGGCGGGATTCGAACCACGCACCCTCCGCACCATTCAGTTCCGTTGTATTGTGTGTATATTTGTTCCGTTTAGACCCTGGAATAACATAAAAAGTACTTTTTATCCCGATATTACCACGGGAACGAAGACTACGCGCGTGAAACCGAGGAGCACAGCCGGTAATAATATATAACATCTTATTACATTTAACGTTACTGATTATCGAATTGGTATCTATCTAGGCACTTACCTATTATGTCTATTGTAAGCTTTCATCTATAACTAAGCCTAACACACAAAACCTTTTTTTATAATATTATCTCTTAGAATACCCTTTAGAAGGCGATTCTAATATATCATATATATCTATAGGTATTTACCACGCTTTGTGAACATACGAGCAGGTGTTAATGTTCTTTGAGTCAGGCATTGCATTATAATTCTATTTTTTCATTAAGTACCTACGTTTACCTCAAAGTATCTCATTAGAATAAATACTTATTTGGATGACTATTTAAATGAATCATCTCAGATGTTACAAGGCGTTCTGCTGGTATACACATAGGCACTTCCTTGAAAAGTTTAATGGCTTTGTTAACACTTTTGTATAATAAGGACCTTTCTGGTCCTTATTATACAAAATTTTACAAAAAAGGGGTAGTTATACTCAAGGGGGTGCATATACCCGTCAACTTAAACAACTCGAAAGTAGAAGAATTTCGCAATAAGCAAAAAAATTTTCGAGTCTCCATACAAAGTTGCCGATCACACATCACTTCATCAACCGGAAGTTGTCCAGTGCTTAACATAGGCCTCCCCATAGAACGCCATAAACTAATATTCATATGGGGGGATTTTGCTATAATCACCACGCTTGCAGGCGGCTTGGTGATCACAGTAAGTAGTTGGAATATTACTGAGAAACGGAGAGCGCTGCTGTCCACTCTCCAAATATGTCCCTCTGCCGGGTCTCAAGGCTCCCACGGGATGAGAAAGGGGTGGCCCTATAATATAGCCACAACAACCACACGGCCAAAGTTTCCGATCAGCTGATCCATTTTGTATGGGAAGTCAAACTATATTTTGCTAATTTCTTTTGTGAGTTGTTCAGTTTGACGGGTGGATGCGCCCTGTTCTCTCCCTCCCTGTACTCTTATTTATTAGATACTAGCTGTGCTCCGATTTCACTCGCGTTGTACTAGTCATTTTGGGACTAGACCTTCAGAGTAAGGATACCAAAGAGAACCAGTCGTGCAAAAATCTGTTCCAAGCCGCGAGTCTGGTACTAAATCAATAAATTACCAGACTATGTGGTTAGTTGCATGGTAACCGTAGGCCGACCACGTGATGCCAGTGTTAGGTAAAAAGCTAACCGAATAACAACAGATACGTGCGTGAAAGCGACAGCTTTTCATAATTTAGGCATGTATTTACAATAATTTTAGGAATTTATGTATCCACATTGCGTGTTACTATTTTATTTTAATTTTTTTAACACTATAAAATGGACAACAGCGCTTTGTTCGAATGAAAAACTATAAACTCGATTATATTTTAATATTTTTGCATAATATTATCCGCACATAAATTGATTTTTTTTTACATAAATTAAGGTTTGGCATTAATTACCTAGTGGATTGAAAACAATTTAAACATTGAATTCAATATTTGTTTATTTTATCTCAATAACGCACTGCATTATAAATTATAATATTATACTTTTTGTTTCTAATTTGTTTACATTGCATAGTCCTCGTTTATTTTACATTTATGATAACATTTTAATATTTTTGTGACTTTAACTATTTATTAAGAGTATAAAAGTAATCATATCACGTAACAATTTAGAATAATATCGTCAAAGACCCTTCCGACGTGCTAGAATCAGGCCCACGAACCTGTACTCACTATTAAACCGAGATTCTATCATGTAACTTAATTATCTTTACAAACATAAATACATTTTAATTTTAAAACTTTTTGACCCTTTTAAATTTTATTTCTTGTAATATTTATTTATAAAAGTTAAAAAGTATAAGTGTGATTAATTTATTTAAAAAATTTAAATATTTAAATCACTAAATATTTTAGTGCATATAAGTCTACTCCAATGCTCCTATGTTCGCCCGCGTCGCTTAGTGTCAAATTTAACATTGAACTTCATAGGGTGAAAAATCGTTCAATCCAAATTAAAACAATCAGGTAAATAGAGTTTAATTCAAATAATAGAAATTCAGTGGATGTCAGTAGATGTCATAGCACGTAATTGTCAGTGATGGACACTTTTTTGTGAAGCTTGATAAGGGATTATACGTCTGTAGTAAGAAGCAATTCAACGTCATTGACTAGACCTTATCCTTTTCCTTTTCTCTCCTCCAAATTTGACAGTGCACAGTCTTATTAGAAAGGTAAAACGTCTTTGTAACTAATTCAAACCACAGAACACAAAGACTTAAGCCTGATAACGATTGGTGATTATGAAGAATGCCAATAGCCCCAACTCTGTGCCCCATCTTCGTTACCGTGGGAATATAGGGATACATATTACTTAACCCTATGTGTTATTCCAGGGTCTAATCTATCAACCAAATTTCAGCTCATCCATCCATCCATCCTCGCAAACTTTCGCATTTATAATATTAATAGTATTATAGTAGGATATGATAAGTAGGATTCGGTAGGATAGGAAGTAGGCTTTTTTATAGACCATTAAATTTAGAGACCAATTATTTGTTTCTTTTGTCCTTAGATACGAGGAAGTTACAATTATGGTAATCCTACCAATTGACAAAAACTTTTGTTTGAATGCATAAGTTGAATTGAACACGAAACAAGAAGTTATTTGGTAGAGGTTACCTTTATTGTTGAGTTCGAGGACATAAGCTAGGTCTTTACAATATGGCCCTTCACTCAGACAGACTACGTTACTTACATAGGTATATAGGTATCTAGGAAGGTAGGATGATAATATTAGTATCTATATACTATATTATATTGGTTTATGGGTTCTAAAAACCTATGTAAATTCGCAACAAAACGGCGGCTAAGATTCTCGCAAAAAATGGCGGCTGAGATTATTCGATTAAATGAGCAGGTACCACCGAGAGGTTTTTATTACAAGTAGATGACTATCGTAATGTATTGAAATACTTTTACCACTATATTTTATAAAATCCTAAATTACTCACTGACTGACATGCAACGCAGAGCCTAAACCACTGATCCTAGAGACTTGAAACTTGAAATGTAGGTCCTTTTTGTTATTTGCACGTGTGTTAAGAAGGATTTTTAAATTTCACATTCTAAGGGGTCCAAAAAGGGGGTCAGTTTTGGTATAAAACTCCCATATTTCATAATTGCAAGCGGGCAAAGCTGCTGTTCTTACACTAGTTGTTATTATAATCTTGATCCTAATAATTCAAGACTATATTGGCATAAGAGTAGTTTGAAAGTTTTCATTGGTGGGCTTGCGAGAGGGGGGGCCCCGCGTCAATAACAAGCGAAATAAACTGAAAAATAGGTAGTACCTAAGTTTTTCTTTCTTTTCGTTCTACTTTCTACTAAAAATCGATTTGATAATAAAAACCATGGTTAAGGCACACTGCCTAGGTGGCGTAGTAGGCGCAAGCTCGACTGCCGATCATGAGGTCCCGGGTTCGATCCCCAGGTCGACAGTGTTAATTGGATGTTACCATTAAGAATTATCTCAATAACTGCCTGTAGTCTTTAACTGTGCCCGGTAGATGGCAATAGGCTCGCCCCCTATTACATGGAACCAATAACATACTGGCGAAATGTGGGTGTATCTACTATGGGACTGAGTCCTGGGTACACCTCTGCCTACCCCTTAGGGAAAAGGCATGATTGTACATATATTAAGTATTAGTTAATATGCGCAAAAACTATTGAGTACTATTATCCTCGTTTTACCCAAAGTACTTTTTGAAGTCTGTACTAATCGAAAGCCTCGCTGGCTCATATGGTAGTAACTCTGCTTTCTGTGCCGCAGGCCCCGGGTTCGATCCCCGGCCAGGTCAAACATTTGTGTGCATGAAAATGTCTGTTTGATTTGAATCTAGGTGTTATAAGGTTATATAAGTATGTATATCAATCATCTGGCTACCATAGTACCGGCTTCTAGCCTAGTTTGGGACCAGATGATCGTGTGTGGAAGTTGACCCATATTATATTATTATTATTATTAATGATGAAGTTAGTACCTACCTACTATAGTATTTAATAACAGTTGATTATAACGTTGTGTTAAAATACACAGTAACTGTGTGAGTAACCTTGAGCACACCATGGATGCCTTGACCAGATGTAAGAAGTAACAATCTACAGCTTATTTTAGTAATTTGGTCACAAAACGCCTTACCTCAGTTTTTATTAGTTTTCCGTGTTTTTATTTAAACATTACCGTAAGAACAAGAACAGCTGCTTTACCCGCTCGCAATTATGAAATATGGGAGTTTTATACCAAAACTTAGACGCCCTTTTTGGACCCATTAGAATGTGATTTTTCAAAAATCCTAGCACACGTCTAGACAACGAAAACAACTTACATTCCAAGTTTCAAGTCTATAGGATCAGTGGTTTGGGCTCTGCGTTGCATGTCAGTCAATGTATATTATGTCACTATATAGTGATAGTAACATATAAAAATAACATAACATACATTCACGCCTTTTTCCCGAAGGGGTAGGCAGAGGTGTATCCAGGTCTCAGTCCCATAGTAGATACACCCACATTTCGCCAGTATGATATTGGTCCCATGTAATAGGGGGCGAGCCTATTGCCATCTACCGGGCACAGTTCCAGACTCCAGGCAGTTATTGAGATAATTCCTAATGGAAAAATCCAATATTTAACACTATGCCTGACCTGGGGACAGTGACCGTCAATCATTCTCAATGATTGGCGTGCTTCTTGCATTCTCATGCAAGTAGGTCTCAAATTCATACTTAGGGTGTCAACGTAGACATACGTAAGTACCTACGTAGTATTTATATACATTTATTACTTAGGTACTCGTATTATGAATAAGTATAGATAGTAGTTACCCTTGCTCTTAACCAAGGGTAAACCTACTTCTAATGCAGTTACAAGATCAAGGGATTTTGTGTGTGTGTATGTTTTCAAGGTATTATGGATTAGTAACTCATACATTTGGTCCGTGTTTCAGAACACCATCACACACAAGAAACACGACGCTCAGTTCGACAAGCAGACCGTTACCTTCACCTGGACTCCTCCAGCTGGTTTCAACGACGAAATCAAATTCAGGTAAACTATATATGATACAACGTAATACAGAAAGGTGTAGTGTAATACTCAGTGGGGTGCAACTACCCGTCAACCTATCTTCTTCTTTGGGTGCCATCTTCTAACGAAGGTTGGCGATCATCATGGCGACTTGGACCTTCGACACAGCAACTCTAAATAGAGAACGCGTGCTCTTTCCATACCACAGGCGCAGATTTTTAAGCCAAGATGTTCTTTTTCTTCCTGGTTTCCTCTTTCCTTGCCAACCTATACAACCTATACAAGGTACCTACTTGCCTCACAAGGTGTGTGTGATGTTGTATGATCTGAGGCACTTGCCAAAGAAAGAATAGCGAAATTCGCAATAAAAAATTCTATTTCCCAAACAATATCCCCACAGGTGGGGATAGTTGGGGATTAGTTGGGGACAAATTGGCCTATCCATTTTGTATGGGAAGTCGAAATTTTTTGTGCGAACTTCGCAATTCGTTCTTTTGAAAGTTGTTCAGCTTGACAGGTGCACCTTAAGTATTACTACCTTAAGTAGCCTACATAAGTACCTATAACTGAGGTATTATTTTCCGTTACGTACAGTCGAGTTTGAAATTCGAGGCATGGTTTGGGAAAATATTGCTTTCAAATGAACTGATTCCAATTCATTGAAACTGATTGCAGAAATCTATTTCTATGTTCATTTAGGCCCAGTTAAAAAATATGTTATTTTTTAAGTACTATGTTATACTGTGTATAGGTTATACTAAGAAAAGGCAGGTACAGGACAATAACAAATACCTATATTTTAACCTTGACTCCCAAGAAATGAAGCTTACCTAACCACATGAAAACAAAAGGGTTGTACGGGGTATTACCGTGGAAGGTGAGAAACAGGTTACTCATTAACCACATTTTCCTGCTCTTTATTATAATATCCTTACCGAAGTAAGTATAAGTATATTATTTTCCTCCTTCTTCAAGTTATACAATAATTTGAATTAAAACAATAGGGAACATTTTTTATTGAGGAAAAGTGTTATAAAATATTCAATAAAGAGTTCAGTGTAATCGTAGCGCATAAGGAAAAATAATTCCTACCTGCCTATACAATGTAGATCATGAATTTTGATTAAGATACGGGCGTGGGAAATTCCTACACACAAAGTTTATTTTATATTGAAAAAAAAATTAAGCAGGTATTTACCTAATTCGACATTAATTACAAATCAGTAATGAGTCAGAAAGACACATGATGACGATGATTTCTAATGAACGTGGTTAAAATATTGAAAAAAGTTCACTTCAAAATAAGAGCATATAGAAAAAGTTGACAGAAATAATGAATAAAAGAAAATGTATATAAGGTATGAATATGAAAGTACGAGGTATTGAAGCGAGAACTGAAATGAAAGAGTACAGAACAGACTCAAAATTAATGTAGCTTAAATTGAATTACCTACTTGTACCGCAATCGCAATCGTTTCGCTATCACGAGACCCTAATTGTTAGGGCTTGACACATAGGACACAATATTTAGGGCCTCTTTCACCATCCTCGGTCCTCGAGTAAAGTGCTGTGTAAGGCGCAGTGCTAATTTCATAATGTCCAAGATAAGCTAATCGGCACATAAGCTGGCCTTTTTTTGTGAAACTGTCAAAAGTTACTTGGGACTTCACTTGCCGAGCAACAATAATCGGCGAGAAGTTAATCAACACTTTACTCAAGGATGGTGAAAGAGGCACTTAGTGTTACAGAGTAAGTAGGTACATACCTACTTTGTCATTTTAATCGTAGCCATAGACAGTGTAAATATTATGTTAAAGATTAGTAATAATTCAGCAATAATGTGCAGTAAGTAAGTTCACAACTAGGTGGTTGTCCTCTTGAATGAGTAGACGTTTTGCGACACTGAATAACAACGCAATCGAGTTAGCGTACGAATGTTGTGAAAGAAACTCGCTGAGGAGCCGTAGGCGTCAGGCGTGTAAAGGATTATCGTGATTTTTAAGTAGAACATCATTTGCAATAGGTAGGCAATTTTGAGTCTTGGATATCGATAAAGAAATGCGTGGAATTTAAGATTTACTGATCGTTACATAAACCGCTAATGATAATGCCACTATCCCACATTAAAATCTTAGGTTTTTGGAAGGAAGTGATTCTAGTATTAGTACCTACCTACCTACCTAACTAATGTGTTCGTGTACCTTGAAAGATATATACTTAAATATAATAATTCGGACAAAATCTCTAATTACATAGGTACTTTTTTTTTTTTATTATAACTTTTTTTAATTCTAGGCAATAAGGTTATAGGTATATTTATACGAGAATGGTATATTGTGTGTACATTTTTACCGAAGGGTTCATATATATTTAATTGGGGGTATTTAGGTTCGGCACTGGGATGTATTTTTAATCGAATTTAAATATGGAGGCAACTATGAACCTATGTCAAAAACGAATGTACAGCAAACACAATGCCAGTTTGGTATCGTGTATTAGGCAGGTGCAATGAGTGCATTTTATAACAGTTGTGAATTTTATAAAAGTGCATGGTGTGCAACCAATATTGCGCTATAATCTTGCCTCCATTTTTTGACTTGACTGTACCTCACAATATATTTAGAATATAATATATTTAATGAATACTAAGAATAAAGTTCAATTATCAATAGCTATAATGTGAGACACATCATTCGCGTCATTCATTTTTCATAAGAAAAATGTAATAAGTATGTACACAATTAAAATAAAATAAGCTGTAGAGGCTTATGATACAATATATTTTAATAATAGGCATACATTTATATAAAATACGTTATATATTTGTAATTTTTCATGTTTTATTATTTTTTCAGAGCCACCATTGCCCTTCAACGGCGCCGTCTTCTGGGTGGGAGTTGAATCCGCCCCAGTTAAAGTTACTAACTAGACTATTGCCATAAAGTATTGAATTTAATTAAGAATAATAATTCATAGGTACCTCTAAATTAATTTCCATTTTTTTCTTTGACTGACATTCCACAATGGATATGTTAATTCTTTCATATTTTTAATTTCATTTTAAATAAAGACTATTTTATGATAAAAATGGACTATTATTTTCCTTATCAATGGTAAAGTATCCTCGGTTTTATATTAAACAATTTATAATATAGATACTATATAGATACCTATATAGTATCTATACAGATACGATAGATACTAATTTAGGTACGTTAGTTGATCTACCTATAAGTATAGAAGGTAAGTAGTGTAGGAAGTAGTAAGTATAGTGTGTTATTAATGCTTTCCAAATTATACACCTTCTCTTATCAACAATGCTTTTTTGCAGATTCGTTTGCTATTAATTATATTCCATTTGATAATTATAATTAATTTTATTTCTCTTAAAAATTTTATGTCTACTACCTATTAAAAACCTCGACCGTAACTCTTTCTCACGCGTTTATCATCTTGATTGTATGCCAATGAAGTTGGTGTGAAAATGTATAAATCAGGAAGGTAAGTAATTCAAAGCATTAAAATAAAATTTATTAAAATACCATTTATTCAAACGTAGCACCTAGAAATTTGTCCTCGAGATCAATTTTACAAAATTCAAGTTTTGATATAGTATGGTTACAAAATAAGCAGATTTGCGGCTATAATCACAGAATAAATAATAGTACTAACGATATCTCTATAATTAAGTTAATTTTAAAAGTTAACATTATAAATAATAAATGTTTATTACTAAAGGCAAGCACATGTCTAGATACTCACAATGATGATTTAAATTATGAAGTGCAAAAACTTAAAAAATTACGAATAAACGAAGTGGGCCAAAAAAATACTTTATTCATCATCAAAATAATGAGTTATGCTGCGATATACCAATTAAACTATTATAATAATCCTGATCATGTAAATGCTATAGATAAGTATAAAATAAGTATTTATTCCCCGTTAAAACTAGTGTATGAAAAGCAATTCCAAAAGCAACTACACTAATCACTGTAGCAACAGTCACTTGAGAACATTAATTCTGGATTTTTTTTTTGTTTATAATTATGCTAGGCCGCTTTATCAAGATTTTGTTAAAAGCAACTTAAGAACGCTGAATGGATTCGTTTGAGAAATTTTTGAGATGAAAAAGCATAATACTAGTAACATGCTGATCATTCACTTATATTAAGCAGTCATGCATAACAATAAATATTATTTTTATGCATTTACTTGGCTCGTTGAGTTTCATAACAAAACAAGGACTTAAAATAATGAACATTAACTACTTAACAGCTTTTGACATGATTGCTTAATTACCAGATTCGATTTATCGAGTATTATTGCATAAATTATAAATCGTGTCGCACATTAAGACATGGTTCAAAGAGAAGCAAAAATATCTTACAGAACATTTAAACGTTTCGCATTTAATTATTGTTCTGTCAATTTAAGAACTTGTATGATAAATAACACCTGTAGGACAGTCTATGACCCGCTCTAGGTCAAGTGCCGTATTCTTTATTCGCGGTTTCGTTGATTCTAAAGTCAGTACTCCTGAAAACAATGCCTTCTAGAAGACCCTGTATAGGTAAATATTTACCTATACATAAAGAAGCATATACTTAGATACAACCGAGTTTGAAATTGGAAGTATAGTTTGTCAAATCCAGTGCTGCCTTAGAAATTCACTACAAGCTATATTCTTGTAGTGGCGGCACTAGTGTCAACACTGAGCCACGATTTAGGATACAAATTATGCCAAAATAACAAAATTGCGCTTTTAAATTTCTCCAATTCAAACTCGACTGTACCCATATCATAGAACATGCATAATAAGCATAATATGTCGAAATTCAATGTCACTCGAAGGCCTTCGAATAAATTTGGATAAATATAAATGACATTTATCTAGGCCTAGGATAATTTTCACATTAAATTATTTGAACGATCCTCATTAGACTTAATATGTATTATGACTAAATATAATAACATCGGCTGAATAGTTAAATTGTGCCATTCAGCACGCCTCCCAAGTCTTATTAGGTACGTTTATAACGATGTTTTGAGCTTACATTAAAAATGAGAAGGACGCGTCTTCGTGGATGCAACTAACTATAGGTGGGTTGCTCTATAACAATTAATGTCTTGGAAGATGACTTAGCACATTTAATAAACATATCGTCGGCGACGAGTGAAAACCTCATAACACGTATTTTCAGCAAAATGCAGTGGTTTTTATAGTAACTACCTAGGTAGACAAGCTGTTGCGACACTGACGAGGTTTTAAAACGTAGCAGACTATACAATTAAACAAACAAAATAGAAAAGTTATTTTCATTACAATAGATTGGAAGTGTGGATATAAATATCATTATCTAAATACATACATGTAAAATCTCTACGATACTACTAAATGGACACATAATTCCGTTATTACAGCCATACAATTACAACAACTAAGATACATACTATTATAATCTATATTATTATAGTCATAGCACGAAATGACATGAGAATCATGTAAGGCCCAGATTCAAGAACATCGCGTCACTTCAGGGCCGGTTTATTGATATTTCAAACTCAAACTCAAACTCAAACAGATTTATTCAAATAGGTCATAATCTGACACTTTTGTACGTCAATGAAGATACAGTACTGAGTCTACCGTGCGTTCGGAAAGATACCTCTACAAGAAGAACGCACAAGAAACTTGTAGGGCTTAATTTTTTCAACAGATAGTTTCACAATATTTGGTTTGCTTACATTCGTTTTCTTTGAAGGTGCCGCGAGGCGACTATGCAGAAGTTTCCAGGCATCTTTGTCCTCTATGTACTGGTTGACTTTATAATATGCCTTCTTTAGTAAAGTAGATTTTATATAGGTTTTGAATTTACCCTCTGAGAGCCCAGTTATCTCTTTTGGGATTTTATTATAGAAACGTACACTATTTCCTAAGAATGTCTTTTTATTTGTTTTAGATAATCTAAAGCTAGGTACAGCTATTTTGTCTTTATTCCTAGTATTAAAATTATGAAGGTCACTATTTAATTTTAATTTATGTAAATTTTTACGCACATACATGATGTTCTCATAAATGTATAAGGATGGTAGGGTCAGTATGTTTATTTCTTTAAATAATTCCCTCAGGGATTCGCGTGGACGCATCTCATAGATGGCACGAATCGCACGTTTTTGTAGTATAAAGATAGTTTCTATATCTGCAGCTGACCCCCACAACAGAATCCCATAAGACATCAAGCTATGGAAATATGCAAAGTACACTAATCTCGCCGTGGCTACATCTGTTAGTTGCCTAATTTTATAAACCGCGTAAGCTGCAGAGCTTAGTTTCCCTGAGAGCTCGGTGATATGAGTGCTCCATTGCAGTTTAGAGTCTATATTTATGCCAAGGAACAAAGTTGCATTGTCAATATTGAGTCTTTCACCGTCAAGAACTATGATTGGTTCTATACTTCTGACGTTAGGCAACGAAAATTTCAAACATTTAGTCTTTTTCGCATTCAATAACAGATTGTTTGCTGTGAACCATCTGGATATACTTGCTAAAGTATTATTAACATGTACTAGTGAAGTATCCTTCCTATCAACTTTAAAAATCAATGACGTATCATCGGCAAATAGAACTATATCTGCTAGACCGTGGACCATGTAAGGCAAATCGTTAATATATGCCAAAAACAGGAAAGGACCCAAAATTGATCCCTGTGGGACTCCCATCTTGACAGGAGAACTAGCAGATGTGATACCATTGACGTTAACCTTCTGCTGCCTACTAGACAAGTATGATTCCACCAGGTTCAGGGCATTCCCATGAATTCCATATACTTCTAACTTGCGCAGTAACGTGCAGTGTTCTACACAGTCGAATGCTTTGGAAAGGTCACAAAACACTCCAATGGCATCCTGTGAACTCTCCCAAGCCTCCAAGACAAGAGTCATGAGATGACAGCCTGCATCGGTTGTTGATCTGCATTTGGTGAAACCATACTGGTTTGAATGCAATATTCTATTTCTATTGAAATGTGACAGCAGTTGGTTTAGCATCAATTTCTCAAAGATTTTACTTAATACTGGCAAAACAGAGATTGGCCTATAGTTTGAGGGATCTGTCTTACTTCCCGATTTAAAGATAGGAGTGATTTTACTTATTTTCATTAGTTCTGGAAACGTGCCTTTATCTATGCATAAGTTAAATAAGTCTGCTAAGTAAGGAGCAATTGTGTTTATTATAGAATCTAGCATTTTTACAGATAGACCCCATAGATCTTCAGTAGCTTTAACATTTAAACTCTTGTAAGTCTTTTTGATATCAATTAATGAGATGTGTTCAAACGAAAATTCAGGTATGGTGCGTTGGAAGTTTTCTTTAAGAAAAGCCTCCGCCAAGTCTGGGGATGAATCAATTGACTTGGTCGCGTTTAGGGCTATGTTAGAGAAGAAATCGACAAAAATATTAGCGACTTCCTCAACATTTGTAATGTGTTCATTATTAATTAATAATTTATATTCAGAATCTCTACATTTATCTTTACCTGTTTCTACGTTTATTGTTTTCCAAACCGTCTTAATTTTATTACTTGATTTGCGAATTTTGTCTCTAATATTTATGGCTTTTGCTTGGATGCAAACAGCTTTAAAAATTTTTGAATAACATTTAACATACTCATGAAATGATTCTGAATTAGAATGGGCTTTATCCCTATATAACTCATACATATTATCTCTACTTTTCCTGATACCCTTGGTAGCCCAATCACTAAATTCTAGTTTCCCATTCGTGTGTAATTTCTTTTTGGGACATATCTCATTGAACTCCTTACTTATTACAGAAAATATGTTTTCATAATTGAAATTAGGGTCTTCCTCAGAGACAGCGACATTTTCCAGTTTTGATTCTATATTATTCCTAAGCTTTTCGAGTTTATATGTTGTTAGGGGCCTATGTTCAATTGTTGGTTTTTCTTTTGATTTTTCACATATAAATTCTAGTGAGAGACCCTTGTGGTCAGACCTAACTCCACCTGTTATTGATAACTTCCTACTTTCGAAATTGGTAAAGATATTATCAATACAGGTCGATGAGGTAACTGTAACTCTTGTGGGCTCAGAGAATAGGTAACTCAAACCGAAGGACTTAAATAAACTAGTCAAATTAGTTTTATCTGTAGAATCTGACAAAATATCAATGTTAAAGTCACCGCATACAAGTACATGTTTATTACTTTTACAAATTTTGTTTAGAATTATTTCCATAGAGGACATAAAAGAAGTGAGATTCGAGTTCGGCGGCCTATATACACATAAGATTATGTGCCTTTTCACTTCTACACAAGCCACCTCGCAAGTTCGTTCCACAGAACAGCTGACAATATCATTTCGCTCTTTATATTTAATTGATTTTCTTAAAAGTATAATCGAGCCACCTCCTTCAGCAGATGTTCTGTTGAACTTACTGGCCACCTGAAGATTATTAACATTAAATGACATTTTATCATTTTTTAACCAAGTTTCACAGAAACATAAAATATCATAATTATATTTATCTACAAGTAATTCAATGTCGTTAATTTTGCCAGAGAAGCGGTTTATATTTTGATAGAATAAAGATAATGTACAAGTGCCACTCTCTGTTGTCTTAGAAATTAGTTTAAATTATTTTCCACAGTGTTATTTTTAGTACATATACTAATCACTGTGGAGTCATTATTTAACACCGTTATATTACCTATAACTGAATTAATATTATAAGCTACCAATGTAGCAAGCATCGAAATGCATTTCTTCGAACAGTACATAATATTGTCCGGGGTCAGTTGAAAGTTTTTAATAAACTTATTCATGTCAAAAAACATTAATTTGTCACTATGACGAGATGTCAGATTATGAAATAAATTGTTTATCATATGTGTGTGTTTATTTTGAGTTGATGTTAACGATGAACAATATGGTAAGGCACACAGCATAATCTTAAAACAATTTATTTCAAGGAGAGAGGTTATGTTATTAATAACCTCCCTTTTGTCTATACCTATACTTTGTCCTATTAAGATGACAATAACTGTATTACTATCTATAGTATGAGCGCTACTCCTAATCTTATCACATATTTGTGTGTAAGATGCACCGGGCATGCAATGATTATATATTATATGATTACTCTCATTGCACAACAGAGAACCAAAATCTACACCAATCCGGTCTGAGAAAACTAGTACCTTAGTCCTACTATGTCCAGCAATACATTGCTTCTCCCTCCGAGCCACTCGCACAGGAACAGCACATGGTGATTGTGAGGTCACCTGAGGCTCAGTTGATTTTGTTTGCAATTCTGAGTTAATGCAATCTACATTACTTGTAACCAACTGGGCCAGATCTATAGCAGTATTATAGTGTTCTGCTAACTGAGTTTGTAAGGCAGTATAACTGTTGAAAATATCCTGCAGTGTTTGTTCTCTGCGTAGAAGCTCAGAGCGTAGTTGCAGTATGTCATCATCATATAATTTTCTTGTTATTTCTAACTCCTCTATACAATTTTGGAGTTGTTGATCTAATAAAAGTCTACTTTTTATAAGTTGGACATTTTTTGTGAAGTACTTCTTATTACACTTGAGTTTTTTTTGACATTTCCGAACAAGTTTTTTGATTTTTATATATTTTTTAGGCTTTCTATGGAGAATGGGTTTTGAGGGAGTCTCACCAGTGAGGTCAATAATGTCTAGGGGCTGAGAACACTTCACTTTACTAACTACTAACTCATTGTATAGGCACTGAGTGTCGGCTACTTGTTGAGCGGTTAACTTTGATTGCAACTCTAATATTGTTGATTGAGCCGTGTCTAGTTCACGCTCGAGGTCTCCAATACGGCTTAAGGCCTTAACATAGGTCAAGCCACACTCATCAAATGACAATACAATGGTCTGTAGGTGATCACTTTTATGTAAGATATCTTGGTATCTAATGTCCAGTTCAGCCAGTTCATTCTTGAGGTCGCTGTTTATGGAGATAATCCGCTGAACTTCAACCTCACTGTCATCCCTCTCTCTGAGGAGTTGTTCATTAAGATCTTTATAGGTCTTCAGTTCCTGTAGTGTGGTTCTCAGTTGCTGTTCCATCTCTTTGACAGTAGCTCTGCGGGTCATCATGGTGGAGTTTCTGAAAAATTATGTTGAAAAACTTAAGTAAATGGATAAGAAACAGGTGGGTACTAGTCACCTTTGTGCATTGACAAAGACAAGTCACCTCAAAGTATATATCTGTCCACAATTTACTAATTCTGCAGAAAACACAGAGACCAGCGAGAACGAGAGGTAAACAGCTTGAAAACTGGAAATTATTTGAAATATAAGTTTATAGTTAGAGGTTAGACAGTTAGACAGTGATAGAACAGTATAGACAGATGATAGTAAGTATTTCACTAAAATCCGTGCAAACTACACAATTGTTTTATGATGTTTATACTTATTCAATAAAATAACAATGGTTTATACAACAGAATGGACAATAATACCTACTAGAGCAATAATAATTGTAAGTGGGTAATGCTATTATGCACAAAATTGAATTAAATATACTAAGTACTTATACTTTGAGAGTGATCTTGTCCTTTATATTAACAGTGTTTATGCACAGTGTTTATGTAGTAGGCGCCTGTCTGAAACTATGTTTTGTTATCAGTTCTGCTTCCACTTTTTGTCAAGCAAAGTGATAACAAACGGCGTTAGTGTGTGGGTTTAGACGTCGCTCACTGCAGTGAGCAGTGTTGTAATTGTTAACGGGATATGGTGACTAGTGGTTAGATAATGGATAAACACAATCAATACTCCCCGGGATTATGTAGTAGCATCCAGTGTTTTTGAATATCCACCCGTTAGTCCTTTGACAACACCGCCGGTTTCAGTTTCTCAAAAGTGTACATAAATCACTTTTTGCACTGTGTTTTTCCTTTTATTAGTTGATAACAGTATTTTTGAGTCACTTTTCACGATTTTTCTACTTCATAAAGCTATTATCGCTAATTAAAATTAATAAAATTTATCCTAACACATATTTTAACAGCTGTTCTCAGTGTTGCCACACGGCAAAAAAAATTTCGGTATAGTTAAGTAATTTGTACCATTGTTTAAACTGACTTCAGTTGACTCCAGTGAAAAAATTGCTGACTAAGGATGAAATAACGAATTTTGCCGAATTTTAACTATTGATCAAACATTTGTATCATTGGTCCAGATTTTACACTCCTATTGACTACGGAAGTCGCTGCACATTGCTACCTTTTTGGGATGTTGTTAGTGGTTGGAATACTAATAGTGTAAAACTAAGCCGGGCAGCTGCTAACTTGTGCTGCGTTGTGCTCGAGAAACATTTTCGTACTTTTTCAGATTTTCTCTTCATATTACAACATTCTTGAATACAGACCTTACAAGTGCTTATAATATATTTCAACAGGCATGGCAGTGCTTAATTGGTTCGATATGCATATTATATTATATTTACATAATATTATTATAATACCTATCAATGACTTTTTACCTCAATATATTAAATACTTTAGGTAGGTGACATAAAGAAACGATCTAAGTAATTTAATTATAAAAGAGACTTCTTGCAACACTGAACTGACCATTGCAATACTGAATACTATATACTATTTAACAGATTGCAGCCATGTCCAGGCAATGCCAAACAAAACAATAATTATTATTCTTTGAGTACCTTGATATAAGAATAAAATTCATATACAATTTGTAACCAAAAAAAGTGGAAATTTTGAGCCTTTGCTTCGGCAAGAATTAATCACATAAATTCAATAAAAGCTTCAAGCAGCTGTTTTACATTAATTGCTGTGACGACAATATCAGATATAATAAAAATATTATAAAATTTGCACGCACCAAAATTCGATATTTAGACACTTACAGCGTTTTCCTTCATCAGCAACGAAATGAAGATTTTTTAAAAGTCTTTACTTTATATTTACATATTGCATATTTTATCATGGCAAGACAAGGTTGATGTGTCAATTTGCATTTTAGTAAAAGGACACAAGGCAATTTAAAAGATTAATAACACACCTAATCAATTTATTAATATTATTATTTGAAGATGGTATAGGTATAGTAATAAAAGTAGGATGATAGCCCTGTTTTGTTTCCGTATCATTTATAATGTTCTGGAAAGTAATATTTGGTATTTACATGCCTCTCTATGATATTTGTTTATTAGCCAGAAGTGTCAACATTATTGAAGCCTAAATTAAAGCATGTTTATAAAAAAATCTGGCCCTTAACAATGTACAATATAATGGAAGAACAATGTTTAATAAATACTTAGTAATAAATAAATTTGCTACTGAGAGTTTTCAAGATCCAAATTAAATCATTGGTAAATTAAATGCACTCCAAGGATCTTACATCTAAATACAAAACATCACAGTTAATACTGAATAAGTAGTGAATAAATACACAACATTATGTATTTTATACCCAAATTCTTAATCGAGACAAATAATGTAATCAAAGCTATTCATAGGCGTCCATTACACTGGCTTCAATCAGTGCTCAATCCTGAGTGCGCGATAACTAATATTTCTTCAAGAGAAGTCAATCTTCATATTAGACGATTGGTTAACCATCAACCTTAACGGGGCAGCGACCGGAGAATTCCCCATACAAAGGTAATAGTTAAATCATTTGATATCATAGCATATTTCTAACATTTATTGACGTTATTCGGAATGAGCCACTCACTAGTTATCTAGGTTCCTAATCATATTTTAGTCTAAAATACTGATAATTTGGAGTTATATTTCAAAAGACCTATTTTGAATTTTTATCATATTTAGTCTATTTTCGATCGAAATATAATTAGGAACCTAGATAACAAGTGTCTCATTTCGAATAACATCATAAATTGTTGGAAATATGCTCTGATTTCAAATGATTTAACAGATTAACTCATCCGTATCCGCCTCCTTAACTGGAAAGGGGACCTCTTGGCAGTTTGAAATTTTCATATACACATACCTATTGATGGAATTTTACCAAATCAATGTTTTGTATTCCCTTGTTTCCTCCGAATTTAGGTACTTTTTATTTACTTCACAAACTACTCCACCTAAAAGACGACGCTATAAGGTGGGTAAATGGTTTGATTTCACCAAGGTTAGGCAGTGACACTGCATAACCACCGTCGCCGCTCCTATTAATTTCTCATTCGATTGAATGTTTTCGTAGGAGATAACATGAACTATGACATATTTGAAGTCTGAAGTCTTCTAATAGAAAGACCTAGCTACTCTACACCTTCCCCATATTAGGGAGTCTGTAGGTTGAATACAATTATTATCGAATTATGAATTTGGGTATACAAAAAGCTTTATACTACGAATAGACGATCGAAAATGGTACGGCCGTACCACGAACTTGGTTCGCCACCATACCATGTTCGATTGTCTGGTGCACTGTTCGGAGAACATTATTATTATTATTACTTGGTATGGTCGCTTGCACATCAAAGCAGTTCAAACGCGTGGTGTAAACACCGTACCGAACGGTACGGATCACAGATTAAGTAGTACAGTGGTACAGCCGTACCATGTTCAATCGTCTATTCGTAGTATTAGAAAATTTGAAGAGGTAATTCTAACCATCAAACTGTCCAACCAGCAGAAAAATTCAAAGATTTCTCTTTAAAGAATAATACATTATGACAGATTAGTTGAGTTATTTAGAATCCAGTTATTAATGTTTACAAATTGTTCAGTTTGATGTGAAAATGCACCACCCTCTTAAGTATTAGCGCACCTTTCTATTACACATATTATATAAATAATTATGTATGAGTAGGCTACGACTGGTTTTGTATGAAGTAGTTCTGCCTCTTAAGTTGTCTGTAAAGTGAGATATACTTCCCTGCGGCAGATGTTCGGGGGACGACATATTGTTTGCAGAAAAGTTTGGGGTCCTGAGCCTTTTCTGAGAGTTCCCCGCAGTCTAGTGCTCGGAGGAAAGCAAGTACGAAGGTGAAGCAGTTGTGACGGTCTTCATTATAGCGGTGTCTCTCCCACAGGGCACTGGAGCTTATCTGAAATTGTACAATTCAAATTTTTTATTGTAGTTAATATAGGTATACCAAGTATTACTCAACATTTACATCATATTGATTGTTGGTTGCACAACAATGTAATGAAATTTGCTAATTATTTGGTGGCAAAAAATGGTCTCTTAGCTGACTCAATGAGGTAAATATTTAATTAATTGTTTTAGTACTACATTAAGTTACGTTTCTGCTGTAATATATGTGTTGGAGTCGCATAACCTTTACTATTTCAGACAAAAAAATTATGTTATGCTAAATAATAGACTCTTAATAGACTAATATAAGTTATGCAAGAAATAAAAGGAACATAATAATCCTATTGGATTATTTGCATAAATCATAACTTACATCCAATCATGATTTGTTCCTGAAGGGATAGGCAGAGGTGTACCCAGGACTCAGTCCCATAGTAGGTACACCCTCATTGCGTCAGTATGTTTTTGGTCCCATGTTATAGGGAGCGAGCCTATTGAAATTTACTGGGCACAGTTCCAGGCTCCAGGCAGTTATTGAGATAGTTCGTAATATGGAAAAATCCAATATTTAACAACTTTGCCTGACCTGAGCCTGAGCTTGCTCCCACTACGCTACCGAGGGGAGTGAGTAAATCAGTATGAAAAATATCCACTTATGTCTTACCTTTAAGAGCACCCCGTCCCATATTTCATTCCAGAGCTCATCAAACTGCTCCAATAGGAGGCATTGGTCCCATTCAGAGCTCGAGTCAAAGTTGCTCCATTTATTAGTCATCTTGTCAATTCCACGAATGCCCTTCTCACTAAACTCTACCACACAACCTTGAGAGTTTGTTACTCCTATGTGCAAGTCTTTGGAATTATAGTAGTCACTGAAAAACGAGCGTGGACGTGAGCACGTACGTTAATCACACGATAGGATGTGATTCATGAAAATGTCATACATACTCAACTTATAGGTATTCACAATTATATAACTAGTGTTTATAGGAACTTACTTGAGGAAATCTCCATGAGTCGGCTTCATCACTATCGCGCGAGGATGTTGCGAAGCTTTAACGAAAGGATACGGAACCCTGAAACAAAAATAGGGCACTTAGCAACAGCCTTCAACCGGTCATAACGGTTTTACCACTGAAGATATTAAGTCGTATAGTCCTCACCTGAATGGTAAAAGGTTGTAGTCGTATCTGTCCAGCTTCTGGTCACACACAGGACACTGCTCGGGAATTATAGTGCAGAATACTTTGTTCTCGCAATGGTGGAAACAAAGGATACCCGGATCCATTTTTACAGAGATTATTGGCGTATTCTAAATTGAACTGATAAATTTGATTATATAAATGCAATTGTTGATGTTCAGAGTAGCCTTGAGCAAAAGAAAACTAAGGGATATGGCTGATTAACGTAGCAAAAGCGTTAGGAAAACCTCTTGAGTTTATTGTTACTCCTTTCACATTTTGTGAAATCTTCTATGAAAGGCGCGCTCCAAATCCTAAACAAAGAACACAAAATAAATTGTTGTAAAGAATGGAGAAATTATTTATTAGAAAAAGCATAATATTAAAGATAAAAAACAATTCTAAATCAATAAATACTTAGATAAGTATGTAGTATGTAATCTTCTAAAATCTGATAGTCTTAGTCAATTAAAGAAAATAAAGATTTTCATAAAATATAATTCATCCTCAATCTCTTTATTACAATAAAATACAACGTAAGTAGGTTTTTGAACGTGCCTAAGCACTTTTGTCTCATTGGTCATGCTATCAGCTGAGACCTGTCACACATCTCATTGGTCAGACTTCTTCTAAGCTCAGTACTGATTAGTCGAAAAAGAATGACGTCATTAACTAAGTTATTGGCGGAAGATTCGAAATTAAAATAACTTATTATTAATTCGCACTTTGCAACAAAAAAATAATTTATTAAAAAAGTGTATTTTAAATATGTAACGATTTTATTAGTTTTTAATAAATGAAAGAAGTCCCAATAATTAGGTTCTTTAATTTTTATATATAAAACATGTATAAACCTACATTTTACTGTATATTAATTATAAACTGAAATTATGTTCAGTAGTCTCCAGACACTTTCCGTTTTTAATTTTATTATTAGAATAAAAACTTCATTTAAGTAAATAGGTACTTAAATGAAAACAATAAATGGGCAACGACATTTTTTCAGGTAAGCGTAGATGTTTATTTTCTTTAAAGATAGTTTTATTCAAATAATATTTTCATAGGCTCTTGAATGGGGTGTAGTGTGGCGTGTTCTGATTCTGATGATTTAGGCCGATAAACAGGTACCTACCTACACTGTTTGAATTTTATCAATAATTTGTGTGCCAGAAACATCGTTTACTGTGTGTTTACCGGTTGCTATGGTAACGCTCCATGGCGGTAAACGGTAAACCACACCTATCGGACCCAGTTTTACGTTCTATTGAACTGATTCGCCTTTTCATCTAATCCTTTTATTGAAATCTATTTTATATAGGTACTAACCTAGCTCGTAGGCATATAGGAGTAATAGAAAATTATTGGACTTATGTTTAATTACACCGCCAAGAAATTCATGAACTAATGATCACAAAAAGTTCAAGAGTGCAGTTATTAAGTTAAAATTAAGTGGGAACGTCAAAGTGTTGTTAAAATTAATGATGTGTTGCCAAGTAAACGCATAGTTAAAGTTTAATGGTTAGTGGAACATGATCGATTAAAAAAAAGTGTATTCCCAGGCGCTAACTAAAAATTGTTCATAGTTGTATTTTTTAAATATAATTAATACAACAAAAAGGTGTGAACAAAAATACCTTTTTGGTAAAGGTTCGTTTAAAAGATCACGAAGAATAATTGCATGAAGGTTTAATAGTTATGGACAATGAATGAGAAGAGGAAAGTGTGTTTCCACGTGGTGTGGTGGCTGCTCGCGGCTGTGAAGCTGGTCTCCACAGGAATATCGTGCCTCAGTAATCCTTGCTACCACGGCGTCTGCATTGATGATATTAACAGGTAAGCCTATGTATTTATCATTAAAATATAGCTAATGGGTATTTAATTTACCTACAAATATTAAATCATATTCTAGTGTCTCTCTCTTCAAGTCTGGCACTCTTGTCAAAGTGGTCATGGTTGCTAACATGCGTGGTCTTCACTGTGGATCCCTTTATTTAAATTAAAAAAAGAAATTAATAAATTTCTTTTCTTCTAAGGAAAACCATCGAACTACGCTCGACAACCCGTCTGCCAAGCGTGTCGAGTATTGGCAAAACCCCCCTTTATCATATAGAGGCCTATGTTCAGCATATAGAGGCCCCCATATAGAGGCCTATGTTCAGCAGTGGATTACCAACGGCTAAAATGATGATAAAAAGAAATTTCTGACGTTTTAAACGTTGTCAGAACTGAGAGGACTCGACTGTAGATGCCTCCGTGGTTTTGTTTATATATACTTGTTAGATCGGTCCAACGCGTTAGTGAGGCCTCGAGCTCTCTTACTGGCACTCTTAATTGGCACCTGGACGACAGCTTTTTATACTTACTATTAGAATGCTCTTTTCTGTTCTAGTTACTAGTCTTACCTAAAACAACCAAAGACCTTGTTGCCATGACTCCATGCTACGTTTAGTGTTAATCAGTATAAGGGAATGCATTTTAATGCTACTTCCTATCCTACTTCCTCCTAATATTATAAAGGCGAAAGTTTGTGAGGATGTATGGATGGATGTTTGTTACTCTTTCACGCCAAAACTACTGAATTGATTGGGCTGAAATTCGATATGTAGATGGTATATAGTTTAGATCCCGGAATAACACATAGGGTACTTTTTGTCGCGATATTCCCACGGGAACGATGTCTACGCGGGTAAAACAGCGAGGCACAGCTAGTTATTAATAAATTAGGGTGAATCTTTCATGTTACTATTTAGAAATATGTTGGAAAGTGGTGTACATGCCTGTACCAGGAATATCATAAAAACCGACATTACATGATTATTTTATTTTGATTTACACCACTTTTTCAACCGACTGTACTTAATATGGGCGGTCGAGTCACCCCTCAAAAAATAATAAAAATACAAGGACAAGTCGACCGCGCGGTCGAGTTTATTGCGGTCGTGCTGCCGCCCAACTCTGTTATCATAAAGTACCTACCGACTGTACTTATCTGAACTAAGTCACGTATCCCGCCTCTGTCTACATTCAATACATAGAAGACTCATTATATTAATTACTACCCTAACAAGTCTATGTAATAGGTAGATGTCTACCAGCCTAGGTACCTGAAGTCAAGATTTAAATTACAATTTACAATAAATTTATTAAGTTTTGTTGTTACTTATACAAGGTGTTCAAAATGGTGTAGTAATATTTAAAGCGATTCACCCACATCTAAGCAACTTGAAAAAAGAAGAATTGCGACATTTCAAAAAAAAATTCGACTCCATACAAATTTGCCGATCAGCTTATCCATTTGTATAGGATGTTGAACATTTTTTTTTTTGCTGATTTCACAATTCTTTTTTTAAACTATTTCAGATTGATGGGTTTATGCACGTATTAATAGATAGGGTACACCTTTTCTTACATATTGTACGTATAGATTGCTGATGCCAACATATTGTATATACACCTTTTACTAGCCAACTACCTATATTAATAGTATATATTAACATTTTTTTTTTTATGATAGTGAGAGAGACGAGCAAATCAGGTACCTGATGGTAAGCATCATGATTGCCCATATCAGACACAGTGCCACCCAGTGTTTTAAAACTCAAATTCTGCGCGGCACTGCAGTGCGCCCTGAGATATGAGTTGTTGAATCTCATCATGCCCAGTAATTTCGCTGGTAACATTGCCCTTCATAACGGAACACAGTAATGTTTGTACATTACTGCTTGGCGGATAAATAATTTGCTAAGGTGTGGTACTTTCCCAGGCGGCCCCCTGCAAAAGAGGCCTACCACTTCAAGTTATATATTAGTTATACTTATATAATATATATTAGTTATGAATAGAATAGGTAGCATTTCAACACATTCGACTTACTTGTTCATCGTACCGTCGCGTGACGAGCCCCAACAAATCTATCTGTTTACGAGCCACGGTATGGATGGCGCGAGTGCCACAGGTTCGGTACATCTATCGAGACAGTTTATATAATAGTCCTATGGATTATAGATTCTTTTAATATTTTTACGATATTTAGAAGGACGTTAAAACTTCGGCAAGTCACGGTATCCTGTTAGTTTGCTAACGATGGAAACAAATCGTAAACATAGCAGACGTCTATTTTCAGCCAAAAAAGTTTATATGTAGGTACGGACGTACAGTAATAAATATAAGAAGAACATTAATACTAATAAAAATGTTATGCTCTATTCTGATTCTAGGATTAGACCTATAGTTCCTATAGTTCTAGTACCTATACAGGTGAATTTTTAAAAGGGTCGTCAAGCCATCTCCGTGACCACTGCTCATGAACGATTTTGATAATAAGAAAACTAAAACTGCATCGTTACTTTTTTTAATGGCCTCTCCAGAAATCGATCGTACAACTTTGAGAAAATCATCACTCTGTATACCATCCCATGTACACACCTGTATTTACCTGTATACCATGATTAGGTACATTGTTTATTAAGTTACTAGCTGTGACCCGCGGTTTCACCCGCGTAGTCTTCGTTCCCGTGGGAATATCGGGATAAAAAGTACCCTATGTGTTATTCCAGGGTCTAAGCTACTTACGTACCAAATTTCAGCCCAATCGGTTCAGTAGTTTTGGCGTGAAAGAGTAACAAACATCCATACATACATCCATACTTACAAACTTACGCCTTTATAATAGTATTAGGATTAGGATATTAGGATTAAGATTAGGATTAGGATTAGGATTAGGATAGGTACCATCTGACAGTGTCAACAAGGAATAACTTCCGAGAAGTACTCGTAACATTTTATGACAAACTAATGAAAATCTAAAGGATCTGCTGAAAAGTGATATTGTTAATGATTCTAGTACATATTCATGCTACTGCGTGGACGGGTACACGGGCGTGCAATGTCAGACCAACTGGGACGAGTGCTGGTCCAACCCCTGTCTGAACGGAGGCACCTGCGTCGATGGCATTGCCTCGTACAACTGCTCGTGTCCTGATGGATTTATTGGTATGAACTAAAGACTGTTTCCGTAACATATAGGTACCTATACTAGTCCGTTTTCTATTAGGAAACAGTATGATATCTTGGGAATACAGCAATGCCATTTGGTACGAATATGCACGTCCTTCTTCTTTGGGTGCCATCTTCTAACGAAGGTTGGCGACCATCATGGCGACTTGAACCTTCGACACTGCAGCTCTAAATAGAGAACGCGTGCTCTTTCCGTACCACTGGCCAAAAATTTGAAAATAATTGAAAAAATGAATAAAGTCTTTTGAATTTATTATTCGAAATTTTAGTTTTCGAGTTCTTCATTTTCGAATTTCTTTTTCGTATTTTTAAATTTTTGAATATAATATTTTCGAATTAATTATTTTCGAATATTTAAATTTCGAATTTATTATTTTCGATTTACTATTTCCGAATTTTAAAGTTACGAATTTGTAATTTTGGAATTTATTATTACTTATTATTATTTACGAATTTACTAGATTAGAATTTATTATTTTCGAATGATTTTTGATCCCTACATTCCAGGCGAGAGCTGCGAAACGAACTATAACGAATGCGAGTCCAACCCTTGCCTGAACAATGGTACATGCATAGACATGACCAATGGTTACATGTGTTCCTGCGTGCCAGGCTTCTCTGGTCAACATTGTGAGGTCGATATAGCTGTGTGTAACAACACTGAAGAGGTTCGCTGCTACAACGGCGGCCAGTGTATCGAGGGACCCGGGTTTAAGTTTTACTGCAAGTGCTTGCCAGGTAAGGTACTTCTGTCCTGGTCCTCTCGTCTCATTAAGGGGAAGGCAACTTTTTCTGAAATAATGTACCTCGATTAGACAGTTTTGACAGTTACCCGTGAGTATAAACTGCGCTAATGGATTTAATTTCTTAATGTTTTGGTATTTAGATTATAGTAGATATTATTGAATTTTTCCATTAGGAATCTTCTCAAAGACCGCCTGGTAGTGGATGGCAATAGCCCCCTATTACAAGGGACTAAAAATTAATTGTAAAGGCATACCTTAGGATGCCATATACCTGAATAAAACGCTACCGCGTTCTAAGAACATCATCATCTAGTTCCAATCTACAGCTAAAATGTTTTATAATATTCACAATTTTTTTTTTGTTAAAAATTACGGTTTTGAGATTTATACCTTTAATTTGTGATGTATAAGATCTTGCTTTTTACCAATTTTCATGATGCTATACCCAACGAGAGTGTTATAATACCCCAGAGGTGCATTGATTGCGTTGCCTTAGAAGTTTAAATTTTTACAGCAGCAAGAGACCGTAGGCATGAGTTGTTGATAATAATTTTTAACTGGATATACCTTAACGCGTTCCCGAGTAAAAGGGTCTATAGACGGACAGACGGACAATGAAGTCCATAAAAGGGTTCCTTTTTTTCCGAACGGAACCTTAAAAACATGACTGGCGAAATGTGGGTGTACCTATATTATTGTACTAAGGTACTGAGAGCTACACCTCTCCCCTTTAGGGAAAAAAGCGCGATGTTATGTTACATTTCGGTACCGTCAAAATTGCTATTAAGATTGTGATTGTTTGCCCTAGGTTGGACTGGTAAAAAGTGCGAGGACCAAATAGATGAGTGCGAGTCTAATCCGTGTCAAAACGGTGGAGTTTGCATCGATGTTCACGCTGATTACATGTGCGCTTGTGCATTCGGTGTGTAGTTCTTCCATATTTTATGAATCCATAAGCAATATTTCTACGAGTAGACGATCGAACGTGGTATGGCCGTACTACGAGCTGGTTCGCCACCATAACACACCCCGGACACTCGACTCAATTTCATAAAAATATCGCGATATTGACTATATAAACATAATATAAAATATTTAAACTATAACTAATGAATACTACGAAGAAGGCCCGATTTTTGGGCGGATGACAGTGTCCATTCTATACGTAGTATTATTGTCTGTTCTGTGACCATACCATGTTCGAGCGTGCGACGCACTGTCTGGCGAACATTATTATTATGTCGCTCAAAAACACGGGATATACCGGGCTATTCTGGTCAACTCGCTAGTCTTCTCCATTTTCTTGTACGGCTCAGAGTTCTGGACATTAAGATCCGCGGACCGTAAACGCATAGATGCTTTTGATATGTGGTGTTGGCGAAAAATGCTCCGTATTCCATGGACGGCTCCCAGAACCAATAATAATAATAATAATAATAGTAATATGGGACAACTTCCACACACGGTCATCTGGTCCCAAACTAGGCTAGAAGCCTGTACTATGGTAACCAGATGACTGATATACATACTTATATACTCGTAAGCTTATAACACCCAGACACAGATCAAACAGACATGTTCATGCACACAAACATTTGACCTGGCCGGGGATCGAACCCGGGCCCTGCGGCACAGAAAGCAGAGTTACTAACATCTGTGCCAACGAGGCTGTCAAAAAATCCGTTCTACAAGAACTGCGGATGGATAAAAAGCCCAGGTTATCAAAC
The DNA here is from genome assembly GCA_947063395.1 of Hemistola chrysoprasaria. NCBI lineage: Eukaryota > Metazoa > Arthropoda > Insecta > Lepidoptera > Geometridae > Hemistola > Hemistola chrysoprasaria. The sequence goes on along the minus strand of OX346712.1, from coordinate 5,809,637 downwards.
GTCTGTCTCCGCCGCATATTTGAATTCTTCGGTCACATAGCTCGAAAAACGGTAATAACCTGGAAGAGTTTATGGTGACCGGGAAAATCAATGGCAAAATACTCAGAGGCAGAAGTCCGATGCGATCGACGGACCAGATCAGAACCACGCTAAACATAAGTGTCAGTGAAGCCATACACGTTGCCGAGAACGGGTAGATGGCGAAAGATTGTCAAGAAGGTCATCCCTATTTCCGTAACATGATCACGACCCCTAGACTCCGGCACCTGTCACTTCCGTCTCATGGTGAAACATGACCGCAGGCGATGACCCCGGCGGCCGGCGTTGTCTTCATTCCGTGGGTATATCGGGAAAAAAGTACCTTATGTGTTATTCCAGGTGCTACCTACATACCAAATTTCAAGCCAATCCATTCAGTTGTTTTTGCGTGACAGAGTAACAAACATCCATCCATTTTCACAAACATTCGCTTTTATTATATTATTAGTAGGATAAGTAGGATAGTAGGAAGAATAGGCATGATGAATGATGACACTATAACAGAATAAAAAAATAAATGGTTTGAGTGAAAAGTATTATCGAAAGGATTCTAAAAAACGTCCCAGTATTATTGAAAACATTGAGATTAATAATATTTTTATTAAAATAAAAGTACAAAAAATTGCAATCGGCCATCTTAACTGAAACGGCAATCAGAGCGAATGACGTCACGCCTAAGTAAACTGTTACTGAGGGTATAAACACTTGAAGTAAATATTCACCATATCGCATTAACTTTTGTTGTGTTGTGATCAGTCACTTGATTTGTTATATATTCGTGGTAATCCAGGAATCATCGAAGATGGAACGAGGTTTTTTTAAGGCAAAAATAAAATATTTACTTAGGCGTGACGTCAGGACCCGACGCCATGACACATACGAGCGTTTTCGCGCTCATTTTAAATTAGAAAGTTAAAAATGCATTAATTTGCGGTAAAATGTAATTTTATTCTGAAAAAATGTTTTTTCGGTAATATTAGACGTGTACCTACATTAAGAAACGGGATTTCAAAATCTGTCACCATGCCTATTGTAGTGGGAGGCCTCTCTTGCAGGGGGCCGCCTGGGGAAGTACCACACCTTTGCCAGTTATTCGTCCGCCAATCAGTAATGTGCAAACATTACTGTGTTCCGGTCTGAAGGGCAATGTTACCAGTGAAAATACTGGGCATGATGAGATTCAATCTCATATCTCAGGGTTACAGGCGCAGTGCAGTGCCGCGCAGAATTTTGAACTTTAAAACACTGGGCAGCACTGTGTCTGATATGGAAATCATGATGCTTAGCATCAGGCACCTGATTTGCTCGCCTTGTCACTCACTATCATAAAAATTAAAATAAATTGTAGGTTTCACCGGTAAAAGCTGCGAGGTAGCGATAGAGTTCTGCGATGAGAACTCGTGCAGTAACAACGCTCTGTGTGTGGTGGAAGATGGAGCGCGCGTGTGTTACTGCGTGCCGGACTACCATGGAGACCGCTGCGAATTGCAGTATGATGAGTGTTTGCTCGGACCCAGGTAACTAATCATCATCATCATATCAGCATGCCATAGACTTCCACCCAGTCCTGCGACCTTTTTTAGATCGTCTGTTCGTTCACATTGTGACGTTTGAGCAGAGTGCGTTAATAATATTAAATAATATCAAATCTAAGAAGTACCGTTTGACGTTTCATCTTTTCAAGCCGAAATAACTTCCATAGGCATTACTGCCACAATTTCAATAACGTTCGACGTAAAACCATGAGACTATGAATTTTATCACATGATGTATAATTCCTGCTCCAGTTACCAAATTAGGTCATACAGAGTTGTAGCTTGATGATGAAATGGATCAGCGGATCGATTTTATCGAATCGGAGTGTCGAATTATAGAGAGTAGCCTTTTTGTAACATATTGTATATTATTAACAGGTGTATGAATGGAGGCACATGTATCGACGGAGTAGACAATTTCACTTGCTCCTGTCCTCCTAAACTAACCGGCCCATTATGCGAATGTCTCATACTAGACGATGGCACTCACGACTGCGAATACGTCAGCCCTACCCCTGACTCTACGCAATCTGTCTTCACCACCATCATATTTGAAGGAACTATCAATGATACTATCGGAAGAGCAGTTGTTACTACTGAAATTGACACAACAGATATGTCAACAGAAACAACTACAGACCAAGATATGGTCAAAACAGAATCCGTTATAGATATAACAACCACAGAAATAATATATTCTGTAACAGAAGTAACTGGAACTAATACAGAAGCAAGTATTGTAACAGAGGTTGCTAAGTCAACTACAGGGGAAGATAATTCTAAAACGGACACAGCCACTGATTTTACCACTGAAACAACTTATACAACAACTGAAATAACACAAATTGAACAAACGACCAGACCAGAAGTTACTGTTATAGAAGTAGAAATAACATCAACACCTAGAACAGAATCTACAGACAAAATGTTCACGGACACGCCTATAGAACATACAGATGCAACGATAATCTCTACTACTACAGAAGCAATAGAGGTTACTACAGGAATCGAAACTACTCATAGGACAACTGTCCAGACGGATTGCACTGATTCTGTTTGTAACAACCACGGTGCATGTGTTAATACGCCTCATGGGATTCGGGTAAGTTCAAGCAGGGAGAGTGAAGGGGTGCGATTTTATAACTTTTCTAATTTCGATGGTCTATTGACTATTGTGTAGATATAATAAGGTGTCGTTGCAGTGTAAGTCGTAACCTTAACTTTGCTAAATTGGCCAGTTGGAATTGGCTCTATGACGTGGCCAACTTCTGCAATTCCATTAACAAGCCGTGGCATAAGTACACCGCTGCCTTTCCACCGGCTTGACAGTCGACACGCAATTGAACTCGTTAAATGCACCGAAAATTTTGATCATTTTCCTGCCTCGTCGAAGGGCTTTATTATTAGGTACTCGTACGGTACGGTTAGGTAGCTTTACGTATGTCTTCTCATTTTAGTGCCACTGCGACTTCAACTACGCAGGTAGATTCTGCGAGGAGAAGATTACAATTTCATCAGCAGCTTTCAGTGGCAATTCATTCATAGCTCACAAACTTAGGAACACCACGTCAATAGATATAGGATTCAACGCGAAGACCTTGCTATCTGAGGGTCAGATCATGTATGTCGACATAGCTACAGGGGTCTACATGCAGCTTTTCATGAGCTCAGGATTACTGAAGTTCAAATTCTCGTGTGGATACCAAACGATGTTGTTAAGTGAGCTGAAGACCTTCGTGAATAAGGGATTCCCAATGCGAATTGAGACAAGGTAAGGGTTCTCCTGATATTTTGTAGCAAGGACGAGACAACGTGAACGTGATACTAAGGTACCACGAATTTCTCTAATATTCTGCCTGGGGTCCCTGATAAGTTTTTCACATTGAGACTTGAGATATTCTCCCACCGTTGAATATAATGTTAACCATTCCATCCTTACTCTTAAGGAAATTGTTAATGTTTGACTCATAATCATGATCATCCACCACCCAATAATATATTATACTCAATGCTGGGCATCGGCCTTCTTCATATCATATCACTTCTCCCAGTTGCTGATAACTTTTACCAATTTCAGGCTGGATTTATTCCCAAACGAGCACCATTGTAATGCCACCTTACGTTTGAACGACACAGTGGCAATGAGTGGTGGTCAGATAGCTAACATTAGTGCTCTTGACCATAACACGACGCTTTACTTGGGGAACTCTCCCGATATCACCGACTCTGAGGCTAAACCTTTTATAGGGTGCATTAAGGATTTGACGGTAAAATGCTTCATTCAGCTTCTATATTTCTATTTTCTTTTTTAATGTAGGTTTTAAATAGTTTAATTGTATTTTGTAATAGTTTTATTAGACAATTTATTTGTTCAAGATTGTTGTATCTTCAAACCTTTTTAAACCTTGAATAAACCCAAAAATCAACATGCTGAAGTATCATCTAGAAACTACAAGACTAACCAATTTCTTTAAGCTCAATATCTAAAAGTACCCGTATAAACTAAATATAATAAGTGATATAGATGATTGTTGAACAAGCCAAAAAATTAGGTGGCCTGTGTCACATTTTTATATCATAACATTTGCAACAACGAATCCACTCTTTAAAGCCTACTAAAGCCAAACTACCTATAAATAACAGTGTTAAAACCAATATTCGGTAGGTGAATGGTGAAAATCGTCAAGTATTCGGTGATGCAATGGAGGCTGGCGAAGTGAGGGAATGTATGTCACTCGCGTGTCTCTCCACGCCTTGTCTAAATGGAGGCAGATGTTCGGACCTGTCTGGAGGATACACCTGTTCTTGTGCTAATGGGTAAGGAAATAGTTAAAATTTAATCTTCTGTGCCATTTCTATCAAACTAATGGAATTGATACTGATAAGCATACCTGAATTTCGCATCATGAGTCCAGAGATTGGACTCATGATGCCATCGTATTAACTAGCTCGCAATTTTGTATATAAATATTTAGGTTTTTTTTTGGAGCTTTTCCAATAAGTTGGCGATCATTACGTAGCTTAGCTTATCACTTTTTTTCACAGTTGGACAGGCCTTCATTGCAACAAATCAGTATGCGAGCACAATCCATGCCAATCTGGAGGTAGCTGCGTAAAGCATCCGGGCAGTGGCTTCCTATGCTTATGCCCTTATGGGAAGCATGGCATCTTCTGTGAATATAGTAAGTATGAGTATGTATGAAATATGGCCGGCTCCAATACCAGGGTCTCTGGGTTCAAATTTCACATAATGGACATTTCTCCACAGTGCTACTGTGTTTCGGATGGCACGTGAAACTGTAGGTTCCGGCTGTTTCCTATCTGCTATATGTAGAGGAGGGAGCAGTCGTTAGGTTATAATGGAGGCCTTGTAGGAATCTTGGCGACTGATCTGAAACCCCGACAATATGGGTTATCCACATACGAATACCCAAACTCTAGTATCATTGGGGAAACACGTACTGGTAGAGTATAAAATCAAATTATCATCTTGAACATAAAGGTTGGCCGAGCATCCGCAATATCGCTGGACAGATTATTTGAGGAAACTTTAAGCTGAGCCTTGGTAAGTGACAGGGCAGGAGAAACCTGAAATGGTGTCGTCTTGTGTTGAAGAACCGAAGCCAAACACTCTATACTTCCATAATATTTAAAATGCAAATGCACCAAACCACTATCATCCGATATAATATGGTATCTTTGGTAGAATGATGAAGATGTTTGCCAGCTGTCAGATGTCAGCGTACCAAAGATAGGTACTGTCGACTGTCGGTATTGCTTTGTTGCATTGCAAGGTTTTTTTATACATTGGGCCAGACACCTAAAATTCATTACTAATTAATAGTCACGCGTCGCCTCAACCTTAGTAGATTGTTAGTGGAAAATGTTGAGTTTTAGCAAAAAAAAAAATATTTTTCTATTTTCAGATGTTGAAATTACCCGTCCATCGCTTTCTCCACTAAGCACGGGAGTGTCTTCCTATCTGATGTATCCCCTTCCAGCTTCTGCTATCACATCAGACCGGTTCGATTTGCGTCTACGCTTTCAAACCACGGATATGGATCAGATCGCGTTGCTAGCGTTTGTGGGACAGAATGGACGACACGATGCCAGGAGCCAGCATCTAGCGCTCACATTTGTCAAAGGATATCTTATGCTTACGTGGAATATGGGGAACGGTAAGTTTTGGAATAAGATCAGAAAAAATAGTACAAATCAAAGGAGAGCCTAAAACACAACGTGAATGACTTTTCTAACTGAAATTGTCTTGTCAAACTACTATTACATAATATTATCTACCGTAGTACGTTTAATCTACCGTAGACCGTAAAAATATGGAGTCATCTAGCGTTCACATCACCATCAGCCCTGATGTGCTTTCTGCTGTATTATGTAGTTCTTTTCTTGCTGCAACCCACACCAATATTCATTTGCTAAATTTGACTTCGGGCAAATTGAAGACCCTGAAATTAACTTAATCATTCTGACAGGGGCAGGGAATATTTCTGGGGGTATACCAGGCTTCACCAGACTTCTTTTTACGCAAATTTTCCAATAAATAATTTTGGTAATTGCTTCAGTGAGTTAAGTGAATAGCCCCATGTGTCTGTTCCTTGTGGTGGTTCATCTACTATCTCCACTTTGCACAGTCGCCGAGGCCTCAATCGGCCAGGACGCCATCATCATCATAGAGTATATTGTTAAGGTCCGCGTCGCATCTTCACACCACGAGCTCTCAGTGCCCGTCGTGGCGGGCACGCAGTGAGAGTGTGGCGGCGCGGTCGCACCGCCGGTCTCAATGTAGACGGGAGACACAATGTCTCCGGGAACGCACCGCTACCTGCCGACGGGAAGGTCACGCTCATGCCTTATCTTTATATTGGTGAGTGTTGTTGGTTGGCGGTTGGATTAGTATTGGAAAGATCAGAAAATTTTCTGCTGTGATGTCAACGTTCAGCAGTGGTTTTTATTTAGTAATTTTTAAACTTTCGCTATTCGATCACATATTTTGACGTCCAGAGGCAGCCGGCGTTCTTGTCATATATATCAAAAGAGTAATGGATAACTCTTTATTGAAAAACTAATCCATCAATTCATGCCTATGTCCAAATTGTCGGGACATGTAAGAACGCCTTAAGACTTAAGACGTCATACCTCTGCAGACTCCTGGCGTGTGCAAAATTGATTGCAGCTTTGGGTAGTGCATGCAAACCAAGCGCACTATAGCCGAAAGTGTTAAGAAACATATTGCAGCTGTAAAAAACCAGCAATATAATAATACTCACTCTTCCCAACGGTGACACCCGCAATATCCAGTCTTCTCGTGACCACGGCTGATGAAACTCAGTCGAAACGTAAATAGTAAATGTTTTTAGCGGGATTAAGTCACGCCTTTTTTTTATTTAGTTTTAACATGTGTGCGCTTAGTATTTTGGTGAAGGGTCCACATACAAAACCGAATTCTAGGAAGCTTTTGCTCATCACCAACTTATATTGTATTTCAGGTGGCCACCCATCGGAAGGTTTCCAAGCTCTCCCCCACGACCTGCCCCTGCATAGTGGATGGCGGGGATGTATCTGGGAGGTAGGGGGGCAGAGTGTGGGGTCCGGGAGGGTGGTGGGGGGTCGCGGGGTGGGGCAGTGTGGGGTGCAGCATTGTACGGCAAGGTCGTGTCGCGCGCCGAGGGGTGTTTGTATACATTCGCCTGCTACTTATGGGTAAGTCATCATCAGTACATTTCAGGTGGTAACTCGTCGGAAGATTTTCACGCTTTTTAGGACGACCTGTCCTTTCATAAGCACTTATCTCTCCTGCTTGAGGTTCCATTCCTCAAGCGTCTTTAGTCGAAGCTGTACCAAGAATTCTCATGCAATTTTTTACAGTTAGACAGGCTTCAACTGCATCAAATTCGTGTGCGATCACATCGTAGCTGTTGGGCATAGAAGTTACAATAGATATGTTCCCTGGTCGATGATTCTGCGGGCAGCGTCGAGTCTTTTATATATAGCAAATTAATATTTATGATAATTTTGAACTTTAAAGAGGCACCTTACCATACATTATACTTCACATACACCACATTACAAACTTTCAAACTTAATACCAAAAACTCAACTCTCAACTCAATCTTTTCGCCACCCAGATGCATCTGCAACGAAGATTACTTCGGTCCAACATGCGCCCACTCACAGAACCCATGCGATGGAACTGTGTCGCAGTGTAAAGGACAATGCGTTATTGCAAGCGATGGCAACGCACAGTGCGACTGCCCTTATGGGAAGACTGGAGCTAACTGTGAGGAAGGTGAGGATTTCTCAATGTTTGTATTGGATCAGTGAAGACACTAATGATTCAACGGCTGACTGAAATTGTCGGAAAGTTTCCCTTTCTGAAGTGAATGACAGAATTTTGCTATTAGATCCAAATTCATGTTATAATAATCCATTTTATCAACACACCACTGACATAGAATGACACAGGTGAAAGAATAAGCAAGCTGTAGTAACAGTGAGCTGGTAATATCGTGCAGAAAACCCATAAGAATAGACTAAATCTGAAGAGGAGAGGTAATGAATGATGTAATGAAGACGAGTAGGTAAACGTAGCTACTAAGGATGTGTGAAGCCCAAAATATAGACCCAAAGGTACCAGAAGGCCCAGCAAGACGCGGGGATTCATTGGTTTTTTCTCTTTCGCGCCCGAGCAATTTATATCTGCTGTCTCGTTTTAACTCCTTGGGTCTCAATGTTTCTTGGTCACTCGGGTAGTACTAGTTCTATTCGGACCGCTGGTGGAGTGACAGACCTGCAATAGACGGCCGGCAGAAAAGGATCAATACGAGTAGGGCTGAGAACCGGGCTCAATGGCGCAAATTATAAGAGGCATCTTCTATCGAAATAGAAAATTTTAAGTATCTACAGCCCATCAAATCTAAGAAGTACTGTTGACGTTTCATCTTTTCAAGCCGAAATAACTTTGCATAGGCGTAACTCATCCAATTTCAATAACCTTCCCCGTAAAACCGTGAAATAATCACAAGACGTACAATTCTTAATCACTAAATTTAAACACAAATCTCTCAAACAAGACAAAATAAGGACTATCAAGGACGTCCATGTGCTGTATTTATATAACTTTCCCAACATGAGATATTGCTAGCCTGTTATTGTCTCGTCAGTACATTCTACCAACTAGAACTGTGTTTCCTCCTTTCAGATCTGTACCCAACCGACGTGTTATTCACTGGCATCCGTTCATACGCAGTATTACATCCGCGCAGTATATCGAGCGTGAGTTTGTCTCTAGAGGCGGAACTGAAGCCGGCGAGCGCTCGCGGACTCATTCTCTACGTGGAGACTCCACACTTCCATACTGCACTGTCTCTGCAGGGAGGACTGCTCGAGTATCGATGGACAGGTATGAACTATAGAAATACCACTAGTTTTAAGAAAGTTTCTAATCATAGATACGGAAAAGTTTTTGTTATATTTTGAAGTGAAAATTAGTCTCTAAATTAATTAAGCAATAGGAAAAACTAAGCCCTACAATTTTCCTGTGCGTTCTTCTTGTAGTTCTTTATGTTCTTCTTATTTACTACTTGTGTGATATATTGGCCGGGCGATGGCTACATGGTTGTCTGGAAGAGATCGTTCTGAGCGATAAGGCCGCCAGTTGTTACTCTCTCTCTAGTTTCATTCATTCATATGACGAGAAGAAGTCGCGACGTCTCGAGTCTCGACGTCTCGGCGCCCGGCATCGCGACGTCCCGGCGTATATTCAGCAGTGGAATCCCAACAGCTGGATGATGATGATGACGTGTTTCAGACCGCGTATCAGGCGTAACATCAGTTGTGCGTAGCGTCGTCGTGGTGTCTATATCGGAGTGGCACAGCGTGCGCGCGGGCCGGTACGGCTCGCGGCTGTACGTGTGGGTGGACGCCGCGCTCAGCGCCGACGCCATGCTGGCGCATGCCTACCCTCACACTACGCACAACGCTACCGTATACCTGGGTCAGTATAACATAGTGTGGACGTGCTCTCTATATCGGAGTGGCACAGGCTAGCCCTGTTGAATACAACAAAGTCCAAGGGTGGAACCGAGGACTTTAGGTCCAACCTAGAACTTTGAGTGAGATGTACCATTTCGTCTGATGATACATAGGCGTACTTCCGTCACGGTAATGCAAGCTAATTATCGCTTTCAGGGGGTGCGAAAGATTTGTCAACACTTCCATTTGACGCCATGTTTGGACCTCCGGAATCGTATGCGGGCTGCATCAGGAACCTCCATGTCAACAACGTTCTTATCACCTTGGAGAAGCAGAATATACTCGAAGGTGGGTAAACAATTTTGTAGTTGGGTTTGAGATTTTGAGCTCCAAGGTTAAGACGAAAAGGACATGAGCATTATTGCTCCATGTGAATTACTTGATGACCTATCGTGTAATGTGATGATTGATGTCATTCAAGAAGAAATTAGTCTGTCACTCAGTAAACCCTTACAATATAAGGGTCCGTTATATTTGGTCCGTTGTGCGTGAAGTCCTGGCTAAATTAGCGACTCTTACTCCGCCCAGAAGCTCAGTAGCTTCCTGGGAACAACGCAGGCTTCGCATAGTGACCTCACTGTTCCGAGGAATTGTTCACGTTGTAGCGCTACTGCCTCGCATTCCAGGACTACGTGGGCAACCGTTTCTTCCGCCACGAGCAGCCTCTGCATAGAGGACTGTCAGTGGCGTTCATTGTAATTAGTAGTTTTGTCTGTCATCAAGTGCCATCAATCATGATTTATGGCTCTTGATTGACGCCTTGCCTATCGTGTAATGGGTAGATAATGTTGGCGCATTAGATTTTGCACCAGCGACAGTACTGTTAATGTAATATTCATAGGGGTTCGCCAAAAAATTCAACAGTCGTGCAACCGGGGAGTCGTCGAGCTACCCGACTCGTAACGTGCTCACATTTAGCGAATGCTCATGTCTGTCATCACCTTAAGACTGCATTTCCTCCAGAATGTGCGAGGGAGCTGGGCAGTGTGAAGATGCATAGCGACGGGCGACACTGTGCATATGAACGAGTGAGGATGTGTAGCGAGCTCTTTTGTTTGAAAGCTGACGTGATCGAGAATGTTCTTAGTTAGCTATATGTTTCATGAATATCGGTTCGGCCGTTTGAAGCTCTTTTCTAGCGGCAGAAGGAATATATGAGCAACTTCCAGTGGTCTCATTAAAATTTTGTGTTTTGTTACTTCATCAATATAGCAACGACATGGTACCCTTGACCTGATCTGCAGCACCAGGTTCAGATCGGCCAGTAGTCAAATACAATCGTGTTTGGGTTCATTGAAATCTTCTCAATGAATGTGTTACAGATAAATGGCACAGATAGACAGCCGGGTATTTTAAAATTTTCTGATTTGCTCTTAAGGTCAAAACTTAGCGGATTGCGACGGTACAGCGTGCGGCTCGGAGACGTGCGCCGGCGGCACGTGCGTCATAGACGGGGGGCTAGCGCGGTGTGTGTGTGGGCGCGCGCGGTGCCGGCGGCATGCCGCGTGCGAGCCGGCGGCGTGCGGCGCCCCGCGCGGCCTGTGTCGCGGCGGCGCGTGCGTGTGTGCCGCCGGGTATGCCGGGGGGAACTGTCTCCATAGTATGTATGACTGTCTACTGTTATACGAGGGCGCGCGCGGTGTCTTATCTGGCTCGAAGGACCACAATTATTTCCATTTCTTCTTTCTAACAGTACAATGACTCTTTATAGCATCAAATAAAAAGAGAACTTGCAATAATCACATAGTCGCATTCTAATATAGGATGATATATAAGAAGACCGCCATAGCTCAGCGGATTAACTAATTGAAGCGGCAATGGGCAGCGCGTATCGCACGTAGAACGATAGGGCTATGTGTTTCTCGAATGAAGACTTACGCTTACAATCGAGATAGATGGAAATCTATGGAGGAGGCCTATATTCAGGAGTTTCTACTTTCCCCTGTGTAGATCTACCTCTGCCATAGGGGCAACTAAACAATCCCTGCGGTTGTTGCGTTAGGTGTTGGGCGGGGAAGCCCGCGAGGTGGCGCGCGCGGTATCCCGCGCGCCCCTTTTGTGTCGGGGGCGAGAACTTCTCCTCGCCCCCCGCGGTGGGGTCCTCTACGGAGGACCGAACGCCGTCCGGGCTGCGGACGAGTGCTTCGGCGTACCCGTGGTCCGGACACATGGCGTCCCGCTGGATAACCCCCAGGTTTTTTAGTGGGTAAACCCCGCCGTTACATCTTGGCGGGGGAGTCCCACATACCGCCCTGCCGCCCCCCGGTGCAGGGTGACGATGCGTTAAGCATTTTTCCTGGGTAAAAAAAAAAAAAAAAAAAAAAAAGGTGTTGGGAGTGACTTTCGCGTCCTCCCGCACGTTTGTTACGGAGGCCCCCCGCAGCAAAAGAGACCTACCACTACAAAATATTATTATATTTTTGTATTAAATATTAATAATATTATTATTATTAACGTTTTTTTTATGATAATGTGTGACAAGACGAGGAAATCAGGTGCCTGATGGTAAGCATCATGATTGCCCATATGAGACACAGTGCCACTCAGTGTTTTAAAATTCAAAATTCTGCGCGGCACTGCACTGCGTCAGTCACCCTGAGATAAGAGTTGTTGAATCTCATCATGCCCAGTAATTTCGCTGGTAACATTGCCCTTCATACCGGAACACAGTAATGTTTGCACACTGCTTGGCGGATGAATAACCGGCAAAAGCGTTTATAATACGAGTGTGATGTGGTTCCAGAGATCAACATAACAATCCCCCAGTTCTCTGGCGAGTCCCTCATGTCCCTGTCTCGGTCGGGCTCTCTGTCCTCTAACGCAGTGCGAGCCCCGCGCGGAGGGATGCCGGCCACGCTGGCTCTCAACTTCACCACGCCTGAACCGAACGGGATGCTGTTGTGGGCCGATATGGTAACTTACATATCACAATAACAATACTTTTTGACTCCTCTTATGCTACGTCATTGTTGCGTTTAAAAGCAGGGCTAAAATAAATTTTTATCGAGTAAAGTTACATAATTTATTTTTAATTTTTGTCTGTCACCATCGATTTTTTTTTTTGGTGTCGCACGTATAGCTGAAATGTTTTTTAATGAAATTAATAATTTTATTTTCTTACAATCGTAGTGAAAAGAATAGTGTAAAACACGCCTCTAAAACATTATAAACTCAGTTTCTATTACTCCTTCGCTAAAGCTCTGGAGTAAAACTACCTCGTATACAATGGATCTCTTTAACCCCTTGCGTAACAATCCCGTAAAACGAAGGAGTGTTAGTATATCTGTTAGGTATCATCTTTTTTAATAAATGGTTGGCGATTATGAAGAACTACTTAGGCCTAGCGCGCACTGCCTTACGTTAACCGTACTCGTGCGGTATTCTATCGTACGGCCTTTGAGACTCTTTTGCCGCAATGCGCGCACTTTTTTGATACTTTACAGAATAATTGCGGTTAACGCAACGCAACGCAAGGCAGTGCGCGCTAAGCCTTAGGTTAACGAAACTGCCACACAGAATAACTTTAGTTTTATTATAATTTTACGATCTACCCTCCATACTACCTACAACAACCAAACCTTAACATTTCAGGACACAGACTACATCGGCATCGGTCTAGAGAACGGCTACCTCCGTCTCGTGTGGTCTCTCAAGCCGACCATTCTCGAACTGGTCCCGGTCGAGAATCGCCGAGAACATTCTCGAGTACTCTCGAGAATTCTCGCCGCCGCTGGATTCTTGGCGGACGCCGAGTGGCATACAGTTGTGTTAACTATTGAAAGAGCTAATATTAGTTTGGTGGTGGATAAGGCAGTGGCTTTTGTTGAAGCTCCCGGAGTACACGCGAAGTATGGTGACGTCGATTTGTTCATAGGTAAGGCCATTTTCTCAATGTTCAATACTATTTATTATCCAGTCAGTCAAAACAAGTCTTTATAAATCTCTAGTAAATAATGATTTTTAAGGCCGGTTTTTTGATCGTTAGTTACAGTTAAGTTAACCATTTGTCAAAATAACTATAGTTAAATTTTCAACCAATGGTTATATCGTGTGGATAAAAATAGTTAACCATAGGGATGAAAAAACGAATTTTGTCGAATTTTAACTATTTGTCAAAAAAAATTAACCATTGGTCGACTTAACCAGGGATCAAAAACCCATAGCCTTAATGAGAGTTGGTAAGGACCGAGTCAAAGCTCTGTTGTTTCAATTAATTTATTAAAATATGAAAAAACATACTTAGGTATACTTGGTGTTACAAAAAAGTGTACCTACACCTACCTAGTCAAAAAAATTGGGGGTGCATCAATTTGAGTAACTTTCAAAGGAAATATAGCGAAATTCTCAAAAAATTTGTTCGACTTACCATACTTTACCGATTGACTGATCCATTCATCTATTTTTATTTTTTGAAAATTCTTTTTTTTGAAGTTCATTTTGTCTGCTAGATGTATCCCCTTAAGTCCACATCCTCACCCTCTTATCTCGTCTCCTAAAAAACTGCTGTTTTTTCAAGAAACTGCTGTGTGCTTAAGATGTCGCTCATTGAAGTGGATTATTTTTTCAGTTTTCACTTTGAGTGAAATCATTTTACTCAAATTATTTTAAAAATATCCTCATTTAAGGACATATTATTTCATCATTCATAGTATAAAAGCCTTATTTTTTTTAGTTAATAAAATATAATGTGTTTGTTTGAAGGTGGCGCAGACTCAAGTAAGGCCAAGGAGATATTCCCGCACAAGTTCAAGGGCTGCATCGACCACATATCGACCCAAGAGAACACATACTTCACTAATTTTACAGATATTTACAGCGAAAACATCAAATCGTGCCAATTATATCCCCCAATTTAAAATTTGCCTTATTTTATTCTAGCTAAGGTACATTTTTCAATCGCCGCGGCACAAGTAGGCAAATTTTCTTGTGTTACAACCAGTTACAATGTTTGCACCGTTCATTTCAATAAGTAGGCAATAAGAGTAATAAAAAAACTATATAATAATAATAAAACATATTTTTGTCCAAATTTTGTTGGGTTTTAAGAAATCTTAGGTAGATTTGTTACAAACATTACAAGTTTCTTAACAGTGGTCTGGCGATTGATCCATCTACCGTTATAGTTAAGGTGTGACTTATATACTCATAGTACAAAAGATTTCTAGTCTTCTTTATAGGACTAATAAATGTCAGTGTTAGGTAGACAATGTTAGATTTTTTAAATACACATTATATTTCCCCTTTTATACTCAGGTAAATGCCTAGTTACGAGAATTTTGACACAATCCTATGAAAAATTTACCAAATCGACGTTTTGTTTTCCTGTTTCCTCCGAATATAATTAACCCGCCCCCTTATTACGGACGCAACAGAAGTGTGGAAAGCGTTTAAATTGCTAAATGTCTGCTGTCAAACATCATTTTTTGTATACCTTTTGACTTAATGTCTGCTACATTAAGCAATTAAACGCTTTCCACACTTCTGTTGCGTCCGTAATAAAGGGGCCGTTCTAGAAATTTATATCCTGATATTTTTAAAGCAAACTATATCCCCGTCTTTTAATTTCTCTATATTATCAATATAGTATAATATATTATCAAAAAGGTTTTCTATATTCGAATGAATCAGGGGAATACAAAATATAGATTTGGTAAATTTTCTATAGCATGGTGTCAAACTGCTAAGACTTTTCAACTTTTCTGTTAATAATTAGATTTTTTTTTTTTAAATTTGTCGTACAACCTATTATTAAGTATGTGAGTTTCTTCTAATAGAATAAATAAATAGTGACCGAGAATTTTCGTTATATCTGTAGAAAGAAAATTAAACATTCCATCTACACAAAATATAGTTTTATTGATATATTCATGTTTAATAAATTGTATACATAATAACATCATCAAATATTATATTATAAACATATACATTTCGTTATACGTACTTATTCAAACACAAATACAATATGAGATGTTATCCCCTTTAAACATATATCTCATTAATCTATGCTTAGTCAACGTGTTATATATTCAACCGGCTACTGATGCCGACAGACATGTTCAGTTGCTAAACATGTCTCTTCTCTTCTCTTCTCTTACAAGCTCGAGAACATCGGATTTATTTACATTTCATATATAAGCGAGATGTACATTCACAAAGTCGTAGAATTCATTAGGCCTATTTACAAGTGGAATTAACTTGGAATGCTTGACAATTCAGCTTGCATAGTGTTGTAAAACATGTAAAAACTTAGGAACATCGATTCCTTCATTGACACTATAATGTTCAGATATAATTTCTAAAAATAAATATTATATATTAAGCGGTAAAGAATAAATAAATTGTTAATTGCACATCATTATTATAAAATTTTCGAAAAATTAAATAGTCCCATTAAATGTGGGCGAGCTGCGCTCGATATACGTCGCGACGGTCGGCCTCGCGCATCAATATCTTATCTTATCTTAGTAACAAATTTAAAGATCTCGTTCCCATACCGAACACGTATGCATTACCCTAGGAATGTTTCTGATAACAATAATAAACAATATAGGAAGGAAAGAATAAGCTAATCACAGAATAGGTAAATATCATATATTTACGAGTTATTTAATGGTGGATGTGGGCTCGCCGCGGCATAATCTCATATCAATAACTATATAACGTTAACAACTAACGATACTGACGGAAGTAAGTCATAGGTCGATTGCAATAAGGCCTACGTTAATATGATTATAACATTCATATCATTTCATAATATAATGAATGATCGTTTGACATTAATAAGATCCACGAAACAACACTCATTTGTAGATTATAATTGATACTAATAAATGTTCATTTATAAATATGTATTATAATATACCCCATACAAGTATTTAATCTAATATACTGAATAAAGAATAATTAAATTCATTTTTACTTATCTACGAAGAAATTCGTTTAAAATAATTATACAACTAATATAATGTAAATGTCGTAATCAATCGGTTAACAATTTAACTAATGTTAATAATGCAACAAACACCAAATGACAATTCCATTTAAGGATAAAAATTTTTGGATCGTAAGAAATTGACATGAATTTCACATTTCAACTTTTATACCGGATGGTAACAATCTCGAATATTCAATGTAATATGTCTAAAAATACTCTACGTTACATAATAATGTCATCAATAAAAGTCATGTTCTATTCAATAAAAACAAAATAAAATTTGTTTATCAATGCTATAGTATAATAATTATTAAAACACTGATTCTATGTAATAAGCATTCGGTAGACGGCAGGTCGTACGATAACGATACCGCACGAGAACAGCTGCAGTGGCGCCGCAGCGTCGCACGGACTCAGATGCGTAAACAAATATCGATTCATCTCTAACAAACAAAGCTTTACTTGTAAAATCAGTCTCATTCGCATAAGGAAGTGATCACAGCACACACACCGGAAACTCGTTGCGGGGCGAGGGCCCGCGGCCCTCCTAACCGAACATTAATATAAATATAGAGCACCTCATTCGCTAAATCTGATAAAAGCGACGAAACGACGGATCGGTCGATCGCACGAAACGGACGTCGAACGCGTCCAAAGAGCACCGAGCGACACGTCGCGGGCGTTCGACGCCGTCGGACTCCGACCGCACCGAGTCCGTCAAATAAAACGTTATAGCGAGCGGCCGCCGGCCGAGCCGGACGACCGACGACGGATCGGAAGCGAAGACTAGATCGCGAAAAGTCGTGAAAGTTCAGATCGGATACGCACGAGAGAAGCGACGACACGCGAAGCTTCCACACCCCGGAGATATAAACGTACAAAAACGGCGAGCTGCAGCCGTCGGAGGCGGCCGCGGGCGGCTAGAGACGGGCGAGCGCGCGCGGCGCCGCCGCCATCAGCGCGCGTCAGGGCTGCGGCTCCACCAGCACGCGCTCCAGCAGCGCCGCCACCAGCACCGCCACCAGCACCACGCCCGCCGCCAGCGCCAGCGCCAGGTGCCGCGGCTGCACCCGCCGCGGGCCCCGCACCGCGCGCCGCGGGCCCCGCGCGCCGCCGCCCGCGCCCGCCGGCACCGCCAGCCGCGCCACGCCCGACCACGCGCCCGCCAGCCCGCGCCGCACCGCGCACACGCGCACCTGGTACTCCGCGCCCGCCTCCAGCTCGCACAGCTCGTACGCGGCCGCGCTGCCCGCGTACACCTGCACACACCGACATACACGCGCGTCGCATCGAACCGTTCCTCTCGGTCCTGCGAGACGCGCACGGCGACAGGGAGCGACCGCTCCGGGGTGTACCTGTTTGAAAACGGCGTCCTTGAGACGGGCGCACTGCAGCACGTACTCGGCGTCGTCGACGACCTCCCAGGAGACGGCGGCGCGGCGCGGCGCCGACATCGCGAGGTCGGGCGTGCGCGGCGCGGGCGGAGGCGCGGCCGCCGTGCGCGCCGCGAGGGGCTCGGACCACGCGCCGCGGCCGCCGCGCTCGTCGCCCGCGCGGATCCGGAACCAGTACTCGACGTTCTCGCGCAGCTTCTTCACCTTGCAGGAGCGCGCCGAGCCGCGGTACACGGGGCGGAACTCGCGCGCGTCCGCCGCGCGCATCTCCACGCAGTAGTGCGCGCCCTCCCCGCCGCTCGCCGCCCACTCGAGCCGCAGGTGGTTGTGCGCGGGCGCCGCCACGCTCAGGGCCGGCGGCGCGGGCGGCGGCGGCCGCGTGCTCGCGCGCGCCTCCTCCGACCACTCGCCGAGGCCGAGCTCGTTGAGCGCCGCGACGCGCACGCGGTACACGGTGTCCGGCGCGAGGCCCTCCACGAGCCGCTCGGGCTGCGGGCCGTCGGTTTCGTACGCGGCGTCGTCCACCTGCACGCGGTAGCGCAGCACGTCGGCGCCGTGCGGCGGCGGCGCGCGCCACTGCAGCCGCAGCGAGGCCGCGGTCGCCTCGTGCCGGAGCGCGGCGGGCGGGCCGGGGGGCGCGCGGGGGGTCAGCAGCTCGCGCGCGCCCGACCACGCGCCGCACCCGGCGGAGTTGCGCGCGCACACGCGGAACAGGTACGCCGAGAAAGGCGTCAGGTCGCCGACGACGCACCCGGCGTCGGCGCCGCGGTACACCTCCGCGTAGGAGGCCGCCGCGCCCGAGCTCATCTCGAGCCGGTAGTCGAGCACGGGCGCGCCGTTGTCCGCCGGCGGGGTCCACTCGAGGCGGGCGGAGCGCGGCGTGTCGGCGCTCGCGGTCGGCGGAGCGGGCGCGTCCGGCGGCGCCGCCGGCGTGGAGAAGGCGAGCGCCGGCGAGGCGGGACTGGCGCCGACCGAGTTGTGCGCCGTCACCCACAGGCGGTAGGCGCGGCCCGGCAGCAGGTCGCGCACGAGGCACTCGGCGGCGGCGCCGCAGTAGGCGAGGCGCGCGGCGCCCTCCGGCTCGGCCACCTCGAGCCGGTACTCGTGCAGCGGCGCGCCGCCGGTGCAGTCCGGCGCGCGCCACCGCACGGCGAGCAGCGTGGGGCGCGCGGGGGCGGCGGGCTCGGGCGCGGGCGGGGCGGCGGGGGGCGCGGGCTCGGTGGCGACGGTCTCGGCGGCGGACCAGTCGCTCTCGCCGGCGAGGTTGGCGGCGCGCACGCGGGCGCGGTACGGCGTGCCGGGCCGCAGCCGGTCGCAGTGCGCCTCGCGCTCGGGCCCGCGGTACGCGCGCCGGTACCCCTCGCCGGCGTCCAGCTCGAGCGTGTAGCTCTCGACGGCGGCGCCGCCGTCCTCGGCGGGCGGCTCCCAGCGCAGGCGGAAGGCGCGCGAGTGTATCTTGCCGCGCGGCGCGGGCCGGCCGGGCGGCGCGGGCCGCTCGGGCAGCGTGCGGTAGGACACCTGCGCGGACCACGGCCCCTGTCCGTCGGCGGTCTCGCAGCGCAGTCGGAAGCGGTAGTCGGTGGCGCGGCGCAGGCCGGTGCACTCGTACGCGGTGTCGGTGCCGGCGTACACGGGCAGGAAGCCGTGTCCGCGCGCCGCGTCGTCCATCTGCAGCGTGAACTCCTCGTCGGCGCGGCGGTCCCAGGCGAGCGCGAGCGCGGCGGCGGCGGCGGAGGCGAGCCGCGGCGGGTCGGGCGCCGGCGGCGGGGAGCCCGCGGTCCACGCGACGCACTCCTCGCTCCACTCGCCGCGGCCGCACTCGTTGACGGCGGCGACGCGAAACCGGTACCGCGTCTGCGGCCGGAGTCCGTTGGCGGTGTGTTGCTTGGTGCGCGGGCGGGCGATCTCGACGAACCCCTCGCCGGCGTCCATTTCGAGAACATAGTGCTGGACTCGCGCACCGTTGTCGACGGCGGCGTCCCAGCGCAGCGGCACGGAGGAGCGCAGTCGCTGCGTAGCGCGGGGCGCGGGCGGGGCGTCGGGCGGGGCGGCGGGGGCGCGGAAGGTGGCCACCTCGCTGGCGGGGCCGGTGAGCTCGCCCGCGCGTATCTGCAGGCACACCGAGTACTCGCACCCGGGCCGCAGGTCGCGCACCCTACACCAAATACAGATAATATATTAATTAAGAGCAAATAAAATAGAACAACAAATAGAGTACAATTTGAAATGTAACCGACCGACAGGAGAGCGAGGCCCCACTGTAGATAGCCTTGTATCGGCCGCGGTCGCCGAGCAGAAGTTCGTAAGTGAGCTCGATGGTGGGCAGCGTCACGCCCTCCGGCAGGGGCGAGTTCCATTGTACTAGTGCGCTCGTTGGAGTTATGTCGCTAACCTGAAACCAGAAAGAAAGAATGCCAACTATTGTCCTGTCCAGTCTTCCTCATAGGTACAGAATGAAAAGAAGCTGGTGTTTTAGTTGTCGAAGAATTGGAATAGGGATTGGAAAAAGGCTTTGAAGAATTTCGTGCTTTTATAGTTTCGAGTGTTGTGTTGTATGTAACTGGAAATTTGATAAAACTTTTTACTAGCAAATCACAAAACATGTGAGTCCGTAAAAAAGTAGAAGGTATGCGGCATACTTGCGGCGTCCTAGTGGCGGATATAGCGTCGAGCACGGCCTGTGTGTCGGCGTCGTCGTCTCCTTGCAGCGAGGCGCCGGCGGAGGAGCCCTCGCCCTCCGACCACGCGCCCGAGGACGCGCCCCCGCTGCCTCCGCCGCGTCCGTTCAATTCTTTACGGGGAGATAAACTGGGAGTGCTCGCACCCGAGTTCACTTCTGCAATACATTACATATACATTACAATATAATTGTAATATTACAACGAAAACATGATTGTTATGCATGTTGTGCCCAAAACAAGTTAAAACATGAAAGTTATTATTACTATGATTCTTATTATATGATTACTATGATCTTCTTTTCTTTCTACCCTTATCCCACTCTAGTTAGGATCAGCACAGCACATTTTCTTTTTCAACTCTGTACTTTTTTTACACATCCATATGTGAAAGACGTTTAATGTAGTTCTTCTTCCCAAACCTGTGACCAATGAAATCCAATAAAAATGCAATTTTCATACCAATTCCATTATTCCTAGTGTTGTGTTGTTTTCGTTCCAATTTTTGTTTGAGCTTGGAGTATACACGTTGTGTGCGTTCATCCTTCTGGTAGACTGGTGGGGGCGGGGAATGCTGCATGTGGTGCTGAGGCATGTGGAAGTGAGGATACCCTCCCCCATAGTAATGCTGGGGACCTCCCGCACCATTGGTTGGACCCTGAAATGTATTAATAGTAGAATTAAATATTGCAAACTATATTAAAAAATATCTACCAAATATGAATAGTCCGATAAATAATGAAAATAGTATAACAAACATACAACAATCACATCTTTTTCCCGAAGAGGTAGGTAGAGGTGTACCCAGGACTCAGTCCCATAGTAGATACACCCACATTTCGCCAGTATGTTATTGGTCCCATGTAATAGGGGGCGAGCCTATTGCCATCAACCGGGCACAGTTCCAGACTCCAGGCAGTTATTGAGATAATTCCCAATGGAAAAATTCAATATTTAACACTGCCTGACCTGGGGATCGAACCCGGGACCTCTTGATTGGCAGTCGAGCATGCGTCCTCTACGCCACCGAGGCAGTCGGTGAGTCGGTTGGAGGAGAGGTATGTATTAATATTTGTATCTATCCTTTTGAGAAACTAAACTATTTATTTATTATTATTATTTTAGAAGTTAGAAGTCCTACCTACTTAGTTTGTGTTACATAATTTCGTGTACAAAATAATATGGTGGCAATTGATAAATTTAAGTACAAGTGATAAATATGAATTACCTATATACATTTGCAATTTTCTTTACACAATACTAGTTCAGTAAGTACCTAGGTACCAATATTTTATTTTAGTAAAAGAGTGTTATCTAACACATTAAAATACAATCAGTTAGTAACTAAGGCTTATTTAGGTAGCAATAGGTACCATAAATGTTTGCCATACACTTTACCATAAACATGCATACATACATAAACATTATCTAAGTTATTTAAACTTTATTGCTGGAATGATAGGTAGCTTTATAGCTCAAATAGTTAATGATAAGAAACATAATATTATTAAAAACATTTAGGTTGGTATACCTATCTAAATTTTTTAATAAATTTCTGGATATGGTTATACTATGAACAGACGATCGAACATGGTTTGAACATACCATTTGATTGTACTACTTAATCTGTGACCCATACTTCATGCCACATGAAAGAACTGCTTTGATGTGCAAGCCACTGTAGCACTGTATCAAGTTATAATAATGTTCGCCAGACTGTTGAACATGGTATGGTGGCGAACCTACTTCTGCTCACATAGTACAGTGGTAAGGCCAAACCATGTTCGATCATCTATTTCTACTATTAGGGTGTAACAAAAGGGGTTCAGAATTATAAAAAATAAATGAATTCCCACATTTAGATAACACTAGTTTTTTTATTGTGGGAATGTGTAGAGCACATCTTCTGGTGCAATGTTTGTATAAAGTTATTTAAGAAAATGGGATGCTTTAATTTAATGGCAAAAATTGGTTGGGTTGAATTGAGTCACAAAACCAACACAGCACTCTCGACTCCACATGGTCTTGTGGCACTCACCCTAGTGCTTTTATAAAGTCCACACTCTATGCCAGAGAGTCAGAAGCACAGGGGAGATTTTGAGCACTGATTCCATATAGCAATGCAATGGGTGAGGCGAAGCAACAGAAGCTCAAGCAGCTAGAGCTTCTGGCGGGAGCCCTCACAAAATTGTGTTTAATAATGTAGTAGGTATAATGCAGCAGCATCAAAAGAAAATTATAAATTATGCAAAGTTTTCTATAGTTTGAAACTAAAATAAATCCATATGATTTTAATAATAGTGTGTAATGTGGACAAACCTTTTCATGTTCTTTCCGTACTGGATTATCACAATTTTTGTTTTCTGGACTGCTCATTGCTTTTCATAACAATGTGAATAAGAGTATTGCAATTCTGTGGTGGATAATATAATATTATGTTAACGTCACTATCACTGTGCCACGTCCAATATAACTCAACTGCGCGGCTTTCTGATAACGCGTAGGTACCACAATCACAGTTGAACACATAGGTGAACATGTGGCAGGTTTAATGTAACACGGCTACGATTAGATTATCTACATACTAGCAGAAACAACGCTCACTAAACCACTCGCACAATATAGCCGGATTATTCGAAATTATGCTCGTGCTCAAAAGCAAACGCTAATAAACTACGCGATAAATCGGAAATAAATGGAAATATTTGCACAGGAGGTAAGAAAACGAGCACATACATAATTACATATAAACTTGTTTTCAAGAGGATACCACTATTGCTCGCGGCGCCACGGCTTAGTAATAGTATTCTGTAGCCAAGGCGCGCTAATAATATTATGATAAAATTAGGTTCACTTAATAAATTCGTTAGGTAAAACTATGATGAAATTAATATTATTGATGAGAGTAAACAATAAAAACTATTATTCGCATTTCGCATCAACAAGTAAACAATCCAGATGATACAATGACAGTGACAGTTGAAGTTGACAATAACCTCTCAGTCACGTGAATTGACAGTGACAATTTATTATATGACACTTTTGACAACACATTACAATTTCTTGTCTTTTCCTTAGCCCTGGAATCTAGAAGTAACTCAGGAGAGGATACCTTTGAATTATTAGCAAACCAACAATCCTGTAAATGTCAGAATAATGAGGGCGGCTGAACAGTTGGTGCGGCGGTTTGGATTCCATCATCTAGCATCATTCTAAGCTACAAATGCCCTCCTCCTACTTCTGTTTTCACGGAAGAAGCTATTGCTATCCTGGAAGCTATCCTGTTTATAAAGTCACACAATTTAAGGCATTGCATAATTTTCTCAGACTCCACAAGCTGCTTGCAAGCTATTCTCTCCAATCAATTTCGTTCTAAGTCCAGATTTCCCATAATTCTCAAAATAAGAGACTCCCTTCTTCAGTGTCATAGGCTTGGAATTAGTATCATCCTCGCATGGATCCCTGGTCATATGGGTATCCTGGGGAATGAGTCAGCGGACTTTGTGCCAGGAACGCTGCTCTTACTGGTTCTCTGGTCCATCCTCATGTTTATTTTCATGACATCTGTGCCACTTTTAATCTCAAATTATATGAAGCCTGATCAAAACAGTGGCAAATTTCAAAGAGCATAAAAGGCAAATTTTAAGGTGATATTCAGCCAGATATCCCTCATAAACCTTGGTTTTTAAAATTTCAAGGGGCAGATAAAGTTACTAGGTTCAACGATCTGCCGGCTACACTTGAATCACTCGTGTACCCCTGTCTTTTTATCTAAACTTAGAATAAGAGACCATTCCATACGCGAGTGTGGTTTAGATTATGGAAATGTGGACCATATCTTTTTATCTTGCCCAAAACAACAGTTTTCTCTATATGATATTATTCCTCCTGATATCGATCGTCCTGTCTCCTTTAAATTCCTCTTATCCTTGGTTTTTTCACCGTTTATTAGACTATTGCGTAGATATATTAACGTTAATAAGATAAAATTATAAGTTAAAACATAATATATTTATGTCGTGTATTCGTAATATGATAAATAGCTTTGTGTATAGATTGTTATTAGTTGTATGTACTTAGTAAATAGTTTATCAAAGGAGATATGACTTTTATTTTAATATTTATTGTAGTGTTGCTTATTAATATAGTTTAGGATCAAGCTGTAGAATATGATTGCTGATTGTGTTCAAAATTCAAAAGCTCTTGTTGGTTAATTTCCTTCGTTTGATGTCCAATCTCCCTACGTGTTATTGGCAAAGTTGTGGTGTTAAAAGCACTTTCACAAACCACAAAATAAGAATGGGCGGCTGAAGGCACCTCGGGACACAGAACACATATACGAGAAGAAGTCCCACTACGTACTTCAGATTTGCGTACACGAAGCGACGCTAGTGACGCGTTACCAACGCTTCGCACTGGAACTATTCAGTAGCGCGGGAGATTTAATATTTCTAAACATTAGATAAGTACCTACCAATATTATATTTCTATATTTACTTCTATATATGCCTATTCTATATGCCATACGCAAAGGGTAAAAAAATAAGGCCAGCTATTAGAAGTAGTCTTTATTCAGATGAAAATAAGGTAAATCTTATATTACACATCTTTCTAGAAGGGGTTGACCGAGGTGTACCCAGAACTCAGTCTCATACTAAGTATACTCCCACATTTCGCCAGTATGTTATTGGTCCTATGTAATAGAAAGCGAGACTATTGCCATTTACCGGGCACAGTTCTAGACTCCAGGTTGTTATTGAGATAATCCCTCACGGAAAAATCCGATATTTAACACCACAGTTTAACACTTTGCCTAACCTAGGCGTCTTTTTCGCACAATCGCAATAATAGAGTCTATGATCTCGTTAGCACAAAAACAAAACTTTCTATAGCACAATTTAACAAATACGAGAAACTTTACAAACTTATTTCCACTAAAGATGTGCAAAGTGCAAATCGATGAAAAAGTGAAAAACGTAAACAAAAAGCAGCCATTTCTATTATCCGGTTGCCAGATGGCAAAAAAGAAATTCTTCTAACGCTGATTCAAGTAATCATAAGAATCTGAGGTCTAGATTTAACTAATTTGAACAATATATGTGATAAAATTATTATTAAATTTTATTACTTATTTTTTGAAATAAGTAATGAATTTATTGTAGTGTTTATTTCTATCTTCCGAATTAATTAAATAATTCCCATAACTTTGAATTCTACTAAAATGTTATATTTTCCTTAGTAGGGTCAGTAAATAGTGCTTTCTCTGTCGTTTGTAGATCTCCGTTTCTTTTTAACATTTCCTTCGCCGTGTTGGCATTGGCCGGGAACTAAGCTGACACCCCCTGCCACGGGATGATAAATATATAGTGCGAGCAGACATTGTATCACAAATCTTTATTTTTTTTTTTTTTTTACATATTTATCAATTAGGTCATAATCTGACACTTTTGCACGTCAATAATCATATAGCTTGATACGTGACATCTGGAAAAAAACAATTTCTTGGCCATATTTGCGTAAATTAAGTTCCAAGAGGGTATTTGATTAATCATTTGAATTATAAATTAGGTAGGTAGGTACCTGATATGATACCATTATTTATGAACTTAATTTAAGAAAATATGTTTTATTATAACATTTAAGAATAGGTATGTGACGAAAGTGGAAGAAGCGAAAGTTGTATGTCGGGATCGTAGCAAGTGGAAAGAAATAAATAGTCTCTGCCTACCTCAACGGGAACAAAGCGTGTCGTCAAAAAATTGATTTTTGTTCACATTCTCATTTCTGTTACTAAACAGATCTAAAAATCGATATCTGCGCATTCAAGGTCAGCACTACGTAGTACTAATTATAGTGATCTGTGGTCAGCACTATTAAACCGTGACGCGACCTACGAATAGTACCTACCTACCTTATCTCACCATCCAATTATATAAAAACATGGTAAGTAAAAAATGGTACCTAATAGTAATATTTACAGACTGTGATAACAGCGCTATAGACATAATTGCACGCGTTAATTCCAAAAAAATACATTTGATGGCAGTGATTGCATAATTTACACCTGTCACGCTGCTGTTGCGTTGCTATCGTAAAGCTCGTAATAGCCCTGCGATATAAGAATAAAAACGACATATAAAAACTCACATAATGATGCGGGGGTTGATGATGCGGCGGGGGCTGATGATGCGGCGGGGGTTGATGATGCGGCGGGGGCTGGTGGTGCGCGTGGTGCGGGTGCTGCGCGTGCGGGTGCACCATGTAGTGACGCCGCATGTTCTCATCCATCACACCCGGCATCATCGGTGGCATCATCGTCGCTGAACTTACTACCGGCATGCCTCCTGGAATGTTACGATTTACGATATCACTTAAAACCAGCTCCCCTTTCTCTGAAGGTTCATAATCTAGACTGGATACGATCCACGAATAAGGACCATGTGGCCGTATTGCTGGCGATCCTCAGAGCTTGGTAAGCGGGAGCTTCATGTGTGGAGCAGACGCTGCGGGGCTATTGGCGATCTACATAAGCACTTGTAATTAACTGTCTTTAGTTAGCCACCGGACTCTCGTTACAAGGTAACTGAATTTAGACAGTTATGGTATTGCGGATCACACTCGGTGGATATCAAACATTGTCTATAGACCGTGGACTGGAATTCATCGACATCTGCACTGTTAGCAGTGCAGAAGTCGTGAGCCTGAGCTTAGGCTCAGTGACCAAGGGACGCTAAGCCCCACAGGGTTACAATGAGACAGCCGATATGCATTGCTCGGGTGCGAGAGAGAAAAACACATGGAAAACAATTAATCTCCGTGTCATGCTAGACCATAGAGATATGGATAGGATAGTTACCCACCTATCTGTAGGTAATAAATAATTATAACCAATGCACTTTTTAATTTTACGATATCCAAATGAAAAAAACCGTGGATCATCCGCTTTCAGTTATAACAGCTCGCGGCGGAAACGTGCCACATAGTTGCCAACTGCAGCCGACCGCAGCTCTTGAGCAACGCGCGCTAGGAATCCCACGAGAGCCTTGAACGTTCTTTGTTTCGAGTAAAAGGGATTTTTCTAATTTTAATTCGCTATGATTACTTAACTTTCTACCACAACCGCTAATTCAATGTGGTTTAGGTACGCTGCTTCAATGTTTGGGTATAATCTAGATAGCTTAGAATATAATATAGCTAGATAGGTAATAGTAGCATTAAAGGTACCAAGTATCGAATATTGTTAGATCGAGTAGGTTTATAAAATACCACTGTAAGCAGGTATACTGTGGTATACTGTCCAAAGCAAATTCGCCCTCTCGCTCACACTTTTAGAACCCACATTTTAGAAGATCAAAAAATACTACTTGTAATTAGGTGCCTAGTTATAGTTAGTATTCTTTGGTCATAGTGTTACCGTATTCAGTCATGACGGGACACATGTGCGCGTGCTGCGGATGCTGCTGGGGATGCGGACACATCTCCGGCGGCACGTAGTACTGGTCCGGTGTGTAGTACTCGCCGTAGTACCCGTCGCCCCCGCCCCCGCCGCCGCCCTCCGCCACTCCCACGCCCACCATGGCCCCCTCTAGCTGCGCATGGCCTGGAGCCAGCGCTCGCGCCCCACACACTATGCACACTACTGCACTTTAATCTGAAACAATTGACATAACACTTTTAAGAATTTTTATTACTAAAAACGCTAATCGAGAGAACATGGAACTAGATTCCCAGGTCGAGCATTGGATTAGATTTTCCATTTAGACTTTTCTCAAAAGTAGTGTTCTTATTAAGTTCCACGTTAAGTCCAACGGTGGTGTCAGAGTTATCAAATCGCCCAAAGAGCTCTAAGAAAAATTATAGAAAAGCCTTCCTGAGAATGTACCTGAATAATAGGACACGCTTTTCATATATAGCTTGATCAATGACAGCTGAACCACAATCTATTTTTTGGGCATATTTCCATAAATAAAGTTCTAAGAGGGTTCAATTAGATATTAAATTCAATTATCAATTAAATATTAAATTACCCGATAACGTACCAATTATGTACCAAATTTAAAGGAAATATGACCAAATAATTGATTTATGTTCAGCTGTCATTGATCAAGCTAAATTAGACAAGGTATAATAAGTAGGAACATTAAGAAACAAAAGTTAATTCAGAGCTTAAACTTAAAAGCGTTAAAGGTACATATAAGTTTCTTGCAGTAGTTACCTACAGAGGAAATCACGTAAAAACATATATAATTTATAGCGTAAGGAAGTTCTAAACAAAGTTTATGATTAGGAACGTTGCAATTATTAGCAATAAGAAATTCTGACTGGCAGGTATATTGAGCTCCATGAGTAACATATATAATTTGTACTAGCCTTTTCATTTGTACTAGCCTTTTATGATTAAATTAAACATACTTAATTACCTCTTCTTATAAATAAATTATACATAGGTAGGTATCTAGCCATTTGAGCACGTTTATTCGAACTTCAAATTCGAAGTTCGAAGAGATCTTCATGAATGTAAAACTGGCACAATGCAAGCAAACCAGCCAACAAGAAATGTAACCAAACCAAATTTTAGTGTACCTTATATTGCCTATAGCCTATACGTACATTGTCACTCATAATATTATGTGGTTTCATTATAGAATTTATGATGATTTATAAAATATCGTAAAACTCGCAATTGATAAAATTGAACCCTACAAGTTTCTTGTGTGTTTTTCTCGTATTTTCGACGCACGGTTGATTCATTTTCTTCATAAAGATGTCTTCTTACTGAAATAAAGATTTTGAGCTTTGAAAAGACCTAGGACATTCCCTTATAGTTGCAGCCATCGCCGAGTCTAGATAGCCATTAGCGAATTCCACGAAATACCTACATGCATATAAGTGGGTCGTTGCACAAGACTCATCACGTCTACATAGGTAGGTAGATAGATACCACATCCGCGAGAGGCGTCGTGACCGTATTTGCCTTTTAAATGGGGTGCTGTCTGTCGGGCACCTCACGAGTCGTGCGTGGATGCGCCACCGCCTCCGCTGGTAACTGTGTCAGTGATTGTACCAACACTCCTTGATACTTGAAAACACATCACTAGTTGCGAAAACGGAACCGAATAATTAGAACGTGATCTACGTGAACCTTTCGGGTTTAAGAATATTTATTTCTCAAAAAGAATAAAATTCACTTAGTAACAATTTTGTGGGCATAAACCTACGAATAATAACATTATTATTCGTAGGCATAAACTAATTTATAAAATTATAATAACTAAGTGGGCACTAATCTGACGTATAACAGTTATAGAATGTAACCTTTGGCATTTTTTATTTGTTTAAAGGTAACCTACATAATGGTCTATAGGTACTCATTTTGATTCCTATAAAAAGGGGCAGGTGCCATACTAAACGTGGCATTAGGCATGGTGACAGATTTTGAAATCCCGTTTCTTAATGTAGGTACACGTCTAATATTACCGAAAAAAACATTTTTTCAGAATAAAATTACATTTTACCGCAAATGCATTTTTAACTTTCTAATTTTAAATGAGCGCGAAAACGCTCGTATGTGTCATGGCGTCGGGTCCTGACGTCACGCCTAAGTAAATATTTTATTTTTGCCTTAATAAACCTTGTTCCATCTTCGATGATTCCTGGATTACCACGAATATATAACAAATCAAGTGACTGATCACAACACAACAAAAGTTAATGCGATATGGTGAATATTTACTTCAAGTGTCTCTCAGTACTCTCAGTAACAGTTTACTTAGGCGTTACGTCATTCGCTCTGATTGGCGTTTCAGTTAAGATGGCCGATTGCAATTTTTTGTACTTTTATTTTAATAAAAATATTATTAATCTCAATGTTTTCAATAATACTGGGTCGTTTGTTAGAATCCTTTCGATATATATTTTTCACTAAAACCATTTATTTTTTTATTCTGTTATAGTGTCATCATGCTTTTTGAATTATACAGTTCCATTTTATTACTATTTTTAAGGAATTTCCCTTTGTTTCCTTTTTAGGTATGACGGAAGCTTTATTTATTTGGTAACAGAGTAACAGCTACGTAACGTAATGGGGATTTTTATTCAGTAACGTCAATGAGTTGCCTAAGTATGTACCTATATATTATATTCTAAGTTATTAGTTACCCCTTGACAGTTTAACTCGTTTTGATATTATGTGACTACGTGACGCACGCTGCCATCGCACGAGTTTAAATGCGCTTAAGTTCGCAGAGCCTATGTTCAGACTCGCCAGGATAAAACGCACGTACTGTGTTGCTACAAACTTTTTTTTTATGATAGCGAAGTCACAAGACGAGCAAATCAGGTGCCTGATGGTAAGCATCATGATTGCCCATATCAGACACAGTGCCACTCAGTGTTTTAAAGTTCAAAATTTTGCGCGGCACAGCACTGCGCCTGTCACCCTGAGATATGAGTTGTCGAATCTCGTCATGAACACAGTAATGTTTGCACATTACTGCTTGGCGGATGAATAAATGGCAAAGGTGTGGTACTTCCCCAGGCGGCCCCCTGCAAAAGAGGCTTACCACTACAAACTGGTCAAATTAATGAAATAAAATAAAATGTATGCAGTTATGAAGAATGTGATGGACGTGGAAGAGCGAAAGTCGTATGCCTAATGCCAGGATCGTAGCAAATGGAGGGAGGGAGCCTCTGCCTACTCCAACGGGAACAACCTCAGGGAACAACCTATACGTTGGTTTAACCCTTTATTACTATTGACTATTGTATGTGGGTGTTATAGGTTTGACCAACCCCACAAAGATGAAAACCCATATCAAAAGTAGGTAGGTAGGTACCTACACAATATTATTACGGGAAATTTGCAAATGCAATCCTCATACAAACAATCAGGCGACAGTCGAGTAAGCCATGTGTGTGTATGAATGAATAATTCGACAGAATCTGACTCATGCGCCGTATCAACAATGGGCGAGCCACATTGCGGTCACAAAGGCGACCTTTAGCCATTCATAATAATTTATTTTATTATTATTTGCTGTATGTAATTCCATTATTTTCTTCAAATCACTTCAAGGTGTAAAGTTCTAATAATAAATGCCTACCTACTAATATTTAATTAATAGACAGGTATTTTGTCTTCAACTAAATAAGGAGAAAAGTTCGTTATAAAGAACTTCCCCTCATTGATACTAGTTTAAAAGTAGAATAATTACAATCAAAACGGTAGGTAGGTTGCCTTAATTAATTATATGGTTACACATTAAATTACCTATATAGTTTCCCGTAGCAATCCATGACATGACAATAAAAAGAAATGCGACACCAATGTTTACATTTGACACTTATCCATTATACCAAGTAATCTATGTTGGGGGATTTCCCTCGCGCAATGTGTGGTAATGGTAGATACTTATAGGCAGGTAAATAAATGAACAGTACCTAGGTACTAAGTAGGTACCTATATATTATCTAGTGCACATCGCACACATAGATTTTTTTATACTCAGCGTTCTTATTGCTTTATGTGGTAACATGACTTAAATTACAATTTCACAAAAATGCAAAGCATGTAGCCAGCATTATTTCATAACTAGCTGTGCCCTACGGTTTCACCCGCGTAGTCTTCGTTCCCGTGGAAATATCGGGATAAAAAGTAATATAAGTGTTATTCCAGTGTCTAAGCTACATATCAAATAGCTCAATCGATTCAGTAGTTTTAGCGTGAAAACGGAACGAACAAACATACACACAAAAAGCAGATGGCGCTGGAATCGTGTTAGAACACGCTAGCGTTTTGTTAACCTGTTACAAAACTTTTTTACATTGTACCTACTGAGATTTGATATTTATAATATAATTATTATAGGTAAACTGCTTAATTGAGTCCTCGCCTGCGGGGTAGGTTTATTCCACCTTGTTCACCTGGGTGAACAAAGTGGAATAAAACAGTCGCCTCAATTCACCTGGGTGACCTAGGTGAATTGATTCGACAAAAGTAGTGTCCTTTGTTCCCCTACGCACTTGTTCACCTAGGGCCATACATAGGCGTTTTTAAATTACTTTAGTGCCCTATTGCCTATTATATAGTAGAGACATAGAAAACAACAATTTTTTATCTATATTTTTTACCTATTATAATTTGGTTTTATATATTTTTCGATTGGAAATACTAGGGTATCATAATAGTGAAGGAATATATAATTTATTATTAACCTGTGAGCCTGAAAGGTGCGTAGGACCAGAGAGATGCGGGCGGCAGGCACCGCCCGCCCGCACCACTCCCGGGCCCCGGTCACGTCTACCTCCGCGCCCCCCGCCGCCTCTGTACCCCGCAGGCGAGGACTCAATTAAACTGTCCTTAATACCTAGTAGGATAACCGCGATTTTGTTTTTCGAGAATTCCTTTCTTATTCCTTGTCTTCATCGTAATAGACATCCATGTGTAAAATTTAAACTGATCCAAGGTCCAAGGATTTGGGCTGGGCGTTGATGAGTACACGTGTATCAGTGAGTCTTTGTACTTTTTAAATAGAGATAAGTACATATAGTATAGGCGATTGGAGCTAGCTATTTGATAAAAATCAATGCAACGACCTTGAAGGACGTTCACTTACAGACTGCAGTGCTATGATCATGAATACTTAATGAGCTGGAATCATAACGATTCATAATCCAATACCGAATAGGTACCGTTTCGAACTTGCAAAGTGCGCTACGCTAAAATATTAAGAGGTACGGTCTCAAATATAGATATAATAATATAATATAATATGGGACAACTTCCACACACGGTCATCTGGTCCCAAACTAGTCTAGAAGCCTGTACTATGGTAACCAGATGACT
Organism: Hemistola chrysoprasaria; assembly: GCA_947063395.1. Taxonomy (NCBI): domain Eukaryota; kingdom Metazoa; phylum Arthropoda; class Insecta; order Lepidoptera; family Geometridae; genus Hemistola; species Hemistola chrysoprasaria. The sequence goes on along the minus strand of OX346712.1, from coordinate 5,776,164 downwards.
GATATACATACTTATATACGCTTATAACACCCAGACGCAGATCAAACAGACATGTTCATGCACACAAAATGTTTGACCTAGCCGGGGATCGAACCCGGGGCCTACGGCACAGAAAGCAGAGTTACCATCATAAGCAGAGGCACCATCTGTGCCAACCAGGCTGTCAGATATAAAATATATAAGTAATATATATCTTTAAACATAGGTATAATACATAAGGTAGCAGTAAACATAACCTAAGTTTGTTTAGGTACCTAATAACCAATAATGCTGTCAGCACAAAATAAGTACGAATGAATCAGTATCATTTTATTATTATTTTATTGTCAGAATGGCTTTGTCTTCACGATTACCGGGATCGGATTGAATTAGCCACTGATCCCGCCTAGATTTCTCTACTCATACCGTGATCAGTTTCCAACAAATCTAAATAAATTTAGCCGCTGATCACGGTGTATCCGTGGCCGTGGTTACAAGAAATAAAATAAAGTAGGTACTTAGTTTTAGAAACCGATCACGGTTGCTTTGTAATCTTTAAGTTTTATATCATTTTGCAAAAGGAAAGAAATTAAAATAATAACAATATATGAATAACGACTGCCTCGGTGGCGTAGAGGGCGCATGCTCGACTGCCAATCAAGAGGTCCCGAGTTCGATCCCCAGGTCTGGCAGTATTAAATATTGGATTTATAGGAGTTATCTCAATAACTACCTGGAGTCTGGAACTGTGCCCGGTAGATGGCAATAGGCTCGCCCCCTATTACATGGGACCAATAACATACTGGCGAAATGTGGGTGTATCTACTATAGGACTGAGTCCTGGGTACACCTCTGCCTACCCCTTCGGGAAAAATGCGTGAATGTATGTATTTTATTTGAATAACAATAAATTAGTTTTCACTAGAGCGGGGCTAAAATCACATTTCATCTTCTATCTCTATCTCCTAGAGGCCTAGTGGATCAAAAGTAAATATATTTTTATTTTTTATCTGTTACCATCAAGATTACAATTTTTTTGGTGTCGCACGTATAGAATATAAGCCTAATAGGATAAAATTGCCATGATGATGACGATTTTGGCTTATATAGGTACCTAACCTATACTTGCGACACCTAACTACCTCGTACCTTGAGTAGGTACCTAACAATCTACTAACCATCACAGTCGACATAAGGCACTAGTACCTAATACAGAGATAGGTACTGATTGAAAGCGACAGACGAAGTACCTTGAGTAGGTACCTAACAATCTACTAACCATCACAGTCGACATAAGGCACTAGTACCTAATACAGAGATAGGTACTGATTGAAAGCGACAGACGAATGAGAAAAGTATCTTTTATATTATTACAAGATTGCTTCTCATGACAAGCGCAACAATGTTGAAGTCTTGTTTGAATAAGAAGCAGTCATACGACTCTGAGCATTTTTTGACATTTTATTTTCCTATGCAGGTACCTGGTACCTGTTACTTATATATACTTAGTATTAAAACAAGTCGATGAACGACTTCGTACTTTCGCACAGTAAAGTCTAATTTATTTTTATTCAAATATTTTTAAATAATATATTTTTTAGTGGTAGGCCTATTTTGCAGGGAAGTATATTATAGTACAGGGAAAGTATACCGCACCTTTGGCAGTTATTCATCCGCCAAGCAGTAATGTGCAAACTGTGGTACAAACATTACCGTGTTCCGGTCTGAAGGGCAATGTTACCAGCGATCTCAGGGTGTATCTCAGGGTGTTGGCACAGTGCATGCTTACCATCAGGCACCTGATATGCTCGTCTTGTCACTCACTATCATTAAAAACAAAAAAAACCTAAATAATATAAACATTGACAATGTTGACAATGTTGACAATGGGTGGCCTTATCGCTTTAAGCTTTTATAGATCTGATAACATAAGGTCACTTACTTCTTTATATTACTTCATAAAACTACAAAGTGTTTTTAAAGGAGAATACCTACTAAGCGAAGAAGAATAAGAAATTAGACTCGGAGTTCTAAAACCAGACGAAATCTAACTACTTAGGTACCTACTTATTTAAATTGAAACTGTAAATAATTTGACCATCATCTGTTAGGAACAGGATAAAAACATCAGACAAGAATGCTTGCGACCCTTATACTCCACCGATTATCCATTGGTCGCGATCTAGTTCAATTGAATAAACGCAGATAAGAGGTGATGGCGTGGCGATCGGTATTAACACTCCCAAGTTGTTATGTAAATAGGGCCGTGGTGGCGCGCAAGCACGCCGGATCCGATTCGGCCACTATACACATTCTACTAAATAAAGGTACCTACTCCTTGCCAGTTGGCTCACAGGGTCACGGCCGAACGTACGCCCGATGCCCTCAGCCTGAGCCTCGCTCATTACGCTAACTACACATAGCTACGTCATTAATCCAACGAGGTAATTGCTGGGTCGATGGGAACTCGACTCTCGAAGCTCAAAACCTGGCCACTTTATTGGCGCCACTAATAAAAAAATCACGCGAGCTCGGAATGTAGGCGACTCTAGATTTTATTTCAATACCTAGTAATAAGAAAGTATGTAAGGTAAATCTAGGAAAGGTAATGTTTAGTATCAGCACAGAATACAGAATAATTAATAGCAACCATGGTTATTATAACGTTTTCGAAATTACCTACAATGGTATAGGTATTATAATTTGTTTACATATTGTCACAGAACAGATAGGTAATTGCGTAAGTTATTACTTCTGAGTGCGTGTTTTTATTATTTACCTACGTATCGATAGCTGGTCGTGGTGGTCGGTAATTTGAATTTCGCCTGTGATTCACTCACACAACTCACCTCCATCGTTAAGAAAGAAAAAAAACATTAAAATTTGACAGAAACAAAGTAAGTACCTACTTCAATAATAATAAATTATAAGTTACCACAATAGGTAAGGTAAGTTTAAGATTTTGTTACTCTAGGTAAGTACATAAAAAATAACGTGACGGTGTCGCTGATAATTCCGAGCATTAGAATATTATAAACAGTCATTTTGTGGAAAATTGGTTTTTTTTCTAAAGAATCGAATTATAGTACTCCCCTTCTACAGCATTTTTCCCTATCTAAGTACCTAAGTAGGTATATTATATTTTTGAACTGAACATTTACGTTCGTATTAATACTTTAGGAATAATAATATATTTACATAATAAGGACTACCGTTCGCCGAAGTTTTGCTTTCAGCGCTTGGGTACGTGGAAAGGGTGGTGCGAAAGATTAATTTATGGTTCATTATGGTGTAGGTATACTGAGAAACCAAATCCGTGGTATGTTTTCTTATTCTGGGTCCGCCGCCGTGCCCCCAGATTCCCTGCATTCTCTGCCCCTTTTGTAAGTTGAGGGATGTGGCCCGATAGTCCTTAGAAATGATAGACCTTCAGCCACAACTTTATCCATAAGTTTATACTTAACAAAAATAAGTATGCTACAGCTACCTACTTACCCAATAAAGGCTTATCAATATTAATGTATTTTCCAAATGAATGACTTACTCAGTCACAGATATAGCTCTATAATACCAGGCCTCTAGGCAGTCGTTAACGGTATCCGTCGGGATTCCCAAAACTCAAGATAATATGCAAAAGGAAGACGACTTATAAGAAGCGGCGAGGCTTTCCGAGAATTCATTTACATCTTTGACGAAGCGGTAGCAACTATAATCACTAGCGTTGTTTTGTTAAGTTGCTTCCACTTCTAACTGTTTTAAAGTATGGATGACCGGCAAAACTAGTTTGTATTTTAGGAAATATGGATCTCTAGCTACAAGCAAAACCTTATCGTAGGTAAGCCGATAATATAATAGCTTATTTCCGTTCATTAAAAAAATTGTTTCCATCTCATCCAAATGTTTTAATTAGGTTTACCTTTTATTTTGCAGGACATCAATATTATTATAATTAGTATAGGTACAGTTAATATAAACAGTTTAAATAAAAAGGAAACTTACTTATTATGTAAAACATAATAATATTGAGATACTAGACTTTTCTCCACGTTACATAATTAAAAAAGTATATAAGTAAATCATATCTTAATATAATTGCTAATAATATATACATATAAATTGTATAAGATTCTATACGTATCTACGTATGTTTGAGTTAAATTTCAATTTTGTGGTAAACTGGCGGTGCGGACAGATCTATATCTGTGGTGCGGACGCTATGGTATATCTCCCTATATTACAGATAACGAAGGTGTACCGTATACTTAGAAGTACCGCGAATCTCTACCAGACCCACCTCTACCAGAATCCAGAAAATTATCATATACCTGCTTGCAATAATTATCTTTGAGATAATATTTTTTTTTTCTTGGCTGACTTTCATACTTCATAGTATACTATTTTATTATTTACGGTTCTCTAAAGACTTGTTACATTTATATCGCAGCGGTATAACGACATGAGTGCGTAATTTTCCGCTCAGTTAACTGTGTCCAGCCATGGAGACAGTATCGGTTCCGTGGTACCAAGGCGACGATCGAGTCGGTCGATACCCGGCCGGTAACGGACAGATCAAACGCCCACGTGTCGTAAACACCAAGTCGAGAGTCAAGTGGAAACTTTATGACGTCACTTCTAAAATGGCCTGGCTGACGGTGATTCAACGGCTTGGAATTTAACAGCGCTTTTGGCAAGGTTACCTTTTTAAATTTTTAATTTATAGGCTGTTATAGCCATAGGCTCCCTTTACAAATATAAAAATCAAAGTCCTGACTGACTCAGTCATCAATGCCCAGCCTCAACCCTTGAAGTTAGAGTTTTTGCACAATATATTATATAGGTGTCCATTATGACGTAGACAAGGAATAAGATAGGAATTTCCGAAATTCCTACGGGAAACAAGTCTCGAGAATTATGCTAGTATTGACATAATCGGTGGTTAAGTGCGCCCCCGCGTTTAGGTAAGTACTCGTACGTCTATTAAGAATATAACCAGGGTTGTAGATTGTGGTATTTGTTTGACTGAAAATACTTCTTACTTCAGCCCTAACATTGAGCATTCGTTTCGAGCCCCACCTTTTCCCTCAGATCTAAGAATTAATTTTTATAAAATCAAATTATGGCCTCTAAAAAAAACTTGCAAAATATTTATTGTTAAATTGCCTTCCATTAATAGGTACATGTAGCAAATTAAAATAATGGTTACTAGGTATACGAGGAGATGCGTGTTATTAATAATTATTTCTCATATAAGGATATTAATTAAACTTATTACTGCTTTACAAAAAAATATCTACAATTTTGGAGTCAAGATTATGTAGAATTAGTATAATATAATAAATTTTAAGATTTGTTCAACATAAGATTCAGTCGAATCATACTGCAAGCTTTTTATTGGTTGGTATTCTTTTGAATAAAGCATAAAAAACGGCTAACGCTGCGTTGTGCACGAGGACGCGCCTTTAAGCAAAGCTTAACGTTGCAAAAAATAGGTTGTATACGTGGAGGCGATACAGCCTTCCGTTCCGTTCACCCTCTGGGCGCCGCCGCCCGCCCACCGCGTCTCGTCGCGCCAAGCCAGGGCAGGAGGAGGAGGCAGCGCCCACGCATTGACGCACAGCTATTTACTGCCCTCCATTCATACTTGGCTCATATTATACACGCTTACACATAAAATCAGGTTTTACTTATAGGTAAACAATAGGCATGTAATAGTATCTATACGTACATCGTCTAGAACTTATGTAGGTACATAACCCCATTCATGAATTTAGCGCTGCTGTGTAAAGTTTCCCACTGACACCAGTACTATTATTTATTATGTGTTGTGAAAGGTTGTAGCTATGATTTCTGATAAAAAGTACTTATAGTAAATAGGTACCTACTTACCTCATGAGCTTAGCCGATGTGTGAAAAAAAGTCGTATTTTTAAATTCCTACTCCTACCCATATGAAAACGTTTTCAGAAACCTACAAGAAAAACAAATTGTCTCTTAGAATAAGCATTGGTTCTAATTCGCGTTTACAATTTCAGACGCAAAGTATTTCGCAAACAAATAGATTCAATTAAATTTAACCCACTTTCAAAGGAAAATGAAACAAGTCTTACCGTGAGATAGGTCGAGAAAACTTAGTAAACTCCACTTAAAGTCGGCTTAGTACTCTTGCTCTCAGCCTTCCCATTAGTCTCTAATTATATTATCGCGGGGCTATGCATTAAGCTAACAATAACGTTAGGGCTGTCTGTCTACTACAATTAGATATCTGGTGTACGGTGGAATGGCGCCGAGTGGAGTCTCAGGCGTGAAATTATAAAGCAGAAATGGAGTATCGACTACTTGAATTGCATCGTCTATTTCTGGACTGGCGCCAAACTATTTTACTACTATTATTGTGTTCATTGTATCAGGAGACACACCCCTGTGATTTTAACCTATAAATAAAAATCTATGGGCTTAAGAGGATACATTAGGGGTGATTTTTCCATACAAACGTATTCCCGTGTTTCCTCCCTAGATAATTGCGTCAGAGCAATGGTTTTTTTTTTATAAAATCAAGGTTTTCAGTGAGCATGTCCCTGTTATTTTCATTTTTTTACAAACTCATTATTAAATGAAATATGACCCTTTAAAAACATGAAAAACTGTCCCAGTTTTACTCGCGCAATTAGACGTTCACTAGAAAAAAATGAAGAGTTAAGGAAAAAAAATAAAATAACAGGGACATAGCCTAATCTATTTCCTAATTTTCAAGATATAAATTTATGGATAAAACTAATTATTCTCGGAGGGAACACGGGAATACAAAACATCGATTTCGTCATTTTTTCGTAGTTATAATCGCTTTGAGCTGCAGTTGTCCCTTTCGCGTTCTACGGGGTGCGGCAGGCGGTGAGGGGGGGTTCCACTCACACTTATACAACTAGGGAAGGGACTCATAGACATAGTATTTTGAAAAATCCTAGTGATGTTCATAGAAAACGAGTTTAAACCAATACTTCTTATGAAAAAATAGAAGACTAATAGTATGTAACAATATCGATTTAAATGCAATTCAACTATAATATCAATCTTCATATGGCCCATTCTCGTTCAGTTAGACCTTCGGAGAACCTAATGTTGAGATGTCTAGTGTGTAGTAATAGCACTTGTTTTTATGGTGATCTTTCATTGTCTTCTATACTGTTAAGTAGGTAATTTGTTAATAAATATTATATAATATGTAATTGTATTAAAATGTATTACTTTATCATCATAATCATTATTGGCCTTGTACGAGTAGATACATCTTTAAAAAAGAGATGGTTCAAGAGCATTATCGCAAGCTACGGCATTTGCGTTCATGGGTGAAGACTCAGTGAAATTTTCTAACACTTTGCCAGTAATATTTTAAATCTCTTGTAGTAGAAGTCGTACCTATTGTCATCTATTGGGTTCAGACTCCTAGCTGTCATTCAGAAAACCCCTAATAGAAAATCCAATTACACTTTTTGGCTGACTTGTGGATCAAACCCGGGTTCTCATGATCATATGATTGGCTCAAACACCACCTAAATGGTTTTCAAGTTTGTAGTTGATAGCGATCAACGGTTCGAACGGATCGAATTTTTGCGGTCGACATGACTATCAACTGCTCACCCCTAACATCACTCATTAGGTTGAAGAAATTAATTTGAATTGCGTTTTATCGTAATTTCATGATGAAAAACACAAAATAATTAAGTATGTACGTATTACCTATACTCAAACGGATGGCAAAAGCGCAAAATGTATTTGCCGTTTTATACGTAAATGGTGTATTTTTCGTAGAGCGTTCAAAAATAAACGTCCTGCCCCTTTTGCTTTTACCCATTTTCAGAGCAAAATACTGAAAGAAATTCATACAAACAAGCAAAAACCCTAAGTACTAAAGCAAAAGAATCAATACGAATAAGGAAAGAAAAATTTCACCCACGGGCGGGATTTGAACCACGCACCCTCCGCACCAACCCAGGTCGGCGCTCTACCACTTGAGCTACCGTGGAGCGGCGAAATTTTTCTATCCCTTCTACCTAACGCTCTAGGGGCGTGTGTTTATCTATAGGTGATGCATTTCGCAATCTACCCACCGACAAGTCTAATGTTACAATTAGAATTCATATCGAAATTGATAAACACTTCCTTTTTGCTTAATATTTTAAATTTTTAGACAAAGCGGTCTACTCACATGAAATACAATACGAATACAATAATAATTCTTTTCTTATTCGAATTGTATTTCATGCGAGTAGACCGCTTTGTCTAAAAATTTTAAATATTAAGCAAAAGAATCAAGTCCGTAAACAACAGCACAGGTCGAAAATTATTTAGGCGAACTATTATTAGGTAGATATAACAATGAAAAGTTATATTTTCAGCAAACGTCTTAGACTGACAGGATGAACTAAAAAAGTCAATACTTACCTTCGAAGATAATATACACATTGATATGAATTTTTAAGCGCTGGGCGACTGGTGTCATATAAACTATAAATATATATTATAGTATCTATTTTTTTATTATATAATATCACAATAATATAAATACAGATAATGAAGAAAAAAGTTCCTAACAAAAAAATATCCGGATATATAAAATTTTTTGTAATATATATTACAAAAAAATTACTACTCCTGGGACTGGATTCGAACTCGCATTCGTTGATCGATGACACGATTTTGTGAACGCTGTCTGAACACTGTAACCACTGGTCCATTTCATACTAGACGTAGCTAATGAATTTAAGCAATCATCTTTACTAGAATGTAAATAAAAATAAAAGTCTAAAAGAATACCTACTATAAGTACCTACCTAATTTGAATACAAGCGTCACAAACTTTACTACTGACATGAATATGCGCGCGAAGTCGCAATAATAATCTTCTTACACACACATTCATAGCTCATACTTTCAGGAGCAGAGCGACGGCGATAGTTTATACAAAAACCGAAATTTTAAATTCTTCGTCACTCAGGTTTCCCGTTAAGTACGAGTTTATTTGACTATCGCATTCGTACCTATCGAGTTTGAGCGCCAAGTACCTGCGTCTGACAAAAATGTACGTAAGAGATATGATACGAATTCGATACGTAAGCAACTGTCAAAAATTTTTTTTAAATGCATGCTCTTGTCTCTTGTGTAGATTATCTATGACGGAATACCTACAAAGTCTCAACTCCAAAGAACTCCTTCTGTGGTGGAAAAAAATCTACTCTTAAGTAGGTACTTTTCTAATATTACCTAATAGATACTAGTCAACATAATTATTAATAATGCAAAATAGGTATCTACTACCTACCTAGATCCACCTGACACCTGTTAGTTTAATGTAGGTAGGTTGATATTTGATCTGTATTAATTCAGAGAAATCAATACCTTAATATTAGATCCGCGCAATTCATCGTTTTACGGGCATTTAGCATTTGAATATAAACAACTAAAAGCGTAGTAGGAGATGTTCTAATTAAATTGCAATGACGCCTGAGAGACAGCCACTAATTGTTATTACAATAGCCGCATGTGACAGCTAAAACATTGACGCAAGCAAAGCCTAGATTAAAAGCTAACATTTCCAGTGATATAAAGAAAAAGAGAGATAGGGTAGGTCCCAGCGCTTACTCAACAAATGGCACGTGCAATTTGCTCAGTGTGAAGTTTGCATAGTGACATATATTGAACAACAAAGATAGAAAGACGTACCTAAGACTGAAGTGCGACCGAGACGACAATATTATTCGCTTGACGTACGTGGACCTAATGGGACCTAATTTGAGCTTGCCATTTTCGAGAAGCCAGTACCTCATCTCCCCTTTCCTTTATATCAATCAACATTTCTCATTATTTCACGCAACAAACAACTTCAAGTGGGTGGGAAATGAACACATGGTTTTTACATTTTTCTATATTAAGATCTGACTCGTCGATTTTGGCGAACCATTTAAAAATATAACCATAAGCTTTTAAGTATAGGTCTAAATAAAATTTATGCAAGTGGGAATCATACTTCCGAGAAAGTTTGTTAGGATGGATGGATGGGTGTTTGTTACTCTTTCACGGCAAAACTACTGGACCGATTGGGCTGAAATTCGGTATGTAGATAGTTAAGACCATGAAATAACACAATATTCCCACGAGAACGAACACTACGGTGAAACCGCGGGGCTCAGCTAGTTCTACTATAATAATAAGTACCTTTAGGCTCGCAAGTTATGCCATCAACTGCTTTTTAACTACCTACCCTATGTATATAAAATATATTTTGAATAAGCTTAATATTATCTATTAAGTATTAAGATGGTTGATCGTCCAAACAAAATGACATTTCCTAAATATGGAGGAGGAGAGAATAATCCACTCAACTGCATGTGGTTGGCTCTTGATCTGGCTTTTATTTGCGCCAAAATATGTAGGTATATTTGGTTTAAGAAATCCGTAGGTTATTTTCATAATATGTATTTACAAAAAACATTAAAATAATAATAATTGTAAAGATTGTTTTATGTATGTTTATTACAATTTATATTTACCGCATTTTGTTCCTAACTTAGGTACATTGTTATGTGAATGAACCTTTCGGGGAAGATAAGACATTAATTTACGTTAAGTAAAACAATATATATGGACATTCCCTTTAATTTTTCTTATTTTATTTATATTATATTAATTTTATTTTATTTCTATTATATTAACTTTATTTTATGGATATTTTAATTAAGTAATTATGTATAATACTACAAATACTGTGAAAAAAAAATTATATAGCTTTTACCATTATCACGATACAGCGAATATTCCTGAAATGAACTTTGAGCAAAAACACGTTCCTTGTATGGAGAGCACCTTAATTATCAACTTTATTTTATTTTTTGTTGTAGCGCCATATACTTAAATACACATTTTGTGAAAATTACAAGTGTCTACCTATTATATACAGTTTATAAGATGGAGCCCTGTGACAAACGGGCGGACGGACGGCGGAGGCTTAGTAATAGCGTTCTTTCGGCACCCAAAAAACCTTCGGAACCCAAAAAAGCAAGTTGGGATATAAACCCATACAATGCGCAGCTAAAACATTCTGAAATGTTGCGCTTATCTTACGGCACCTGTTGCGGTATGAATGAGTCTCGTAAGTTATTGTTAGCAATATCTTTAGTGGTTTTAACCTACTTCCTCCACGAGCTTCCTGAGATAACACGATACAATGTAGACTAATCTCATGTAGGTACACCTAGAGCTTGGTAAGATATAAGTAGATATATAGATACTTACTAGCGTAATTCTCGCGAATTCGTTTCTTTCTCATTCCTTCTCTACTCTCTACATCATAATGAAAAACTATGTGCAAACTTCAGGTCCTTCGACTCAGGGGTAACCTGTTTATCTTTATTGACGTGCAAAAGTGTCAGATTATGACCTATTTGAATAATTCTGTTTGAGTTTGAGTTTGAGTTTGAACCTTAGCTCGTCAGAGACCACTTTGAGTGTTATATGAAGTACGAAAGGTACGAATAAGTAGAGAAATTTTAGTAACTAGATATTATCTCCCGTCACCTGCCATTGTCGTATGGTTTTTGAACGAAACATTAACCAAGTTAAAATGACAGAGGTGCGCAGCATGTTACAATCTATCGACAATCTCGCTCATTATGTTGTAAATAACGTGTATAATTTTAATTCACCGCCATGATAACGTAAATGGAGCGCGAACTATGCCGCATAGATATTTGTGTGAGTACCTAGAATAGAATGCGCACACGCAACTACAGTAAAAAGTTATTAGCATACAGCTTGATTTTGCGAATGTTCGATTATGTGTAATATCTCAATTCAAACTACTCTCTATATACTACTGTGAACTGCAGTATAATACCTATACATACACATAGGGACATAAATGACAGCGGCTATTGGGGTTGAACTGCGCTTATGCACTTAACTTTTGTAATAATTACGAATAAGTATGTTTTCAGTTTACTTTTAGATGTAGTGCCATGCCACACCCCGGACACTCGACTCAATTCTAAACAAAAGTCGCGATATAACTAGCTACTACACAGACACAGACACATAGAAATTTGTACACGCGCGCAAGAGTGTGATTTCCCAGTGAAGCGAGGCTCGTCGAGAGCTCAATCTTGCTCGCGGGGTGAGGAAGGCCCGATTCGTGGGTGGATGACGGTGTCCATTCTATACATAGTATTATTATCTGTTATGTGGTAGTGCACCGGGAAACACTTGGTACAGTCATGATCACTAAAATGCTCAAGCTCGCGGTGGCGTCGCGTGGTGGGCCGCCCTCTTCCCTCTATATAAATATTATATAATATATATATAGAGGGGATCTCTATGTAATATAATATTATATAGAGAGAAGAGGGCGGCAGAAGAGGGCAGAGAGTCTAAGTTAGTCCACTAGAACGCCTACATAATAAAGCAACCAATAATGTTAAAAAAAAAGTCCAAATTATCTCGTTTGGAGATGAATTTTGTACAAATAAAAAAGACGTTTATATATAAGAAGCATAATATATGGTTACCAAATTGGTAAGAACTACACATCGAGTTTATGAACAGCAATCACAACACCAACTAGGTAGCTATCTACTACACAATATACTACAGTGTTGGTTGCGTGTCCCATTGTTATAGCTGACCAATTACTAGCCCTTAATGATGTCCATTCACGCGATCGACGTGAATGAACCCAGGAAGACCAAATATGACGGAAATGGTGGCGTCTGCAGTTTCAAAATTAGCACTAATTACTAAAAAAGACTTGATTTTTGGAACTTTCAGGCCACTACCTCCACATCACACTAATACTTCCCAATCTTTCGAAGCACTAAATATGGAATAGGAGAAGCTAACACGCTGCGCTCTAAAACGGACAGGTAAATAACGTGTGGTCATAAGGCCACCCCGCTGAAATGGGTTTGTAGTTTGGAAGTCCGACCGACCTCGGCACTACATAATGTGTAGCTGAAGCTGACTTAGAAAGTGATAGTTTTTTGTTTTGGATGCGTATCAGGCGGGCTAGTCAGTATGATATGGCCTTCGGAATTCGGGATGGCCTTTTTTATAGCAGCAGTAGAATGTAAATTTATAAGTAAAAAATCGACGGTTTAAATAGCAATATCTATGCTGATGAGTTTGAAGCAAATTTACCATACATAGTAATTCATACATAGATAGAAGGGAGCAGCGATCGGACAATGGACGTGGGTGGCGGAAAACATCGCTTATACCCAACCCAATATATCTCATAACTCTTGTCTATCTTTGGATCGATGTTAGCTTTTGTACCGTAAACTCTAGACCCTAGATGGTGATGATAATGTTATAGGATTTATGGAGTTAGAGTAGGTAAGTATTACCTACCTAGCTAACAATTTCGAGGTCTTTTTCAAGTATTCGACACCAAACCGACAGAACGAGGTTATCCGGCAGAAAAATAGTCACTGACGTAGCTCAAAGAATAATAAATTTTATAGAGCTGAGACTCAGTGGCGCAAATTAAAAGAAGCCGAAGTCCAGCAGTTAACTAACATGGGCTAATGATGATGATAATATCCTACTTATCATTTTGTCTTAGTGATACTTATTATGTTTGAGTTTTATCTGATTGTAGGTAGATATTGCAGTCTTGAGTTTTGATCTCTATCAAAGATCAGATCAAGCGGTAAACAAAGGCTGCCTACAATCAGCATTCTACAAAGCTAATCTCCGCTGCGTAATTCACTTTAGTAGCACACTAGCAGGGGAATGCCAGCGGTATGAATACGCAATAAGTAAAAACGCATGAACATGTTAATTTGTAGTAATTGTAGCTTTGCTGTCTCAACGCACAGGTGGAGCTCCCACGCGAAAGCGACCGCGGATTACGCGCAATCATTTTATCACCCCCTCTTCTTTCACACGCTCCCTTCCATCGCAAAGCGCATGCACTGCGTTTGCTCTTGCTCCAGTATCGTCTTGGATACATACATAAGTAACCAGTACCTTATCTAGTTGTTAGCGTGCATGATGTAGGTACTCTATGCATAGGTGCAGGTGGGTAATTGATTCAATGCACTTGTTGTCTCATGTCTCCCACTCTTTTAATTATTAGTCTCGAGTCTCGTGTGCCGTGTAGTATCTTTTCGCATTTGTGACTACTCTATGTATTGTTTCGATAAAGTTAAACAATATAGATAGATCGTTGACATGACAACGTGTACATTTAGAACCAGGAATTGTTATCTTTTCAGTAGTGCCTAGTAATTGTTCTTTTTAGTCTCTTGAGGGATACCGGTATGGGTTGCAATGTTTTCTTCATACAGCTTTAAAATTAGTATGTCGAGGGAGCGGTGCAGAGCTAAGACTGATCCTCGTCCATCGCGACCAAACACGTTGTTTCTCAACTCCATTTGTATCAGTTTGTAGTTGAGACGTTATCTCAACTCTCAATTGGTGGATAATTAATATTACGACCATTTGCCCCTTGTTCAATTAAACTATTTACGTGTTTAAAGCCTCCAAGGCTCTCTTATTAAAACATGGCAACGAAATATAAAATTATAAAACTTATTTCGTTTGAGTAACAATAAAGATTTGCAAGTGCCATGCGCGATGAGCTTTTTCAGGGATAGTCCAAGCTCATTTAAATTTCACATGATAGTTAAATATCCAACTGCCTTGTTTTATTCATCCGGTCAAAGATCATGATGTCACCGAGAGGACCTCCAACAAACGCCGTTCTCCAGCAAAAAAGTAGATAAGTATTATAACAAAGTCCATTGTCTTATTCTCAACATGCATAGTGCGCATACATAATTGGATGTTCAATTTTACGTGGCCAGCCTTTCCAATTTAAAAATAGGCAGAATTACTTCTCGTGGACTGCCTCACCGACCCATTATACTCGTACTCGTCAATTTATTTTATGGATGAGTTAATGATCTGCTACATAAAATCGTATAGTGAATATTGAAGTGCTCATGACGACGCTCGAAAATTAAGATTCATTTCGAACCGCAGTCCTTGCCATCGCACCGGTCTGAATGTCAATAAACCAGTTGTGGACTTGTCCATTAAAAAGGTATTATTTAAAATGACATTAAGACAATTAATTACCTTAGGCAAAATGGTGTGGTGAAGTAGATATAATGAAATACATTGCTACCGGGAAGCAAGTAGTTAAACTCTAATTTCTATAGAAACTTCTCGCACTCTTAGAGGTACTCATAGGTGAATAGCGAATAGGTATATTATGTAATACTATATTATGCTGTGCCCCGCTGTTTCATCCGCATAGTCATCGCTCCTGTGGGAATTTTGGGATAAAAAGTGTGTTATTCCATGTTTTATTCCAGGCTCTAACTATCTAAATACCGAAATTGAGCCCAATCAGTCCAGTAGTTTTGGCGTGAAAGTGTAACAAACATCCATCCTCACAAACTTTCACATTTATTATACCTAATATTAGTAGGAGAGGTGTTTTCAGTTTTCGTCATTTTGGTTTAATTGCAATGGGCCGAATTTGTATTGTGACGAACGAATGGCACAATAAAATACCTCATTAATAAGTAGGCCATTTTGATGGCGATAATCGTAGGAACTATCCTGTTCAAAAGTCCGCCACACAAAACATGTTATTCATTAGAGAGGGAATAGCAGATGACGTAACAATATTTTATACGTCAGTTTTGTTAGCCACTTTACCAAGCGTTGTTGCGAGACTCACTATCACTGATTTGACATAATGTGCGAACTTCCCTTATTGTTCTGTTGCGTTGCGTTAGCCTAGATAAAATACCTTGACGTTATCGATGGCTCCCGATTAGAACCGGTTTTTCCCTCTATAAACCATGTATTTATTTTCCGCGTCTCATTTATGTTTTATACTTATTAAGAGATCTGGAGCTTTGCCTACAGTGTTAAACGTCGATTCGATTAGACTTCCGTTACGGTCAATATATTTTATTCACGCAACATGCTATTTATCAAATCAATAGAGCCTTTTTTTAGCGTCCACCGAAATGTGCTTTATTTTATGAGGTTATTTATATTGAGGTTTACCTACTTATTTAGTATAGTACAGGCTTCTAGCCTAGTTTGGGACCAGATGACCGTGTGTGGAAGTTGTCCCATATTAATAAGTATTATTTTAAGGTTACCAAGGAACCTAAGATCACTGGACACTAGACATAGTCCACGCACTATTATAATTAATTATTGGTCTAATAACCTTATATCAATTTTCTCTTCATCTGTACCTTTCATTGTTTATTTTAGGAATCCGTGCATAGCGGTCTTTTCAGCGGTAGTATCTATTCGTAGGTATTTTTCGAGCAGTGAGAATCGGAAGTAGTGCGTTTCGTGCCTAACCCCTTTTGACAGCCACTGTGCCAATATTCTGACTTCAGCTAAATTATTTGCCGGGGCGGTGCCGGATCTCCGCGGCATACCAGTTTCTGAGAATCTAAGTCATAGCATATGTTATGGAATAAATTAATTGAAATAAGTTGCGTATTTCTAACAATCTACGTAATATCATAAATCTGAATTATGTAATCTGAGCCCACTTCTGATGTTAAAAACAATGAACAAAGTATTCGGTTGGTGGGTACTTAATCAAAGAAAATTCGAAAGGTACTTTATTCGGTCTTTTATTTTAAAAGTTTAAAAAAAAGTTATAGTTATTTAAAAGTATAACTACTTAGTCGAACAATCCGTACGAGCCTATTATAGATATATTTACTTATACGTACATACATAATTACGAATACATTAATTAAGTATATACTTATTACAAATATACACCTAATTTTATGCAGGTTGAGCCAACAGTCTAAGGAATTAATTTACGTATTTGAAATCAATACTTAATTATAATATTGAATTAAACAACATTTATCGAATTTTATCGTGTATATATAACATTTCATTCATGAAAAGGCATGATAGTATATTTATTCCTGGCGATTCATAAATGCACTATGCAGTACTTATTCGTGGTCAAAGGAGATACTGTCCTGGGAATCTTCCTTTCTCATGACCTGCCCCGGTAGCACAGTAACCAGGGAAATCTAAATCCCAAGGGTTAGAGCGTGACGGCTGATATGCAATGTTCGGGCACGAAAGAGAAAAAAAATGGGAATACACGCATTCGGGCAGGAACATAAGTGTTTGGAACACTGTAGTTTGAAACGACAGGAATTAATAATACTATGTAAATATATACGCGATTTCAAAGAGATCAATCGCATGAATGAATCAAACCTATAAAATAACACTATTATATCACAGTATTTAGTTAGGTATGTTATGTTGTGTTGTAGTGGTAGGCCTCTTTTGCAGGGGGCCGCCTGGCGAAGTATCACACCTTTGCCAGTTATTCATCCGCCAAGCAGTCAATGCGCAAAAATTACTGTGTTCCGGTCTGAAGGGCAAAGTTACCAGCGAAATTACTGGGCATGACAAGTTTCAACAACTAATTAATATCTCAGGGTGACAGGGACAGTGCAGTGCCGCGCAGAATTTTGCATATTAAAAAACTGGGTCTGATATGGGCAATCATGATGCTTACCACCAGGCACCCGATTTGCTTGTCTTATCACTCACTTAAAAAAAACTAAGCGGGTAGGCAGGCAGTTTTTGTACTTGTGCAAGGGATTGTAAAATCACATACTCCCTTGTTATTTGCAATAAGTAGGTAGATATGCCAGCAGTAAATTTTTATCAGAGTGCCTCTATATTGCCAATAGCCCGCATATATGTAAATCAGTATCATTTGTCATAATATAATCACTCTCGATGTGTTCCCAAACAGCACAAGTGTCTCGGTATTTTGGAATTCCAAATTCGATGAGTTACCTATATTTAGTTAGATAAGTACCTTATTTTTGAATAATTTAAAGCTTTCAGTATAATGGATTGCAAAATTAAATATAATATTATACATAGTGATATTTCGATAAATTTATCAAAACCATAATAGTCCATTGAAAAGTTACATTTGGGGTTGCGTTTTTTAGAGGACGCAATTTTATTTTTTTGATATGTAGGGGGGGTCAGTGTAAAACTAAAACCAAGTTTGTGGGGTCGCCACCCTTGTCCCAAGGCCGCCATCTTGAAAATAGGGGTTGAAATGGTTTTTACGGTATATCTCTTAAACTATTTATTTGATAAAAAAAATGTTTTAACATTTTTGTTGAAAATTAAATTCTCTACAACTTTGGTCCAGTAACTTTTTGTCGTAGAACTATAAATAAAAAAGTTATAAGCGAAAATCTTCAGAAATTCGAGAAAAAAAATTATATTTTTCGATGTAACTTTTTTTATCATTTTACGAAAAAATGATATCTGACCATTTTTGTAGATCGTTTTTTGAGGAACAACTTTTATTCGCATCATTTTTTCATTAAGTCAATAGCTAAGGTTTTATAGCGCTCCGAAGTGAGTACTATTTTTCAGTACTCTTAACTATACCTATATTATACGTGTGTACTAATAATATGTATAGGTAAGGCCTTAAAAATGTAACATTTCAATGGACTATAAGGATACCTACCTACGTAGGTACCCTATTACTGTCACCTGTCGTAGCGTACGATTATATTTGGAGCATTCATCCGGAAGTCCTTTGTCCGGCCACATTGTATATATTTTCCTGTGTTTAATAGAACAGTTTAGTCGTTTATCTTACGTAATTATTTACCTAATGAATTTACATCGGCTGATAGGTAGGTACCTAAACAGATTGAACACCACACTAATTAAACGCGTAAGTTTGTAGGTATGTATTTATAAATGTTTGTTGTTACTCTTTCAATAGAACAGCAATGGTTGAGGCCCCTATGGATGAAAAAAAATAATAATAATAGGTACTCTTTCCAATGACGTTGAATTGCTTTCTTAAACTCTTTCACACAAAAACTATTTAATGGATTGGGATGAAAAGAAACGGACTCGTTACCAAGGAAGCTGGACTCAGAAAACCTTACACTGTCTATCTTATGGGCACACAATTATGTTCACAAAAATATTCCCAAACATAGCCGTTTATAATTTTTGCTTAATACATAATAATTATTTATGGCGATACTAAAAATATTTTTTATGCACACTTGAGAATCATATTATTAGTCCTATCAATTAAAATCAAAATTATAATGTAAGGTCGACGTAACCCAGAAACCAACAACTCCTTCGGTATGTGTAGAGGTAGCTCAGACCCCTATAGGGTAGGTAGGTACATATGTATAGGGAATTTTTGCCGATATTCCCACGGGAACGATGTCTACTGGGGTGAAACCGCGGGGCACACTAGTTAATATATAAGAGCATAAGGAATATTACTTAGGTAGGACCCTTGTTTGTATGATCTGAGGGTAGGACGTAGATACCTACGTCCTACCCTCAGATCATACAATATCATATAATATAATAATATATACCTACCATACGGTAGGTATATATTATTATGTAGGTAATCACATAGGTTACTGTTATTTATCTCATTACAAGTTCAGCATCATTTGATTGTAATTACCAACCTGTCTATAAAAGATAGACAGCTAATATTATTATAAGTAAGGAAAACTTATAATAATATCATTTAGGTGTAAATTTACAAAATATACAAATAGAGAACTATTAAAGTATTGGAAGATATAGAGCCGTGCAGAGTAGGACTATCAGATCGGTCACGATCCGGAGTCCGGATAGTATTATTATCTGATCTGTTCTGTGGTCCGGAGTAAAGTCCGAGCATTGTTATGTCACGAGTACTTTCTAACTCGACAACCGACATAAGTATATCGCCATAGGCTTTAATCACTATATCCTAATCCTAATATACTATTATAAAGGCGAAAGTTTGTAAGTATGGATGTATGTATGGATGTTTGTTACTCTTTCACGCCAAAACTACTGAACCGATTGGGCTGAAATTTGGTACGTAAGTAGCTTAGACCCTGGAATAACACATAGGGTACTTTTTATCCCGATATTCCCACGGGAACGAAGACTACGCGGGTGAAACCGCGGGTCACAGCTAGTAATATTATAAAATCCTAAATGACTCTCTGAATGACATGCAACGCAGAGCCCAAACCACAGATCTTAGAGACTTAAAACTTGGAATGTTGGTTCCTTTCGCTGTCGAGTGCTAAATTAGGATTTTTGAAAATTCACATTCTGAGGGATCCAAAAAGAGCGTCAAAGTTTTGGTATAAAACTCCCATTTTTCGTAAAATTGCGAGCGGGCAAAGCTAGTCTCTAATAAGTAAGTACAGGTTCTTAAAGGAAGTTCGACACCTCTTTTAAAAAACTGCGGATGAATTGCAATGATACGAGTTACGAGATTATACTAGGATTTCATGTCACGTGCATTCATTAATAGCCGACGACGAGGACAATGGAGTTGTGCAACGAAGCTTCACTTTCGATTTCTTTTTGATATCTTCCATTCGGAGAGTGATTTGTGATTCGTCTCACAATGTAACGAGTGAAATGAGATGCACATTTCATCGAATCGCAATGTTGCAATTAAGATTGAAGAACAAAGGGGCCCGATGTAGTCAGTCAGATCCGAAATAGCGAACGCATCGAAGCACAATCGCGGATGACGCGCCACTATTGGAATGCTGGCTGATGTAGAATGCACGCGCACACTACACAACACACACACCACGATAGCTAACTGGACCGCGAACTATGTGGAGAGGATCGCATCCGCCTAGAAGACTCCCGATTAATGGAAAATTTCGCTTCGTAATTCGATAAACTTCTATGAGAGAGACGAGATTGGCGGAAAAGCGTAAAATGAATCTCTGAAGTGTAAACGATATGAGCTATAAGTACAAGATTTAGAAAGTAGTTGTGTTTTTAGAAAGGAATGGAAGGTACGTGTGACCTGCAGTGCGCCATGTCGTGTCCCGTCTGTCGGTTGCCAGTTGCCAGCGTTTCGGTAGTCGTGGTGAGGCAGGCTGCGTCTGCGCCGCGCCGTGTTGCTCGCCATGTTGCGACACCACGCGGAACTCACGGCCTTGGCTGTCAACCTTTTAATTAGGTACCTACCTAATAGCTATTTTGGCATGTACCTACCTACTTGTATTCTAGTACTCGATTTTGGCATATCCCCGTTCTCAATTAACACTTTCTATGGTATACGAGAATCGCGACAGATATACTTTATACAAGATAGGTGTAACCAATATACATGAAATTAGGTAGGGAGCAAAGTAGGTACGATAGATAGGTAGAGCTTTAGACATAATACCTATATGTTTCGTGGAAATCAATTCGATCATGGTGGGCTGGAGCCATACGCTCCACAAATATTCCGAATAGAGCAATAGCGCGGTCTGCGGCCCCTCAATTGTCATGAGTGCACGTCTGCTCGTCGGCGCTCAACGGGCCATGGCTCCGATGAACTGGCTACTCTACAACAACGTAGAGCGCGGATTGTTTAGGCGATGAACTCAGCGACGCAGGGTAATATAATTTAGTCAAACGGTGGGAGCGAAGCCGCGCCTCTGCGTTGAGACGCGAGACGCGTCGCCCTGCTACTGTTTCACCAGCTGACACTCAGCTGTTACGCTCATCAGAATATTATAGAGTGTTTTGACAGTCAGACCAAGCACCCTAGGCCGGCTGGCACCGCCATTACGCTCACACAATTAGGTCCATAGACCGATTAAATCGGATATGAGTTCACACAACAGATTGGTTTGAAGTGGTTATAGCGCAGCCACGCCGCGGTTTGAAAGCGGTTTAAACCTATTGATGGCAAGAGCTGCGTTTCTATTCGAATCAGAGCAATCGTTCATTCACCGTGGAGCCGTGGACTGAAGATATGCTAAATAAGAACAATGAAGACTGGCGCCAACGAGTACGTCACCAATATTGTTAGGTTCGCATAAATATTGGATCGCAACGGTCGGGGCGCGGTCGTTCAGACATAACCTAATTTGCAAAGAAGCTCTCCGAATCGATGTAAAGATTTCACGTTGAAAAAAATTGTCACTATTGTAATATTTAAATAGGTAGATAATAAGTTATAACATAAAACTGTGAGTAAAGGTACATGTAAGTTTCCATTTATCAATATTACCTACGTGTAGGTTTACATAAAATATGATGATTTACATAAGTACATACACATACATACATATCTATTTAGGAACCTACTAACTTTTGATATTTTCTCCTGGAATTTATAATATATCAAATTGAAAGCAGGCAATAAACCAATAAGGTTCACTGCGCGTTCACTGACGAATGATATAGACTCGAATTTATCGATCACACCAGTAAAGTAGGTACCTACCTATATGGTTAGCATGACTGTGTTTGGAGTGGAGAGATAAACAGATAGAGCCATACAATCACATCACCTTGATCAGAACTTTTTCATAATAACAAAGAGTAGGTAAGTGACCTTACTTATTTTCATAACAGACCAGTGGCTCATCTAACCTGAAGCTAAAACATTTAATCTTCTTGCCTACTACACAAGCGGGCATACAACAAACATAATAAGGAAGGCAGATTTTTATTATTATAGGGACTTAGTTGATTGTTACACAAGGGGCTAAACAGACCCATTGTATATACCACGAGATAGTTTAGCGAGGGAGGAAATAGAAACCGAGTTATAATGGTTTTAGCGCCATGTACATAGGTACTACTTTTAACTACGATTGTGAGAAAATAAAATTATTAATTTGATCAAAACATTTTCGCTAATATCCTATACGTGCTCGACTCCAAAATATAATCTCGTCGGTTCATGCAAAAATTAAAAAGAAATTAACTTTATCTCCTAGAGGTTGCAAAGTTATTTTAGCCCCGCTCTGGTACGCAACAATGACAGACTGTTTGAGCAAGAGGAGTGAAAACATTATAATTTATCCAGAGGGTACCTAGTACCTATATGTGTAGGGTGATCATATTATGATGCGTGTATGGGGGCATACACGTTGTCAGGTTGGCCGAGTGTAGGGTGAATATTATTTTGTGAAGCGGATGCTTCGGATTCTGTGAGTGTTTTGGTGGTTTTATGGAAAGTATTAATGGCAACTAGTGGTTTAAGCAGAATCTAGGGGGGTATGCGAGGGCGCGTTGGCAACACTGGGGTTGGTTGCCAGGGGAGACAGTGGGTGTTGGGATCGGATTGAAGATGGTGGGCTTGGAATAAATGTTTTAAAATATGTTGAAGTGTTCGAGTATTATTTAATGGAAAGGCACGTTTACATATGCAAGTAGAGCAGTAGTTACTACCTACATTGTAGCACAAGTTAACGTCTGAACACGTGTCATACATTACAATTATGTTAATTATTTTGAAGAAACACTAACATTTATCTAACAGATTACAGACTAATTATAATATCTAATGAATAATAAGCAAAGAGCAAGGAGATAAGTGAGATAACCGTTAATCATGCAGTTCAGCTGATTCATTGTGAAACCAACGTTATCTGACGTTCATTATGTATACCTATTACCTCCCTCTACCTATTTATCCTTCCAAATAAAAAACAAAGTCGTATTCCGCGTCTGTCTATTTATCCGCTATGGCCTCCTAAACCATGAGACGGATTTTAATGCGGTTTTGACCAATAAATGGAGTGATTAAATTGTTTTTACATTTAAAAAAAATAAACCTTAAACAAAAGTTTATATCAATACATTTATATTTCTAAGTTTAGGTAAGTAATACAAATTGACTGAAATATGACGATGAATTTTGACGAGGTCGGAAAATTTATTGGCATACGCTGCGCAAACCAAAATAGTACCTATAGTCATATGAAAATCATGTACTTATAACTGCTTATAAGTATTATATTACGGATTACTATGCCAATTAAAATGATCTACCTAAACGTGCAAAGCCGAGGCGGTCGCTAGGTACAGGTACTTTTCAGGAATACTAATAGAATATATTAGGAATAGGTAACACTACTTTTTCAGGTTAGGTTTCTTACAACTGGTTTTCGGGTGGCTATAAATAAGTATAGTTTGTAGTGTCTTATGATTCGTCCCGAAAAGACATTGACTAATTTGAATTAATTAATTTTACTCTTTTTTTTCTGCCATTCAACCTGTCCCATAAAAGTGCGCGGCGCGGTTCACTAATATGAAACAATTGCCGCTATTCGTTATGATTATAATTGCAAACGTTATTGTAAATGTAGAGAGTTGTATAAGCACGCAACACTGATCGTATCGAGCACATACAAGTAATGTCCGACAGTGGACAGTCATTGTGAACGACAGTGCGACACAGGAAAACTGTTCTGTACTGATGCGCCTCGCCGGTAACAATGACAAGTTTTTTAAACACCAGAGATGTTTCAATTATTGTTACCTAGGTGAGCAGGCTACATATAGGTACTTAAACTCAAATATTATTTATGTATAAATAATAATTAATATTTAATAGATAATTAATTTCACATGTTGAGAGATACTCGTAACAGACTGTGTTTTAAATAAAAACAAACATAGAGTATCAAAAAGAAAATAGAGTTAGAAGCATTGAAGAAAGTATACACATATATACTGTGTGCCTATGACACGTGCGGACTAGGTACCTATATGTTAATTATTTAATATACCTACCTAAGTAGGTACATATATGATATTCCTTTTTACCACGCGGTGGCACGCTGCTTCATTGACTTTATCATTTGTTTAAAAAATGATAGCGGTAACAGTGAGTTCATTCGATGTCAATTACTTATAGGCACAAACTAGTTTTTTATATTATATAATATAATATAATTTTAATTTAGATAATACTTGACATACATTGTGTGAGTGTCATTTCAAACTGTTAAATAGGTCTTGAGTGCCTGCAAATAAATCTATTTTATTATTTTTTATTATTATTATTATAGGTACAATCTCTGTTCGCAACAATTTTTGTTTGTAGTGGTAGGCCTCTTTTGCAGGGGGCCGCCTGGGGAAGTACCACACCTTTGCCAGTTATTCATCCGCCAAGCAGTAATGTGCAAACATTGCTGTGTTCCGGTATGAAGGGCAATGTTACCAGCGAAATTACTGGGCATGATGAGATTCAACAACTCATATCTCAGGGTGACAGGCGCTGTGCAGTGCCGCGCAGAATTTTGAATTTTAAAACACTGGGTGGCACTGTGTCTGATATGGGCAATCATGATGCTTACCATCAGGCACCTGATTTGCTCGTCTTGTCACTCACTATAATAAAAAAAAAAAAAAAAAAAATTCGGAGAAGAGCTGGCTATTGTTATCAACACGATACACAAACAAACAATGTACCCACCGAATAAAGTAAATTTTTCAGTAAGAATTCGGTAGGTATGTTACGGTTTCAAGAACTTCACTCATCAGCTACTCGTATATTAGATAGGTATATGACATAATAAGAGTATTATGTAAGTCGTGGATATGTACCTACATAATTTAATTGCAATGCTATTTCCTGAATACTTGTTTATGGATTTACTATCTACCTAGTAGGTCACACTAGTCACTAGAGGTTTGTGATAGGTTTAAAGTTTAATGGGATCAGAGATAAGTGTATCTAGCTGTCTAGAGTCTCGAAGGAACAACTCGGGTTTTAGTGGGTTAAAACCCCAGCTGCACTAGCACGGAGTCCCACATCACCACCCAGTGCCACCCGAGCGCGGAGTGGTATGCGTGAAGAATTTCCCTAGGAAAATAAAAAAAGGACACATTAACCACTCTCAGAGTCCACTAAGGGAGCCACAGTGATTGATGGCTGCTCGGTTGTCTAGTGCCAGGGAAGTCGTTTTTGATGGAGATGTGGGTAAATGAAATGTCTGTCTTAAGTACTTAGAAAGTCTATTCGAGGTAACCTATGTACCTAACTACAGGCACCCGAACGACATGGCATGGCGATACACCTCAAGCCCGTCACACACTTAGCTATAATATATAGGTATATATATATTTTATTGATACCGTAGTTTATATTCATAAAAACAAACATACATTCACGCCTTTTTTCCCGAAGGGGTAGGCAGAGGTGTACGTAGGACTCAGTTCCATAGTAGATACACCCACATTTCGCCAGTATGTTATTGGTCCTATGTAATAGGGGGCGAGCCTATTGCCATCTACCGGGCACAGTTCCAGACTCCAGGCAGTTATAGATAGAGATAATTCCTAATGGAATGTTTATATTAATACGCAATAATATGATAATAAAATTACGGTATATGTTGGTGACGTCATAGAAATATATATTAGAGCTGCGTGTGCGGTCAGTCGAATATTTGTAAAGAAAATATATCGTAATATGCCTTGCTATGATTTATATTCATATGTATATTATAGCAACGTGTGTGACAGGCTTCAGCCAAGAGTTGCGGTGTATGTAACGTAACCCGAAATATGTCGCTTATATTTTGTTATATGCTCTTGGCACAGAACAGATAATTGGTAAAGTGTACCCGATGATCAACTCGTTAAGTATGCAAAAGTCGACTCTGTTGTGGATCGCGAATCGTAATTAGTGAACTGTAGAGCAGCAAACAACATTATTTGATGCAGCCATAGTCACTGCTTATCTAACGCGCTCCAGCTCACGATGGTATGGCGTCGCGTCGCGTGGTGGGCCGCCTAATAATTAAATAAATATTCTAAAACCTAGGTTTAACTTTATGGATTGAATGATTCAGAATATACCTGAATGAGATAACAATAATTACTTCTACCGAGTTGGGGACGCTTATAATAGCCCTACAGTTTATTTTTAAACCACAATGAGTAAAGCAAGATGGGCCACGTAAACGGGCGATGAAAGCGTGTACTGATGCTGTGTGCTATTTGTGTTGGTACGGGCCAGTCGGGCGGCTGGCCGAGCGCCGGCGACGGGGTACAGCTGACGTGGGTCATGGGTGAAGGGAGGCACTCACTCCTCCGCCTCCTCTCCACCCACCGACCCCTATCGATCGCACCCCGTCGCATCGCCGACGCTGCACCACTTGTTACATCTTCCGATCTCCTACCGTGTACCCTGATCATATGATTCGACATTCGTACGATATCAATAATTTATAAAACCACGTGAAATAATTAAGTACCTATACTTAGAAACTTATCATCTTTATAATTGTGCGTAATAATGCGTAGGAAGGTAAAATAAGCGACTCTGGACTTCATTCATAAATCGTCAGTAGGCTAATTTGATAAGAAAATCAGGAGTAGGTAAACATAGAAGCTATTTAATAATCTTCTACCTCGTTACACTTTATGAAGTGTACTTAAACTCTATGGAGTTTAAGGGAAAACCATTTTACGAGTATACATACTGTTTACAATAATATTGATCGCAACGAATGGTCTAATAACGCATGTGGGTGTTCGGTATTTGTATCTAATAAGTATTTACTTATTTAGTATGATCACAGAATAAACACTTAATAGTATTTACTCGTACTAGCGTAAATAGTATGGTCTGCTATTAAATTCTTCTCCTAGTCTTAAATTACATATTAAAATTAGAGGAAAATGTAGTAAGAGTAATATCTACTTACGAGTAGGTAGGTACCTAGGATAAGTATTTATTTTTAATTTCTGTTCAGAAAATTGATTTTGAAGTTTATGAATATGCAGCTAATTAAACCTCGTGACTGCAATTTGTGCCACCAGATATTCGTGTGCTTTGATAAAGAATATGGCAGGCAGTGAGGCAGGTACAATCTAATGGTGTTTGGCTTATCGCGGCGATAACTGGCTGGTTCGCGTATCACTCGACGATGCCGGGTGCCGTCTGGCCAACTGGCATTGCACTCACAAAACGAATTGCAAATTGCGTATCAAATTGAGATTGTTTGCAAGAGCGAGGTCACGTGGAACACATATCGTGAAGAATCTTTATTACATACACACATTCACGAAACCAGCCAGTTGCCTTTCTACACTATTGGTACAAACTTGTAGATTAGAAACCTTTGCATATTAGTAGTTACTTAGGAGTATCTATTAAAAATGTATTAGTTCCTACTAACGACATTAATGTAAGAAAAAGTATATGTCGATAGTTGCTACTTAACCTAATAAACGCTTATTACCTACATAAAATATCGAAATTGTGAATAAGTAGATATTCAGTATATTCAATGACAAGCGATAAGCGAACGGATGTATCATTTTACCTACCTACTGCAATTATTATTTTTTGCTAACTCAATAACGAAAACAAGACCCATAAAATCGAATGAACGAGGATATTATCTACCTATCTATAAGAACTGGTGAGGCGAGGCAGCAGCCAGCGAGCGGACTCGCTCAGTCAACTCGACTCGAGCGGTCAAACCGCAATTTGCTTGAAGCGAATAATAGGTACAACGAGGAAAATCCTTTCGCATCTTGCTGTTGTATGCACGCGTGACGCATGTCGTGTGTTTCTCAAGATTCCACTGACAACAGAAACATTTTACTTATTATCTGGACCGATAAGATTGAAAAGACTTGGGGGAGGCCCTTTGCCCAGGAGTGGGACACCATAAAGAATCGTGACAAAGATCCCCACCTCCCAGTTCCTTGACAGTCCCCACTGGTGACAAATAGGTATTTTTTATAATTTGTCCCACTTGATGATTTCAATAAGGTACTCTATAATTATAAGTATTTTTGGGA
Organism: Hemistola chrysoprasaria; assembly: GCA_947063395.1. Classification (NCBI taxonomy): domain Eukaryota; kingdom Metazoa; phylum Arthropoda; class Insecta; order Lepidoptera; family Geometridae; genus Hemistola; species Hemistola chrysoprasaria. The sequence goes on along the minus strand of OX346712.1, from coordinate 5,747,527 downwards.
TTCTACGATATTATTAGGTACCTAATAAGTAGGTATGCATATAATATGCAGTCATTAATCATTTGTCGAGGTCCTATCCTAGTCCGTAGTATAGTGCGACACAAAAGTTTAGAAATTAATTGAGGGCGCCACTTGTCCTTTGTATGGCAATACTTTAAGTTACTTATAAACGATTTTGATACTTTGCGATTTATATTTATTTTCTATATTATTACCTCTCTAATGGAAGATAGAGAAACAAATGGTCTATATAACTCGTTCACCTAGAAATTCTAGTCAATAAATAACAAATCGATGTTGGAATCCTATTTCACAAAAGTTAGGATTAGGATAAGGATTGGTAAACTTGATTACTGCCTCAATAGTGAGCGCAAGCGCTACTGCTGGGTTCGATTTAGTTTTTATATATTAATAAATTTGATTACATAAAATATTTTACATAATTGGATTTTTTCATTACGAATTTTCTGTCTGGATTTGTGCCTGGTTGATGGCAATAGTATCACCCCCTATTACATGAGAAAAAGACGTGATGTTATGTTTTATTACCTTAGTGGTTTTAGAGCACTTGGATTTCCAATAGGCTCACATGTCGGCCAATGGATTTTCGCAGTGTTCTATAGCATAGTGTATTTTTAGTTAAGGTAGATTGTAAGAAGGTAGCTGTATTGTTTAGTCTTTATTTAATAAAAGCCAGTTTGCCCAGATTTATACTGCTAATAATTAAAAAAATCCAAGAATTTTTTCCTAAATAAATGTATTTATTATTTCAACAAAGCATTTTGATAGAACGTTTTTTTTATAAACTATAAACGTTATAGAAAATACAAGTAAATTATGTATGGTTCGCGCGCGAGCTATGTATCACCGGTATTGTGCTATTTGACTTTATATCTTCTATATTATGTAATATTTACAATCTATTTAACTGTATACTGAAATAAAACGTTTAAAAAAAAAAAAACTAAATTGTATCAAAATCAAGACATTTTTAGGAGATTTATCCCAATTTCTTATAAAATGTTTTGTAAACGCTCTCTGCTTCCATCGTAATAAATATCGTCTCGTAATAATATAATACTTCATAATTTAAAGAATGTAGGGATCTCCTTCTTCACAGATTCACAGCATAGAATAATGAAAGTTTTTGGCGAATGGTGCACTTTGTATTAACTCTTTTTTTTGGCCGGCCTTCTCTGTGTTTTGGAGGAGTTCCGAAGTTTCCGTTATTTTTTACTTCCTCTATAGCGATTCTTCTATCAGAGTGATTCTGATACACCTAAAACGTAAAAAAAACATTATAATAATATACATATAGTAATTACAAATTAGATACACCATAACATTGGATAATGTTTGAAAAACCAATTTTTTTATTTACTCGTCTTAAAGTATTTTTAACTTTAAAATACAGTTGCCTTCATTTTAAAATAAATACTTATTAAGTATACTCTTTTATTTTATTATATTTCCTCATTCCTAAATGTCATAGAGCTACATGGGTGTATACGTAATGGGTGTAGTAAAATAAACATTTTAATCACTCGAATCACATACGTACTAGTAAACGTATCTTTTATACGTAATAAGTTAATACATGCTTAAAGTATCAAAAACTACAAATCCTACTATAAATGGACACTGTTTTGAAAAATTTATATAACCTCAAAGGAAATCAAGCTTTCTATTTTTAGGTAAAAGTAAGGAGTATTAAATGGTTTTAATCTCGCAATTGAGTGCAATAATAATGATTTATTAGTATTATTGCTAAGACATACCTGTCATTTCCGCTGTTCTCTTGTAAATATCATCCAAAGGAGAGTGTTTTTCCGAGTTTAAACTCCTGCAACCGTTGCATATACACCTTATAAATTATTTGGCGAACACCGACACGGATTGTTCAGTTCATTTTCCACTAAATCACTAAAAATTGTATGTATGCTGTTCGAAATTATATTCTAAAACAATAAAAACCGAGAACAATAATAATAATTTAATAGTTTTGACACAAACTTGACAGTTGCCTGACAGTAATGGGATGTTGCCATTATTATATTTTTTGTAGTTCCAAAATAATTAATTTCTAAACTTTTGTGTCGCACTATACATAATATTATCTATTCTGTGGTCCTAGTTTGGTAAACTAAGGAAGTACGTAGGTATTTAAACATTGCATGTGAAACTGTATAATCGGATACAGTTTCAATTTGAAGTTATGAGAGGTGAACCCTAATAAAAGATTCAATAACTGATTCAAAAATACACTCTCACTGAAAATACCGATCGAGAAGTCACGAAAGTAAATGCACACGCGAAATAATCGAGTAATGAGTAAGTCCTCAAGTTAGAATCATATCCATTGTCATTATACCGTATTTATTATTATTACAAAACTTATTTTGCGGTCTTTGCGTAGCGTCTGCGCGGTCAATGTTCGCGTGGTCCGACGGCGCCTGTGGGGCCCCACGCACCCACCATCGCAGTATAATGCAGCCATACGTCACATATTTTCGTGTTTTTAATGTAGGCACCTATATATTGTCTGAATTCAGACAAGCTCACCTTAAAAAGTGTTATTGTTTCGAATGTTTTTAATTAATCACCTCATTGTTTGCACTTATGCGTAAAGATGTAATATTGCACGGTCTGGTAAATCATAATCATGGTACTTCTGTAACCATAAATCCAAGCATAATGATATTAGGGGTCATATGATCTCTGAGGACATGATGAGGGATAGAAAGAGAACGCAGGGCATTGGCTGGCGGTGAGAAGCAATATTAATGCTGGCTCGTAGGTTTGTTCGATGTACCTACTAAAGTTTTCAAATTCCTTTTAGGGCATACTGCCAATCCTTTTACTCGAGCAGCCTATGGGTCCGGTATACGCAACGAACCTATAATGTTCTGAGGGTGCAACACAATAATTTAATGCTTTCAGAGCGCTGTTGGGGCTACCGCGACATTGCAGTGCATCTGGCATGTTTGCCCAGGCGGGTGTGGATGGCTTCAATCCAATAAGACGAAAGAAGGTAGCCTCCATTTTCAGCCGTCTACGCGGTAGCGCCAACAGTGTTCTGGAAATGATTGCATCCGGTCCAGATTGTCCCATCCAGATATTCTATGTGGATATTGTGACAGGGGCTGTCAAGTAGGTAGGTATATGTAAGTTAACCTAGACACCAGTATTAAGTTTTATTTTTACTAACACGTGTTTAATCACATATTTTTTTAAGAATTGTAACTGACACACCATGAATCTGAATGATCTGAAATGATTTTTTTTTATTATACAGGCAGTAAAAGTTAACACTGTGTGTTACAGTTGAATCAGTGGGTGCACATTGGTGGACGAAACAAGCAAGCACTTTAAAGCCTTGTATTGAGAAAGATAGAAAGTAGGTATAATAGGTACTGGTAGGTATAGAGGGGCTGTAAAATATAGATTATAGATCACATTTTAATTTCATGAAAGAAACCTTGTTGAACCTATCAGGAAACTTCAGGATGAGATTTTTCCCGTTCACTGAAAAAAGAATTCTTGACTACGTTTGAGACATGGTAGGTAGAGCATTGTGGGTGCCAACTTAAAAACATAACTATCCTTAAAATGAGTAAAGTTCTCTTTTTTCAAGCATCTACCTACTCGGCTACACCAAAGGTATGATAAGTTCAAAATAAATCTTGGACTAATCGGGTCGCAAACGAGTTGTGGCGAGTGCGGGGTGCGCGGTGCGCAGGCGGCGCGGGCGCGTTCAACGAACGTCCGCGGGCCGGCGGCCGGCACGGGCCCAAGGTCGCCGCGTTCACTCGCCCGACTCTACCGCCACCACACCACACCACCGACCATCTGACCAATTATTTTATCCACCATTTTGCACTATTTTTATCACAGAGATCCTAAAAAAAAAAACTACGCACGCTGTACCACTCGTCCCTGACAAGGCTGGTACAGGTCGCGTCACGCGCTCGGCAAAAATGGAGGAGGGCTTTGCGCAGGTGTATGGGTCTAAAAAGTCCTAACAGATTTAAAATCGATTTCTGCGCATTCCAGGTCAGCACTATTAAACCATGATGCGACCTGTACTTAAGGTGCAATATAATAAGTACTATAGGTTATATAATATAGGTCAAATAGAATAATAACAATAAAATTGCACCCAAAATAAAGCAATCCGCGTGAAATCAAAGACTGCCTAGCAAGAATAGACATGATTTCGTGCGTTCGTTAAATACCGACTAGGTTCCTACTACCTAGCAGGTAGTAGGAACCTAGTCGGTATTTAAATTATTATGTGACTACCTTGGTACATATTACATATTATGCCTAATACTTATTACATTATTGAGATTTTCAAAGTAATTAACATTTATTTAGGTCCTACGTGTAGAACCAACATGTTAACTTAATATTGATATGATCCAATACTTACGAGATACGAGCAGATAATTAATTTATATTGACGCAGTCAAATAATCATAAACTGCTGCTTTAAAAGATAATAAAAGCATTTTTAAAAGACTTTGACAAGTTTATATTTTTATAATAGGTATCAACGTTATAAGTTTTTCGATTCAAGCGAAGTTATGAGTTAGGATAACTAAACTAATAACCATTACTAAACATTTAAGATAACTAAAATAAAGGTAGATACTAACTATATTCGTAACTATACTCGTATATATGTGCAACGTGCAACTCATGCATAGTTTCGACACAGTAAAAGTGAATGCCTAGTGATGTAATCCTTTATTAGTAAATTAACCAATGGCACACAACCATTGCAATCTTAAATTAAGAAAAATAATTGAGCGGTTACTGATTACATCATGCAATTGGTTATTATATAATAAGGAAAAGGTTATGTCAAATAGTCAAATTCTACTCTAAAACTAGGTTAGGAAGGTAAGTTTAGAATGCCAGCCAAGCAACCTTGCTATTTGTCGAATTCTATGCATCGATTCTATGCTTTTTGTGAGTTTAATAAATAATATTATGTTTTTGTAAAAGTATTATAATTACCATACTTTCATACCGTATAAATACCATTTATTAGTAACATTATTATACTGTTCACACATTGCTTGACTAATTGATGCTCCATTGTCTTTTATAAACACAAGCCAGACGTCTTCTTTTCCGTATGTTTTTAGCTCAGCCACATATAAATAAGGTAGTGAGATTATTTGAGTATTGAGTTTAGTTTTTTTAATTTTATTTTATTTTTTAGATGAAAGAACAGAACGTTAGACCTTAAAGTTGTTCAAAAATCTTACATTACTTACTGACAAGGTATCCAGATGCATTAAGTGTAAATTTATTCGTGATTGGAGCATAGGCTGACCGCACCCAGCTCTGGTATGCTGGTCTTGCGATATCAAAAGCACACGTGTTCACGACAAATCACTGGGAGACATACTTTAACCCGATCTCCAAGGATACTAATATAATTTAGGTACCTTTTCAAACTAGCTTTAGTCACATTCAAATAATCTAATTGAAATTGATATATTTACCGCTTGAATTCAAACTTCTTCATTTTATATTCGGATGCAAAGCAGCAATGTTCCTAAATTGGAAGAGCTCCCTCTACCTCAGGTGATTTTCTTCTGAGCCTGCTAAAAGACGGCGTTGTGCATTGGAGAAATTCCTCGAGTATTCGGTTCAATGGCCGCACAAGCGTGAACGTTCTACGGCTGTGTGTCTGAGTGAACGGCCCAGACGCACACACGGACCTATACCCTGCCTCTGCAAACACGACAGAACCGTTACCCGCTTTGCTATGCTCCTACACATCACCTACCAAGGCCCCACCAAATAGAGGCTGTCTCATATTATGACAATTAGTCAACCGTAAAAAGTGTTATAGAATATCAATGAGTCTCTAACATGGTCTAATAGCTCCGCGGACTGAATCGATCGTCATTTCAGAAATAGCTTGTTATTTTGTTATTATAGTTAGCTAAAATCAGAGTAAGTAGATATAAATCCTACATGTACCTATTATAAATGAAAGTATAATGCCGTTTCAATGTATTAAAACGGCACAGCAGAATCACGGGATAAGGTATATATGCAAGCCACTTGAGAGTACGGCGACGACACAACCATGTAATATAGTCGAGAATCGAGATGTGAGGGGCGGCTCACCGCGGAATGCGATTATATCCCTTACATTTCATCAAAGAGTAGCATCATCAAACATATCTTAACATTAACGTAGGTAATAGGCAGAGTGACGTAAATAATTAGAGACGACTAAAGACTACACTTATAATCCAGTAAGTTTAATACCTCCTAACCTGTCATTTTCACAAAAGATTCAAGAACGCAATAAGACGCGAAATAGCTTGATTCTGCGCATAAAAATATTTAGGTACTGCCACTGCTTTAACAAGCAACTTTAGGTAGAGATGACATCCTGACCGATTTACTCTACGTAATTGAATGTGATTCAATTGGTCATGTGTACATTGGAAATGATGCAGGGTCCTGATCCGTGGAATCAAACGAAAGGAGACGATCGAGACGATAACAGCTAAAATTAAACGAATTTGATTTGTTAATAAACAAAGTTGCTGTTGGCTGATGGAGTGTCTAAAATTACCAAAGAAAATGATGAATGATATTTTGAAGTTATCCAGTAGGTATACAAGTATAAATTACAAAACAAGAGCTTCCGAGAAATTCCTTTTTAATACATGTATATCTAACTATAAGTACAATACGAATAAGGAAAGAAAAATTTCACCCACGGGCGGGATTTGAACCACGCACCCTCCGCACCAATCCGTGGTGGGCGCTCTACCACTTGAGCTACTAGGAAGTGTTTATCAACTCTTCGATATGAATTCTAATTGTAACATTAGACTTGTCGGTGGGTAGATTGCGAAATGCATCACCTATAGATAAACACACGCCCCTAGAGCGTTAGGTAGAAGGGATAGAAAAATTTCGCCGACGACTAGTACCTCCACGGTAGCTCAAGTGGTAGAGCGCCCACCACGGATTGGTGCGGAGGGTGCGTGGTTCAAATCCCGCCTGTGGGTGAAATTTTTCTTTCCTTATTCGTATTGTATTTCATGCGAGTAGACCGCTTTGTCTAAAAAATTTAAAATATTAACTATAAGTAGGTATATTATTATAAGTACCTATCAATCAATTCAGGAGGAATAGATATCAGCAAACTGTAGAATAACTAACCTTTTATTGACAATCTTTGTATAAAGATAGGTAGTATGTGTCTCCATACAAATGCAAGAACCCTAGAAAAATATTGAGATTGAGAACAATTTATAAAACACATGCGTAAACAGGATTCTTCTGACATTTAAGTCGAAAATAAAAGTAGTTTTAATGTCAAGGACTCGGTAAAACCTGAGAGCTATTGAAAGCTTTGCTTTACTAATCAATAAAGGAAAGGTTAAAAAGACTTGAGACCCAAGCATGCAATTAACGAAATATTTAACTACTTGTTTGTTGCAGTTAAACAGTAAATCAGCTATTAGGTACAACAACTGCAAATAAACAATAACATATTATTTTTTAGTGATTCTGAGAACCGACACAAAGAAGCGTGCTTTAGCTAATCTGAAAAGATTAAAGGTCCCCGAGATTGTGTGAGTTTGACCCGAAACCCGGACACTATACGAGTACCTATAGTATATGATAAATGAGTTAGGTATATTTACATATTATTATAGCCCTAAGCAGTTATTGTTGTTATTAAGATGGTTGGGCTGACATTATTTCTCATACAAACTTTTTGAGGAACCAACGACGATGATGATGATGATGAGGGATATAATTTCTTGATTATTATTTAAGCTTAGGTAACAACTAATTATAAAGTGGCATTTATCCAGTTATACTACAAAAAAAGTCATTTCTTGAGATTTCCATAATTCCGATAAATACCTAATTGCAGTTTTAAAAAGTATTATCTTTTGTAGAAAAACTGGATCAATGCTAAATTAACTTACTGCACCAATAAACCTAATGGTTTGTGCTGGTATAAACATCATTGTCATTGATTCCTCAAAATTTGTAGGTATGAGAAACGATGTCGGCCCAACCACCTTAAGGGGATTGCTCGTCCATAAAAAGTGAAAATGCACAAATGCGAAGGAGTAGTAAACCATTTTCCACCCAATTAATTGTTTTTGGTTGGCTCTGGATCAAGGTCAGATCCAGAGCCATCTGCATAATCACGAATACTTTTCTTCCTGAGTCTTTTTCCTTTAGTTCCTTTAAATTTGACAAAATCAAGAATGGGACGAATCGACGGCGAAAATTCGTCGATTCGTCCCAATAGGACGAACATGACGTGGGATGAAACGACGAAGGAGCCTTATTTGCGTGAAAACATATTTTGTTAAGGAAAGCCTTTTTTGTCATTTAAAATAACATTAACATAACCTACAAACTATTATGTTACAATTTGCATAAATAGGTACAAAGAAACTGTAAGGTTTTCATTAACCAAATATATTTTCACGCAAATGGGGGCTGGATCGAAAGCTAACTGCAAACAATTGAGTGGAAAATTATTTTTTAAATTTATGGTTTCTTCATATTTGTGCATTTTCATTTTGTATGGACGACCAATCCTCTTAAGGAACCGATTTTAGTCTCCGACTGAAAAAGAAAATGTGTAACTTTAACGTATTTGTCTAAGTAATTAATCAATGGGGGTTACTTACAAATTTTAATTTCGTATATTAAATTGAAATAATAGGTAAACGTAATGCTTTTGCTTTCATGGGAACATAATATTGTGACACATCAAAGTAGGTAGATCAGCTATAAAAAAAAATAGGCTAATGTACATTACGATCGTTTTATCTTGGCGAATCTGACCATAGGCTCTGTGAACATTAGCGCATTTAAAAACTCATGAAGAAAACTGTTATTAGGATAGTGATTGAACTGCATTAAACATTACATTTACAACATACATTTGTGCGTATATTTCTTTATCTGGCAATAACAGCTTTCTTCATTGGAACTTACGAACTCGTATACCTATATGTCGCAGGCTAAGGAAAAAGAATTTATGACGATCCTAGAACGATCGCGATAAATCGGATATTAGGAAACATAGAAAGATTTCTAGCAATATTTGGGATATTTGCGAAAATCTTTGGACCCAAGGATTTAATAGAAAACTTGAATGCTATAATATGTTTGATATGAAGGCTATAATATGTTTGTATTTCGCGATTATCCTAGGCTTCATTGATGTCGCAAATTTTCAAAAAATTAAGTATTTGAGTAGGTACTTATAGTTTGTGCATTAGGCACATACCTAGTTGATACGATGATAATAATCTCGGTATAGAGAATAATTAATATGTAAGTAATCTTAGCTTTGTTTTGATTTTAATTTTTTATTTAGTTCCAACATATAGGAGGTAAGTATATAGTTATTGTTACAAAATCCTTCTTGGCTTTGGTGATAGGTACTTATTCTAGTTTATTCTCATTTTAAGACAAAATACGATTTATGGAATTATGAACTCTAACCAAAGTAATTGATAATTTCACGCATAGGTAGATACACTTAAAAGTACCAAGTGATACATTGTGGGTCAGTCAACGGAAGCGAGGACGGACGCGTTTCGAAACGCAGCACGCACTATCGAGCTCATTACACTCGTTATGCGAGATCATGACTAATGTCAAAGAGATACTCATTTATCAGGAATTTATAGTCCACAGCAAGGGTACTGGGTGATTGATGTTGTGTACAAAATGTAGTGTTATTCTAGCAGGTATAATTATGTAAACAAAGCCCAAAAGTCTAGGAAAACCACCTATTTACCTACCTATAAACCAACAACTGAGAATCATCCCTACGTCCTTCTTCCCCACTGGGGACAACTGGGATTTTTTAAAAAAGTAGACCCACATATCTCCAGTGGTGACGAGTGAGACAACTTGAAAGAATTAACATTCGTTCTTTGTAGATATTTAGATATAGGAGTCAATACTGATTGCAAATTTATTAAGATATTTCAGTGTTGTTGATAATGTCATGATCAGTGACAGAATAGCAGAGCATATCAAATGTATCTTAGTAGGTAGGTACTTATACGTTTTTGTGTGGGTGTGGGAGTCTTGCGCCGACACACCGATACAAAGAGTATGAGCCAACACTTGCAAATGTGTAATGGGAGGTGCAGCAGAGGCAACTGAGCAGTCACACTGACATTGCGTATAATCCGGCATTCATATGGAATGCGGTCGGCCGACCGCTCGACCGGCCGCGCACCGCCCCGCGCCTCTCACCTTCTATGTTTTCTTATTCACTCGCTTCCGTCTACCATATGGTATAGTGGGATAGGACCGAAACCAACAAGAATCTTACAAGATAAATCAGTAGGTAGTACCTACCTCTCACTTACAACGCAATATTATATCGGTTTCGAAAATTGACGTCTTGTTATACGAATGGACTTTTTACGACCAGAAACATTGAAGGCGCACAATACCTAGTAGTCTCGTAGCAAACATAAACTGCGTGAATAAAATCGTCACGAGCGAATCAACAATGTTCGCTCACTATCGTACGCAGTCCCTGGCATGGGACTCCGGAGCGTATCGACGAGACATTCGCCACGTAGCGGCGGGCGAACCTCCCGCCCGGACGGACACTACGCCGTACGCAAAATGAAAATATCACTCACCTTCGTAGTAGGACCGCGTATCTTTAGAAATATCCACTCGACTCCGATCGCACAGATAATACGGTAATCGTCCGTACAACACAAAAATATTCACCACACCAAAACGACAACATAAATAAACGCGGGCGGAGGCATCACCGTCGGCGGGGTCCGATCGTTGGCGGGTTGCGGCCGACGTACACCTCGCACTGATCGAAATGCAACTCGGTAATAATGCACAGGGCGGGGTTGTCAAATGTCATAAACGGTCGGTTACAGAGGTCGGACACTCGCCGGTGGATCGTAGAGATGCGGCACACCAACACATAACGCGACGCCGCTCGGCGGACTGAACGAGCGAGGAGTCGAGGAGGCGCGGGGCGGCGGGCGGCGGCGGGCGGCGGCCTCCTCCGCGCCGACGTGGCGGACGCCGACACCCGCCGCCACCAGCCCTCAGCCCGCACTTAGCAACGCGACTCGCGACGCCGTCGTCGCCGTCGCCGACCTCATCTATCACAGGACACACAATCCATATGCGACACTCTCATCCAAACATATTATTATACGTTATTATTAACGTCTGCTCCGATGTTGTTTTTGATTTATTTTACCTAAATCAGAATCTTCTTCGAACCTTCCTTTGCTTTATACCAAAGTTACAAAAAGTTTCGAATCGAGAAAGAACACCTAGGTACTCCGTCAATAATGATAAGAAAAACAATCTTAAAAGAAAAATAATATCTATGATAATTTATCAACTGAAGAAAGAGAATAGCTACCTACAAGAGAGACACCAAGACACCAATTTTGTTCTAGAGACCATAATATCAGTAACAGGCTAGCTAGTTACATCGCCGCTAGTTCGAGCCACCCCGCAATTATTGCACTTTCTTTCCCATTGTTGGCATGATGAAATCAGTTTTACTATCTAGTGATCAAGTGAGATTGGCTGCATGTCGCCTATAGGGGGGTAGGTAGATGGTTCGTGTGGTGCGGGGATTGGGTATTCGCTCGTTACTAGTCACATTTGCCGCTATACTTTCACCTATGTACTTGCCACTTGCCAGTCACTGATGCACTTGCAATCTAAGTAAATACTCGTTTTCCATTATGACTAAAGGAAACCAGACCGGTTCATAAAAAAAACAAATCGATATCAAACGCCCACTTTAATACTCGAGATCACAGTTCGCACCAACATTCGGCCATAGTCCATACATTATTAGGTACAGATCTTACAATATAAAAGTATTCCAAGAACCATATCTATTCTATTATAACCAAATACAAAAACTTACAATCAGTTATTCCAGCGAATAAGCTACGTGTAAGAATAATAATTGTCTTAAACAACAATAATAACATATTATACCGATAACATTTTTTAGATGATAAAAAGAATCACAAATTATGTGGATAGATATGGTTGCTGGAAATCACAGTAATTACGAAAAATCTATGAAACAAACATAAATCTCAACCATACCCATTGTCATATGGATAATAAAAATAACCAACTTATGGATACGCATTTTTACGAACATTATATTTTGTTTTATTTGATTTGTTTTAGATATTATCAAAGAAATTCATGATTATTGCAATCATTGCGAACAGGGGTAACAGGTTTATTACTGATATATTTATTAAATATTGCTTTTGTTCTCCTGAAAAGTTGTAATTTTGGATTTGTATTATTTTGCACAGAAGGCACAGATTTTAACAGCAATTTGGTCTTTTCACTCTTATAGAATTTAATAATTACCTAGTATGCCCGAGGTTTCAACCTGTAATAAGACGTACCCTGTGTTATTCTAGGGTCTAACTATTTTTCATCTTGATCTGTTTTGCCGTTTTTGCGTGATTGAATAACAAACATCTAAACATATAAATTATAAATTTCCACATTTCTAAGACTAGAGCCACAATCGTGCAAAAATATGTCCACGCCAAAACATGCTCGGCGCACTCTGCTACACGCTACCACAGACAGACAGAACTACGAACAGTCTGCCTTTTGGTTAAAAATCTATCAATACGAATTAGTATATATTTTTTATCGGTTAATTCGGGACATTTTTAATAAATAGTTAGTATTATTTGCTTTTATCGTGAAGTTTATTCGAGACCACAGTTGTCTCTACAATATATATTTCTTTCATTACTGCAATAATGGCCAGCGCTAAATCTCTCCATAGTTTGTTAACGCGTTATTTTAAAGCAATATAAGTACCTATCTCTATAACTTATAATCGTCAAGCAAGTGTCAGCGATTGTTATCAGTTGTTGTTATTTTAACGATATATTCACGTGATGTGATGGGCGTACAATTCCGTACAAACTACAAACAAACGATAAAATCAACATTTATTGTTTTATATTTTCCGATTTATTATTCCGATATAAGTTAGCTGTTAATGACAACAATTACGATAAAATGCCGTTTGATTTGTTCGAGAGTTATTAGATCAATTTAGTGACATCATTATAAAATAATGAACATAAATAGTAAATAGTAATTAATGGTTATAAGAAATTTCGATTTGTTATTTAAGAAAAGGACCGCTTTCCATCTGCTGCATAGCTGAGGATTACTTTTAAAACCACGAATCTGAATTTATTATTTTCGTATTTCAACTAGACCATTGCTAGCAGAAAATGATGAATTATTATAAAACCTCTGCGGCGCTAGCATAGTGACCAAGGCGTATCAAGTCCCAGAGAGTACGAAACAGCAAATAATTGTTCGGCCGCAAAAGAGAAAAAAAATAGGGAAAACAATTTTCATGCTCGGCCTTTAGCAAAGGCGGCTCTATTGCAAAGGTAACATAATAGATGATCTTATGTTAGAGCCTGCAACGATCAAAGTATTTTTATTTGTACTTATCTATTTGATTAACTCGTTAACACTCAGCTTTATTGCTATTATTAGTCACTTAGTGGGTATGTATGTATATGAGAACAAGGTTCAAATAATGAATGACGCGCTAAAAAGTCAGTTTTAAACAAACATTGCTTTTTATCACTTCTTATAATAACAAAACACACGTAACTCACATGTTTAGTGTATTTGTTAGTGTCAAGTTATACGATCTTCTCTCTTCTCTTCATAGTATTAAACATATTCGCTTTCCGCCGCCTGTAAGCTTAAATCTTTTGAAATTCGCAACGGATTTAAATGCGGTTTTCATCAGTCATCAATTAACGAAACAGGCCACAAACCTTCTTAAAGTAAAATGTATAAAAACAGTAATAGCTTTGCATAATATGTTTTAATATTATAGTAATCTAAATACTGAACGAACAAACGGAATAGTTTTAATTTTAGCGCTCACTCCAGTCATAAATACTATGTAAATATTATAATTTATTTCAAGTAAGATGTTTAAATACATGGCTGCATATTCAACCACAATGAAACGTATGAATATGTACCTATATTAGACTATAGACAAGGATCTAATAAATCTTTTCGTAGATTACATAATTCATGTTAATACCAATAATAATAACTTTGCATTATCCAAATATAGATTTAATTAATAATCTGTTGAAGAAAATGTTTGTTCACGTCTAAGACAATGCGCGTACTACACATTAGTAACGTTGCTTAAAAAATGCATGATTTCTTTTCGCAGCACGTGGACTCTAGTATCAAATTGATATTGTACACAGATTTGCGATTTTTATTCAGATGTATTATTCCTAAAATATTCCTAACGATTCGTAGTGCCAGCATAGCATAATATTATAGCGTATATTTTTTGCAAAAGGTACAAATCTATATGAACATGGGTAAGGGTGCTTATTTCTATATCCTAAATATATATATATAAGGCAGAAGGAACATTGTTGCTCCATTTTTTGCCACGTTCATAGTGATAGAGACATAGTGTTTACACTTTCGAAACTTATAGCCAGGGGTGCCACGCAGGGTCCATTCTACACAAATTGTCATGGCTATTTGCCGCAGTGACTAAAGTAGCCACTTTACTATCGGGTCCATCGAATATCGCTAAAGAATTGAGTCTATTCATAATAACCGTCACAGCTTTATTGACCATGTTGATGATGGTCTCGTTGTCCATTTCCACAGGTTTGTTTTCCGCGGATGTTCCAGCGGTGGGTAACCCTGATTTATCCTCCAGCCGCTTCCTGTAGCCGGTGACCATCTCGTCGCGGAGTATTGTGCGGAGTATCGATTGGATCTATAACAAGGTACATTTTAGACTGTGAACGCTGACTGTAAACAAAAGAGAATAAAAGAGCGAGAAACAAAGGAATACATCATATGGATCGCAGGAATGACCTGAATCCGGTCAATACCAGGCCTGGGACACTCCGCATCATTGTTATGAAGCTACAAGTAGCCGGGGCGCGCTCATCTTGAAGAGACAATTGAGCTAGACAGAGAGAAGAGATATAGAGATACGCGATAGAAAGAGAGGCGGTTGTAGGTTAATATTACGATAATTAGTTAGGCACTGTGCGACCTAAATTGCACTTTATTGCGTCGGAGCTAGAGGCGCAATTTATTATGATTTTGAGGAGTGTCTCTTTTGTCCATTTAGTATTTTGTTCAATACAGAGAGAAATATCAGAGGTACGATAGCAGCCCTATGCCCAGCAGTGAAATGATACGGGCTGAAGAAAAGATGCATAAAAATACGCGTTGTGTTGGCTAAGACTAATCCCATTTAATCTAATGTATACCCTATTTTTGTTATTGTCTATTTCACAATGCGACGGAAATTGATTCCATCGTACGAGTTTCCGTTTCGTAGAAGTATCAATGGAAAAAACAATGATAATATACTTAAATCCAACAAGTTAAATGTAATTTCCCATTTTATTTCTTAGTTACACTGCAACTAGATATGTACTATCTAGTTGCAGTGTAACTAAGAAATATATAAATCAGGGTTATTTTTGAATTGGAGTACACGCGATATAATATGACCCCATTATTACATACTTTGTCATCCAGTTAAGCAATCCGCTAGTTATTCATTGATAACGGTATCTTAAATTATTGTAAACAATTTTGTGTACCTACTTTGTACGACAATGTTGATGTTATAAGTTTTTTATTGAAATGATATTATGCAATATGTAATATAAGGTACATTAACCTTTTTTTGTTGTGTGTTATATTGAGGTCAGGTCAGTTCTTTCTTATTTGTTTTTACAGTGTCATAATATATACGAATATGCTCGAATATGTACTTTTTAAAAACATTTAACAATTTTGTTCCCCTTCCTTTTCTCATCCCGTGGGAGCCATGAGACCCGGCAGAGGGACATTTTCGGAGAGTGGGCAGTGGCGCTCTCTGTTTCCAGGTATTCCAACTATTGCGATTACCAAGCCGCACAACAAGCGCGGTGATTACGGTAAATCCCCCCCATTTGCATAGTTAACTGCGTTCTACGGGGAAGGCCTATGTTCAGCAGTGAACGTCTTCCGGTTGATGATGATGATTATGAAGAACAATTTTATTAAAAATGGGACTAAACCTTCAAATGCACCTAATCTCTTTTATCAAAATTTTACTTGCAAGTTCAAAGATGTAACAAGTCTCAACGATCAGCTGATTAATTTCGTGTAAGAATCCAAAAATGTTTTCGAGAATTTTGCAATTCTCTTGCAAGTTGTTTAGCTTGACGGCTAAGATACACCCGAGCATTACTACATTTTGTATTTTATTATTGTCACTTATAATGAACTTACCTTAAAGTTGGGCGTAACAAGACACCTAGCGACGGCTATAGCGGAGGACGTGAGCGGGCCTGTGATGCCGATGTTAGTGAGCAGCTCCGATATGTTCGGCGTCAACCGGAACGGCACCGGACGATTGCAATCCAAGTCACCTGGTGAATGTACTCTACTATACCATACGGCCTACAGGAATGCACTACAATCTAATCTATAATATTGACGTTGATTTAAGACTCACATTTCGCAAAGCAAAGTCAGCAATTTGTACAGACATTACAGACTTACAGCGAAGTACTGGAAGATTCATTAAAGCGTAGATTTAACTCTTAATCCTTTTCATGAAACTGTAAGTTTGGAGATCAAATGTGAAATTGGTATTTTTATAAAGTTGGCCGACATGGTTCGTGTAATGTTCGACACATTGCTGTGTGTCTATATATTAGCTAGAGTGAATTTAAACCCGCGACTTTGTTTCTGTGGGAATTCCGTGAACTTCTTTCTTAATCCTTAGATTAGTTATAAATAAAACTTTGTTCGATTCAAGAGTTAATGCTGGGCATTGTTAAGTAACTGTATCGGAAGTCAGGACTGTGAATAAAAGAATATCGCCACAACAACTCAGTGAAAATGAATCCATAAACCAGGGTGAAGGATTATTTAAGTGTTGTTAGTAAAGTAAGCGTGCTATCAAAATCACCAATAACCAACTCAAAAATGCACCGAAAACATATATAATGCTAAGTAAGCCAAAGCATCAAATATATCATGATATAGACACATGCGCAAAAAATCGCAAGTCAAGCAAATAAATCATCGGAATGAAACCGAGCTCAGCTGCAAAAAATATTGAACATGCGATACAAAACTTATAACGATAACACGAGCGACTAGCGTCTAACACATAAATTGAAATTGTTAAACAAGCAGAAAGGAAGAGTCCAAATTTATTCAAAAAATTAAAAGGTAGAGATTTAAAGCATGCCATCATTAACTTAGTCAAAACCATAAAACATGATTACAAATGGAGAATACAATAGTTATTTCAAAAATAGTTTTAAAACAAGATTTTTTGATATAATCTGTTAACAATTGATGAACACCGGTCCAGTTAACGCTGATTCTAGTTCTAAAGATCAAGGTTACATGTAAATCCAATTTAGTATCATGCGATAACAAATGTGTAAGACATGCATATAAGCAACCAAAACCGGCCAAAAAACAGGTGCGAATTCAAGGCCAAATAATATTTAGAATAGCAATCGTCAAAGCATTTATGCAAGCCTCATATGTTACCTCATATGACTGCCTCGGTGGCGTAGTGGGCGCATGCTCGACTGCCAATCAAGAGGTCCCGGGTTCGATCCCCAGGTCAGGCATAGTGTTAAATATTGGATTTTTCCATTGGGAATTATCTCAATAACTGCCTGGAGTCTGGAACTGTGCCCGGTAGATGGCAATAGGCTCGCCCCCTATTACATGGGACCAATAACATACTGGCGAAATGTGGGTGTATCTACTATGGGACTGAGTCCTGGGTACACCTCTGCCTACCCCTTCGGGAAAAAGGCGTGAATGTATGTTATGTTTATATGTTACCAAAAGCAAGTAAAAAAGTTACAATGGTACCTGTGGTATCGTCGACGTCGAATTTGAAGTAGGCCACGTTGAGAAGGCCCGAGTCTTGGTGCACATACATCATGTCTGGGCTGAGTCGTGTAAGATGTAGGACATATTCAGCAAAACTCGCTAGAGATAGCTGAAGGGTCAACATCTTGCGGAACGTCCAGTAATCGGTTGGAGATGAGAATGTGGCCGCCGCCCATTCCCTGACCATGCCTTTAGGGACCATTGTCGCTTGCACCTTGAGATACATTTTTGATTATAACTTTTTCTAGATCTTATTAATTCTACTTAATCCTACGAATCCTACTAATATTTTAAATGCGAAAGTTTGTGAGGAAGATACTGAACCGATTGGGCTGAAATTCGGTATACAGATAGTTTAGACTCTCAAATAAAACATAGGGTACTTTTTATCCCGACATTCCTACGGGAACGACGACTACGCGGCTGAAACCGTGGGGCTCCGCTAGAAGTATACTAGGTATAGTATAAGGAAAATTCAATTTTATTGTAGGTTTTTTTAGTCTTGACCACAGTCAATGCAAAATCGCAATCAACATAAATCAAAATATTACTTGACGTTTGTTTCTGCACGAATGTACCTATCACATATTTATGACGTACACAAACTTCGCAGAAGTTTAAAAATAGCTTGTTTTTGAAGTAAATCCTACCTGTGTTGTATAAATGAATAAGAATAATATCCTATACACCTAGATCGTTTCAAATATGATAATTTGGACGGAATCCTTGAAATTAGAACAAAAATAAAGTGAGTGGTTTAAAAGACTTACTTCACGTAAGATGTCTCTGAGAACTTGTTGTGAAGCTTGTGATCCGCGAGCTTGCACCGCCGCTAAGCGCTCGTAATATCTCGCTACGGGAGCGTCGTATTCCACACCCCTATAAAAATAACACGCAGTTATTGATACCGAGCACAAAGTAGTATTTTAACCAATTATCTTCTCACATACAAAGTAATTCTTATTAATATTTATAAACGCCAACGAGATTTTATATAAAGACTAAAGAGACGTTTCACCGCAAAAGTATCTTCATGTAATTTATTGTAAGCGTAATCTGACTCGTGTGATTTTCGAGACACACCATTTCTTTTTATTTCAGTCAAGCACGCGCGACCAATAATTTTTCGGCGTAAATATTTTTTGTTAGGTGATAGTGTCATCATTCGGAGGCTTATGTTTAACGGGTAACAGTGTGACACGATGGGACAAAAAAATGTAGCAACGAGTAACACTGTTACTCGATGGGAACTAATTAAAAAAAAAAAAAAAGGTTGCAACGAGTAACAGTGTTACTCGATGGGAAAAAAGTCCCAACGTGTCACAGTGTGACTCGTTTGGTGTGACTGGATGGAAACCCACCATGTTCAGCAGTGGACATGTACCGACTGATGACGATGATGATAATGACGATAGTGTGATAATATGGCATCAGTGAACAGACACCTAGACAAACGTGTACCATATTAGACCTCATCTTCGCCTTCCATCAAGCGAGATTGAGGTTAAACGTAAGCCTATTGTATATTAAAAAAATATATATTTTTATATAAAATATCATTGAGAAACAGAAGTACAATGTTGCAGCAAATCCGCCCACCTGTTAGCGCATTCCGTGCGATAGATATCGAGCAGAGATATCGAGCTAGGGTTGTCCTCAACGAGACGCATCTGCGGCGACACAGATACAACTCTAGGAACAGTGAAGTGCAGGAACCTTCTCGAAGTTTCCTTCTGTTTGCCCAAATAGTGGTTCAACATTCTCAGTAACTGTAGGACGCGCTCTTCCCTTCTCGCGTCGCCCAGTCCCGAGTCGTTAACGACTAGATACGGGTATATCTTTCCATTGTGTCCGCGTATGTACAATCTACGCGCAGATGTGTTGTGTTTCTGTACTATTTCAACGCGCGGCATGAACCTTGCTATTCGCACGTGGTAGTGTGTATGTTTCGGTAGGAGGAATTCACCGGGTAGCTCCACTTCGGCCGTCTTCAAGCTGAAGTTGGACAGGAATCGGCACTTCTCTTCGATAAGGAACGATCTGAATGAAACAAACGTGTTGTTTTAAGAGCGTACGCGGCCTTCTAAGAATTTGATACAATGCTATGAAAAATTTACCAAATCAATAATAAAACATAAACATAAATAAAATGATATGGGACATACTTTACTTCATCTTTAAAATATCAGGATATAAATATATCAAACAGGTTTACTGTATGCGGAGAAAACAGGGGAATACAAAACATCGATTTAGTAAATTTTCCATATGATTGTGTCAAACTGCTTAAAGGTCCTGTTTCCTGTTAAAATGTTGCCAAACCACTTTTTTCGCGTATTCAAAAAAGTTTACGACTATTGATCCAACTATGAACACAATTAAAAACGTTCAAGGTTGCAGCTATTCGTCAATTCGTTATAATACGTTATCACTGCCAATTTATGTTCGATAGTGATGAAACCAAACAGCTTTATTTGAAACTTACATATACAGTTTACCTATCCTATTTTTTTACAAAATAATCTTACTTTGGTAGCACTTTAGTTTTAGCCTCCAATATCTTGACCCACTTCCTGAGCTTCTGTATAAGGTTCTGGAGCTTCATAGCGTTGGGTTGTGAGAAGTCGAAGTCAGCGGTGAACTGAGTCTTCATCTTCTGGAAGATGGGGTCCTGCACGGTGGCCTGCGCGCGACGAGCTAGGCTCTCCGATGCAGCTGAACAGAATGCACTACTTGTAACACATTCTGTAGACATACAAAATGAGAGAGCGTGTGTTATGTAGCCGTCGCGATCGCATGTTTCCGACCGAAACTAAGAAAATCAAACGTGCAGTCACAGATGCATAGTTTAAGCCTGTTTGAGTAGATAACCGTGAAACTATAAGCATTTCTGCTGCCAACAAACATATTTAGGCATTCAACTAACTTTATAGTTGAATAAAAATAATATGTGAGTACACACGCACCATGAGCGTACCATTAAAATACCAACAGTTAGCCCAACTAACGCATTCGTCACAGTTACGAGTGGTTTTAAGATTGACGTAGACTGAAATGCGCATAACAACATTTGCATACAGAGTACAGGTACTTTTCCTACAAATTATGACACATACATAAGATAACAAAAGATTAATTACTGCATGCATTCAAAATAAACATAATATATAAATGTATGCTGTTGTCACCTGTAAAAATAGAAATTAATTCGCACAGTATTATGGTGGTATATCGAGTTCTAATATTATAATTATAAAGAGAGAGAGTGTAATTTGGACTGTAGAATATTTTATAGCGTAGGCAAGTAACAAGGAGTTTAAAAAATAATAAATACAAAAGTAACTACGATTTTGAAAACTACCGTGAGTGCTACTTATATTTCTTATAATTATATACATCTTATATTTGTAAGTGTTCACACAACCGACGGAACAGTTCTGATATTTTTTGGTATAACCAAAGATGGCACCTAGAGGAAGCACATAGGGAGTACGGTACATATTTTGCAGTGTTTTAATTTATAATATTATTTAATTAAATAAAATATTATTTATTTTACCGGGTAAACTAGAGTTCGTTGTAATTAACATTTATTTTAAGGATATATTTATGTCATCCACTAATTAGTTAAAAATAAGAGCGAACTTAGCTACAGAAACGGACCAATCACAGATCTGTAATCGACGCTGTGCGTTCGCATAGCAGTGTCGCTTGAGTGTTGTTTGTGAATTAGATGGCCTGCCATGGCGACCGCTGTGAGAAATCCCTTTGCAGAGTGTAGCTTGCTACCTTAGGTAAGTTTTATTCTTGAATACGGGTGTAAACCTACGCAATGGTGAAACCACAGAGTAAGACTAGCAATAAGTAAAACATACAAATAACTCTGTAATCGTGCTTAGAATAACAATCGATATTATTGACATTGTAAAAGTTTGGAACCTAATGTTGATTCAGTGTAATTGAGCAGATGACTAGCCTAACTGTTGTTAATTCAATTATCATACTGTTATGTAACTTGCTTTTGACCTTTCCAAAAAATATTAGACGTAGTTTTCGTAACTAAAATGCCAGCTCGGCCTTTCACCGAGGCCCATTCTGTTACAGACTTACGCAATTTAAAGTTTACGTTTTATTGTCTTCAAAATCGTATTTGCAAAGGCCATAATTTTATTGGGAACTAAAATAAAAATGCGCAATATTCATATCAAACCAAGTACTTGATTTCCTGAACCATTAGTGATTACATTATAAAGTTATCTGAATGTCAGTTATTGTTATATTATGAACCAAAGTACCATACATAATCGCATCCTTCGAGATAAACCGAAGTACATGCCCTTTAGGATATTAATTCCGGTAATTTCGATAAAAATTATCACATCGTTTAACTTTTGTGGTCAAATTATGAGATTGTGTAATTAACATATTCACGAAGACTATAAAATTGATACAGATACAGACACAAAAAATCTATAAAAATACAATAATGAATGTGACCGCTATGAAAACACCGGGTTTTTAATAATAAGTAATAACTTATCAATGTTGATACATTTATAATTAACTATAAATCTCATTAGTGGGATGTATGTGTTCGTGTTTATAACTCGTACATATTTATCAGATGGGTGCAGCTTGGTGGCCATTTTTGGTCTTATTGCGGATTACAAGTTTGACGAAGATATGAAAATGATTTTAAAAATACCTTTCAAATATCTGTCTGTTCACTCTTGAATTCAACATAAAATGGGATTATTATAGAATTTGTAGGTTCCAAGCAAATAAGTGGGAAAACCAGATACCTCTGTAACAGTAATTAACATTTCCATCAAAATATAGAACATCAGCAAAATATAATCATTAACATAGAATGTCCATATCACACCTATTTTTGAAGTTGGCCAAAATTCCAATTCCGAAGCTGCAATGCGTGACTAAATTTAAATTTTCGTACTCTCGTATAATAGAACGGGTTTTCTCCATTACCCTGTTCAACCCAAACTCAATAATCCCGTCGCCGATGCCGAAGGTGGATTGGCCAAGATTCTAACACAGTCCGAATAACGAATTCCGACATGACCTAACGCCTGCATCCTAAATCATGATAATATGCTATTGGGGGAAACAAATAATGTACTCACTAATCCCGATGCCGATTCCGAAGGTGGATACAACTTTCTTGATAAAGTTGAGCGTGTGCGTGGTGACGGTGGTGTCGGCCACGGCGGCGCGGTTGTGGAACGCGACCACGTGACACTTGGCGAGGCCGGCGCGGAGCTGCCGCAGTACTTCCTCGTACCAGTTCTCACGGAACCACACCATCTAAATTTCGTAATATTCCGTCTCAACCACAGACTATTCTGTTAGGTTGAGTTTTCTGTGGTCTCTACTCACACTTGATTCGAAGTATTAATGTAAGTGTACCATTTGTCATCAGATCGGCGAAGCAATGGAACTCGCTACCGTCGTCCGTTTTCCCCGAAAAGAATAACGTGGGTTTGTTCAAGTCAAGAGTGAATAGGTTTTTACTGAACAAGCGTGCTACAACTTAGGCCGCATCATCACTTACCAGTATGTGAGATTGCGGTCAAACGCCTGTTTAGTCTAACACATAAAAAACAAATAAAATTTTATCTTTCCGCCTCATATTTTTCGGTGAACTTCACCAACCAGTATACACTATGAACAGCCAGTATATTTCAGCACAGATTGGCAAAATCACAATTTTTTTTTTATTTGGTCCTAAGACACTTTTGCAAGTCTGTGAACCTAATAAGTAATGATTCTACCGAGCGGTCGAAAGATACCTCTACAAGAAGAACGCACAAGAAACTTTAGGTATTAGTAGGTATATTTTTTTCTACTAATAGTTTAAATGATGCCGCGTGGTGGCTATGCAGAAGTTTCCACGGATCGTTGTCCTTTATGTACTGGTTGACTTTAGATTAGACATTCTTTAATAAAGTAGATATTGTATTGGTTAAGAATTTTCTTTCTGAGAGCTCAGTTACCTCTTTTGGGATTTTATTATAGAAACGTACACAGTTTTCTAGCAACTTAAGCAAACCAAGTTCTGTGTCACAAGAATGTCATCCTTGATATGTGTACCCACGCAAAAATATTTGCCATTTAGGATATCACAAATATTTGAATTCAAATCGCTCTGTGCTTTGATGATGTAATATATGCAAATATAATTTTAGGAAGCTAAACTGCATTAACTTATTTAAAGAAATAAAATAACAAAATATCTCAAAGAACGGTTACCGTTACATTATTCAAGATTAATAACCGCTACTGGCGAAATGAGAAAAGTTCATTGCCTTTCATTGCCTATTATAGAACTGTCCCCACAAGTTTTTTGGGTGTATGGGGTCCTACCACCATCCTACGTACCCAAGTCAACCAAAAATCATCTGTACCCTACTGACATACAATCGAGGGCATCCTGTCAGGCAATGGTCTAATCACTTATGTGATAGTTAACAGACATTTAACCGACCCGGCATAACTAACACACCTGTGGATTCAGCCCGCAGAGAAAACTAACTATTACTACGTAAAAGCACCACTCACTTCCCCCCGCCTGAGACCAGCAGCAGGCAGTCAACGAGGCAGTAACGTCCGTACGCCCGCACACATTTGACGCGTGTACACACGTTATGTTTTCTAGGTAGTAGTAGTAAAAGTAGGCTTTTGCGCGCGGGCGATTGTATGAAGTGACGGGGGCCTGCTGCCGGTTAGATCGACTGGGTAGTGTATATTTGGGAACGCATATATTATACTACTTTAATTCGCTCAAGCGATGCAGCGTACGTGAAGAGGTCACTGAACTTTTCAACCACAAGCGCGCATTAACCCTGCTTGAATCATCTTTCATAGATGATCAAGGACAATATTATCATCACCTCGATGTATGACGTCCTCTGCTAAATATAGGTCTTCCCCATAGATTTCCATCAACAGTCCAGCAAATCTAAGAAGTACCGGTCCTTTCAGGTGTCAGACGGCATGTATTCATGCCCGCAGAAAATTACCGCGAAAGCTCAGACGAAATGAATTCATGCCCTCGACTTCCGAGATCCAGGAATCTCAGTTTTTTTTGATATGTTTCGAAAAGTGTATGGATGACGCAGGTGAGGTAGAATTCTTGTGATAAAAAAAAATAATTTTATGGTTTTACGGCGAAGCTTATTGAAATTTTGTGAGTTATGCCTATGCAAATTTATTTCGGCTTGAAACTTGCTCGGGAAAATGAAACGTCAAACGGTATTTCTTAGATTTGCTGGGCTGTAATCTTTGCTTCAATTGGATTCAGCATGTTCCTGCTACCTTTCTTAGATACAAGGCCAAATGATGGAGTGAATATAATAGTTTACCTGATCAACGATGCCTTCGAGCGAGGACAGTATGGTCGGATGTATTTCCCTCTGTAACTGCATGATCTTGGAACATCTCCACATGGGTAACGTCGCCTTGATGGGCCCAGTTTCTGAACCCGTGGCGCCGCCTGTCGACGTCGATGGTCCTTCGCCTACTTTGGTACTCTGATGACAAGAGATTTTCATTCAAAATGTAATATTAAGAATTTCAACTAAAAACCAAGACAGACAATATTAAAACCATCCTACTAATATTATACCTATAAATGCGAAAGTTTGTGAGGATGGATGGATGAATATAGCCTGGAATAATACATAGGGTACTTTTTATCCCGATATTCCCACGGGAACGGAGTCTAAAGGGTTGAAACAGTCGAGGCACAGCATAGAAATATTCGTTTGTGAGGATGGATGGATGGATGTTTGTTACTCTTTCACGCAAAAACTACTGAACCGATTAGGCTGAAATTCGGTATTTAAATATTTTAGACCCTGGAATAACACAAAGGGTAGTTTTTATCCCCATAATTCTTCATAAATAAGGAGACACATAGCGACCTAGTAGTTATTCAGTTATAGCTATTGCAAACAAGCTATTATTATCTTAAAACCTATAACCCATTCACGAAATGAAGCTTGACAGTCGCACGCGCATTCCTTAAAATCGGGCGAGTATTTTTTGCGCAATGGTGGCATATAACAATATTATATTATGACAATATGCATATTGGTTGCTAAAAATACAATGTATTATATCTTGATACTATTGTCTGGTAAAAAAATTAAATCTATAGCAATAAACACAGCGATTACGTTTATTTTTTCGTTCTAGCAGCTATACTTAGAAAACCAATGGTCGTTTCAGTAATAATACTAATAATACATAATACATATTTGCTACATTCATCATCAAGATACTTACAGCAGCTGCGGACGGTTGATGCGAGAGATGACCAGCGGCAATATTCTCAGCTGTCTTGTGCCGCTCTCGTTGTTCTATCTTCAACGTCAAGTACAATGTCCGGATAGGGAAGTACACAGCTTGCGGATACAGTCGGCCCACCTACGACAATATAAACCCCTCTTGATGTGGTTAACATCTACAGCTAATCAATGAATCCACCATTCATGCCGATTATATGAGTTGTAATATGAATAAAACGCAGACAATCCAACCTAAATTAGCCGCTTTGAATGAATTTTAGTATGAAGACAAAATATGTGACGGTGTGCGGGTGAGAGGTCGGCTTGTTTTTATTGGATCGTTGGACTTCAAACTTGCGATAGTTCACGTAGTGTCCTGCGCTAACATTTAATATAATGAGAATAAAAAAGGTCGGGGCCGGCTGTTATGCAGTAAATGTCTTTAGGCTAAATTGTCTGCCTAATAAAATAAAATGTATACTTGAAAATACTCTGAAATTGAAAGACAGTAATACCGTAGATTCGGGATATTCAAACGGGATATTTGATCCAAGACTTAAAACATCAATCATCATGCACTTAATTCTAAGCGAGTGCTGTTCATGGACCGATTTCACTGACCCGAAAAGAGTTAGGTTCAAATAAAGTTAAATGAAATGAGCATGAAGTTGTAATGAAGTCTATGAGCATAAGATCAGGTGAAATTGGCCCTTATATAAATTTCGTTAAAGATATAATACAGCAAAAGTGCTCGAAAAAAAATGTTAAGCTTTTCAGTCATCTCAACTTGTAGCGATACTTTTAATTAAACATAGAAATGATTATAATAATAATATGCTTGGCATTCGTAAAACTGTTGGTAATTGGTACATATTTTAAGTTTATTACAAACATGCATAGCATAAATACATCACAATTTGGTACCGTTTGTTGACACAGTAGTTTTAAACAGTGATGTTAATCCGTTTTAATTAGTCTCGTCAAATGATATTTTACTAGAGACCGGGTCCGCAAAATTCATAGCTTATTCTAAGACGACCATGCATTAACATAATATGCCTTTATTTGGCACCCGCTCAAATGAAAATTTTGAATATGTTCTGAGTCTGTGAAAGTTATTTATATAGTTCCGCAAAATTGTTATACGCCAATTTATGTGTTGAAAAATATTCGGATAACTTAATGCTAGTTCCATCAATACAACACATAGAATATAGCACTAAAACTTACATGATTTAATACGTTCTGTAGGGGGTTGTTGTGGATCTGCACCAAGCAGGCAAGAAGGAGTGGAACTCAACTTAGAACTCATTGTTTACTAACGCGAAACGAACAAATTTAATAGAGACACGTTAAGCGGAGACCAGAGCAGAGACAAAATTTAAAGCAAAACCTGTTCACTAGTTAGTCAAATAAGTCAAGTTTTTGCAAAAAATTGAAGGTAAGAGACAGCATTTGAGAATGTATACTGCATTGCGTTACATGCACCGTTAAAGTCTGCTACGAAAACAAATTATATTATGGAAGCGACATGGTCTGATGATGAGCTATTTCTGAACTAAAAATATGTGATTTTTGAAGGTGCAATGGAGCCGGGCTATAGGTAGATTATGTCGCACACACGCCATGAGTTGGGTTACCAAATGTTCCCATGTCGCCTCTGGTTTTTTCCCCACCCTGCTCTGTCCCCGCTTCCCAGCAATACTTACGTGGCTGAGTAGATTGAGTATAACATTTCCGTCGTATTGCACTAGGCAGGCCAATAGCTGCGGGATCCACGGCAGCCACTGCACCGGAGGGACGCCCACGGAGTACTTGTCTAATGCATCCGCCAGACTGTTGTTCTCGTCGTCGAAACTCAACATCCATAGGACCTGGTTGAATGTCACAACTTTATTATAGAACAAAAATATAGGACAATTTTGGCTGTGAGCTATGGTTTCACCTATTGAAATGTACCCTTAATATGTCAGGATCTGAGATACTTGCACACTATAGTTCACCTTCGCAGTGAAGGTGTAATAAAGATCCATCCATACAAACTTTAGCATTTATTTAACGCCGATTATGATGATGATAATGGTGGCTTCGTTGCCGAATAAATTTCAGGAATTCTTTCCTTGTTCCATATCGACATCTTATTGGAAAGTTATATGCAAGATTTCAGCTTTCGAAGTCTCAAATTCAAAGGGTAGGGCTGAACGTTAATTGAGTATTAGTCGTCAGTCAGAACTTTGATGATTAGATCTATATGACAAGTTGCATTATATCCGAATGTATAATAAATAGATCGAGCGTCCTCACCTTAGCACAGTATTTCCTAGATTTAGATTCGTTCTGATGTCTGCAGGCGTGTAGGAAGCAAGTCATAGCGGAAACGCCAACGGAAACTTGTCGCGGATCCCGTATGAAAATCTGCTCCAAATAATCTCCCCACAACGCCCAAGCTTTCACTAACGTATCGTGTAACTGCACAGCGGCTGCGAAAGCTTTGTTGGCATCTTCTGAACGTCCTAACTGAGCCAATAGTAGCCCTTTGAACGCATAGAACTCCGCCGTCATTTCTTTTGTGAAGTATTTGAAGTTTGTGGACTCGATCATGTCTAATCCTTCCTGTAGCTCATCTTTTCCTTCGGTCCAAGACATTTGTATGTGACATTTGACTTGCTGTCTGATCTTCTGGAAGCAGTCCACTATGGGCACGCTGGGTATTGTGTATATTCGATGGAGGGAGTCCAGACATACGCCGGATAGGTTGTGTTTTCTTGCTATTTTTGCGAAATGGATAATGGCCTAAAAAAAGATTTAAGGTAAATAGGACTTAGTTTTGTAAACAGAAATCAACCTACACACAATGGTTTCCAAAAATACACCTTATATTGTTTGATATAGAACACATTTTTGGAAAAGCATCTGTGTGGGTTGGTTTCTGTTTTGTAAAACTTTATTATGTCTAATTTGGACATATTATATAGTGGTGTGTGAATAGCCTAATTTTTTTAATGCAAAATGTGTGAACGAGAGACAAGTTTCTTTTTCTCAACAATTTCCCTGGCCCTTCCAGCAGCTAATCACAAGACATTGGGAAAAGTAAAGGTAATTTACATTGAGACACGTTTCTAAAACAATAAGGGCGACGCCACAACACTGTGTTACGACGTCGCAATGCAAATCCAGAAGTTAGCCTAAACTCCATAAAGGAGCAGATTTTTAACGTCGCACGGTGTGGCCTCACTTTAAGGCCCACTGGCAAGATCCTGGGTTCCTGAGTTAAGAACTACCAATAATTTATCTTGCGTAATCAAGGGTTAGTAGAAAAACTTTTTTTTAAGATAGCGAGTAACAAGAGGAGCGAATCAGGTGCCTGATGGTAAGCATCATGATTGCCCATATCAGACGCAGTTCCACCCAGTTTATAAAATTCAAAATTCTGCGCGGCACTGCACTGCGCCTGTCACTCTGAGATGGCAGATGTTGAAACTCGTCATGCCCAGTAATTTCGCTGGTAACATTGCCCTTCAGACCGGAACACAGTAATATTTGCACATTACTGCTTGGCGGATGAATAACTGGCAAAGGTGTGGTACTTCTCCAGGCGACCCCTTGCTAAAGCTAAAAACATTCTAAATATTTTTCTTGCGTCAATAAACTAAACATTTATTTGTTAAACCCTAACTTTCACGTAAATGGGCCTAAGCTTACTACATAGATAATGAATAGTAACCTGCGCGGAAGCGTGCACGCCGAGCATGCTATGGTTGGAGGCGTGCTCAGCCTGCGAGTCGTAGTGCGAGGCTATGAACTGGTAGTGGTGCTGTCTCCACGTGAAGATGGCGCCCCAGTGGGACAGCGGGTCGGCCACCACGGGCAGGCGGTTGCGCCACGTCTTCACTATGGCCTTCATGTCGTGCAGAGACGTGGGCCGGCTGTGGAGCAGACCCTGCGGGAGACGCAACATTATCGGCGAACATCGACGATGCGGCCAGCCCCTCTTTTAGCTTTCGTTTTCAACTCCACACTGACCGTGAAACGAAATATTAAGGTCCCAAGTACGAGAAAAAATTACGCATGCGGGTATGGCGCAGCGCCCGAAACACGCAGAGCATGTTTCGCACAATATATATATAAAAAAAAAACACTTTACAACCGTCTCGCAAGTTTCGTGCCGGTGCAGCAAAGCTACTATCGGAGGATAGCGTCCGCTTTAGTTCCTTCGAGTCGGAATCATAAGAGCGAAAACTCTAGAGAAGAGTACTGATAGTGTGTAAGCTCAGCAAGCGGCGCCACGGAGCAGCGGCAGGTGAGCGTGGGCCACGACGCGCGGCAAGCGGCGCCACTGTTGCAGTAGAGTAGTGCACAGTGTACATACAGTGTGTATCTGCGCGGCCTCGCTGAGCTCCATGAGTTGCTGCGCGGCGCGGAGCAGCGGCAGGTGAGCGTGGGCCACGACGCGCGGCAAGCGGCGCCACTGTTGCAGTAGAGTAGTGCACAGTGTACATACAGTGTGTATCTGCGCGGCCTCGCTGAGCTCCATGAGTTGCTGCGCGGCGCGGAGCAGCGGCAGGTGAGCGTGGGCCACGACGCGCGGCAAGCGGCGCCACTGTTGCAGTAGAGTAGTGCACAGTGTACATACAGTGTGTATCTGCGCGGCCTCGCTGAGCTCCATGAGTTGCTGCGCGGCGCGGAGCAGCGGCAGGTGAGCGTGGGCCACGACGCGCGGCAAGCGGCGCCACTGTTGCAGTAGAGTAGTGCACAGTGTACATACAGTGTGTATCTGCGCGGCCTCGCTGAGCTCCATGAGTTGCTGCGCGGCGCGGAGCAGCGGCAGGTGAGCGTGGGCCACGACGCGCGGCAAGCGGCGCCACTGTTGCAGTAGAGTAGTGCACAGTGTACATACAGTGTGTATCTGCGCGGCCTCGCTGAGCTCCATGAGTTGCTGCGCGGCGCGGAGCAGCGGCAGGTGAGCGTGGGCCACGACGCGCGGCAAGCGGGGCCACTGTTGCAGTAGAGTAGTGCACAGTGTACATACAGTGTGTATCTGCGCGGCCTCGCTGAGCTCCATGAGTTGCTGCGCGGCGCGGAGCAGCGGCAGGTGAGCGTGGGCCACGACGCGCGGCAAGCGGCGCCACTGTTGCAGTAGAGTAGTGCACAGTGTACATACAGTGTGTATCTGCGCGGCCTCGCTGAGCTCCATGAGTTGCTGCGCGGCGCGGAGCAGCGGCAGGTGAGCGTGGGCCACGACGCGCGGCAAGCGGCGCCACTGTTGCAGTAGAGTAGTGCACAGTGTACATACAGTGTGTATCTGCGCGGCCTCGCTGAGCTCCATGAGTTGCTGCGCGGCGCGGAGCAGCGGCAGGTGAGCGTGGGCCACGACGCGCGGCAAGCGGCGCCACTGTTGCAGTAGAGTAGTGCACAGTGTACATACAGTGTGTATCTGCGCGGCCTCGCTGAGCTCCATGAGTTGCTGCGCGGCGCGGAGCAGCGGCAGGTGAGCGTGGGCCACGACGCGCGGCAAGCGGCGCCACTGTTGCAGTAGAGTAGTGCACAGTGTACATACAGTGTGTATCTGCGCGGCCTCGCTGAGCTCCATGAGTTGCTGCGCGGCGCGGAGCAGCGGCAGGTGAGCGTGGGCCACGACGCGCGGCAAGCGGCGCCACTGTTGCAGTAGAGTAGTGCACAGTGTACATACAGTGTGTATCTGCGCGGCCTCGCTGAGCTCCATGAGTTGCTGCGCGGCGCGGAGCAGCGGCAGGTGAGCGTGGGCCACGACGCGCGGCAAGCGGCGCCACTGTTGCAGTAGAGTAGTGCACAGTGTACATACAGTGTGTATCTGCGCGGCCTCGCTGAGCTCCATGAGTTGCTGCGCGGCGCGGAGCAGCGGCAGGTGAGCGTGGGCCACGACGCGCGGCAAGCGGCGCCACTGTTGCAGTAGAGTAGTGCACAGTGTACATACAGTGTGTATCTGCGCGGCCTCGCTGAGCTCCATGAGTTGCTGCGCGGCGCGGAGCAGCGGCAGGTGAGCGTGGGCCACGACGCGCGGCAAGCGGCGCCACTCGCGCAGACACTGCGCCGCGGCCGCCTCCGCGTGCCGCTCCACGCCGCCCAGCTGCTGCTCGCCGCCCGCACATATGCACAGGTACCCGCGGTACAGGTTCACCAGCCACGCTGCACACACATTTTGAGCTGCGTATCAACTTGAGCCAACCTCGGGTAGATCGGTCGTCTCGAACGTCCGCGACCTCTAGTCGAGCTTCGAGCAGCCGAGGCAGCCGCTCGACCTGTAACTATCTAGAGTGGATGCGCAGCTTTATAACGCGATCGAGACTCGGCAGTCCCTTCGGGTCAGAGGGTGGTGCGATGCCTCGGCCCAATGAAGCCGTTTTATTTCCACTAATTGCTCAGTTTTAGTTAAACTTTTGACTGACTCCTGAGAAATTAAGGATTGTATACAATACAGAGACAGTACTTTCAAGCTATTTCGCTTACTAAGGATTATTGAACGGTAGATATTGCAAAAAGGGAAAATTAAATAAACACACACTTTACAATTTCTAAAGATTAGACGGATCCCGCCCGTGAGTGAAATTTTTCTTCTCATTTCGGATTGTAGATTAGACGAGGTCTCAAAAAACAAGATTTGTTTTAAGACTTTACAACGACTTTTAAAGAGTAGTTGTTATCTAAAAATATTGAAATCGTGATAAAGTCACTCACCTAACTCCTTAGGACAGTTATACTCTACTTCAGCGAGCGCATCCTTCATAGTGGTCCAGTTCGGATTTCTCCAAGAACTTTCTAGAATGAGGAAAGGATCGCGTCCACTCCTCGTCAGCCCGATGTCGAGTAAAGAGTCCCACTGGTTCAGCTCCTTGGCACATTTAAGCCAATGTTGGGTCCACAATGTGCATTCCTTGTGCATGTTCACTGGCGACGGATTTGCTGCGTATTCTTGTTTTAGTTTAGCCATAGCGACGTCGTAGGCAGCCTAATAAGCATAATATTACAATAGTAGATTGTTATACAAGGTGCTAAAGAGATCCATTGTATACGAGGTAAAAAGGAGGAAGTAAATAGAAAACCGAGTTATGATGGATTTTAGCGCCGTGTGTTACACGAAACTTTTCACTACGATTGTGAGAAAATTATTAATTTCATCAAAACATTTGGGATAATATCCTATACGTGCGACAACCAAAAAATTTTATCTTGTGGGCAGCAGACAAAAATTAAAAAGAAATTTACTTTATCCCCCAGAGGATGAAAAGCTATTTTAGCCCTGCTCATATTATCAGAAAATGTTAACAATATATTTATATCATGTACATACTTGCGCCTGCTCGAAGAACCCTTGTTGTTCGTAAGCTATCGCCATATTAGTTTCACGGTATCGAGCGTGTTTCTGCCACAGACCAGACCACATGTCCTCTTCTTGCAATAACTCGTACATATCGCTCAACGAATCCAGTATTTCCTGCCAATGAAAATAGACTTTAACACCTCAGTTCATAAGGTTATAATTAAACATTGTCTAATGGTTTTTACCGTAGGTGTAGTAGTTTCAGTGTCATAATCGTATATTTCCAGTTGCTCTCTCGGCGGTCGTCCGCTCGCTTGATCGATAGCC
This sequence comes from Hemistola chrysoprasaria, assembly GCA_947063395.1. NCBI lineage: Eukaryota > Metazoa > Arthropoda > Insecta > Lepidoptera > Geometridae > Hemistola > Hemistola chrysoprasaria. The sequence continues at coordinate 5,713,567 of OX346712.1, read as the reverse complement.
ATTTGTTCTAAATTGAGTGTCATTCTGTGCCAGAGATTATGCGTTTTGCCTAAATATTTCATCATTGGTCTGTAAAAGAACAATAACACAAGCTAGGAAATATAATTATTGAAGTTAAAAATAACATAACATAACATACATTCACGCCTTTTTCCCGAAGGGGTAGGCAGAGGTGTACCCAGGACTCAGTCCCATAGATACACCTACATTTCGCCGGTATGTTATTGGTCCCATGTAATAGGGGGCGAGCCTATTGCCATCTACCGGGCACAGTTCCAGACTCCAGGCAGTTATTGAGATAATTCCTAATGGAAAAAACCAATATTTAAAGTTAAAAATCTTTAATATTAATTGTATGGCCCAGCAAATTTAGGTCGCGCGTGTAAGTTACGTGACGGGCGCTACAGAATTATAATCAACCCGGGCGACCGGCGAAAAAAGCCTTATTTAAATTTTAGGGAACCAACAGCTTTGTATCAGAAAAATACAATTATCTTATTAGACAATAGAGAGCTAATAATAGGTCCTCACGGATATGCCAATAAATACACAATAATAATGAAACAATGCTTAGCACATTACGCTATGTTATATGAACATAATAAAGGTAGATAATTAAATATAAAGAATAAGAGTGCCTTCAAATATTATTATGATGTAAAGAATTCCTCGCTCATAAGCTGTCTAGCTGATGCAACAGATATATGAATTTTGTCTGTAGTTAGAACTCAAAGCTGGTAAATGAATCAGGGTGTTGAATCTCAATGGCCTTAAGGGGGTATTAAATGAACATTAAGATAAAAGTTCAGTACAATCTATAGGTATTGAGCTTGACATAACATTTAAGAGGAAAGTGACATCGGCAATTTGTCTTCTTTTTGATAGTGGCATTTATGAAATTGGTAGGTATATTATTATTATTATACAACATGGCATAATATAACATTAAACGATTAGTTTATAAGGATATGTACCTACCCTGCATGAATCTTAAGTTATGTTAGATAATAGACTTAGTCGTATTTATTTTAGTTATTTTATAGTAGTTAAAAATGTATAAGTGCCTAGCTTTGCATAAATATAATAAAAACAAAAACAATATATATATATACCTTACTCTAAAAATCCTAAAATTTACAAATTTTAAAAGTTTTATAAAGGCGTGTAAGCCTGTAAAAAATATTAAGTTTATATATATGTTTGTTTACATAAAAAATAGTTTTAAGTATTTTTATGTTAAACACTTAAATGAAAATAGAGATATTTTAAAATCAATCAAATCAATTTATGGAATTTCTTACAAATATTACTATATAGAGTCATATGGATATAACTTTCTTTTAAAAGTTGTTCTGTATTACAGGTATATGCATCCATTAAAGTAGAAGTACACTATTTTGTAACAAATTGTATAGCTTAACATTATCTGAATACAAAATTTTATCCAAATAGCCCTTTTAGAGATACACGAAATAAATTAATATACAAGACAAGCATTGCTTATTGAAATGAATGTCTGAAATACATACGGTTTGATGGTGACCGGTGGATTGCACCTCGCTAGTGCTTCTATGAAAGTGTTGAGAGCGCTCAGCGGCTGGTCTCTTTGTACCACGTGGACTCCTGATATTATGAATGGCACGACTTCATTCATTATCGTCTGTAATAGGTACATTTTATTACAAAACTTGCTTTGCCCCGCGGTTTCATCCGCATAGTCATCGTTCCGGTGGGCATATCGGGGAAAATAAATACTTTTTGTGTTATTCCAGGGTCTAAACTATCTATTTACCGAATTTCAGCCCAATCGGTTCGGTAGCTATGGCGTAAAAGAGTAACAAAATATCCATCCATCCATCCATCCTCATAGACTTTCGCATTTATGTAGTACGATGAGATTTGTTTAGTATCTCATATGCGATGATTTGTTCATTGATCGTTGGCCAAAGAACTAAGTCATGAATAATTATATTCATCTATAAATAATAATTATATAATGAACAACAGTGCGATGGCCGAACCGGCCCGAACGCATAGCATAGGGCCGACAAATCCAATAGGAAACAATTGTCTACCGTGGCGAACTAGATGAAAATTTCCTCACTTAGCACAGTAGTTTGTAGTGGTAGGCATCTTTAGCAGGGGGCCACCTGGGGAAGTACCACACCTTTGCCAGTTATTCATCCGCCAAGCAGTAATGTCCAACATTACTTTGTTCCGGTTTGAAGGGCAATGTTATCAGCTAAATTACTGGGCATGACGAGGTTCAACAACGTATATCTCAGGGTGACAGGCGCAGTGCAGTGCCGCGCAGAATTTTGAATTTTAAAACACTGGGTGGCACTGTGTCTGATATGGGCAATCATGATGCTTACCATCAGGCACTTGATTTGCTCGTTTTGTTACTCATTATCTTAACTAAATAAAAAGTAGGCAGTACAAGTATCGTACAAGTATCGTTCTATAATAGGGGTGTAAGTAGAGTAGCGAGCGGTGTTGTGTTACCCCTAGTTGCCGTTGATCGAGTGCGGTCCAGAGCGGCGGGAAGGTCCGCAGCCAGGCGCGGTGCGCGAGCGCCTCGTCCATGTGGCAGAGCTGCGCGGCCGCCCGCACCAGCTGCGCGGACCGCACGCGCCCGCACGACTCCAGGAACTCCGCCTGCTTCGTCACTATCTGGTTCAACATCACGTGCCTGCAAGTACGTGCGACGGCCATATGAGACGGTTCCATCGAAACACACTTTGAAGTTTTTTTTTCTTCTTGTATGGACCCACACGAATGTATTGCCGGTGTCGAGTTGTATACATTTTCAACAGTATGGTCAATTAGTCAATTCAGAATCAGGGCAGGCCCGGTCAAGTCACAGCTCTAGTAAAGTGGTGGTCTTCACATGAAGCTGCCGGAATTTTGGTGGGAACACGAAAAATCACATTTCAACTCACGCATCACTTGCAAGAGACTTGTGTATCTTCGAAAACTCTCGACACGTAATATTCCACCATTATTACACTTTAAACACTCGAAAATGCACCGATAATTGATAAAAATACGGCAGCCAAACTGTATTCTTCCGTTTCCCGCCAAAACTCCTCGATCGAAATACTTTGAAGTTTAGTGTAGCTCGGCGTGATATATAGAATACATGGTGTAGACTATAGACGATAGCTATTATATACACATATAAACCCACGCTTTGTCCCCATGGAGTTAGATTTTAGATAAAGACTATTTCGCTCCACTTGCTATGATCTTGACACTTTCGGTTCTTCCACTCTCATCAGATTCTTCATACACATGCAAATGGATACCTACTAAATAATATTATACCTATAGGTACTATAATAATAAACACATATACCTAAATGGTAAAACAAAAAAGCAAAGCTTGTCATCCAAACTCACCTATTCGGTGTAGTCCTAACCAATTCAGTCTTTTGATTAGAACTAGAGTCCAAGTCCATATCGAGTACGTCTTCCTTGTCTGGATCGATGGAATCGCTGAAACCATCTGAAGACTCTTCCTTCACACTTGTATAGATTGAGAAAGCCTTTCTTTCTTCACTGTCAGCTGAATTGATAACTGATGATACCGAGGGGAGAAGGTATTTGGTGTTGGACAGGCGGATTTGTGTGCCTGAAAACAATGAGGTCAGTAATTCCAATTCTATGCTGACTACCCTATGGTCGAATATACGCTGGTGTTGCACTCATCAAATATCTTTGTCCAATGAACATTTGATCAAATAAATTGGATGACCTCAACCAATTTGCTAGAACACATTAACACAACACTGAGTTGGACTCAAAGTTGGACAATTCTTTACAAGGATAGTTAAAGTACCGTGTAAATGGAAATAGTATCCGCCAAGGGATTAATAAGACCACCAAGAAAACTGAGAGCCTTAGCACACGAGGATTAGCCTAATAGTAATATCGTAACCGGACATCAGCAAAGTATGAGTATGAAGACTATGAAGTAAAAGAATCACTCACTAGATACACAAGTAACCAGCAACAACTCCAAACATTGCTTGATCCAGAAATGCTGTCCAATATGTTCCCAGTTCTGAGAGCACACGATATACAGGAGCCGATCGAATATCCTTCGCCGTACACTTTGATCGTACACTTCGAAGAACTTCGAGCGAATACTCGGCTGCGAACAACGGAGGCCAGCCAGGAACGCCGGTTCTAGCTTCATAGATAGTTCTGTCACTTTCAGATGGTCATCTCTGTAACAAAATAAATTAAAAAATATAAGCAACCACAGACACAAAAGAAATTTAAACGTCCTTTCGATCACGTCAGCTTTTAAGCAAAGAGGAAAGAGGATTTGAATGCCGAGTCTCGGCAAGGTCTGGCACATCCTTGGGCAAGATAGAGCGGCAAGATACGCAAGGTGGTTAAGAGCGATTGGAAACAAAGAACATAATGCTGTATCAGCATTGGAAGAAAATAATAATGATTTTCTCAAATATGTAGTTTATTTATTTTGATTTCCAAAAATCATCATCATCAGCCAGAAGACGAACTGCTGAACATAGGCCTCCACAATGGAACACCAGATACTATTAATATGTGGGGACCTTGCCGTAATCACCACGCTTCGCAGTAGTTGGAATACTTGGAATGGAGAGCGCCACTGCCCACTCTCAGAATATGTCCCTTTGCCAGGTCTCACGGCTCCCAAGGGATGAGGAAAGGGTGGCCTTATTATATAGCCGGGTACCACATGGCCAAAAATAAATAATAGTAATAATCACAAAAAATAATAGGTATTAATCATCGAATAAAATCCCTTCGATTGGGCCACATTGATTGGCATACTTTCAGCCTATTCGCAATTCCGACACTACGACCGTACACATGGTGCAGCTTTCCACCGCCAAATTACTCGTCAATATAGCATATTTATCCGCATAGCTTTCATTGCTTCATCATAGGAGATAGATTTAGTGCAGCTCTGAACCCCTCATTCCACCACTTCCCTGTGTAGACACGGTAAAGTTACCTATATACATAGTTGATGAGCTCCAAGAACTGTGCATTAAGGTCCACATCGTCGGGGAATCGTTTCTCGACGTATTGCATCAGTTTCACCAGCAATATAGATTTCTCACGCAGCGACGGCGCACCGCCTGATCCTGTTCGTTGTTTCACCCATTCTTCTACCATTCGGGTTATAGCCTTCATAACCTGAGCGAAATAAACAATTTATAATGATTTTTAATCTTTTTTTTTATAGGGAAAAAGGCGTGAATGTATGTTTTTTTTTTATAGTGAATGACAAGACGAGCAAATCAGGTGCCTGATGGTAAGCATCATGACTTCCCATATCAGACACTGTGCCACCCAGTGTTTTAAAGTTCAAAATTCTGCGCGGCACTGCACTGTGCCTGTCACACTGAGATATGAGTTGTTGAATCTCGTCATGCCCAGTAATTTTGCTGGTAACATTGTCCTTCAGACTGGAACACAGTAATGTTTGCACATTACTGCTTGGCGGATGAATAACTGGCCTACCACTACAGTTTTACAAACTTTCATTGAAATAAAATGATAATTTTATTTGAATGAATACAAAGATATATAATTTAGATCTTGCTTATTGTATGTAGATCGCTGAACTCGACCAAATTGTCTTACATTTATTTAATTTATCATGCAATGTATGTAGGTATGTTTTTTCGGCTCAACGCTGAGAATACGAAAAAGCTTGATTTTTAAGTTTTTTTGCTTAATAATAATTAATTTTGTTCTGTTTTATGATTGCAAAGTTAATACGATACCTTGGCATCCGATGTTTTCTCAATGAGGCCAACCAGAACGGTTCCAATGAAAGTCTTTCTGGTATCGACCGGCATCACAGATACACGCGATTTGAGGAGATCTAAAGCTAGAATCTGTAAAATTTTTAGGTTAATTAAGGTAAATTATCCATTTCACCGCTAGTTTCCCATCTTCATCTCCTATGGCACTAAACAATACACAATAACCTATATAAAGTTTAAAAATAATTATGTAACCCCCGGCACAAAAAATCTTTAAAATCCATCTCACGTCAGCTTTCAAACAAAAAAAGTCTGTCCATTCATTTAGGAGTTACGATGCCACAAACAATACATACTAATATTATAAATGCGAAAGTTTGTGAGGATGGATGGATGGATTGATTGATTGATTGATTGATTGATGGATGTTTGTTACTCTTTCACACCAAACTACTGAACCGATTGGGCTGAAATTCCGTAGGTATGTAGATAGTTTAGACCCTGGCATAACACATAAGGTACATAAGGGTGAAACCGCGGGGCACAGTTAGTATATTAAAATAGTTATAAAACACAAATTAAGAAATAAATGGTCAAATATAGTGCAAAATTAATATCTACGACGAAAAATTTATATAAGCTTAATTACGAGTATTTCAAAGCATATAATAGGGTGGGGTCATTCCCACTGGCCCTCACCTCCTAGGTCCCTGGGATTATATTACAATAGTAGACGAAAACATACTCGGCTCCGTAGGGAATATAGCCTACAACTTCGCTAACAGATTGTGTGTCAATCGCACTATTTTGGCATTGGTCGATGAGACGCAAGCGGCTAAGCCTCGCTGCAGCGGTTTCAAAGCAGCCAGTATCTGTTCTCTACGCAGCACGCCGAGGAGGAACACTAGCCCTCACCTCCTAGGTCCCTGGGAATATATTCCAATAGTAGACGAAAACATACCAGTAGATCCGAAGTGGCCGTGTCCGGATTAGGAGCGACGTGATCCCGAGCCATTCTCTGCAGCACTCTCATCAACGGTAGAATTAGTCGGTCAATGTAAGATGGACTCGACGTGCAACAAGCTTTCAACATCATCAGGGGTCCCAGTAAAGCGGCCGCCCCGCCCGGGGTGGTTGCTCCGCTGGCGCCGCTCGTGCCCGCAGACTTCTCGTATGTAGCGAGCCCTTCGAATGCGTATTTGCTCACACACGCGTATAGTGTCTCTAGTTCTTCGTACTGTTGGTGAAACATCATACATAATACACATACTAAATAATAATTATTATTTATACCCTTTAAGCCGGATACTCATTAGCATAACAGAATGGGTTTTCCCAATCATGTTCGATTCAAAGCATCATGGATAGTGTTGTCAACCCACATGATCGAAAGACTGTCCCCTACATATATTTTAGAGGACAAACAGCACCTACAGTTTAACGTGGAACTGGAAAGCGTCCAGATTTAAAGTCCACACTATGGACTACGAAAGATTAACTCATTATCTTTGATTATGCCAATCTTTCCAAGCATAATCTTGTCTTTCCATAAAGGCTCTTTGACCTCATAACCCATCTGTCAGACTTTCCTACTTTGAGTAGCAAATTATTCAAAACACACAGTCGAAACTTTCAAATAAAAATCTACTACTTAAACTTTTTTTACTTCGTGATCTTGGCTCATAAATAATTATTCGAATATCAACAAGTTATATTACTTACCTTTGACGCTTGCGCCGCTCCCGTAGGCTCCGTAGGGAATATAGCCGTCAACTTCGCTAACAGATTGTGCGTCAATCGCACTATTTTGGCATTGGTCGATGAGACGCAAGCGGCTAAGCCTCGCTGCAGCGGCTTCAATGCAGCCAGTATCTGTTCTCTACGCAACACGCCGAGGAGGAACACTAGCAGTTCCAGCGCTGTACACGCGTTTGCACAAGCTGCTGCGTTTGTTTCAGCGCTTGAGAACACCTGGGAATCGAGAGATGTTTGCAATCTCAAAATTCATTTATTTGCATAAAATGTTGGTCCATTAAAGATCACAATAATAAATTATTTTAGTCCCTTAAACATTTTGCCGCAAAGCGTCATGCAAATTTTTATATAATTATACTTAAGGCGCGGTGCAGCCCTAATTCGCCCTCTCGCTCACCCGTACCCACATTTATTAACATATAAAAAAATACTACATGTAATAACGTAAAATAATAAAAGTCTAATAGAATCTAGAAAATAACAAAACAAACTCTCAGTAAAAAATCCAAATTAATCCAAACCGCGGTTTGCACCGGGCCTTAACTAGTGACATATTTAAATAATTTTGGTCATAGATACATTATTTTATAATCATGTTAATAATATTGCATTGGCCACCATAGTGTGGTTTATTGCCATTAGTGTCCATAAATAAGCTTCTGCTTAACATAGAGATCGTAATAAGGTAACTAGAAATGTAAAAAGTGGCAATTACGTACGAAAAGCTTGTCGCCACCTCGCTTTCAACAATATAGAGCCACGCACATATAAAGAACGTCACACAAAGAAACCTGCACCGTGTTTAGTTCTTACAAATGTAGTTCACATATGTCTAATGAGTCACCTGTGCGGCGACAGGGACACGCCGGTATATGACTTGTTACGAGTACCTCATCACGAGTTCTATGACAATAAACATATTATGTGGAACGAATAGTACCTTGTCAAGCCAAGCAAGCTTAGGTTCGCAATGATGCGGCCAGACGTCAGGTTTCAAGGCAGCCTTTAGTAACAGAACACAACGCCTTGACAGTTGTTCACCGGGTGACGCTCCACTTGATCCGCCCGTACCACTTGCACTTCCTTCGTTCACCTAAAATTGGACGAATCATTGTCATATATTGTACTAGCGACCCGCCCCGGCTTCGCACGGGTAGCAGAAGTAGGTATAGTGGACGTTTAACAGGAGTAAATTCGTGATACATTGTATTTTAATAGATATAACCCTTATGGCTTACGCAGCGCACGCAAATTAATGACTATTTCTGTTACAATGACCAAACCTTAACACATGTATAAATTTAACGTGGGCTATTTTGAAGATATTGATAAGTACTACAAACCCCTAGTACATTACTTTATTCTACCACCGATAGTTTTCACACCGCATGAAAAATAATCACTGCTTCGATTATTGTGACTAAACCAAAATAGATGGATATAATATCCGTAGACTATTTTGTAGATATTGGTAAATACTACAAACCCCTAGTACATTACTTTAGTCTAACATGAATAGTTTTCACACCGCATGAAAAATAATCACTGCTTCGATTATTGTGACCAAACCAAAAAAGATAGATATAATCTGTGTATACTGTTTCGTAGGTATTAATAATTACTACAATCCCCTAGTACATTATTTTAATCTACCACCGATAGTTTTCACACCGCATGAAAAATAATCACTGCTTCGATTATTGTGACTAAACCAAAAAAGATGGATATAATCTATGTATACTGTTTTGTAGGTATTGATAATTACTACAAACCCCTAGTACATTACTTTACTCTACCACCAATAGTTTTCACACCGCATGAAAAATAATCACTGTTTCGATAATTGTGACTAAACCAAAAAAGATGGATATAATCTATGTATACTGTTTTGTAGGTATTGATAATTACTACAAACCCCTAGTACATTACTTTATTCTACCACCAATACTTTTCACAGCGCATGCATATAATGTCTGTTTCGATTATTGTGACTAAACCAAAATAGATGGATAAAAATTCCGTGGACTATTTTGTAGATTGATAAGTACTACAAACCCCTAGTACATTATATAATTCTACCATCAATGGATTTCACAGCCCACGCAAATTTATGATTATGGTAATTATATTATGTGACACCTTGGTTCACAATATTGCAGTTTTCTTACGGATCCCTATTTTTTTTCAAAATCTATTATAGCCTATGGCACTCACACTGAATTAAGCTATCCATAAGTGAAAGAATTTTTAAAATCGGTCCAGTAGTTTCGGAGCCTATTCGTTACAAACAAAAAAACAAAGTTTCTCTCTTTATAATATTAGTATAGATTACCATATTCACTTCAGGGGCAAAAACTCTCGGCGTATGAAATAAAATTGGAAGCCGAAAACTCCCGAAATGTCTTTGTCTTTTAAACTAAACCCATTCCGAAGAAACTTAAATATCACTAGACTTTTATTTTCAATGTTTTACAAGTACAAAACTTTATCACACATACTTTATCATTTACATCATTAAAGCCAATTTAGATCCATCCTTAACTAGTCTAAACCTAACCTTCATCATAAATCAATGGAGAAAACCGTATAAAAATCTGTTCAATACTTAGAGATTACAGAATAGACAGACTTGTGGACTTTATTTTCTAATAAACTAGCTGTAGCCCGCAGTTTCACCCGCGTAGTCTTCATTCCCGTGGGAATATCGGCATAAAAAGTACCCTATGTGTTAATGCCAGGGTCTAAATCTATCTGTATTCCGAATTTCAGCTCAATCGGTTCAGTAGATTTATCGTGAAGGAGAAACAAACATCCATCCATCTATCCTCACAAACATTCGCATTTATAATTATTATTAGGACAGTAGGACTAGCGACACGCCCTCGCCCCGCTTCGGGTCCCATATAAAACTTCCTTATAAATCATCCTCTCTATGAATGAAAACGGCATTAAAATCAGTTGCATACTTTGAAAGCTCTAAGCGTATTAACGACAGGAAGCGATTTTATTTTATACAACGTGTAAGGAAGGATAATTAGAGCACAGAATAGTAATAATTCTACGTATAGAATGGACACTAGCATTCGCCCACCTCCGAAGAGAGCCGACGGAGCTCGGAGCGCACCTCACGCACACTTTTGCGCGTGTACAAAACTCCATGTATGCAGTGTCTGTGTGGCAGGTAGTTATATCGCGGCTTTTGTATGGGAATTGAGTTGTGTCCGGGGTGTGATTAGAGTGAAGTAGTGACGTTTTTTTTAAAACTGCACCTCCTGGAAATAGAACCTTAAATTACGACATACCTGACAAGCAAGTCTCAGTAGAAGGTTGACAACAACATCAACGTGTTGCCGGTCCAGCGGTTTGGCCGCGTCTGGTTCCAAGCGAGAGACGCTCGCCTGAGGACTGGCCCAGCCCGTGTTCAGAGCCTTGCGGGACTCCGTGCCGAGCTCGTCTGATGATATGCGCTTTATTCCGCCGCTTGGCGATGTTGCCACCTGACGATACAACTTTTTATATAGTATCTCTTAATACATCAGAGAAAACAATGTAATATGAAAATAACATACAATCACGCCTTTTTCCCGAAGGGGTAGGCAGAGGTGTACCCAGGACTCAGTCCCATACTAGGCACACCCACATCGCCAGTAAGTTATTGGTTCCATGTTATTATTATCTACCGGGCGCAGTTCCAAACTCCAGGCAGTTATTGAGATAATTTCTAATGCAAAAATCCAATATTTAACACTTTGCTTGACCTGGATTCGAACCCGGGACCTCATGATCGACAGTCGAGCTTGCGCCCACTACGCCACCGACGCAGTTTATGTATGAAAATTAAACTTTACTTATAGACTGCAAAGAGATAAAAGCTAACATGAATGACGAATATATTCCCTTTGCTTTATTAAGAGATAGTTTGCTCAAACTGTGGTTAAAATGAGGTATTATTGACCGGATTGCAGGGAACAGGACAGGAACTTTAAATGGTATGAATCTCATCGTTTGGAAATTGACAAGTAGCAGTTCTGTCGGCTATAGTAGAACTTTCATATCAACAAACAGAAATCAACCGTGGCGCTGTGTACAACTTGCAGTTAATTCCTGAAATCCGCCACGATAGAATATCTTAATACCTAATGTATTATTCTACTACTTCCAACAGTTGCAATTGCCCTTTATTTAAAATGGGTTTTTATTATGCCTGAAATAAAGCAATTTTATTTATTTATTTTATTATTATTTAAAAACACAAACACAATAACATTGATAATCTTCTACGAAAACGTGCAACTATTTATTCTTAGCAATAAGGGCTGTCAATCTGTCAAGTGTGTGCTTGAACTACAGAAAAGGTGACAATTACAATGAGTATTATGAGATGAGCTCATTGTGAGAAATGCTTATTAATTTATTTGAATGTACATGTTTTGCGATGCGCACGTTCCTGCCTTACTTTTTGCCTGGGCGCTGCCGTGTTTCGGATAGCTCCTTGTAGGTCCCAGTTGTCTTATAAAATATTCATTGTAGGAGGCAGTTGTTGGGTCATGTCCGCATCTTGGCGACCTGAATTTGGCTTGACCACACAACCCAAAATTGTTTGACTCGAGCAATGTTATTGGGGAAAGAATATAAATTACAATTATGAATTATAGGCCAGGCCTGGGACACTCCGCTGAAGCTACAAGTAGCCGGGGCGTCCGTCTTGACGGTACAATTTCTATGGACTAGACAGAGACAATAGACAGAGAGATACGCGATAGAAAGAGGCAGCTTGTATGTTAAAAGAAAGATAATTAGGCGCTGTGCGACATGAATCGCACTTTATTGCGTCGGAACTATAACTAGAGTCGCTGATTATTTAAATGACTTAGAGGAATAGAATAGAATACTCTTGACTACCTCGGTGGCGTAGAGGGCGCATGCTCGACTGCCAATCAAGAGGTCCCGGGTTCAATCCCCAGGTCAGGCAGTGTTAAATTGGATTTTTCAATTAGGAATTATCTCAGCCTGGAGTCTGGAACTGTGCCCGTTAGATGGCAATAGGCTCGCCCCCTATTACATGGCACCAATAACATACTGGCGAAATATGGGTGTATCAACTATTGGACTGAGTCCTGGGTACACCTCTGCCTACCCCTTCGGGAAAAAGGCGTGAATGTATGTGTTATGTTATGTTATGTTTAGAATACTCTTTATTATCACCAAAATAACATAATACATATTAAACTAAAATAATATAAAACGAATTCTTGAGGAGTGTTCATTCTGTCCCTTTAGTATTCTGTGGTTATAAATGATACATACAACAGTATCTATAGCGGCGTGGTCTCGTATCCGTTGCAGTTCCCACTTGAGCGCCACCTCGGCGAGGTCGACGGCGAGCCGGCGGTGCTCCAGCGAGGCCGTCGCCGAGAACCCGAGCCGCTGCATCGCCGTCACCATGTGCCCCACCAGCGCGTGGCGGACCGGGTAATATACCTGACGAGAATCAACACTTCAACCCACACTAATTTGACGTTTTTATATGCCAGAGGTGGCAAACGAGCAGACGGTGTGCCTGATGGGCAGCGGTTACCGCCGCCTATGGATACCTGCACCACCGGGGATATTGCCAGTTTGTCGCCGAGCCTTCAACACTCTATTCACTCTCCTTTTGAAAAGCCTCATTTTGTACCTACATTTCAATAGGCTTGGAAAATTTCAGTCGTTTGTTACTCCTTCTTGCTAAAATTAAAACGACTGAGTTGAAAGTATGTAGGTAGCTAAATCCTCGAATAAAACATTGGATACTCGGACTAATGGGATTCAAATCATGAAATCGCAATTGTCACAAAATTCTATTCTAACTATGACCCTAGCGTCTCCTGGCAAAGAAGCTGTAAGAGTGGTTTCGCACTAATCCGATACGAATCCGATCTGAATCCGTGATATACGGTCCGAAGTAGTCGTAGAATCTATTTGTATGTTAGTTCCCGCATTAGATACTATTTCCGTCATCTGATTTCTCTCCGTCATCCGTGAATCTTCATTTCGGAGACGATATTGACGAAGTAGCCATAGTTTTATTTGTATGAACAGTCGCGAATAACGGATCGGATTCGTTTCGAACGTAGTACAAAACCGCTTTAACACATCAATTAACTCTTTCATTCACCTACCTTATAATGCCTAACAACCAACTGCAATATGTGGAACAGCTGCTGCACAGAATGTCCATCTTCTACAATAATTTTCTTAGTCCAATGTGTGAGCATAGTGTTTCCGTCTTCCATACGTTGTGGCATCGCAGGTGTTAAGATCTCCAAAGCTTGCCGAACTACTGAGCGGGCTTCAACTGCGTGTGCTTTTAGTAGACTGTGGAATACTGCGATCAAAGGGTTCTACTCAGAACGTGCACCCTCAGATTTTTCTCACAATGAGAACTTCGCCATATGAACACCTTTCACAAATGTTATGGAGAAAATCAATCTAATATAGACAATAATTAAGTCAGGACCTCTGTCAGCTCCACAAAACCTTTTGACTCTTGGAGAGTAGTTAAGGAAATCGATTTTGTTTAAGTAGAAAATACAATATCTTACCAATACTGCAAATATTATGAATGCTAAAGCTTGTATGGGAGTAGAAAACTACCAAACTGATTGGGCTGAAAGTTATGTAAATAGTTTCGATCATAAAAATATACATATATTGTTACTATAGTGCTTCTCAAAAATGAGAACCGTGAGGCACAGTTAGTTTTCAGGAAAGCTTACCTTGCAATACAATACGCTTGTGGATAGCAAACTTGGCGATAATGTGACTCAGCAACAAATGGCCGTGGTATCTAGTCGCAGGATCAACGTAGTTCTTCCCTAAGAGACAGGGCCAGGCGAAGGTCATGAGCCTGCGGAGTTTGTTCCCTTGCTTCTTGTTGTTCGCGTCGTGGATATGCGCGGACGCTTGCTCCAGTAACAGACATGCGAACTGCAGGAGAGATATGCGAACCGCGTCCGAACATGCGAATGGATTCTCTGGGTCGATCACCTGGAGAACATAGGAGATAGATAAATGTCTAACTGGCAGTCTCACTCCTTTCAGAATGTCGATTGAAGAAGATTATCTGGATAGAAAAAATAATATTCAGAGGGGGAAATGCCACATAAAACCATTGGAAAAACTGCCAATGCTAGCATTAGTGAGAGAAATAAGTAAGAAAACGGCAGCGTGTGCATTCTGTTTGGGAGTCTAAGAGAGAAAAATAAAATATATATATCCCGAACTAAGCTGAGCCAACGTTTGAATCATTTGAAAGTCAGAAACATATAACACTGCTACTAAAACAGTACTGTTCAAAGATTTCTAAGCATCCCCCCCCCCCCCCCACACAGATTAAACATTTTTTGGTACTTACATTATTTATAAACACAGAGACAACATTATCAGGGTTATCCTGGTACGGCGCAGGTGGGCCGCCAACAATCTTCTGGCCCTTCTCGAAACTGACCGAGAAGCACGGTATCAATATCATCTGCAGTACTTTAGCCTTCAGCTCTTGTGGCATGGAGTCGGTGGAGAAATGCTCCACGAAGCGGAAGAATGCCAGTCGCTTCCATTCCACTGTGTAGGTCTGTGCTACTGTGTTCTCGAGGAAATCTCGGAGGAACTGTTAGGAGTAACAATTAACTTTTTAGTAATAGATACCAGTTTCAACTTTAAAATCTTAACTCGATCATTAAAACTAACACTTATTTACAATAGTTGGCCACAACGCGAAAGGCGTTGTTAACCAGATTTGTTTTGAGTATTTACTAAAATAAAATAAAAACTGTTCTCAAGTTATGGTAGGACTCGAAGACTAGATTTGGGCCAGAATACCCTACTACTCTGGGAAATATACTGGTTTTGGCTGTCGTGGACTGTTTATTGCAAACTAGTCAGTGGTTTATTAATCACTAGCCACCCGCCCCGGCTTCGCACGGGTAGCAGAAGTAGGTATAGTGGACGTTTAACAGGAGTAAATTCGTGATACATTGTATTTTAATAGATATAACCCTAATGGTTTACGCAGCGCACGCAAATTAATGACTATTTCTGTTACAATGACCAAACCTTAACACATGTTATAATTTATCGTGGGCTATTTTGAAGATATTGATGAGTACTACAAACCCCTAGTACATTACTTTATTCTACCACCAATACTTTTCACACCGCATGAAAAATAATCACTGCTTCGATTATTGTGACTAAACCAGAAAAGATGGATATAATCTATGTATACTGTTTTGTAGGTATTGATAATTAATACAATCCCCTAGTACATTACTTTAATCTACCACTGATAGTTTTCACACCGCATGAAAAATAATCACTGCTTCGATTATTGTGACTAAACCAAAATAGATGGATATAATCTATGTATACTGTTTTGTAGGTATTGATAAGTACTACAAACCCCTAGTACATTACTTTACTCTACCACCAATAGTTTTCACACCGCATGAAAAATAATCACTTTTGCGATTATTGTGACTAAACCAAAAAAGATGGATATAATCTATGTATACTGTTTTGTAGGTATTGATAAGTACTACAAACCCCTAGTACATTACTTTACTCTACCACCAATAGTTTTTACACCGCATGAAAAATAATCACTTTTTCGATTATTGTGACTAAACCAAAAAAGATGGATATAATCTATGTATACTGTTTTGTAGGTATTAATAAGTACTACAAACCCCTAGTACATTACTTTATTCTACCACCAATACTTTTCACAGTGCATGCATATAATGTCTGTTTCGATTATTGTGACTAAACCAAAATAGATGGATAAAATTTCCGTGGACTATTTTGTAGATATTGATAAGTACTACAAACCCCTAGTACATTATATTATTCTACCATCAATGCATTTCACAGCGTACGCAAATTATTATGAATATGGTAATTATATTATGTAACACCTTGGTTCACAATATTGCAGTTTTCTTACGGATCCCTATTTTTTTTCAAAATCTCATATAGCCTATGGCACTCACACTGAATTAAGCTATCCATAAGTGAAAGAATTTTTAAAATCGGTCCAGTAGTTTCGGAGCCTATTCGTTACAAACAAAAAAACAAAGTTTCTCTCTTTATAATATTAGTATAGATGGATTCAAATGCTAATATTATGATCATTTAATTTTTTTATAATGACAGTGAGTACGAGCAAGTCAGGTGGTAAGCATCATGATTGCCCATATCAGACACAGTGCCACCGTGTTTTAAAATTCAAAATTCTGCGCGGCACTGCACTGCGCCTGTCACCCTCAGATATGAGTTCTTGAATCTCATCATGCCCAGTAGTTTCACTGGTAACATTGCTCTTCATACCGGAACACAGTAATGTTTGCACATTACTGCTTGGCGGATGAATAACTGGCAAAGGTGTGGTACTTCCCCAGGCGGCCCTGCTAAAGAGGCCTACCACTACAGTTAAATAAAAAATAAAACAATTTAGACATGTAACTTCTTCACTAACCTGGAAGTCAGGTATAAACCTGTCGCACAACGCTCGTAGCAGTTGGAATAGCAAGTCAATATTCTCCTTATGGTGTTCGAAGTAGTGTAGGAGAATCTTTACGATAAGCTTCGGCTCTTTCCAATGTGTACAATCAACCACTTCTACTTTTTTGTGGGTTTCCTGTAAAAGTGCATTTATGTTACAAATACTCAATATATTATTACGTTTTGTTTGACTCAAGCAGCTCCCTGTGCTGTTGGGGTATAAATTATAATTTATTATAAGTTTATTTTATTCTACAAAACTTACATGGTACTGGTCACTGCACCATATTCTCTTAAGCAGTTCGATCAAGTCCTGTTGGGAAGCCAACCACTGAGTGTCAAACTTAATCAAAAGAGATAACACCCTTATTGCTTGGAACTGCATCTCTGCTTTGTCCGCTTGTGGTATTGTAGACACTGTTGTTCCTAGTAGAAAAAAATCTATGAAGTTCATGATACTATCTAAAGAACGTTTGGTATTAGAACTAGAACCCTTAATTTTGCTTTACAAAAATAGGGCAAAGCGCCTATTGAAAAAATACTATACAATTCTACAGCTACCTACTTACTATCTACCTTAACTAAATACACTATGCTATAGAACACTTCGAGAATCATATAGAAAAACATATAAAAATCCAAGTGCTCTAAACCACTTTCAGATGGCAGCGTACCCAAGACGCTGGCGGCATTGCCATGTGGGATTACAATGCTTATTATATGTTGGGCTAGATAAAAGTCAGCATTTTAATCATTCATTCATTCAAAGCTAAAGAAAACTCATACGAAACGAAACTATTATACTATACTACTAAAACTACATAATGTACGAAAATGTAGAAAATATAAACAAATACGGTTATAATATGTAGGTGATAATTATCTTCATGATGATGCGCAATACGTAGCAGATCAAATCTGGAGATGGTTAGCATACTCGTGAAAAGAAAGAGGCCAATAGTGAGTCGTTGTAGATGAATATTATCCAATGTATGATGAATTTTTCCATTATGAATTTCTCAATAGCAGCTTATACACGTGTTAAAAAATCTGTAGTAATACTTAAAGGGGTGCATCTACTCGTAAAACTGAACAACTTTTAAAAGAAAGTATTGAGAAATTTGCCAGAATTTTTTTCGACTTCCAATACTAAATGGATCGGCTGATCGGCAAAAAAGTATGGTGTCGAAATTTTTTTGCGAATTTCTTAATTCTCTCTTTTGCTAGTGATTTTGGTTGACGGGTAGAAGCACCTCCTTAAGTGGCAATAGGCCCGCCCTCTATTAAGTACATAGGACTTGAAACATAACTAGCATGATCTTATGTTACCTACTCGTTATACAAGAATCAAATAAATATATAACAAAAAACTCATATTACCTTTAGCCTGCCTACCTGCAGTATTAGCAGCAAGCAGTTGCATCAGACGCGGTTTCTTAGAAGTATGTAAGGCTTCCCTATAAGCTGTCCCTGCTTCGGGATGCTTGATCAGAAACACGAGGAAACGACTCCATTGCTGGTCTTTTATGTTGTTGTCACTTAAGATTAGGTCTAGAGTCTCTTTGGGATACCTAGGAAAGGAATTGAATACATTTTTATGCAACATAAAGGCAAATAATATATTTATTTTGGAAATATTTATTGTGGAAATGGTGAAAAAAGACAGCAGATTTATTGTTTGGGCGCAAAACAGAAAAGCCGTAAAAAGAAATTTATCCCTGACTAGGCTCGCCTAATCTATCTCCGGTAAAATTTGGCCAAGATTTATCACTGTTCATGGCTTGTTCTGGTTAAACATACACGACTATCTGCAATCTACACACAGTATAAATTTAAAACTAATTCAATACACATCTAATCATTTTGTGAACCTAAAACTTCTCTACAAAAACCCAAATAGTTTCCTTAGAAAGGGCAGTGTTTAGGAAATCTACTGGACATACAAGATTTAACAAGGTGTCAGGGTGATAAATAAACCGGAGTCTCATTTAAACTTCTCTACAAAAACCCAAATAGTTTCCTTAGAAAGGGCAGTGTTTAGGAAATCTACTGGACATACAAGATTTAACAAGGTGTCAGGGTGATAAATAAACCGGAGTCTCATTTAAGTCATTCAATAGAATTGATAATTACCTCAAAAGGAATTTAACCAGCGGTTCCCTGAACGGCGATCCGGCTTCGATCATAAGAGATTTCTCCGTGTGGAATATCAGTCGACACAGCACGTCGATGAAACGAGGCGAAGCGGCAGGAATTTGATGGAAAATGCCTATCAGTATTATGATCTTCTGCTCGTTTTCCATGTTCTTTGATACGCTTTGCAGGAAGTTTGCTCCTAAAAATATGAAATAGATTTTATTGATAATAAATAAAGAAGAGGCTAATATTTATATAAATATACATTTTTATTTTCCTTTATATTTCAATCAATTAGTACTATTATATGTGTCCATCATGCCAAAGGCAAAAGAGTTTTATAGAGAAGGCCCCTTGGTGTATAAAGGTGGTTTAAGGTTAGTTCCACAGTGAAAGTTTATTTAATAATTCAGGACAAACTACGCTAGGACTTAACTTAATGCTAGAATAGCATTTTCAGCCAGTTATCCTGGAACTGGAAAGTTGAAAGTTTGAAAGATGTCCCCATTTGATAAATACCTTGATTACCATTTACCAGTAACTTTGTATATTCTGTGGTCTAAGACTATAATAACAGTTCATTCTTACCTCTGTTAGTCTGTATAGAATAGTCCAACAACTTCTTGAGCAGCTGCAAGAGTTGTTCACACAACTTCTCGCTGAATGTCGAAGGGAATAATTGAGTAAGATACGAGAGCCGCTTAGCGCCGTTCACACTTAGATGTCTGTGGTCCCCGAGCGTCAATAATAAAGGTCTCATTACCGGGTGTACCATCTCCATGTCTATTTGGAACCCGGATAAGAATTTCTGCATACATTCAAATCCAGCCTAGAAAATGTTTGTCCAGTTTAATATAATAATGTCATTGTGTTCAAAACCTGAAGTTTTGTAATCTTTCTTCGAACGTTGTGCTACCCTCGTTTACTTAATTATTAATTAGATTGCAAAAACTGCCTCATTGGTTGCTCAAGAAGTTGGTCTAGTGGTGGGAAGTTCTACTGCTGATAATGAAGTCCTGGGTTCGACTCCCAGTTCAGGCAATGTTACTGGATTTTTCCAGTAGAAATTTTCTCAGTTGGATATTCTAGTTTTGGGTGCGGTTACCGGCAATAGGATCGCCCCCTTTTACAAAACAACTACCGAAATGTAGGTACTATGTGAATAGGTACACATCTGCCTAACCCTTCTAGACAAAAAAAAACCATGATGGCATATTAAAAATATACTCACTTGCTGCAACTCCTGATCGTTTTTCTCAAGTGATTTGTAAAGCACTTGGAATATCTTCTCTCGGCAGTGTTTCTCTTGTATGTAATGACAAGAGGCTAGCGCTCTTAATGCGGAAGCTCGCAGTGGCACAAGATTAACACTTTTATAACAAGGCAGTTTGCCTAGAACGCTATCTTCAGCTTCGCATAGTGATAGTAACTCGCGGAAGAAGATTTTGTGCTCGTTTATATTCAAATCTACAATGAAACATTAAATATGTATCTAGAAAACTTAGCTTATGAATAATACATTAGCGATGTTACACAGAGGTCAAAAAATATTGAAGGGTTAATTTATCGATCAAACTGAAGATCGAACAGAAGAGACAATTTAAAATTTCGAAGAAAATATATGACTTCCCATAGAAACTGATTGATAGCTCATCTATTTTGTATGGCAAATTCAAATTATTTTTCCTAAATATATTTCAATACAAGTCGTCCAAGTCTCTTACTTAGAGCCTTTGCGCACGGCGTTTTTATCGTTGTAGAGGACGCGCAGATGCAGCGCGTTGTATACGCGATTCAAACGCAAATCGAACGCAGTACTATTCTTTGAAAATCTACGGGTCCGTAAGCAACCGTTCGTGAAACACGCGTCGTCAGCATTGCTTAAAAAGGTCGTGTGGAAAAAGCCCTTATATGTATTTCTACTCCCCATGTTACACATTGTATATTCTGTTGAAAACTGTAAGAACTAAACGTTTACCTATAGTAAAAAGTCGTGGCTTCAACGTAGTACAGAATGTCGTGCCGTCCATGAGGCCCATTTGAGCATTCGCCGGTTGATGGCGTAGTAGATGCTTTTTGGGAGGGATTATATCTGCTAGGACTTCTCTATGTGGATCCATTACATCTGTTACAGTTTTCTTTTGCAACTCTGCAATAAGCTCCAACGATTTCATTGCCTGAAATGTACAAAAAGCATTAGAGAACATGATGATTTTCCACATAATATCTCAAACACAGTAAAAGTAAGCTTTTTCAATGTAAAAGTACCTGTTGTCGGACCAGTAAATGTGGACTGGTAACTTGCAGTACAAGCTCTTGAAGTACATCGTGTAGAGCTCGTTTCTTAGCAGCGGCTACCTCAGCTTCCAACTCGACTCCAACAGGCGCAGTCACACAAACCCGCACCAACTTCTCCAAGTTCACCGTCGCCATATCTATAGCCCCCGACGATACCTCACCCGTCAAATCCATCATAACAAACAGAACCGCTTTTAGGAAAGCGAATACGTGCTTGTACACCCATTCGGGCGCCATATTCTCGCACATAAACTTTATAGCGATACACCCTCCCAGTTTGGCGTACCAAGCGCGCTCGTAACACAAAGCGGACATACGCTCAGCTAAATATTCCATCAGAGGCAATCGACAAGCTCTCTCTTTACTTCCTAGCACGGTAGCAGCCATCTCTATAATAAGGAACAGAGCCAAATGCCCAGGCTTGCACAGTTCTTTTTCCTCGTGTCCCATAACAACGGCGATAGCGTCGATGAGCACCAACGGGTCAAGGCCTTCTTTAGGAGGGGCGCAGCCGACGAACGGACCCGCCTCCTGAGCGATAGCTACCATCGAGTAATGCCTGACTATAGCGACCATAGTCGGCAGCACGTCATGACGAAGCTCCTTGATAGCTGCGGCCACGAACATGCCAGTAAGAGCCGTTCTATGCGTATTCCGAACGATCGTATTTGTACACTTGTAGTAGGGTCCGTTCTGCACTTGAATTTTGCCTTCCGTAAAGCTCGGATGATGTAAAAGTTTCTGCAAGGTCTCTTTATCGTCGTCTAAGTTCAACGAAGCCGCTAGATAACAACGAAGCACTTCCCAACATTGCTGCCTGTAAAACGGATCTGTAGTGCTAGATTTTAGAGCCGTGAATGCGGTATCGATAACTTTGTCCACTTCGAAGTCAATCGGCTTCGCTTGGTCTTGGAAGTAAGCTTGGATAGCCGGAGGAGGCGCGTCCGTTTCTCGATATTCGAGTCGCTGCGGTTCAATCATCATTTTCCGGTTCCCGCCACCGAATTTACCTAGAACTCTGAATGCTATTCTCGCCACTTCACTATTGTGCAGCGTCCTCCAGAGCGCCTGCATCAGGTCGGCTCGTACCGGCTGTATGTGTTCATACAAGAAGTCCGGCTGTAAGTTGTCTACGCAAAGCTCGAGGGTACGTAAACCTTGAGAGATCAAAGTGTGAGAGCCGTTCAGCGCAGACACCAGCGGATCCATGAGCATAGGTAGATAAGGTAACAAGCTGCTCAATCTGACAGGTACAGTCAAGCAGAGCTCGACGAATAGATCTTTCATGTGTTGTTTGTGAAGGCCACTCTGAAGGCGATTCAAACCTTCTAACAAATTAGGTAGCAACGGCAGAAATTCTTGGTACAGCAGATCGTGACTGCCGCCTCCTATCGATCTGAACAATGCTCTTAAAAGCAAGAAGTAATTGTAAGGTTCTTTCGCCGTCATTGCATAATCCATCGCTTTATTCACAATGCTGTGCAGATGAGGTCTGAGCATCTGTTCATTTTCCGACGGGAACAAACTCACTGACCCAAAGACCAGTTTAAACAATCTCAGATATAAGTTTGATCTTTCCACATTGGTTCCCATTTCCTCCATTCTTTTGAGGAGGTACTCGACTAAAACCGTTGCAAATATAGGGGAGGTAGCTGGATTCGATAGGAAAGTATTGGCAATTATTTGCAACGTCATATTTTTATTTATCCTCTCGACCATGTGGGATATAGTCGCTGTGAATATTTCTTGGAATGTTTGTGGATTCATCATCGAGAACTAGAAAAAAGTACAGGAGAAATATTGTCATTATAGGAAGTTTCAGCAGATCGTACATTTCATGTAAAAAACAAAAATATCTCCCCCCCTCATCCCCCTTAGCTTATTTTTTTAAGCATATCCATGAATCTTATCGCTGTGGTATTAGAAAAGTCAAGTTATATGTTCGCGGAATTTAATATCATATATTTAGAACAAAACCAACATTATAAGGTTATGTAATAAACTTACAACTCCACTGAAATGCTCCAAAACCTCTTTCTCTTCTTTAGACCTCACATGAGGTTGTGCTGGTGGTAACGCTGGCGCTCTCGGGGCGGATAACGTGTAGATATCTAAAGACTGCAGACCCCAACGTACGAGACGTATGAACACGAGCGTCTCGCGAGCTGTGAACTGCTTCTGACTTGTGGTGGTCGTAGTACTGCTCTCTGCTGTTGTGGTTGTCTAATAATAACATATAGAATCATTACCACCAACACAAACTTATTATACCACCAAACGGCAACGCGGCAAACCTATTGTATGACAAGACGACCATGACGCGCATGTGAAAGGATGGCATTCAATATCTCAAAATTGTGTCTATAGTAATTTCAGGGTCTAAGAAACTATTTACATTACAGCTCAGAATGCTCAATCAGTTCAGAAGTTTTGGTGCAAAAAGGTTGCAACCCTCGTTCATTCATCCATCTAAACTTTCAGATTTATAATATTAGTGTGTCATTAGGCTAGATTCGATCACATAATGTTACTGCAGAATATCTACTGCACTGTTAGCTTGGTACCAGGTGGACAATTATTTTCTGTCCTAGGGATAGCCCTAGGACATGTTTTCAGGGAAGAAGATAAAATTGGAACAAGAACCATATCGCCTAGCCATGTTAGCCCTGCTATAATAATTAACTCTTTCAGGACAACTTCAGTTGCGTTTCGCCTGGGAGATTGTATAGTATAAGTAAAATTCCTAAAATTCGTAAATATTAATAAAAATTCTTCGTAAATACTGATTCTAACTACTGAATAAGGACGGTATTTGGTTGAGACTAGCCTGATGACCAATATTGATAACCATCAATGAAACCTCACCTTGCAAGACGCACAGCCCCACGTAATCGTCTTCACACCACACACGAGCGTCTTCACCAACGTCCTATAATCTCCAACATTCAAATTGCTAAGTTGCATCGACGGAAAGCCAATTTTAGACTTCTCGGTCTCAGATTTAGTGAGGCTATCGAGGAAGTCGGGGGACGGTTTCTCGTCTTCGACCTTGATTTCTGGTGTCGATGGCGTTGGGACGGGTGTAACCGGAGTGTTCGGGGTTGTACTGCCGCTTGGACATGAGACCGTGCTTATTGATGCTGGGGTTGTTGTGCTTGTGGTAGTGCTACTTGGAGGTGTTGTAGCTGGTTTAGGATTGCTAAAAAAAATTTTGAATAGGTAAAGATTTTGCATTTTTTGCAATATATCATAGGAATTCAAATTGACCTAGGTTACACTGACTGTTATGGGCCGAGTCATTCAGGGTGGATACTGACCGGTGTTACAAGGAGTAATGAATCACTTTTTCTGTCTAATTGACAGTGAGCCAGTAGTCCCTTGTCTTACACTGTCCCTTGTAATACCGGTCATTAACCACCCTAAATGACTTCGGCCCATAACAATCAGTGTTAACTAGGTCTTCAATATGAATTCCTATGATATTATACAGTGCTGTATCTTCATTACCTAGTAATTATTTACCGACGTTTGTCCACCTGAATGAAAAGAATCGCGGCAGAAAAGGCATGAGACAAATAAAGCAAAACCAAAGCAATATATGTAGTAAGATAAAAAAATCGTTGAGGACTTTAGCTTAGCTGGAACATTTGACTTTATTTTTATTTACTGGCTGTGCCCCGCGGTTTCACCCGCGTAGTCATCGTTCCCGTGGGAATATCGAGATGAATTGTATCCTATGTGTTATTCCAGGGTCTAAACTATCTAGGGTAACCGGTAGTATTGTTAGCACCCCCCCAATCATTGGCACTTTCAACTTTTAATCGTAATATTATAACACAACACGACTGTAGCCATTTCAAATATTTTTTCCTAAATAGTATTTTAAATTTAGCGTCTGCCAAAACCAAATAGTAAGTGACATTGACAGTTAAATTGGCGTGATTTATTTTTTTTCATAAATTTGCGCGCCATCGCCGCTGATGATTTGAAAAAAGTTAGAGAAGTAGAAAAGTAAACTGCGTTAAAATAATTATATTTATGTAAGTTTTGTTTAATATTTGTAATTTTTACGTAAAAGAAGGTGCATATTTTGGGATAGTTGTGTAAGATTTGCAGTTCAGTGATTACTTTGCCAGTTTTTCATATGCCAATAATTGCACTATGAACTGTATGACGGTGTAGTCATTGGCACCAATGCCAATCATTGTACTTTTTAAATGTTTTTTAAAATGCGACTTATTTTGTGTTGAATTTCATTTACATTGTAATGGAATTTATATCGCATGGATTTAACATATATTATCGATCAAACTGCCTCGGTGGCGTAGAGGGCGCATGCTCGACTGCCAATCAAGAGGTCCTGGGTTCGATCCCCAGGTCAGGCAAAGTGTTAAATATTGGATTTTTCCATTAGGAATTATCTCAATAACTGCCTGGAGTCTGGAACTGTGCCCGGTAGATGGCAATAGGCTCGCCCCCTATTACATGGGACCAATAACATACTGGCGAAATGTGGGTGTATCTACTATGGGACTGAGTCCTGGGTATACCTCTGCCTACCCCTTCGGGAAAAAGGCGTGAATGTATGTTATGTTATCGATCAAATCCAATCATTGGCAGTGCCAATGATTATACCGTGGCATGTGCCAATGATTGTACCTTGGCATAATGTTGGCCATTTTTGTGTATTTCTTTCGTTGGAATAGGATTTATTGATAACTAATGTAAAGTATTTCAGGGTAAAAAAACCGCAAATGCATACGTAAATAATAAATTAATAAAATATTAATTGTCAGGGTGGCATGCCTACCTATTTATGATTAATGTAAGGTTCAATACCGAGCTGAAATAATAAGTTATGAGTAAATTTAGCTCAGTCTCGAAGAACCCATATCCCATATCCATACTTTATATGTAATCGCCGTACCTTTGTTTGCGTACATATCAAAATTAGATTTTTGCTTAGCTCCAAGGCAGACACGGCAGCAATTGCAGACAACCTAGGTATTAGATATTAATTGACACTTCATACCCTTTACCATACCCCATACCCTTCCCCTTTTTTCCTTTGAGGTATGGAACCTTATATGTAATAAAATGAAACGGGGCCAGGATCTAATCGGTCGAAGCTAAGCGAAGCCTTACGGTCAAATTTTAATTATGCCGTTCGAAAACTGTTGACCCCATACAATGAAATAGGTCGTGGTCAGTTTATCTACTGCAAGCTTACCGTGAAAAAAGCTTTTGTTTTGGATACGGATTAATAAATTATTACGTCTGGGTAGTGTTTCCCATTACACTTCTACCTCTAGCCATTATTGACCTATCTACCTAGTTAAAAAAAATATTTTTTGACTAGATGATTGTATTGAAATCTGCAATGAAGTGTTTATTTTTATTTCGTGAATTAACTCAGTGTTTTTCTAGTCAATGCCTTTCATTTAATACCCGTATTTCGGGGACTTTGAAATACGTAAGTAATCCGCCATTTTGTGGCGGCCGCCATCTTGAATATGTAATGATACCAAATATATTCAATTGTATTCTAATTAGAACTAAAAATGTGTACTTAATATCAGATAAATCAGTCAAATTTTGCATAAAAAGAGGTAAATAGAATTATTAAGAAACAAACAAAAAAGCCACAACAAACAGATCAAGTTTAATAAAACCGTTTAAAATTTTGATTATGATGTTTTAGTTATTGAAATCAGTCACGTATGTTGTTTTTTCGAAATTCCCGGTAGTTTCGGAGAACGCCCGAAATACCCATTTAAAAAAATCATTCTGTATACCATAATAATTGACAAATTCTTAAATCTGCAGACATAAATCCAATCAGAGACGAGGAAATAATCAGAATAAAGAAAAAAAAAATTTTTTTAGTGCCAATGATTGTACATTTTTTGAGTGCCAATGATTGTACTTGAGTGCCAATGATTGTACTTTTTGACCACTGCTGCTAAAAATGACAATTTTGAATACATATTAATAATATTCGAACTGGAATTATTTATTTTATTTATCACCAATAATCAACAAATCAAATGACATGAGTATATTTAACACTATTAACGCATTATTGAAAATATTCCATATTGAATGACATATGTCACCATTAGGTGCCAATGATTGTATATGTTACCCTATATACCAAATTACAGCCTAATCGATTCTGTAGTTTTGGCGTGAAAGAGTAACAAAAATCCATACATACAACCGCGCTAGATAGCGCTGGAGTAGAGTTAGAACACGCTAGCGTGTTAACTGGTACAAACGTTTTTTTTTACATTGTACAGAGATTTGATATTTACAATATTAGTAAGCAAGATTATTATTGTAACATAAGAGAATGTTATTGTGAAGTTGACAATAAAACTCACCACTTATTCATCAAAGCCGGCAGCTGCAGTTTAGAAATAGTCTTGAATTTAAGGACAAATACTTCAAGTATCCTCATGAGCAGTTGTCTGCCTTGAGGCTGAGTACCGGTCGCGCCTTCACTTTCTGAACGCTGACGGATACAATCTACCAGGTTTAGAAGTAGTTTGCAGGACATTGTTTGGATGCTATAACCAAAAATGAAGTTAAACCAATGTACATAAATGTAGACAAGAAATTACTAACGACAAAGTAAAATACACCAACAAAGGCTGCATGTTTCAAATTGAATGGATCGCGAAAAAGGTCTTGAACCACCACCGCGCATGCAATTACGACTCTTCCTTTGAAGGTAAAAGGTCCAGACTCGCACACTAGTACTTACTTAAAACATAGAAAGATGAAGCATTTAGGCTAAGATATTTTATATAGATTCAGTTTGGGACACCTTCCCTGTTATAGTCTGTATCAGATGCAGAGAAAAAATCGGCCATTGATCCTACGCAATAGATTCGTACCAAAACTCAATGATAGCATCGCTTCCGATACTTTTAAGTATCACTTTTCGACCATAACTAAACGACAATGTCAAATCCGGTACTTTGTTAGTATCGTGTTCTTATTGTCTTACCAGTTTAATGAATTTTGTGGCACAGGGTAAGGTGATAGACGGTTCATACTCTTTCTCTCTCCTGTACCTTTGTATCTGAATAAAACTTAAGAAAGATAAATGCAATAAATATACTAAAATATATTTACCTTGTTGGCAGTGACTCGTCATGCACGTTCTTAGAGAACAAATGCGCGGCAATAGCCAAGTCCGAGAGAGGTAAATGTTGTCTCACATGGTGTACCAAGTCAGCTAGCGTGGAGTACGCTAATGGACGCAAGGATTCATGCACGGTCCATCCGCCGCCGAGTAATACGTCCTCGTCGAATAGACGCTCCATGTATGGGACGAATTCTGCCAAATACAACTTATATCAGAAATCTTACACTGACCAATCAAGCTAGATATTGCAATAACATAACATAACATACATTCACGCCTTTTTCCCGAAGGGGTAGGCAGAGGTGTACCCAGGACAATATTGCAATATTTTACTTCAATATTGACTTTGGACTGACAATATCAAAAGGGTGGCAGGAACCAGCTGGATGCGAATGGAGATAGGGGAGAGTGGCAGAAACAAAGGGAGGTCTATGCTCTGCAGTGCGCTATAAAAGGCTGATAATGATGATGATTGACTTTGGACTTGGTGCTTTGTTTTGTTCTCGCCACGTCAAGTAACAAGTATTCTCATAGCAGGGACATGTTTTGTTTGTATTTCTTGTACCGGCCTAAGTCTCTTCTTCAATGGACATATCGCACTGAAGGTCGAGTGAAAGGCAGAAAAGACAAACGTTAATCCCTGGGATGGGATACATGCCATGTATGCCATGTATCCCATACCATATATTATGTTTTCGGAGTCAGTAAAAAAAATTGTAGACCAAATAAATACCACATAATCTAACAATGTGTGCATAACAATCACAGGAAGCCGCACGGAATGGGGAAGAGTAGTATTCCCATACCATTGGTCTTAGCAAAACTAAGTTTGAGTTGCAGTATCTATAATCATTAACCAAAAATATATCCCACAAACATAATTCTCACAAAACTTACTCAGTCTTAAATCAGTGGCAAGAATATGCCTGGTAGCAATGACCAGCTCCTTTCTCAAATGCGCCACCTCAGGTGGACACAAAGTTAACAATCCTATAATACCCTTCACCATTAGATTGGCATGGTTTGCTATAGTGTCCTGGTAGATACGGATAATGTATGCTAGAAACGCTAGAGTCTTGATCTGGGCTCCCATGAAGTCTACAAACACTTCTTTGTTGAATGATGCTGATTGTCTGTGAAAAATATTTATTATTTATTTTTATTTTTGATGAAATATTTGAGATTTTCAGTGGTGGTTCATGTTGTGAATCTCTTATTTCGCTGCATTAATTCCATTAATTGCAAATTAAAATTAAAAAATTACAGATTTTTACGAAATGTAAGAACTAGCTGTGCCACGCGGTATCACCCGCGTAGTCTTCGTTTCCATGGGAACATTGGGTTAAAAATACCCTATGTGTTACCGAAACCTATGTGAAATGTGGTCTCTGACTGTGGGCCTTATCAGCAGGCTCAAAGTAGCGCAACGAGCTATGGAGAGAGCTATGCTCGGAATTTCTCTACAAGATCGAATCAGAAATGAGGAGATCCGTAGAGGAACGAAATTTATCGACATAGCCCAGCGGATTAGTAAGTTGAGTATGCCTTAACAATTTATTTTATATGATTTTTACCTGTGTGTAGCTGCAGGTTGCAAGGTGATGGTTTCCATAATCAAAGGTATAAAGTTGCTAACTTCCTGATGTACATTTTGTTTGTAGAGCTGATACATTAGAACCACTATGATGGGTAACTCTTGAATCACTTTCAATGAGAGCACTGACCGAGGAATCAAATTGTACTGTAAAATATATATGTTTGTAAAAATGGTATAAAGCTATGTATCCACTTGAAGCAGCCACAATTCACAATCTGAGGAAACTGCTTAAGCCAAGGCTGAGCATGTGGAGACTATGCCTTGGGTCCAAGCTTAACATGACCTAACCAAACAAGGTAGCCACTCGGTTTGGGTCTTGATGAGTTTTTCCACACTCCACATGCTTGGGACAAGGCAGCCTCGACTCAAGACTGCTCAAGTGGATAAGCGGTTTAATACCCAACAATTTGGCTACTGAACTTTCTCTGAAAAATCTCTAACATTACTGAAACACATGATAGGCGTATAGGTGTGTTTTGCCACACAAAAAACTAAAGATTTGTAGGCGATCCAAGTTGTCTAGAAAAGTGGTATACTGGACAGCAATGGTTTTTTTTTTCAACAAAAAAAATATTAAAATATTAGGAGAAAAGGACTTAATGTTTAATATTTAGGACATCTTTCACCATCCTCGAGTAAAGTGCAGAGAAGCTACTCGTCTATTAAAGTGGCGAGTAAGGCGCAGTGCTAATTTCATAATGTCCGAGTTATGCTAATTTGCACATAAACTGGATCTTTTATGAACCTGTTAAAAGTTACTTGGGACTTCAACTTGCCGAGGAGCACTAATCAGTGAGTAGATAATCAACACTTTACTCGAGGATGGTGAAAGAGGCCCTTACAGTCACCACACTCCCATCTAATAGTTTCTTTTCAGTGTGTATGGGTGTAGTAGTATAAGTCTCCTGTAAGAGCTGGTCAATGTTCACTTCTGAGAGGTCTTTCACTCTTATTGTGGCTTTTGGTTCAAATATCTTGGGCAAGTGGTTGGGCAGGTCAGAGTATATGGCTTTCACCCATTGTAGGAACTTGTGAATCTGAAATAGATTTGTATTTTAAATTTTAACACTGACTGCAAAACAAATGACAAGAATGTTTGCTAAAATATGAAAATTACGTGCCCAGGTATTTCACCCATCTCAAAACAGGCAAGGTGTGTTTTGACATAATATAACATAAACATAACATACATTCACGCCTTTTTCCCGAAGGGGTAGGCAGAGGTGTACCCAGGACTCAGTCCCATAGTAGATACACCCACATTTCGCCAGTATGTTATTGGTCCCATGTAATAGGGGGCGAGCCTATTGCCATCTACCGGGCACAGTTCCAGACTCCAGGCAGTTATTGAGATAATTCCTAATGGAAAAATCCAATATTTAAAACACTTGCCTGACCTGGGGATCGAACCCGGGACCTCTTGATTGGCAGTCGAGCATGCGCCCGCTACGCCACCGAGGCAGTCATAATATGGCAGTTGCATTTAACACATTTGCCAATGTGATGGGTATAGCAGTCATCAGTGATCTACTCAGGGTGACATGCCAGCTATAGCCATTTATTTTTTTCAGTGCATCCAATTTGTATAGTAATAAAAAATAATAATATAAAATAAAAATAATATAATATAAAATAAAAATAATATAATATAAAATAATAATAATATAATATAATCTATTTACCAATTACGCACAATCTATAGCAGGCGAATACTATGGCAGTTGTGATTTTATTTAATTTTATTAGTATTATTACCAGTGAGGTTGTGCCTATAGCAGTCCAAACAAAAATTAGGTGTCAAAGTGACACTTCGAAATCAAGCCAAGTGTCCTCAAGCTTGTTTAAAAACATAAGTGTATTTACGGCAGTTAGTGTTATATCATACATTTTGATCATTATTACCATTGTAAAAACCGCATAATAAAAAACTTAAAACTAAAAACTAACAATAGGAATATATCTAGTGTAACAATTGGCGGTCTCATCGCTAAAAGCGATCTCTTCTAGACAACCGTAACATAACATCACGCTTTTCCCTGAAGGGCTAGGCAGAGGTGCACTTAGGACCCAGTCCCATAGTAGGTACACCCTCACTTCACCTGTTTAGTTTTTGGTCCCATGTTTTTGGGTGAGCCTATTGCCATCTACTGGGCGCAGTTCCAGACTACAGGCTGTCATTGGGATAATTCATAATGGAAAAAACTTGCCTGGCCTAGGGATCAAACCCAGGACCTCTTGATTGGCAGTAGAGCTTGCAACCACTACACCACAGAGATAGTCTATTTGAGAGAGGAGAGAAATTATTAAAATTAATTTATATGGAATTATTGTGGAGGATTACATACATCAACTTCTGTAGTATAAGCTGGCCTGTACTGCTTATGGAGCTCCATAAAAATCTTCAAACACACAAGTACATTCTCTTCATTTTCAATTTCCATTAACTTCAACATGAGAATTAGTATGTTCTTGACATAAGGCCTCAAGGTCTCGCTGATGGGAAGCCGGTGTATCATCTCCAGTATCAATTTCCTCACTTGCTGAATGTTATACTCGGCTATGAAGTGAGGCTCACCCTCTTGAAGGATCTTTAGGAATATCTTCAGGGAATGGTCCAGGAATTGAGGGTATTGAGGAGAGCTAAGTATCACCTAGAGAATACAAAATTAACATCAATATCCATAGACCAATTTTATGGATACTTACAATAGAATCTGCTGACCAAACACCAAAGAATGGGTGACATGTAGTTGTATTACTCAGATGATGAAAACAATGCACTAATTCTGTAGCACCAATACAGAGTCACTTAGGTACCTACTTATCCAAGATGATGAGTATGGACTCTTCTATTATATCAGAAATTCTGATCGAAGTTGTTAAAGTATGCGTTCTAGGAGCGTATGAGTAAGCTACCTTACTAGGGTTACTACAAAAATATCTGACCTCAAAGTTTTCGCTCAGTTCCTGCGCAGCTTTCAGCTTGATTTCATCTTTAGCGCCCGGGTCCGCCAACATCGTCACATAGCTGCGGTAGGTGTTCATTTGCGTGTGAGCGTCAGCGGCACCGCTCACAGACATTGTAGCCATCATTATTGTTTCACTTTCTTAAAAAATATCTACTTCAGAAAATATCAAAATACCCCTTTGGGTATTTTGGGTAGGTACAAGTTGGTCGATACCGACCAGCATGGTTATATTAATTACTAATTACATAACAAACTTAGATCTAATTTATTCTTGTTTTAACTTATAATTAAACATATAAAGTTATTTCAGTAGTTATTTGAGTAATTTCACTAAAAACTGTTTAAAAATAAAAATAAAGCAAGCCGAACCCAAGCAGTGAAATTGTTTTTTACACAGATCCACAGATCACTATATTAGCACAGATCACTATAATTACGGTTTTTTTATTTCCAATTTTCCACAGGTAAAAAAATGTTCTTTTGTGTTCTGTAAAATAAAATAGAATCAGATATTCGGTCACTCAGTATTCTCCGTTACTCCGTTCACGAAAATACAGACTAATAGGTATCCACCGCGAAGAAGTCCGGTAAAGCCCGTTTTCACAGTACTTTGACACTTTGACCAAGTGCACTAGGACGCTACATGGATGCTACGGATTGTGTAAACACGTCGTCCTAGTCCACTTGGACACAGCAGTTGACTAGGACGGTGCTCCATTCTTACAAGCTGACTTGGATGAAGTTTATAAAACAAAATGGCGACATGTGAAATATTAAAATCACGTCAATAAGCTATAAAGTATCGTTGGCGTTCTAGCTTCGGGTTTTTATTATTGCGAGTTAAAGTAAAATCTGATAAGGACGGCAGGGACACGCTGGAGGCGGGCCGCTTACAACCGGACTGTATAGCAATCTATGGGGGAGGCTTATGTTCAGCAGTGTACGTCCTATGCCTGTGATGATGAAAGCTTATAATATATAATAATATTTTCATTACAAATGAAAAAGTGGAGTCAAAGAGAGAGTGTCTGCTTTTTGTATGCATGGCGCTCTGCGCTACTTTATAATGTGCAAAAGCCTATCTTTTGCTTACTACTACTTAAAAGTCTCAAAAGATTATAATTTCTTTTTTAAATTTTTGACAGCCTCGTTGCCTCAGATGATAGTAACTCTGCTTTCTCTGCCGCAGGTCTCGGGTTCGATCCCATTTGTGTGCATGAACATGTCTGTTTGATCTGTGTCTCGGTGTTATAAGCTTATATAAGTACTAGCGACCCGCCCCGGCTTCGCACGGGTAGCAGAAGTAGGTATAGTGGACGTTTATCAGGAGTAAATTCGTGATACATTGTATTTTAATAAATATAACCCTAATGGTTTACGCAGCGCACGCAAATTAATGACTATTTCTGTTACAATGACCAAACCTTAACACATGTTATAATTTATCGTGGGCTATTTTGAAGATATTGATGAGTACTACAAACCCCTAGTACATTACTTTATTCTACCACCAATACTTTTCACACCACATGAAAAATAATCACTGCTTCGATTATTGTGACTAAACCAGAAAAGATGGATATAATCCATGTATACTGTTTTGTAGGTATTGATAATTAATAAAATCCCCTAGTACATTACTTTAATCTACCACCGATAGTTTTCACACCGCATGAAAAATAATCACTGCTTCGATTATTGTGACTAAACCAAAAAAGATGGATATAATCTATGTATATTGTTTTGTAGGTATTAATAAGTACTACAAACCCCTAGTACATTATTTTACTCTACCACCAATAGTTTTCACACCGCATGAAAAATAATCACTTTTTCGATTATTGTGACTAAACCAAAAAAGATGGATAGAATCTATGTATACTGTTTTGTAGGTATTGATAAGTACTACAAACCCCTAGTACATTACTTTACTCTACCACCAATAGTTTTCACACCGCATGAAAAATAATCACTTTTTCGATTATTGTGACTAAACCAAAAAAGATGGATATAATCTATGTATACTGTTTTGTAGGTATTGATAAGTACTACAAACCTCTAGTACATTACTTTACTCTACCACCAATAGTTTTCACACCGCATGAAAAATAATCACTTTTTCGATTATTGTGACTAAACCAAAAAAGATGGATATAATCTATGTATACTGTTTTGTAGGTATTGATAAGTACTACAAACCCCTAGTACATTACTTTACTCTACCACCAATAGTTTTCACACCGCATGAAAAATAATCACTTTTTCGATTATTGTGACTAAACCAAAAAAGATGGATATAATCTATGTATACTGTTTTGTAGGTATTGATAATCAATACAATCCCCTAGTACATTACTTTAATCTACCACCGATAGTTTTCACACCGCATGAAAAATAATCACTTTTTCGATTATTGTGACTAAACCAAAATAGATGGATAGAATCTATGTATACTGTTTTGTAGGTATTGATAAGTACTACAAACCCCTAGTACATTACTTTACTCTACCACCAATAGTTTTCACACCGCATGAAAAATAATCACTTTTTCGATTATTGTGACTAAACCAAAAATGATGGATATAATCTATGTATACTGTTTTGTAGTTATTGATAAGTACTACAAATCCCTAGTACATTACTTTACTCTACCACCAATAGTTTTCACACCGCATGAAAAATAATCACTTTTTTGATTATTGTGACTAAACCAAAAAAGATGGATATAATCTATGTATACTGTTTTGTAGGTATTGATAAGTACTACAAACCCCTAGTACATTACTTTACTCTACCACCAATAGTTTTCACACCGCATGAAAAATAATCACTTTTTCGATTATTGTGACTAAACCAAAAAAGATGGATATAATCTATGTATACTGTTTTGTAGGTATTGATAAGTACTACAAACCCCTAGTACATTACTTTACTCTACCACCAATAGTTTTCACACCGCATGAAAAATAATCACTTTTTCGATTATTGTGACTAAACCAAAAATGATGGATATAATCTATGTATACTGTTTTGTAGTTATTGATAAGTACTACAAACCCCTAGTACATTACTTTACTCTACCACCAATAGTTTTCACACCGCATGAAAAATAATCACTTTTTTGATTATTGTGACTAAACCAAAAAAGATGGATATAATCTATGTATACTGTTTTGTAGGTATTGATAAGTACTACAAACCCCTAGTACATTACTTTACTCTACCACCAATAGTTTTCACACCGCATGAAAAATAATCACTTTTTCGATTATTGTGACTAAACCAAAAAAAATGGATATAATCTATGTATACTGTTTTGTAGGTATTGATAAGTACTACAAACCCCTAGTACATTACTTTACTCTACCACCAATAGTTTTCACACCGCATGAAAATAATCACTTTTTAGATTATTGTGACTAAACCAAAAAAGATGGATATAATCTATGTATACTGTTTTGTAGGTATTGATAAGTACTACAAACCCCTAGTACATTATATTATTCTACCATCATTGCATTTCACAGCGCACGCAAATTTATGAATATGGTAATTATATTATGCAACACCTTGGTTCACAATATTGCAGTTTTCTTACGGATCCCCATTTTTTTTCAAAATCTCATATAGCCTATGGCACTCACACTGAATTAAGCTATCCATAAGTGAAAGAATTTTTAAAATCGGTCCAGTAGTTTCGGAGCCTATTCGTTACAAACAAAAAAACAAAAAAACAAAAAAACAAAGTTTCTCTCTTTATAATATTAGTATAGATATAGATTTATATCAGTCATCGGGTTACCATAGTACAGCTTCTAGCCTAGTTTGGAACCGTGATTGACCGGGATGACCATGTGTGGAAGATGTCCCATATTTACAAAAAATATATGCGTTTTTATCTACTTCTTCCACTTCACAAATGAAATTTTTCTCCTTTTTTGTAATAATTGTAATAATACGTACTTAAATTTTGTACTTAATTGTAACTTTGGGTGAAATAAAATTTTATTTATTTATTTTTTTATGTCTTTCATTCTCATAAGTTTTTAATTCAGTCATTAACATAACTGCTACGATTTCTATACCTCGCATTAGTAATTCAGTTCTCATCTCGATTGCGCACTAGGATAGAAATGATACTGACGCTGATAGTGTAAACGAAATTCCAGTCAAAGTGCACTCGTACTGTGAAAACCGGGCTTAGTAGCTCCGAGCAAGATAATAGGGTTTATTATAATGCTCGGAGAATAATAATTATAGTACCTATTCTATGAAGAAGTCCAGTTCCTACTTCATGCGAACGACGCGACGCGGCACTAATATGTACAGTGTATAGCCGCCTTTACTGCGCCCTTTGTCTATTGATAGAAAAAAGTCCCCACATTTGGCAGCTCTATCTGTGGCTCTATCGTAAATTTAAAATTATATTAGATATTGTTTATTCCATGTCATCGGCATCGATGGATGCTATTACAATTTACAATTTATTTTTGTAATGAAACAATGGGTTGAAATTGAGTTAAAATGCAGTATTTATTGTGAAAAAGTGAAAAACTCTAACTGGAGGACAACATAAGATGTAATCATGGCAGCTTTACGTACATTGTTAGTCATAACATTTTGGCTTCGATGCACAATAGGGTACGGATATGAGTTTATATCGCAATATCCCAATCACCAAAACGAGACATTCCAGTTTTATCATCTGGCTGTGGATAGAGTGAGCGGTCAAGTCTACGTCGGATCGTTGAACTACATACATCAACTCAGTCCCGATCTGAAACCCATTCATGTCGTGAAAACGGGCCCAAAACACGACAACCCTATGTGTCATGCGAGTGGTTGCACTTCTAAAGAAATAAAAACTACATTGATAGACAATGTGAATAAAATATTAGTGATAGATCAAGAATCGAGGATCGTTCTCGCGTGTGGATCGATCGCGCAAGGTTCCTGTTCCAAGTACAGACTGGGCGATATCTCAGCGGAGCCGGAGTTCGTCCCGGTGAGCGTCGCGGCTAACGACGCGGACGCCTCCACCTACGCCTTCATCGGTCCTGAAAGGTACAACTCCTGGGACCGCTCCAATGTGCTCTATGTGGGAACTACATTCACTAACAACGGCGAGTACAGACATGACGTTCCTGCCATATCCAGTCGTGATCTCATGACACTTGAACTGGCACAGTTCACATTCTCTAAACAGAGTTTGATACAAATAGATGTAAAGTATAGAGATAACTTCTTAGTGCAATATGTATATGGTTTTAATGCCAGTGATTATGCTTATTTTCTGATAATCCAGAAACATTCCCACTTAGCTGGTAATGAGGAGTTGGGCTATGTATCCCGGCTCGCACGGACCTGTGTCAATGATGATAATTACAACAGTTACACAGAAGTTACATTGGAGTGTCAAGTTAGAGAAGAAAATGTTAATGGTAAGAGTGAAGTTGTCAATTACAATTTAGTTCAAGATGCTAAGATTGCTAAGGCTGGTGCTAATCTAGCCTCACAACTAGGTATCGAGACAGGAGATTCTATCTTAGTAGCTCTTTTTAGTCCTCCTAAAAGTATTTCTAATGAACCTTTGTCTAAATCAGCTATATGTGTATATTCACTACAAGAAATAGAAATTAAGTTCAATGAAAATGTCCACATGTGTTTCAATGGAAGCACCAAGGCGCGCAACATGGGGTATATATCAGGCATGATATCGGATGGGAAGTGTCCCAGTGTGGGTTCTACTGGCAACATTCTCAATTTCTGTGAAGTTGGTCTCAAAATTAGTGGACTTTATCCAATTAAAACTATGTCGGTGATTAATTGGAATGATACTTTAATAACTTCTGTTACAATGTCTGTTACCGGTTTGCATACAGTAGCATTTTTGGGCTCCAGTGAAGGTGTATTGAAAAAAGTGTTAATAGACGCAGATCGATCATTAGAATATTCCAGTGAGCAGATTCTTCCGGGTCAGAAAATTCTTCCAGATACTACCTTATCACCATATCATAAAACTCTATACGTATTGGGGAAGAACTCCATTGTGCAAATTCCTACAGAAAGATGTGCAGAGCACGGAAATTGTTCCTCTTGCTTGGAATCCAATGACCCTCATTGTGGTTGGTGTTCTTTAGAGAAACGGTGCACAGTTCAAAGCATGTGCCAAAAAGGTACCCAAAGTGCACCAAGGTGGCTCTCTCAGTATACAGGACAGCAGTGCATTGACTTTGAACAAATATTACCAGATCGTATATCTATGAATGAAATAACAACTGTTCAGCTCATCATAAGAACCTTACCAGAACTTCCATTTGGAGCCAAGTACAAATGTGTATTTGGAAATGCTCCTCCGATAGATGCAGCCGTAACATCTAATGGCTTGGCTTGTCCAACTCCTGATATCAAACATAGACCTAAAATACAACAAAACCAGGATCATGTTTATGTTCCTCTCTCTGTTCACTCATCAGAAACAAACAAAGATTTTGTATCGAGAAACTTTGCCTTTTACGATTGCGCTAAACACACAACATGCCATTCATGCATAATGAGTGAGTGGGCATGCAATTGGTGTATCTATGATAATAAATGTACACATGACACTTCTGTGTGCCAAAGAACTGTCATTAGTGCAGAGAACAATCCAACTAAATTACTCAACCATGGGATTGGTCACTGCCCTCGAATAAGGCAGTACAAGAGACCTATTTTGTTACCAAACAATGTACCTAAAGAATTAGAACTTGAAGTTGAGAATTTACCACATCTTCAACCTGGACATACTGGCTTCCAATGCATAGTGAGCATTGAATTGGCTAATATGATATTACCTGCTAGAGTGGAGTCAAATCATTATATAGTTTGTGATAAAACTACTTATTCATATGAGGAGGATGTCGGAGAATACAATGTCAGTGTAAAAATTGTTTGGAATCACAATCATTACATAGATACAATTACAATAACGTTATACAAATGTGAGATTTTGGGGTCCCACAGGGAACATGCAGATTGTTCTCTTTGTATTACCAGAAACTCCATTTATCAATGTACATGGTGTGGAAATTCATGCTCTTATGCTGAGTCATGTCGCGAGAATCCAGTCACCGAATGTCCCAAACCTAGAATTGATATGATCCAACCTCTCAGTGGACCCATAGAGGGAGGCACAATCGTTAAAATAGAGGGAAGTAATCTTGGATTAAGGGTTGAAGAAGTAACAGGAAAAGTTCGTATTGGCGAAGTCCTAT
This sequence comes from Hemistola chrysoprasaria, assembly GCA_947063395.1. Classification (NCBI taxonomy): domain Eukaryota; kingdom Metazoa; phylum Arthropoda; class Insecta; order Lepidoptera; family Geometridae; genus Hemistola; species Hemistola chrysoprasaria. Next base: position 5,673,092 of record OX346712.1, on the reverse strand, counting down.
GTGAAATAGTAGATTTCGAAGTATCTGTCAGCATCACATGTCGCACTGGACCATCTAATGGATCTGCTGTCTCGCCAGTAATTGTGGAAAATGATTCGGGATACACGGAATCATCTGTTCTATTCAGCTACAAAAATATCAAGCTGCAAGGCATTTATCCAACTTTAGGACCAGTGTCAGGCGGAACGCAATTAGCTATTGGAGGGCAACATTTGAATATAGGATCTGAAGTAGCAGCCTTTTTGGATGAATTTCCATGTTCTGTAAATAAAACACAAGCATCCAATGGTAGAATAATTTGTATTACGCCTAAAGCTAACGTTCCGAGAGTGATTCATACATTGACAGTAAGTATTGATAACGCAAACCGAACTTTACATGGCGAACTATTTAATTATACTGCTGATCCAACCATTATGGAAATAAAACCGTTAAAAAGTTTCGTTTCTGGTGGAAGAATGATAACAGTTCATGGTACTAATTTACACACTATTCAAAAACCACTTATGAAACTCTACTATGGAAATGAAGAGGAATCTGTGAATCACACAGCTTGTACTGTACTGAATTCTAATCAAATGGAATGTCCAAGTCCAGCGATAAATAAAAAATATTTTGAGATACTGCAAGCAACTAAAGCTCAGACAAGTACACCTCAAATTGCAATGAAAGTTGGTTTCGTTATGGACAACGTTGAGACCATGCATGACTTAGAGAAATATTTTAATCCACCTCGGACTCATATGGTTTTCGTAGAAGATCCTCATGTTTATCAATTCACTAATAGAATAAAATCTTATAAAGGTGATCCACTAGTTATAGAAGGTGAAAATCTAATAAGAGCCAGTGATGAGTCAGACGTAGTAGTAACGATTGGCACTGAAGCCTGTAATGTTACCAGTTTGACTATGCAGCAGTTACTTTGCACACCACCTGATATCCAACCTGGAAATACTGATGAAAATGGAGTTCAAATAACGGATATCAATTTGCCCCTGGTGGTGGTAAAAGTTGGCAAGAACCTGCGATTTCCTATTGGATATCTCCATTACGAGCTTCTTAGGAATTACAATTTCCCACCAGAAGCAATAGCAGGTATCGCAGCTGGTACTTTCTTTTTAGTCCTGATCTTTATGATTGTTTTGGTCATGTACAGACGTCGCAGCACTAAAGCCGAAAGGGAATACAAACGGATCCAAATTCAAATGGACACTCTAGAGAGCAATGTGAGATTAGAATGTAAGCTTGCTTTTGCAGAGCTACAAACTGATATGTCTGATTTGGCAGCTGATCTGGAACATTCAGGCATTCCTACACTTGATCATGTTAATTACGTCATGAAAGTATTTTTTCCGGGAGTATCTGATCATCCTATTCTGAATGTTCAACGCCAGTTTATAAATGCTCCACGGACAAATTATGATGCGGCAATGATCCAGTTTGAACAGCTTTTAAATAATAAATGTTTCCTGCTGTCATTTATAGACACATTAGAGGCTCAAAAATCTTTCAATATTCGAGACAAAGTAAATGTAGCATCATTGTTGATGATAATACTGATGGGAAAGATGGAATACGCTACTGATATTCTGAAGTCGTTACTGTTAAGACTTATTGACAAATCAATTTGTAACAAACATCCTCAATTAATGTTGAGGCGAACAGAGAGCGTCGTAGAAAAAATGTTGACCAACTGGATGGCTCTGTGCATGTATTACTATCTCAAAGATTATGCAGGATCTTCATTGTTCTTATTATTCAAGGCGATCAAACATCAAATAGAAAAAGGAGTTGTTGATGCCATAACCCATGAAGCACGATATTCACTATCCGAAGAAAAACTTTTAAAAGAACAAATAGATTATTCAGTGATCACATTGCATATTGTGCAAGACGATTTCGATGAAAAAGTGCAGTGTAAAGTGTTAGATTGTGATAGTATATCTCAAGTCAAATCCAAGATATTAGACGCTTTATTTAAAAACACTCCCTTTTCTATGCGTCCATCCGTCCATGAAGTTGATCTCGAATGGCGACACGGAAGAGGAGGGCATGTTACACTCCAAGATGAAGATCTCACTACGAAAACTTTGAATGGATGGCGAAAATTAAACACATTAGCACACTATGGCGTTAAAGAATCAGCTATCATGTCGCTCATTTCTCGTCAAAATGATAGTTTTAACACACCATATAAAATACCTTGCAAAAATTGTACTGGCATCTATTGTTCAAATTCTCACATACGAGTGTACAACAGTGATATTACTGACCAAAATGTTCATTTCTATCATTTAGTAAAGCCAATTGAATATCAACATATTGTGAACAAATCGTCAGAACACAGCCATAAAGCGATCCCAGAAATATTTCTCACGAGGCTTCTATCCACCAAAGGTACGGTTCATAAATTCGTCGATGATTTCTTCAGCACAATTCTAACGGTAAATGAAGTTTTACCGCCAGCAGTCAAATGGCTGTTTGATCTCTTCGATGATGCTGCGAGGACTCACGGCATTATGAATCCCGAAGTCGTACACGCCTGGAAGTCTAATAGTTTGCCCCTACGATTTTGGGTCAATCTTATAAAGAATCCAGACTTCATCTTCGATATAAATAAAACTGCTACGGTGGATTCTTCGCTGTCAGTTATCGCGCAAACTTTTATGGATGCTTGTTCGCTATCAGAACATCGACTGTGTAAAGATTCGCCGTCGAACAAATTGCTATTTGCAAAAGATTTGCCGACGTATAGAGATATGGTGATAAGGTTCTATCAATCTGTCTCACAATTACCTCAAGTAACCGACCAAGAGCTAAGTACTTCTATGCAGCAACTCTCTGTAGAACAATTGAACGAGTTCGATACTCTGTCTGCCTTAAAAGAGTTGTATATTTATGTCAGTAAATATAGAGAACAAATTATATTAGGACTAGAAAACAAAATGCACTTAGCTCATAAATTGGATAATATAGCGTGCACGATGGACGGCGACCCGGCAGCCATGTGCTGACTATATGAAACCATGAGTGACGATTTAATTGCATTTACGTAATTTATTTATATGAAATATTCTGTAAAAACAAGCTTTAATTTATTATACTGAAGAATACTCGTATTTAAAACAGATGTTATAAGACTGTATCCTGTCAGTTCCAGACCTTTGTTAAGACTATTAAATATTATTTACTAGTCTTATAATTTGATTGCCCTTTTATTTTCTTGAACATTAACTGAAATACTCTATTATCTACCGATTTGTATGCATTATATTAATATTTGGCTGGACCAACACTTTGAATTTTAAATACTTTTTTAGATAGTATCTTGGTTCTTGTGTTTTTCACAATTTTATTTTTTTCTGTCATCTGTTTCTATCCTGATAATATTTATCAAACTACCTATTTTCCATGTCGTCAAATTTATGAACTTCAATTTTATGTGTGTAATATATTGTGCATTTACTATCCCAGTGGCCATATAATAGTGTCCATTATATTTTTGTAATTTTAATTAAACGTGTACTCATATTATGTAAGTAACGCTATAAGATTGTAAAGTCGAATGAATATGTTGAAACACTTAGATCTGGCACTGAAATTAGTCTTATAGGAACCTAATGTAAATTCTCAAATACCTACTTAATGATATTGATGTGTACTTTAAGATTATATTATGTGTAAAAAGAGATAAGATTTAATTAAGAAAAATGTTGTGATATTTGTATTTGGAATATTGATAGTGTTAACATTATTTTAATTTTAATGTTAGATTAATTTGTCATTATTCCTAGTTTCAATCTTAGTTATGCAGCCAAGTTAAATATCTTAACTGAGATCTGACTGGATTATGCTCCTCAATCTTTTAGAATATTAGGTAGTATTTGGCAACAAGTCTTTTTTGCTCAAACATTTCTTTTTTGTAATTTTTGATTTATTGTATTCTGTTTTCAGTAAAAAACAAAAGTAATATTCCATTTACAAAATATTTTAAGCTAAACTAGGTGTAACTTGCTATAATGTTAAGACATCGTAAATTCACCCGTCTTTTGAAATTTTATATTATTGACTTAGAATTAAATTACTTATTTATCAATCCTTTTGTAATGAATAATTTCAATATGAATGGGACAAAACTTAATGAAAATGCAGTTTTATTTTGATATTCATATTTGTTTATTGACACAAATATCCAAAATCATTAGGCAGCTTTATGCTAAACTCGTTACATAAGTCAATTGTAGTACAATATAAGTGGTTTCACATTATTGTTTTGTACTTAGTTAACACATATTTTATAAAACAACTTAAGAATTGTATTCTGATAACAATTTCAATAAAAATTGGGCGTTATTCAAATAGATATACAAAACATACACAAAAGCACCATATTCTACATAAGTACAAACATTCAGTTCACAAGAAAATGATATCTTTGCTACAATTATAGTTAGGCCTAGCATATCATAATAATAAGCAAGGGCACTGTTCGGGGACCTCTGCCTTATATAGGCTCCTGGATGTGGCAAGCGGCACCACATCAAAGTGGAATATTTTACATAAAACAAAGCAGAACACTGAAAACGATCACAAAACATTTCACATTCCAATCAGGTGATAGCTTGAGATCAGATTTACACAACATACATTGTGTAAGTACTATTCACATTTCACATTAAACATTGAAAGGAAACCAGTGTCTCAAACACAAACTTTCTTTATCAATGGAATTTATTTGTCACCACGTTTTTATATCCTAATGGAATCAAATTGCGAATGTCAGAGTTTTTACTTTTAACTAATGCCCGCCAAATGCAAACAAGTTCAGCTGCAAATGGTGTGTAATAAAAATAAATACCTATTACGGCTTATAGAGGTACAGTCAATACGACTAACATTTGAAAATACGAAAGCTCTTCAAATTTGCTGTCTTCATACAGATGAAATTGTTCCATCTATCACATATAAAAATACATTTTTTTATCAAGTTATAACTAACGTCTATAAACAAGCTTTTCTAAAATTCCACACAAGAGGGTGATTTTTAAATATCCCATAACAATAAACAGTCAATTGTTACATATTTTTAAGGGAAGGTATCACACCCTGTACTTTTCAAAATCGATGCTAAGCCGCCTACTGTCCTTAAGTACATTAAATTCTATCAGCAGACTCCTTACTAAAGCACAAACGTTAGTTACCTAGTAATATAACAGACTAGTTAGAATTTAATGTAAATAAATTAACAATTTAACATCATTCTCATATAATACAGTGCCTAGATAAATATTGACCTTGGTTAAACGCGTAAAATTCATGTTTATCAGGCTGCCAGACACAAAATCTCTAAACAGGCCAATTTTTATTATCTTCGAATTTACTCGATGGTTGTGGGTCAACATGTGCCTAGAACGTAGGCCTAGAATTATGAAAAGAAATGGCAAAGGAATTGATCGAACTTATGTCGTCGCCCCACTAGCCCTGTTGGCTAAAATTATTATTCTCGTTTACAATACAAGTTAGGAGCATAATAACTACATATGGCTACTATATCCCATAAATAGAGTTTAAGATGTCAGTGTTAACAAAAAAAAATTAAGTGTTACTCATAGCATTTATTGTTATTTTTACATAATATCTTTGTTTATAAATTTGATTTCGATTTAGGGCTATGAGCACCAAGAAGGCCAATGTGTGTAAACGACGGATTATTTTTTACAACGTGACTTTGACAAGCCAGGTTTTCTGTGGAGAATTGTTTACTTTAATAACAACATTATTACAATTTTACACATGGGTAGAGTTCATCGCTTTTGGTGGATATTTTATATTATAATACAATATTACATTTGTGCAAGTGATGATACAAGTTAACATAAGTTATGTCTCTGTCTTTAAGAAAATATTGTGTAACCAGAATAACACATTTTTTTATATTACTATATTGTTTTTAACAATTGGCAGTTACAATCTCCAACAAAAGTATTTACGATAAAACTATATTTACTCACATTTAATTGTGCTACTACAGTGGTAGTAGTAGTCCATTTATAAACTAAAATTTATAACTAAAAATTCTCAAAGTTTAAAATAAATAACACGTAAAAAACAAACAACCAGTCACATAATAATATGTGTGTAAGTAGTAAGTAAAATGCATATTATATTATACCTTATCACCGAAAATGTATCACAATGTATTTACTTGTGACTAAAGAGCTCAAACAAACATATCTTTTAGAATAGAGAATAGAATAGATTTTCTTGAAAAACCATTTGGAAAAGCTATTTTTAGGATAAATGATAAAAAATTCGAGGGCCATCCTAACAATTGTTAAGATGATTGCAGAAAACATTGAGCTCTTGCTAAGTAACACAACAACCACAAAATTAAAAATATCTACATACATTTATGTATAAAATATAAAAGCATTATGTGACATATTAATTTCATGTAAAAATATAAGCCACATACTCGTATTATATTATATCTTACTAGGGCACAAATTATTAGGAACCGTCGTATACCCATCGATTAACTTTGGTGTAACGGTTTGCTTTTACACTAGTCACTAGTCTGTCGTTACGGACGTACTTCACTATTTGGAGAAATTCGTATCTCCAAAACTACTCTAACTGAGACACGTAAATACCAATATTTTTAAAAAGAAATAAATCTTGCGGTAATATTTTTCAACCAAATAAAAAATCACTGGAAGAAATACAGAAAAATCGGAATTAGTTTATAGGATCTGACTATAGTCAATCCCATAAATTAAAAAAAATGCAAAGAGGGAAAATACCGCTTTATAATAAAATAATACCTTGGTATTTATTTCAAGTGTTATTTTCAACCATTCACACTGGTGGTACACTGAACTAGTGGGAATAATCGAAAATATCAAGAAATCTTTTGAAAAACTATTTCTAATTCTAAATTTATTTCGGAAAATATAATTAGGAAACTGTCTCAGGACTACTCGATATTAGAATCGGCTCGAACCGTCTTCACTATAATTACAATAAAATACAGAGATAACATTTCTAGAACGCTCTATGAGCCAACGTTAGATTCTTATTTCCTTATCAACCTTCGTAATTTAACCTTCGCCAATCGAATGATAATATACAATATACAAAACATTTCGTATGGTCTATAGTGCTATATGCTTATTGAACCCAATAAACGCGATAATAAACTATTGTTTATTATCGCGTTTATTGGGTTTAGACAATATTAGTATCCGCTAAACGCTGTTAGTAGTTCCATGAAGTTAGAGTAATGGAAAACACTCGTGAATGCCCTATTTGGTGCGTTCTTTGATCTACACATGTATTTCAATAGACGTCATAATATCTATGTATCATTTGAGTACAGAATGGTACAACTTTAAAACGTTCGGTTCGACTCGGCGTTAATTTGTTAAAACAAAAACGATACTGACGTTCCAGCGTCCATCATACGGTGACCTAAAAGACGCTCTCTTCGCTCTGCTTCACTTTCTCCAAGGGATCTCTGTATACTATGGCTGAGCGGATAAGGTCCGGTTCTTCTTCGTCTGAGGCCGTCGTCTCCACATCTTTTGGTGAACATTTGTTATGTGACATGAGTAGTCCTCCGACGAGTGCTACAAGGGCCCGGTCGAGCCAGTTTACAGGGTTGGCGTATATTAGTCCGCCCTCGTAGAAACCTAGGTGTCCGCCGTGAGCGAGTTCTAAGTACATTGCTTTATCCCGTGTGCCTGTTGATAGAAAATAAGGGATTATATTATTTTAATACATTGTATTGCAAAACAGTTATAATTTAAATTACTTGATATAGTATGATCAGTTCATATGAATTTTGTTACTTTAATTTACCTTGGCACAAACTTTTTTTTACTGTTCGAAGTTTTTATCGAGCTATTTTTATTTATTTCACGATACACAACATTAAAAGAGCAATAATTAATAATACCTGTACTGTAAAATCTCTGACAACTAAAAATTAAATTTAAATATTGACTACATTCAAATCGATCCAATCGGTAAAAGCCAGCTATGTAGGTATACTAATTTTCATAGTAGGCGGGGGAGCGGGCGGGCGGTGGAAATAATTTGAAAAATACTTACTGACGTATTCCCTAATAAGTGGCAATAGTTGTTCAGGAACGATAGGGTCATCTCGTGCATTGATAAATATCATAGGAGTCTTTATATTATTCAAGTAGAAAGCACAGGAACTCCATTTGTACAGGTCCGCTACTGTTTCGAAACCGTGTATTTTTCTGAAAATAAAAAGGTTATTTGATTATGTATAACTAGCTGTGCCCCGCGGTTTCACCCGCATTGTCTTCGTCCCCGTGGGAATATCGGGTTAAAAAAGTACCTTATGTGTTATTCCATGATCTAAGTAAATCATACCAAAGTTCAGCTCAATCTGTTCTAGCGTGAAAATGGAACAAACATACACACAAAAAACCTCGCTCATGTTTGGTTTTACATAGGTACTTATTACTAATATAGGTAGCCCATGTTTTTATATTTAGCCATGTGAAAACTTGGCCAAGTTTAAATATCAGTGCACGCAACTGTACCCACACTGCACCGGGTTTAGGTCCCATGTAATAGGGGGCGAGCCTATTGCCATCTACCGGGCACAGTTTCAGACTCGACTCCAGGCTGTCTGAAAAAGAAACCTAATGAATGATAACAAAAGTAAAAAGAAATCATATTCACCTAGAGTAAGCCTCATCGAGATCAGGTAAAGTGCCAGCGGCGACGATAGCTTTCTCGTCGAGTGCGTATCTCGTCCGAATGTCCGCACTCAATAACGTGCGTCTATGTCGCGTGATTATGTTCCTGTAGTTGTCTGTCATCACGTACAAGTAGAAGCGGCGGAAGTTCTGCCATTGGAGTAGGTACACCATTGTACTGCAAAAACACATAAAAATACAAGGGATTGCTAAAAGGTGTCTTCAATTAAAGATACTCTTGGTAATATAACTATAATACATAATATGACTATTTTACGTTATTCGACTTTATTTTTTTTATTTTCATAGAACATTTTATACAAAAATACAAATTTTGCGAAAGGAACATTTTAAGACGTAACGGTACTTAGCAATAGTTGACTGCATGTCCACGCTACGACAATTCATTGGATTTGCAGTTGCCATTTGGCGACTGCTTCTAGCAGATCTGCCATATGACCTGAATCATCAAAAAAGGAGATGTTCCATATACATTTTGTTCAAGGTCAAATAACTATGGAAAAACATATCCGTGTCCTATAAGGCCTGCTGGCATTGCTTTCGGCGATAATACGAGCAGAAAGATTTACTTGAGTCGCGCTGAAATACAATGAGGCGTATTGGTAAAAATGTAGGTAGTTCTCAAATCAATAATAGATGACCTAATGTAGAATGTCAAAATGTCAAAATTTCTGTGCCACAGACCATACAGTTTAACAATTTAAATGGGGAGGAAAACTAACTTTTTATCACGATAGATGGCGTATGATCGACTGTACCTTGCCTTGACATTACAACTGTCAAATCATATAGAATTTTTAAAAAGTTATTGTTGTTTTGAGTTTTATAGATCTAAATGCCGCAGTGTTCTGCTATTAATTGTAATAATAAGGGCGTACATTTGTTCCTTAAGGATCCCAAACGCAAAAAACAATGGGAGTCTGCTTTACGGATTCAAAACTTCAAATCAAGTGCTTCTGCACGGTTGTCAGTGCATTTCAAAGAAGATTATTTGATAAAAGTGCTTATAATTTGATAGAGAAATAAATTAATTGACTATAAAATGATAGGTTGATAAACATTCTATTTAAAGATTTAATGATGTAATGTAATAAGAGTGATGAATGATTGTAGATTTTAGAAAATTTGTGATGAATTTGGTGAATTGATGTTACAATTGCTGATTTTTATAATTGAGTTATTTAGATAATATATACAGGTAAATCAGTACAGCTAGTATACCTATTCTCCACTTTCTTAGTCATTCTTGGCGCTCATAACATCCTTATCTATTATTTATTTCAGGTAATGAACCACTTGCAAGGTTTCTTAGAAAGACAGCTGTACCATCGATATTCTCTTTTACTAAGGTAAAACCTGAAACTCCGGCTGCTCTAGAACGACAACATCGTTTTGAGAAAAGAAGTCAGAGGAAATTATATATAAAAATAAAAATAACCTTGAATATTTGATATCGTCACCTTTCTATCAAATCGGCCTTTTTCCCAGCAACTGATGCATTCCTTCCTCGAAGCGTTCGTTCTTAAGTTGAGTCACAGTCATAAGTGAATACATAATTTATATTATCATAGAATATCGCAGAAAATCGCAAATGCTCTACTAACACCCAAATGTAAACAAAGTACAGTCGATTAGAGCGCCATCTGCAAACAGCTTTGCGTGTGGCTCCCCATTGCTTTAGTGTTGATGTTTTTTTTTCTTCCAGAATAACAACGCCATCGTTCCCTTCTTTGAGAACTTTTTTTTTAATTAAGAAAACGCCTTATTACTTATTTATTATTAATCTTTATCGTTCAATGTCACATCTGGTCTATTTCACAATGCATCGTTTTGCATCGCAGAAGGTCAAGACGGCAGATATGAATTTTATATTGTAATTGTGAGAATAACGTAGCTGTAAGACTGTTACGTCAGTACACTACACAGATGTAGTTGTTCACTTGAAGTTCCCACGAATACGACTTAGAACAATGCAGGGTTTACACGGTTACTTTTACGAACGATTTTAGTTACCTTATAAACATTTAATACGATTTTGATATTTGTTCCTTCATTTTGATTGAAAGTCTGTTCAGACGGTTCGAATTTCGAATCGTTTGCAATTTAATTGTTGATAACTAAAATAGAACCTTGAGAACCCGCCAAGCATTTAAATCTTCATCATAACTAAATTCATACCTATAGATACGTATGGACAGTGGTAACAAGATTCAGATTCCTCTGTTTGGAGATCTAACCAGGAAAACACCTTGGATGCCTTTTGGAACTTTAAAGAATTAAATTTAAATGTAAAGAAAATATTTTGTTCGCTGGCCCTAATTAAAAAAAAAATTTACCAAGTATTGGTATAATGTCAAAAGTAAAAAATGACCTCGTTCTTTTCAAACAATCATCTGATTTGTACCGATCCCCAACAGCTTAAAATATATAACCTGTGATAACCTAAATTTACAACTGCCTCATGAAATAATACAGCGATAACTCTGAGATCGGCTCTTAAAGTTATAACTAGTTTTTTTTTTTTTTTATTAAATGCAAATGATATTACGTCTACAATCATAATGAATCTGGGCGAGAGCGCTAAATATCACTATGACGACTACTGAGAAATCCCTCAATGACCTCTTAAGATAAGTTACGCTAATTAACAATAACACTATACAATGTCTATGCTACAAACTAGAGATAGTGTGTTTGCCAGCTGCCAGAAAATGTACCTATATAAATGTATATAGTTTGTTATGAAAAATCTGTGCTAAATGCAGCGATAAACGGCCATTAGCTCCTAACTCCTAAGTATTAAGTTCGCACCAAAAGCAAACGATAGTATCGCGTCCGGTAGTTTTACGTACCTATAGCTTTCTCGTGGTCTATCTGTTTACTGCATTTTGTGGTACAAGATAGAGTGAAATGCACGTCAAGCTCTCTCACACATCCCTGTATCATCAATGGCCCTTTTTCCTTCTGCATTTAAGGAGAAAATAGGGAAAGAAGACTGCTTAAGTTTTTTAAACACTCCAGCGCGACGAAATGGATAGAGGGTTTCCAAATTTCCAAATACAATGATGATCATAATAAATTGTGATAAGAGATTATAATCTTTTCGCAAAGAACCATACGTGCCCATGAAGACAAGGAAAGTCTGACGTGACGAATTCATAAAGGCCATCAATATTATAATATAGGTTATAGCAATGTGTCATGGTAATATTTTATAGTTAGGCCGCTACAGGGCTTGAGCAGACTGACAGGAATGGGCTTTGCTGCGTAATACCAGGCCTGGGAAACTCGGCAATAAAGGTATGAAGCTACAAGGGCGTCCGTCTTGACAGGAAATAATTTTATGGGCTAGACAGAGATAACAGACAAAGAGATACGCAATAGAAAGAGAGGCAGCATATTGCTTAATATAACGATAATAAGTTAGGCGCTGTGCGACCTAAATTGCACTTTATTGCGTCGAGCTAGAATTATATTTCTTTGAATGACTTCGAGGAGTGTCCCTTCTGTCCCATTAATTAGTATTCTGTGGTGTGTATAATATTATTGTATATTCATCATCATCATCATTATCATCTCAGCCGTTGGTAATCCACTAATGAACATAGGCCTCCCCCATAGGGGGGGGGGGGGGTTTGCCAATACACGACACGTTGGCAGGCGGGATTGTAGAGCGCAGTTCAATGGTTTTTTGCCACTGGATCTGTTAACCCTTAGCCGGCTCTTACGGCAACCACGGGCAGAGAGGGTGTATGTTTGTTCCCTTTTCACGCTATAACTACTGAATCGATTACGCTTAAATTTGGTATGAAGATAGCTTAGACCCTGGAATAATACATAGGGTACTTTTTTAAAACGATATTCCCACGGGAACGAAGACTACTGGGGCTAATGACCAGGAATTTAAGAAGACGCCAATCATGGCTGTTCTTTCAAAAGTGTGAAGATCACTGACTGTCAATGACAGCCTCGATGGCTCAGATAGTAGTAACTCTGCTTTCTGTGCCGCAGGGCCCGGGTTCGATCCCCGGTCAGGTCAAACATTTGTGTGCATGAACATGTCTGTTTGATCTGTGTCTGGGTGTTATAAGCTTATATAAGTATGTATATCAGTCATCTGGTTACCATAGTACAGGCTTCTAGCCTAGTTTGGGACCAGATGACCGTGTGTGGAAGTTGTCCCATATTATTATTATTATGTCGCTTGAAATAAACTATTATATGTAACTTACTCGATAGCATTATATCCCTGACATATCGATATGCCACCAATGATGTTGGGTGGTCGCTTGCGTTCTTCGCCCAGATATTTGGTGATCAAGTTGCCTCCGAGACTGAAGCCGACTAGAATTAGTTTGGTGGTGGGATATCGTTCTTGGAGATTCTCTAGCATGTAGTTGAAGTCGTCTGTGTGGCCTGAAACATTATCCAGAATCTTTCAAGGACGGATATTATGTGTAGACTCAGTCGTAAAATGCACGCCTCTCCAACAAACATATAGCAAGGGTGGTTTCATGTGGTTCGGAATTTGAATGGAAAGAACTGGATTTTTAGACTTGGCGATCTCTTAATCTACTCCATCAGAATTTTGAGCGCATCAGTCAAGCTCCACTTCAGCACAGAAAGCACCTGTAGTATCCTTTGGAAATTCTAAATTGACTTTCAAAACTACTTCTCATCTTTCTTCTTTCAACCAATCATCTTACTTGGATTGTAAAACTGATTATTGATGCTTAACAGACAAAATAGAAGGCAGTTTTCTGATTAATAGTGTTGTTATGGAAAATCAATAGATTTTCATTGACAAAATAGTCAGTAGATAGTAATTGTACCTACATATTGACCCTTGTTCTCAAACTGAAGGCGATCGATAAGTCACACCAACACCGAACGCAGTGTAATTTGAATAAGGTATACAACCATAATGTTCATGACTCACTTTATATGAGGCAAATGACGTAACTATCGCCAACTCACCGATGTGTTAATTCTTATGATTAGACATTCAATTAATAGCCTGAATTCTAGATTTTATGAGTGGGTATATTGAAGTTAAGTTCAGGTATAATAAATAAATGGAAACACAACAGAAATCCATGTGTCATTTAACAGGTCTTACAGTCTTTGATTATATTATGCCACTAATTTGGAACGCCGGCCGGTGCCATTTAAACCAGTTTGGTCATGCGTTTAGTACGTGATACGGATGCCTATTGGAGTCTGATGAAGAGTTTCTGATTGTAAACTATTTGCAATAAGTTCGTTGAATATCTTATTTGAAGGGCAAAATGAAAACTTTTTGATGTGCTGTGCAATTTACGGGAAATGCAATATCCCGTATAGAACGTATCAGTAACCACTGACTAAATACTTTAGGATGTGATGGCTAGTAGGTGACTCGCTGTAGGATGCGATAATGTTAGGCCTGTAGTTACTTATAACTGTCCTGAGTCTTGTACTTTGTGTGTAATATCCTGCATCCATCGGAATATGTTATGTAACGCAGGGAATGCATAAAATCCCTAATAGACCGCGATCACTAAAATATTATAAAAGCACAGAAGACATGCTTCATACAGCGAAATCACATACGCAAATATCTATTAGCAGAGCAATTTTACAGAGAATTTGAAGGATTATCACTGGACGGGAGCCCCGAGAGCAAAACTATAAGAGTTCAAGAGTAGTTTTGGTTATAATAATAATAATAATAATTTTATACACCTATGAAAGCAGAAATTCTTTCATGGTTCATCTACATATAAACATACTGCTAATCGTTCTTATCGACGTATCAACAGATGTTCTGATCGCATATAAAAACCAATGACTCACCATACGAGAATATCCTGTTGCCAGTGACAGGTACGCTGTTCAGTGCTCCAATGTGATTCAACACGGCGCATCTGTAGCCGTGGCATTGTGAATAGTGCACGTATGTACGGATGTACACACTTTCTGATGTATTCCCTATGCCCGGGCAGATCGCTACGGTCACATCATCTGTAAATAATTATATACCTATATTAGGAAACAGACGAGACCAACAACATACCATCCGAAAACGGAGACAAATTGACAACTTGATTCCTTATCCCTGAAGGGTTAGGCAGAGGTGTACCTATTCCCATTGAGTACACCCACATTTCGCCAGTTATATTGAGTCCCATGTAGCAAATAGGTGGCGAGCATATTACGTACCATCAAACAGGCACAAATACAAACTTCAGGCCGCTAGTGAGAAAAAATGAAAAAAATCCACAATAACACTGTGTGATTGTTATGAATTGATGCCACCTAGGGGTCAATTAGTTGCGTCATTCCCAGTTATCAGTTCCCCCAGGTTCAGACAATTAGAGGAACACGGCAAAGAGCACCTTGAATGACTAGTTATTCATTTATTTTTCCCGAATAAAAATGTATATATGTATGCCGAAATTATTAGACACATAACATGACGCCTTTTCCCGCGTATACAGTAGGTCAGAGATGGTGAACCTTTTCGTATCAAAGTGCCATTTTTCTAAAGAAATGTTCAATAAGGTCATAGACGTGCCATTCAATAATTTAAGTTCGTGATTATTGGTCAACTCAAAACTCTTTATTTACTACAAAATTATATTAAAGTAAATTTAGTGTGACTTCGGTTGGTGCACATTAGATGAAAAATAACATTAATATTATGTTAGCTCTCTAAAAATTATGACTCGCAGGCATAGGTAAATATTGGTAGGAAAATATTGTTAAAATAGCATGAGCCAGCTTCTTCAAAAAATTAAAATGTTTCTGGTAACGCATTCCAAGTTTTCAAAATTTTGTAGCGTAGGGATACTCGCGTTCGCTCGTCATATAAACCTACGTCACACTTATTTTGTAGTGCATAATTGAATGACTGCCTCGGTGGCGTAGAGGGCGCATGTTCGACTGCCAATCAAGAGGTCCCAGGTTCGATCCCCAGGTCAGGCAGTGTTAAATATTGGATTTTTCCATTAGGAATTATCTCAAAACCTGCCTGGAGTCTGGAACTGTGCCCGGTAGATGGCAATAGGCTCGCCCCCTACATGGGACCAATAAAATACTGACGAAATGTGGGTATATCTACTATGGGACTGAGTCCTGGGTACACCTCTGCCTACCCCTTCGGGAAAAAGGCGTGAATGTATGTTTATGCATAATGAATTCTGTGATCAGTGACGTGCCCAAAATATCGTGTCGCGTGCCATTGGTTCGCCATCCCTGCAGTAGGGATAATGACTTCGCCATTTACGATTTAAAAAAATGGTTAGACACGTTTTATCATATAGGTTAAATGATTAGACACATTCTTTAAATAAACTTTAAACTATCTATATATATAATATCATATAAACATTCCATACTGGTTACAGTACCTATATATAATGTTTTTTCAATGAAGAATGCACAAATAAACAAATAGAAGCGCTATTCCAATAGATGAACAAACAGTAGGTGGAGTCATTCATTCTATTGTCGCATGTAAATTCTCTATATAGTTCATCATAATTTGTATTTTAAACTGATAACTGATAAGTAACGCTTTTGGGTGACGTCAAAGCGACCTTGGCAGTGCTTATCTTGCCGGTTCTAGTACTAAACCAGACATTGTACTAAAATTCTAATCGTATAACATTATAATAACTTTATTATGGTGTGGTGTGTACGCATTATTTCAATATACATATTATTCTATTCTATAAACGCACTTATAAGTATGTTAATGTTAATAACTGCGTAGATTAATCACTATAATATTTTTTATTATTGTAAGGGGAGAGCTTAAGAGCGTACATGGCCTTCTAGGAATTTGACACAATCCTATGAAAAATTTACCAAATTCATGTTTTGTATTCCCGTGTTTCCTCCGAATATAATTAACCCATTAACGATATTGTTTACATCTTCTTTTAACTAAATGTTTTTTATTAATTTGTGAAAAAATTTTGATGCTTTTGGTTTATGTATTAAAATTCATATTGTTAAACTCTACACTTACTTTACCTACTTTAATTAATTTTATTTGACTTTTTTTACCTCAATTTTGGATTTTGACATAAATTGTTATGATTAATGTTGTTAGGATTTTTAATGTTACGTATGGATTTTATTATCTGAAATAAATGAATTGAATTGCAACTAATTTGATAGACTGTGTGTTTCCGCCGTGGAGTTACCGGCATTAGAATAGTGCTCCACCATCTTTACCCGTGGTTGCCGTAAGAGCCGGCTAAGGGTTAACAGATCCAGAGGACGGGCAGCAGCGTCCTCTGCAACAACCCATCGAACTGCGCTCGACAACCCGCCTACCAAGCGTGTCGAGTATTGGCAAAACCCCCCTTTATGGGGAGGCCTATGTTCAATAGTGGATTACCAACGGCTGAGATGATGATGATGATAGACTGTAGCATCTGTGACGGCAGCCAGGATCAAGGCTTTACGTGCTTTCTGAAACACGGCAGTGTCCGGATTCCGGATTTAACACCACAGATTAACTATTAGTTCGATAACATTACGCTAGTACTATTATTTATTCTGTGGTATTTGATAATACCACATGTTATGAGATACGAGCCTAAGGGCTCCAGTTTCGAAGCGAATATAGAGTGTAGTATAAGTTATAACAATACAGTTTGTCTTCCATCTATATTAACATGGGACGGCGCTAAAGATCTATGCCTTAGGAGCAAGCCTAGCCCTAGGACCTAGCCGCTAGGGCGCTTTGGCAGATTCATATGGCCAAATGTTAGTTCAATTTTTAGTGCAGTAATAGTTAGTGCCGCTTGAATAATCCCAGGGCCACCGAAGTGTAACGGTTACTTAGCGAAACAAAGTTACACAAATCATGCATAGACCAATTCATTACGATCCCACTATAGCTGGATCGTGCGTGAAATAACATTATTTATAGCAAAACTATTGTTTTATTTCATGACGTAATTGATTGTTCATTACTAATTACATATGAATTAGCACTGAAAATAGTGTGGAATTCACAAATATTTTTCACAGTTAATGTATCAATAATGAAATTAAATGTAAGTAATTGGATTTTAACCAGCAATAAATTAAGGTAGGAAACGAATTGGTATGCTGTTAGCTTTAAAATTTTTCTAATAAAAGATAATCAGATGCGGCCACAGGGAGATGCGAAATATAACTTTTTCCCGAAGGGGTAGGCAGAGGTGCACCCAAGACTCAGTCCCATAGTAGGCACACCCACATTCCGCCAGTATGTTATTGGAAATAGGGGGCGAGCCTATTCCCATCTACCGGGCACAGTTCCAGACTCCAGGCAGTTATTGAGATAATTCCAAATGGAAAAATCCAATAAAAACACTACCTGACGAGTCGAGCTTGCGCCCACTACGCCACCGAGGCACCGAGACCCGAGGCCAAATATGCAGACCAAAAAAACTCATTTCAAAACAACAACAAGATACCTACTAAAAAATAAATTAAAACTCCATGTAGACATTGATATTTACCTACTAATTTCTCTCAAATGACGAATGTGAATTACAGGTATAATCCCGTATAGTATAAGTAGGTATAGTAGGTAATATACATCTCCAGGACTTTTGTTTGTCTATAAGTAATAAGTCAACGATATTAATGTACTATGTACTACGTACTAGATTTCGCTTTCCGAACACTCACTTTGCTCGACTAAAGTGCACTTCATTCCGTGCACCTTACTTTAGTGTAGCTTCGACATCCATGTAGTGTGAACACGTACGAAGCTGTGCTAATATTACGGGAAAACAAATCGAATATGTATTTATTTTTCGTTCGATTAGATTACAAACTATTGTAACGTATTTGACCTTCATAAATAAACGCAACTTTAATTAACTAAGTAAAAGGATTTGATCAATATACAATATGCGTCAATGTTATATGTAAATAAATTAGGCTATGGACCTAAAGCCTCCAGTTCTTGTACAGTTTAATGTTAATATTATTGTTCTTTCGCAACTAATTACGTTATCCAGTTGAATATTGTGCAGTTGATAAAATAGTTTAAGGTTTTCTTTCATGTTATCGCCTTTAAACACAGCTTTTGACAGCCTCGTTGGCTCAAATAGTAGTAGGTAACTCTGCTTTCTGTGCCGCAGGCCCCGGGTTCGATTCCCGGCCAGGTCAAACATTTGTTTGCATGAAAGTGTCTGATTGATCTGTGTCTGGGTGTAATAAGCTTATATAAGTATGTATATCAGTCATCTGGCTACCATACAGCTACATACACAGTCATCTGGTCCCAAACAGGCTTCTAGCCTAGTTTGGGACCAGATGACTGTGTGTGTAAGTAGTCCCATATTATTATTATTATTTTTTAAAACTGTTGCCTACATAATAACCTTATCTATGAGTGGCTGATAACTGATAGGTACCTATATTAACCTTCAATAGCAATGTGACGATCTTGTGACGATTTTATCGCGATCGGTTATTTGCATTCGAACAATTTAATTGGGGAAAATAGTTTCACATTACAGTTTACAGCACTAATTTAAATAGGTAGGTATAGGTACCTATAATTTATAACAATGGCCGGAAGATGATGACTTCATTTGGTTCATGGGCACTGAACATGTTCCTTCCACTAAATAATATTTTGTCCATTATTTATTACGAGTACATTACAACTCATAGTTAGGTAAACATACTAAAAGTACGATCTGGCTTTGCATGGAATAGGCACAAAACAAGTGTACAGAAAAAACAAGTTGATGGTACGTACCACCTCAGTTTTCATACCCTAAGTTCGGCGGTAGCGCTAGGGTTATCAGTTATCAACTGTGGCTTATATGCGAGAAAAACTATCGTGGTAGTAGCACTCGTATATAGTTGTTTGTTTGCTTATTGAGAATAAAATAGGAAGAACTAAAATAAAAACCAATAATAATAACTAAAATAACTCAAAATCAACAAAAAACATCACAAGACGCTAGTACTATTACTACTTCTGTGACTCGCGCTCGCACTGTTCCCAACCCTTCCAATATGTAGCTTTATTATGTGTAGCTTGACTTCTGTGCACTTGTTATTATGTGGAATAGGTCAGACAGACAGACGCGGGGGGACTTTACTTTATAATAAGTTAATAAATAGTAAGGTAATAGTGATGACTTATACCTATTCTTTAGGTCGCGTCTGGACACGACACAGGGCAGTCAAGTGGCATGATATGAAGGAGGCCTATGCCCAGCAGTGGGCTGTAGTAGGCTGTGGCTGATGATGAAGATTTTTATGTCACAGTGGAGAGCAGTGATCTCATTAATCCCACCGAAACATAATATCGAAAACAGGGAAAATGTTAGGTTTTATAATCACAATATGAAATTATGTATCAACAAGCTGCGCCCCGCGGTTTCGCCCGCGTAGTCTTCGTTCCCGTGGGAATATCGGGAAATAAAGTACCTTTTGTGTTATTCCAGGGTCTAAGCTACTTACATACCAAATTTTAGCCCAATCGGTTCAGTAGTTTTGGCGTGAAAGAGTAACAAACATCCGTCCATCCTCACAAACTTTCACATTTATAATATGAGTAGGATAGAACAGCAATTAATAAATATTAGGTAGTATCAATAGGCAGAAACGGATTTTACTAACAGGCTGAGTAGGCTGGATCCTAGGGCGGCAAAGACGCCAATTTTTTTATTTTGGGTGGAGGGGGGGGGGGGGGTAATTTGATAAGCCCACTGGCGACAAATGTGTAAATCCGGCCCTGTCAATAGGTGCTTTTATTTATATGATTTTACCTCTGAGTTTCGCTTCGCTTATTGTTATTAATTACCACTGTCCTGTATAGAAAGTGTACCTAAAGTAGAAAGCATGAGCAACAGATAATATTTAAATTAGATATATACTCAGCGAAACGCAATGCTTACTAAAACTCTTTCTATATCTCGCTCGCGGGGTGAGGAAGGCGCAATTGGTGGGCAGATGACAGTGTCCATTCTATATGTAGTGGTATCTTTTCTGTGCCACAAGTGAACATGTGAACTCAATTCCAATCAATATAATTTATTATATTTGTTTTATCCTGTGGATTTATTCCAAACGCTGGAGATAGGGCCACTATCAAACTGCTCAGTTCGAAAAAATCGTATAGACCTGGCCTGCCTCATTACACCTTTGAGTAGAAACTTACCTTCATGCTCAGAACCAACTGCCTCATACAGGTCGTATGTGAGCGTGGATTTGTCTGGCGTGATGAGAGAGATGCGACCGCCGATCGGCCACGGGCACCGGACGCGGCCTATTAGACTGTGCAGGATTGTTTGAACGTGGCCACTGAATCCCCATAGTCGGGTGGGTACATAGCTGAAACAACATGAACAATAATTAGTTTATATTAGTTAGCTTATCTTCATAAACATAACACCACACATTTGTTAGTGCATAAGGAGCACACTCATGCACAAACCGGCTATACCAGCTATAGAATAGTACGCCACCCTCTCTACCCGTGGTTGCCATAAAATTTGGCTAAGGGTTATTAAATCCAGAGGATGGGCAGCAGTTTCCTCTGTCTAAAAACCATCAAACTGCGCTCGCCAACCCGCCTGCTAAGTGTGGCGAAGATTGGAAAAACTCCTTGACCTTTGTCCAGTGTGGACTTTCAACGGCTGAGATGATGAAGGAGCACACTTATATTATACTGTGTCAATAAACAGCCAATTGACCAATTCCTATACATCATGTTTCTGAAACACATTGAACCGTGAGTTCTGGTTGTCACCATAATCATCCCAAGCCGTTTATGGCTTATACCATCTTTTATAGATTTAAACTTTAATGATACCGTCTATGGGCGCAGAGCTCCCAGTTCTCTGTGCTCCCGGTTCTGGCGCTTAAGGCGATACAGAAAATAATTTCTACTTCATGTGTATTATAATGTAATTTTATGTTTGTTAGATCTATATGGTATTATTAATTGATATATATAATAGGTCTCTAGTACTTATAATTTAATATAAGTAGGAACTATTGCCTGAAATAAACAAATTATAAGGTGGGTGTAATTTATATGCATACAGGAATTAGGTATAATATTATATATAGGTACAGAATAAATAATAGTACCAACGTAATATAGGTGTGGAAGGTATTACTTTGTTAAATACTCAAGGGATTGTTGTGTAAACAAAACCTGGCCTTAATAATTAACAAAATCAACAGACTATAAAAAGTGGACTATGATGTAAAATCAATAGAATGATTCATAATACATGAATCATACTTTTAAAAAACTCCCAAAGATATTTAAAATACCTGGATGTTTACATTTTGTGTGTAGGTGATTTTTAACTGTGTCCTGCATTATTCACCTATATACTATATATATATATAGGATATATACCATACCTACACCAAAATTCATCATAATAATATTATGGTTGATGAATTTTATAAACCACTGAACATAATTAGTGGTACTGTGGTTTGGGCATGAAAGTGTAACATCAGACAGAAAGCTACTTAAACCACACATAAGTTACTTTCACATCTATAGGCATTATTGTTTATATGAATAGTTTATGTGTTCCATGGGGAGGTCTATGTTATGTCTATGTCTTCTGGCTGATGATGATTGTTTATTATGGATTTTCCTTAGTTTTATATAGGTTGGTAAATAAAAAAACCATTGTCACTTGCCTTATTCTTATTATTTTTATTAGGTAGGTACTATACTAAAGGTAAGTATAATATTCTTACTATTTTTCATTAGGGCATTCAAGTTGTGTTTATATATAGCTTATTGATAAAATAATTTTATAGTGTGACAATAAGGTCAAAGATGTTAAAGAATGGTTATTAAGTTTTTATATTTATTGTATCTCAATAATAATTATAATAATGTGCTCCAAATTCATGAATATAATATAATCTGGGTAGACAAAAATCCTATCAAAAATTTCAATTTAATGTAGCTAGTTGCTTATAATGTATTTTTTTATATATATACAATACACACATGGTAAAGAAAGTGCGTCGCTTGTATAGTTGTAAGTTGTAACTACCTATGTTGATACCATCTTCAAATTCAAACATGATCGTGCCTTCAATGTTAAGTTCTGATTCATGCATTAATTGTATTATTTAATGAGGTACTTGAAACAGTAACACGATACTAAGCCGTGCATCTGATATTGAGATAGTGACATCATCAATCTCAAATCTCCTCGGCGACTAGCGACGCGGTGCGACGCCACATCTAACAAGAACACAGCCGAAAATTCTCAATAGGCAATTTTATTATTTTTGAATGAAATGAAAAAGCTATTATAAAACACTTACGGCTCGTATAAAAACGGTGAGATAAACAGAATGTTCTCAATAAAACCTCTATCCCTTCCATAGATGACGGGTTTCTGAGGCTGAGAGTTTACGTTCAGTATCCGGAACAGTACACATAGAATGACGGCAACCACGGCTAGGAGAACAGTCGACATTTTGACCAGTTAAATTAGACGGAATGCTACGACGTTTAATTTTGTAAAAGAAAATCTACATAATAGCGGCGATTAAAACTTAACGAGCAGATACACCCACCCACCGCGAAATATTAGAGAAAACTGAAGTTTGAACGAAATGAACGTTAAAGAATGTTTGGAATTGAATGAAAATTTCTAGAATGTTTATGACTATAGTTCACTAGTATTGGTTATTTACGGTACCGCTAAACTGTGATTCGCCAATAAATTCAAAGTACTGGATTCATTGGTTACGGTTAATGCATCAGCTGACTGATACAGACGGTTTATGGTCTGATAAGACTTACAGATTGACAGCTGATGACTGAATGTAAATTATTTAAGCTTTGTCAGTTTTATGATGATTTTTTGACAGCTCATGCTCATGAAGTTTCCTAATTATTTCCGTATTTTTGTACTAAGTTCAATCTAGTAATTAATAGATTGGTACCGCCCCTTTAGGGATGGCCACGCATAACGAATAACTACAGACAATCGAAACTCGTTCTTGAATCGGTAATTTTGCTACTTTCTATCATTTCATAATAACTTTAATAGATATTATTATTTAGCATGTAATGTACTTGGCAATAATAAATTAAATATTTTCAGGTGTTAATCTAAAATTTAAATTTCAATTTAGTGATTTTTTCAACAAGTTTCACGTAAATTAGAGAAACATGAAACGTTTCCTAATGCCATCTAGAGGAAAACATTAAAGTAGAGTAGGCTCAAGATAACAATGCGCTGTTGATATTTTCTAAATCGTTTTATAGGAAATCTAGTTAGAACCACGTCTCTTCAAGAGCATACGCGGTCTTTTAGGAATTTGAAACAATCCTATGTAAAAATACCCCTATGTTTTGTATTCCACAGTTTGCTCCTAATATTATTAACTCATTATATAAATTTATGTCCTAATATTTTTATAGTAAAGTAAACTATTTCCCAGTCATTTTAGTTTTTCATATAAATACTCGTTTTCTTTTCTAATGAACTTTTCAAAATCCCAGTTTTACTCGCGTGATTGGACGTTCACTTCACAAAATTAAAGAGATTATAAAAGGTAATAAAGTAAAAAGGGACATAGCTTTGACTTCATTTTAAAAATACCAGGATATAAATGTATCTAATAGGTTTACTATATTTGAGGAAATAGGGAAATACAAAACATCGATTTGGTACATTTTTCATATGCTTGTGTTTGTGTCTAATTGCTAAGAGGTCGTGTTCCATGTTAAATTTTTTACGAAACAGCAGGTTTTATTTTTAGGAGAAAAATTAGGTCTCTTTCGCGCGCACATATTATTTAAGTGCACCTACTTTATCATGTATCCCAAGGTTGTGTCAATACTACCTCCTTCTGTCAGGTAGGGTTCTAGGGGTCTCTCTCACATAACTATTGTGCGCGTATTCCACGCTAAATAGGCTCACTGATCTAATGAAACTATGCACAAATCGATATTATAGTCGTTGTGGAAGGGCTTTTATAGTCAATAACGTGTATTATATAGTAAAAAATCAAATTATTAATATAATAGAAATAAATAATTATAAAACTAAAAGTAACGCCAAGTTCAATCAATTATTATAAATAATTATTTTGTAGTCTGATCAGTAATCAGTATAACCATCCAACTATCGATTCCAAGTTCTATAATAATAATAATAAAGAAACCTCTGCACGTTGGACTTTAAAAAAAATGGTCTCGTGCACGCCTATCAAAAGACCGGCCCCCTTATTACGGACGCAACAGAAGTGTGGAAAGCGTTAAATTGCTAAGTGTCTGCTGTCAAACGGCATACAAAAAATGAACCCGGGGCCTGCGGCACAGAAAGCAGAGTTACTACCGTCTGAGCCAACGAGGCTGTAAATGTAAATAATAATTGATAATCGGATAAATTCAATAACGATTATACATTACCACATCACTAAAGTGACCTGTCAAAATTCTCAACCCGAAGCCTGAAATTGACAAATCATAGTGACAGTTTGTCAATTAATTTTCAAAGTCAAAGCCATGGTTACTAAAAGATTAACAATAAAAAGTACTGCTAGCTGTGCCCACAGAACACAATACCCTAAAGGGGCTGTGCCCCGCGGATTCACCCGCGTCAACATCGTTCCATATGCTCAGTGATCGTTCCCGTCCTTGTACATTGTACATAATGTGTTCTGTGTTCCCGTCCTTCCCGTGGGCATATCCATATGCTCAGTGGGCATATCTTTCTACATACCGAATGGGTCATGGTTCAGACCAATGGGTTCAGTAGTTTTGGCGTGAAAGAGTAACAAACATTCATCCATCCTCACAAAATTTCGCTATAATTGGACTGCTTGTCCTAGATAGACGTATGAGATAGGGTACGTTCTCCCAGCGCTTACTCAACAACTGGCACGTTGAAACAACAAAGATAGAAAGACGTACCTAAGACCGAAGTGCGACCGAGAGATCAATCTTTACTGACGTACGTGGACCTAAAGGGACCTAATTTGAGCTCTCCTTTTTCTAGAAGCCAGTACCTCATCTCCCCTTTTATTTTAATCAATGCGAGTCAACAACTTTAGAATCGAGTTCCCAACCAACGCTGGGGTCGATACAACATGGGCATTAGGCATCACCTTCGTCTTCTCCATGTTCATTTTAAGACCGACCCCTTAAGAAACTCGACTGAGGTCTTCGAGCATCATGCTGATATCTTCCAACTTCCCATGACAGTGTCGTCGGCAAATCGAAGGTGAGTGTTGTATTCGCGATTAATATTGATTGGATGCCGTGTCCTTCCCATTCCAGAAGCTTGAAGGCGTTCTCCATTGCGGCAGTAAACATTTTCGGAGATATGACGTCTCCCCGTCTTACCCCTCTTTTTCCAACGGGATCGAACTCTGGCCCTGTACCTACTCGAACCGTACTGGAGTAGCGATAGTCAATATAGGATCGCTCGAGAGACAAGCACCGCCCATGTCTTGATCGAATCAAAGGCCTTCTCATATAGTCCACTAAAACTAAACAAAGACAAAATAATATACTCTTCGATCTTCTGTATAATTTAGCGTGTGGATGTGGTCTATGATGGTATTGTCTCAAACTTGACTATCTTTAGCACTTTTCGTATCGTTCTATAGTTCCAATGGTGATCTTTCGGCTTTATCACCAGACCCTCGTTCACAGAACAAAGAGAACCTACAAAATGTACCTACTAGGACTATATAAGTTAGTAGGGGAGTGATACAGGGCAGCCCTCGTCATCATGTGGAATGAAAAGTATACCTCTTGTATATGTGATCTGTGGTATACCTACTCATACAAACTTAACATTCAACTCATACAAAATTCGACTAGGTACCTATTCTATAATTTGCCATCATCAGCTCAATGGTAGGTACCATTATATTGCATTGTCACATAATGAACCTTGATATAAGGAATAAACATAATATTATGACGACTGCATCCAAGTCATCCATCGCTGACGAAGCCATTTCCACAGGCATACAGTTACGTGTGTGTCCTCTAGGCAGCTCGTGCATGCCTAACGGTTACAACTGTAGGTACATGCATGCCTGTCATGCATAACCTAGCGTGTGTACAGAAGTTACCTACGTAAGGCTGAGCAAAAACGCTTCATCGCATTGAAAATGCTTTTGATCTTGAACAACTTCAAAAGCGACGCAGCATGAGATTTGATAAGACTTTTGAGACAACAGTTAGACGGCAAAAGGAGCGTATAAACAAAAATCCGGCGTATTATCTTTCATTCCGTGGTTGATCGTACAATTTCACTGGATGGTATGGTTATTTTCTTAAGTCAAAGCATACCTACCCATACGTAGTAGGTATGCTTTGACTTTGACGATGTATCGACCCAATGAAGGCGTTTTATTTCAAATAATTGCTCCCGAGTGATCACCACTGGAGAGCATGTGATTTGGAATAAGATAAAGTATGAATTAAGAAACGGCTACATGTGGATTTGACTAATAATCTTGATGAAAACGTTCAAATCGATCAATGCTTGCTCTCCCAGGCTTGATAATTGCTCCGAGGTTTAGACCAACAACCGAGCCAACGACGAATAGTATAAAATCACGAAATTCAAAGCCTAACCGCACTCTTTCTCCCTTCCTAAGTCTATTTCCACATCTTAGCAATCTCTAGTGTTGTAGCGATAGTATCTACCTACCTATATAATCTATCGACTATCGATAATATCGTAGGTTAACACGATAAATAAAAACAAAGAAATAATTTCTGTGGAACATATTTTATTAGAGAAAAGATGTCTATAATCCTAACGAAACCAAAAAAACTGGTGTCTATACCAATAAATAACAATAATACGTTTAATATTTGATTACAAATATTTAAAAGAGCTCTTTTAAATTAAAAAAGTCTTTCATTTCAAACAATACGAATAATTTTACGAAATATACAAATTAGGCTGCTTTCAATGTGTGAACAATTTCAATACACGTCATAAGAATAGGTACCTACAGTAGGTATAGAGAATCAACCCTTTTCAAATGTATATTATGAACAAGTCAAAAACAGTGTACTTAAGTTTTATTTAGTTAGGTATAAGTTTACCAAATTTATGCTCATATTATATACCTACCTAATGTCTATATAATCATAAAACCAATATTATCCACATAATATTGGTTATGGCTATTCTGTATGTAAAAAAAACTTACGACCTTTAGACGCTATGCAGAGCAACTTTGTGTTTAGTGTTGCGGCAACAGGCAACGCTCAAAAGAAACTGCGTAGACATGTCAATTTAAGTTGCTTTCGATAATCGACGACTGAATAAGTTTCCCGTGCTTAGAATCGCGGCAATCGTAAACTGGGCCTTTGTGTTGCTGCAACTACCAACATTTTATAAACTTTCTAAAGTAGTTAAGAAAAAGCAAAAGATAGTTTTTAGAACTAAAGTTACTCTGTCTGCGGCCTAAGAGCCCGGCGACCGACAAATTCCCCAAACAAACGTAATACCTAAATTATATACAATCAGAGCGTGTTTCCATCATACCTACAATGATAATATTCAGAATGAGATACTAGTTATCCTAGGTTCCTATTTATATTTTAATCCAAAATTTAGGTACTTTGAACTAAAATATAATATTTTAAATCTAAAACACAGGTACTTTCAAACATAACTCCAACTCCAAAATATAAGTATTTTGGACTCAAATATAATAAGGAACCTAGATAACTAGCTCTAATTGTAAATGATTGTCTGGGTTGATTGTGTCGTTGATTTAGGTATTATTGTATGGGGAATACGATTGGAAATTCGGTCGCCGACCTCTTAAGCTATTGAAGTGACATTATTATTATTATGAAAATAAAAAATAAATTTTACATTAGAGAAGTAAAAAAACATGACATTATAATATGTATGTTACACAAATATTGCTTAAATTCTTAGTTAATGTTTTGTGATAACAGAATGAGTAACATAATAAAAATAAATAAATTTAGTATGTTTTTTTTTTCTATGAAACTATGATTATCGTCAAAATTTATTCAGTAGATTTACAACATGTTAAAAAAAGGTGTAATATTAATATGGTGCATATCCGTCAATTTGAATTACTTAAAAAAATTGCAGAATTCGCAAAAAAATCACGACTTGCCATATTATACTATATTACAAAATGGATCAACCGATCGGCAAATTTGTATGGGAAGTAGATTTTTTTTGCATATTAAGCAATTTTTCTTTTGCAAATAGTTCAGTTTGAGTAGATGCAACCCTTTAAGTATTACAGAATACTAAAGGGACAGAAGGACACTCCTCATAATCATTTAAATAAATATCGACTCTAGCTCCGACGCAATAAAGTGCAATTCAGGTCGCACAGCGCCTAACTAATTATCGTTATATTAATCTACAAGCTGCCTCTCTTTCTATCGCGTATCGCTCATCTGTTCTCTCTGTCTCTAGCCCCGTCTCCCGTCAAGACGGACGCCCCAGATACTTGTAGCTTCATACCTCTAATGCGGAGTGTCACAGGCCTGGTATTACGAAACCTTATTGTAACATGTTGTATAGGGGATCAGTAAGGCAGACTATCTGAACAAACTAAGCCTGTAGCCGGCATAGGCTGGCTTCTATAATATAACATAGATAATATTATTATTTTGTGTAGTCTTCATAATTACTTTACATGGTAAGTATATTTTATATCCGATACAATTAATTCGATTATAAGTTATGCCAATACTATTTATATGTTCCTAGTTAGCTTACGATCCATTTTATTATATTCGTGAGCAAATTGAAAAACACTGGACATATAGAATGATTTAAAAAAAAAAAATGTCATTTTAGTGCAAGTACACAATATTGACCGCCAATGTGTCTGGCTTCTTGGAAACTTGGAACAAGCAACGATGGAAATATGCTATCTCGTTCGCTTTCCCATGTTCATACAAGAACCGAACGTCAACGCTGCAAGAGCGAGCGAGATAGCATATAGTCGTCGCTTTAGCTTCTCCCTCAATTTATGACTGCTAAACGTTGGAGTCTACTGTTTTTTTGGCCCAGTCGAGCTAGTAATGTGCTATCTCTATCACACAATTGCATACAAAAGACATGGACAAAATATAACAATTCTTGGTAAAAATATTTTCTTAGCAAGAATTCTGTGATTGCAAGTTCACATTGGACAAACGGTTCGTGCGCTTTTAAAGATAATATCTTTGACTGATGTGCCAGTATATTTTAGCGGTACGACTCAGCGAACAGAAATAACGTAGTACAGTCTGCGCGCAAGCTGTGTTACATTTTCCTCGTGCTATTTTATATCTCCCATAATAAGTACATAATATATGTATCTAATCAATTTAATTTTATACCGAAACAATACTTTTTAACTAAATTAACAAAACCAAATTGTATCAAATAAGTATAAAACTTTTTAGATGATATCGACATTCAATATCAAAAAAGTCCGATGTTCCATAGCTCGCCGACTATAGATGGTATAGTCATTTAGAGTGAATACCTTAAATAAAAACTGAACAACAAGAAACGTTAAATTATAATAAATACCTACGCAATGTACGAGCCCGTCAGTTTATTCAATATTAATACATCTGTACATATAGCTTAGGATATAAATAGACGGCGCTAAAAAGCTTAAGGTAATGCCGGAAAGTATTGAATTACACCTTAAAATAATTAATTACACAATTAAATACTTTAACTAATGATAATAAATGTGATGATACCTTAAAAATATAGCTTATTTAAAAACTAATCATGGCAAAAGAACAGTTTAATTTCTACGCTAAATTAGTGCTAAAGGTTTCGGGATAATCTACTGGATGTATTACTTTCTTCAGATATTTCGAGGTATTTCGAGATATACTTTATAATTGCTAAAAAAATCTTAGACTGGGTTCACACAGTCAATAAATATAGCGATATAATTGATTTATTTATATATAATTCAGAGTTATAGCAAGAGTGGACGCAATTATATTATTCATTAATAGTTTGGAAAATTTCTATTTATCAATACTTATTAAATTTGCCTCAATATCAGACTGTGTGAGTACTGCCTTACACTTGTACTAAATTTCAATGCGCGTATGACATTCATTAGACTAAAACTAGATTAGATTAAAACGATATTTTTATTAAATTATACAACTGTTAACGGATTTAGTTTTAGATTTTAGTTTAGCCCAGCAGCTTTGGCCTCACGCTATAACGAAATATGGGAGTTTTGTAACTCAACATTGACGCCCTTATTGGACCACTTTATAGAATGTGAATTATCAAAAATCCATTCTTAGTACACGTCCAGATAACAAAAAGAGCATACATAAGTCTCTAGGGTCAGTGGTTTAGGTTCTGCGTTGCATGTCAGTCAGTCATTTAGGATTTTATAATATAGTGATAGTGATTATTTATGACTTCGAACACGAACACTGGAAAGTGTTTAAAATGTCAGGTATAGTAAAGAAAATTCGTTAAAAGTTGTTTAATTCAATAATGTTATTATTCACATTGAGTCATGTAAAATATGAATGATATTTGTGCATAAACTGTATAAAATAAGTTTATAACTAACTTAAGCATTTGGGAAAAAAATATTTGTATTTACTGTAAGAACTAAGCTATAATAATTATAATAAATTACAACATGCAACTTAGACTAAAACTTTATGTACAAATTATTATAATATACTTCAGATTCTATCATATAAATATTATGTCCTAAACAAACTAGATTTTTGTTTTAACTGCAGACGATTAAACATAATTACAAATAATAGAACTAGTTATATCTAGTGTTTCAATTTTTAATAGATTATAGCTGCTTATTATATATCACTTAAGATAACCATACAATAATATTTACGAATAAATTATAAACACTACTAAGTAAAAAAATAGCTCTTTCACCCTGTCAAAGTAAACAAAACAATCTTGTGTACCCAACTTTATCTATTGGACTGTAAACTATGGCTGAAGGAGTAAAATTGCGTCAAAAATTTTAAAAGAAACACTTTTTTTAAAAGGGAGTAAAAAATTAAAAGATTTATGTCATAATCAGTAATACTTTTCATAGCTTGTAATTTTAATATACGCCTAATTGTGAACGCACACTTATCCGAGCCGAACGCGTACGAACGCGTTTGAACGAGCTGAACCCAACGAATTTTGGAATTCTTTATATGAAATCTTATAAAACCTCGCACACCACCGATTCGGACGATTCGACGCGGGCAGGTGTGCGAGGTTTCATGGATTTCATATTATAAAGAATTCTAAAATTCGTTTTGTCCGGCTCGAATAATTGTGCGTTCACCTTCACCGACAGACATAGTAGATAAAGTTAAATATGATAGATACATTCATACATATAGCACCACCATTCCTAACAACCATTTACCACCCATATAATATGTTATATCCACTCGAAAACTTACACCTACAAATTAATTAGAATTAGGTACGAGATTAGTATCGAAATGTGAGATTGATGGTACGAATATCTCGCGAGTAACGATATTTTATCATCGCTAACATAATATAAAACAAAGCTACGTACGTTTCATTGTAAAAGGCCCTACACATTCGGAATCAACCAAGTCAACCAAAGTCTGAACCGCTTCCTTGTGAAAATGTTTCTTTATCACAGCTTTGCCAATGTCGCGAGGAATTACAGACCATCAAACGCCAGATTTTTACATTAAGGTTTAAACATCACCCATACAAAATGAAAATACACAGATATGAAGATATAGGGAATAATTTTAATTAATAATTAATTTTCCACTCAATTGTTTATTGTTGGCTCTGGATCTGGCCTTTATTTACGCGAAAACATATTTATTTAAGAAAACCATATTATGGTTCTTTTGTTATTTAAAAAAACAGTACCTGGATGACCGAGCTTTGCTCGGCATATATTTTTATTTTTTTTAAATAAAATGACATTTTCTAAAAATGATTCCTAGCTAGATCGATTTATCGCCCCCGAAACCCCCTATAAACTAAATTTTATGAAAATCGTTGGAGCCGATTCCGAGATTCCAATTATATATATATATATATATATATAATATACAAGAATTGCTCATTTAAAGATATAAGATTAACAAAACCTAAAATCTGCGTTTTCTTTGACAAAAAATGTTTTCGCTTAAATGAAGGCCAGATCTAGAGCCAACCACAAACAATAGAGTGGTAAATTATTCCCTATTTCTTCATATCTGTTTTTTTCATTTTGTATGGGTGACGTTTAACCTTAAAGAATGTTATGGGATGGTTGACATTTCGAATAGAAACAATGCGTAATTTTTTGGCAAAAAAGCTAATCGCCCGGCTATTATTGGAAAGCAGTTAGTGTGACACCTTTGTTTTTTTACGCCTTTGTCATACTTCGAACTCGTTCAAGGCGACCTTGGTTGACAGTTTGTTACTTGTGAAGAAGTCTTCTATAAGATACTTGAAGCCTGCGGTATAGGTCCGAAACGGATTGCGTCACTCGTTCCATTCAGTCTATACATAACCTCGTTGATTAACAGTCTTTATTTACCTTAATCCGATCGGACCTTGATTGTGAAATTCGAAGCGTGAAAGGCGAGGCCGCGCCGTCAGCGGATCAAACAAGTGAGACAAAGTTCAGCGGAGCCGATGCAGTCGTCGTGACAGAATGCACCACATTTCTTGCATAGGATCATCGCTCGCAGGTTGCACACGCAAGCGTCGTCCGCACCCACGCTTCTACAACGTGCTACACTCTGGAAATGTATAAAATTTTTAATAATTTATGTGTTTATGGACTAAGTGGTCTATTCGCAGGGTAGAATGCGAAATGCATCATCTATAGATAACACACACGCCCTTATAGGCGGTAGTAGGTGGGATAGATCAATTTCGCCAATGAAAATGCCAATGAAATACTCAAACTCAAACTCAACTCAAACCCACCAATATTTTACCTGTGTTAAAAAAATCCTGACTAGGCATGGAAAAACGAATTTTGCCGAATTTAAATCATTTGTTAGAAAATTAACCATTGGATGACTTTATTAGGGATCAAAAAACCTAAAATACTAATTATAAAGATGCGGCACCATCCTCTGCTGTAATTGAATCCTCTCCATCCAACTGTTGTCTCAAAGAAATCACTTAGCAATAAGACTGTTGTACATTTAATTATAGTTCCAGTGTCCTGTCTGTTATTTCTTTGTGTGTAGTGTTCAATAAAGCATTATCTATCTATGTGGCAGTGTAGCATACCTATGTGGAGAGCTTATCTAGGCAATAAGTATTATGACTTACAACGTTAGAGTTCTGATTAGCTGGTGGAGCGCTAGAGGCCCGGGGCGCCGCCACATTAGGGGTCCTTTGCACGAGAATGTACTGGCCAACGTTATTTGACCTATTCTCATTTATCTGCAAATAAAACAAATCATAATAATAAACTATTATAGAGTGGGAAATCCTAAGTAATTTCAGACAGCGAGTACCAGTCATAATACATAGCTCTAAGCAAGTTGAGTGGCGAAGACTTAGTCATAATTGTGGCCATTCTGTTCATAAATAATACTCTATGGGTTTCTCCAATAACACTACTCGAGTCAAACCAACATGGTTTGTATGGTCAACCCACAGTCTTAACGGTTTCAGGTCGTTAAGAGTCCTACAAGACCTCCGACATGACCAGAGATTGCCTCCTTTACAGGGCACAACAGGGACCTACAGTTTAACGTGCCATCCGAACACGGTTCCACAAAAAAATAAAAAATGGTAAAATTTCCACATGGTAATGAGATTTGTACCCAGGGACTCAAGCGGAGTATATTATGTAGAATTTCTTAATGAAGCCAGGGCGGGTCCCTTCAAACTTTTTAAACAACGACTCGCTATTGTTACCAACACTTTATTGCGGTAGTTGCAACAGTATTCTCAAGACTATTGTGTAGATGCCCGATTGCCCAATCAATTTGATTATAATTAATAAATGTTTATTATTGTAATAAGTAGCCTAATCTCTTTATTGTGTAAAATTGTTATGTTATGGACCTTGATGTCTGAAATAAAAATATTTTATTTAATTACCATTTTTTTTGAATACTTAACATTGTATGTGTTTAGATGTAGATGGATATCATTTTATTGTACACCTTATAGGGAATTTAAAAAGAAGAATGTACAAACTGTACATAGGCGACAAGTGGTAGTTTTGTGTACCTCGTTGTGTTGCATGAGAGACACGGGCACCTGCCTCAACAGCACGGGCGGCGGCGGATGAGGCCGCGGCGGGCGGGCGCTGCGAGTGAGCAAGGCTGGCGGCGGCCGCAGCTGCCCGCGGAGGGCGTCTCTGTTGGGACTGTTCTGTATCACCGCCTGACAGATCTGGTAGCTGCGCTCCAGGTTCACCGCGCCCGGCGGCACTTTGTTCGAACTGCGACTACTGGGAACATTACAATTTATTTATGTTTATCTGAGACATCAATATTTTTTAAATTTATTCTGCAAATATACAAATTACAATCAAATAGTGACTATACAATAACGATCTACAAGGATCATTAAAAAACTAAGATCTGGATCTGAACAATTGACAACATGTTTATGTTATGTTATCATTGACATTATGTTATGCTATCTAATATAATCACGCCTTTCTCCTCAAAAGGTCAGGCAGAGGTTTACTCAGGACTCAGTTGCATAGTAGGTACTACTTTACACTTTGAATAATGGCAAAGCGTTCTGTTCACTTCACTTCACTTTTGTTCACAACAGAACGCCAACGAAACAGCAGGCAATAATTGCCGTCGAGTACAGAATGACATTCATATTATAACTATTTAAGCAGTGTTGTATTAATAATATGGATGATTATGTTTTCTACTTCTTCGCGCCTACTTCTTAACTACTTTACTGATTAAGACTGAAACTCGATAGTTTGTAACTTAACTCTTGGAATAACTGAAAATATATTATTCACTTCTCTTGTTCAAAAAGCCCGTCATTGTTGCGTACCAGAGTAGCCAAAATGTTTTGATGAAATTAATAATTTTATTTTCTTACAATTGTAGTGAAAAGTATAGTGTTAACACGCGCCGCTAAAACCCTTTATAACTTGGTTTTATTTACTCCCTCGTATACAATGGGTCTCTTTAGCCCCTTGTGTAACAATCTACTATTTCAAAATATTTCGCATAGCTTAGCTAGTAACTAGTTATTATGAAACTGTTACCGATTAGTGTCCTTTCCGATTTTATTCTTCTTCCCTGCAGGCCTGACACTCTGAGCCATAGTAGTAGAGTTAACAGGTGGATTAGTAGCCGTCGTGCTGGATACCAAACTAGTCGCCGGCTCCATATCCTGCTTTATAGAAACCTTGTCCGTTGACGAAAGCATCGACTGACAACTCTCTGAAGAATTAGACGATTCCATATTATAATTTGCATCCCTATCTTCTTTGTACATACAGTTCTCGTCGTTCATAGTCATATCGTC
The DNA here is from genome assembly GCA_947063395.1 of Hemistola chrysoprasaria. NCBI lineage: Eukaryota > Metazoa > Arthropoda > Insecta > Lepidoptera > Geometridae > Hemistola > Hemistola chrysoprasaria. The sequence goes on along the minus strand of OX346712.1, from coordinate 5,636,836 downwards.
CATACTAGTTTTAGAGTCGTCGCTAACGTATTTTGCGCTATCTGTTATGCTTGTAAATGTATGGAGGGTGACAACATTTTCATTGTTCGGCCACTCGTTTTCTGTCTTCCATGACACGGCTGATGTTTTTGGTTTTGCTGGATCTTGTAAGCTATCATCTGGGTATGATACCATCTGGAATGAAATAAAATATAGGTATATGATCAACATAATATATCATAGAATTAAGAATCAATGGTGCTGGATGGTGCTGTAAGATACTCGAATGGAGTCACGCCCTGGCAAATGTCTCTTAGACGCAAGTCCAGCCTTTGATATGTTTGCTGATAAGTGGAATACCGTTATAACTTGTCAAATTTTTTGTGAGAAGTGTTAATAATATGTGTGATATGACTGTACTTTCAGAATTCATATTTTTTTATTGTTAATTTTATTTTCTCTTTTGATATTTAAATTAATTTTTAACTGATTATGAATAATTGACTATTGTAATTTTATAGTAATATCTTATGCAATGTACCCAATATTATCTTATTATCAATGTGTTATTTAGTGTATGTGGTATTTTGTAGTGACATACTAATTATCAATAATAAATAAATGCAGAGTAGGACGTTCCCCACAAGATAGACAGAGTATCTAATGAAGACTACAGTAACAAGCTGAACCCTCATTGAAAAATATCTTAGCTATACCAGAACATGCGTTACCTCATTTGGAATGAAACAACAAACATACCAAATATCAACAAAATAGGTAATTTTTGGCGTGACGTAAAAAACATATGTTCAGTACCTAATATATTATGTTAGTAGATTTTTAAGAAAAAGATTAGTCTATAAAAACTTGATAAAGGGGTAACTTACAGAAGTATTTGTCACTTCCATCATAGGTATTGAAGAGTTTTGAGTCAATGGCATTGTGACCACAGCTGTTACATCTGAAACAGGCATTATCACTTTAAACTAACTGAAAGATTTAAATCCCCACATGTTCACTGCTTGTTTGATCACTTGACAATGAAAAAATGAGGGTAAACAACAAATACTATTGTCATAAAATTATTTCCAACTACCTTCGCATAATACTTTAGAAACAGTATCATTGGCTTGCTACATCTGGGTGGTGGCACTTTATTTATTTCAATAAACAATGTCATTATGCCAAGGCAAAAATATTGCAGATTGCTTCAAAACTTGTTTAAAATAAGATGTGCAGATCCAATAATAAAATAGTATATATACATACTTGCTTCACTGATATATGACGACAATTCCATGAGGTTTGGATGAGGAACATATTTCACATCTTCATTCTCTGCAAAATAAATTACAGGCATTATGCATTTCAGAACAATTTGGCAATCATTTTACATGATTAAAACTGGTTTCAACGAAACTAAGCTTCTCTCCAAACTCCAGAGTAGAAAATAACTGTGGTGTTTATTAACCTCAATCATTAGAAGGAAACCACACTTTTTAAGAATTTGAAACAATCCTATGAAGATGTGCGTGGTACTTCCTAGCCGCGCCACAGTCAGAATTTGAATTGAAAATAATTTTAAAAATATGTTCTTAATATGTACATTATTGTACATATATTAAAAAAAATTGTACTATAAAAGTTCGCAAGAAATTAAACAAAATCAGTGGCGCGGCCAGGTACTATGATTCCTAGCCGCGCCACCGCGTACACTGTAATAAATAGTCTAACTAAGCACCAAATTACTGTCAAATAATTGTACGTCTATTGTTCGCTCTACCGATAGTGAGAAATACCGCGAAAAATCATTATCTTCATGATCAATATCGAAAGTAAAATAAGTCGACTATGGCGATTCTGTCAGGCGTTCGGCCCATGGATTTTATATAAAAATGAGAATAAGTTTGTTTGTAAACAGAGAAAGTACTAAATCACGGACAAAAAACGCTTTTCCTATTTATTGTGTTGACTTACGAGGTTGATAATTTTCACGGCACCAAGTGACTACAAACTTGAGTATCTATGTAATTCGATAAATTTTAATACGTCCACGCGCGTTTTAGAGATAAAATGTCTTGACCAACAGATTGAAAACCGAATATGTGATCTTATAAGGGTTCCTATTGAATTCTATTGAGAATGGCTCGACAATATAATGACCTGGCATGTAACAACACAAACTTAGATATATTTAATCCTAAATTTAACAACTACAAACAAACAATAAAGGATATCCTTCAACCCAATAGAAGAACTTCGGATTCAACGACAGCGTTGTATCTGAATTCAACCCCTTGATTGATTGTTGTATATAATAGTATCATTAAAATTGATACCTGGATGTTACTATTATTGTAACTAACCTTGCTTTGCAATTAGATAACTATATTATAAAATGTAAAATTAGATTTAAGTCACATATTATTTTGTTCGCTCGATACTCTACCTAATTGTTTTTCTGAGTGTACATCTTTTTGAGTTGCAATCTAGAACATATTATTGTAACTAAATGTATTTTTGAAGTGATTGTAATTTGTTATGTACGCCAAATAAATAAATAAATAAAAATAAAAAAGAACCCTAAAATAGGTTTGCTTTCAAATAAATTACAGGCGTTTGTCCCATAAACAACAATAATGTATCGAAAATGGTACGGTGCGGCCGTACCACGAATTAGAATGTAGACCACGGACTGACAAGCGTAGCGTAGGACGTTTACCCACAAGACTTATTCGTGGACAGACGAAGCACATAGGTATATTATAGATATATATATATATATATATTATGTAGTACATATACTATGATTTATTTGTGATAGGTATATTATATATCTACTAGACATGAAACCTATTATTTAGGTAGATATACTACCCCTCGTTTGAAAAATAGTAGGTATCTCCTACATAGGTAAGACAGGTAATGAAATGCAAAATGAATGACAATTTATAACTATTACCTAGATATATCGATCACGATCACCATGGTTATGATTATTAGGTACTAGGTATGTACATCAGTTATTATGTATCTTTACCTTGTTACCCTACCTAAGTCGCAGTATGATACTACTAATTAGGTAGGTTTATTTAATCAGAAAATATGATGAATATTTTATATTATATCCAAAAAGATATCGAAACAAAATCTTTGCAAGATAATCAATTACTCTGTTATTACATATTAGACACAGTGCCACCCAGTGGTTAAAATTTAAAATTCTACGCGGCACTGCACTGCGCCTATCACCCTGAGATATTGGTTGTTAAAACTCGTCATGCCCAATAATTTCTCGGTTAACATTGCCCTTCATCCGGAACACAGTTTTATTACTGCTTTACATTTTACATTACTGCTTGACGGATGAATAACTGGCAAAGGTCAACACCTTTACTTCCCCAGGCTTCTTTTTTTTGTGACAACCCTTGAATATTTTTAACAACGACAACCGTGTAAGTATTTTGCGGTCTATCAAAGGAGTTGAGATACTAGTAGTACTTATTTTACTATGGTATGGTGCCTCGGTGGCGTAGAGGGCGTATGCTCGACTGCCAATCAAGAGGTCCCGGGTTCGATGCCCAGGTCAGGCAGTGTTTAAATATTGGATTTCTCCATTAGGAATTATCTCAATAACTGCCTGAAGTCTGGAACTGTGCCCGGTAGATGGCAATAGGCTCGCCCCCTATTACATGGGACCAATAACATACTGGCGAAATGTGGGTGTATCTACTAAGGGACTGAGTCCTGGGTACAGCTCGGCCTACCCCTTCGGGAAATAGACGTGAATGTATGGTGGCGAATCGAATTCGTGGTACGGCCGCGCCGTACCATTTTCGATACATTATTGTTGTTTATGGGACAAACGCCTGTAATTTATTTGAAAGCAAACCTATTTTAGGGTTCAATAGGAACCCTTATGAGATCACTTATTCGGTTTTCAATCTGTTGGTCAAGACACTTTATCTCTAAAACGCGCGTGGACATATTAAAATTTATCGAATTACATAGATACTCAAGTTTGTAGTCACTTGGTGCCATGAAAATTATCAACCTCGTAAGTCAACACAATAAATAGTAAAAGCGTTCTTTGTCCGTGATTTAGTACTTTCTCTGTTTACAAACAAACTTATTCTCATTTTTATATAAAATCCATGGGCCGAACGCCTGAAAGAATCGCCATAGTCGACTTATTTTACTTTCGATATTGATCATGAATATAATGATTTTTCGCGGTATTTCTCACTATCGGTAGAGCGAACAATAGACGTACAATTATTTGACAGAAATTTGGTGCTTAGTTAAACTATTTATTACAGTGTACGCGGTGGCGCGGCTAGGAATCATAGTACCTGGCCGCGCCACTGATTTTGTTTAATTTCTTGCGAACTTTTATAGTACAATTTTTTTTAATATATGTACTATAATGTACATATTAAGAACATATTTTTAAAATTATTTTCAATTCAAATTCTGACTTTGGCGCGGCTAGGAAGTACCACGCGAAGATGTTACCAAATTGTTAAAATATCTGTCCACAATAGAACTGTGTTTTTAATATGGTCTCTAGAAAATAATGCAGACTTTATAAAAAAATTAATTGATAAAATATGTCATCATAAAATTGTACAAACCCTTAGTTTATATTAGGATAGGTTGTTTAAAAACTAAGCTAAATTACAACTTCATACAATTTTTCATTGACATATACAAAAGGAAGGGAGGCCTTTGCCCAGAACTGAGACATGATACGCTAATAATAATAAAATACATAATTAACTTCATTCTCAGAATATCAGAATGTAAATTTATCAAATTAGTTTTGGTTATCGAATTATATTCAGAGGAATCAGAGGAATACAAAACAATGATTTGGTAACTTTTTCATAAGAATGTGTCAAAATCCTAATATCCAGCCAGTGAGATTTAGCTCTCCACGAGCCCCGCTTCTATGGGAAATCACCTCACACACACTTGCACATGTAGAAAACTCCATGTGTGCAGTATCTGTGCAGTAGGTAGTTATTTTTATTTTTGTGTTCATTTTTACTACAATCTGTCTCCTTCGTAGGTAGTTATAGCTCGGCTTTTGTATGGGATTGAGTTGAGTGTCCGGGGTGTGCTTATGGACAACCTTTACATAGGATAAAGTTATTAATACTGATTTTATCACCAGGATTCATAATAAGAACTGTCTTAAGCTTGGTTGAATCCCACTTCAAAGTAAAACTTACCAGAAGTCAATATTGATGACAGTCCAGTTTCCAAAATAAAAGACTCTGCATCTTTAAATCTTTCATCATAATAATTCTGTGTGACATTCTGTGGTATCCTTTCCTTTTCTTCACATTTCACTAAATTCTCTTTGAATGTATGGCTTTGAGACTCTTGTTTATCTACATCTTGTTTAACTTCATAAGTTTCTATTATTGTCTTATGTTCATTTACATTTTCTGGTTTTTTCTCTTCGTGAAACGGAGCATCATATTCAGGTGTTTCATGTATTGGTGAAGTTTTTGTTTCAGTGACCTCTAGTGTGATAATATGTGGACTTGATACTGTTGGTAATTCAGTGTTTTCAATCTTTAAATCGGGAACTGTAGATTCGGTTGCTTCATCGTAATCATATACTGACGGCATAGCTTTTTCCTCTTGGCTATTTTCAGTGTATTCATTTGGACAGACTTGTTCATGGTCATAATTTGTGTCTACATCGGAATAGGTGGTCACAACTTCCGTATTCTGTACTAAATAGTCTGGACTCGTCAAGTCATCGTCCTCATATTTTATTCGCTTTGCAGTGCTGTACTCAACGTCACTATTCATTCTCTTGTATACTTCATGTAGATTGGTGTCAGAGTCGGTTTTGTCTTCGTCTTTCAATGGAATAGTCTCAGTAGTAGCAATGCCATCTTTCGTGTCATGTTCAGAGTCTCCATCAGGCAACAATAGGGGGTCAACAGGTGTGCTACTAACAGAACCATCCATTCTTTGGCTCGATGATGTGTCAGAGAAGTTACAGTCCACCTCATATGTTTGTGTGTGATGCTTCACATGTTTGAGTGGAAGTAAGTCAGGTACTGGAGCGGAGGATTTTAAACTGACTGTAGCCGACTCATCTATAACATCCTCAGATTTTGAAGAGGATCTTGTTACTGCCCCAACTGAGCGCATCCTTTTACTATTACTTGATGATTTACTCTTCTTAATTTTTGGTACAGTACTACTGCTTGTAATTGAAGCCGTTGGCCTGAGTTTAATGGTAGTTTTTAGTGATGGCCTTTCAGAATTCAAATTCAATGAAGACTTCTCTCTTCTTAACTTTTCACCCCATATTGGTTCAAAATGTTTGAGCTTCCACGGGTCAATCTTACTCTTCTCTTTTTCAGCTTCAGTCTTCATCTTTTGTTGGTTTTCTGGTGTGAATTCTCCGCCAGAGAGACTGTCTTGCCACTCGAGGCAAGCTCGTGCAAAGAATTCATTATTGAGACTAGAGGAATTCAATCGTCCAGAGGGGCTCAGCCTGTCTACACTAGGCAGGAGTTGTCCTAATTTATATTGATATAAAGGTGGAAGCATTGAAAATGTGTGCTTGTTCAATAACTGCCTAATATTTGTGTTGACTAATATTGAATCTGGTGTCTCCAGGTCTATGCAACCTTCTCTGGTTTGTTGCAGTTGTGCCGCTGTTGAAAGCTTCTTCCCGCTACGTTTTCTTGGCTTGATATTGAACCCCGGTATACTTGCAAGAACCTCCCTCATAGTTGACGGTTTGCTTGAACCAGACTCCATGTAAGACATAGCAGCTGTCCATTCTCTATTCTCAGGCGGTGGGGGAGGCGGTAGTGGCTTAACGATTATTCTAGGAAGCGGTCTGGTATGATTTGAACTTTTTTTTCTTCTCTTAGACTGCTTCCTAGACGAGTGTTTACTTGACTTATCACCGTCTTCGGGTATACGTATGACGGAGAACTGTTCATTGTTACAAGTCATCACAAACTTATTATCCGAAGAGTTGTCTGGATATTCATCTACACTTGTAGTAGCGGTAGTGCTTACTTCCATTGTACAAGTAATTTCTATGGCATGTATATTATTGAATACAATAAAAACGATGATTTTATACCGATAGCAATCACAAATTCAACCCATTGTGAAGTTGTCACTAAACCGGCTATAATTGTGGTCAGATGTTATTTATAGCACAGAAAGTCTATCATCACTTATTTTACAGGATTTATTCTGAATTAATCCTTATTAAATCCATTTTCATAATTCGAATGAGCGAAACCCAAAATGTCACAACAACGCAGAAAATAGAAAATGGATACCAACCACAGATTAAATCGATGGACGATTGTCAATCAGTGATAAAGAAGACAGATAATAAAATTCTTGTTATCTACAACGATGTCAGTAGGATTTATTAGTATTCTGTGGGAGGATTGAAGAAGCAAATCGATTTGAACAAACATTTTTCTGTGACTACTGGCAATACTAATGTGTCCATCGACTACAGACTAATACTAAACCGGATGCCAATCCAGTCACTCAGTCACCCAGACTATCCACAGATTTCAATGAGTTTTATTTTTAAAGCGGTCCCTAGACGATCATGCGGCATGACATGGATTTACGTGAATAGTGAATTATCATGCTGCATGATCGACCTAAAATCACATCATTCATTTTTATCGCCCTTCCATTCCAACTTGAGTATAGTGCACACAGAACACAAAGAACGTTCAGTAAACAGCGCCGCTCGCTACTTCGCTAGTTCGAAGGCAGATATATTTTTTCTTTATATATTACTTCATTGCGTAAAAAAAAAAAAAAGACGGTGGTCTAAACAGTAGTACTTATTGAAACAACGATTTGCGCATGAACATTTACAAAGTGCTTGCAGATACAAAGCTTAACGATTTTAAAAGCTTCCTCCGTTTTAAAATAGGGAAGCTCTTGCAGTGCGCGGTCCATGTCCTGTTGCATGAGCTGTTGCATAACATGCCCCGATCTATACAATCATGCGTGCATGTCAGTCTTAGCTTGCAGGATGAAAATTAAAAAGGATTATCAATCAACTGCCAGCCCGCCTAGCATGGCACGGGGATAACTCGTTTACCCCGCTTTATCTCTCTTTCGCGCCCGATAAAATCATATCTGCTGTCTCGTTCTAACCCCCAGGGACTTCGTTTTCCCTGGTCATTGTGCTACCGGGGCTGCACGTAGTTTGCATGTCATTCAATCAATTATAGTGCGACACGAAAGTTTAGAAATTAATTGAGGGCGCCACTTGTCATATGTATGGCAATACTTAAAGTTACCTATAAACAATTTTGATACTTTGCGATTTATATTTATTTTCTATATTATTACCTCTCTAATGGAAGATAGAGAAAAAAAGGGTCTATGTAACTCGTTCACCTAGAAATTCTAGTCAATAAATAACAAATCGATCTTGGAATCCTATTTCACAAAAGTAAGGATTAGGATAAGGATTGGTAAACTTGATACTGCCTCACTGCCTCAATAGTGAGCGCAAGCGCTACTGCTGGGTTCGATTTAGTTTTTATATAATAATAAATTTGATTAAATATTTTACATAATTGGATTATTTCATTACGAATTTTCTGTCTGGATTTGTGCCTGGTTGATGGCAATAGTATCACCCCCTATTACATGAGAAAAAGACGTGATGTTATGTTTTATTATTTAGGTGGTTTTAGAGCACTTGGATTTCCAATAGGCTCACATGTCGGCCAATGGATTTTTGAAGTGTTCTATAGCATAGTGTATTTAGTTAAGGTAGATTCAAGATACTAAGAAAGTAGCTGTATTGTTTAGTCTTTATAAAAGCCAGTCTAAAAGCCAGTTTACCCAGATTTATACTACTAATAATTAAAAAATCTAAGAATTTTTTCCATAAATGTATTTTTTATTTCAACAAAGCATTTTGAAAGAACTTTTTTTATTACTATAAACATTATAGAAAAACAAGTACATTATGTATGGTTCGCGCGCGAGCTATGTATCACCGGTACTGTGCTATTTGACTTTATATCTTCTATATAATGTAATATTTACAACCTATTTAAGTATATACTGAAATAAAACGTTAAAATAAGACTAAATTGTATCAAAAACAAGACAAGATTATAAAATTTATCCCAATTTCTTATAAATCGTTTTGTAAACTCTCTCTGCTTCCGTCGCAATAAATATCGTCTCGTAATATTATACTTCATAATTTAGAGAATGTAGGGATCTCCTTCTTCACAGATTCACAGCATAGAATAATGAAAGTTTTTGGCGAATGGTGCACTTTACAAAATCGTATTAGTAACTCTTTTTTTGGCCGGCCTTTTCTGTGTTTTGGAGGAGTTCCGAAGTTTCCGTTATGTTTTACTCCCTCTATAGCGATTCTTATATCAGAATGATTCTGATACACCTTAAACGTAAAAAAAACATTATAATAATATACATATTATAGTATTTAAAAATTAGATACACAATAACATAGGATAATGTTTAAAAAACCTTTTTTTTTTTTATTTACTCGTCTTAAAGTATTTTCAACTTTTAAAATGCAGTTGCCTTTATTTTAAAATAAATACTTATTAAGTATACTCTTTTATTTTATTATAATATTTCCTCTTTCTTAAATTTCATAGAGCTACATGGGTGTATACGTAATGGGTGTAGTAAAATAAACATTTTAATCACTCGAATCACATACGTACTAGTAAACGTATCTTTTAAACATAATAAGTAAATACGTGCTAAAAGTATCAAAAACTGCAAATCCTACTATAAATGGACACTGTTTTGAAAAATTTATATAACCTCAAAGGAACTCAAGCTATCTATCTTTAGGTCAAATTAAAGATTATTAAATGGTTTTAATCTCGCAATTGAGTGCAATAATAATGATTTATTAGTATTGTTGCTAAGACATACCTGTCATTTCCGCTGTTCTCTTGTAAACATCATCCAAAGGAGAAAGTAATTTTCCGAGTTGAAACTCCTGCAAGCGTTGCATATACACCTTATAAATTATTTGTCGAACACCGCCACGGATTGTTCTGTTCATTTTCCACTAAATCACTAAAAATTGTATGTATCCTGTCCGAAATTATATTCGAAAACATTAAAAACCGACAACAATAATAATAATTTAATAGTTTTGACACAAACTTGACAGTTGCCTGACAGTAATGGGATGTTGCCATTATTACATTTTTTGTAGTTCCAAAATAATTAATTTCTAAACTTTTGTGTCGCACTATAATTAATACAATTTAACGGTCATTCAAGCATGACAGCACTTAACGAATTTCATGCTGCATGATCGTCTAGGGACCGCTTTACTTTTGACGGACTCGGACGGACGCTCCTGGCGCCTAGTTTTCTGTGCGGACGCCATTTTGTTAGAATCGCTAATTTTTCGTGATCTAAGAATTTTGCATTCTAATTTGTGATAATTCTGTGTCAGTAACCCGTAATTAATTTACACACGTGCTAAATTTTATATTCTAGTGCTATACGGTGAAAATGGGACGTGGAAGGTATGTGAACATGAGTTAACACGCTTGGATGGTATATCTGAGAATGTGCTTATACATTGTGCGATTGTGCGACGTACATGGAAATTCTTCAATGTGTTGACGTATTTCAGGGATCGCAGTCGTGACAGACGTCGTAGTCGTAGTCGTAGTAGGAGCAGGAGTCGAAGCAGAAGTCCACGGTACGGTCTCGGATCGGGCGGAGGCGACAGAGACAGAGACAGAGGCGGTGGCGGTGGCTATGGCGGTGGACGCAGAAGCAATCCCGGCGCCAATCTTCGTAAACCCAAGTGGGACCTGAGTAGACTAAAGCCATTCAAGAAAGATTTTTATGTACCACACGATAATGTAGAAAACAGACCTGACTCTGAAGTCGAAGCATGGAGAAGTCAAGCAGAGATCACTTTAAAGGGTCGCAATATACCCAAACCGACGCTTACATTCGAAGAAGCTGGTTTCCCAGATTATGTGATGGATGAAATTGATAAGATGGGATTTTCTAAGCCTACTCCTATTCAAGCTCAGGGTTGGCCTATTGCTTTGAGTGGGAATGACATGGTAGGGATAGCATCAACAGGTTCGGGGAAGACTCTCTCATATATTCTCCCAGCTATTGTCCACATTAATAATCAACCAAAATCCAGCAGAGGAGATGGTCCCATTGCACTAGTTCTGGCACCCACAAGAGAACTGGCCCAACAAATTCAAGAAGTGTGTGATAAGTTTGCCAATACATCAAAAATTCATAATACATGTTTGTTTGGGGGTGCACCGAAAGGTCCACAGGCTAGAGACTTGGACGCTGGTGTAGAAATAGTCATAGCAACACCTGGAAGACTGCTGGATTTCCTAGAAAGTGCAAGGACCAATTTAAAGAGGACAACTTACCTGGTGTTGGATGAAGCCGACAGAATGTTGGACATGGGTTTTGAGCCACAGATCAGGAAAATCATTGAACAGATAAGACCTGACAGACAAACACTCATGTGGTCTGCCACATGGCCTAGGGAAGTGCAAAGTCTTGCTTCAGAATTTTTAAAAGACTATCTTCAAATCAATGTAGGATCCTTATCATTGGCAGCCAATCACAATATCTTACAAATTATCGATGTGTGCATGGAATATGAGAAGGAAACTAAATTGAGCACTCTTTTAAAAGAAATTATGGCTGAGAAAGAAAACAAAACCATTATATTCATAGAGACAAAGCGGCGTGTGGATGATATCACAAGAAAAATGAAGAGAGATGGGTAATATTAAATTACCTATAAAATATTAAACATTTGTTTATCAATTTAAAGTAAATCTTTGCAATGTAATATTTTGAAGCATATAATCTATTCCTGGAATAGATTTAATTTTACTATTAACTTTCTAATCAAACAATGTTTTTAGGTGGCCAGCAGTATGTATTCATGGTGATAAATCACAGAATGACCGCGACTGGGTTTTGCAAGGTAGGACAGCTATTGCACAAATTTTATACCTTTGAGGTATGACAATATATCCTATATCTTTGATTTATTTTTGGTTCCTTGCATTTTGTAAGCATTGCGACGGCGCAGTTACATATATCAAAATTCAATCAGTAAAGAGTAGTTAGTATGTAAAGGCACAGCTACAGCATATTTACACATAATTGGAATGTTATATGAGGAGTGCAGCGAGAAGCGGCGTTGGACCGGCTTAGAGTGAGCATGTGTCTGCATGTGCAGGCGTGCGAGCAGCGCGCGGGCGCCGGGCCGCGGCCGGGAGCTCCGCGCCCGCCGCAGCCGCTCGTACTCGGGGCTAAGTCCCTCCGACTCGGTCGGGGCCAGTCTGCGCCGCTTCTCGCGAGGCGCACTCGTCACGGACGCGGACGCTCGGCACGCCGTGCCGCGCGCACGACGCCCCGCGCCCGAGCGCGCTCTCACCTCGTGCTCGTGCGAGGGCACGGACCTCGTGCCCGTGCTCGTGTGAGGCACGGAGACTTCGTGCCCGTGCCCGTGCTCGTGCTCGCACGGAGCTCGAGCCTCTCGCCTCTCGATTCCACCGATGGGCGGCCTCCCTCTCGCTCTCGTTTTTCTTTAATGTGCGTTGTACGTCATGCTAACGCGATGATGGAAGCGATTTCATTAGTAAGTTTGTACTTGAATAAGATTAGTGCGTGGAAAACCAGTCTCTTGAAATCTCATTTTATTAGTTGAGGTGAAATTTGTTGTATGTTACATAAGGCTCATGATATAGATTATTTATATTGATTTGTCTTTTTTAATACATTGCTAGAAAATATAATAACTAGAAAAGAAAAAAATACCTATTCAATATGATAGTTTAGTAAGTGTCTGCACTAGGGGCTAGCCAGACTTTTTATTTTATATGAAACCCAAATGATATTGTAAACCCCGTGTGTAAGCACTGACATGTGGGTAGCCATTCCTCTTTGGTTGTTTTTTGCGTGTGGATGAATGATGTGCACTGCACATCTCTACATACATAAGATAGAACTGGCAACAGAAATGGCATACTGCATATACTGTGGCGAGCCGTATGTGGTTGACCGCAATCTGCTAGCCACTAGTGCATATGCTCGTTTAGAAAGGAGAATGAGCGTATGTGGTTTCGGCTGATGAAACTTAGTCTATGTTGTAGTTGTACCTTAGGATCTGTGTTCATTATACCCACTAAATCTGTTAATGGAGAAAGAAGTTACACAATCCAGAAAAATGGGTATTCCCACAGTCTTAAGAGTTATTGAAATAACATTATAATTGATTCTTTACATTTTTTGGGCTTGTATGACACTGCCATAATGTATCATTGGATGTGGCCGCATGCTTATAACAAGGTTTCTTTGAATAGCGTAGAAAACAGTATTTTTGAACCACAATATTAATAATATAATATGACCAATAAGTAAAACATGTTCACAAATAAATAATAATAAAAATCTTTATTGACCATTATGAATACATGACTAGGTATTTACTAATTAATTATATGCTTATACAAATAACAGAGATGTGTGAAATAATAACAGAAATATGTATTAATTGATCATATTTTTGGTTTACTTTTTACCTTTCTAACATTTAACATATAAATTAATTAATATGATTATTACTAGTGGCAATAACTTTTTTCTCCATGCGTCGGTCAATACATTTGCGGGCTATTAGTGTTATAAAATGAAATAATCATATAAATAAACAACAACAACAACATACATTCACGCCTTTTTCCCGAAGGGGTAGGCAGAGGTGTACCCAGGACTCAGTCCCATAGTAGATACACCCACATTTCGCCAGTATGTTATCGGTCCCATGTAATAGGGGGCGAGCCTATTGCCATCTACCGGGCACAGTTCCAGACTCCAGGCAGTTATTGAGATAATTCCTAATGGAAAAATCCAACATTTAAATAAAATAAAAATAAAAATTAAAAATAATTCATATAAATAAAACAGGCCTCATAATCCGACGCCACTGTTAAATTCATCAGAGGTTAAAAACTAAAGCATAGTTTAATGTGTGATCTAACATATTATCATAAAATATGTTATTTTCATCATATACCTACTAACAAGAACTGAAATATTTATTATGATCAATATAACTCACAATTCATAAACATAAAAAATTCAATTCTTTAGTATGTATGTATTCTTTATATTCAATAAATGATATTTGCTTTTACAGATTTTCGAAGTGGTAAAGCACCCATACTGGTTGCTACAGACGTAGCCGCAAGAGGTTTAGGTATGTTGGCATAATATTTGAGGCCTCTGATCGTATTCCTGAGCATTTGGTATAGATTTTATTATCTACATTATTATCTGCATGTCTAAACCATATTGCAACGTTCCTTTGTAGCATGCAAGGTCATCTATAGTCTTTCAATTTTTGGACATCTACTGGCACATGTGATTATATACGTGTTAAAAAAGCGTGCACTAACACTTACGGAGGAAGATCTACCTGTCAAACTGAACAACTTCCAAAAGAAGGAATTCGGAAATTCATAAAAAATTTTTGACTTTCCATACAAATTCGCGGATTAGCTGAGTCAATTTTTTTTCGCGAATTTTGAAGTTCTTTCTGTTGCAAGTGTTCAGTTAGGTAGATGATATTTTTATTTATGACTACATTCCATGTTATATAACAATATTGTTATGTCCTATGCCGACTGCTCATGATTGTGTTCAGGATTATTTAGATACATAATATTATAATCATGATTAGGATAAATTATCATTATAGAACACGCATTAGCTATTAAAGACATAATAATCATTGTTAATTTATTCCGTTCACAGATGTGGATGACGTTAAATTTGTCATCAATTTCGATTATCCCAGTAACTCTGAAGACTATGTTCATCGTATCGGAAGAACGGGAAGGACCAACAAAACCGGAACGGCCTACACATTTTTCACTCCGTCCAATGCCGCGAAGGCGTCGGATCTCATCTCCGTGTTGAAGGAAGCGAAACAGGTCGTCAACCCTAAACTCCAGGAGCTGTCCGAACGCGGAGGCGGTGGTGGACGACGTGAGTATAGCGAACTACACTCGATAGCGGTCTAGCATAGAACTAATGGTGATTGAATGTTTTATTTTATAACATGATGTGTTTTCGTCGTAGGACGCGGTCGCGGTGGTAGATATCGCCGCGGTCGCCGCTCCCGCTCGCGGTCCCGCTCCCGCCGTCGTCGGTCACGCACCCGCTCCAGGTCCCGCGACCGCCGCCGCCGCCGTCACAGCTCGTCCAGTCGCTCCCGCAGCCGCTCCTCGCGCTCGTCCCGCAGCCGCTCGCGCTCCCGTTCCCGCAGCCGCTCACGTTCAGGCAAGTGCAGCCCCAACAACACCGTCCAGCCGACCGCGCCGAACCACGCGCCGCAAGCGCTGCTGCCGACGCCCAAACCGCTTCTGCCGACCCCGATAGGACCCCAGTTCCCGCCCAGGAACGATGCCCCCGAGAACAGACGGCCTCAGACTCCGCCTCGCGGCGCTCCCCTCGATCGTGATCAAAACGATAAAGATGACCGAGTCGGTAACGATTCGAATCGATCAGACTTTAATAATCCCCAATCCGACCGAATTCCAGCCTTGATGGCTCTGAACCCCCAGATGAACATGACGTGTTTGCCTCCTCCGATAAACGGTCAAGGGGGGTTCGTGATGCCGTCCTTCTTCCCCGCCGACCAGTACGGTGTGATGATGCCGTTCGGCGCCGCGACCATGATTCCCCCCGGCGGCGGGTGGGCCGCCCCACCACCGCCTCCTCCCCCTCCCCCTCCCTCTGACTCCGGTGGTACTTACGGGCGAGGCTCTGGAGAACGCGGCCTCGAGTCAGATTCCAGAAAGCGCGGCGGCCGACCCGGCGGCCTCGGGTCTGTCGGCCCGGAGCCCGGCTCGTCCGGTCTCGGACTCGGCGGCGGCCTCGGTTCCAGCGGACGCCTGCTCCCGGGGCCGGGCGCAAACGCGGGCGGCGGCCTGGGCTCGACCGGCGGCTCCGGCGGGGGCCTCGGCTCCGGAGAGGGCTTCGGCTACTCCGGTGGGGGCCTCGGTTCCGGTGGAGGCCTCGGCTCGGACGTCCCCGCCGGATCCCGGTCCAAAGGCCGAGACAGGCGCCGCCGCGGAAGAGGACGCGATCATGACTTAGACTCGGATCAGCCGGGCTCGGGCGGCCTCGGGTCGGGAGGACTCGGAGGCGGCGACGCCGGCGCCCCGGCGCGACTACTCGGCCTCGGGAATAACTCTGGCGGCCTCGGAGTGCCCCACGGGAGCCCCATGCCGAGCATGTTACCTCAGACCGATTTACACGCTTTTGGGCCCCAAGCCCCCGCCAATTTTACTGCGTTCGGCTCCTATGCGAGCAATAAACGGATAAACCAACAAGGAAATTCGAGTGAATCTTACGGCGGCAATACCTACATGAACGTGCCTAATTATTACGAGCAACAAAGCATGTTGGGAGGCGTGGGCGCGGGTGGCGAGCAGGCCGGTCTGAACAATGCTCAGGCGAATGGCTCCGTGGGGTACAGTAATGGCCGCCAGAGGAATCGCCGCCGGTGAAAGCGACGAGGTTTGTTACATAAAACAATCAACTCTCGACACTTATAACCTGATATAAAGTATGTTCACCATTTCATTTCGCTCTGGAAGACCAACCACAATGTGCTGCATATATTTTTCACCATATGTACACGTTGTGTGGTACGGCCACATTATATTGAAATAACAACTTTTATTTCTAGGTCCTATCCTCACATTTCATCATCTTACTGTTTACTCCATCATTATTTCTGATTTGGAAGACAATTTGCGAATAGGTTTTTTTTTTCTTACAGAAAATGGACACAATGGTGATTCGCGTCGCCGCAGAAGGCGTTAAATGACAGACTGTGGTGAAAAAAGTAATTATAATCTTAAGGTTTTTAAAATTCCATTTCACTCCCGATTTAAAGTTAGATAACTAGTTATAGGTATAGTATTGTGCAATTATATTTTACTTCTGCATACAGATGAATGAAGAAATCTCTTACTCATAAGTTGGAATTTACATGAAATATGTATATTAATTTTTTAGTGTATGACATAATAATATACTATACAAGTTGTTATAAAAACGTGTAGTAATACTTGGGAGGTGCGTCTACCAGTGAAAACAATGAAACTTATATAAGAAAGAATTTCCAAATTTAGAAATAAATCAACTACTCATACAAAATTTATTAGATCGTTCAGTTTGTATGGTAACTACAGTTTTTCGAATTTTCTATCTTCATCAACGAGCTGGATTAACCCCCATTCAGTATTACTACGTCTTGTAACACTATGGATGATATGCTATGCCTAGTACATTATAATAATTATTATTATATAGTTATCATTACAATTTAATAGTAAATAAAACGTGAAGGCATTTATTATGTATTTGAAAATATGTGCCTAGGACAAACATTATGTTAGACATTAGTTACTTATTACTAGAAAGTACGTTTCATCTTTTTATACCGTCTGAGCAATAGTGAAATTGAATGCCTGGAAAATATCTGTATCAAATAATGTAGATACATGTTTTTGGGTTTGACTGTATTGAACATGATTGTACTGTAGTTTGATGTGAACTGAATTTAATAAAAGATATGAAATAACATTTATAAGTTGTTTCAATCGGGATATTATAGTGCGGGAAAAACTTATTGGCGGCTGTAAAGTTAGGCGCAAACGCTGCGACGTAGTAAATTCAGCAGACGCGTATGGACGTGGTGGCTTGCAGCTCACTTCACAGTTCACAGCCGCGATTGAGTTAGTCGCGCGCTTTACCTTATTGCCTACCATTGCCTACTACCTAATAATAAGACTTGAATAACTGAATACTTTTTATTTACAGGCTTGAATACTGTACAGTACGTACACCCACTGTGGCCGGATTGGAAGGTTGCGGCTTCCGAATAAAAGAACTGCTTCAGATTTTCTTCCCAGTATTTATTCTTCGATCTTATCTTGAGGGCGCGTCGAGTGCAAGTGCATGCTGTGCAATCGACGGTCCCGCTTTTATCCTAATTTTTCGACATAAAAAATGGTTCGATAAAGCCCCGCTCTCATTGGTCGATGTCCGTCGGCCAATGAGAGGCGAGATCTATCTACCAATCAGAGCTCAGCATTTACTAAGGCGGTTCGTACCCTTACCGTATGGAGTCCCTTACTAATGTACAGCCTAGCCTTACTGTTCGGAGGGCATCTGTTATTTTTAGCGCTTTTACGGCTCTGCTTATTCTATTTTTACAGTTTCTCTAAGTTATTTACATTATGTTTTCTACGTAACTATATACTATTAGCTAAATATTGCCTAGTCTTATATTTCTACTGTCTTTGGTGTACGTTGTCCTGCACATCTCTCCCGCCGTGTGGCTCTGCCGCATCTTCTACCGGTGCTGGATCTACGTCCTCAATTGGCAGGATCACCATCTTCCTCACGGGTCGGCGCAGGACTCCTCCCTTGGTCTTGATGTCGACGGTGCGCACGACGCTGTCGGGCCCCGGGTACGTCGCGATGACTTTGCCTCGAGCCCATGTGTTTCTGGGTAAGTTGGGATCTATTAATTGGACTAGATCTCCAACTTTGATCGTCGGACCTCGGCCGTGTGGCTCCCGCCGGTTTTGCAGCTCAGGGAGATACTCTCGTATCCACCTCGACCAGAAGATGTCAGCTAGTCTTTGGGCAGCACGCCAGCTAGCTTTCTTCAGGATGTCCTTGTCATCGAAGCTCCCTGGTGTTGGCACTCCTCCTGGTCCTCCTAGCAGGAAGTGGTTCGGTGTGAGGGCTTCGGGATCTTCTACGCTGACTGATACGTGGGTCAGCGGTCGACTATTTACTGTGTATTCTGCTTCTGTCAGGAGCGTCGCCAGGACTTCTTCGGCCGGGCTCCTCTCGTGAAGCGTTGCTGTTAAGGCCGTCTTGACTGATCGCACCATCCTTTCCCAGGCGCCTCCCATGAATGGCGCTCCTGGTGGAATGTATCGCCATGAGATCGTCCGCTTCGCTGCTTCTTCCGCTGTAGCTTCGTCGATCGCTCGTCGCAACTCCTTGTCCGCCCCTTTCAGGTTTGTGCCGTTATCCGACCAGATCTGCGTTGGGCAGCCCCGTCTTGCGATCATGCGTCGCAGTGCCATGATTGCCGAATCTGTGCTGAGTGACGCTGCTATCTCCAGATGTATCGCCCTCGTGGTAAGGCACGTGAAGATGGCCACGTATCGTTTTTGACGTGAGCGTCCGACGGTGACTGTCAGTGGGCCGAAATAGTCCACCCCGGTGAAGGTGAATGGCCTTCTGTGATGAGCGAGGCGACATGGTGGCAGATCCCCCGTTCTTGGGTACGGCGGAGTTTGTGTCTTCATCCTGCAGTGTAGGCATTGGCGTATTACTGTGCGGGTAATAGGGCGCACGCGTAATATCCAGTACCGTTGACGACATTCGTTCACTGTGGTGTCCACCCCGGCGTGATGTAGTTGACGGTGGATGCTCTTTATCCAGAGCTTTACTGTTGGGTGGTTGCCATCCAGGACCATTGGACTCTTTACTTCTTCTTGGACCTCCTGCGTGGCTCGTATGCGGCTTCTTATTTTTAGAGCCCTGTCGACATGTTCTATGCTCAGCTGATGGAGGCGGCTCTCTTTGTCGACGGTCTTCATATTCTTGATGTCTTCTATTTCCTTCGCGAAGGAGTCTTCTTGCGAGGAGCGCATGAGAAGTTCCTCGGCTGTTCTCAAGGTCTCGGCGGCGATGGGGTGGAACTTCTTTTCTTCGGTTTTCGGTCTTTTCTGTGCCTTTCCCCCTGTGTTCAATCTTGGCTTATTTCTTCTCCATGTCGGGTCGTCTTCCGCTTTTCTTGTCGTCCTTTTGTAGTGGACTGCTTGTGCCTTGGTTCTGCACAGTTGAATAAACTGCAGGACTCTTGCTGCCGTGTAGCGTAGACGTTCCCAATTGGAGAAGCGTGAGATGTCGGGGAGGCCTTCTGCTAGTTTCTGAATCTTGTTGGTTGTGACGTGGTGTATTTTTTCTTCACCCGTTGGTTCTGTCGTTGGAGGCGTCGCCTCTCTAGGCCACGACTCTTCGTCTTCGTATAAGAATTCGGGTCCTTTGAACCATCTGTGGTTTCGGTCGAAAGGTATTGGAACGTCCCTGGTTGCGTCGTCCGCTACGTTCTGTTTAGTGGGAATCCAGCGCCACTCATTTACTGTAGAGTTCTCTTCTATTGCTGCAAGACGATGTGCCACGTATGGCTTGTATGAGCGTGATCCTGTCCTTATCCAGGTAAGCACCGTCTTGCTATCTGTCCAGAACACTTTGGAGCTGGGTTTCTCCTCGTGCTCTTCGATTACGGCTTCGGCTAATCTTGTCCCCATCACTGCGGCTTGAAGCTCCAGCCTCGGGATAGACGTGAGTTTAAGCGGGGTCACTTTCGCCTTGGCTACGACTAGTGACACGTTGATTTCGCCGTTTGGGTCCACTGTCCTCCAGTATAGGGTCGCGGAGTACGCTGACTCGCTCGCGTCTGTGAAGATGTGCAACTGTGTGGAGGTCGCGTCGCTGTAGCCGAGATAGCGCCTCGGGATCGTGACCTCTTGGAGACTTTTCAGGTGAGCGAGCCAGCACCGCCACTGATCGGATAAGTCTTCGTCTATTTCGCTATCCCAGGCCGTGCCTCTGCGCCAGACTTCTTGGAGTAGCTGTTTCGCCTTGCTCGTCACTGGTGACGCGAAGCCAAGGGGGTCAAAAAGAGACATGACGACCCTTAATGCTTCTCTCTTTGTTGGTGTTTTCCCTTCTATCAGAGGTGGCGGGATCTTCGTAAGGTTCAGGTTGAACGTTAGCATGTCTTCTTGCGGTTTCCAGATGATTCCCAGAACTCGTTCAGCTTTTTCTCCATACTTGTAGAGCTCAGTCTGGTTCCCTTCGGTGGTGTTTTCGCCGAGAGCTTCGAGTAGCTGCTGCGAGTTCGACTTCCACTGTTTCAGTTCGAATCGCGCTCCCATGTGTATGTCTTTGACGGCTGTCGCGATGCGCGTTGCATCTTCTAATGTTTTGAAGCTGTCCAAGTAGTCATCGACGTAGTGCTTCTTCTTTATTGCTGTTACAGCCTCTGGATGTGTGGCTGCGTATTTCCGCGCGTTCAGGTCCTTGACGTAGATAGCCGTTGATGGTGAGCTTGAGGCGCCAAATATCAGCGAGGTCATCCGGTATTCCTCTGGCGGTCCGTCGTCTCGCCGATCCTTGCGCCAAAGATAACGGAGTGCGTCTCTGTCTTCTGTTCTGAGCTTGACTTGCATGAACATTTCCTTGATATCTGCTGTCACTGCGATTTCGTGCTGCCTGAATCGCATGATGACGCCCGGTAGGGATTGGAGTAGATCCGGTCCCTTGAGTAGCACATCGTTGAGTGCTACTCCTTTCGTTTGTGCGGCGGCGTCGTGAACGACTCGGAGTTTCTCAGGCTTCGCCGGGTTGATGACGGCGAAGTGTGGCAGGTACCAAGTTCTATTCGGTGTCTTGACTTCGGGTGCGGGTTCTGCATAGCCTTTGGTGACGAGCGCTTCCATTTGTTCGGTATATTTCTCTTTCAGGCGTGGATCTCGATCGAGTTTCTTTTCAATCCCGAGGAGTCTTCTGCGGGCGTTGTCGTAGTTGTCGGGCAGTGTGACCTCTCCTGATTTCCATAGAAGAGCGGTTTCGTATCTTCCTTCTTCTGTGTGGACTGTATTTTCTGATAGTATACGAAGGGCTTGCTCTTCTGGATCTGTTTTCGGCTTCTTCGGGTTAAGACAGAGTGCATCCATCGCGAAGTGTTCTCTCATGAGGCGTTCTATGTTGTCGTCTCCTTCTTCTTGAATCGTCGATATGTGAGAGACGAAGTCCACACTGCGTCCGAGAGTGCGGGTGTGGCTTCCGTGCAACACCCATCCCAGTGGCGTTAGCGAAGCCACTGGTTGGTCTTTGTTGCCTCTTCTGATCTTCGATGTTAGGAGAAGATGCCAGTTATCTTGTCCTACGAGAATTCCTGGTTTCGCGTTCTCATATGTCAGGATGTCGCTGATGTCCCGAAGATGTTCGCACTTTGCTATCTGTGCCCGTGATACTGCTTGTGTCGAGACTTGTAGATTCTTCACTGTTCGCGCTTGAATTGGCTCTTCATGTTTGTTCAGCCCTTTGATTGTGAAGTTAACTCTTCTTGATTCTGTTTCCGCTGTTTTCATACTGTTGATGCCTTCAATGCGGAGTGGGTCGACCGGTCCCGTGACGCCGATCTTTTTACTGATGCTGTCGTCGATGAGTGTCACTGTTGAACCGTCGTCGAGAAGAGCGTGTGTGTTGACTGATGCCGTAGGTCCCGTTATTTGAATAGGGATTATTTTCAGGTAGGACTGTCTTTGAGATCCGGTCCATGCTGAATTGATGGCTTCTGTTGCTTCCTTTTCTTCGCCATTCTCTGTTTTTCTGGTTTCCGTCGTTTTGCGGACGAAGTGCAGCATCTTGTTGTGGTAGTATTTGCAGTTGTCAATGCCACAGGTTTTTGGTCGGCAGCCGTGGGTCTTGTTTCTGTAGCGTAGACATCGAAAACATAGGCGTTTGTTCTTTGCGATGTCCCATCTTGTGTCCGGATCGCTGTCCTTGAACCTCTCACAGTCTGTGGCGGTGTGACCTGTCGTGTCGCACACCGGACATCTCGCTGTTGTCTGTTTCTCCGTTATACTGTGCACATTGTGTGCTCTTCTGTTGTGCTGAGTGGGCTGTGAGTGAGTGCCGCTCACTTGCTCCGGCTGTGCGTAGGGACCGCACAATTCAGCTTCTTTTTGTAGGAACCTTTCTATCTTCTGTAAGTCTGGATCCTCCTTCGGTTGTTTCGCGGCGAAGTCGTAGTATCTGTATCGCTGCGTCGGTGTGAGCTTCTCTATCATCACTTTGGCCGTCTTTGGATTATACAGATAGTGGATGCATTTCAGTGCCCGTAGTGTTGACACGGCGTTGGTCACTTTACTGGCGAAGATACATATATCTCTGGGTGACTCGGTCAGGCGTGACAATGTCCTGAGTGTTTCTATCTCTGACATCGCGATCGCTTCCGGCCTTCCGAATCGGGTCTCTAGGATCTTCATAATTTCTGTTGGATCGGCGTCGGAGATGAGTAGGCTGTCTATGGCTTCTTTGGCTCTTCCCTTCAGGTGTCTTCTTAGGCGGTTCGTGTTCTCGACTTTCGTGAAGGATTTCATCGTCTCGAAGAACGCGGCTCGAAAGGATAGCCACTCTTGATGGCTGCCGTTGAAGAAGGGCAGCTCGACGAATCTTGGTTGACGGGCGGCTTTGACGGCGAGTGTGATGGCTGAAGCCAGTTGCGAGAAGTCTGGTTGAGGGCAGACTCCCGCCGGTGAGGACTGTGCTTGTTGCGGTTGTAGATTGTCTTCTTTGTTCGGTTCTTCGGCCTGCTGTTGATGTCGCTGTGTGTCTAGCCACGTGTCTACGCGTGCGTCGGCTTCCATTCCGGAGTACTCGGAGACGTTGTCTTCTTCATCGGTGTCCTCCAATTCTAGCGTGGCTAGATGTGCCTCAGCTAGTTTGACTTGAAGACGCGCAAGCTCTTCCTTTGCTTTCGCGAGTTCCTTCGCTTTCGCTTTCGATGCTGTTGTTCGGATTGACGCCGCACGTTTACTATGTGCGCGCGGGTTCGGCGGCTTATCTTCGGCGGTGAGACAAGGCCTTCTGTTCTGTTCCATCGGTGCTTTGCTCTGCCTGGCTGTAGACGGAGCGGACTGTTGGATGGCTTCTGTGGTTGATGCACCGTCGACGCGTCGCGTTGTTGTACCGGTGGCCTCCGTCGCGATTGACTGTGCGACGGAGGAGCGAGTGGCGACTGACGCGTCCACTGCTGATGACGCTCTTGACTGTTCCGTAGTGGTGGTCGTCGAGGTTTCCATACTCGTGACCGTGTCGGCGGTCGTCTCGGTCCACTCGCTCTGAGTTGTAGCGGTGGTCCCCGAGGACGACGACTGTTGCGTCTCTGCAGCGGGTTGACGTCCTTTTCCCGTGGAGCGAGTCACTGGCATAGTGAGTCGCCTACGTAGAGCGTGTTCTTCGTCCTTCGGAGTGCTCCTTCAGTGATCCGGCTCGAAGGACCATTCGATGTACAGTACGTACACCCACTGTGGCCGGATTGGAAGGTTGCGGCTTCCGAATAAAAGAACTGCTTCAGATTTTCTTCCCAGTATTTATTCTTCGATCTTATCTTGAGGGCGCGTCGAGTGCAAGTGCATGCTGTGCAATCGACGGTCCCGCTTTTATCCTAATTTTTCGACATAAAAAATGGTTCGATAAAGCCCCGCTCTCATTGGTCGATGTCCGTCGGCCAATGAGAGGCGAGATCTATCTACCAATCAGAGCTCAGCATTTACTAAGGCGGTTCGTACCCTTACCGTATGGAGTCCCTTACTAATGTACAGCCTAGCCTTACTGTTCGGAGGGCATCTGTTATTTTTAGCGCTTTTACGGCTCTGCTTATTCTATTTTTACAGTTTCTCTAAGTTATTTACATTATGTTTTCTACGTAACTATATACTATTAGCTAAATATTGCCTAGTCTTATATTTCTACTGTCTTTGGTGTACGTTGTCCTGCACAAATACAATCATCAAAAACTACTGAACTGATTGTGATGAAAGTTTTGTCCTTTAGGCCTGGAAAATCAGAATAGTAGGGGTTATCAATGCATCCTGATATAAGTTGTTGAAACTCGTCACTTATGGAAACTAAAAAGGCTATTAAGGTTTTGAAAAAAAAATAGGGATTTGTAAGAAAACTGCAATATTGTAAAACAAGGTGACAAATCATTGCCAATAATATTAATTAATTTGCGTGCGCTGTGTAAATTGATAGTAGAATAAAGTTATGTTCTAGGAGTTTGTAGTGTATTTATCAATATCTACCAAATAGTTCAGAGTATTTTATCCATCTATTTTGGTTTGGTCACTATAATCGAAGTATTCATTTTTCATGCGCTGTTAAAACTATTGGTGGTGGAATAAAGTATTAATGTGCTAGGGGTTTGTAGTATTATTAATATCTTCAAAATAGTCAGCGGACAGTATGAATTTTTTTATTTTTTTATGATAGTAAGTAACAAGACGAGCAAATCAGGTGCCTGATGGTAAGCATCATGATTGCCCATATCAGAAACAGTGCCACCCAGTGTTTTAAAGTTCAAAATACTGCGCGGCACTGCACTGCGCCTGTCACCCTGAGATATTAGTTGTTGAATCTCATCATGCCCAGTAATTTCGCTGGTAACATTACCCTTCAGACCGGAACACAGTACTGTTTGCATATTACTGCTTGGATGAATAGGTAACTGGCAAAGGTGTGGTACTTCCACAGGCCTACCACTATAATATCTATGACTATAATAAACCTCTTATAGTAATAATACAGTATGTACCTACTTAGTATCTAACTTGATATATTACAACACCAACCTGTATCACCTGTCCTACGCCGCTACCTTGGTAACCAAGACAACATTATCAATGTTAAATCAAATTCTGTTATTATTTTGTCAGTGAATTTTTTATCTTTGCCTTTATTTTAAAATTATAGTATAAATATGAGTTTTTGTGTCGATCTAGTTTCAGAGGACTCTTTTTATGAAAATATTACTCTTGGTGTGACAAAGGTTTTAGGTTTGTATGAGACCCACTCTTATTTACTTAGGTACTTATTGCCCCTAGGATAGTACCAATACTATCCAAGTCATAATTAGGTATGTATCATAATGTGGATTTAGACAATAGATATACCTATCTAGGTACTACTCATACTTACATACACATCCTACATATTATTATGAAATTATGGCTAATTTTGATAGGTAAATAAAGTATAGTTGTAAAATAAATAAATAGTACAGAACTTTATTAAGTATATGCATTTTTTACATCATATTTAATAAGAATTAGCTTTATGCTTTGGTAAAAATTGGAATCCATCAGGCACTGGTCCTAGAAGCATCTCACTGATTTTGATCCAATCTGCACAATTTCCAGATGCCATAAGAGTTTCCAAGTCATCTCTCCCAAAATATATTGGTGGTCTATCGTTTATCTGTTGTGGAGGCCTCTCTAGGAGTCCAACAGGAACATAACGGTATAAAAATGAAAGCCACTCAAGTAAAAACCTCCGTGTATTCTCCACTCCTTGGGTATCAGAGCCCCAATGTTCCAAACCATAGTTTGTATACTTTTTGATAATCTCAAATCTTTCTTTGCTACTAATGTCCCAGAGTCTTTGCTCCTTTATTTCAGTGAATAGCCAAGGTTTTATTAGTGCTCCTCTGCCAATCATGACACCTTGAACTGTAGGTGCCAAGGTTCTTCTTTCCACATAGTCTTGATAGCTCAGGATGTCCCCATTACCATATACTGAGATGGGAGCCGCAGCTTTGGCGCATGTTTCTATGTATTCCCAGTCAGATGACCTAGTGTATCTCGCCTCTCTTGATCTTCCATGCACAGTTATGAGGGAGGCCCCCCAATCTGCCATTTTAGGCACAATAGTATGAGTGATCTTCTTGTCTTGATAAACACCAGTCCTCATTTTGACTGTGAAAGGAATACTGAGTAACTTGGAAGCACATCTTACAGAGGCTTCTAGAGCAGGCAATCTGTGCATCATTCCACACCCTCCTCCTTTTTTATAAATTAGGTCGATAGGACAACCCAAGTTCAAGTCTATGAAGTCAAGCTCTGTATTCTCTTGCAACAGCTGTGCTACTTTGGATATAACATACACATTATTCCCACATATTTGTGCTCCGAATAGATTTTCAGTCTCGTGTCGTTTAACCAAAGCCCATTCTTGTTTCATACCTTTGAGCATAGACTCGCATAGGGCCATTTCACCACAAGTAATATCAGCTCCATATTCCTTGCAAATTCTTCTGAAAGGCAAATTACCTACAGTTGTTAAAGGACTGAGATATAGCTTATCTTTCCAATTTATATTCTTTTTTTCTTTTGGCAAAAGTCTGATTAAATCTTCATCTGTGACAACACCAATAGTTTTAACTTTTATGTCTTCCTGCTCTGCTGTGTTTTTTACTTCATTGTCAGTTTCTTCATTCATTATTCCAGAGTTTTCTGTTGTTTTTGTGTTAGTTTTATTATGCTTGTTTCTAGTATCCAAATGTTTGACAAGTTTCTCAGATAAACTAAAGTCATATTTCTTCTTCTGCAGTAGTGTTTGAAGGTCGGATTGAAGAGAGTTTTTTGTATCTTCCTTCCATTCTCGTACTTTTGCTTCATCAACCAGATTGTAACCTTCAGCTGAAATATGACTAGAACCGAATCGGCACGAGATACCCCTGGGACATCGACCTCGAGTGGCGAATAAACGACAAACCTCTCCTAAATCTTCAGGTTTATTCTTCATATAATCAAGCGGGTTGTGAATATATTTACAGTTATTATATTGGCACGGTTGCGCCTCATCAGCTGAAGCTACGTTAACAATACTCGGACAAGGCTTGTTCTCTTTATCATCTCGATATGTTTTAGGTCTGGCTTTATTTTGACCTCTTTTCTTATCTTTTACCTCATTTTCACTAGTTTTGACTCGTTTCTTATCAATATTTGTCTCAGTACCATTTTCTTCGAGTTTATGTTTTCCAGAAACATTTTTCTCTTCGTCTTTCTGGGATAGTTTTTGTACTACAAATTCTGCTTTTATTTCACATACACCAGCAGCTTTCGTCATTATTCCTAATTATAATGAAATAATTTAATTTTTACATGAAATACGATAAACTATAACCTCAAAACTAGGATCTAGGTTAGAAAATGTGACATTGTCATACATATGAATTTGACATGCCTTATGTATGACAGATATGCAGTAATGCCAATAATTGAAAGAAATATTAATTTAATGTCAGTGTCACCAGCACTTTAGCACTGACCCACAGAATACAAACGAATCACTGACCTATTATTATTCGTAGCACTGACCACATAAAAACCGCCAAAATTAAATTAAAGTGGTCGTCACAGTTACAAATTTTAATTTTCGTTTTTTTTCACTACACACACACATGTACAGAAATCCGAATAGGTATAAATGGAGCTTAAAAAAATTAACTTAAAATAAATAATAATCTTTATTGATATAAAAATGTTACATACACATAAATGTATAATGTAATTTAATGTTTACACATAGCGTAATGTAATTACAGAATCAGATCCGCGCATATGTAATGTAAATGTGGAGCGGCGAGCACCTTGTGATCGAGTTGCAATTTCAACTTGGGAACAAAGACATTCGGCCGTCTTACCGGAGGATCTTCGTAATTTCTATGCATCGAGCGATGGCTTTCAACTCACATGGCATTATAAATACTCTGGTAAATCGCATTGTGACGAAATAAATGTAATTAATAAATACCTTTAAAATAATTTAAACTTAGGTACCGTATTTCTTTACATTTTAGCTGACGAAATTCTGCCCGTGGGATCAATACGGGTGAATTCATTAAATGAACTATTTTTGTCGCCTGCATTAAAAGATCTGCTTGATTTCGCCATGACTAGATCGAACACTGGACCTCGGCCAGTGCTGAACACTAAGAGCAAAGTGTTTGAATTGGATACTTGTAGGACTATTGGAAAGGTACCTATATAATAATAAAATTTACAAATTGGCAGAGGTTCCTAGTATATATACCTACTTCATTACATATTTAATAATATTTTCCAATAGTCATTTGAGCTAGCTGAAAAACTATCTATGAAAATGAATACAACACAGACGCGATGCTTGATTCCCCATATTTTAGATGTACCTTCTTACTTCTACTTAAAATATTATTACTAACTGTGCCCCGCGGCTTCACCCGCGTAGTCTTCGTTCCCGTGGGAATATCGGGATAAAAAGTACCCTATGTGTTATTCTACGGTCTAAACTATCAACATACTGAATTTCAGCCCAACCCAATTGGTTCCGTAGTTTTGGCGTGAAAGAGTAACAAATAATCCATCTAACCAAAACCTAGATGGCGCTGCAGTAGATTTAGAACTCGATAGCGTTTTGTTCACTTACAAACGTAACTTTTTTACATTGAACTGAGATACATTCATTGGTTAGACGAGTGATCCCTTAACAATGAGAGAAATTTGATAATTATTAAGACTGAAAATATTAGAATCTAAAGATAAACGTACTTGAAGTACCTGCATGATAGCGGGCAGCGGGATGGGCCAATACCCATCCTCATTATGCAGTATGCAGGTACGTTATATGAAGAAATCAGGCGACGACGGATATTATATGAATGGTGTACTCTGCACACTACCATTACCAATATTATATTGGTCTATGGCATAGACTCTATGCTATAACATATCAACTATCAACACGGGCTCTCCGTCAACAATTTGTAAAAGGACGGTGTTGATAGTTGAATCCCGTCAACAATTTGTATAAGAACGGTGTTGATAGTTGAATCCCGTCAACTATTTGTATAAGAACGGTGTTGATAGTTGATGCACGTCAACAATTTGTATAAGAACGGTGTTGATAGTTGAATCCCGTCAACAATTGGTAAAAAACGGTGTTGATAGTTGATGCCCGTCAACAATTTGTATAAGAACAATGATAGTTGATATCTTAACACGCTAACACGCCGTGCACTGCATGCGACAGTCATGAACTTATTTTGTGGGCAAAGGTCTCATAGATTTCTATAGTAACTTTTTTGCTGCTCACGGCCCTATGACGTTCGTATACAAGTCCCGTTATTGTTTAATAGCGCTCGGCAAAAGTGGAGGGGGGCTTTGCGCAGGTTTATTGGTCTAAAAAGATCTAAAAATCTGCGCATTCAAGGTCAGCGCTATTAAACCGTGACGCGACCTGTAACGTACTTGCACACCCCGGACACCCGACTCAATTTCCATGCAAAAGCCGCGTTATAATTATCTATAACACAGAAACTGCACACATGAAGTTATGTACACGCGCAAGTGTATGTGAGGTGCGTTCCGAGCTCCTTCGGCTCTCATCGGAGCTCAATCTCGCTCGCGGGGTGAGGAAGGTCCGATTGGTGGGCGGATGACAGGGTCCATTCTATAGGTAGTATTATTATCTGTTCTTTGATGGTGGGTAAAGTGCTTATTTATTATACTACGAAGAGACGATCGAACATGGTATGGCCGTACCACGAACTTAGTTTGCCACCTTTTTCTTTTTTTTTTTTTTTATACTATGTTCAGTCGTCTGGCGCACTGTCTAGAGAACATTATTATTACTTATTAGTATAGTACTCGAACCATGTTCGATCGTCTATTCATGTCTAGTATTAAGGTTTTCTGTCCACCTCTGCATTCACGACCGCAGGTATGCCTGATCTTCACGGGCGGCAACTGGTCGGTGTGGCTCGCGACGCGTGAGGGCGCGTGGGGTTGGCTCGCGGACTCATTCACACACTACTTCAGAATGGCGCTGGTTCATCTCGGCCTGCCCGGCTGGCAAGCTGCTTTCGCTAAACTGCCGCTGATACCGTGGGCTGAAGTAACTACATATAGACTGGTTAACAAAAGCTGGCGCATTCATTGTACCTACTCGTAATAACAATTTTAACCAAAAGTTACTTATACAAACAAAATAACCATCTCCTTCAATTACCGCATGCAAGAAAGACACTGATCACACAAAGCTGTTCAATGGGGTGTTTCCTGCTGAACCCCACTTTCTTCGTCACCACTGGTGACAACTAGGATTGCTTAATAATTTGTCTCACTTGTCACCTTATATATGTTATGGAGCTATGGAGAGGGCTATTGCTTGTGATTTCTCTGCGAGATCGAATAAAAAATGAGGAGATCCGTAGACGAACGAAAGTTACCGACATAGCCCAGAGGATTAGCAAGTTGAAGTGGCAATGGGCAGGGCATATAGCACGTAGAACTGATGGCCGATGGGGCTGTAAGGTTCTCGAATGGAGACCAGGCGTAGCGCAGCACAGGACTTCGTCCATCCACAACGTGGACAGACGATCTTATAAGGACGGCAGGAACACGTTAGTGGCGGGCCGCTTACAACCGGACTGAATGGAAATCTATGGGGGAGGCCCTGGGATATTCAGCAGTGGACGTCCTATGGCTCAGATGATGATGATGTTATCTTATAACGTTTACGAGGCAACATCATGCCGTGCACTTATTTACATACATACATGATCAATTTGTTGTTCGCGCCAGCTTTTGTTAATCAATCTGTATTTCAATAATAAGATTTACTTTATTTATAGTTTCTATTTTTGTCGTGATCATTTATTTATTATGTGCATTCTGCCTAAAATTATGACAATTAAATTATAGTCCTTCGAAAAAGTACTATGCGGCTCTAGTCGACACATCTTTATAATATTATGTAAGGTATACCTAAATTCCATAAAAGAGTTCATAAATCTTCGTTACAATGGATACATTCTCTTTTCAGCAACTATTCTTACTTCTCGCACCACACCTACTGGAGAAGACTGATAACGAGAGCAGTATAGCGACTGTTGTCAGCGAGACGGGGCTCAACCACATCGATCCTAATATCTTCAAGACAACCGTGCGTCATCATAAAAATACTACTCGTCAGACCGCTTCGTAGAAAAATTACTTTACATAAGTATACTCTCTCAAAAACTCAATTTTGTAACTGACAAAAAGGCTACGTGATAACCCGATGCCATTAGGCGACAGAATGTTTCTTTGATATGTTTTCTATTTTCAAGCATAATAAATTAAATAGCTTGATCACTTTTGATGAATTTTGTTATAGAGAAATATAGGTAGGTAAGGCCTCGAGGAGGATATAGGGTATTTACTTACTTATCCCGATTCCCGATATTCTTACTGGCCACGGAAGATACCTGCGCGGGTGCATCCGCGCAGGGCCGTCTTAAGTCTATTCTGCGCCGGGGTGCGGGACTCAGCCTGCGCCCTCGTTTTGTTTACACTGCAGCGTGGCATGCGACCGACGACACACTGCAGTATGAAAGGGGTCCTAGTCTACCAAGAAAACACAATACACGTAATTTTTTTTTCCTCTTTCAAATGAATGAATTTACACTTTATTGACTTAGAGATCATTTTGCTTCAAGTGCGGGCGACCGGGCGTCAATGTCAAAGGGCGCAATTACTCGCCCATGACAGACGCACAGGTGCCGCGACGCGCCCATTTCAAATGAACTTACACAGAGATCATTTTGCTTCAAGTGCGGGCGACCGGGCGGCAACGTGTCAAACGTACATACATACACTCTCTTTGGATTAGAGATTTTGCTGCGCGCGTGTTGTATTAAATAAAATTGTTATTTGTGTAGTGTAGTAATGTGATATGACAAGCGCCGAAAGCGTAATAAAAGTAAAAAATATATATTATTGTTGATGACTATTTTTTTTTGCTTGCGCATACATATTTGTCGTAAGTAACAAGTATATAAAACTGTGCAATAGCGTTAAGTTCAATGAAATATCCAAAGATTCAGCGCTCGACAGGCGCCCCCGGGCGCTCCGCCCCCGGGTGCACCGCACCCCTTGCACCCCCTGGTAAAGACGGCCCTGTCATCCGCGCATCAATAATAATATGCTTTTGTTAATAATATTTTGTAGATTTCTAATAAAAGGTTCAGTTGTTATGCGCAGCATTTTTATTCAATCTAAGCACGAACAAATAAAATGAAGCACAGCAGTTACATAATAATGTATATTGAATAATATATGACATTTTATTAGCTTATGAACAAAAATTGGACGGAATGTGAGATTCTTACGCAGTTACAGCTAAACTTAAATAATAATACATAGCGGTATATATATTATAAGAGACAATGCCTTATATTAGGGCACCATGATAGTACAATAATACTAAAATTATACACATGCCACTATTGTAAATAATAAGTATAATAAAATCATTTTTGTTATAAAACATCAAAATAAATATACATCAAAATTAACATAATAAAGTGAAAAAATAATCTTGTAGTAATGATTCAAGTAAAATATTTTACTCTTTGTGATATTGCATGTGATGCTGATTAAGTGCTGCAAAGAAAGCATTATAGAGGTCTTTCTCACTTGTCTCTACCTCCCAGGTCCCCAGCTAAGAATAGCAATTTCCACGTGTCAGCAGTGGGAGGGACCTATGAAGTTGGGACATGTAGTAAAGACCCATTTTTTGACATAATCTTAAGTTTATAATAAAAAACTATTTTCTACAATGTAATCGCACGTTTTCTTAAAGTACTCATTCATTCATACAAAACATATATTTTTTACTTAGGCCATATTAGCTTAGGCGTTAAGCTAAGTATTTTATTTAAGTGATATTTACCTTAGGTGGGATGCCAAGAACACTGATATCAATAGAAGGTTTAATAGTATGTAAATAGCATTGGTACTCCTTTTCTGTGGTAACAACATAACAGTTCTACATTACATTTTACATAAAAGATACATTTTACACTTTTCAAATTATTCTCATATTTCAAATTATAAGAATAATTAAATAAAATTTATTTTAACATCAAGTTGAATGACTGAACATAATAAGATAATGGAATGACTTCTGTGAACAGCATTCAGTTCCTAGCAAAGGTTTGGAGTGGCACTTTGTATTAGAACTACGTAACTTATCATAATCACCCGCACTTATTTTAAATAATTTACTAAATACAAGCAGTTTGCATTAACAAGCTTTATTTTGTGATGTTTTATAATATGATTACCCATTATAAATATTCTTCAATTCAAAAAAAATCCATGCAGATTTTAAAAATTCATTTGATGCGTTTTAGTACAATTTGTAGGCAAATGCTTTTAATTTAGTGCGGGGATGCATTTATCCTAGCTAAGGGCATTGTTAAATTAAAAATTCGAAGTTTATAAATACAAAATGTATAGATCGCTTATTATATAACAATACCACAGTAAATTTTATATTAGGCCACTTAGGTGGCATCAATACGCAGCCCATGTCGTTACTTACCCACATATTTAATGTCTGTCATAGTATCTGTTTTGGGTTATTCGAATATTGTGATTTTTAGTTAATAGAGTTTACCTGTCAAAGATTTTAAAATATTTCATATAGAAAATTAATCAGTGTAGGCGCTTCTGAAAAACGTGCCTGGGACTTTCGCGGCAATGTTACATATTCCACGTTTTTCCAACGAAAAGGCCGTTGACTAAAAAGATACTGTTACCGGCACAAGTCTTGAACACATAGTGAAAAATACATTATAATCCAATCCAATCAACTATTACATTATAATCCGATTTCCAGAGTGCTAAAATGTACTCCTGAAGCGGGAGATATAAGGAATTCTGTTTCTGTTTAACTACCTTTACTAACAAAATACAATTAGCTAGCTCACCTAGCGCTCTCAAAATAGGATAATGTAATGTAGTGATCGCTTATGTAACCAAGTTTTAGTCGAATTTTCATAGAATATATATTTTTTTCCATAGAAATCTAAATAACAAGATAATAGAAATGTCAAAATTACTATGTACGAGTAATTACGTACAAAACGTTTAAAAAAACTACCTTTTCTGTCTACATACGCATGATTTTCAAACGCAGAACCAAACAGCCCCACACAAAGTATCCTGCAACGTGATTAGTTTTAACACACACTAAACGTAGCTAAAGGTGACTAATGAGTCACATGTTGCCTTCTAGTACCTTATTATTTAGATTTCTATGGGATTTTCAGATCTCAAGGCCATCGCCATCGTACATAAACACTAGTAAATCCAACTTACAGGCACCCACTGGTGGTCAGTGGATAGAGAGTGCAGAGCGTCAAGTATCTTAGAATATGTCGTGTCTATATTATTGTTGGTGATCATTAGGTCGATGTATTTCTCATTCTGACGCTGGATTCTGGCGCTCTCCTCCAAAGTTTGCTTCATGTCTTCTTCCTGTGATTATGAAGGGTGTTTCTTAGAAGAATTTTAAAAAAATCTGTTTTATCTGGTAATTTCTAGTTTTCTAGCTCCAATGGTCAGACACAATAGATATGCAATGGTCCTAAAATCTACTAAAGAAGTTTTTCAGGCACTACTATAAAAAATTACGAAAATTCTTGTTTAAAAAGGTCTAAAACACAAACAGTTGAAAACATTTTAACCCTTATTTGAAGCAGTCTGCCAACCATAACGGAACATAATAGGATCGTGTGCGGCAAATTAATTGTATTGATATGTCTGACTATGCTTAATGCCTACTAGAACTTTTCACAAGTGTTGAGTGCCGTGCACGGAGCGTTAGCGTTCCGTCAACAATTTTCTATGAGTATGGTGTTCACATGTTTATAGTGTGCAAGGTACACTGTATCATTTCAGTCTCCGTGTCGAATACGGTCCTATTAGGTTCCGGTCTAGTAGGCAGACGCCTTTAGGCGTCCATTAAGCGATAGGTTAGGAGTAATCATTTATTTATTTAATTGTTTCTTCCACATTATTATAGGTATATTAAAAAAATACGAATTACATTTTACAATTTGGGCTTTGTAGAAAAATAAAAAGTTAAAAAGAAAGCAAAGGAAGGTGATACTGAGTGATGGACGATTTCTTCCTTGATTGACGTTATCACATTACACGACAGATTCATAGCCGTGATTGTGGCAAAACTGGCAGCAAAACCTACCGTGTAGTGGACGCCTTAGAGTAGATCAAGATGTAATGAAACTTACCTCATACAAGGATGCGAGAGACTCGAGCGTGCGCGCGCGCCGCGAGCTGTAGCGGATCGAACTCTGCCGGTCGAACTATACCATGCACGTACACAATACAAAATAAAAATCAAAAACAATCTAGCATTATAGTGTTACGAAAAGGTGTAGCAATACTTAAGGTTTTGCATCAAATCTATCCGTCCGTCTAACCGTCCGGGTGTGCCCGTCAGGCTATACATGCACTACGATAAAAAATCGTTTCGAAATGCGATAAAAAATCGCAAATTTCTTCACAAAATTCATTTACGCAGGTTGCGCACCTCTCGTATGGCATTGTTCACACATTTGCGAATTTTATTCGCAACGGTTTTTTACGGAGTGCGCGCTTAGCCTTAGATGACGATATTATGGAACCTGAGCTGCTGGGTACACCTCTGCCTACCTTTCGGGAAAGGCGTGAAAGTATGTTATATCTATCCGTCAAAATAAACGACTTTCAAGAGAAATAATTGCAATAATTTCGACTTCCTATACAAATATGCCGATAATTTTTTGCATCCGGAAGTCGAAAATTTGTTTGCTACTTTCTCAATTATTTCTTTTGAAA
This sequence comes from Hemistola chrysoprasaria, assembly GCA_947063395.1. NCBI lineage: Eukaryota > Metazoa > Arthropoda > Insecta > Lepidoptera > Geometridae > Hemistola > Hemistola chrysoprasaria. The sequence continues at coordinate 5,600,432 of OX346712.1, read as the reverse complement.
GTCGTTCAGTTCGATGAGTAGATGCATCCCCTTAATTATTACTAAACCTTTTATATAACACACTGTATAAAGGTGGGCACTGACCGGTGTTACTGAGTGTAATGTTACACTGTACATCTTTTACTGGCTCGCTGTCAGTTAAAGTGCTAGTGTTCCATTATGCTTTCTTATACCAGTCAGTACCCACCTTAACAATTTGCATTTAGATGCTAGGAGCTGAAGGACAAGGGTAAATAAACTAGCATAAAAATCATTACCACTATTTTCGGTCATACAAATGAATACATTAATTTGAAAATTCTATTCATGCTCAAGTCAAAAACATAGTATCAAAAAAAATAATTTCTAGCAGTCATTAAAAAATCTATAAAGCCTAGTTCACTAGGTATACTTTAAAACACGTGTTTACAACATAAGGTAAAACTGCCCTAAACAATTCATTTATAATAATATAAGGTAACCATTGTCTTTAAGGGTAAATGTAGTCATATATATAATTCTACCACTAATTTTGTAACCACTGAAAAATATAATATGAAATCGTAAGTTTTAAGGCTGAAACCCACCGCTGTGCATGCTGAACACGGGTACGCGCATTTTAGCTGCGTGGGTACCCATTGGTTTGATGAACGTGGGTCTACGGTTCTACTGCTGGACACGCTATACACATCGGTGTACCGCGTGCAGAGCGTTGAGCTACGTGAACGCCATATTGGAGCAAGCTACACGTGTACTAACGTGTACTGCGTTCAGTACCAAAGTGTACCGCGTGCACGGTGTTGACATCGTTGCCAGCCTTAAAGGCGAAAACCTACCGCGGCGCACGGAGAGACTACGCACATGCGTCAAGCTTCGCTTTGTAAGAAAATATTAGTAATTGTGTCCACTGCAACCCACAGACACGCTACGCATGCATTGACGTCATTGGTAAACGCGTGGCTTGCATGAATATGGCGCTCACGTAGCTCAAACCTGTGAACGCCATACACTGTGCATGCCGTACACGAATACGTGTATAGCGAGTCTTGCAGTTGAAACATAGACCCACGTTGTCAAACAAATGAACCTACGCAGCTTAAATGCGCCGTTTACACTTGAAATTAGTTTCGTTTCTACTCTTTTCCTGTACAAAATATACAATTACCGATAGATTCCTGTTGGAAGCATGGGTGAGGTTCTTGAGCTGATCGATCCCGGGCGCGCCGATGAGGACCACGTACGGCAAGAACTCGCTGCTGTTGTGGAGGAGCTTTAGAGATGCTGGAGCGCAATCTAGGATGCACATTTTACCTGGAACCACATCATCATCATCAGCCAGAAGGCGTCCACTGCTGAACATAGGCCTCCGCCATAGAACGCCATAAAAGCTTTTCTTTTTTGATATCTGGTCTGACCTAATCATTGACTTCAACAAAAACAGCACCAAAAACCCTTACCCTCCTTAATAACAGCCCTTATAGAATCCAGATGCGTGCCGTACAGATGGTTGTTATGTTCCCCGTACTCTAGGAACCGGCCGGCGTGAGCGTCGCGCTCCATCTCCTCGCGCGACACGAACCAGTATGATTGGCCGCTTTCCTCCATTGCACGAGGGGGGCGGGATGTGTCTGCGAATGTGGGATTCGGAAAGTTTTTATAGGTTTTATAGTCAATACTCTTCATGTAAAGAATGCCTCTCTGAACATTATATCATCATCATCATCATCATCATCTCAGCCACAGGACGTCCACTGCTGAACATAGGCCTCCCCCATAGATTTCCATTCAGTCCGGTTGTAAGCGGCCCGCCTCCATCGTGTTCCTGCCGTCTTTATCAGATCGTCTGTCCACCTTGTGGGTGGACGTCCTACGCTGCGCTTGCCGGTCCGTGGTCTCCATTCGAGAACTTTGCAGCCCCATCGGCCATCAGTTCTACGTGCTATGTGCCCTGCCCATTGCCACTTCAACTTACTAATCCGCTGGGCTATGTCGATAACTTTCGTTCGTCTACGGATCTCCTCATTTCTGATTCGATCTCGCAGAGAAATTCCGAGCATAGCCCTCTCCATAGCTCGTTGCGCTATTTTGAGCCTGCTAATAAGGCCCACAGTCAGAGACCACGTTTCAGATCCGTAAGTCATCACTGGTAACACACACTGGTCAAAGACCTTCGACTTGAGGCACTGAGGTATTTTGGACGAGAAGACATTGCGTAGGTTTCCGAACGCTGCCCAGCCTAGTTGGATTCGACGATTGACCTCTTTCTCGAAGTTGGACCTACCGAGTTGGACTGCTTGTCCTAGTTACACGTATGAGTCAACAACTTCTAGAATCGAGTTCCCAACCGATACTGGGGTCGGCACAACATGGGCATTACACATCACCTTTTTTTTTATTTTTTTTTTATTTATTTATTTAAACAGGGTTTGTTCTGCAAGAACATGCCACCCTTGTAATAATAATCAACTACAAACATAAATAAAATTATAAACATAATCTGTCCTTATGATATTCTATATATAATATATAAATAAACATAGCTTTCTCCGAGAGAGGTTCGGATAGGTAGCTATTGCAACCACCTACTTGCCAAAAACACTCATCATCAGCAAACAATTCCTGTCGTATACTCTCGTTTCGGCTGCATTCCATCAGAACATGGTATACGTCTTCAAGTTTTCCACAACGATCACAATCTGGAGAGTTTGTTTTGCCCATCATGAATCCAAATTTATTAAATGGGATGTGCCCGGAACGTAATCTCATCGCTGTTACAATCTCCATTCTTGTCATTTTGCTTGCTTGGAACCAGGGATAACGAGGAAGTGTAGGTTGTACTGTTTTATACCAGATGCCTTTAGTTAAAGATCTTTCATCAAAGTATTCAGACCAGATTTCAAAAACACATCACCTTCGTCTTCTCCATGTTCATTTTAAGACCAACCCGTTGAGAAACTCGATTGAGGTCTTCGAGCATCGTGCCGAGATCTTCCATCGACTCTGCCATGACTACGATGTCGACGGCAAACCGAAGGTGAGTGATGTATTCGCCATTAATATTGATGCCGTGTCTTTTCCATTCCAGAAGCTTGAAGGCATCCTCCATTGCGGCAGTAAACAGTTTCGGAGATATAACGTCTCCCTGTCTTACGCCTCTATCCAACGGGATCGCCTTCGAACTCTGGTCCTGTACTCGAACCGACATAGTGGCGTTACTATACAAGCACTTCAACACTTCGATATACCGATAGTCAATATGGTCAATATAATCTTATACAGTATTATCCTGAAATCTTAGTGACGAAAAGAAAATAAAGTGCAAAATCACTTACGAGGTATAACAGCACCGAATCGATCGGGATGCTCTTGTATCAGCCTGTTCTTGAGCGTCCTCCGTCCGACACCCTTGGTTCCCACGAGAGCTAATATACGACGGAGGAAGGGCGGGGTCCGAGCCACTTCCTCATACAGGGCTAGTTCTGCTCCTTCTAACTGCACGCTTGAACGAGACTCGTACACGAACTTCTTCTTCTTTTTTGATATCTGGTTTAGGACATTTTTATCAATTTCGATATGAATTCTAATTGTAACATTAGACTTGTCGGTGGGTAGAATGCGAAATGCATCGCCTATAGATAAATACACACACCCCATATAGGCGTTAGGTAGATGGGTTAGAAAAAAATCGCCGACTAGTACTTCCACGGTACCTCAAGTGGTAGAGTGCGCTGAATGGTACGGCGGGTGCGTGGTTCAAATCCCGCCCGCGGATGTTGTTTCTAGTCTAAATTGATAATAATGTGAATCCATAATTTTCTACACAGTATAAAATTGTATAACCGCTGACTGATTATATACTACGCAAGCGACTTTGATCCGGATGGAATAAAAAATATTTTTTCACTGAAGGTTTATATAAAATGTAACTAAGCTACCCACCCCGGCATTGCAGAAGTGTAATTTGGAAGAAAAAGAGTCGAAAAATTAATTACCCGTGTGAAGCCGGGTTGAGTCACTAGCATATTGTTATAAATGCGTAAGTAACTCAGCCTATCTCGGATTCCACTAGGTTTTTAGCTATTTAGTATAATGTAATAATTGAATTAGTTACAGCGCGTCTAGATCATACATTATTAGTAATTCAAGTACATCATTTCATATAAATCAGATTTGTTCAAGAAAACTAGGACAAAAATCCGATGAAACGGTCGAGCCGACCTCATTCTTCGAGATTGTGATATTAATTTAAGACGTGTTCTCTAAGCTTGGATTACCATATTTTCCGAGCACAAAATAGTGTTCTTTTAAGAAAAAACAGTACCTACTAAAGCTGAGTTGCTATCCGGCTATCTTTAACAATAACCAATGGTTGACCATCGGCCAAAGCTCTGGTTAGACAAATATTACGCGTTGCATTATTTTATTATCTATAAAAATGACGCTATAACTTTAACAATAACATGCCAGGCTTCCATAAAAGAAGAATCCATGTGTTTTGTAAACTGGTTTCGAATCATTCGTTTCCAAAGGGCGTGCGACTCTTAACAAGAAAGGCGACCTCTTCGCCATTGATACAATCCTAAGGAAAATTTACCAAATCGATGTTTTGTATTTCCTTGTTTCCTCCGAATATAGTAAACTTATGAATTGATATATTTATATCGTGATATTTTGAAGATAAAGTAAACCCTGTCTCTTTTTTTATTTTTGCTTTCAACTCTTATTTTCTACTATGGGACTGAGTCCTGGGTACACCTCTGCCTACCCCTTCGGGAAAAAGGCGTGAATGTATGTTTATGATTTCTTATTTTTTTTTGTAATGAACGTCTAATCACGCGAATAAAACTTGGATTTTTAGAAGTTCACTGTGAAAAGCCGAGTGTTTAAGAGAAACTAAATGACAGGGACATAGTTTTCACTATAAAAATTTAAAGGATTAGTTAATTATATTCGAAGAAACAGGGGACTACAAAACATTGATTTGGTACATTTTTCATTTAGGATTGTGTTAAACTTCTCGTAGCTAGGACGCTCTTTATATTGGACGAGATTTGGAGGTCAATAAGCATTAGTTATTGGTATAGTTAGCTGGTGCAATTTAACCTTAAGGAAGTCACACACGCTTGGTTATGCATGACAGGCACCCATGAGCAGGCAAAAGGCTCGGTTCAGGCGTGGAAAACCGAGCACTTTCTCTCACACACACGCTAGGTTATACATGAGCGTTTTGCATGTTCATGCATGCCTATCATGCACAACCTAACGCGTGTGTGGCTAGCTTTAGTGTAACATTCCAAACAATGGAGATATCTATTGGCATGTGGTGAATCACTCATGATGATTCAACTAAAACAATAAATACATTTGTCAGCGAAACATAAACAAAACACGAATATGTGCTCAAACTTGTATTGATGAAAGCTGACACAAGCCAGGCGTGAGAATTCCCTTTCATCTTTGCAATGATTCATATAATTTGTTTATGCATGCTGAAGAGTACAGTATATAATTCATGTCCAGGTACAAGGTCAGTTATGATTAATATCATAACAATGTAATTGATATGCTTCTGGGTTTTATGGGTATACTGTTTTTCATTGAAAGTTAAGCTAAAGATCAGTCTGAATTTAGAACAATGAAATCCTTTTAAAATATTTTTTTTTATATTACCTCCGTAATGGGTGTTACAAGCGTATATAAGTATGTATATCAGTCATCTGGTTACCATAGTACAGGCTTCTAGCCTAGTTTGGGATCAGATGATCGTGTGTGGAAGTTGTCCCATATTATTATTATTAATCTTATTCATGGAATTATACTAGGGACCTTATACTGTGAATGTTAGTGTGTTTTATTCTGTTTCATTATTTTTCTACCCCCTAATGTGTTTCATTATTTACCAATAGGAATTAGATTTTTTAAAGCTTGCTAAAACCTTTGCATTAAATTAATGAGCATTAATATCCTACAGAATTATCATACAGTGTTATTAAATTTTTCCATAAGGAATTATCTCTGTGACAGCCTGGAGTCTAGAACTGTGCCCGGTAGATGGTAGTAGGCTCGCCCCCTATTACATGGGACCAATAACATACTGGCGAAATGTCGGTTTACCTACTATGGCGGTGAGTCATAGGTACATCTCTGCTTACCCCTTTGGGAAAGAGGCGTGATTGTGCTATGTTATAAATTAGATAGGAGTACCCTTTAATTAAGCGAGATTGTTCACTATAAAACCTCTCATAAATGAAAAGAATACTAACCCGAGCACCGCAAATGCTGATCTTATGAACGAAGTCAGCCTCAGGAGGCACGTACGCCTTGCGCCGCTCCTCTAGTTCAGGGGAAGGGATCAGCCCCACTGTGTCCGGGTTCTCTACATGACTCGCTTGCCACCAATTAGGGTCTTTTCTGTCTGACACCTGAAATCAGAGAATTAGTAAAATAACTTTTTATGGGACTAGCTTTTAAAAAGTTGTAATTGAGGATATGTATGAAAAAGGGGAGAGTGAAGACATCACAGATGATGATTGATGATCTAGAATGGAAGATATGCTGTGCTAACCCACCCAGAGGGGGATAATGGCAGGATGTTTATTAGGTACTTATTCAGATTGAACTAATTTGCTTTCTCTGTGCCCTCTACCTCTTCTTCTCATAAAAAATAATGGCTCTCAGTAATGTCAAATGACACCATATAGTTTTAAATTTTATTACATGCACATAATTTTTACCTGTAGAATGTCCCCTTTCTTGAACACCAAGCCAATTTCCTTGCATGGAATGAGAGTGTCTTCCTTTGGGTCGTAGTCAAAGAGTGCTCTCATATAACACTAGAAAAGACATATATGTTCATATATTATTTGTTAGTAATAAAATAATAAGTTAAATATTAAAAACAATAGTAAATAAAATAAATCACTTATATATCCTTCTTATATTATAAATACGAAAGTTTGTCAGTATGTGTGTTTGTTTGTAATTTGTTCACACTAAAACCTCTGAACCAATTAGGCTGAAATTTAGTATGTAGATAGCTTAGCCTAGAATAATACAGATAGGGTCATCAGGTAGATAGGATAGGTAGTGACTTCTCAGTGGCTGAAACTGTAGCGCTAAGCTAGTAATATATAGTAAATAGTAGGTTACTCTGTGACAGTTTTGTAATATTTATGTTGTCTTCATACCAATCCATATTATAGGGTATTTTACAATGCAGCAAAATTTTTTATACAACATCAAATAATTTATCAAAGTCCAGCCTCTCTGTGTCATTAGTTATTTTTCCAAATAACTGAATAGGCAACTTACACTAAGTTTATTAGGCAACTGTGTATTCTTCTTGGAATTTGGTCCCACTTTCAGAGTGATCCTGTCATTAGGCTTTGCTACGGCTTCCTTGAGCTGCTCCTCAGAGTTGATATTATCTCCATCTACTTCTAATAAGACATCACCTACAGATACTAATGCTTGTTTAGCTGCAGCACTGCCGGCTAATATTCTAGCTACTATTAGTTGACCGTGCTCATCAGTCGTTACCTGAAGCAATATAACAATTAACATTTTGACTGCAAATGGCAATATCAAGGTCTAAAAGATTACAGAAATTGCATGCATAAGCTCCCAGGTTTTTCACCATTCCCCAAACACAAGATGTGAGATTTCCGTTATGTTGTTAATATTTGATCTTAGTTAACCAACCCGCTTCAAAAACGATGGTGGTCTTCAATGTTTATCATTTCATTGAGTATGTGTTTATAAGTACACTTATATTAACCACAGAATATATAAAAGTATGCCTCAACTAATTAAAATCACAATATGTCAAACTATAATGTCATCCTAAATTTCAGCTTGTTAGTATCCACTGCTTATCATTTTTCTCCATTTAACTGTACTCTATGTACTTACAGTTAATCCTAAAGGTTGGCCAGGCACTTTCCTAAGACCAACCACTTTAACAGTTTCCACAGGCATATCTCCGTTTTCCTCTGGACTCTTGTCGTCCACTGTGTCTTTATTATCTATTCCGATGAGTTTCTCATCCACGCCTGAACCTCTTTCCAGCCAGATTGCACCTATTTGGTCATGAGCATCTATTAATGCCTGAAACAAGTTATTTTTCAGTAGTTCATCACTATCATCACAGCCCACATCACACTGCTGGGTATAATAAGGCTATCTAATATCATGCCACTTGAACCTGTCCTGTCTAGAATATTTTTTTAACCTAGATTATTTAGGTGGTAATAATTTGGCATTCATAGAGAATAATATAATTTGAAACATGCAGTGAAATTTTTATGTGGTAATGTGTTTGTCACATCCTACGCATTTTATACACAAAGGATCAATTATTATTATAGAAACTTTATTTTCAAGGTGTTGTGTTACAAGAATCTTACTTGAACCTGTATAAAATCTGGATAGGAATATGAAATTACCGATGATTTCATGGTATCCGTAAATAGAAAGCGTACCTTAAAGTGCACCCTCGAAACTATAATAGCTAACTCCGCTTGTTCGATAGTCCTTATGTTGTTCCCGCGGTATTCGCTTAGCAACCGTATTATGTTTACATTTCCCAACGACACAGGCTTCACAATCAGATCCTCCTCAGATTCTGCAGACTGAAATTAATGTATTATTAAGTTTTTATTCACTTTTAAATTTAGGGATATCGAAACGATACGAATAGGCGTGGCACTTGTTGTCGTTAGTTTCTTGAATGAAAATTGAAAACATTGACCGACGCATTCTATTTAAAGCTGGAGGGAACAAATGATTGATAGATTTTTACGTTTTGTAATATAATGTAAGTTGTATTTATAAGCAAAATAGTAAGCAAACATATTGAACACACCCAAACAAAGCGTCCGATTTCACAAAACTAGTTTTTTTTTCAGTGGCAGTGATTCGTTGATGAGCTTGCCTTGACAGTTGACAGTGACATAGTGACAGCATAGATCAAAGAGGACAGTTGTCAGTTGACAGCTTCTAAATCATATTTTTTTACTTTCATAAATGGTTTCACATAATTAATGTGGTAAATGAAAAGTTTTTACATCGGGTTCCTTTTTAACATATAAAGCCGTTTGATCAAACATCAATTGATCGAAAACGTATACTCTACAAATTATTACAAATTTACTTCAAAATTAAATAAGTATATTCTATAACCAAATAAAGAACGCTACAAAAAGTAACATTTTACATCACGGCGCGATAGCTTCATATTTTTATTTTTAGCTACCTATCATGGCCCATGATAGACGTCATGATTCATGGGGCTACATCTCAGAGTAAGGATACCAAAGAGAACCAGTCGTGCAAAAATCTGTTCCAAGCCGCGAGTCTGGTACTAAATCAATATTTTACCAGACTATGTGGTTAGTTGCATGGCAACCGCAGGCCGACCGCGTGATGCCAGCGTTAGTAAAAAGCTAACCGAATAACAACAGATACGTGCGTGAAAGCGATAGCTTTTCATAATTTAGGCATGTATTTACAATAATTTTAGGAATTTATGTATCCACATTGCGTGTTTCTATTTTATTTTAATTTTTTTAACTCAATAAAATGGACAACAGCGCTTTGTTCGAATGAAAAACTATGAAGTCGATTATATTTTAAATATTTTTGCATAATATTATCCGAACTTAAATATTTTTTTTTACATAAATTAAGGTTTGCCAATAATTACCTAGTGAAATGAAAACATTTTAAACAGTGAATTATATATTTGTTTATTTTATCTCAATTACGTACTGTGCATTATGATGTTATACTTTTTGTTTTTAATGCATAGTCCTCGTTCATTTTGCATTTATGATAACATTTTAATATTTTTGTGACTTTCGACTAATTATTACGAGTTATAAAAGTAATCATATCACGTAACAATTTAGAATACTATCGTCAAAGGCCCTTTCTACGTGCTAGAATCAGGCCCACGAACCTGTACTCACTATTAAACCCAGATTCTATCATGTAACTTAATTATCTTCACAAACATAAATACATTTTAATTTAAAAAAAAATTTTGACCCTTTTAAATTTTAATTCTTGTAATATATATTTATAAAAGTTAAAAAGCATAAGTGTGATTAATTTATTAAAAAAAATTATATATTAAATCACTAAATATTTTAGTGCATATAAGTCTACTCCAATGCTCCTATGTTCGCCCGCGTCGCTTAGTGTCAAATTTAACATTGAACTTCATAGGGTGAAAAATCGCTCAATCCAAATTAGGCTTTAAAACAATCATGTAAATAGAGTTTAAATTCAAAATTAGAAATTAGAAATTCAGTAGATGTCAAAGCGCGTAATTGTCAGTGATGGAAACATTTTTGTGAAGCTTGTTCAGGGATTGTGTATCTGTAGAAGGAAGCGATTCAACGTCATTGGGCTACATATAAATTTGAAATTTATATGGGGTAGGTACCTATCGGAATGACCTCTTAGCTGAAAGACCCTTTAGTTGGATTGACATAAAAAAAGATATTCCTAAATATTCAAACGTTATTTAGCCTCATGCACAGAATACAACGGTCTCTTTATTGGTATTTCTAGGTATTTCCCACATTTCCAAATGATTGGTGACGCATTTGTCAAATTACCATAATATGGGCAGGATGGCCAGGATAGCTGGCGCGAATACTTTCAAATTCTTTTCACATGTTTATTCTGTTAAAAGCTATTTGAATCAAATACTGATAAATGTACGAATACAATTATTTAGGTACTTAATGTAAGTATATTATAAATTCAAATTTCAGTCTTACCTCGCAACGTCTCGCGAAATCCGGGCTTTCCACTATACTTTTTAAAAATATAACGTCATGATTTGATAAATCGTCTTGTTTTTGCTCCTCTTCTGAAAAAAAAAAATTGTTATAAGGAAAAATAGTACATAATTAATATCATTAGGTACCTATATACTGTTATACGAGTAGCAGTAAGATTTGGTAACTACAAATAATAATCGTCTTTAATGGTATATCCCTAATGAATCATAGTTCAATGCTCAGAATTAAAATAACTATAAGCGTTAGAAATATTTAGTTTAGATTTTATATTGAATTTATTTTATCTGCAACCTCATAGCGGACCACTGTAGTAATTTTATTAAATATGACTTATATTTTCGTCAGCCCCAACAGACGCTTTGCAGAGCCCTAGGGTTCCGTCGAGCACACTTTGAGTATGTAGGTACTATAAATTTGCAATAATTTGTATAGGTATGTTAGCTCCTTCGTAACAGTGTCTCAATGTGGCTAGGAGCTAAGTAACCTACTACCACTATTCCGTGATAAACTGCTGTAACTCCTTATCGACTATCGGATAACTACATTGATACGACTTGCGGTTGACATGGAACTAGATCGGCTTCGTAAGTGTTGAGCAGTGAGCACGAATATTTATTTGATTTAAAATGTACCGAAGATATTCGGTATTACTGATCTTAAGGGGGTGATCCATTGGCGAGATTAACCTTGGGTTAATGGAGCACCTTTAAAACCGCGATCTTGTAGGTGCTCCATTAACGGTTTATACCTTTGGCTCGTTGACGTTCCAACGGTTTTACTCGCCAATGGATCACCCCCTTTACATAAAAACCAAAGTACTGACTGACAGTTCTAGCCACAGATTCTAGCCTAGCTCTAGCTCTTGGACCTATAATCTATTATTTCACTAGCTGTGCTCCGCAGTTTTACCCGTGTAAGCTTAATTCCCGTGGGAATAAAATATTATAAAAGTATTATGTGTTATTCCAGGGCCTAAATTATTTACATATCGAATTTCAGCCCAATCAGTTCAGTAGTTCTGGCGTGAAAGAGTAACAAATATCCATTAATCCATCCATCCTCATAAACTTTCGCATTTATAATATTAGTGGGATGTAAAGCGGACAACGAAAAGAAAGTAAAGTTCTGAATTCTTTCATATTATACATATTGGTACTTCCTCGGTGGCGTAGAGGGCGCATGCTCGACTGCCAATCAAGAGGTCCCGGGTTCGATCCCCAGGTCAGTCAGTGTTAAATATTGGATTTTTCCATTAGGAATTATCTCAATAACTGCCTGGAGTCTGGAACTGTGCCCGGTAGATGGCAATAGGCTCGCCCCCTATTACATGGGACCAATAACATACTGGCGAAATGTGGGTGTATCTACATGGGACTGAGTCCTGGGTACATCTCTGCCTACCCCTTCGGGAAAAAGGCGTGAACGTATGTATGTTTGGTACTTCCTACGATATGTGAAGATTTTGGTACTCTGCTCAAAAAACTTTTTTATTTGAGCTTTCATTTATATTTATGATGTAAACAAGATATAAGAAGAATTCTTAAAATTTCAACTTTAAGGTCACAATGATGCGGGTTTAACTACTCTATATACTTAGTATTTTAAACTAGTTCTGGGCAAGGATTTCTTCCACTGAACAGTCCCTATACCCGATGTCCTATTCCAGGATCAGCGGGGCTATAGTGGAACTCGGTGACTATCACATAAGAGACTATTAACTTGATTTAACATTAACTACAAATGTCAAAAGTCCGGTTCAATTCAATTCTTATTTTGTGGCTTGTGAAAGTGTTTAAAACAAAAAGTCCGGTTACTAACCAAAGACGTTATGTTAAACTTAATAACTAGATCGTGCACTGTGTCGAAAAAACGGTCCCGAGTGAGAACCACTCGCAGAGTGTCTGTCTGTCTCGCAAATTTGGCAGTTCACGGTCTTGTTAGAAGGGTAAAACGTCTTTGTTACTAACTCAAGCCTCAAAACATATAGACTCAAGCCTAATAGCGACTGGTGACTATATGAAGAACGACAATAACACCCCGAGCTATCTATTAACCTTTCAGCCAAATCGGTTGGGTACCTATTTTACGCGTGAAGAGTCAACAAACATAACAACACGACGACAAACTTTCGCGTTTATTATTATTATTATATTAAGTAGGATTTCAGTAGGTAGGTACACTCAAGAATATATACCTATAGCTTGCAACTCCGTTGGATTAGTAGGTAGTGAAAAGGTACACAAGTTCGTGTGATAAACACGCTTTCGCATTAATAAAATTATGTATACCTACTTTTAAGTAAATGTGTTATATAAATTAGGGTGGTTTTTTTTCAAGTTAAATTTCCAATAAAAAGCAGTTTGACATTTTTACCAAAGTAAACTTTTACATTGATGATGGAATGGTGTAGTGGTGTCTTTTGCAGGGGGCCGCCTGGGGAAGTACCACACCTTTGCCAGTTATTCATCTAACAAGCAGTAATGTGCAAACATTACTGTGTTCCCGTCTGAAGGGCCATTGCCCTTCAGACGACAGAGATTACCAGCGAAATTACTGGGCTTGACGAGATTCAACAACTCATATCTCTGGGTGACAGGCGCAGTGCAGTGCCGCGCAGAATTTTGAACTTTATAACACTGGGTGGCACTGTGTCTGATATGGGCAATCATGATGCTTACCATTAGGCACCTGATTTGCTCGTTGTGTCACTTACTATCATAAAAAAAAAATAGAAATACGTTAAGTTCTAATTGACATCAGATTGTAATATATTATACTTAGGTATAGATATATTGTGTAAAGAAAGTATTTTTGCTAAGTTTTGCTAAGCTAATAAAGACTAATGAAACTACCGTGCAAACGGAAAAATACCTCTATGTATTATTATCTGTTCTGTGCCTCTACAAGAATAACGAAATTTGTAAGACTTATTTTTTTCTACTAATAGATTAACAATATTTGGTGTGTATTAGATAGTAGGTCTTAAATTTAATCTTAGAGTAAAGTATTTTTTTTTAGTTTAATTTTTATCTTTAGACTCTAGATAGAGTTTGAATAAGATAAGGTTTTCTACGTCCAGACTCAAGACATAAGAGAATTAAGTCGTAAAGTAAAAATCGTATAAAGTAGCGGCGATATTGACATAATTCCGCGTAACTCTCAGCTCCCACGAACTTTAACGGTTTGCAAAGTGGCATTGTTTTCTGTTTGATCGATATGATAGCAGCACTTATTTATTCTTCCTTCATGAATAAAAGAAGATACTTGTTAACAATATTGGTAGCCAAATAATAGGGTCGAAAGTTTTATAGGTCTAAAGTCATCATCATCATCTCAGCCGTGGTAATTCACTACTGAACATAGGCCTCTCCCATAAAGGAGGGTTTAGCCAATACTCGACACGCTTGGCAGGCAGGTTGTCGAGCGCAGTTCGATGATTTTTGCAGAGGAAGCTGCTGGCCGTTCTCTGGATCTATTAGTCTGTAGGTCTAAAGTATGATTATTTATTTATTAAAACAATATTTTTACTGCAATTTGCGTCACCTACAATATAATAAAGTACCTATGTTGGTATATATACTCGTATGTAGAGCATTAGCATTCAAAAACAGTTGCCGCAAAATCATTCGTGACTTATTGTAATTCAGCTCTGTGATTTTACCTAAACAAGTACAGGTACATTATTAAATAGCTCAGTACGTACCTACCTACTTATTAGGTAGTTTAGTATTTAATAGTATTTTACTTAAAATTTTTTCATACCTACTATACTGGGAATTGGACTTAAATTTTATTTTTATTTGGTATCGCGAAATATTAAACCTACTTTAAACAAGCGCATAGGTTATTACAATGCAGACTAGATTACGCACCTTCATCCGGCGGTTTGTTCCCGAACGCGAAGTCTTTGAACCCTCGCCAGTTGACAGTGTACCGGCCGCTCCGTCGAACTATCATCACGTTAACTCACAATTTCACTGAAGGACACTGATTTTACCGATTCCCGGTGAATATTCAAGAGGGTCGCGGAGTATCGATGTGCGACCCGTGACGCCACGAGTAGTCAGCTGAGCCGGCGCGGCGGCCGCGTCATGACGGTTACTACTGCGCTTGCGCAAACACCCCGCCCTGCACACCGATGCCACTAAATCAAAAGGCATAGAAGGCTGCTGCTGCAAATGCTGCATACCAGCCGCAAAGGTTGACAGCTTTAGATTTAGGTTGCCATATATGTATGCCGCAAAATAATCTGATAAAATAGATCTTTGTGAAAAAGTGTTTATTCTTCCTATGTTACTAAAACGAATTCGCGAAAATCCTAAATATTAGGATGATTGCGTAATCCGTTGAATTTACTCAATAATCAGAAGCACGTCGGCACGTCGGCAGTCGGCATGCATCTCGAGAAACATTAAAAATATCTAATACCATTTCAATATGTATTTTTTGAGAATAAATTTCTTTAAACCGGATATGTATTAAGTACCTAAGATCAGCATCAAAGGTCAAAGGTCAAAGATCACATTCAGTATTTCAAAATAGTTTAACACCATATTTTATCATACCATATTATATTAATTTAGTTAAATTATTTGAAATGAACAACATGATTAAGGTTTTAAATTAACTGACAGCCTCGTTGGCGCAGACAGTAGTAACTCTGCTTTCTGTGCCGCAGGCCCCGGGTTCGATCCCCGGCCAGGTCAAACATTTGTGTGCATGAACATAACTGTTTGATCTGTGTCTGGGTGTTATAAGCGTATATAAGTATGTATATCAGTCATTTGGTTACCATAGTACAGGCTTCTAGCCTAGTTTGGGACCAGGTGACCGTGAGTGGAAGTTGTCCCATATTATTATTATATTATACAACATTTATAACTTATTATGGTTTAATAATTATGGTGTTTACCTTTTTTAACATCTGAACGTTTTATCGAGTTTTGATGCTGACTGTTTTGATGATACGAGTATACCTACTCTCCGGAGTGTGCCATCTCAACCACTTGATACATTACCATGTATCAAGATCATTGATACATTACCATGTGTCAAGTGGTTTTCTGTGATAATTTGGTTTCACTTAATATATAGATGCCTGTCTTCTGTACATATATATTTCGTGAAAATCCCGCCTACGCTTTTACTACAGAGTTACGTTTCGAAGCGGTCTTCAGATCGGTCTGTATTGAGAGAGACAAAGAACGTCCAAACCAAACTATGACGGTCTAATTCAGACGCGAGCTTTCGTAATCGGTGCAACGTCCGCAGCTTTTTTGAGACTTTATTTACCTTGTCTGACGTTAATGTCTTGCCACTCAGCCACCTTGAGATGTGTTCTCCAATAACTGTAGAACACATTGCTTTGTGACTAATTATTATACTAGTTGTCAGCCCCGTCTTCGTTCCATGGAATTCATCAGCTATATGCCAGCGTAACGTCAGTCATATATGAAGAAATGTAAACACCAACAGATGGAATTCATGTCAACAGATTGCAAAGCAAAAGAAACTATACAACCGATGCTTCAAAATTATCTTAACATTATGATCCAGTCGAATGGTAAATTTTCCATTGGATTGTGTGAAACTGCTAAGAGGTCCCCTTTCCTGTATAGTAATTGAAGTTTTCAGATTGTTTCACCCTGCCCCACCAAGCCGCCCCACTGGTGGAGCAAAGTGGATTGCTACAAATTTCAAAGCGGAATATGCCACACTAAATTGTGAGAAGGAGGAAGGTCTATCTATAGTAGTAGATACAACTACAGTTTTATCGATATTCGATATAATTATATAAAGAAGTTATACAGATATCTTATTTAGATCCATGAAATGTAATCATAAAGAGTTACGCCCATAAAATGTTACGATCGTTCCATAAAAATTGGGTAGCTCTCATTTTGATGCTCCTTGTATATAAAATTTTGAGCTTATAAAAATAGTATATAGGTACTTTATAAAAATATCTATGTACCTAGAATCTAAAATACGAAATACCTACAATATTAGAAGATAACTTGTTGGAAATAGCATGTAACAATTTGATAGATAGATTAACACTTTATTGTACACCTTACAGCAAACATAATATTATGTAAATAAAGTAGGTACAGTTAGTCTTAGGCTAGTACAAGTGGCGGTCTTATCGCTTAAAGCGATTTCTTCCATACAACCGAACGGAAAGGACCGAAATTATAAATATTTCTGGTCGGCAGTGTTACTCATTGTTGTAAAAATAAATAAATAATAATATCATAAAACATATGATAAATACATACTTAATAATAGTAAGTACATAAATAATACTATATTAAATAAATATATAATACTTTATTGTATTTGTATTTATTGTATTGTATTTGTAAATTTTTACCATAAGTGCTGCATCAATTTCGATAAAATTAAATGGGACCCTCTTGAAGTAAGACCTACCTACCAAACGAAAAAATGGATCATCAAAATCCGTTCATAATTTTGTTGAATTATTATCGCGTAACAAACATACAAAAACTAACATAAACAATAACATACAGTCGAATTGTAAACCTCCTCCTTTTTTGAAGTCGGTTTAATTTTTTTTCCTTAAATATACGAGTATAATGTTCTTGAATGTACCCATATATAAAGAAGGTACCTACTAATAACAACGTCCATCATAGTAAAATTCATATTAATTCCGAGTATGTTTTAAAAATTCGTATCAATTATCACGATAACCCGAATCTGCGCATCATTCAATAATATTTTTGCATTTTGCCGAGTTACGTCATATTGTACCGCTTCCCAGTATATATCTATCGTAATAAATATGTAAGTATGCGCAAAATAATAATTTTATTTTATAACGAGGGTCTGGTGAGGTGACAGTCAGGATGACGTTGCCCATATTTATAATTTATTACTCAGTAAGCTCAAAGTAGTACAACGAGCTATAGAGAGGGCTATGCTTGAAATATCCCTACGAAATCGAATCAGAAATCACGAAATCCGTAGACGAAGAAAGTTACCGACATAGCCCAGCGGATTAACTAGTTGAAGTGGCAATGGGCAGGACACATAGCACGTAGAACTGATGGCCGATGGGGCTGTAAGGTTCTCAATCAAAGACCACCGTCCGGCACGCGCAGCGTAAGACGAGGTGGACAGACGATCAAATAAAGACCGCCGGAATACGCTGGATTTAATCCGTTTACAACTAGACTAGATAAAAATGTTTGAAGTGGTTTTGGATTTCCAGCAGTGGACGTCCTACGACTTAGATAGTGGTGATGATTTATTATTCCAGAAGTCCTCTGGTAAGGGATCCCTTTTGGGGATTTAAAGAAAAATGTTGAATAACTCCACGACTCACACTAGTGAAGATTTCCGGAATAATAATTATTATGTGCCACCTATTACATTTACAGCACCCTCATAACTACTCCACCTGATCCTAATTATTTTACAACTTTAAAAATAGGCAGTATACAATAATCTGTATAAAAGTCAATTCGCTTTTACACATTTATTGTAAATACCTACAACATATGTTTTACCAGATTCATCTGTGTGACACTGCCTGAAATACCTAAGATAGCGTCTTTCTTCTATGACTAAGATAATATGTCAACGGAAATGTATATTATCATATGTTATCCGTCATTATACCATTCCTAGAAAATCGATACAAAAAATCCTAAAATCTAAAGGAAATCTATAATATTGACACTTTTCCTTTGAATGTAAAACATCGGAAACGAATTACAAGTTCAGTTAGATTATTTGTGACTACAAAAAAAGCTTTAAAACTAGGGACGAAAGAGGAATAAGAAATTTTAACAAGAAAATAAATTATAAATATTCTGATGAAAAAGAGGTAAAGTCGTAAATATAGACGTAATCTTGCACAGTCCAGGTTATACCTATGTATAACCTGTATGGCTATCATGTTATTAAGTACACATAATTACATAACACTACAAAATGTAGGTATTTACAAATAAACAATCAATTAATAATAGGTTCCACTACGGAATGAGTCTGTGGCGCGTGCGGCGTTCAGATAACGCGGGTCACAGGGTGTTCCTTATAAGCGAGGGTGGGACCCGCTACCGGCACAGTTTGTGAGACTCGTGCTCGATGCGACGACGCAGTTTCTTACACACACTTAAAATCAAGTGATTTATTAGCCTCCATCATGCCCTGGACGAGCATAAACAGGTAAAGAAGAATAATTAATAATGACTTCTCTTTAAAATTTTGGGATATATTATGTCTATAATTATCTGCTGTGGCCTCTATTGCTAATACAACTAGGAAAATTCGTTGAGTATATAGGTAAATATATTATTGACGTATGTATATGATTCCGTGATGTCCCTTTAGAGTGGTTATAGACTTTAAATTTTATGTGCTTGGGATGATGAATAACAATCTTCAAGGATAGTCCATTTCTAATTTTAGAACTTAAAATATAACGTAATGTGCACATTGCACATAAGTATCAACCAAAATCATACCTCTGATTGGCCAGAAAAGTTAACAAAGAAGTTGTTTTGCAGAATTTACGCGAAACCTTCAAACAGTGGATCGGGCGAAGGGTCCGTGGTGAGCGGAACAAGCGCGCGATCGGCACTCACCGCAGCTGAAGACTCGGGCGGGCGGTTCGAACTCAGCGACCACGGCTACGGCAAGGGCTCCGTCAAGCTCCTGCACGTCCACAGAGATGGAGACTACCACACCATCAGAGAGTTCGAAGTTTCCACAGAACTCAAACTCGCCTCGGAGACGCCTTACGTTATAGGCGACAATAAAGAAGTAGTAGCAACAGATTCACAAAAGAACACGGTGTACCTGCTAGCTAAGAAGCACGGTGTCAAGTCTCCGGAGGAGTTCGGAGCACTGGTTGTGAACCATTTCCTTTATATGTACAAGCAAATTGTGGAAGCGAAGTGTCGAGTGTTGGAGTATCCCTGGGAAAGATTACAAGCGGGGGTGCCTCATAATCACGCTTTCGTGTTTTCGGCTACGGCGACCAGGTGGTGCGAAGTGTCACAGGCTCGGCATGGTGAGTTGGTCTATTAAGTGTGCCTTATTCTCATCGTACAAACACATTGTATCAGTTCAGATCTTATATAGGTATTTGACTCGTAGGACAAAAGTGGCTGCCTAATGTAAATAAATACCTAATACAAATCACATGCAAATCATTGATCTATAATTTGAACAATATTAATTGCATAATTTACGCCATAGTCATCCGAAATAAAAAAAAATAATAAGAACCTATAAGGACTTCTGAAACTGTGTTACATAAAAACTAGGAATAATGAATTCATTAAGTTTAAACGTCGGTTTAAGCGGCCGTTTATGAGTTAAATTCTAACAAACGTTAAAACCGAAGTGAAATAAGTCTTTTAATTTGAATCAATCTTATGATATTTTGATAGTTGTTTTGGCTTCGTGAAGCTGCGTATCCTCTTGAGATAAGGACGGAATGAGCGTCTATCTCGAAGGCTCAACTATCATGGTCTCCTCAAGTGGATACGCGGCTTAGCAGTTGAATGTTTTGTTTAACAGAGGCAGTCATAGTGAAGTCTGGTTTGAGCGGTCTGCGAGTATTGAAGACAACGCAGTCCGCTTTCGTAGATTTTGTTCAAGATGAGTATACGACGCTTGCTGACGCCGCAGAAAGAATATTTAGGTAACAATAATAACATATTATTTATATATAAAATGATAAAAGCCTCTATAAAGGTCTCTCATCCAAGGGATGAGAGATTGAGATTTGATCTGTGTCTGGGTGTTATATAAGCTTATATAAGTATGTATAATATCAGTCATCTGGTAACCATAGTACAGGCTTCTAGCCTAGTTTGGGACCAGATGACCGTGTGTGGAAGTTGTCAAAAACAAACATGGGATATTTAGAAAGGATAGAAAGTACTTTTTGACCCGTTTTATAGCCTTTAAATTTCCACGGATAAAACCCGGATAAACCCCTTGGGGCACTCAAGTTGGTGCATCTGCCGTCAAACTAGCCAACTCGCAAAAGAAAGAATTTCCAGTTTTTTTTTTTTTTTTTTTATGATAGTGAGTGACAAGACGAGCTCATCAGATGCCTGATGTTAAGCATCATGATTGCCCATATCAGACACAGTGCCATCCAGTATTTTAAAATTCAAAATTCTGCGCGGCACTGCACTGCGCCTATCACCCTGAGATATGAGTTGTTGAATCTCATCATGCCCAGTAATTTCGCTGGTAACATTGCCCTTCATACCGGAACACAGTAATGTTTGGACATTACTGCTTGGCGGATGAATAACTGGCAAAGGTGTGGTACTTCCCCAGGCGGCCTCCTGCAAAAGAGGCCTACCACTACACAATCAGCTGCTCCATTTTGTATGTGTGGTCGAATTTTTTTTTCGGATCTTATAAATTCTTTATCTTTCTCTTGCAAGCTGTTCAATTTGACGGGTAGATGCACCTCCTGCTACACCATTTTTTACACCACTTTTTTTTTTATGATAGTGAGTGACAAGACGTGCAAATCAGGTGCCTGATGGTAAGCATCATGATTGCCCATATCAGACACAGTGCCACCCAGTGTTTTAAAATTCAAAATTCTGCGCGGCACTGCACTGCGCCTGTCACCCTGAGATATGATGTGTGGTACTTCCCCAGGCGGCCCCCTGCAAAAGAGGTCTACCACTACAATACATATATCTACTTATTCATTTACTTTATTTTATTACATAATCAGTTTAT
This sequence comes from Hemistola chrysoprasaria, assembly GCA_947063395.1. Lineage (NCBI taxonomy): Eukaryota > Metazoa > Arthropoda > Insecta > Lepidoptera > Geometridae > Hemistola > Hemistola chrysoprasaria. Next base: position 5,578,893 of record OX346712.1, on the reverse strand, counting down.
GTTTTATTCAACAGTACAATAGTAGAAGCGGAATGGATATACGACAGCATGCGAGCGGCAGACTTCGACAACGCGTGGCTCACAGTAAAGGACGCCGTGTTAGACAAGTTCGCGGGTCCACCCGACACCGGCGTCTACTCTCCTTCCGTACAACACACCTTGTATCAGGCTGAGAAGGTTGTACTCGAGAAAGTTCCTGAGGTATGTACAACTCGGCTCGTGTGTATAGGAGTCTAAATGTTAAGTTAGTTATGAAAAAAGTGACACGTCTGATTTTTTATACGAATTAGTAGTACTTAGTATCTATTTTCTGATAATATCGTTGATCAGAGCTAAGTTTTAGACCTTATAAATACAATACGAATCTTATATTATTTATTATATGGGACAACTTCCACCCACAGGTCTTCTGGCGTAGTATTATTATTTGTTCTGTGCTTCTGGTCCCAAACTAGGCTTGGAGGCTGTCCTGTGTCACCAGTTGACTGATACTTATATTTACTTTATTACACCTTGACAAAGATCATACAGACATGCTCATACACACAAACGTTTACCTGCCCGGGGATAGAACCATGGTCCTGTGGCTCAGAAAGTTGTCGTAGAGTGGTCCTTATTTTGTTTTGATTACTATAATATTAATATGTTTGCATATTAAGGCACGTGTCTGACCATATAACACTGACTTGTCCTAACAATGGCTCGTTTAGATATATTTATTTATATATATATATTTATTATATTTATTTTTATAATATTTGTTTATTTATCCTATTTCAAGATAATATTTACACACGATAGTTGTCATATGACCAAAATGAGATTGAGATAATATGTATAGAAAGTGTGTCTCTCTATGATAATAAATTAATACATATTTATCCTTGTGGCATATGCACACCATATGGCTAAGCGCGCACTACGATAAAAAATCGTTGCGAATAAAATTCGCAAATCTGTGAAAAATGCCAATATACGAGAGTGCGCGCACTGTGAAAATGAATTTTGTGAAGAAATTGGCGATTATTTATAGCACTTCGCATTTTTTTTTCGCAAACAACGATTTTTTATCTTAGTGCGCACTTATCCTAATGGTTAGGTAATTTTGGAGTATGGGCTGCAGTTTCTCTAGCTGTGCATCGTGTTGACATGAATTCCAAAATCTGTTGGTGTTTACATTTCATCACACGTGCCTGTGCGGTAGTTTTCAGATTTTGCCAAATGTATATAAACACAGTTATCACCAAGAGATACGGATGAACTTAAAACTCAAAATAAAAATTATAATTTCATCATTAATGTTAGGGAAGGCCAAGTCTTATCATATTTATTTGCACTGACGAAATTAATCTTCGTTGGGGGGAGAGATATTAATTTTACGCTAATTGACGGGTCACATATAATATAGTAATACCATCAAAATATATAAAACTTATCTTTATTTTTTTTCCTTTTGATCTATGTTTTTGATAATTAGACATACGTCTCTTATTGTAATAAAAACATCAAAATAATCTTGCAACATACTCGTTTTTATTACGAAGGCAAGGTCGGGTGCATCTCTAGTATTATGGTTTAAAATGTTACAGGAAAAACAGATACCTAATGGAAAATACAAAACGCAATGCGGCGCTGCTCTGTTTTAATTTGGAAAATTACGTTACGTGGGTAGGTTTGTGCATATACATGCATATATTATGTCCAAACATTGGAACATCTTGACTGACATACTGATATGTTGTCAAACGTTCTAACACTTAGAAATTATAGCGGCCTCACCCACAGTAATATTCATAATACGTCTTCTTAACATTAACAGTCATTTGTTTTTATCTTGTTCACAGATAAGTTGGATCAAGATGACTATGCCGAATAAACACTATCTGAACATAGACATGTCAAAATTCCCAGCAAACGTTACGAAAGGTGATCCAAGACATCAAATCTACCAGCCTATAGACAAACCTGCCGGCCTCATCTACGCACAGCTACGCCGTAGACCTAAGAGCCGATTGTGACGCTACGAACGGCTACGCATCGTAGCACCTCTACGATAGTCCGTGACCTCAATTTTTTCTTTGTCTATATGAGAGATTTTTTGTTACTGATTGGGATGAGTTTGTTGATGTTTAAACGATATTTGGGATTTAACTCTAAAAGGAATTTGCTTGATTGAAAAATAGCTTGAGGTTGTTTATTGATGGTTTACAATTAGGTTTACTTATAGGTTTTATAATTAATTGTTATTGTTATTGTTATAATTATTTTGCGCAAATATTGACTGATGTGCGTAAAGTACGTATTTTGTATTTAGTAATTAATATGTATTTGTCAATCTATTAATTATATTAAATTTAGTTCAATTGATCTTTGTTGTGTTTTTGTGTTAGTTTAATATTCTTTAGGCCCACTTGCACGAAAATTAGGGTTAAATAAATAAATTTTAATTTATTAATTCAGGAAATAATATTAAGGATGTGAAAAGTTTTGCTTCTCTAACCCATGATGGCGCAAGATGAATTATTTATTTATACCTGTATTAGTTAACAACGAACTCAGGTTAAATAACGTTAACCCAGGATGGACCCAGTGGACCTTAATTTATTTATTTAACCCCCATTTTCGTGCACGTGGGCCCTTAGTTGTAATATAGGATAAACATTTTATTTTTTTATACAAAACATTGAATCCATGTATATGGGCTCACTATACAGAGCATTTGAGTTCCCACGCTAAACTTAACACTTAACATAACTCTACAGATTTCTTTAGCCATATGTTTCTTATAACAAACAGTACCAATAAAAGCGTCGTTCAGAGCACACTGCTCTTTCATTTTTAAACTAAGCGTCCCGGCGTCGCGCACTCGTACTCAACAACTAACAAACAATTAACAATTAATTATAATTTATAACTTAACGATAAAATCAATGTATGCAGAGTCTCCAAACAGTCGAGACTCTACACCATGATTTATGAAAATTGGAATAGTAGTTTAAGCGGTATGATAACACAAAAGTGCATAAATACTTAATTTAAAAATCCACTGCCAAAATTTAACCATTCCTTTACGGCGTAAATCCGGCATAGTTGGTAGTCTGATAAAAGTCCAATATAATTATCAAATATGTTGGGTCGTGAGGTCAAGCGCAATATATTACAACACAAGACAATTATCAGAAGTTATTACCTAATATATATTTATAATATAACCAGGAAGTATTTAAAAAGTACATACTCGAGAATACAGTTACTACAACATTATAAACATGGCATTGTTGGTATTTTAAAAACAATTTACTATTGACACAGAATACAGAGCTAAACGTGCCGTGGAGTTACCGGCTTTAGAATAGTGCTCCACCCTCCTACCATTGGTCGCCGGAAGAGCCGGCTAAGGGTTAACAGATCCAGAGGACGGGCAGCAGCGTCCTCTGCAAAAAAACCATCAAACTGCGCTCGACAACTCGCCTGCCGAGCGTGTCGAGTATTGACAAAACCTCCATATATGGGGAGGCCTATGTTCAGTAGTGGATTACCAACAGCTGAGATGATGATGATGATGACAGAGCCAAAGGTACAGACGGGACACTCCTACAATTCATATAGCTATATAAATATCGACTCTGGCTGCGACGCAATAAAGTGGAATTCAGCACACACAACGCCAATAACCTACAGATATATTCACCATAAATTACCTCTCTTTCTATCGCGTATCGCTGTAGCTTTTATCTCTTTCTAGCACATTGCAATTGTACCGTCTTGGTGGGCGCCCCGGCTACTTGTCGCTATAATGCCGAGTGCCGCTATGACCTGCTATTGAGGTCCTCGTAGCATAGAAACAATAGCATAGACTATTAAAATATATAACACAATGAGATTCAAACTCAGCGCTTCGGATTTATCGCCAGACATTTCCTCTGAGCCACGGACTCAACAGTAGAACAGCTAAATATGAAATTAAAAAATATTGACAATACTTATTATTATCATTACTGCCTCGGTGGCGTAGTCGTTTGCAAGCGCTACTGACGATCATGAGGTCTCAGGTTCGATTCCCAGGTCAAAGTGTTATTGGATTTTCCATTAAAAAATTTCTCAGTGACAGTTTATGGAATTGTGACAGGTTAATGGCTCGCCCTCTATTACATGAGACAAAAAAGCATAACTGGCGCAGTGTGGGTGTATTTATAGAACTAAACTAAAGTACTATATTAAACTTTGCTCTGGGTAGGTATACCTCTGCTAAATCTTCGAGAAAATGGTATGTGTACGTGCGTGCGTTATGTACAAATGTACGATAGACAAATATTCGGCTAAAATAAAATAATATCATCAATGAAGATCATAATTAATTTAATTATTTTTTTATGGCATGATTGTCCATAACAGACACAGTGCCACCCAGTGTTTTAAAATTCTAAATTATGCGCGGCACTGCACTGAGGCGCAGTCTGAGTTATTATTTGTCCTGAGATATTAGTTGTTGAATCTTGTCATGCCCAGTAATTTCGCTGGTACATTGCCCTTCAGACCGGACACAGTAATGTTTGCACATTACTGCTTCGCGGATGAATAACTGGCAATTGTGTGGTACTTCCCCAGGCGGCCCCCTGCGAAAGAGGCCTACCACTACAAAAACATTAAATAAAATATGTGAAAAACTAAAATATGAAGTGAGTAAATTGATGATAAATATACCCTCTGTGCCGACTTCAGCCGATGAAGGAAAATAGGTACTGATAAAATAAAAAGCAGATGGGTTACATCAAACATTTATTGCATACAAAATTATATTCTCGCTTATTTCACTACATTTTGTACATGTTACATTATGTTTTAAGTTTAAAATTGTGCGTTACTACTTAAAACATTTAATCCGAATACGAATGAATGAGTACGCTTAAAATAAAATACTTAAAGACGTTTCGTTCCAATAATCTTGTCGGCCAGTGCGTATAGTTCTTCCACAGTCTGAAATCAAAAGAAAAACGTTTACTTTAGATAGTACAAGAAAACATATTTAAAAACCTCTATAATAATAATAATAATAATATGGGACAACTTCCACACACGGTCATCTGATCCCAAACTAGGCTAGAAGCTTGTACTATGGTAACCAGATGACCGTTATACATACTTAGGCTTACCATAATTATGAAGAGCCAAACCGGGACGTATGGCCTGTTTTGCTTTTCATATTTTTTATGGTGTCGACAACCAAAATACAAAGAACAAAACGAAATGAGCCGATTGCTGCGAGCGTGGCAAAAAAAAAACAAAACTTCGATATTATAGGTGCTAGCAGCTTGCTGCGAAAGAGGTGAAAAATTGTATGTAAACTTTGGCCAATGAAGGCGCGAGCAGCTAGCGTGATGAAAATTTTTAGGATCTCAATACTTCGAGAGCTTACTGCGAGCGCGGCGAACATTTTTGAAATTCCAGTAATGATGGCGCGAGCAGATTGAAGGAGCGCCTGCGGCGCCTTTTATATCTGGCGCCCGGGTCGGTCGCCCAACCGCGCCCTACCCTAACGCCGCTACTGATCGTACGTCTACAATTTAAACTTGCAAGCAGCCCAAATCTGTAGGTCTAACTTCGAGATAGAGTCCAACTCAGCTGGGCAGCATTCGAAAACCTACGCAACGTCTTTTTGTCCAAAATAAAAAAAAAACTAAATCCTCTGAGCCTTAAGTCGAATTTGTTTGACCAGTTTTTGGTTCTTAAACGTGTTTTCTTACTAGGCTTAATAATAAATAAGCTCAAAGTAGCACAACGAGCGACGTCCTACGGCTGAATTATGAATTAAAAACTAGTCTAGTGGAAAATTTAGTGATTTTCAGTGTAGGGCCGATTTTTGTTAGTGGTTTATGGTGGTTTTAAAAGTAAAATCTGCTGGAAAGCAAATTAAACTGTTGGCAACACTGGGTGCGGGCGCTCGCTTCTAGTTTGACCGGGACGCTGTTGCAAACCGGCCGGGACGCCGGGACTGGGGGTTCAAACCGGGACCGTCCCGGTCAAACCGGGACGTTTGGTAAGCCTATACATACTTATATAAGCTTATAACACCCAGACACAGATCAAACAGACATGTTCATGCACACAAATGTTTGACCTGGCCGGGGATCGAACCCGGGCTCTGCGGCACAGAAAGCAGAATTACTGCCATCTGAGCCAACGACGCTGTCAAAATACTTCTATAAGATATTTATAATAGAATACTTCTATAATTATTAAAAGGTAAATTAAATTATTTGACCCAATTTTAGTATGTTATTTGAATTAAAATAGTAAAAGTATTTTTAATGTAATTTTAAGTATTAAATTAATTCCCAAAACCCGGAAATTTATAAAAATATCACAATTTATATTCTATTGGTTAGGGTACCTTCCTGGGGCATCGGACTTTTCTCCAGGTGCTTTGCAAAAAAATTTGCTTTGCCGTGGTTATATTAGCATATTATCGTGGTTGATTTAAAAAAAATAGCGAAAAAGTCCTAAGACAGCTTGACCCATTTAATAAAATTGTTCTAGGCAGTTAATTTGTAATATATTAGCATCCGTTCCGTCCATCAGACACAGACGGTCGATATCATTCACGTCGAGGTTAGGTCATTATATAATGTGTTTACATATTAACAAACAAACTTCATGCTTTAGATACTAGTATCATCCGCTTTCAACTGGTATTTTGGTCGGGTTATTGTTGATTTGTCACAGAGTAAAATCATCACGAAAAAAGTTGATAACCTATATCATTGGAACCTAAAATAGAATGTGTTGAACATAAGGGCCCTACATACTACATTTATACCACTTATTCACTTATTGTGTAAAAAAGGGAGTTTTTGATTTGTGACAGGCAACACTCGGAAAAGTAGTATACTACGTAGTTTTGATACTTTATTAATTGTACCCTACCATGGCAAACCAAAAAGGGTTGTGAAAATCTCTTTTATTTATCGTGTGTGCTTACAACATACATATACAGTCGCTCGCGCTTCATCGACCGATATATTATATTTCCTGTTTTATATTGTAGGGACGGTAGCTTTTTAACCGGCTTTCTCTGCCGAAAGGTTACTTCATAGGTAACATATAAATATATACATAAATATAAATTAGTTTTTTTCTTCTAAAAATTACTTTGTTAGTAGCCCCCACTAAAAGATTTCAAAGTAGAGGTCTTCTTTCCCATAAAAAACAAATATGTATTGTATATTGCCTACACATTTTATATCAAAACATCCATTATTTATTAAGTTCTATAAAATGCGATATTTTTAGGAAGCTGTGAACGTATTTGTGAAATGTCGAATCAATTTATTTGACATCGTAAAATCTTTGAGCTCTTTCCGAAAATAAACACATCTGAGTTAAAGTGTTTTGCAGTTTTGTGACATTCAAACAAACACCTTTCTATAATTATACTAACTGTGATCCGCGATTTCATCTGCCAAAAGTACATCCAGAGTCTGTAAGGAAAACTAAGTAGTTTAATAATTTTGGCGTGATAAGCTGATTATGAACACACACACACGTGTGTGTTATGTGAAAATTCTTACTAACTTTCACATCCATTAATAATATAAAGGTGAAAGTTTGTATGGATTGATGGATGAATGGATGTTTTTCACTCTTTCTACTCTTAGTACTGAACCGATTTTTTTTTTTTTTTTTTTTTATGATAGTGAGTGACTAGACGAGCTCATCATCTGATGCAGGCATCTGCCTGATGGTAAGCATCATGATTGCCCATATCAGACACAGTGCCACCCAGTATTTTAAAATTCAAAATTCAGCGCGGCACTGCACTGTGCCTATCACCCTGAGATATGGAGTTGGTGAATCTCATCATGCCCAGTAATTTCGCTGGTAACATTGCCCTTCATACCGGAACACAGTAATGTTTGCACATTACTGCTTGGCGGATGAATAACTGGCAAAGGTGTGGTACTTCCCCAGGCGGCCTCCTGCAAAAGAGGCCTACCACTACAACTATTGGGCTGAAATTCGATATGTAGATAGTCCAAGACTATATGGAATAACACATAGGGTTATCTTTATTCTAATATTCCCATGAAAGGAAGACTACGCGGGTTTAACCACTGGACGCAGCAATAACAACAACGTTATAATCAAGAAAAATCCAAATAAAAAACACGCGTTGAACGTGTCTACTCCTTTTGATATTCACATTGAAGTCGCATGACCGATAATGTGGCGGCTAGACATCATCTACGACGTATGCAGTGTCACAATACACAAGTGTGTTCATTAATATTTGTTATCGGTGGCGACCCGGAGTCGAAGTGAGCTAGAACATAACCGGTATCCACCGGTCTGATATTACCGGCCTGATACCAAGCTAAGCGAAAGGCGGAGATATGAAAATATGTTTAGTTCGAGTGTATAAGCCTATTAGTACAGTAGGTGTTAACCGCGACTTCGTCCGCCTGAAATTTAAGGGTTGTCATTTTTTTGCCGTGTAGTTCCCGGCTATATAATAGGGCCACTCCTTTCTCATCCCGTGGGAGCCGTGAAATCCAGCAGACCAATTACCGCTATCACCAAGCCGCCTGCCAAGCGTGGTGATTAACACAAAATACCCCCATATGAATAGTTTATGGCGATCTATGGCGGAGTCCTATATGTTCAGCAGTGGACGTGGTTTTTATCGGTATACTTATCATATATTATGTGACTTCTTATAACACCAGCTATCTGTCAGTGAAAGTCCTTTTAAAATCGGTCCTCTCGTTACCCAAATGAGCCCGAATGAAAAGGGCAGACATTTCAAATTTTTTGACAAGGGACAAGGTAACGTTTCTAATTGAGTATGTATACAGATATTTATAAATGTGAAAGAGCCCATCATTCGTTTTACGCACCGTCACATTAATAGCAGTGTTACGTAGGACTTCGTATTCAAGCAAAAGAATGCAACTTCAAGTCTCCCTAGTAACTTTCCTGCGCTACTTTGTTCTTCCAACCAGTTAATTTTATCTATTTAAAAAAGGATACTACAGCTATTTTGGGTTTTTTAGTTATCGATTATTCAAAATCATTTGCGATAAAATATTGGAACTACGAAACTGTTTACATTATACCTATAATATATAGGACTGTAACTAACATAAGAAGATCCTTTCCATACCATTTTGTCCCGTTCTTGGGTCATATTGGATCTATTACAGTGTGCCATAGAGATACTAGGGGTACACGACACGAGAGATATCGGCACATATGAAGCGGTTAAGATTTCTGAAACTCATATGTACCTCTGACCAGACCTACTGACCCGTTGATATGGTTCCGTTCAGTCCAGATATTACTAGATTGATTGTCATACACGTGTAATGTTAATAGTCTTGCAGTCTGTTTGGACTGAATCTTATGTTGTACTAAACTCATTTTGAACAAATCTTAAAATCACCTTTTCCCAAAATGACTGATTTTCCAAATGTCTTTGTTTATGGATGTCTGAAATAAAACTGTCAAACAGATGTACAATCGAAAACACTTTAGCTTACCTACAAGTAGAAAGTTTCAGTTCGTGTTACATTCTCTTGATTGAATTAGTTCAATAGATTGTTTTGATACGGTACAGTTGTGATATACTTGCATTATGTTTTGTTACACAAGGGGCTAAAGAGGTCCATTGTATACGAGGTAGTTTTACGCCCCAAGCTTTAGCGAGGGAGTAACAAGACAACGAGTTAAATAGGTATTAGCGCCGTGTGTTACACACTAATTTTCACTACGATTGTGAGTAAATAAAATTATTAATTTCATTAAAACATTTTGGCTAATATCCTATACGTGCGACACCGAAAAATATAATCTCATTGGTAACAGATAAAAATTAAAAAGAAATTTACTTATCCCCTAGAGGTTGAAAAGTTATTTTAGCCCCGCTCTAGTGCAACAATGACGGACATTTTGAGCAAGAGGAGTGAAAACAGTATTGTATTGCACTGTATAGCTTCATCTCTGTGGTCTTTTATTACAGCCCATAAACAGGTTTACTTGTAATCAATTAGCATCCTGTCAAGGGTTGAGTATACTAATCACTTGAAACCACTTTCATTATGGGGCCAACTTCGAAACACACGATAAATGAACAGTTCAAAAAATTTTGTTCAAGAGCTTTTTCTATGATACAACTGATTTGTTTTGTGATTTCCGAATAGATTGCAGAGCCAAAGTCTGTTAAATAATGAGTAAAATGACCATTTAATAGGATGCTGACAAAGCTTGTTTATTAAGTCACGGAGAACCAAACAAGATATAATTTTGACCAGTGACAAAACTTTCGAAGAAAAGCTACTTACTGTGAGTTTTTTGAGATTTTTGACATCATTTGTTTCGTATTTGAGCAAGGCGAATTGTTCGTCTGTGAAGCGAACGCCCTTTTCGATGTCGATCAGCTTCTGCTCCTCCAGTTCTGCGTGACACTTCGCCAGGAGTTGTTCCGGTGTTAGCTGCTCACCTTCCTCTTCCAAATCCTCGTCTTCTGCTTCTTCTTCTAACGACTGACAACGCATTTATATAAGGTTATTATTACATTCATTTTATTGCTTTTCATAAAACCATTTTACACCCTTCCGAATTTTTTCGCGCGACTAATCACATACGTAGTTAAATAACTCGGATATTATTCGTGATTTCATTCAGCTCGCCATTTCCTGTCATCTGTACCTTTAACATTGTATTTCTAGCAAATAAACTATTTGATTTGATTCCACGATTGGTTTTTTAAATTAATGTTACAGCCGATTTTGTTATTTATTACATCCGAAGTAGTTTGGCAAAATGCAACACAAATAGAAATTAATTAATAATGGTGATAAATGTTTATACTCGCTCTGGCTAGGAATCGAACCCAGGACTCCGTGCTACGCAGAAGTTACTGCCAACTCAGCTACGGAATTAGAAGATGTATACAATATAACACACATAATCTCCTTTGATTTTGTTTACTACGACTATCCGATAGCGGAGCATAATGTTGAGTGACTCATAAAATGTTACTGACGTCTGTATTTCTATTGCACAATAGACTTAGTGACGTATAAATGACGTCTATCGAACAGTTTTACAGGATTTTACAACTTGTCAGACTTTGAGTTCTTATAGATATCGCGGCGCTCTTTTACACTGTTTACTGCTACCTTGTCTTCGTACCTGTCAATGTGAACACAGCCAATAGAAGCGATATTCCTCGCGAAGAATAACAAAAACCAACAAAATGTCAAGTCTATTTTGGGGACTCTGTGGATGACGTTTTACAACGATGAGTGATCACTTACCAATTCGCTCTTCTGAGAAGCTTTCAGTTTCCTGTAGTAGGCGTCAGCTCGTTTCTTGGAAGCTCGCGCGACCTCGCGGTTCACCATCCTCCAGAACACGAACACCGGATGATGGAACAATTCTGGGGGGCATTCCTTCAGCGGTGTCTTACCCACTAGGATGAGACGTTTCAACCTTTCCATCTCATCGAGCTAGGGATGAAAAATATTATGTACATTATAAAACATAACAATCATGCCTTTTTCCCGATAGGGTAGGTAGAGGTGTACCCAAGACTCAGCCCCAAAGTAGGTACACCCACATTTCGCCTGTATATTATTGTTCCCATATAATAGGGGTTGAGCCTGTTGCCATCTACCGGGCACAGTTCCAGACTCCAGGCATTTATTGAGATAACTTCTAATGGAAAAATCCAATATTTTCACTTTGTCTGACCTGGGGATCAATCCCGGGACCTCATGATCGGCAGTCAAGCTTGCGCCCACTACACCACCGGGGCAGTCAAAATTATGGATAGTCATTTTTGAATTTTTGTTATTTAAATGTAATTTAGGAAATCCTTATTGGAAAAACTCATGCCAATATAATATAGTTATATTTGTATCTATTAATTCTACGAATATAAAGGTGTAGGCATAAAAATGAGTAATGATTTGAAAAAGCTGGAGGCTTTCACGGTTATGTCAAGGAATGTAACCGCTTTGAACTGTCAGCAATCACAGTTCCTAGTATCGGAAGTCAAAATCTAGGTTGCTGTTGCTTCGCCATTATCCTTTTTATTTAGCAGTTAAACGCCTTTCGAAAATGTTATTTTGAATTAACTTAATCTTTTATTACCACACCAATCATATTTGACAAAAACCAACTACCTGTATCGATATAACAGATATTATTGGTAAGAAGTATCTTACCAATAATCTCTGTTATCGATAAAAATCTAAAGATCTAAAGGTTATCGATTGGGGTCAGAGCTATTTCGCTTGATGTCTCTCATTCAGAGTTGTTGGATTCATAAAAGAAAACATCGCGCTGCTCTCAACGATCTCTTGGACATGAGACTCGTGATGTGTTTGCGGATGGCTGGAAGACGATCTTGTCAGTAGTCAGTGTAATAATATTTATTCACTTTTGTAACCTATGTATATGATATTTTAAGTTTTCTTTGAAATTATTATAATTTCGGCAGTGCTATTGAGCAACCGTTCTGTCGAAGAATAAAAATTCAATTGATTGAAATATTTATTTGAAGATTGTTTGTCTATTGTAAAAAATACTTTAAATAAATTAAATCTCATGCGTTAAATTGTAACTGTATAATTTATCCGAAGCATTTATTATGACATATAAAAATGTTTGTGCGCTAAGAACTAATTTGATAATTATTAGTAGATAGCTAAGTACATTTTATTATGTGTTCAACAACATAAGTTTTTCAAGACAACTCATTGGACATAAATTTTTATGTGATTTCAAAAAGCAATAACTGTCAATTAGGCACCGCATTCCCCCAGGTAATAAAATGCAAATGAAAGCTCGAGTTGATAAACAAAGCAGTTTCATGATGGACAGCTAATTGCTTTCGCGTTGGCGATCGTTTACCCATCAAACGCTTCTGACACGAATCCACCCCAAGTTTTAAATGGTGTTTGATTATAAGTTGGACCCACTTTACGATAGGGTTTGATGGCTAATTTTAAACCTATTGCACCTCACGGCACGAAATGTGAAAAAGTAAGCTATTTCTGCTGCATATATACTCGAAATTTGTCAAGTTGTATTTGATAAAATGCCGGAAAACATGCTACGCTATAGGAAGCTCAGCCATGTTACCTTATGTATTATGTCATTTGTCATCCGCTATTCGTGATTCGTACAATACTTCAATTTAAAAACGAGATCATGAATAATGATTTTGACATTATGAGCGCCTCGGCCCTTTCATGTAGAAAACACAAAACAAGTTCTCCAGCAACGTTTTGCATTAAATACCGTTGTATTTATGAAATAATATTATTTCTTAGAATTAATTATTTTGGGAATTAATTATAGTTTAAAGGAAAAAAGAAACCCTTACAGGATCACCTTGTTATCTGTCTGTCTGTCGGTTTGTCTGTCTGTCCGTCTGTCAAGACACTTTTTTACGGGAACGCGTGGAGGTATCAAGGTGAAATTGATATCAAATACTAAGGTCTGCGGTCCCTTGAGGTTGTAAAAAAAATCATACTTCACGCATCATATTCACTCTTCCCAATCAAAAATTATGGCCATTTTACTGCATATTTCCATACTTTGCGTGTATGAAATGCGTATAAAAATTTTAGGTTTACGACCTGTAGGGCAAGGTCCGAATCTCTCAGTAAGTGATCACTTTCATCAGTCATCCACCATTCATCCGCCAAGCAGTAATCTACAAACATTACTGTGTTCTGGTCTGAAGGGCAATGTTACCAGCGAAATTACTGGGCTTGTCGAATTTCAACAACTTATATCACAGGGTGACAGGCGTAGTGCAGTGCTGCGCAGAATTTAGAATTTTAAAACACTGGGTGGCACTGTGTCTGATATGGACAATCATGATGCTTACCATCAGGTACTTGATTTGCTCGCCTTGTCACTCACTATCATAAAAAAATGGTTTTTATAAAACGATTTAATTTATATAAAAAATCCCAAAACCGTAAAATTTTATAAACAATAATTGTGATTAAGTACTAACATGTTTGCTGTTAGTTTTTTTTTTAAGGACATAAGACGTATTTGTTAAACAGAACTTGGTTATACCAGTTTGTTTTTGGAACGCAGTGTCTGCTGTTATTACCGTCTGTGCTTGTGAAGTAACGATGAGAACGTTAGGAGAACTTACGACTCTAGAGGAGATCCTCTTGTTGAGGTTCTCCTCGGTGACGGCGCGGATCCTCTCCTCAAGCTCGGTCATGTAGGTCTTGTCTGTCAGCCGCACCAGGTTACTGCCCATGTGCTTCTCCAGACGGGCGCGGACGTGCGGGTGCGCGAAGCTAAAACAAAATACACCTTTTTAACATCTCATTATGAGAGCTGTTGGAAGTCCACTGCTTGACGTCTCCCTATAACGGGGCGTTTTGCCAACACTTACCAAGCCTTGCAGGTGGGTTGGTGAGTGCAATTCGATGGTTTTACGCAGATGACAATGGTGCCCATCATCGGGATCTGATGCCCCTTAGCCAGCTCTTACGGCAACCACGGGTAAACGGCATAAAATAACACGAAACTAAATATTTCCACATATATTTTAAAACCGGCGACGACGATAAAAACCGGTGGACCAAGGCTGTGACAGTTTGGTACCCGACAGAAGGACAACGGTCTCGAGGCAGACCATCGGCCCGATACGATGGTCAGATGACATCGTCAAATTTGTCAGAAAGCGCTGGATGAGACTCACACAGGACCGGAATGCAGTGGCGTAATAAAGATGAGGCCTATACATACAGTTTTCAGAGCGCCTAATTTTGTGGTGTAGAGCGATAAATACGCATCGGTTACTGTCTTATGCTTTACACATTACAAATTAGCACGCTAGTTTACTTAGCGCTCTAATATTGGATAATGTAACGGTCGTTTTTTAATTGCTTATCGCTAAAACTTCCGAACCGTTTGTTTTTTGTGGTACCTAGATAGCTTACATACTTATACATACTATTTTTGTCAGAAGATATTGAGGGCCATCCTTTGAGGTGACCATCCCATCCCTAAGCTACAGAATATTTTTTTTAATCACGAATAGGCCAGCACTTGACCGCCTTCTCACCTGATGGTATAACTATGGACTCGGTGCTTAATTCAAATGTATTATCATATTTTCATATAGACGAGAAACTAGAGACTGCAGCACGAAAATACCTAAGTATATAGGTAGTTAACAAAGTTTAAACAAAATTAGCAAACCTGAATAACTTCTCAACGATTCTCATAAATTGGTAATACTGTTGACTGGCAGTCGGTAACTACAAGACTTAAAAGAGAAATTGCACTTGATCAACAAGTAGGTACTTTAAAACGTAAACAAAAGCGTAAAACAATACAAACTGAAGTAATGTAAACAGACGAAAAAGAAAATTCTATTAAAATACACTCAAAACCAAAAGCTTATTTTGCAGATTTATTTCAAATGGAAGAAAGATACCAAGTGATATCCACTTAGACTTTTTTACGGTCATTTGGTGGTCAGAACATGCCGTCCATCTGAAGTTTATAAGAAACAAGCGTAACTTCCGCGACTTTATTACCGTAGGAATTAGGGAAATTCCTTTCTTATTCGTGGTATACATAATAATAAAAAACTAAGAAAAAAAATCAACTTTTTAAGTGGAATGGTTAATAAGGCAGTGCGTTGATAATTGAGTGTGGCAATCAGTCAGTCAGGACTTTGAATTTTATAAATAAAAAAAAAAACAGCAACTTACCACTGCCGCGAAGGGCCGTTCGACCTTCTCGTACTCGTTTTGGCTGTCAATGTGTCAACGAATGTTGGTACACTGAGGCGGCGCAGCCGACCCGTCGCCGCCGCCTCGGCGTTTCAGTAGTTTTGACGCTGGGTGCTGTGTGATAGTTGTGAACGTTTATCGCGGCGTGCGATGGTCCTGGCACGGTGCGGCACGGCCCCGCCGACACCACATGTCGGTACAAGCCCCGCGTAAAGAACTTTGCACATTACGACGTGGGAACGCGACAAATGCGCGCTCAACTTTTTTATGTGTCTTTCAAACTAAGGTAATAAGCGGTTTGGATGGCGCCGACGTTAGAAAAAGCACAGTAAAATATTTAGTAGAAAACTGCGTCTAGAAAACTAAGGCAATAAATGGATTCGAGCCGATAAACGGCACATTTTTAGGTTTCCATAACTTATATAGACCCTTACTTATATATTATGACTTAAAAAGCCTAGACTTTTGAACTCGCTGTTTTGTAATTAAATATGTGTATTGTAAATAGTGTAATAAAATACCTACCTTTACTACCTAAGCCTTTAAGGTATAAAAATCTAAGTTCTGACTGACACACTCACTCATAAACGGCCAGTTCCAACCTAGAGGGCTGAAATGTTGTGCATTGGTTTTCACTATGGTGGTAAGATTATAAGATTTACTGAAAGAAGTCGCAAGATTAATCTAGTACCTATACGAGTATATTCTGAATAAGTTTAAAAATTTATGGCCAACGGCCACATATGCCATTAAAATGGTCATCGATCACTAAATGATAGAGCAACAAATCTAAATGGTACACGAATATTTGGCATGTTACTTAATCATAGTTTTGTTCAGCCAAACGTGGAAACCTGCAAACTGTGGAATGATCTCACTTCTGCAGTCTTCCTGTTGAGCTACAACATAGGCTATTCAAAAGAGAGTGAATAGTCTTGAAGGGTTGGCAACATACTGGCACCCCTGGTGTTGCAGGTATCCATTATACGGCGGTCCATTATACCGCTCACCATCGGGCAGCCTGTCTGCTTGTTTGCCACCTATAGCATAAGAATAAAAACAAAACCCATGCCAGTGTACCAGCTCCTCATAATGCCGTGACTGGTGGAAATTCGGCGAACGCCATACATGTCTCTGGTATGAAATTCACGAGTCCTTGACTGCATTAAGATGCAAAATTTGTGATAATTTACAAGCAATTGCCAACCAAAATTCATAGACTTCGATTATCATAGAGCGGCTAGACATTATGACCGTTAAATAATATGGTTAAGCCAGTAACGGAATTTGAATAGTGCTTAGTCTTAAGTAGCATTGAAATTTCAAGTCTTACATAATTTATTATTGTTTACAATTTGGTCTAACCTCGTCTTTACTAGACAACTGCTTATCAAACAACTTAGGTAATAATGCACCATTTGTTAATTTGCGGTTAAATATTTAAGATAGTAACCTCTACCTGTTAAAAAAGATATTATTATTAAGCTGGGTATCGACATTGTCCCGCAGAAATTGATCAAATCAACTCGTTCGATTACGGCGCGAGTAATTATTTTTTCAAAAATGTAATGATGCAATTTTAGTTTTTATCAAACTCGGTCACATGACTATTTTCATAATTTTTTAGAAATTCACTGTAGTTTCGTTAGGTTTCACCACAAATCTGAGAACTCTGTCAAAGAAAGGATATCAGATTTTGCTCCCGAAATACATAGAATCGATCCAGAACTTCATCTAGGAGTATAATAAATATAAGAGTAACAAAGTGGCCAAAATTTGGAATGACGTGATTACTGTTATGGTAAAGAAGACACACTTAAAAGATGGCCTGAAGACCCTTTTAAATATTCACCTGTATATGATGGTACACCGTATCCCAATAACAATCATGATAGTTATGACACCCCTAATAAACAACCATCTCTGAGGAACAAATAAACCTAATTATTATCACAATAAAACAGACGTGTCAGAGACCCATAACAATAAAATAACCTTCATAAAATTGTCCCGGAGTAGCTTTTCATTACATTTTTTATTGTGTGCTCGTAGAAGTTAAGGGCTTACAGGAGTTCTACAAGTCGTAAAAAGCCTACAACTTTTATAAGGTCTACGGCGTAGCACTACGATCTACGGTTGCTATGCCAGCGAACTACGAGGCTCTCAAATATGTTTTATATGTGGCGATTACAATCAGCATAGGGGTAAGTAAGGCAAGGTCAACCACCGAGTTTGGGGTTGTGACACAAGAAACTCTTAGAGCAATAGTTAACTAGCTTATTTATATTTTTTTATGATAGTGAGTGACAAGACGAGCAAATCAGGTGCCTGACGCAGAAGATTAAAAAGATTATTTAAAAAGTTTAAAGAATGATGGTTAAGTGGGTGTAGTGGGCGCATGATCGACTGCCTATCATGTGGTCCCGGGTTCAATCTCCAAGTCAGGCAGTGTTAAATATTGGATTTTTTCATTAAAAGTTATCTCAATAACTGCCTGGAGGCTGGAACTGTGTATGGTACATAGCAATAGGTTTGCCTCCGATTACATGGGACCAATAAAATACTGGCAAATTGTGGGTACCTACTATAGGACTGAAGACTGAGGGCTGGGTACACCTCTGCCTAACCTTTCACCTCTGTCTACCAATCAAATAAAGCACTTCTAGTCCCACTTTCCACTATACA
This sequence comes from Hemistola chrysoprasaria, assembly GCA_947063395.1. Classification (NCBI taxonomy): domain Eukaryota; kingdom Metazoa; phylum Arthropoda; class Insecta; order Lepidoptera; family Geometridae; genus Hemistola; species Hemistola chrysoprasaria. The sequence continues at coordinate 5,560,429 of OX346712.1, read as the reverse complement.
GGCCCATAACATAACATGAACGTTATATAGGTAGAGCCGTGATCGAGAGGCAAAAAATATAATTTGCCCACTACTTTTACTACTTTTATTACTTTTCTAGTCTAAACTATCTATATACCGAATTTCAGCCCAATCGGTTCAGCAGTTTTGGCGTGAAAGAGTAACCAACATCAATCCTCACAAACTTTCGCATTAACAATATTATAAGTACCATAGATTTCTCATCCTTCACAATATGAGAATCTATCACTCTGGTAATATAATATGTAAATGTTACGTGCGTGAAAAAGGTGCGTTGCTACTTCTATTTTATGATCTGTTACGTATTTCCTTTGAAGATACTACATTACATCTATTACATAAAAAGTGTCTTAAACAATCGAGTAAGTGCGTGCCGGATATGGATATCAGTAGTTACTACGATGGTGCGTGCGTAAACTTCTATTAATAGTTGTAAAGGACGCCCGTCAAACGATCGTGAGATTTTCTGAGTAGTTCTTTTGTACCTAATCAATCATCTTTATTTCTATGCTGCTACTCGCAAAATTTAGCGAATCTCAATAAGGAGAGCCCCAAATCCCTTGAAAACTTGAAAAGTGTTCCTAAAATTTTTTTAATACTTCAGAAAGCTTTTCCAATATCGCACATGTCTAATCTAATAAATCTAATGAAGTTGTGATGTATGAAGTGTTATAAATATATGGTGATGATAAAAAAGGAGATTTTTTTGTCAACTGAATAATGCGAAATTTTGACTTAATTTGGACCTAGATTTTATATCACATTATATAATATTTCAAATAAAATGTTTTAAAATTTAAAGACTAATCAAGTCAAACTGTATTGGACTCGCTGATAGACTAGCGAGCCCCGCGGTTTCACCCGCGTAGACATCGTTCCCGTGGGAATATTGGGGGAAAAGTACCCAATGTGCTATTCCAGGATTGAAAACTATCTACATACCGAATTTCAGCCCAATCGGTTCAGAGATTTTTGGGTGACAGAGTAACAAACATCCATCCATCCTCATAAACTTTCGCATTTATAATATTAGTAGGCTTAGTACGGTAGCAATGGAACCAAGCATTGTAATGTCCGTTGCTCACCCAGCCGTTCTCAATCAATTCAACATCAATATCACCTATGAACGTTTATGTATGTTGATGCCGAAATTATTTGTGATGATGTGCCCATTGCCGCGTCACTTTCCTCTGACGCAGTCAATCGCGATGTGATGTGTAATGAGCTTCGCAACGTACACTTTAAAAATAAATAGGCCAATGACACGGAATTCATGACTAACGGAGATAAGTTTAGCACTTTCTGTGAGAAATATTATATAGATTAAATTCTTAAGCTACGAGTATAATGCAACTTGTACCTCTTATATTTGAGAAATAAACTATTTACTATTACTAAATAGAAAGGATACATAATATACTAGCTGTGCCCCGCGGTTTCACCCGCATAGTCTTCGTTCCCGTGGGAATATCGGAATAAAATGTACACTTTGTGTTATTTCATATTATTATTTATTATTATACACATAATTTGTAAGTACCTAAAGGCATGTACATAATGGTCAATAAAAATTTTTTTTAATTTTTTTTTTAATTTTAATTTTAATTTATTTATTTATGGCCTAAACTAGCTACATATAAAATTTTAGCCCAATTGGTCCAGTAGTTTTGGCATGAAAGAGTAACAAACATCCATCCATCCTCACAAACTTTCGCATAAATAATATTAATAGGAAAGTAGGATTATTCGTAGGATTAGTAGGATATTAGTAGAATAAGTCATGGAGAAACTTGCTGCCAACCAATTTGAAATTGGTTGGCAGTTGGTGGTCGGGCACCACTGCTGACAATCAAGAAACAAATCGCAGTCGCCACCCCCTGATGGCAATGGGAAACTATTTCCTTCACACCACCAACAGTGGCGGCGATCGGTGTCGGCGAGTGGCGGCAATGAGGAATAGTGCCACCACTAGTGTCAATTGCAACGTAACTAAGGAGCGACATAATGGGGAAGTAAATAACGTCTAATAATTTATGTTTTTACTTTCAGCGGGTGAGGCCTCAGCATAGCTAGTAAGCAATTATGTGTGAGGGTTCAATTCATGCATAGAAGTTGGTTGGCAGTATTTCGAAATGTCGTTTATACTTATACAATAATATATCAAACAGAGTGTTGTTAAATATAGTTTGACCAGACTGAACTAAAATAACCTCATAAGTAGGTTCAATAGTTTCTAGCAAGCATTCCTAGTTTCACATGACCTGAAAATCGAACAAAATACTATAGCTAATGCTATTTGAAAATATTTTTAGTGCTGAAGACTCAGGGCCGTCAATATTTCAGTGATAATAAAATTGACCTACCGACCTACATCCCAAAACGTTATTTACTATATACTCAACTGTTAACTTAAAACATCTTTTAACTTTAAACTTTTTTATGGAGATTTGAAGCTAAGGACTTTTGTATTTATAATATTTATAGGATCGCAATTTAATCTTCTCTTAATTTAACGCTTGAGCAGTATCCATAGCGCATGAATTGTCATTACACGTATAGCATACATGATTAATTATCTTATACTGCTGGTAATTAAAATTAAGAGAGTATCGATTCGACACTTCGTCGCAGAAGATCGTGTACTAATTTATTTTAATATTGCATGATTTTATATTACCTACTGGCAGGTCAAAAAGAGGTCATTCACCTTTTACTTCACATATCAAAATACACTAGCGAAAATTGTGTGTTAGGCTTAATGCTATTTTCTATTATGTTTTATGAGTACCATAATAAAATATGAAGATCAACGTATATATTTTCTTGATGTTCTTGTTAATATCGACGGATGGATTATAATGGATACCTATTCGCAGAATTCTGGCTATAAAACGGTCGTATTTTTCAAGTATATGATCGTATATTTATTTACTTTTGTGAAGTATGTACCTATTCACTATCTGGGTAAAGTATTTGGATAAAGGAAATCTATTATTATTTTAAAAAGACGTGTTAGTTGTATTTAACATTAAAACTTTATGAATACTCAAAAAGGCTTTAGGCTTAATAAATAATTTGATTCAGTATATCTATGAGATAAGAAATATCAGTGGTTTTCACAACAAACAATACGCACACGGAAAACAAATTTGAAGTAGGTTTATTTTCGTTAAAATTAGCTTAATAATTAGAGTGAATGACGCAAAATAGAGACCGATATGACATCGGCCTATGAACGAGCACTTTGAACTTGGACTAAAGCGTGTTCTGAGTGGTTCGGAGCCGGTAGTAAATATAGAAGGTTTAAAAAAGGTACCTAAACCTATCGCATGTCCCCAATCTTTTATGATGAATTCCCCAACAATTATCATGATTTCTTAAAAGAAATTAGTTACTCATAAACTCAGTAACGCAGTTTTATTCCGAGAAGTGAGTTGACACGATTTAAAATTTTATGTAAAAATACTGCAATCGTTTGACTTTCTGGACGTCAACGTTGTAAAGAGTATTGTTGTAATGTCAAAACAAAGCATATTTTAGCTGTTCCTTAATATTTAAATCCTCAGTTACTCATATATTAAACAAATTCAATTTCTCTGAAAACCTGAGAACATGCTAAGTACATAATGTAGCAAGTGAAGTTAACAATCTCATTACAAGTGCAATACCGAGCGTGGTGCATTAAATCTTTGTAAATATTAGCGACCGGCACCTGAGGGAGAAGTTTCCTCTCTTCGGTAGATCGACGACGACGACATCCTCAACATCAGACGTGGACCGCCTCCTGTGTCTGCCGGCGAGGAGCTCTATCGTCGTCCAGAAGGAGCCTTCGGAAGCACTTGACACGGCGCGTTGCATTATTTGAATGTGAGGTGCACGAGCCGGTTCCACGGCTAAAGGTGCAATGACTGCCGTCGCCATTAGGCCCCGTCGCCACCCGCCGCCGACACCTCACGTGCTCACACGCGAACATTAATTTCCCACCCGACACCTTTAGCGGGTGATTCTCGTCGATGAACCATCGAAACTCGAATGCCGCTTATAATTGCTGTTAATTGTTATCGGAATTGCATTGGGAGAAGCTTTTGACGGCTTAAGTGCTTTGAACGACTTGTGAGGAAAATGATTCGATATAATCGAAACATGAATCAGAGCTTATTGAGCTTCCACTCGTAGAGCGAAAGTAGTAGTTTAGAAATACACGGTCATAATTTGATCGAGTTAATAAAACTAGAAATTACAATAACAGACATAAGAAGAGTGGTAAATGGTCATATTAAATTAAGTGGGAGCATTGTGATTTATAATCTAATTTTTAACGGAATGATTTAACTCTTATTTTGTTTCCGAATACTTCGATTTTTGTGCCTATATTTACGTGTTCAACTGATTTTTACGCGTAGTGGACTAACTGCCTATTGCTCAGTACGTTTCTACCGATTCACGGATTCGTCCAAGGGTGACCCGGATAGCGCGAACGTCGCCACCCGCGACCGGGTCAGTCAGATTCCATGAAAGCGTCCTTCAGAAAATATCCAAATAATTAGACATTGAAAGTTTTCTACATGGCCGCTCCAGTTTTACCAATCTGGGTGATTTAATGTTTCGGGAAATTAGGTCAGCACTTGTAGTAAATATTCGCGAACAATTTTACTAAGTGCATGTTTGAATTGGATAGTACCACGAGCGTGACGTGAATTGAAGCTTTTCAGCGACTATATATAGGTAATAAAACACGCGTGGCGTTTTATGGCGATTGGGTCATTTTGTACAATTTCAAATCTGAATAATATATAGTTTCTGAATATCGATGTCATTTCATATCATGTTCTATTTGGAATTGAGATGTTATTGTAGTGATAACTGCGGAAGGTCACGTGAGCGCGTGCCTTTGTATGAATTAGATTGCTTGGAGACAAAATAATCTGTTTTATCACTATTATTAGTTGGTACAGTGACGTCCTTCGGAGGGATGGCCTGATACAAAGGAGATAATTTATATTATTTTTATGAACAACGTGACTTGGGCAAAGGTCTGCCACCTACATCAAGGGAGTGCTGGTTTAGATAATGTATGTTTAGTGTTAACTACTTACGCATATTGTATTATCTTCGCTTGCCACCAGCGCGGCAGATGTGGCGGTAGTTGGAACCGCTTCATTTTCTTACGGCCCATTTCCCCCTCAGCGGCCTCATCGGCTTCTGCTGCTACCTACATCACATTTAGGTAAAATACATTATAATGTAGCATCAAAGTTTGGGCGTGAAAGAGTAACATTTATCCATCAATCAATCCATCCATCCATCCTCACAAACTTTCGCATTTATAATATTAAGTTAATATTAATAGGAAGCAGATTTTATACTAAATAGGTTATTCTAGTTTACCTGGATTTTCACCCTTTTATCCTTATCATCTGCTCCCTGCTTGTCGTCAGCCATTTTTACCGATTTTGCTTAAATTCTTTAGGCTAGCCTTATCTCATTATCTACCTACACTGAAATTTAAACCTATGTGTTTTATATTATATTGTTTTATATTAAAGCATCACCAGAATTTTGATTTTAAATGATTTAAATTTAATTTAGAGGCCAAGAAATTATACAGGAATTTTGATGATAGATTTCGACAAATGACAATGACATTTTACAGGTCTGTGATTTTACATGACTTTTGACAGCAAAAAAATCTCGTATTACATCTCTATGACTTTAAATTAACAAGAAGGATAGTTATTGTATGAAGACGCCATTACCCGTCTACCCACCAGTGGGAAAGTTCAGAAGGTGGACCAGTCGCGAACCATTCTTATGAGGTATAGTATATCTGTGGCCTACAGTTTCACACGCAAAGAAGATAAGGGATCCTGCTTCTCAGAATGGGTGAACCCAGCGGCTCTAGTACCTATGACATAGAAAAAGATTTCCTCCACTGATTTTCGCACCCGAATAGAGTACATCTGCCCCGCTAGCACAGTGACCAGGGAAAACGAAGCCTTAAGGGGTTAGAACGTGACATCAGATATATAAATTATAGGATATATTATGCATTGATGATATTATGCGCGAAAGAGAAAAAAACACGTACTCCCCGCGGCGTGTTAGCTGGGTGTTGCAGAAACGTTGTCCATGCTATATGTTATGTCGGTTTAGTTATTTCACAAGTAGGTACATTCTTATAATAATTCATTGTAATTTATCTACTTCCTCAAGTTTTCTCATTGATTTAAAGAAAAGGAGAGATTGGGTTCGTTCTCCCAGCGCTTACTCAACAACTGGCATGTGCAATTTGAAACAACTAAGAACGAGATAACAATTAATTTTACTGGCGTACGTGAACCTAATGGGACTTAATTTGAACTTTCCATTTTCGAGAAGCCAGTACCTCATCTCCCGCTTCAATCCCGCTAAATCAATGAGGTTTATATGCATATTTTTGGATTGAAGAAATAATGAAATAAATAACCAGTTTATATAGTAACTGCTTTATTTATCGATATCGTGCATTTTCAGACCATCATTTTGTTCAGCGCCCGATATCCAACGTTGTCGAACGTGTGGTTCTGTGGGACCCCAATCCTCATTTGGCTGGCAGCTATCTCGGATTCTCTACAAACATAATTAACATGTGTTGAACCAAAAGCTGGCGCGAACAACATACTGAGCATTGTGTCGGTGAATGGAACGGCGTAAAGTCAAATGGTATACGGTTGTACGGTAAAAGACAGAACAAACTGGAGTTCCTCCGTCCCTATATGGACCATATAGAATAAAATTAATGCATGGTAAATATATAAATAATTTTTAATAATTTTGTTTAAAAATTTATATAATGGAATAATTAAAGCTATCATTCATTCATTATTATTTTATTGTGGGTGTATCTACTATAGGACTGAGTCCTGGGTACACCTCTGCCTACCCCTTCGGGAAAAAGGCGTGAATGTATGTTATGTTATGTTTATTCATTCATTCATTATAAGGTTGTGAATAGTCTCACTGTTTCTCTTGTACGTGGTCTTTGTTAAAGATTTTTTGTTATTGTTTTGTTAATCATTAGAGATGGACAAAACAGGAGCCGATGAAAATCTATAGGGGAGGCCTGTGTGTCCAGCCGTGGACGTCAATGAATGAGATAATGATGATTACTTATTAAAATAGCAAATAGGTTCACCGCGCCAGTTTTTGGTAATCGAATTGATGGTAATTCAAGCTGGCAATACACGCTACTGTACAGGCGAACATGTCAGACCACACCCTAGAGTGCATGGCAAACTTAAAGAGTCATCATATACACTGTTATTATTATGCATGATTGAAAATACAAAAATAAAAACAATCACTTGAGTTAACGGTCCCTTGGCGTTGCATAGGACTATTACAGCATATAAGGGAATGCACGCGACTGATACCAATGCGACAAACCACCCTATACCAGTCGCTTCTCGAAGGGAATAACCTGTGATGACCTGAAATAAAACAAAACACGGTATAACTGAACAAAAATTGTTCATAGTAAAGGCTCGCGCAGACTACAGCCGCAACAGTTCGCACCGCATCGGAAAAATCATTTCATAAATTTGATATGAACTATCACACACTACAGGTGGACGATGCAGCCCGGTGCGGCCCGTTGTAGTAAACGACAGTTCTATTAAATGTACGAAAGTGATGTAGGCGGGTTTTGTTAAGCGATGCGGTGTGGCCCGGCCAACCCTGTGCGCGAGCCTTTATATGTAAAGGCGCGTATCTACGTGAGTTACACTCGGTTCCTTAAGCCTTAAGAGCCTTAAGTGGAAACGCGGCCTTAGAGGAGCATCTTATGAGTTGTTACATAATATGGAAGTTTCTCAATCAGTAACACACCACGAACCAGAAATACTCATAATATCTATGACTCCTTGTCTTCCGGATGTCTGGTAGAAATCGCTTTAAGCGATAAAACTTGTGGTAGCCGAACATGGTACTTTTCTCTAAATGTTTTGTCCTCTGTAAGGTGTATAATAAAGTGTTTATGTCATCATCACCATCATCATCATCATCTCAGCCTTTGGTAATCCACTACTGAACATAGGCCTCCCCCATAAAGGGGGGTTTTACCAATACTCAACACTTTTCGCAGGCGGGTGTTTATGTATCTATCTATATTTTATATCTACACGCAAACGTGTAATAGTGTAGTTATTATATATAATAACTATAGCTATGTATTCGTATGTTGAAAGTTGAAGTACATAATTATTTGAACGAAAATGTTTCTTCGCCAATAATTACCAAATGCGTTGATTATGGAAAAAGAATCACTCTCATTCCACCTCATAGTGTCGTTAAAAAAGAAGCCATAATAATACAGGATGTGATTCCATTCTCCAAAATCATCACTTTTAAATTCCGGCCACGGATTATTGTTTCAAAACTGGTCATATATCTCAAGGTTCAAACAGGAGTATAAGTTCTTACAATAAGTATAACAGGAAGAATGTACCGCCAGAGTACCAGCCACATCCGTCCCAGAGGTTGTCCAGTCATGAACATGACGTCACTGCCAAGCTTCTCAGATCCATATGTGTAAACAGCAGCTATGATCTCCAGGAGACACACTACAGGCACGCAGGCTATTGCTACGTGCGAGTCTAGTAAACCTATCACGTGGAGACCTCCCTGTTGGAGAAAAATAGTTTTAACCCTCATCATCATCATCATCATCATCATCATATCAGCCATAGGACGTCCACTGCTGAACATAGGCCTCCCCCTAAGATTTCCATCCAGTCCGGTTGTAAGCGGCCTGCATCCAGCGTGCTCCTGCCGTACTTATCAAATCGTCTGTCCACCTTGTGGGGGGAGGACGTCCTACGCTGCGCTTATCAGTCCGTGGTCTCCATTCGAGAACTTTACGGCCCTAATATTAGCAGAGAATACCATAATATCGTCGTCACGATGATTTGATATACTCTGCTAATAGAGAACCAAATTATGTTGGTCAATAATAAGCTCAAATACTAGAAAATAAAACTTTTGAAGTTGAATATTAATATTTTTATTGTGAATCCGAGGTGATATGTTGCCAAATATTGAGATGGTTTGGTGGGTGGGAAAAAAATCTATGATTAATTTACTGTGACTCGTTGGGAATCCATCGATGGTTTAAGGGATCTCATTAAAAGCTTTCGTCGGCGATGTAGTGTTCGGATGGCTGTCTCGCCCGGAGGTTGCCTTAAGTGGATAAGCGACTTAAATGTTCACTCTCACATAACATAATATCGCATCTTTTTCCGAAAGAGGTAGGCGTACACCTAGGTATGTACCTAGAACCCAGTCCTAAAATAGGTACACCCATACTTCGCTTGTTATTTTTTTAGGTCCCATGTAATAGCGGCCAGCATATTGCCATCAACTGGACACAATTCCTATATCACACTTTGTGCTTGACCATTCCATCCCCAAGATTGGAGTTTCAGTTTCAAGAATTACACTATCTATCTACACAAGTAAGTATTATATTACGTAAATTATCGTAGAGATTATCCGTTACTAAAATGCGTGTGTAATAATCATCAGGAAACAAGTAATTCCAAATCCGTTGGCAACTTAACGTAAGCCTATTGTATATTAAAAAAATAACTTTTTAAAACAAAGTTAAAGAGTCAATTTGCTTGAACTCATCAAATTCAATTATGTGACGATAGCAGGGCGCGGGTTATCATGCTATAGCAGTTGGTTGTGATGCATACACACAGCTTTCAAGAGTTCTAGTCACGCGAGCGGGTCGCCTCGTCCTATCGCCGTTCACTTTGTTGCCAATATTGTTACGCACTAAATAAGTATGTTACTAACTGGTGATTGTTGATTGCTTTGTTGCTTGCACAAAATACCTATAGATAAGTGTTGTAGACTACAAGGCATCTCACTAAAAGCACTGAGACATGTTTTGTGGTTTTCTGTAAAGTATATGATCCAACTTTTTTTTAACATCCACACACGGTCATCTGGTCCATTTGGTCACCCTAGGTAAAGCCTGTACTTTGGTAACCAGAAGACTGCTAAACATACCTATACTTATATACGCTTATAACACCCAGACACAGATCAAACAGACATGTTTAACCTAGCCGGGGATCGAACTTGGGACCTATCGCTCAGAAGGCAGGGGCACTATCGGCTGAGCCAACCGGCCAGTCAATTGTTCCATATTCTTCGTGTTTAGCTACGCGCCTAGGCGACGCGGTGCATCGCTTATCCTAGAAACAAACCAACCGATAAAGAAACCTTCTGGACCTCTTTATTTTGTGTACATAAAAGCTTAATTCATATTAAATAGAATGATTTAGAATAAACTAAATTATACGAAAATATCACTTTACCTCAGTATTGCATATTATCGAAAGGCAAAACAGCGCAACACACGTCAGAAACGTGATAAATCTCTTCCTTATCCGCAACCCAGGGAATTCGTCTAGTATCCCAGCAATTACTGACTCTATTGTCACAAACTAAAAAAAAAACAAAATAACTTTTTGAATAATAAAATTAGCTGGAAAAGTAAGGACAACGAAATGTAGCCAATATAATATCGTCCCTAAAATCGTTTAAGAACTATGATGACACAGATGTGGATACACCTGCATATTGTACTAGTGTTTCGGACGGCACGTTAAACTATAGGTCCCGGCTGTTTCCCATAAGATATGTAGGGGGCAGTCGTTAGGATGTCGGAGGCCTTGTATGAATCTTGGCGACCAGAAACTCTGACAATATGGGTATGAATTGACTCGAGCAGTGTTATATAGTAGTTAGAGTAAACATTCAAATTATTATTATTACTACAGACTACAGAGTACAGAGAACCCTTCTCGTCTTTTCTGTAGTCGGGAAAACGATCAATAAAGTTTCGATCACTATCAGCATTTTAATTATTTTGTGTGAAATCCTTTATAATGCTCTGTACACATTAAATACCCTTATATTTAGAAATTTTTTTTTTTTCCTATACGGTGAAAAATGAAAGCACCAGTTTCAAAGCGAACTTATTTATCACTTACCATAGTATCAATGCCTAAGAAAAACAGCATTACAAAGAAAGTGATAGCCCAGAGATTAGGCACGGGCATCATCTTCACAGCAGCCGGGTAGGTAATGAAAGCTAACCCCGGCCCAGCAGTAGCCACCTCATCGACCGGCACGTTAGCACGTTCTGCTGCAAACCCTAGCACGGAGAACACTACGAAGCCTGCCCATATACTTGTGCCACTGTTCACTAGAGGGATTATTATTGATGATCTGCAATATTAAAATTCATTACCATTACCATCGTCTACCTATATACAGGGTGACTGATGACTGGTTGGTCATCAATTAAATTGCATGCTCTTAAGAAATGATTTTTGTATATCATCATTTGGAAAAGCTTTCATTATATAGGTAGAACCAACTTTGAAATCGCGAAATTTACTCAAATGCTCTATATAGGAACAGTTTGTAACAAAATGAATGAATCAGTTGTTTTTTTTTCGTGATTTCAAGGTTGGTTCTATGAAATCAAATCTATGGTGAATATTGTTCGAGATAATGAGTACAATGACCCTTTAACGGGATACTAACTGATTATTAGTAAACCTGGATACCTAACTAAAGTCTTTGTCCTGACTGAGTGGCAGACAACGCACTGTCTAATCCGCTATTAATATTAAAACTTAAATTTCACGCGGATATGTCGCGGTTAACAGCTATAGTTACATCCTACAAATATTATAAATGTGAAAGTTTGTGAGGATGGATGGATGTTTGTTACTCTTTCACGCTAAAACTCCTGAACCAATCGAGCTGAAATTTTGTATGTAGGTAGCATTATTTTTCCCCGATATTCCCACGGGAACGATGTCTACGCGGGTGAAACCGCGGGGCACAACTAGTAATATATAAAAAGCGTATTACGATTGCACGACTTAAACTCATAGCCTTGGTTTAGGTCTGCATTAGCATAAGGGTGAAGCAGATGGGTTACTTTCATCATCATCATCATTTCAGCCATAGGACGTCCACTGCTGAACATAGGCCTCCCCCTTAGATTTCCATCCAGTCCGGTTGTAAGCGGCCTGCATCCAGCGTGCTCCTGCCGTACTTATCAGATCGTCTGTCCACCTTGTGGGAGGACGTCCTACGCTGCGCTTACCAATCCGTGGTCTCCATTCAAGAACTTTACGGCCCCATCGGCCATCAGTTCTACGTGCTATGTGCCCTGCCCATTGCCACTTCAACTTGCTAATCCGCTGGGCTATGTCGGTAACTTTCGTTCGTCTACGGATCTCCTCATTTCTGACTCGATCTCGCAGAGAAATCCCGAGCATAGCCCTCTCCATAGCTCGTTGCGCTATTTTGAGCTTATTTATAAGGCCCACAGTCAGGGACCACGTTTCAGATCCGTAAGTCATCACTGGTAACACACACTGGTCGAAGACCTTCGACTTGAGGCACTGAGGTATTTTGGACGAGAAGACATAGCGCAGATTTCCAAAAGCTGCCCAGCCTAGTTGGATTCGACGATTGACCTCTTTCTCGAAGCTGGATCTACCGAGTTGGACTACTTGTCCTAGGTAGACGTACGAGTCAACAGCTTCAAGAATCGCGTTTCCAACCGGTACTGGGGTCGGCGCAACATGGGCATTAGACATCACCTTCGTCTTGTCCATGTTCATTTTAAGGCCGACCCGTTGAGAAACTCGATTGAGGTCTTCGAGCATTATGCTGAGATCTTCCATCGATTCTGCCATGACTACAATGTCGTCGGCAAACCGAAGGTGAGTGATGTATTCGCCATTAATATTGATGCCGTGTTTTTGCCATTCCAGAAGCTTGAAGGCGTCCTCCATTGCGGCAGTAAACAGTTTCGGAGATATAACGTCTCCCTGTCTTACGCCTCTATCCAACGGGATCGCCTTCGAACTCTGGTCCTGTACTCGAACCGACATAGTGGCGTTACTATACAAGCACTTCAACACTTCGATATACCGATAGTCAATATGGCATCGCTGGAGAGACTCGAGCACCGCCCATGTCTCGATCGAATCAAAGGCCTTTTCGTAGTCCACAAACGCTAAACATAATGGCAAATTATACTCCTCGGTCTTCTGTATAATTTGGCGAAGCGTGTGGATGTGGTCTATGGTGCTGTAGCCCTTTCGGAAACCTGCTTGCTCAGACGGCTGGAAGTCATCGAACCTGCGACTGAGACGATTCGTAATGACCCTCGAAAACAACTTATAAACATGGCTCAGAAGCGAGATGGGTCTGTAATTCTTCAACAAGGTGTTATCACCTTTTTTGAAGAATAGCACCACCACGCTTCTGTTCCATGCTTCTGGCGTTACACCTTCGAATATGACAGAGTTAAAGAGCCTCTGGAGGACTTTAAGTACCGGTGTTCCACCCGCTCTCAGAAGCTCTGATGTAATTCCGTCATCACCCGGCGCCTTGTTGTTTTTGAGTTGTTTCAGGGCCATTCTAATCTCGTACAGGCTGATGTCCGGGATATCTTCGGTATAGTGTCGGGTCAGCTTGGCTCTTGGGTCTTTGGCCGCGCTGCTAACAGGCTTTGCGACCGAGGCGTATAGCTGTCCATAGAACCTCTCGATCTCCTCTAACACCTCCGCTTTTGTCGACGCCATACTGCCATCTTCTCTCTTCAGCTTTGTCAACCGGCTTTGCCCAATAGACATATCTCTTGCAAACACTTTGGAGCCTTTCTTCCGCTCTATCGTCTCTTTAATATTATTAGTATTAAAGATACGGATGTCATGCCGCAAGGATTTGGAAATTCGTCTATTGAGCTGCCTATAAAACTTAGCATCACTGGAAGACTGCAGTCGTAACGAGCGTCGCTCGGCCATAAGGTTTAGGGTGTGGTCGGATAATTTCTGAGGTCTATTTGTACGGCGGGGCTTATAGAACTTAGAGCCCACCGTTTGGACAGTTTCTACGAGCCTGTTATTAATCTCGTCCACCGATGCATCGATATTCTCCAGGCAAGCGAAGCTATTAGATAGTTCGAGTTGAAAGCTTTCGGGGTTTTGTATATGGGCGCGAGTAGGTCGGAGCGTGGACTTCATCAGGCGTGACCTTTCAAGTTTGACGTCAATATTCAATGTGCCTCTTACAAGTCTGTGATCACTCCCGGTTTTCACCATGTGGATCACGGAAACATCATTGAATATATGTCTCTTGTTGGTCAAGATGAAGTCTATCTCGTTTCTCGTGGAACCATCGGGGCTCAACCAGGTCCATTTCCTATGAGGCGGCTTCTGAAAGAAAGAGTTCATCAAAAAGAGTCCCTCCTTCTCCAGGAAATCGGCCAGCCTCTGTCCCCTAGGGTTCCGTTGCCCATATCCATATTGCCCCACTCTCAGCTCGCCATCGCTTTTCTTGCCTAGCTTTGCATTAAAGTCCCCCATAACAACAGTGAAGTGGGTCTCGGACATATGTATGGCCCTACTGACATCCTCATACATAGTCTCCACTTCATCATCTGGGTGTGACGAGGTAGGTGCATACACCTGAATGACCTTCAGCGAGTAACGTTTGGATACTCTGAGTATTAGGTATATGACCCTGCTCGAGACACTTTCAATGGTAATAATGTTGTTAGTGAGGGACTTGTGGACGAGAAAGCCGACACCACCTTGGGACTGTTGGTCGCCCTCCCGGTAGTAGAGTAGGTTACCTGATCTTAGGGTTATCGTGTCCTCGCCCTCTCTACGGACTTCAGACAACCCCACGATATCCCAACGTAGCCTACCTAATTCCTCTTCCAGCTCAATGATCTTCTCGTCAGTCCTCAAAGTGCGTATGTTGTGTGTTACCAGGGCCAGTCGTCGTTGTTGGGGTGGGTAGCCGGAAAACTTCCGGGGATTCTTAGCACCCCCTGCTCCGCCGTTACCGTGACCGCTACCGGAGTCAGGAATAACGGAGCTGCCGGGTACTGGGGGCCTGGTCTGTTTGGTTCTTATCATGTGGGGGGGTTTTGCCAATACTCGCCACGCTTGGCAGGCGGGTTGGCGAGAGCAATTTGGTGGTTCTTACACAGAGGACATCGCTACTCGTCCTCTGGATTTTTATACCTATTAGCCGGTTCTTACGGCAACCCAGGTTGAGCGGGTGAGGTACTATTCTGATGCCGGTACCCCACGGCAGTTACTTTAGTCAATTATAATAAGCAGAAAGACAATTTTACCGAAAGTTGTTGTAGTGGAACTTGTTGAAACTAGCCATGCTGATTAGACCTCCCCAACCCGGTCCCAGTGAATAGAAAAGCTGTGTAGCCGCATCCGCCCAAACCTATCATAGACAAAACATGTTAGAAACGCTTAAAAATCTTATTACGGCATTAAGTAAGTATAATAAAATTGACCTTGTTTTTAATGATAGTGAGTGACAAGACGAGCAAATCAGGTGCCTAATGGTAAGTATCATACATACATACATACAGTCACGCCTTGTTCCCGTTGGGGTGGGCAGAGACTATTTATTTCCACTTGCTACGGTCCTGACATACAACTTTCGCTTCTTCCACTTTCATCACATAAGCATCATGATTGCCCATATCAGACACAGTGCCACCCAGTGTTTTAAAATACAAAATTTTGCGCGGCACTGCACTGCACCTGTCACCCTGAGATATTTGTTGTTAAAACTCGTCAAGCCCAGTAATTTTGCTGGTTGCATTGCCCTTCAGACCGGAACACAGTAATGTACTTATAATTATTTAAAAAAAATATAAATAGATGGTTTATCAGTTAATAATATTTGCCATAGAACGGTGCTGGGAAGTTTAGAGAACCAAACTGTTTCTTCTTATCATTTGTTTTCGTTACAGCTGTCAATTTCTTTAGTGCAGTGATACAATTCAGTCAACTTTTTATAATTCATTAGTTAAAAGTTTATTTTGTCTTTTGCTTTGCTGCACTATGCTACTACATAGTAAAGGTATATTTTCTTCTTACTTTAGGTTTAGCCAATTTCCCCCAATCTGGCAGAATGTAGAAGAGGATCCCTTTCGAAGCGCCAGGCAAAGTTACGCCGCGTACAAATAAAATGCACAACACGAAGTACGGGAATAGTACAGTGAAATACACGATCTGTGAATAATAAATATTGTAAAAACCATTTCCAATGGGATTGACACTTACGGCAACGTGCCAAGGGATCGATTTGGAAAATCTTCTAGATGTTTTTACATCTTAACTCACCTTACCGACGCTCTTGACACCGTTACAGATGCAAAGGTAGACGATGATCCAACAGATAACGTTCGCCCAGAACACTGGCCAGACTATCCCGCCTATTTCGTGGAAGCTTGGTGACATTTGTAAAAGTCGTATGCTGCAAAGATCGAAAGAGAGAAGAGGTAAGTAAGGCTTTGCCAAGCAGACCGCATACTTAGCGTGCATCATAGGGCTAGCCTGACACCGTGCTACAATAGCGCTGAATTTTGTTGTATTAACATATCGTTTATTGCAATAACGCGCGGTAAGGAAGCTTTCTGTTTGGCAATGCCTTTTTTATTTCGAATCCTATTACAACACTACGTTCAGTTATATAAATTACCGGACTTGATGAACTTTTAAAACTTAAAAAACGTGTAATATTCACAATGGAGATGAAGTAAAAAAAGCTAAATCTTTTTTTAGGACAAACTAAGAATTTTCTAAGACTTACTGAAAGAATTCATCCTCAGGAGTTGTGAACGATCCATTTGAGTTCAATAAGCTCGAGTTTTCCGTTAGCTGTAAAGGAAAAACAATAACTTATATATAAACAGTGCATTCCACGCAGAGTCCAAATAAGAGTATTTATAGTTTACCTCAAAGCATCTGTCAGTGTTCCAGTAATTTCCGCAACTCTGCCAAGGCAGCGGTGACTGCAGCGAGTGGTATATATAGAGGACTGGATATGACATTATAGCCGCGAAATACGTCACTGCTATTACGTTTAGTATTATCACTGCATATCCTGCTCCTGTAGGAATGTGTTAGTTAAAGATTTGTATTTACTAGCAGTTCTTTACGGTTTCACGCAGAGTCCAAATCAGTTTAGTAGGAAGTCTTGGAGTGAAGAGGTAACAGATACACAGATGCATACACAAACTTTCACAAACTTTCTTAGGTATTAAATTAGAGGGCTAGGGTAGTGGGATGCACGAGAAGAAATATAAAAAATGTTACGGTACACGACTTCTTGGTTCTTCTTAAGGTTTACGCTGTCTAGTGTAATAGAAGCCAAATGTAGACTCCCCTCCGTAGACGCCCTCGCAAGGTTCTGGACGACCCTATCCCCGCCGTCACATTGGCGGCGCTACGCTCAATCCCGCCAATATACGCAATAGTTGCTCCGTTTTCAGTACTGGTGCCAGATACCAGATCCACCAACCCACAAAATCACCCAATCACTCACACAATCCCTCAAAAAAATCCAAATGTGGTAGAGTTTTAGGGTCACTATTGGCACAAACATAAACGACTGACGACTATTGTCTATAACGACAGCCAAGACGGCTATAAATCCTTGCCAAAGCACGTTGGTGTCCAGATATAATAGCACATATTTGGTGACCCATCCAAATAAAGCCCAATCTGACGTTGCTATTAATCATCAACCAATTTAAATCATTTGTGCAAGCCACGCTTTACGCTACGGAGTAGAGAGTAGACATAGCTTTCTTACCTTTGAACAAAGGGTTTATATTGAAAACCGAGATACATCCTGCACTAGAAAATTGCCCCAGTGTTGTCTCCAAATACACTAGTGGTATACCGCATATAAATAGAGTCAGGAAGTATGGAATCAGGAACGCCCCTACAATAAGAGAAATTATTGGGGTCAGTCTTGGCTAATAATACTGTAGATTATTAATGTATGAATATGGTTAGCAAATTGGGATAGTTGGAGATATTATGTATTTAGTACAGGTATAACGTAGAGTTGAAAGCATAATAACGATGAAGAAATGAAAAAGTAGTTAAGATAATCAAAGGTTATTGGAACAAAATAGTTATATATTATATCTTTATATATTTATTATATATCTATTAGAATTCTAATCACTATTTAGTGATTTAAGATTAGGTTCTTCAAAATCGCGGCTCACCTTGCTACATAGCATATTTTATCAGTACATATACTTTTCTCCAAATCTATTGCTTTGTTGTGTAGAATGTGAACCAATAGAAGCCTTGTTTCATCAAACTGATCGCCCAAGTTTATAGAAAAGATTTTGAACAAAACATGTCAGATATAGGGAGGGCATTTAGGCGAGAAAATAGGGGACGCACATATTATATAAGGGATAAAGAGATCACTTACCCCCACCATTACGGTAGCAAAGGTAAGGAAACCTCCAAAGGTTTCCTATACCGACTGCATACCCGAGACACGAAAGCAAGTACTCGAGCTGACTGCCCCATCGTTCCTGCGTGTTGCCGGCCATTCACAACTCACTACTGACTGGTCTGTGTGTGACCCGCGTGGACCTCTAACTGGGGTTATTGAGGAAATGGATACTTACTGTTACTACTTACCACTTCAGAGATTCGTTTGATCAGATTTGGTCATCGTATTGTTTTTGAACAGAACCCAATGAGAGAGTAAAAGTTTTGTTCCGTTAAAAAGTAATATTGTTATTATTATTATGATTATAGTAGTAACAGATATTATAATTAAAAAACTTAACAAATTAGTTGCAATATTTTTGAAAAGAAACTACCTATCAATTTTATTTCCTAAAAATTTTTTTGATTACTTAATTTTAAATTATATGCAAAATCCAAACAAACACATACCTACTTAGTCGTACCTATACTAGATTCAGCATCAGATAGATATTGTATTAAATTTACATAAGTAATGTTTTAAAATGATTTAATTTTAAGTGCGTAAAGTGTCGATTCCGAAACCAAAATGGCAAGTGAGATTGTCCGGTGGTATCTGTCGAGACTGGCCCAAGTCTGCGTCGCCAGGCTTGCCTTTTGCCCCGGACTTCGTAGCAGCTAAATTGTATTGAAGTATCTGGATAAAGACAATATTATAAAACATATATATTATTTTAAGAAATGCAAGTCTCGCCACGCCTACAAAACATGGACAAAAAGAATTGAGATCACAAGATAAATATTACGCCAAGTTTGATATAAAATATTTGCATTCATTTTGAATTCATATTGAACTTACAATTTAGCAAGTATAAAAATAATAGGTCAGTTACCATAAATACAAAGAACTAAAATGTTTTGTATCAAACTTGGCAAATTCAGGCTTCTAACTATATTCATAACGAAGTTACAGGGGGTCGAAAATGCCGCATGTTACTTCCTAAAAGTATGTAACCTAAAAGTCTCTGCTCGACTTGGTGGTTGTACTGCCGTGCACCCAGATTCCGCTGAGTACATCTCAAAAAACCTTATCCCTTGGTAACATTGATAATGGCCATAGAGAGAAGATAGTTTTGTTAATTTCATGAAATCCTTACCCCCGATTTACATTAAAATATCATTGATATATATAATTGCTATAAAAGTTTAACGAAGTGTAGCTTAGACCCTAGGGTCTAATACATAATAACACATAGGGTACTTTTATCCCAATATTCCTACGGGAACGATGACTACGCGGGTGAAACCGCGGGGCATAGCTAGTTGTTCATTAGTATTTTCTTAGGTATCACACTACGAATAATAATGTCTATTATTCGTAGGTAGGCTTCTGTGAGTGTGTGATATAATGCAATCATGAACGTGTCACAGTATGACTCGTTTGGTGTGACCCGTCGAGAACCCACTCTCCAATCTTAGAACAAACTACTGTCAATGCAATCGCACTCCTACTTGGTGCCCGAGGGGAAGCCTACTGCCGAGTATAAGCCGAGTGTTTGAGTGATATGTGTTTCCTCAAATTAATCTAGGTTTTGGTAATCTATTAATAAATAAGTGCTTTTATATATATTTCGTGATTTTACCGCTAAGTCTCCATCTCCCCAATGTATAGCATCGTTAGTGCCCAAGGAGTCATCCCAGTGGAAATGCTGCGAGGGCTGACTCCAGTCCGGCTGCTTCAACGCACACTTCATGGTGGCCAGTACTACGCGCTGCTCGGGGGGACCGCTCTTAAACGTTGATATGCTTTTATTCTTGTCAGGTTTAGATGATTTTGTTGTGATTGACTGAAATACAGTAGAGTCCCGCTCAACAGTACAGTTTCCCAATGCGGGAAATATATCTATGTCAGTTCGGTGCCATAATGTCATAGTCTGATATTCTGCTATGATTTGCTTTGTTTGGAAGGGCAAAGTGCAGAGCAATAACAAATACAAGATATGCGAGACTTATTAACTCTTGTAGAGACACGTAAATTCGAATTCCTAATTATTTCACAATTCCCAAGTGACATGGTGTTGGTAATGGGCCGGCATATCGATAATAAATCGATGATAAACTTTGTTACTTCTTAATGTTTCTGCTTCTCTTATTAGTCTAAGATCCGTAGAAGAATTATGGGATATACTTATATGGGAAGCCATGAGAAATGACATCATATACTCGTAGTGTTGGTCATTTTCGAATAACAGATGACTGTAGACGGTATGTATTATTTCTAGGTATCTCCTACCTTACACTACTTATATGGACGCTAAACATCAAATGATCTAGTAACACATTCTAGTTCATTTTAAAATCGTACCAGCGTATAAATCAGTCTAACTGTAATAACAGATCTGAACGTGTCCCTCAAAGCTTCGAGGTTGGGGCAGAATATTTTGACAGTAGGCTCTTGGAAGTTCATAATCTTGTTCCATTGGACACGGTTACTCTCGAACGTTGTGAAGTGGCAGATCTCTCGGGAATTCTTCGCCGTCAGAACTTTGTATATGTCCGACTCGTGGGATGATGCCTCTTCTGTAAATATCGTGTAATTATATTTAAGGCCACGGATTATCTAAACCACCCGGGGTCCAACAAGCACCGCCTCGTCGTTTTGCATCCATTCGTTATCAACTGATTATTAACGGGTAGGCGCTGCGTTGTCACGAGTGGACCTCGCGTGGTCAACCAATAAAATTCGCGTTCAACAATGAATGTCACATACCTGACCTGATACGTCACCTGTGGACCTCACATTTTAAAAAATGAACTATTGGAAATGCAAATACTACACACAGGTAGCGTGCAGGCCACTCCAGACCCACGCATGGTAAGCAAGCCAGCAGCAAGTGGTCGACTCGGATAGACGTGCATTCACCTTAAGGAATACTTACCGCACGAGACGAGGCGGTGCTTGTCTAGGCCCGGGTAGTTTAGGTGAGCTGTGGGCTGTGACCTTTATATCAAAGTGATAGCCTACGGTGATAGCAAATAAAATATTCCTTCTTTTAGCCTAAAGATTTAAGGCAGGTGTGTAAGAGAATGGCTGAGTGCTGCACTGCAGCACTACGGGCGCTACAGCCGCTCACCCGAATTTCTGACGCTAATGTGACGTAACTAGTATAAAAACAGTTTAGAAAGCCACTCAAAGTTTATTATGTTCGCTATTCATAGAATTCCGTTTCAGGTGTTCATTTTACGATCAAATAAATGTACAGCTTCACAACAGTAATCAATCATGTTTGAAAACATACCACCGGTCATTTTACTGTCTATCACAAGGGACGGTTGTTTGGCATCAGACCACTCATCGTCTTCAGGTGGCGGCAACATTTCTATAAGAGACTCGTATCGTCGAAACATTAGGAAGCGACGCCTTGTTGCGTCTAGTAGAGGGATCTCTAGCTCTACGTGAAATGTTGTTATTGCTCCCTATGAACAATGAATAATGTTTATAAATCAATACTGATGTATGCTATTAGGTAAGTAAAATCTTAGACTCCCGTTACTTTTATTATAATAAGATACATAGTGATTTCTAATTATGTAAAAATTAAATTTCTAAGCATACAATTTATGCGACTCTACATAAAATTACGTTTAAATATTTTTATGCAAAGAATTTTTTTTTATATTTTATCAAAATATGCATCAATAATTATACATTCCACATTTCTTTTACCTTCTCAGGTTTTGGTGGTTGAGCTGCAGACATAACTCTAAACACCGTAAAGTTGAAATATGCTGAACGCAAATCATCTGGATGAGGTTCGGATTGTTCCCTCGGTCGGTCAGTAGGAAGAATCTCACGGGAATCCAGCCAGAGGAGTTGTGGTAATCTCATTATTGTGGTTCGAGCATAGGCAGCACACACCTATACGGAAATTAGAGACCGCATATATACAACGGAAATGAGTGACCATATAAGAAATTACTCGGGATTTTATACAAGTACCCAGTTGTGAACTTTGGTTCCTCGTACATATAATTTGGTGCGCTTATAAAGCCTCTAATGTATCTACATTATTTATAGAGTATTGCCTCGATTATGAGTTTGATGCTAGATATATAAATTAAATCGGGTCTCGAATTGACATTTATAAAAGTGCCATCTATCAAACATATCAAGAACTACAAGATACGATCAGGAAATAAGCGAGCGTACAGCACAAGGGTTCCCCGTGAGCATTAGCGAAGTGAGGTTCGGCAGTCTCTTCAGTTCATCCAATATGTACTCTAGGTCACAGATGTCATTGTGGGATATATCAAGAACGGTGATTGTATGGGGCAACAGCCTAAGACCTTCGATACTCTCTGAAATAAATCACATAATAAAGATCTAGTTAAGGGCAATTATTATAAAAATAACATTAAAATGGACTGGAATTTTTAATAACTGGAAAATGTATGTAGAGATGAAACTCTACATAAAATGTATATTAAATATTAACTGTTATTATAAAATAATATCGCAGAGTTTTATTGTTTGATTTAATTTATCAATTTTATGTTACATCTCTACATAAATATTTTAGTGAAGTAGCTGTTTTTTATTTTCTTAATACTAATACTAAATTAGAAGTCCCAAAATGATACCATTAGTCAATAAGTTTCTTGCTAATCCTAAGTACAATAAATCGCGTGGTAAATCTTCCACAAATCCTTCGACGAATTTAATCCGATTGGCTTGCAACTCCAAAGATCTCACAGATAATGGTACATTGCTGGCATCAAAGTTTTGAATGAAATTCCCGCAAAGATTCAAAGTGACTAGGTTTGAAAATTCACATAAACCTGTATCTGTATGTGTCATCTGAAATTAAACAAGTTTTTGCGCTACTTGGGTTCGCTTGTGTACGTTTGAAATAACATAGCATACCATCACGCCTTTTCCCGAAGGGGTAGGCAGAGGTGTAACGAGGGCTCAGTCCCATTGTTACACCCACATTTCGCCAGTATGTTATTAGTCCATGTAAGCGAAAGCGAGCATATTGCCATCTAATGGGCACAGTTCCAGACTTTTAGTTGTCACTGAGATAATACCTAATGAAAAAAATTTCAATAACACTTTGCCTGACTTGGGGATCGAACCCGAGACATCATGATCGGCAGTCGACCACTTTTTGTAGTGGTAAGCCTCTTTTGCAGAGGGCCGCCTGGGGAAGTACCACACATTCATCCGCCAAGCAGTAATGTGCAAATATTACTGTGTTCCGGTCTGAAGGGCAATGTTACCAGCGAAATTACTGGGCATGATGCAGTGCAGTGCCGCGCAGAATTTTGAATTTTAAAACAATGGGGGGCACTGTGCCTGGTATGGCCAATCATGATGCTTACCATCAGGCACTTGATTTGCTCGTCTTGCCACTCACTATCATAAAAAAAAAGAACTACGCAACCGAGTTCTGGGGGAAGCCTATGTTCTACAGTGGACATCTACAGACTAATGATGATGGTGTGCGTTCTTATGGTGTTATTGTAAGTTGGTAACATATTTTATGTAATAAAAGTACCTGGGAATCATTTACCCTCAGGATGTTAACTTTTTTAAAATCGTTTTTCAACACCTCTCTATCTCCAAGTCTGACGGCTCTTTTAATCATTTTTATCATATCATCGGTGATATTGTTAAAATTGTGAAAACAAATCCTGCCTTGTTCATTGGCAAACATTTCATTGTCCCAAAGAGTGATAGGTAGCAATAACTCCCAGAGTTGATCAAGACTTAAAGTGCATTTTTCGTCCAAGAAACTTGCGAAAATGCTGTGATCGATTTTAGTTTTTAACGCCTGAGTAAATGTAGCTACTGGTATTTCTTGATCCTCTTTTAAGCAGAGTTTCTTGTGGTGAAGTGCGCCTTGTTCTATGAGGGTCCAGTCTATTCCAGTTAGTTCACGCTCTCGGAAACCTTTAAGAAATATATGTAAGGATTTAAGGCATAATTGATAAATAAAATAATGCTGCCGCTGTTGGTTGGTGGTGTTGGTGTGAGACAAAAGTTTTTAGTCTCATATCATGTGCACTACTTTTCCGAACTATTTTAATGAGTATCGTCAAAGTAAAGATAACGTAATACCTTCAACAACATCTTCAGGAATATAAAGTAAGCTGCTTTCGCTGATGGGAGGACGAGCCACCTGCGGAGTAGGCTTCTTTGGTGTGTCTTTTGGAGGCATTTTGTGTAAAAATTTTCTTTTACATTATACGATAATTATATTTAGTGTTGTGTTTTGCTGTTTGTGTTACTAAAATTGCTCTAAGTAGGTATATTGATTGATTGTCCGGTAAATAAATAAGTTAATAATAAAGTTGAGCTCGATTTATGTAATGTACCTAATTCAATTCAATTCTTATTTTGTAATAAATTTGTGTAATAACTGACTTTGATAAGAAAATAATATGTTTTTTTTTTTGTATAAAATCTGTATTGTATTTTGTAGCAAAATAGATTGAAAAGAATAAACACTTCGAAAAAAAAAAACAGATTTTTTAATACATTAATAATATGTACCATAGAAGATAAATAAATTATATCAAATACACAGAGAATTAAATTAGATCAAATAGGCTTATATAAACATTGTCGATAAAGTAGCACAGTGAAATTTAATCTTAAATCGCCACTAGATGCCGTGGCTCGCGTGTATCGTTGTTATAGCATGCGACTCATTAGGTCGACTATGTTTACAAAAAGTTCCACTTCACACACGTGCGCCTCGGGCCTCGACAATCTGTGGCGCGGTTTCACGACAGACAGCTGCCATGCCAATATGTCACGTCACTAAAATCTCGATATATTTTATTATGAAGACGAAACAATAAAACGATTCCGCAGGTAGCCTGCAAGTAGTGACCGCCGGAGGCTCCGTCCTCACTTATATAACCGTTTAAATATAGCGCGTGATCATTTGCAACAACTTTCCGAGTGAATTCGTAGTGTTATAATATTGTGAATGAGTTTGACATGTGCCGCGCGCGGGAGTTTTGAGCGGTTCCGAGTTATGTGTTCAGGAAACAATTCGAGAATTATTAAAACAAAGTGTAGTGGACGCATGATGACGATGGCTAGTGAAAGTAGATCGTGCAATGCGGTTGTGGTGGTGTAGTGATGTCGTCATTGCCAATAGTGAAGCAGGCGACGGCGACCGTGCCCTTGCATGATTGGCAAGATCTCACACATGCGAACTATTGCACTTTGTTTACTTCCGTACAAAGTCATCGGTCTACGGATATTTTTGAATCTCAGGTAAAGTAAACTTAATTTTAGTTAGTTTTAGTACCTAATGGAAGTAAAATTATAGTTCAATAATTTAGATACGCCACAGGTTTCGGTAGAAACTATAATCAGCTGACGACTCTACAATTTACAAGAACTGCTGAAGTTATGTAAGAAATGTAGAGTCCTATCTCTAGAAGTTAAAACTAAACAAAAAGAGTTAAGAATTGAAAGTTAGGAACTTAAAATATCTAGGAAAAATAAACAATGATACATAATAAGACTAAGTAGTATCAGTTATTGGTAAGAAGAGATACCCTTCTTATAGATCGTCGATAAAATATTCGAAAAATTAAAATTAAACAATAAAGTATGCAACATTAATAATATTATGTAGCGAATTTGGTATGCCATAAGCCATAATACAAAACTTCCAAGTGGATATTTTTCTGTGGTGTTAATAAAACGGCTCGGATTTCTTTATCCGCGTCCTTATTTTTTGCAACTACTACTAAGTAGGTAACCTATTACCTACCTTTATTTATATTTTAACTAAGTTTATTTATTGCAATATTTTATTTATTATAAAAATCACTAATATTTGTGATGATATTAATATGATGATAATAGATAAATGAGATAAGATGATAAAAATGAAAGATTTCATTTAACTTTCAATGGTATTAGAGAAAATCATAATAATAAGCGAATGGAGAAGAACATTCTTAACTCTTATGAAGTATTTAATGAAAAATCATAACGATATAAAATAATCTCTGTATCGGAGTGGAAGTTGAATACTTATTATGAATCTGTTACAAATGGGGGCTGATTATGGAGCAGAAAGAAGAGGAGTGCGTTTTTGAAATTGCTTAATTTACACTTATTCCTTTGAAATATGTCCTAAAACATAAGAAATAATACAAATTAGGTAACTACCGACGCCATAAACATTGGATTTTGGGATTTTTCTCAGTGAAAAAGAAGTTTTTTATGGAGTTACATTTTAGCTACT
Organism: Hemistola chrysoprasaria; assembly: GCA_947063395.1. Lineage (NCBI taxonomy): Eukaryota > Metazoa > Arthropoda > Insecta > Lepidoptera > Geometridae > Hemistola > Hemistola chrysoprasaria. The sequence continues at coordinate 5,533,773 of OX346712.1, read as the reverse complement.
GAACCCCTAGCCTCAGGTAAGTTCTTTGACATCATTATGCAATATTATACAAGCGTCGAATAATCATGTAAAGCGGCGCCGCGCCGGCGCTCCTGTAACGGTGTAACGAGAATTATTTAATGAAATGTCATTGATTAGTATGCACAAGTAACCATATAGACTATTTTAACTTAGATAAAATAAAGGTTAAAATTTAACCATATATTGTTAGCGATTTACCTACTTGGTAGCATTTCTTCAAATTCAAATTTTGTGTTCGTAGTTCTACCGGTAGGACCATGGGCTTAGCATTACCCATAGTACTACTGGTTGTACCACGGGCATTTTTACTTGACCTTGGTTCTATCAGTAGAACTAGTACCTACTACCAGTAAGACTACGCAGTGGGACCACGGGTACCGAAAGTGCTTAGTAGGTACTGTTAAGCGGGAATCCATCGATTAGGAACACTTATAATTTTACATGATATTACCTATGTATGTCCCATCTCTATTGCGTAACACGGGCCTTCGGGCAGTATTCCTGGAATATCTAAGGAGCGCGTGGTATTCGGATTATAAATAATTAATATTATTTTAAACTAAATTGAGTGTTGTTTATTAAGTACCAATTACATTGAATGCTTTAAAAAATACCAACTCCAACCTACTCGCATAACATTTGGTTTATCAAAGTACCTATTGCACTTGAGTCCGCGTAAGTTACGTTATATCGGCCTTTTGCTATTTTATTTCGAACCTTCTTATTATATTTTATTGATACAATTAAAATAGTACAAGGCTGATGTTACGGAGCTCGCGATCGGACTTAGATACCTACTTTCTTACGTGTCAAATATTATACTAAATATAATATTATGAGAAAGACTTAATATGCAAAAAAAGTCAATAAATAATAATTGTAAAAATTTATAATTAAACTAATAAGAAAGATACCTAGGTAGGTATAGAGTTTTAAAGTATGAATTTAAAATAAGTTTTTGTTCGGTTGCTAGGTAGGTACATTTTATAATTAGATTTCGATATAAAATTCGGTCAATGATGATAATATTAGGTACAACTGCGTGCAGAAATATTATGATGCACGAAAAGAAATAAGATGGTGGGTAAATTGAATTAAATTTATCAACCTTTCATTTTTATACTTCCAACAACATTCTGATAATAATAAATAATAATAATAATAGTACCCATTTTTATTATGATGTGTGCGTAGGAACGAGTATTTTTGGAGAGATGTTCCGATATGATTTTAATAATGTTAAAAGTCACACTACCGAAAGAAACTAGTTTTCAAGGTTATGATATCTACCTATATCTATCAAAGCTAAAGATTTCGCATAATATAGACAAATATTACACCTACCGACTTCTCCTGAATGGTCAAATTTATTGTGCTAGACTTCCTTAAAGTAAAGCACTTGTTCATACTACACAGAAAAAATATTTTCATAAACTATTTTTTCTGTGTAATTTACGTAATATATATAATAGGTTTAGTACCTATTATATAGATTAGAAGGTAAGAAGGGTAAGAAGTACCTATTTCTCTAACAAAACAATTATTATCTATCTAGTATGGACCTATTCTTACACTCGCACTCGTTAATTTAATATTATTTAGAGAGGTAATATTATTATTTATGTAAGTTAATTTTATTAAGTTAGATATAACCTGCTGTAATGACATGATATATTTTTGTATTTTATTTTAAATTCTAAAGGAAGCCATACACGATATGGACATGACAATTTTACCATAATGTTAAATGTGGGTGTATCTACTATGGAACTGAGTCCTGGGTACACCTCTGCCTACCCCGTCGGGAAAAAGGCGTGAATGTATGTTATGTAATTTTACCCTTCTCATTTTACCTGTACAGTTGTAAAAAGGAGTGTATATTTTTGGATAACTGCGCTTTACAGACACGGTTTTCTAGTACCCAACTGTACAGATGAATCTGTTTGCTATAGGAGTTTTCCTGTGAGGTATAGGTTTATTTAAACGGCTAGCTTAATAAAAAATAAAAGTAGGACTCGCAAACGATGAACAAGCAAGCAACATGACCTAGTCTGAAGTCTAGTTTAGTTAATGTCTTACTAAAACAAAGGGGATGCAATAGCCTTTTAATTATTGGATTTAGCTCAATGTGCACCCACAAACACATTGTTATCTAAATATTTGCAACATCGTTCCAACTAATTTAAAAACCTACCTAAGCTATACTAGGTATAATGTCCAATGTCCATACTATGCCTTACTGTTAAAGAATGCAGTAAATATTTGACATAAGGTACTTATATATCATATTAATCCAAAAACAAATTATTGCCATCTATAAGATGCGTTCACGCGAATGTCTGCGAGAATTCTTTAAAGAATAAATCATACTGACCCTGCCATTAAGTACATCTATGAGAACATTTGTGCAGAAAATTACATAAATTCAAATTAATAAAGATAAGGTAACCTAGATTTATATTTTAGATTATAACAAACAAATAAGAAGTCATTCTTAGGAAACTGTGTACGTTTCTATAAGTAATACAATCCCAAAAGAGATAACTAGCTCAGTCATCTCAGAGGGTAAATTTAAAGTCTATGTAAAAGCTATCTATTAAAGAAGTCTTATTATAAAGTCAATCAGTACATAGAGGACAAAGATGCCTGAAAACTACTGCATAGCCACCATGCGGCACCTTCCTAACAAACGAATGTAACCAAACCAAATACTATTGTAAAACTGTCAGTTGAAAAAATTAAGCCCTACGTTTCTTGTGCGTTCTTCTTGTAGAGGTATCTGCCCTCAGAACGCAAGGGAGATTCATTACTCTTTACCTTCATTGACTTGGAAAAGTCTCATATTCGGACCATATAAAATAAAAGGATTTGACTTTGAAATAAAATTTGATAACTAAAGGTAGATATATAGTTATATCGAATTCAAATTACTTTATTTCCAAAATAATTGCATTTTAATTAGGTGATTAATGATGATCTAAGTATAGGTATACCTACTACAACAATACGTGCTAGTATACACACCTACTTGTTTCATCATTCTTTACTTCGTACCTTTGTGACATACTATTATACTATTATTTATTCTGTATTCATACCATGTCGAGATCTTGAAGCAAAAACGCTAGTTTTATACCTTTGTCTAGTAATTTGCCTGTTCTTTTCTTTCCTCGGCTTTATTTAGTCACCACTCTACAAAACTGAATCACAAGAATTAATTTCTCAAATAACGGAAACTGATATTGCAAGATTTGTTTTTAACGCTACTTGAATTTAGAATTAGAGATTTAAAAATAATTAATATCTTTGTTCCAGTTAACTCCAATCAGGCATAATGAAGTCGTTCACAATGCAAGAAGGGGGCTTCGAAGTGGCAGATTACATAGGGTTCCTCGTCCTCTGCGTAGCGTCCTGCAGCGGGGGCCTGTGGTACAGTGCGGTTGGCTCCAAGAAGGCAGCTGTCAAAGATATCAAAGACTATCTGCTCGGAGGAAAGGCCATGTCGACGTTCCCTGTGGCCATGTCGCTGATCGCTTCGTAAGATTTTCCTATATATTCTGTACATAATATATAGCAGCTTAGAAACAATTAATAAAGCCACTCACTATAATACCCACTCTTTATAAATATACTAGCTCTATTTGCAGTTCACCTTCTGTTACATTTTATCCAGTTTTGGGATAACTGGTAGACAATGCTCATTTAGCATTAAGTAAGTCCTAAAGTTACGGTTGTGCTGAATTGGAAATAAATAAAAATAGCTGTTGCCCGCGGTTTCACCCGCGTGGATTCATATATGCAATATAGTGAGTGGATTTTCCCATGTGAATAAGATATTTTCCCGCGGTAAAAAGTAGTCTATGTCTCTATCCAGCCTCCAAAACTCCAAACTATCTCCAAACAAAAAATCATGTCATGCTGATGCTCTGTTGTGGCGCGAAAGAAGGACAAACAAATACACTTTCGCATCAATAATATTAGTGTCTATACTATAGCATTTCATTGAAAAAATTTGGCTGTATTGTTTTACAAGACTTTGGAAGGAAAATTATGGAAGATTTGATCATTCCTAAGTCCATGTCTTACTAATCCAAATGTGGTTCACAGTTAATGTATGTAGTATGAAAACAAAATCGCCAATATGTGGCGGCGTGCGGCAGAGTAGGCAAATACTTAATAGATCATTTACAATTCAAATATGTCATAGTTCATGTCATGTGTCATGCGCAATCATTGAATTAAATGAGAAACGAAATGGGCAAGGCCAGCGGTTATGCACTGTCACTGCAAAATCGTCTGCTTCATGGCTAAGTTGGTAATAACTTTGCATGCGAAGCAAGGGGCCCTGGGTTCAAATCCGGGCCAAGCATATGTACGAGATGAGCTCAAATGTTTGTTCTTCGGTCTTCGATGTGAGTGATGTGATATTGTATGTATTCATGTCAGTGAGGGGTTCCTTGCGCAAAGTATGGAAATATGCAGTAAAATGGCCATAACTTTTGATTGCGTTAACTTAGAAATATGATTTTATTACAGCCACAAGGGACCACAAATCTGAGTAGTTGATATCAATTTCATCTTGATACCTCCACACGTTCCCGATAAAAATTGTCTTGACAGACGGACATACAGACAGCGGTGAAGCCCGTTGCGGCTGTAGTCTGCGCGAGTTTAAAGAGTCGTCTTTTAGGTTGATTTGTCTGTTTCTGTATAGCCAGTTACATAATACTAAAATATCTTATGTCATTGTCAAAATATTGCAGTGGAAAATTTTGAAGTTTGTGATTAGGCAACGCGCAACATACTATTTTTGGCAGATTAATGAGCACATTGATCTTGTAAAGTGTTCTCTTTCAAAGGACACCAAACGTCCTTTATTTACGAAGATTATCTATAACTACGATAAAATAACTTCCACATAGGTGAGCTAAACGTTCTAGGAATAAAAAATAAAGCACACATATAAGCGACATACCAAGGTGTGACTGTTTTCCTTTTACATGTCATATCATAGTCGAGAGTCGGTAGTGTAGACAATAAAATATTTTTATGATTTATGTCCATATCTACGACTACCTCGGTGGCGATGTGAGCGCAATATCTACTGCCGATGATGGGGTCTCGGGTTCGATCCCCAGGTCAGGCAAAGTGTTTAGAATTTTTCCATTAGGAATTAGATGGCTATAGGTTCGCCCCTTATTACATGGGATTTGATGAGACCAATATAACATACTGGCGAAATGTGGGTACATACCATGGAACTGAGTTCTGGGTACATCTCTGCCAGCCCTTGGGGATAAAGGCGAGATTGTATGTTATATAATTTTTTATATTTAAAAAATATATATTTTTTTACCCTAGTGTAAAACTCAGCGGCTTTGCCCGCAATTAACCTCATTAGAATGTGGATTTTCATAATTTTTTAATCTTGATCTGAATTTCATTAGATTCGCAATTGACCAATATATTACTGGGCAAATAACTGCGGGCATGACGAGTTTCAATAACTAATATCTCAGAGTGACAGGAGCAGTGCAGTGCCGCGCAGAATTTAGAATTTGAAAACACTGGGTGGCACTGTGTCTGATATGGGCAATCATGATGCTTACCATCAGGCACTTGATTTTCTCGTCTTGTCACTCACTATTATAAAAAAAATAATTAATCTTACCTAGTTAGTCATCACTGCAAATATAATGTCTAAGCAATAATTCATATTAAACACTAGCTCGACAAAATTCTAACACGACAAGTGTAGTTAAATATGTAAGTTATTAAGGTCGATTATGCAATAACTCTATCCTCTATTCCCCAGTTATGTGTCGGGAGTGACGATCCTCGGCACCCCGGCGGAGACGTACAACTACGGCTCTATGTACTGGCTGGTGGTTTTGGGAGTGTGTCTCAGCTGCTTCGTCGTCGCCAAGGTCTACCTGCCAGTGTTCTGCACGCTTAGGCTCTCATCGTCTTATGAGGTCAGTTTATAAACTAGTTTAATGGGCTCACTTGAAAATTGTTGTTCTATACTATAGGGTTGATATTATTTTGTGACGCGCATGCTACGGATTCTGTGAACGTTTTGGTGGTTTTATGGAAAGTATTAATGGCAACGTGTGGTTTAAGGAAGATCTATGGTATGTGCGAGGGCGCGATGGCAACACGAGGAGGTGGATGCCAGCGGGACAGATGATTGTAGAGCGAGATTGAAGATGGTGGGCTTGGAATAAATTATTTAAAATATGCTGAAGTGTTCGAGTATACTTATTAACTTGAGGATTATTGTTTGTGGTTAACAGATGAAGGGTTTGTCTATTTACACGTCTCTATATTTAGGATAATATAAACTTTAACATCAATACAAGTTTTGTGTCGCAAAATTGGTTGCTTCAAAATTGTATATGTTCCACGCGCGGTTTTTGCGTGGTGCTGCATAATAGGGTTCTTCAAAAAGAAATCTAAGTAGCATGCTAAAGTCTTTATGGTACTAGTATGATTTAGATATTTCATATAATCTTATGTAATACAATGTTCCGAAACCCACTTTGGGTTCTTGGCCCAACCCATAACTACAATGTTCCATGTACCTATCTATTTTGGATATTGATATTATATTACCTAATTAATCTAGTTGAGTTTTATTTTTAATTGTAATTTGCACACCTCAGTGTAAGTAGGTAGAATGTATTGGACTAATAAAATTAATTTAAGACCTGTTTGTTTATATATTCCTGCAAATAAAATGATTATGATTATCACCCTTATTACTCTGGTTACACAGTGACTCCATATTTTTTAAACAATGCATTATGTAAAAATATTGAAATACGGATGATGAAATATATTGGGGTCACGACCAAAATAGATGCTCTTGCTTTTGCTCTCTGTTTATCAAGTAAATACTGTAGGTATATCTCGGAGAGTAACAAATAAATATTCTGTAATATCCAAGAGCTAATGAAGCCGTCTTCGAAATATTGTTCTTGGCAAAATCACATGAATGCCATACGCGTATGAGATAACCGCGTGGAAATATAATCAGCTAAACAAAGATCCTCATTTATCTGATAGAACTACCATATCTGTTAAGATGCAATATTCACATCAATCGACCACTTGTTTAGAGACATATGATTAGATTGATAATGATTTTATTGAACTTTGTCCGTTTATAAAACACGCTGGAGGCGGGCCGCTTACAACCGTACTGGATGGTAATCTATGGGGGAGGCCTATGTTCAGCAGTGGACGTCCTATGGCTGAGATGATGATGATGATGATGATTTATCCTTATTTATCAGTAGTTTTTGTAGTGGTAGGCCTCTTTGCAGGGGGCCGCCTGGGGAAGTACCACACCTTTGCCAGTTCCGCAATCTAAGTATAAAGTTTTGCATCGAGTTATTCAAGCAGTAATGTGCAAACATTACTGTGTTCCGGTCTGAAGGGCAATGTTACCAGTGAAATTACTGGGCATGACGAGATTCAACAACTAATATTTTAGGGTGACAGGCGCAGTGCAGTGCCGCGCAGAATTTTGAATTATAAAACACTGGGTGGCACTGTGTCTGATATGGGCAATCATGATGCTTACCATCAGGCACCTGATTTGCTCGTCTTGTCATTCACTATCATAAAAAAAAAGATAGATCTACTCAGCCCGTATCCACCTACTACAGTTACTGGGTTAAGGCCTCCTCTTGGTTATGCTACTGTTTCCGGCCCCATGGCTTGTACTTAATAAATGGTAGATTGTTACACAAGGGACCAAAAGGAACCATTTTTATACGAGGTAGTTTTACTCTTGAGCTTTAGCGAGGGACGAAGTAGAAACCGAGTTATAATGTGTTTTAGCGCCGTGTTTTACATTCTACTTTTCACTACGATTGTGAGAAAATAAAATAATTAATTTTCATCAAAATATTTAGGCTGTACCTGTTACACCAAAAAAATATAACCGCGTTGGTAATAGATAAAAATTAAATATGAAATTACTTTATCCCCTAGGGCTTGAAAATTAATTTTAGCCCCGCTCTGGTACTCAACATTAACGGACTTTTTAAGCAAAAGTAGTGAAAAATGTATATCTAATTAAGTACCTACTATTTTTTAACAAGTGTACAATATCAGAATCTTATATCTCTGTTAAATCATTCGGAAATAATTTGGCAGCAGCAAGTACCTACCTACAAAGTACCTGAAAGATATGAAGGAGATAATTATAGCGGACAATACCCGTGTTTGATGTATGCGCATTACCACTTACATTGTTATTGTTTAATAATCTATACTAATGTTATAAAGGTAGAAACTTTGTTTTTTGTTTGTTTGTAACGAAACGAAATGAAACTACTGGACCGATTTAAAAAATTCTTTCACTTATGGAAACTAAAAAGGCTATATAAGGTTTTAAAAAAAAATAGGTATTTGTAAGAAAACTGCAATATTGTAAAACAAGGTGACAAATCATTGCCAATAATAATAATTAATTTGCGTGCGCTGTGTAAATTGATAGTAGAATAAAGTTATGTTCTAGGAGTTTGTAGTGTACTTATCAATATCTACCAAATAGTTCACGAGTATTTTATCCATCTATTTTGGTTTGGTCACTATAATCGAAGTATTCATTTTTCATGCGCTGTTAAAACTATTGGTGGTGGAATAAAGTATTAATGTGCTAGGGGTTTGTAGTATTATTAATATCTTCAAAATAGTCAGCGGACAGTATGAATTTTTTTATTTTTTTATGATAGTAAGTAACAAGACGAGCAAATCAGGTGCCTGATGGTAAGCATCATGATTGCCCATATCAGAAACAGTGCCACCCAGTGTTTTAAAGTTCAAAATACTGCGCGGCACTGCACTGCGCCTGTCACCCTGAGATATTAGTTGTTGAATCTCATCATGCCCAGTAATTTCGCTGGTAACATTGCCCTTCATACCGGAACACAGTAATGTTTGCATATTACTGCTTGGCGGATGAATAACTGGCAAAGGTGTGGTACTTCCCCAGGCGGCCCCCTGCTAAAGAGGCCTACCACTACAGAAACAGAACAGAACAGAATATCAATAATCCTGAATATGCCAAGTGTTTACAAAAACTTTTAGAAAAAGGTTCTATTTTTCATACATTTTATGGATAAGTTAAACGGTCAGTTTAATAATAAAGGTCGAATTATTTATTTAATTTTTTTTATATTTATTACTAATATTTTCGTGACACTGGGTAGGTATTAGGTACATAAAAGAGAGAGAGATCCATGGTATACTAGGTAGCCTTACTCTCGAGCTAAATAGAAAGCGAGTTATTATTGGGTTTTAGCGCCGTGTGTTACACTCTAGTGGGTGAAACCGCGGGGCACAGTAATATATAATATTAGTAACCACTTTACATATTTATTTTTTGTTCACAGTATTTAGAACTAAGGTTCAATCGACATGTTCGAGCCGTCGCTTCAATTTTATTTTTACTAGACGAGGTATGTTTATTTTTTTATTACATACATACATACATATCATAGTTCCCGGTGGGGTAGGCAGAAACTTTTTCCCTCCACTTGCTACTGACCTGACATACAACTTTCGCTTCGTTCACTTTCATGACATTCTTCATACATGCTCGTCGGTTATAGGTACTTTTGACTTGGCCTTTCCCAAGAACAACGTCCACTTGTTCATGAAAAGTACGATACGTTTTTATTACAAAGTATGTAAAAATGGATAATAATGTACATGGTGAGTTAAATGGACAGAGGTTTAAATATGTGAATAAAAGTATTTAATTCAGGTAGTGTATTTTCAGTTGTGTCAATTTTATTAATAGCAAGCAAGGAGTGAAGGTTATACAGTGAACCTCTCATTGTAAGAGAAGATAATACCAAACATAATAAACCAAACCACCTACTCGTATAATATGACACAGAGCACTTAAACAATCTCACCAGACTGCAGACAAATATTTGCAGGATATTATAGTTTTTATTACATTTGCATTTGCTTTGTTACATTAATTATGTAAATACTAGACACAAAATAAATACATTTCTGTGCATGTTTATTATATTATACGACTGCCTCGGTTGCGTAGTGGTCGCAGGTGCTACTGCCGATCACGAGGTCCCAGGTTTGATCCCCAGGCCAAGCAAAATGAAAGAAAATCTATTAAAATTCCTTATAGATTTTCTATAAGGAATTTTCTCAATGACAGCCCTCCAGGCTGGAACTGTGCTTCTCTCCATATTAAATAGGATATAAAAACATAACTGGCAACGTGTGGTTACTATGGGGACCGGATCTTTGGCCTTTTTCCCAAAGGGGTAGGCCCTTTGGGAAAAAGGCATGATGTATTTTATTAATGAGACGGGACGTAATCTCGCTAAAAACTTTTATTATTTGCTTTATTATTGGCTGAAGGAGCTCAGTCGAAACGTCGAGGTAAATAATAAATGTTTTTAGCGCGATTAAGTCCCGTCCCATTCATAAGAATATGTGTTCGAATCGTGAAAGTTTAAAAATTACTGAAACGGCATGATGTTATGTTATTACAATATTATACTTGAATGAAACGCCTATAATGTAAAAATAAACTAGCTAACTAATATTCATTTTCCATTTATATTACGATAGGCAACGGCAGTTAAGTAGTGCTCTGTTGATTATGTCATTGATTATTTATTTATGTTAATAAATATAAAAATAATAAATATTATTATTATAAATACACAATTTAATTATAATACAATAATTATCTTGGTAAATGATGAGGATACGTTTTAGTTGCAAACTTTTGAAACATCCTTGACAAATATGAGATAATCTATCTTTAAGGTTAAACGTCACCCATACAAAATGAAATACATACGAGTAGATATGAAGAAATATGGAACCAAAAGAATAAGTCTACTGTGCTCGCTGCTTATGACTTGGTTTCCGAAGTATCTAAGAGAATAGATACAAAAATACCAAGCAGTGTAATATTTTTTGACATGACGCGCGCTTTTGATTTCGTATCTCATAAAATTCTTCTAGAAAAATTAGAAAACCTTGGAATCCGTGGGCCTGCTTTAAGCTGGTTGATTTCCTATCTTAGAGAGCGTAAACAATATGTAGAGATAGCCGGACTAAATGAACATTCTATTGTCACAAAATTTCAGTCAGGTTGTAGAATTAACGCTTGTGGGGTACCTCAGGGAACGGTCCTAGGGCCTTTACTGTTTTTATTTTACATAAATGATCTTCCTGACATCACAGAAAATAAATGTACTTTATTTGCAGATGACATTTCAATAATTATATCTTATAAAGTAAATATTGACAATTATGAAAATGAATTTAATAATATAATTAATAATGTTACATGTTGGTTGGAAAATAATAATTTAAATATTAATTTGACTAAGACTAATTATATACAATTTCAAACTTATGGTAGTAAAACGTTAAATTTTAAGGTAGCACATAAAGACACAGTCGTCAAAGAAGTACAAGAAACAAAATTTTTAGGGATATACATAGATAAACATTTAAATTGGAAGAGTCACATAAAGTACCTATGTGGTAAGATAAATAGGTATGTGTTTGTACTCTTAAGACTGAGACAAACTTCATCTCAAAGCACTATGCTAACAGCATACCATGGATATGTATCCTCGGTGCTGAGGTACGGTTTATTAATATGGGGTAACTGCACTGACATTAACAAGCTGTTCATAGCACAGAAAAAATGCATACGTGCTATGTGTGGGGTACTCCCATTTGAATCATGTAAGCCATTATTTAAAAAGCTAAAGATCCTTACCCTGCCTTGTATGTACATATATGAACTTGCTGTTTTTACAAAAACAAATCCTCAATTTTTTAAGAGAGCGTGTGACGTATTTCCTAGAAACACTAGAAATTCAAACAGACTGGTCCATGATACTATTGCGAAAACTAAACTCTACAGGAACCAATCTTACTCAATGTGTATTAGGACGTTCAATGCTCTACCGGATTATATAAAAACACTGGATATAAAACGTTTTAAAAAAGAATTAATATGCTGGCTGCTAGAAAAAAACTTTTATTCAACTAAAGAATTATTAAAATGATATAATTACTCTTAATATTGATACTAATTACTATTGATATTGATATAAATACTGACTTTTGGAATATTTTTTAATGGAGTTAAATTATTGCATGCTTATTTCTAAGTTAAGTGTGATGAGACTCTGTAAATAATTTTTAAGACCTAAAACTGTACCACATTTACTGCAATAAAACATTTTGAATTTGAATTTTGAATTTTGAACCATTTTTCACTCAATTGTTTGTGTTTGGCTCTGGATCTGGCCTTTATTTGCGCGAAAACTTATTTTGTTAAAGAAAACGATATAGTTTTTTGCTATTTAAAAAAACTACTTATACATACATACACGCCTTTTTCCCGAAGGGGTAGGCAGAGGTGTGCCTAGGAATCAGTCCCATAGTAGATACACCCACATTTCGCCAGTATGTTATTGGTCCCATGTAATAGGGGGCGAGCCTATTGCCATCTACCGGGCACAGTTCCAGACTCCGGGCAGTTATTGAGATAATTCCTAATGGAAAAATCCAATATTTAACACTTTGCCTGACCTGGGGATCGAACCCGGGACCTCTTGATTGGCAGTCGAGCATGCGCCCTCTACGCCACCGAGGCAGTCTACTTTTATACTACAAAACTACTTTTATACAATTTATATAAATACGAAGAAACTGTAAGGTTTTCTTTAACAAAATATGTTTTTGCGCAAAGAAAGGCCAGATCCAGGGCCAACCACAAACTTAAATACGGAAAATTATTCGCTATTTCTTCATATCTGTGTATTTTCATTTTGTATTGGTGACGTTAAATCTTAAAATAATTGAGGTATGCTATAAGGTACACAACAAATAGTATATAAAATCGAAACTACACTGTTGCTTTAAAGAGTTCTCCCATCCATAGACGTCCTCGCAACATCCTGGACGACTTGGATGACCCTATCGCTAGCTTCGCCCAATCCAACCAATATGCGCAACAGTCGCTCCGTTTTCGATACTGGTGCCGGATACTAGATCCATTAGCTCACACGATCACAACACCGACCTCGCCGGTGAGGTCGAAAATCTCACAGATCCTTCAGATCGGTTAATTTCTCACGAAAAAATCAAATAAATCAAACCGGCCCTAGGAAACTTACATTCTGAGGGGCAGGGTAAGTATTTTCCCATAGTATTCTTCCCACGTATTCTAGTGATGGCCCAAGCCCAGGTTCGTACAATCTAGGTGCCCTTGAACTAGTCACCCTTAAATTTTGGGTCAAGCGCCTCCTGCGCTCACCACTGCCCGTTAAAGCTGTAAAGGTCATCTGAGGCCAACAGCATAAAAAATTAACGATTAGTTAGATATTACGCTGTTTAGAAAAATTAAAATCCAAATAGGTCTACAGGTATAGATAGATTGATATAAAATCTCATAATACAAAAAATAATGCGGCGCTAGAGAAAAAAGTGATGTTGTAGATTCATCATTGACGTCACATGATTTTTATTTAGGTCATCTTTGTGGGTTATTTGTGTATGTAAATCATAAGTTTACAATTCATATTTTTCATCATGATCTCAACCGTGGAGTTACCGGCTTTAGAATAGTGCTTCACCCTCTCTACCCGTGGTTGCCTTAAGAGCCGGGTAAGGGTTAACAGATCCCGAGGACGAGCAGTACCGTCCTCTGCAAAAAAACATAAAACTGCGCTCGACAACCCGCATGCCAAGCGTGGCGAGTATTGATTAAATCCCCCTTTATGGGGGAGGCCTATGTTCAGTAGGGGATTTCTGTGTATCATCATCATCATCTCAGCGGTAGGATCCACTGCTTTACATGGGCTTCCCCAAATAATAATTTTCGTGTATTAAATACTGTTGAGCTGCTTAAGATTAAAATATAGACTTAAAATTAAAATTTGGTCAAATTTCGTTGTCTATAAGAAGTTAGTCAGTAGACACCTTTTACTTTTTGTGTTTCTTTAAGACTACATCAGTGGCTTAGTGGGCGCAAGTTCGACTGCCGATCAGGAGTCCCGGGTTTGATCCCGAGGCAAAGTGATAAAAATTAGATTTTTCCATTAGGAATTATCTCAATAACTGCCTGGAGTCTCATGGAACTGTGCCCATGGCAATAAGCTCACCCCCTATCACATGGGACCATTAACATACTGGCGAAATGTGGGTGTGCCTTCCATGGGACTGAGTACTGGGTACACCTCTGCCTAACCCTTCGGGAAATAGGCGTGATTGTATGTTATGTTTCTTTAGGCAACACCGCTTATAGCTACAGCCCAGCAAATCTAAGCACTACCGTTTGATAGTTCTTATTTTGCCTTGTTTGAGAGATTTGTATTTAAATTTAATGATTAGAAATTGAGTATTTGAATTTTATTTTCTTTTGGCATAAATTGATATAACTTTGTAATATATATAAGATTCGTACCAAAACTATTTTTAGTTTTCTTTTATTCGCTATAATTACAAAGTTATATCAAATAAAAAAATCATTTTTAATCCAGTACCGAAAAAACGCCGATAGTACCCGAACGAGCTCGTGACCTGTAGTGACGTCAAAATGTTATAAAGTACCATACATAACTATAACTACTCGTAGCGCGTTCGAGAACAAGTGACTCCTATTGGTATTGTATCAATTTTGAATTGGTTGTATTAATAAAAAAAATAATTAAAGTCAGTTTTGAATCGGATGATACATAATTTTCATTAAACTTACAAAATAACTTGATAAATACATTTTTTTTTTCAAATACTCAATTGTATAATAATACGTCTTGTGACAATATTCATAATTTCATGGTTTTACGGCAACGCTGATTGAAATTTGGTGAGTTACGCCTATGCAAAGATAGACTTTAAAATTGCTTTATGAAATGAAACGTCAAACGGTACTTCTTAAATTAGCCGGGCTGTTATCTATGCTGAGTTGAAATGATGATGATAATGATGATAGTGGGTGGTATACGTAGCTTGAAGAATCTCTAGAATTTAAAATCTTAAAAGTAGGTATAGACTATAGAGTTCATTAGCTCCACTATTCGATGTGGAAGATAAGTACCTATATTAGGTAAACCTTTTATATACGTACATTATACAAGGCGCACTTTGACCACGAAGTGATCGTTCAATGATAAAGAAAATCAACATCAATTGTCTGCTATGTGCCGTTATTGGTTGCAAGAAAACTATACATAAGTTCGCGTCACGTCATCCGAGAGAATTATAATAGCATTGTCTAGAAATCGGATTGAAATGTTTTGAAAATTGTTAAAAAAAAGTCAAAACACTGGAAAAATGTACTCCCACTGAGAAGTATCCTATCTATCATAAGAAAATGCATCACAATTGGTTGAGCAAGTACCTTTTGGTATGGTATGTTTAGGGTCTAAACTACGTACAAACCAAATTCCAATTTGGTCCAATCGCACATATATCGACATAATTTCGTTTGAGTATCAGAAGTATTAGTAGGATTTTTATGATACATAATAATATATTATGTATTATAATTTAACTTTTATCCCAATATTATTACGGGAACAATGCCTATGCGAGTAAAACCGCGGGACTGGGCTAGATAATAAAAATATAAGTGCAATTAAACCATTCGAAAAGTGTTCCTGATCGTTTCCTTAAAATTGTCTCAAATATGGAGTCAAAACGATTTATTACGGACTATTGAGAAAACTGCTTCTTCACTTCCCTCTTAATCAAAGAAAGTTTTATGGCAATCCGTGCATGATTCGGCACAAATTACAGATGTCTTAGATCACCTTTTAGACTTACTATATGTACTTTTTTTCTAGCGCTTCTATTTTTAGGCAATTTATAAGCGAGCAAGGCTACTTGTTCTATTGGACTTTGGATGTATCGTGTGCGTGTATAAAATGTAAACATTGTTTGAAGATCAATTGGTTATGACAATTGAGAAGTACGAGTACGCATAGTATGTTTCTCGTTAGCCTCTGAGATAAAGATGTTTTATTAAAGCTCAATTAAAAGATGTCCATTCATTAGTGGTCTATGGCAGGGAATTTTAATTAATGGAGTAACAAGGTGTCCTATTGATTCGCATAATGTCTTTTGTCATAAAATTTTTCCGCATACATCATTTGTCATAACCTCCTCTAGTCATAATATTGGAAATAGATATTTTTTTGTAGTAATACTGATAAATTGTCCTAAAATTTAATTGCTATAATATATTTGTGTATAATAGTTTTTATTCCTATTGTTAGTTGTCATAATGTTTGTTATGTATAATTTTATACTTAATAATGGTGTATGTCCTAATTTTCATTGTTCATAATTGTTATTTTACATAATCGGTATTGTACGTATTTCCATTTGTAAATCCACTGATATTTAATTTGTTGGCTCCTCTCTCTGTTGTAAATATTTTGCACTCGTTTTCCATTGTAATTATAATTTCAAAATTCGTTTAAGCACTTTATTCCAAATATTAACACTAAAATTTGACTTTGTGTTATTTTTATAATAATAATGAAACTACCTTCATTTTTATTCCTAATCTGTAATAGCGCCATACTATAATATTTTTTTATAGCAATGTGATATATTAACAGTTTACTACATAGAAAAGATGTTTACTACGTTAATGAGTTAAGAACATTCAAAATTCTATTGGTTAGGTTAGGTTAGGTTTAATTTATATTATGACAAAGTTAACATTCGAGCAATATATGATTATGGCACATAATTTTAGTGATATCAATAGTTAGGACATGTTAGGATTATGGCATAAAATAATATGGTTATCAATGGTTAGGACATAGAATATTATAGGTTTCAAATGTTAGGACAATTAAAACTATAACAACTTATAATAGGACTATTGACATTATGACTGGTGATCATTAGCTATTACATATATTATGGCTTAAAATTTTATGAGTTGCAAAATTATGGCTAATAATAGTATGCGAATGAATAGGGAACCAAATAACAAGTATTTAGGTTATATCTGTAGCTGATGCAAACATCCAGACCATAAAAGTATATAATACTAGCATGACATAATAAGTATTGATTGTAACATGTACCTACTCATTCGACTGTAAAACAATCGAGTTAACAGGAAAGAGAACCTCTTAGCAGTTAGACACAATCCTATGGAAATTTTACCAAATCGATGTTTTGTATAATTCCCCTGTTTCCTGCGAATATAATAAACCTATTTAATATACCTATATTTATATTCTGATCTTTCGAAGATGAAGTGAACTATGTTTCTATCATTTTATTTTTGTTTATAAACTCTTCATTTTTTTGGAGTGAACGTCTAATCACGCAAGAAAAGCTGGGATTTTTAGAAGTTCACTATTAAAAAACCAAGAGTTTATAAGAGAAATTAAAATCACAGACACACAGATTTGGTATTTTTTTTCATAGGATTATGTCAAATTTTTCTTAGGTAGCTAGGATTCGCTCATTAGCACTATGTAATAAATATAACATCTTTTTCCCGAAGGGGTAGGCAGAGGTGTACCCAGGACCCAGTCCCATAGTATGTACACCCACACCAGTTATGTTTAAATTCCCATGTAATAGGCGGCGAGGCTATTGCCATCTACACACCAGTTCCAGTTCTAGACTCCATGCTGTCATTGAGAAAAATCCAATAACACTTTTTGACTGACCTGGAAGTCGAACTTCGAACCTCATTATCGGCAGGAGCGTTCGCGAACCACTACGCCACCGCGGCACCGACGAATGTTTTATATGACTTACATAAATTATTATACAAGGAATTCTTCCTACTAATAATTCACATGCGAAAATTTTGTGAAGATGGATGGATGGATGTTTGTTACTCTTTCATACCAAAACTACTGGACCGAATGGGCTGAAATTCGGTGTGTAGATGGTTTAGACCCTGGAATAACACATGGGGTAGTTTTTTTCCGATATTCCTACGGGAACGAAGACTACGCGGTTGAAACCGCGGGGCACAGCTAGTATTTTATATTTCTTTCATAAATTGCTTTTCAGGTGTTGTTCCTGCCCATGGTGGTCTATGTTCCTGCATTAGCATTTAATCAATGTAAGTAAATATAAATCCTTTCGAACCGTTACTTACTTACTCTTATCTTTGTCTTATAATGTTATTTTAACGGCCTCTTACAGCATCATGCAAAATACAAATAATATTGTATTTATTTCTATAATTTTATGACCGATGCAAATGCTGATTTTACTGTATGGCGCTGTATATCAAATATTGTGCTTTTTATTGCTTATTGTAAAACAAAATGTTGTCCATACCGTCAGAGCATGCTCGTAAGGCATTTTAAAATTACTTAGGACAATAACCACGCGAGCATGATCTACCGGTCACACTAACTAGTCATTAATAAAAATATAATTATATTTGGACTGCCTCGGTGGCGTAGAGAGCGCATGCTCGACTGCCAATCAAGAGGTCCCGGGTTCGATCCCCAGGTCAGGCAGTGTTAAATATTGGATTTTTCCATAAGGAATTATTTCAATAACTGCCCGAAGTCTGGAACTGTGCCCGGTAGATGGCAATAGGCTCGCCCCCTATTACATGGGACCAATAACATACTGGCGAAAAGTGGGTGTATCTACTATGGAACTGAGTCCTGGGTACACCTCTGCCTACCCCTTAGGGAAAAAGGCGTGAATGTATGTTATGTTTATGTTATGTAATTATATAGGATATAGGTAATTTAGGTACCTATGCAGGTTATGATGCAGAGTATAGAGTTATTTTATATTATAAAAAAAAGATACATTCACGCTTTTTTCCCGAGGGGGTAAGCAGAGGTGTACACAAGACTCAGTCCCATAGTAGATACACCCACATTTTGCCAGTATGTTATTGGTCCCATGTAATATGGCGCGAGCCTATTGCCATCTACCGGGCACAGTTGCAGACTCCAGGCAGTTATAAAATTAATTTAATATACGTCAAAACTATTAGATGGGTTCGACCTGATTGGCCACAACTGGGTTTTTTTTTAGAATTTGTCCCACTGGTAACATCCACCAGTGACATGTGAAATTTGCTACTTTTTAAATCGCAATGCACACATGACCGCGGGCGCGTGTCGTGCGTGGGCTGATGACGTTGCATTCCTTGTATTTATATGGAGGACAACTAATACACTAGCGTGCGCGGGACGGGCGCGTTTCCTTGTATTTGACACACGACCGCGTCACGCGACTCAAACGCATCCCAAATCTCATTAGTGACGACATAATAGAAAAATGTGTTACTTACTGGTTAACAAACAAACAACAACAATGAAAATAAAAGCATCTGTTTCATACGAAAAGTTCAAGGTCACTTGGACAAACGTATGAAACAGCTGTTTTTTTTTCGCGTATACTAAAGTCCTCTAACAAATGTTGTTTGTTATGGTGTATAGAACATGTCCTTCAGAGGATGCGAACTGATTGCCAGTAACCCTGTATATTATTAATTACGATTGCAATATGTGATTATACTTTATTAATGAATTTATTATTAATTTTATTCTAGTGACGGGTTTCAGTGTGTTCCTGGCGGGAGGTATTATGGTGGTCATATGCGGTCTCTATACAGTATTAGTAAGTATATATATATATCGTATCTTTTCACTGTCTATCATATGGAGATATATGGTCAAAAGGACTATGAGGATGGCTGTAAGTAGTAATGTGGGGAGGAGGCGTCCTAAAAAAACCTGGATGAACTGAGTGAGTGAGGATATGCGTGTAGAAGAAGTGAGTGCAGAGATGACGGATGATAGACTGGAGTGGCAGAAGAAGACTTGCTGTGCCGACTACACTAAGTGTGGGACAGTGGCAGGAGATGATGAAATCTTATTTTCATTTGTGTCGATATTAACTTATTAGGGTTACGTACCCAAATTTGTTGTTAGGGTGCCGAAGGAACCCTATTAACTAAGCCACCGCTGTGCGTCCGTCTGTCACAGGGCTCTATCTCATAAACTTGTAAATTTTATAAAATATTATATTACATTGTCTATTGCCGCGACAACAAATAATAAAAATAAAATAAGTTCATTATTAAAGGTGCTCTCCATAAAAGTAACGTGTTTTGTAAAATGTCATATTAGATTTTCACTGACATTAGAATAAATTCTTATACCATTTAGAATAATAGTAATAGGAATTTAATTTGGTACTTCTTAGTGAGGAGAGGTGACACCTATAATTTGAATTTATTCTCTAACAGAACGGGTTACCCCAATTACACTGCTCGAGTCAAGTCATATGGGTTATGTAGACAACCCATATTTTCAGTTTCAGGTCGCCAAGATTCCTACAAGGCCTCTGACGTGACCTAACGACTGCTCCCTACATATCTTATAGGAAACAGCCGGGACCTACAATTGCAAGGCGAGGTTTGCACTTGCACAGCCTCGCGCCGACTGAAGGCTGCCTAAAGTATCGATACGCAAGATACTCAGAAGGCTTCAATATTCATAGTTAACTAAGCAGAAGGTATCGTCATCATCACGTTATAGTTATAATCCACAGGGTGGTCTGCGAGCTGTGGTGTGGACGGATACGGTGCAGACCATCATTATGTTCTTGGGTGTGGTAACAGTGGCTGTAGCGGGCACTGTGTCTCTTGGCGGACCTAAGGTCGTCGTTGAACTAGCTACCGAGGCTGGACGATTGGATTTTAGCGAGTGAGTGCTTTAGTTAAAAATTTAAAGTTTACCTAATTATTATAGGAAGTAATCGGAATCGTCGGAGTGTAATCGGAAAAGCGGATCATTGCATTGAAAAGCCATTAGATGTTTGCAAAGATCCTAAAAATAGGTAAGTAAGAACATCGAGACAATCTTTTCTAGGTTAAATGTTAAATTAACCGGTTTTTTGCAATCATCCGAAAACCTATTTTCCGCAATGGTTCGATTTCTTGATTATCCTACGACATATACAACGTGTTTATGTAGGGTTAGCATCAAAGCCAATGACCACATCATCAGCTGACATTTTGTATACGAAGCGGAATTGTATTTTTCACGAATGGCGGCACTGTACTGCGTCTGTCACCCTGAGAATTAGTTGTGCAGGATCTCGTCTCGTCATGCGCTATAATTTTGCTGGTGACATTGCCCTTCAGACCGGAACACAGTAATGTTTGCATATTACTGCTTGTCGAATAACTGGCAAAGGTGGGGTACTTCCCCATACTCGTAAAACACATAAAACAAAGTACATTAAAATTAATGTTTTCTATGTCTATAGATGGAGTTTCAATCCTATCGTACGGCAGACGGGTTGGGGAGCAATAGTAGGTGGTTTCCTCTACTGGACTTGCTTCAACTCTGTCAACCAGACGATGGTGCAGAGATACATTGCTTTGCCTACTAAAGAAAAAACTATACAGTGAGTACAAAGCAGAATACACTAATTTGATTTATGTGTGTAGAATTTGTCCCATGTTTGATACCGTTATGCTGATTGGAGTACTTCTTGACATAATATCCACTTAATATTTTTAAAAGTTATTATTTTCAATCTCCGTTTGTGTTAATATTTTTTAACGTTTAAAAATGTTCTTATAAGACTAACATAAATCTGTTTTTTTTTTTTACTTTTAGTTTTGGCTTTACCGTTCAACTGTACAGGTAAACTCGAGTACACCTTTGGGCGTATTTATAAATTCAGGCCTTAAATTTCAGCGCATTGATTATATTCTGCTTGGGTGCTATCATGGCCATATCCATGTGTGTATGGAGTGGTCTCACGGCGTGGGGTGTGTGGGTGACGACCGGGTGTCACCCGGGCGCTGCACCGTTGGTCGACGACAGGCTCCTGCCAGCGTTCGTCACATATGTGTCCAAGAGCCGCCGCCTGCCTGGCCTGGCTGGGATATTCCTGGCTGGCGTGTTCGGAGCTGGACTCAGGTTTGTTTAATATGATCTCACTCATACTCATACCTTTTAGAGCCCATAATACACGTTGACACGCAAAAGCGACGAAACTGCAACTTCCAGTTTCTTTTGAATTTCATTAGAGTTTATGGCACATATCGATTCTTTGCAGTTGTGTTTCACCGTGTGTTCTAGGTCTCAGCCCTATATTTCATAGTCGGCGTAAGCAGTCCTAAAAAATAATCTATATATATTTTATTGGTAGGACTGAACTGGTTACGCCGACAGCTATATGAATATACAATTTCACTATTCCACTCTGTATCGTATATAGCCTGGTATCCACTTGATTGTGTGTCATCTCTATATTATACAATGCGGTACAAAGAGGTGTCGTTATAAGGGGATGTATCTAACCGTCAACCTAAACAACTTTACAACTTTTTTAGGCACCTTACAAGCAAATAAATTATGTAACCAAACCAAATACAAAAAAACTCGCAGTTGAAAATATTTAAACTTACAAGTTTCTTATGCGTTGTTATTGTGGAGGTAGGTATATTTACGAACGTACTCGTATAGTAGATTTTTACTCGTTTGGATGTTACTGATATTATTTATTGACGTTTATGAATGTATTTTTAAGACAAGTTTAAATAAATTTTCTTTGAGTTTGAGTTTGAACTTGCCTATAAAAAAAAATGGAAAAGCCGAAATTTTTTTTTCGAGAATTTCGTAATTGTTTCTTGGTTAGATGCACCTCTTTAAGTATTGCTACACTATTTTTAACACGTTGAAGATAATATATTTAACCAAATATATCTTACCAACCGGTGTCGAGGACTCCACCATGGTGTCAAGCGTTTCAGTGTCAACTGAAATTTATAATGTATAATATTAGAGACCCGAGACTGCTAAGATTCAGTTATTTAATTTGTTAGAAAGCATTTTTGTGGTTAGTAAGTCAGAAGAATCACGTAAGTAAGCTACGATTGTGGTAAGAAATAATTCTATCAGGCGCTAATTAAAGATTTTTATCTCTGATTAGTTTATTATACAAGTATTGATCACACACCATCCACTAAAACCATCTCATAAAAGTATGTGGGTTCCGTTTGTCAGGTATTGATATTAGTGATGTAGGGCGCAGTCATTAGTTCATGTTGGAGGCTTCAACATCTTACTTCTTCCTTACTGAAAGATTTCGCTACAATAAGATTATAAGTATTTATTGAACTGTAAGAAGGCATGGTGTGTCCTGTTTAAGGTTGCTTCACATATTATCTTAGTATGCGCGGTTTGGGTGGAGGACGGGTCAAGTTGTATTCCATATATATTTTTATGGAAGACAACACACTTACAGCGTGTGGCGATCGCGCTCGTTTCCTATCCTTGTATTTGACACCCGCGCCTGACGCCCATATTGTGAATCAACCTTTAAGCTTATCTGTTTTTGTATCTACTACCTATCTAAACTTTTATACCTACAGTTCACTATCGTGCGTATTGAACGCGTGCGCTCTAGTGGTGGTTGAAGACTTGCTCCGTGGATGGTTGCGGCTGAAGCTGAAGCCGTTCACTGAAGGATTGTTCGCGCGAGTCGTCAGCACGTTGCTTGCTATCATCTCCATTCTTATGCTTATGGTTATTGAGAAGCTGGGCGGTGTGCTAGGTGAGTAACAATTGATATTAATTGGTATTAAGTATACCCCACCTTCTCAACCCGTGGCTGCCGTAAGAGTCGGCTAAGGGTTATCAGATCCAGAGTACGGGCAGCAGCGTCCTCGCGTAAAAACAAACTGCGCTCGCCAACCCGCCTGCCAAGCGTGCCGAGTATTGGCAAATCTCCACTTACGTGGGAGGCCATAGACCTTCTTACGGCTGATGATGATGATGATGATGAACTATAATGGGCTCCATTCTTCATTGAGACGTCTTCCAACGCCAATCTTAAGTTTTGTATTGCGATTTATACTTGTAAACTTCTCGTAGAGCCTTCGAATACTTACCATCTTTTTAAAATTACTTTTATTATCTTTTACTTCTTATATAAAAATAAGGAATTAGAGATGTTAAAAATTATCGCGATTTGCGACACGAAAAAAATCTAATAATATTATGATTTTATTTGTTGGTGCCGATAGTTCAGGTCATTCCCTGGTTTTGGCACCAATCCCACTGTTAGCTTAAGATACGCATATACTTATCCTAAGATATCCAATATGTAAATGTTTACTTAAGACTTGTTGACTTATGCCAATCTGACTTGCTCCGCGGTTGGCCGGATCCTGAGATACAAGTTCTCACTTAGTTCGGGACCGGCGGACCTCGGCGCGCGGTTGCAGGCAGCAACGACTCACACAGTCCTTATTACTATGTTTAAAATAAAGTAGTTATATTATTATATTATATTATGTATTGGATAGATAAGCTTACTTTTTGTCAAATATTAATGCACAAATAAATATATTTTTATTTATTTATTTATTAATGATATAAAAAAATAAGACATTCTTATAACTCGAAATCGTGATTCGCGGGAACAACACGCGGGCGGGCGAAGTCGCTAGTATTAATCTCGAATTAGTTCTTGGTCTAATAGAAGTTGTAACCAACTTGTATTGTGTAATAGGTGTAGCGACAGCTCTATCGGCGATAGCAGCGAGCGCCACCTGCGGTATCTTCACCCTCGGCATGGTGTGCTGGTGGGTGGGGCCGCGCGGCGCGCTGGCGGGCGGCGTGGCGGGCGCGCTGGTCGCCGGCGCCGCGTCGCTCGGCACGCAGGCCGCTGCAGCTAGGGGGTACCGCTGGCCTCCGCTCGACGTGCCGCCTGTCTGCTCTAATGTCACCATTGTCACGGTTAAGGATATCGTAAGTCCCTGCAACGTTACCTTCTCTTTCAGCACGGCGTAGCGTATATACGCTACACACATCCTGGGCCACGTGAGCCAGTGATGATAGTACTTGTATGTCCGGCTTCAAATGCAGAGTAACTGGGTTAAAATCTCATCGACATATTAACTCTTCTCGTAAGGGCTACCGTGTTTCGGTGGGCACGTTAACTGATCGCGAGTGTTTAAGTACTTAAAGATATTATGTATGGGTCAGTCGTTAGTTCTAGTCGAAGGCCTTGCACGCGCTCTGATACTCCAAAATTTGGTCTAGCTCAAAGCTAGACCAAATTTTTAAACAAATTAAACACGACCTTTGATGGTTTGACTCGAGCAGTGGAATATTATTGGAGAAACTCGTTTAGTTAAAGTAATAAATAATTACAATAACAATGATCCGTTGCAATGATCGGAATGATCAGTTCTGAATGTCATGTGCACGTTTGCCGTTACTATATTGGTCTCATATTTGTCATGGAGACCGCGCCGGTCAAGTCCTTCAAAATAAGTTTAGAGAAACAGGCGCCTGAAACAAACAATCAAGGCATGTGTCTGTGACTTAGTGACACGCGAACTCTTGCTCTACAATAATTAATGAGTGATAGGCGCGGTGCAGTGTCGCGCAGAATTTTTTAAAAACAATGGGTGGCATTGAGTCTGATATTATGGGCAATCATGATGCTTGCCATCTGGCACCTGATTTGCTCGTCTTGTCACTGACTATCATAAAAATTAGTGTTTCTTTTCTATTCCACAGGACCCATCAACAATATTCCCGCTATTCCGAATATCGTACCACTGGATAGCACCTCTTGGTTTATTTGCGACTCTAATAGTGGGTGCTGTAGTGGGGTATTTCTTAGACGACCCCAAAAACATCACGATGGACTCGGAGCTTTATACTCCGTTGGTCCATGCCTATTTGCCTAAAGAGGCTCATGAGAACTCTGGTCAGAGTCGGCGGGCACGGGACAAGGATGAATTGCCCCCGAATGCACCTCTGATAATAGACTCAACGAGCAAACCGAGTGACGATAATGTAATGACGGTTCTTAATAGAAACGATGTAGCACGACTCTAAAATTTTAGTAAATATAGTAGCTTAATGTGTAAAATGTTATAGCGTCATATGGGATTATATGAATATAGAAAGAAAAATTTTACCCGCGAGCTGGATTTGAACTTTCCGCACCAATCCGCGTGGTGGGAACTCTACAATTTGAGCTACTGTGGAGTAGTCATCGGCGAATTTTTTTTATCCCATTTATCTAACGATAGAGAAAGGAATGCTGAAGTGGTTCGGGCATGTGGAGAGGATGGATGAAAGAAGATTAACAAAAGAGATTTATAAGGCTAGTGTGTATGGTCAAGTCGGTAGCGGTCGACCTAGGCGTGCTTTTCATGAACAAATTGATGTTGTTCTTAGGAAAGGCCAAGTCAAAAGCACCTACAACCGACGAGCATGTATGAAAAATGTCATGAAAGTGAACGAAGCGAAAGTTATATGTCAGGATCGTAGCAAGTGGAGGGAAATAGTCTTTGCCTACCCCACCGGGAACAAGGCGTGACTGTATGTATCTAACGTCTAAAGGGGTTTTTCCATGGTAGCTTAAATGGTAGAGTGCCCATCGGCGGATTGATACGGAAGGTGCGGGTTTAAATCCCACTGGTTAAAATGTTTGTTCCCTTATTTAAATTGTATTTCAAGCGACTAGACAGCTTAGTCTTTATTCGTAGAAATATAAAAAATAATTTTATAGCGGATGCATCTACTCAGAAAACAGAAGGACTTCTATTAAGAATAAGAAAAAAAATGTAACTTACCATACACAAATTGAGACTGCTGATGGCAGTCTGCTGAAACAAGGAGTCAAATTATTTCTTCGAGTTAGTTTTGAAATTCCTTTTTCTACCAGTTGTTTAGTTTAATGGGTAGATTAACCATTTTTGGTATTACTGGTATTACTATATTTTTTTAACATTTGGTCATTACTTTTAATGTGCAACATGATTGTGATATACGAATCAGTAGTGAGTGATGAAAGTGGTGCTGTTTTTGATAATACTATATCAGAATATACCATATCGATGGATTTTTAATAAAATATTATAAATCGATGTGACACCGATATATCGTGTCATGTTTTGCCATATAGGTAACTTTAAAAAAACTACAAATAGATATAGCTTGACAGAAAAGAGTATAAAATAATGAGGGCCCCATTGTTATAAAGAAAAGGGGAGATAGGGTACGTTCTCCCAGCGCTTACTCAACAACTGGCGCGTGCAATTTGCTCAGTGTGCAGTTTGCACAGTGATATATAATGAACAACAAAGATAGAAAGACGCACCTAAGACCGAAGTGCGACCGAGACAACAATATTATTCGCTCGTACGACGACCTTATTTTACTGACGTACGTGGACCTAATGGGACCTAATTTGAGCTTACCATTTTCGAGAAGTCAGTACCTCATTTCCCCTTTTCTTTATATCAATGATGTTTAATTATGTATTGGTTCACATTCTAGACTTTTCTGCCAAGTTATAATTTACACAATGAGTATAAAATAACAGTATTTGTAAATTAATATTTAGAATAAATGTAGAATATTTTGCGTTTCTAATGTTCGTTAAAGTTAGGGACCAATTAGTTTAGGTTTTGATTTTATGTATTGCAAGAGCAACAGATAAATAAATATATTAATATTTAAGATAATAATATACTCTTCTAATACTAGTTTTAGAGTATTGTAAAAATCTCGTTATACTCGCTCGATATACCTTTGTAAAAATCTCGTTATACTCGCATATTATCATTGTTTAATTTAATTTGATTATGCCTCTTAAAAGTTGTATTTCTGTTCCTTATTATTTATTTTATTATGTCGTAAAAAATTATGTAATTATGTATCTTTACTAAAACATTGAGCACAATAATATTATAAATTGTAATAACTAGGCTCATTATGCACAGTTTGACTACTACTATATAATATTGTGATGTAATTATTTAGTTCAATTAATAAGGGCCTACGCTACGTTAACAGGATACAGGCCCTTTTATCAGTTTGACACAGTCCTATGGAAAATTAACTAAATCGATTTATATCCTGATATTTTAAAGATAAACTAAAGTATGTCCCTATCATTTTTTTTGGTTTATAAACTCTCCATTTTTTTGTAGTGAACGTCCAATCACGCGAGTAAAACTGCGATTTTTTCAAGTTCACTATGAAAAAGCCAAGATTATAAGAAATATTAAAATAACAGGGACATAGGTTATTTCACTATAAAAATATCAGGATATACATTTATAGAATGGGTTAATTATTATATTCGGAGGAAACTCGGGAATACAAAACATCGATTTGGTAAATTTTTCATAGGATTTTGTCAAATTCATAGAAGGTCATGTAGGCCCTTAAGCGTGATCACGACGCGTGATCACGCTCAACGGTCACACGAATCGTAGTTGATTTAGCAAAATATAAGAGCACCGCTAGCTGTCACGCGCGCGTGCTCTTGTATTTTGATCACGCATCGTGATCACGCTCAACGCAGCGGATGCCCTTAATAAATATATTTTGTACCGTAACGTCGGTCATTCTTGCCCCTAGTTAATTCATTTTCTCTTCGAATATATCTTAGTACTTAGTTTATTAATGAAGTAAGACTCAACGAATATGATTGGTACTTATCTCTATTAAAAATGTACTTAAATATTACGAAAAATCTGCGATATTTAAATATAACTTACATATTGTTATATATAATAAATATACCTACTATTATAATATGCAGTTTTTTGGTTAATATGTATTTACTCTGGATAGATACATTTGTTGACCATTGAAGAACTTAATTAGGTATATTATCAACTCTTTTTATTATAGGTAAAATTGATCATCGTTGTAGCGCACAATTTATTCTTATTAGATATTGTACATTATATTTTATGTGTTATTGTTATATTTGGTATTTGCCTCTGTACCTAGTAAATTATGATAAAATCGTACCTGATTTATTAAAGATAATGGATTTCACCACAATATATTTTTGTATTGATACATGATATGTATACAAACGTTAATTTATTGAAATAAATACAATTTCATCTAAACATGTTTCATTTTGAATCCAAGAGAAAAGCGGTATTTAAGGGCGGAGTTATTTCTTTAACTGCGGCAATTTGTCGAAGTTTGAGAAGTTATAAAATTGTGAAGACGCGGGTAAAGACGTAAATATTCAGGTGTTGCCAGCAACTGTACCAGAGAACAGATTTACATGCACAACGCGGCGCGCTATTAAAACTGGCACGGAACAAGATTGTGCAGACTTGAGGGATGTTTCGCGGTGAATAATGCGCGTGGGGCGCCAACTGTTCCATGCCGTTTAAAGAGTAAATTGTTGGAAGTACAAGAGGCACATTGGCCTTAACTTCAGTCCAAACTTGATTCAAATATCAATCCAACTACGCACTAATTGGCCTACAAGGTGTGCGTCTGTCTTACCATTCCACGATACTTGGACCCAATGACAATATTGGTTACAATTATCGCCAATGTGTGGCACCTCTAAAACAAGATTGGATTGGAATCATAGTGGATTTATATAATAAAATTTTTGAAGCCCTATATTTCGCGCTTTGGGTTGTTTTTAAAGAAACCTTAAACTGCAGGCTTCATGTAGATATTGAAGTAGGTAATGGGCTTAAAAAAATATGTATTTTTCATACAAACTTCCAAATCGTGAATCACTTTATCTCTATTTATATCTATTATTTTATATCTATTTATATAATAGAATAGTAGATATCTAATTATAATAAAAAAATATTTACGGGTGAGAGTTTTGTTTTTTTATAGTAGCGCTGCAAAACGAGATTTTCTTTTCATATTTATTATTAAAATAAATATGGGACAAACTAAAAAAAACCTTAGAAGGAAGTTCTTCGGCATCGAATATCAAGTGCTCTTTATACCCTTCCAAAGTCACGCACCTCCTCCTACTCCCACCAATAAAATGTTGATTTCTGTCAAAAAGCGTCGTAAAAGCGATTGCGGCGCAAAAGCCTGGAAGGCTGCTCGTAAACTGGATCGGCCTAGAACTGTATAATTGCGTACAGTTTGTAATTAAATGTGCGTAAACCGACTCCGAGATGTATTCTTCTGTTTACTACCTCCACTTAAGAGGCAGACTACCCCTCTATAACATGGCCTTCTGAAGATATGAACCTGAATCAAAATACTACCTACTTATTTATAGACCAACCAACAGCCAACAAAATAGCCAAATTAACGCGACCAGAATTGACTGTCATTAAAATATTAGAGTGTAGGTGCTTATTAAATGGACTCAGATGTACACAATATTTATTAGACGAAAATATTGATCGGGAGGTAGATATTTATTTAGGCGTTATTCAGAGGTTTGTAGTGATAATGATGCCTCCCGCAGCGACGGCGCGAGACAACTTTATTGTCATCGTAAAAAGCACGCGGCCTCGTACAGACTCCCAATTAATTAATGAGCCAACTTGAAAATTAATTACCCTTTCGAGACTTAACCGAAGTAGAGGTGTACAGAATAACGGCTCTGAGCTATCTAAAGACTTTCGAACATAAAATTATATTGTCGGTACGCCCCATGATAACTTGTCTATGCGATGGAGGACACATTTATTTTATTGCTCTTTTACGGCGCAGAGATTTGGGAAAATTTGCGGTTTTTATCTACACTAGTGTTAAGAACCCTCCCTTCTGTATAAGTAAGTCGGTCATTGGTCAGAGAGCCTGCCATTGACGCCCTCCGTAATAAACTCGGAGATAAGAGACTGACCAAATGAGAAGCTCTTTTTATCTTGTAGATTTTGGGCTTATATTGTAAAGTAAGCTTAGTAAGAAGCACTTAAGCGTGATGTGGTCAGTGGTCACATAATCTTATAGTTAAAATTCTTTGACATAATTTTAAACCATCACTTGTAAAAACGTTATGGTATTATAACAGCTGTGCTCCCGTGTGCTCCATGTGTTATTCCAGCTACCTATACGTGCCAAATTTCAACCCAAAATCCATTAAGTAGTTTTTGCGTAAAAAGGTAACAAACATCCGTAAATTCCTAATTACTTTCACGTTTATAACATTACTAGCTGTGCCCCGCGGTTTCACCCGCGTAGTCTTCGTTCCCGTGGGAATATAAGGATAAAAAAGTACCCTATGTATTATTCCCTAGGACGTTATTCCAGAGTCTAAACTATTTATATACCGAATTTCAAACTTATTTTTCAAATTTTTTTCCGAGTAACAAACATTCATTCATACATCCATCCATCCTAACAAACTTTCAAGTTTATAATATAAGATGTGATACGAGTATAATGGAATTAACATTAAAAAAATATATAATTATAGGTTGTTTAAAAGTCTACGTAAAGCATGTAGGTAAGTAGAATAGCCTACAAAAATCAATCAAATGTCATTGATATATAGTAAGTACCTAATCACCTACGAATAACTACGGCGCAGGTATCATACTCAGATCATACAAACTCAAAACTCAAACTCAAACAGATTTATTCAAATAGGTCATAATCTGACACTTTTGCACGTCAATGAAGATAAACAGTACTGAGTCTACCGTGCGTTCGGAAAGATACCTCTACAAGAAGAACGCACAAGAAACTTGTAGGGCTTAATTTTTTCAACAGATAGTTTTACAATACTATTTGGTTTGGTTACATTCGTTTTCTTTGAAGGTGCCGCGAGGCGGCTATGCAGAAGTTTCCAGGCATCTTTGTCCTCTATGTACACTTTATAATAAGCCTTCTTTAGTAAAGTAGATTTTATATAGGTTTTGAATTTACCCTCTGAGAGCCCAGTTATCTCTTTTGGGATTTTATTATAGAAACGTACACAATTTCCTAAGAATGTCTTTTTATTTGTTTTAGATAATCTAAAGCTAGGTGCAGCTATTTTGTTTTTATTCCTAGTATTAAAATTATGAAGGTCACTATTTAATTTGAATTTATGTAAATTTTTACGCACACATGATGTTCTCATAAATGTATAAGGATGGTAGTAGGGTCAGTATGTTTATTTCTTTAAATAATTCCCTCAGGGATTCTCGTGGACGCATCTCATAGATGGCACGAATCGCACGTTTTTGTAGTATAAAGATAGTTTCTATATCTGCGGCTGACCCCCACAACAGAATCCCATAAGACATCAAGCTATGGAAATATGCAAAGTACACTAATCTCGCCGTGGCTATATCTGTATAACACCTCATATCTGTATAAAAAAGGGTATAACACCTATGCAATCGCCTGAAGACACACAGAAATTGTAAAAGTGTTCATTCAGCGTTCATCTAATACAAGGACAGACAATTGACTTGCATGCATCCGAAAAGCCTTTGCTTAATCGTCCGTTAATGTGATTCGGTCGAGCGGAGACACGACGGGGTTGTTTTAATTGAGTTGTCTTCTCTTTGCACCTTTGTGGCGACACTGAAACGAGTGAGTGAACGTGCACAGAAAAAAGAGAATTGGAGGTGCTATGCTGTTTATTTGGTTTCATCATATGAAATCATATGAATCATATGAATATGGGAATTGCCGTGGGGTTACCGGCTTTAGAATAGTACCTCACCCTCTCTACCTGTGGTTGCCGTAAGAGCCGGCTAAGGGTTATTTATGAGATCCAGAGGACGGGCAGCAGCGTCCTCTGTGTAAAACCATCAATCTGCGCTCGCCAACCCGCCTGCCAAGCGTGGCGAGTATTGGCAACAACCCCCCTTATGGGGGAGGCTTATGTTCAGCAGTGGACTTTTAACGGCTGGATGATGATGATGATGATGATATGAAATGGATGATGCAGTCGATTATGTAATGTAAGGGTCCCATGTATGCTCAACAATCATTTATCTTCATGAGTTTTGTAATGTTTTCAATTTTTTTATATATTTTATTCTAAATTTTTTTTGGGACTTTGAGCCGATATTCGGCAATGCTGACATTAGGGACTGATCCCTACGGAAACACTATTTCATCAAATTCTTTATCAGTGATAAACATAACAAAATTATTTTTCCAAATTTTAATAATATTGAACTTTTTCATTTATATATAACGTAGAGATCGTAAAGACGTTATGTTTTTTATGATAGTGAGTGTAAAGGCGAGCAAATCAGGTGCCTGATGGTACGCATAATAATGCCCATATCAGACACAGTGCCACCCAGTGTTTTAAAATTCAAAATTCTGCTCCGTACTGCACTGCGCCTGTCAACCTGAGATATTAGTTGTTGAAACTCATAATGCCCAGTAATTTCGCTGGTAACATTGCCCTTCAGACCATAGTACCACCACCCAAATACACAAACATGTTTGCACATTACTGCTTGGCCGATGAATAACTGGCAAAGGTGTGGTGTGGTACTTCCCCAGGCAGCCCCCTGCAAAAGGGCCTACCACTACAAAAGTTATATGGAAACTTTAATTTTAACTAAGTATACCACACCCACAATAAAACCATTATAAAAATATTCACCAAGATTTATCCGTCTGTGGTTCGTGGCTTGGTACCGTTTAATCGTTTCATAGCATGCAAAGTGCATCTCTCATGTAAAACACCACCGACGGGTCTTAGGTAAAGTGTGGGGTATTTAAATTTTCGCTTTTCCTGTAATTCGCCGAGCAGACAAAGGTTCTGGAAACATTGTTAATGTGCTTCGCAAGGCAAGTAATGTCTAATCACTTCAACATACGTTATTATTTGAAAGGTGTTTTGGATGGCAGAATAGAATAGCATAATACTTTACTGACAGCCTCGTTGGCTCAGATGATAGTAACTCTGCTTTCTGTGCCGCAGGCCCCGGGTTCGATCCTTGGCCTGGTCAAACATTTGTGTCCATGAACATGTCTGTTTGATCTGGGTCTGGGTGTTAGTTATAAGCTTATATTATAATTATGACGTACAAAAGTGTCAGATTATGACCTATTTGAATAAATCTGTCTGAGTATGAGTTTGAGTTTATGTATAACAGTCATCTGTTCAGGCTTCTAGCCTAGTTTGGGACCAGATGACCGTGTGTGGAAGTTGTCCCTTATTATTATTATTATTGCATACCAAAAAAGAAAGAATGTTTTAAAAGACACAATATAAAATAATAATAATATGGGACAACTTCCACACACGGTCATCTGGTCCCAAACTAGGCAGAGGCTGTACTATGTTAACCAGATGACCGACAAACAGACATGTTCATGCACACAAATGTTTGATCTGGCCGGGAATTGAACCCGGGGCCTGCGGCAAATAAAGCAGAGTTACTACCATCTGAGCCAACGAGGCTGTCATGTAACCTTTCAAGAAAAGATATGGTTAACAACCGGCGGGCTTATCGCGTAAAGCATTTTTATCCGTACATTTTTAGTATTTGAAAGTTTTCTATGGTTGAAATTTGTTGAAAATCTGTGAATTCAACCAAACTAATTATGTACAAAATATTCTCAAATACAAACAATGAATAGATACTGAAAAACTCGAGCGAATATATCCCACAATCCCTCTATCAATATTATGCGAATAAGAACAAAAAACGGATAGCTGCGGTCGAGATAGACGTTCGGAAATGGCTACGAAGAGTCAACAAACGAATTTCCGACACGTCAAAGTAAATCTCTGGCCGACAATACGAATGGCAATAAAATCCGATGTCGGGTCCCGGCGATCGGTAAGCTCCCGCCCCTACTACTGGATGATGTGACAATCGCTTCACTTGAATGCTTGAGTGACTCTCTTTGGTTAACGTGTGAAATGCGAACAGAGGGAACATTAACTCCACAACTGACATCTATTTCAGTGTTTTCCATAAGTTCTGAACATTGTTACTGAACATTATATACGTTCTGTCTAAAATTTAGACAGAACTAAATACTAAATTTAGACTCTAAATTTAGTAGATAAATAGGAAGATGATTTATTGGTGTTAATTGAACTTAGTGCTAAAAACGCCATGTAAGCAAATAATGTAGGATCACCAGCCAACCTTGGTTCCGATTAGGTTGATTATTTTAACAAAGCATTTTCTTAATAATAATAAAATCAATTTAGACCAATAGTACCCACCGATCCCACCGATCGAGTTCTATCCCACTAAAGTGAGCTAAGCTGTGCAAAAAGGTCTACTTTTCGCAGTTTTCGAGAGGGTCCGGTAACGTGGTGTAATTTGCGAGATAAACTCGGTTTAACAACGGCGATGCGATAGAGATCTGCTGCTGTAGGGTGGCGGCGTATCTACCGACAATAGAACCAAGTTTTTTGAACTAAGATTAAGTTCGACGTTAGTGGAATATTTTTTAAGCGGTGTAACTTGTTCATTTTACCAATTAGAAGTCAAGGTTGAAAATATTTTCAGATAATTTAGGAAATTATCATCGTCATCCACTCAGCCGTAGAAAATCCACTGCTGAACATAGGCCTCCCCGATTGGCGGGCCTTGTCAATATTCGCCACGTCTGGCAGGCAGATTGGTGAGTGCAGTTCGATGTGTTCACGCAGAGGACGCTGCTGCCCGTCGTTTATAATAAATACCCTTAAGTCGGCTCTTACGACAACCACGGTACAGAGGGTAGTATTCAACCGGTACCGCCACGGCGCGAGATTAAGAAAATGTTATACCTAAGTAAATTGTGGAATACTATGTACTATAGTGCAGGAATTTAGTTTAAGTTTAAAGCACTAATGTTCTCGTTGAATGCACAACGCTTAGCTGTAGATGGCTGTAGGCAGAGGCGAACCCTGCGGCGCGTGGCGAGTGTACGGCATCACCGTCCCGTCGAGTTGCACACGACTTGTCGGCTCACCGGACGAAGGACGCCTCGCGGGCTTTAATTGAACTTCGTCGCAACCACTTCGCAATTATCAATAGCATGGCCACTCTCGCCGCACCTCGCCGCTCTACTGCGCCAGGTGGACGCTTTGTGAGCTCCTGTTTGCTAAACTCCTCGTATTTATTTTAAATTTCATTGTACTCGGCTCCGATGCTTTGTCGGGAAATAGCCCTCTCGCGTACGCCGCTTTGTTAATTTTATTAATACGTGAAACATTCATAAAACGCGGCCGCACCTCTGAACCTCTGAATTAATGAGTTTTATTGTTAAACAGAGAGTAATGCTCTCGAAATGAAGCGCGCTCAGATCTCTAAATCTACTACGTTACATTCGCGGGGAATGGATTTCTCGTTTTAATTTATTCAGTTTATTTTACGATCGCATTACGAGAATTCATGCAAGTCGAGAATGTAACGAGTAGGTAGATGAGATTTGAAACACCTGCGGCCCCTTTCTTAGTTCAATAATAAAATAACTTTCGCTTTACTTTGGCTGAATATATCGAAAATCTAGCAGTTCGGGTTCGTAAAAAGGACAGAGGCATGCAAATAATCCACTTTTATCCAATGACGGTCGAGTTCAAAAGACACACAGAAGATATTTAGGTTGATCCCGAGTACGTAAATAACTGGGTATTTGGCCGGTGGTGGGCAACAAAAGAATTTAATAACAGCGCGGAGGTAGGGCGGACCGGGGCGGGCGGGGGCGGCGCCCGGCCCGGCGGCTCCGGTAAGCTTATTATCACGTCGGCCGGCTGCCTCGGCACCACCAAGAACATATTTGCTTTGCCGAATGTCAACCGACCGCGCCGCCGTCGCCGCTCTCGCCCTTCCACGCTCTCAATAGCAAGTTTGTGCCCCTGCTTAAACATTAAAGAGCCTCCAGTGTTTAGCGACGGCGCAAATTAAAATAGGCTTTATGCGAAATCTAATTTGTGAAGTAGGGTGCCTCGTTTGAAGAGCGCGGCCACCTGAAGCCGTGTTTGTGTTGGTAATGGAATTAATTCCACTCTACAACCTGCCTCCTGGATTGATATTATTTGACAACCCCGTTTTAAGTCAACAATTATAATATTAAATTCAGCCTTTGTCTTATTTTTATCAATTTATCTTAACTTCAATATTTTTTTTAAGTCAGATACGATACAAAAATTATGACATACTTATTAGAAAACAATATAAGCAATTTTTAAATAAATAGACTACGCAAACTAATAAATAATAAATATTCATCGACTGATATCGACTAGCAGAATGTGCAGACTCTTCAAGCCGGACCTCACATGTCCATCATAAATTCATATCCACATGCCAATAATGTATTTATGATGCGGAAAGTTCGAGCCTTTCAAAAACATCCCTTCATAAAGTTGGCAACTAGCTTACATTAAATGAAACTATATTAAAGATTCAGTGAGGGTTCGTTAAGTTACACCTAACCGCAGGTAGAGTGCTGGGAAGCCTTTGCTGGCTACTGAATAACTCAGGAGCACATGAGCCGCTTATTGTTTTCTAGATGTGGCTGTGGGCTTATAAGAAAATACATTTGATGGACTAGTTATTTAAATGGGAATATCTCTCTATCCACAATGCCAACTTAATGCACTTGCCTCGAGCTTAAACTATACTGGACATCTATTACTGCAATACCTGTATTACAATTTTATTGAAGAGAGAAGAATGGAGAGAGGAGAGGTTGTCCTTTTTCTTATTTTCTCCTACTGGGAATATCGGTCAAAAAATTATAAAATTATGATTAAACTTTGCTATTCTTTACAAAAAGTTTCTTAAAAGTCCTACTTTGAGTCTCATGCTGTTCCAGTGATCCTTGGTCTTTTGAGATCTTCGTCATGCTCCCTCGTAGGCATACCACTGCATTCCGCTCGGTAAAGGAGTGCGGCATGTTTTGACGGATAACAATTTTATTTGATACACTTTACTGTCAGTCAGTCGTAAAGAGGCATGTTATGTTAACTTTGTGAGATGTGCCTCACTTTATGCCATGTTGAAATGTAACTGCGGCTTTAAAAATATAGTCTTCACAAAATGCTTGTTAGTATAAAAATATTGAATTTATCATAACATCACGCTTTTTTCAGAAGGGGTAGGCAGAGGTGAGCCGAGGACCCAGTCCCAAATATTGCGTCTGTTGGGTTTTATCAATATATCTATCTATTATTAGGCTTGACTTGAATTATGTATTCCACAAACTAACCATGTTATTAACAAGAAAAATCAATAGGTAGGTATATATATAACATTTTATAATCATAAGACTTGAACGACAAATTCTTGCAACTCCACTGTAAGCTGATGATTAACGTCGTTTACCTAAATATTAGCTTTCAGAGTCAAACTATGTTTTCGTCAGATCTGAGCTCGGGGCGGCTCGAGGTAATCGGGTTACCTGACCACAGACCGCGGCCGCTCAAAGGACCAGTAAAAACCCCATCCTTTGACTCCGTCTTCAAATATTTGCACCGAACACCACAACCGCGCATTATTTTCAGCATAAACATTCATATAATCCCACGAAGCGGGTCAAAGGTGACTTGTTTTGCACACAATTTCGTGAGCTTTTTGGATGTTTCGGATCAAATTTGATTCAACTGGTTTTCAATGGGGGAGTTTGTTTTATTTACGACAAATAATATCTGATGAATTTAAAATTACCATAATCATTGTCTGCCCGTACGTCTATCCTGCAATCAAAATTATCAAGTTACTTTGACACAATTACTACCTTTAAAATTATTAAAAATAATTGGAAAATGTTTAGGTGCCTTGATCATATTGGATTGAATCGTATCTTAATTTTTAATTAAATTTGACTATTCAATACAACAGCATACATAAATTGAAATGTTAATTAGTAACTAGCATCTTCATTTGCTCTTCCACCGGTGACAAACGCAACTTATTTGCTTTCCGCTAATCGAAACCACTAATCAAACTAGTGGGTTTGCAGTTGTGGCAAGATGTGTGCTATATATCCTACTTGACTTAATCCAGCGGCGATAATCACCACGGGCAAATAGAATACAGTGCAATTGCACTGATAGTGGCTTCTGTGATTAGCTGATCGTAATGTATCATCTACTCAGAGAAGTCACTGTTACCACGTCCCGCTACCTGAATTTGACTCGTACTTATATTAAACAAAGCTCAACATTTTGTTCTTAAAAATTATTCATTAGTCTTCAATGGGATTTTTATTCAATGATGCTATTACTTCGATGTCAACATGTCGATTTAATATTGATAGCACAGGTTCTAACCTTGTCCCGCGGCGCGTGTTTCAGCGAGCATGGGAGCTCGCGTGCTGACGTCGCCGCTGTGACATGTTTACGATAGCGTCGCAACTAGTCGCTCAATTCAGTTTGAATTTTTAAAGACATTTTTAGTGTCATTAGTCATTTATAGTTATTTGTAAATTTTAACTCAATGACTGATACTTTCACGAGGGTTATTTGCTGATAAGTTGAAATTAAGAGAGTTTTCAAGTAATCTGGGTAAACTTCGCTCTAATGTCTAATCTAATCCCAATCCCAAAACCTCAAACAAATTATATTCCAAATAGACCGTCCGGGAATGCTTAAATCCAGCGTAGGTACCCTTCAGTCAAACGTACATCTCGACATGACAACTTTCATAAATATCAAAGCAGGCTTCCCAAAAACAATTTCTTGCGAATCTACGAGCAGGCTTCACACGTCTCGCCGCGGTGGCTAACACAATTTTATTCGGGCATAAAAAACGAGCTCATCATGCAAACGCCAAAGTCGTGGGACGTGGCTCCGCGGTAAAACAATTTATCTGCATCGACAGAATTACGGCGCTGCGTTCTGAATAATATATGTCGCCGGCTGTCAGTCCAACGAAGACGTTGTCTGTGAGCTTCGGTATCAGGGCTGTACTCTATCAAGCATTGATCATGATCATTCAGATTATTTGGATTATCCAGCATGTTTATTTATCGATCAAAGAATTCTGTCTAAAGAATAGGTTTACAAGTGTTAATTAGGGGGACTAATTTTAATTTCAACTATTATACTAATTAGTTTTTAATATAATATATTCATTGGTTTCTGTCATTTTATTTTGTATTTATCTTATGTTAAAAAGGGTTCCCTATTCATTCGCATAATATTTTTAGCCATAATTTTACAACTCATAAATTTTTAAGCCATAATATATGTAATAGCTAATGATCACCAGTCATAACGTCAATACTCCTGTTATAACTTGTTATAATTTTAATTGTCCTAACATTTGAAACCTATAACATTATATTATGTCCTAACCATTGATAACCATATTATTTTATGTCATAATCCTAACATGTCCTAACTATTGATATTACTAAAATTATGTGCCATAATTATATATTGTTCCAATGTTAACTTTGTCATAGTATAAATTAAACCTAACCTAACCTAACCAATAGAATTTTGAATGTCCTTAACTCATTAACGTAGTTAAACATCTTTTCTATGTATCAAACTGTTGATATATGACATTGCTATAAAAAATATTATAGTAAGGCGCTATTACTGATTATGAATAAAAAAGAAAGTAGTTTCATTATTATTATAAAATAACACTAAGCCAAATTTAAGTTTTAATATTTGGAACAAAGTGCTTACACTAATTTTGAAATTATAATTACAATGGAAAACGAGTGCAAAATATTTACAACAGAAAGAGGAGCCACAAATTAAATATCAGTGGAATTACATATGAAAAAAAAATCGAGTAAATAAAAAAAATATTATTGGGTATGTGAGTTACGGCGAGATCCTACTCCTACCCATAAATGCAATACAACACTACAATATTCCTCACTTGCAAAAATACGTACACTACCGATTATATACAATAACAATTATGAACAATGAAAATTAGGACATACACTATTATTAACTATAAAATTATACATAACATTATGACCATTATGACAACTAACAATAGGAATAAAAACTATTATACACAAAAATATTATAGCAATTAAATTTTAGGACAATTTATCAGTATTACTACAAAAAAATATGTATTTCCAATATTATGACTAGAGGAGGTTATGACAAATGATGTATACGGAAAAATTTTATGACAAAAGAAATTATGCGAATCAATAGGACACCGTTAAAAAGTCTGTAGAAATTTATTTATGTCGCAATTACCTAAAAAAATATTTTTTTATTTAAAAATTCTTTTTTGACACACCTACAATAATAGTACAACTCAGCGATAATACTTAGTTATATCTAACATAATTTAGGTGATTTTACAGACCAGAAGCACCTCTTAAAACTATTAATACAAATGAATTTATCAAGTCTTATTAAAACCACGAATTTTGCGGGTAGATTTTAATAGTGATTAAACGAATGCGTACTAGTGCTGGTACCTACGCTGACTACAATAAAGTTGTAAAGTATTGATTTTAGGTAATGAATTAATAATATTAGTGAATCAGTTTACTCGAATAATACCTATATATTTTATGGTTATGAATTTACACAATGCAATTTGCAAGTAAGTTCAGTGTAATGACGGTAAGAGTTGAGTAATTATTTTAATAACAGGGAATTTTGGATAAAAGTTACTAAATGAGTATTCAATTTACTATTGCCTTATAAATACTATTAAGATTATAGAAATAAAGCGTCTAAAAAGATAAAATAAAATGATTATCTAGATATGTTTTTAAAAATAATAAATGAATAAGTTTTTTTATTAATTTATTATTAATTAATTAATTTATAAATTTGATATTAATGAAAAGGTACATATTTTATTATTTGGAATCGTCAATGTTCTAAAAATGTTGTTCTTAAGTCGTTCCAGGCGAAACACATTGTCTGTGGAGAGTGTTCTAAATGCTCTATACGGATTTAATGTTTAAATCGTCTGCCAAAGACGCCAAGGCCAATATGTGTATGCAAAATTATCTACCTACCTTTTGAATGGAAATAAGAAATGTTTCTGCTTTCTATATTCCGAAGAGGGGTGTTGATTGTTGATGCCTACGACACTGTTTGTTAACTAATGCAGATATCATAGTTTGGCACATTTATTTTTGTACTAATTTTGCTTTTCGAAACAAATAAATTCGAATTTAATTGCAATATTTCATCTGTAGCAACCCTAGCGAGAATTTGACGGGCGAAGAGCGACGTGCGCCAGGAATTAGGTCTTGAACACACTGTACCCCGCATTTTTACCATTTACCTGCCGCCTGCCGCTGTATTTTGGTCATGTTATTCCACAATGATGGGCACTTGACATGACCTGAGCTTGTGACGTGACTGACATCTCGTCTTACTGGTCTGGTCTCAGTGGGAATATGCTTGTACTTCTGAACAAACGAGTATTATAATAATAATATGAATTTAGCTTGCTTGTCTCATTTATAATTTTGTTTTTATGTATTTATATTTTTCATATATTTGTATTCATATAAACATCATACATTCACGCCTTTTTCCCGAAGGGGTAGGCAGAGGTGTACCCAGGACTCAGTCCTATAGTAGATACACCCACATTTCGCCAGTATGTTATTGGTCCCATGTAATAGGGGGCGAGCCTATTGCCATCTACCGGGCACAGTTCCAGACTCCAGGCATTTATTGAGATAATTCCTAATGGAAAAATCCAATATTTAACACTTGCCTGACCTGGGGATCGAACCCGGGACCTCTTGATTGGCAGTCGAGCATGCGCCCTCTACGCCACCGAGGCAGTCATATATGTATTCATATATACGTAATAATTTGATTATTTATAGAAAAGCTGTACATTGTGGACCAATTTATGAGTCTAGTATGTAGTAGGAACTTATCTCATTATATCTGTTCATTTATTGTTCTATTTTTAGTTAATTTTTTACAAAATTCATAACATTTGCAAGATAAGAATAATAATTAACAACGGCTGAATATAATAAAATGTTTACCTAATAACCCTACAATCACTGATAAAAATGACTATCACCCACGTCGAAGTAAAATCATTAGAGTTCAATGTATGACAAGTGTACTTTCCGTTCGAACGACTCGCTGCCGGAATGTCAATGGATCTGGAAACGAGGATTCTTATTCACTACATAGTAGGATTCACAAGTATACAAGTCACAAGTCTTATTTCAAAAATTAGGGTTATAATGTTAGGATACCTATTAATTCACGAAGTGTGTATTTGAGAGCAGTAAGGTGGATACGAATGTAGGGGTATTATAATGTTTGATAGGATCTTGGAATAGCAAAAATGCAGCAACGCGAAAGTCATTATTGACTGTAGGTAAAAAAAGGGTAGGATGGATTTATACATTTTTGTTTGCTTGCAGGTTTAAATAGATAAATTATTTGTATATTAAATATGTTATTTATTGATACTAATCGACACTTGTAATATTAGTGTAACCGGACTTTTGTGAGGTGCGGTGACGGAGTAAAATAAACCCACAGAATAGGGGCTCGTTATAGCATTACCGCGTTTGTATCACAGAATGAGGATACCTTATTCGTTTAAGTTGTAAGAATTTTTATATATTTAACTGTAATGTTATGATATGATAAACAGTCATTTGAAAGATATGTTAAAAAATATATAACCAGCTAAGGACATCTATGTACCTATTGATTTTATCAAATTACATTCAAAATACAAAGTTATGGAGCATTATCTATCGTACAATTTAAATAATATTTTTAAATAACTATTTCTTTTTATGAGCACATAAGCTACATAAAACTAAAAAAAAGATATAACATAACATACAATCACGCCTTTTTTCTGATGGGGTAGGCAGAGGTGTAACCAGGACACAGTCCCATAGCAGGTACACCCTCATTTCGCCAGTATGTTATTAGTCCTATGTAAGCCTATTACCATCTACCGGGCACAGTTCCAGACTCCAGGCTGTCATAGAGATTCCTAATGGAAAATCCATTATCACTTTGCCTGACCTGGGGACCGAACCCGGGACATCATGACCGTCAGTCGAGCTAAATCTACTACGCCACCAGTCGAGCGAGAGAGAGAGAGAGAGAGAGAGAGGAGAAGAGGGTCAAGGGGGAGGAGTTTTGAAATGATTCAGCATAATCATGTTCAAAAAAAGTATTTTTGTATTTATTCAGGGAAATGGAAAATGCTCTAGAATTTTCTCCATTCAACCCTACCGAGACAAAACGTCAAGCAATTTAAAACGTTTGAATATTGATAAAATAAATATTGGAACACGTGACCGAAGTCCCCGTACCTCTCTAACTTGGAACTGGGAGCGTATTCACTGTTCACGATGCGATATTCATATAAAAAACATCGCTTGCATGCTACAACAATGACTCAATTCACATTTTATATTTTCTTTGCTTTTGTTGCTCATATTAATTTCAATAAAAATAAATTGTTAAGGCATACGTATATGTATGCGTAGAGTAGGGTTCCATACCTAGCCTAGATACCTGAACAAAACCCTAACGCCTTCTAAAATAACATACAGCGCCATCTAGTAAACTACAGCAAACATGTCAGTAATCACAATTTTTTTGTAATATTTTACGGTTTTGGGATTTTTTATAAATAAAATCTTGTATAAAATAAAAACATTAAAGTGATCACACACTGAGATTTGAACCTTGCTCTACAGCTCGTAAACCAATGCCTCACTAACCTGCGCCATGATAACGTTAAGAGTTAACAACAACATTTAGATACTCATTTCATACGCGCTAAGTATGGAAATATGCAGTAAAATGGTCATAACTTTTGATTGTGTTAACTTAGAAGTATGAAGTTTTTACAGCCACAAAGGACCGCAGACCTGAATATTTGATATCAATTTCAATTTGATACTTTCACGCGTTCCCGTGAAAAAGTGTCTTGATAGACGGACAAACACAGACAGAAAATAGACAGACGGACAACAAAGTGATTCTATACAAAGGGTTCCTTATTTCCTTTTGAAGTACGGAACCCAAAAAAAAACTTTACCACGACAAAA
Source organism: Hemistola chrysoprasaria (assembly GCA_947063395.1). Lineage (NCBI taxonomy): Eukaryota > Metazoa > Arthropoda > Insecta > Lepidoptera > Geometridae > Hemistola > Hemistola chrysoprasaria. The sequence goes on along the minus strand of OX346712.1, from coordinate 5,489,017 downwards.
TATAAGTACAGAATAATTGCATTTCCCAGAGATTTCTGTCAAATTTTTTAAGTTTTTTTAGGTTTAATAGGTAGATATCAAATCCAGAGGACGGATAGTTCCGTCCTCTTAGTAATATCATCGCTTAGTAATAAACGCCTTCCCAGCGTGGCGAAGACCTATTTGGGAGCCCTTGTTTGAATGATCTGAGGTGGGAGCCTACGTGCAATGAACTTCCAATGGCTGAGCCGCTGAGATGATGATAATGATCATGAGATAGGTAATAAAGCGTAAAATATCGCATCGTTTAAACCGGATTCTACAAACCTTTTCATCCGATCTCCAATAATCCACCTCGTGTTTGCATTACAGACAATTCATTGGAATTACACGACTTCATCGGAGGTGACTGGTAACTGGTGGAGCATAATAATTTGTGAGGTGGGTTCTGGATATAAAATAAGTTACGTGCTGTATTAAAAGTAAAAATAATATACTTTTATCTGATCGCCCACAATCAACACGTCATACAAAACATATTATGACAAGAAATAATATGACAAATAGAACAATTTAACGTTCTGTTAAGAATTTCTAAACCCTCTTAGCAGTTCGACACAATCCTATGGAAAATTTACCAAATCGAGGTTTTGCTTTTCTCCTATTTCCTCCGAATATAGTATACCTATTTGATATATTTATATCTTGATATTTTGAAGATGAAGTAAACTATGCCTTTATCATCTTATTTTGTTTATGAACTCTTCATTTAATCGTAGTGAACGTCTAATCACGCGAGTAAAACTATAATTGTTTGAAGATCACTTTGAAAAAAACCCAGAGTTTATTAAGAGAAACGAAAATGGCAGAAACATACCTTTCTTCACTATTAAAATATCAGGATATTAATTTATAGAATGAGTTGAGAATATATTCGGAGGAAACAGGAGAAAACAAAACATCGATTTGGTAATTTTTTCATAGGATTGTGTCAAATTTCTCGTAGCTCTGATACGCTCTAAATTCAATACTAGCTTAATTCCTACGACTTCGTTCCCATGGGAACTTTGGGAATTCCATTTTTATTGCGCATTTACATCTTAAGAGAAAACTTCGTGCAAAATTTTAGCTAGCTAGGTCCAAGGGTTAGGGCTGGGATTGTGTTAGTAAGTCAGTCAATCAGTCAGGATTTTGTTTTTAATAAATAGAATATTTTCCCTTATGTATCAATAAAGAGTCATCTATCTTTTTTTGCGACTGGTATTGATTTGGCAACTGATACAAATGTTATATCTAAACAGAATTAGATTAGATTCTGGAACGTTAGGCTACGATCAAAAAGATATTAAAAACAATTAACTACTTGTAAAACCATCGATCTCGTCAACTTTTAAGCACAAAAAAAAACAAAATGTGAAGCCGCTCCTTTTCTATCAAATTATTCTCGAATAATATACACTTCAGCATATTATATAACATCATTTATTCCAAGTCCACATCTTGATCTGCGCTCTACAATCATCTGTCGCTCTGGCATCTCATCGGTGTTGCCATCGCGCCTTTACATACTAGATTCTGCTTAAACCAATCGTTCCCATTTATGCTTTCCATAAAACCACCGAAACGTTCACAGAATCCGTGGTAGGCGCGTCACATAATAACATCAAACATTACACATGTGAATTCTTTTAGGAGCTATTTATTTACTGTATGTGTCTTTAGCATCCTACTGACACACAATACACAACACAGATACACGATACACAGACAAACACGTCAAACTTATAACACCCCTCCCATTCCGGTAAGGAGTTAATTGACCGAGTGAGCGAAGCGTCTCAGTTTCGAGATTGGTTAGAAATGCTTTTGTCCGTTTGCTAAGTCTATACATAAATAAGCCTATTGTAAAATTCGAAGACCTAAAATTCGATTTAAAATTGGTGATTAATGTTAATTTTAAGATTTATTTCAAAACTCTGAAAAGCCAAGAAAAAGGGGAAAGTGTAGATTACTGCCTTCTAATATGGGCTGGCGAGGTCTTCTGAACTACTAGTAAAATAGTTCTGAAGTAAAAATTTTACTGACTTGACTGAGTTGGTTTCATTGAACGCTTTGATGTTGCACTCTTCATTCCATCGTTATCTTCCTACCGTTATACTATTATTAATATAAGACCACCGCTTGTCCATTTAACTATACATAGTTTATGTGTCCTGTAATTTTATTTCTATATGTATGTATGTGTATAATAAGGTTTTATACACATGTGTGGCTTAGTACTACATAGTACTACACGTCTTCTTTCGCCATTTTAGTATCACCCGTCTCCTGTGCGCTCTCTCCTTTTTACGCATAATATGCTGATTCACAAAGTTCATTCAGGTCTTTTTGGACAACCTCTCCTCACATTTATTCCTGATATTTATTTTTACTTCCATTTATTCTTTGTTAAGTTCTCTTTGCCACATGAATTCCATATGTTGTTCTTTGAAGCTATTCCTCTAATAATACCATTTTTTATGCCATAGGTGGCATAAAAAACAAGCAGTGACAAGCAGACGAGACGCCTCATGGTGAGCGGTTACCGCCGCCCATGGATACCTGCAACACCAGGGGTATTGCCAGTATGTTGTCAACCCATCAATACTCTATTTTCTCTCCTTTGGAAGAGCGCCATAGTAGCTCAAAGGGAAAACCAAAGCAGGGAGATCATTCCACAGTTTGCACGTATGCGGTAGAAAATCGCACAATGAGAATTTATCCTAACACCCTAAAATTTATCACATCCTTATGGAAGAGTATGACAATACTTGCGATATTTACACTTCGATGAATTCGAGGATAAGAAACGTGAAGCGTAATGCAAATTGGTGGACAGGATAGTTCCTACGATCGCAGGCAGTGAACATTTCAGATTTACTGTAGCGTGGTATCTGCTGATTTATTCAGTTACATTTCATATTAGCACAAAAATATTTTAAGCTCATAAGACAATTGACGCATAAGACAAGTGACGCTACAGGTCATGCAGCGTCCCTGATGACCTGACCTGAGTGTAACGGTGTCCTTTGATTCCTGTGAATTTACTAAGCTATATCTTGATGTTTAATCCGCTGCAAAGGCGTTAAGGTCCTATGCTATCCAGGATACCGCTCAGCTCAATCAGCGTATTTGTTTTGGCATGAAGAGTTAACACGCAACCAACACGATTTGTATGATAGAATTTAAAATGTCAAAAGTCCCATATCTCCTACACTATTAAAGGTGCCTATTCATGGATCATGCGGAATAAGTAACGTTCAAACTACTGAATATCCATTTGCTTGGGTTCGGGGACATCGCTTGAGTAAATATCAGCATCAGTCACTGAACGAATTTCGAAGGAAGGCAGAGTCCAGTGTGCATTGGGCTGTTTACATAGGGATTGTTAAACCAGAGGAATCATTTTATAATATAAGGATTTTCTTACACATGAACCAAGCTTTATCTGAAAGTTACGGTTGGAAAACCTTGTCACTAGTATTCCACTGAGAAAGTACCCAATCACTACGTTTTAAAGGATTTTCTGACAGATGATGCAGAGACTTCTGTGGAGCAAAATTTAGACATTCTGTTTATTTTTCACGGATTTTATCGCGTATATTTACATGTTATTTTCCTTACGTTTTTAAACATTTGTCTTGAACAAAGTTTGAAGAAATAAAGTAAATCTACCGCCTATAACTACTTGCTACCTGTGAAATGAGTCTGACAAGATGCCTTCCACGCTCAAACGCAAAAGAACTGCATCATTATTGAGCAGATTGCGGGGCAGTTCCAACAGTATCCTGGAAGTCATTGCTGGGAAATATGATTCCTCGTTAAACCGAGCCTTTGTTCTGGTACTCATTGAAAAATTTTAATACATCAGTGAGTGTTCGAGCAAATTATTATTGTCTACTATTACTACTACTACTTAAGGTACAAAACAACACACACTAACTAACAATAATATTTATATTTGGAATTTAGATTTAAGTCTATTAACACAATAGAGCTTTTGTTGTTTATTATATAAATAAATTAAATAGACTGCCCACAGCAGGAGACTGGAAGTGCTGATTATATATATGTTAGAGAGCATTCTCTACAACATATAAAAGCCAGCTGTCAAAATCCAAGAAACGTAAGAAATACTATCACGAAACTATACAACTTGTTGGAATCAAGTTTAGCCTATGGGATTGGATTGGTCTGGCAGCTTTCCGGATGGTTCTAAGTAGTCCCCTGAGTATCATAATTTAAAAATTTATCGTTTGAAAATTACATAGTTTATGTGCAATTTTCTCGTGGTTTGAAGCGTCTAGCATCAGACCAGACACCATCCACAGCAGAAGTCTGGGATTGCTGAATATATTGTTGAGAGTAAGATACAATATAATATGTAATACTTAGCCATCAGAAAATTACATAATTTGGCATGATTTTATCCATCTGTTTGAAGAAAGAAAAAAATTCTGTTAAGTATTAGGCAGTTAACGGATAAGAGCCTTTTCAAGGAACATAGAAACCCTACCTTCTACCATAATATCATCCGGGAGAAAACAACATAGGTCTGGCAAATCTTGGCTCTCGGTCTAATAGATTTGATAAATTTTTCATAGGATTCTGTCAAATTTTTCGTACGGAGGATACGCTCCTTCATAATTATTCTTTCATAATAAGCACTTTTATGGCCTTAGCTTGTCGTGATAATGTATACGTAGTAACGTACATGTGATGTAAATTTATTTGAAGTTTATAACAACAGTTGCTGTTATGATCCGAAGTTTGGCATAGGGTTTCGCTAATCGGCCATGCATCGGCCAATTTCGTCGTGAATGATCCGCCGGCGGGCGCTTTTGTGCCTTGTCCTCGATTCTAATTGAAACTATTTTGGACGCAGGACAATGCGGCATTGTCCGCGTGTCCAGCGGTGTTTGCCGCCTTTATTAATTCAGGTGGGCGTGTCGGGTATGTGGGTGGAGAGGAGGCGGGGCGTGAGATAGATACCGCCCAGCGCGGCGGCACGGCGCGGCGTCACGTCGCGGCCGCTCACTCCGCCAGCGCCAGTCAGCCTGGTGACGCGACCCGCGACTCGCGACCTCACTAGCTCTCGATTAACTTTCCTCACCTTACGAGAGATGATAAAAGTTTGAACTAGACACTTGGACGTTAGTTGTGTGTGAGTGGACGGGACCTGTAGGGCTCCCAACGTGACCCGAGTCGCACCGCCCCACACGCACGCCAAGTAAGTTCTCCAACTTTGGAAATGATTTTTTGTATGCATTGATGTACCAATTTCATTATTTTAGACACATCCTTTGATACTCTCTCATAATGTGACTGATAATGATAACATGTCTAGGTTGTAATGTCCCGTAACGTACATATCAATTCTGTGAGTGAGGGTTATCGAAACTTTAATATTGTCACTTCACAATTTTTAAATGATCTTGTAAAAAGTTATGAAACAATATCAATCTCTAACAATATGGGTTGTGTCCACATAACCCATATGAATTGATTCGAGCATTGTAATTAGGGAAACAGAAGTTCTATGTCAGAGTATAAATTCAATTTTTTATTTATCAAAATTTTTCATTACCAAATTTAAGACAACTCGAATAATCGTCACAGGTAGGTGGTTAATAAGTAGGTATGCTTTTTAATAAGTAAATTCCTAGATGCCTAATAGTAATAGTTTTAATTTTTCCTCGATGCCAAATAGGTATGTTAAAGTTTTTAAATATGTTTCCCATGCTCATATACCTATATAGCAACTTCTTGACATTAAATTAATATCATAATTAAATAAATGTTTATGCAATAAAATATATTTTTTATTTTATGTGTAGAGTTATAAAGAGCAAAATTAAACCCGGCCATAACAGTCATTAAAAGAATATTGCTGCTCGTAAAGTAATTCAATTAAACATTATATAAAGATGTGGAATATTATAATTTTATAAGATTAGCGTCAATTATGCGAGATTTTATTATAAAGATAGGGTGACTTATTTATGCTACGCCACCTGTAGTACCTACCTAGCATGAACTTAGGTATATACTTATGTAGATTCATGTTATTACTGTTCTCCATGAACACAGAATAAGTAACAGTTATGCAAAATAGTAAATAGTTTAACGTACCTAATCGTACAAAACCCCTAGTACGAGTAGGTACTCGTATGTTATTGTTGTTTGGTGACTGCCTTGGTGGCAAGGTGAGCGTCGATCATGGGTTTGATCCCAGGTCAGGCAAAGTGTCATTGGATTTTTCCATTAGGAATTATCTCTATGACACCCTGGAATCTGGAACCGTTCCCGGTAGATGGCAAAAGGCTCTATAATATGGGACCAATAACATACTGGCAAAATGTGGAGGTACCTACTATGGAACTGAGACCTTGGGCACACCTCTGCCTTCCCCTTCGGGAAAAAGGCGTAATTGTATGTTATGTAATGTAATGTTAAAAGAATGCATACCTACACCATTAAGTGGAGTACTATGTATACACCTGCAGCTGTACAATGTTTATATTTTGCTCTATATTCTGAGGTGTTAATTATACGAATTAAAGAACATCAAACCTATACGACCAACTTAAATATTCTTATTTTTTTTACCAGCGCAAATAATTTAATTCGTTTCCTCTTTTTGTAGTCTCATAGTATTAAAATGATTATGTTCAAAACTCAAAATAAATTAAGGTGCATAAAAAAGGAGTACAAAAGTACACACTCCGCGTAAAATTGGCAAACTACCCGCTACTTTTATTGCGGGCCCATTTGAATCGGGATAAATCAATCGTCATCGAGTCGAATACGTTTGGAAATCGCGTTTTTCCTGTCTCCAGATAAAAATCCCCGCCCAAACCGTGTACCCCTCCCCTCGCTCACCCCGTCCCACCCCCTCTCACCCCTATTTTGACATCATCGACACAGTTTACGAAGCAGTTGGTGCGCTCATCGCTGACAATGTCGATTGAGTTTTATTGGCCGCGATCTTTTTAAGTCAAGTGATCGTTTTTCCATTTCGATTAGGGTGCTTTGGTTTGCGAGTATCTTCCTATTCAATGTCTGTTTGGTTCACTTTTGCGGTGATTGTGAATTATTATGGGATGGCTGTTTAATGTGGTTATGGCTATTCTGTCTTGGTAGAGTTGCAGTATTTATTGTTTCAAAACGTAGGTACGTATTTATAACTCATTTTGGTATGAAATTACCTCATTCTAGCTTCACTCACTCTTTATACAAAACATTATATTTAAAATGAGGAAAACCTAAATTTAAAATCAACTTCAATACATTAGTCCCAAAAAAACGTATAGGAGTAAGAACGCTCTTCCTAAAAATATCTTTGGCAACTGCCATTATTGTGAATTTCCTATTCATATCATCATCACAACATAATTAGCTAAAGACTTAGCTGTTACCATCGACTTCATCTTATATTTAATAATAATCTAATAAACTTATCTATTTTTTTTATACGGAACTAAAAATATAAGTAAATATGTACATAATTTTGTAAAAGTTAGAATAATATCAGCTAGTGAAAATCTCATCAAAATGGGTCCAGCCGTTTCGAAGATTAGAGGGAACAAACAGAGTTTTTAAAATAGTATTTTTGTTATTAGTATCGTTTATATATATATATATATATATATATCGTATCGTAAAGTAGATAGATATATTTATCTACCTTACGCATTTAGTAAAAGACGTTATTTTTCTATTCTAAAGAGAAATTTTAATTTTATTACAGAAAAGTAAATCAAAAAGAAGCTTGTTAACCATTGAACAAAAAACTATATCTGCTTTTCAAATAGCATCAAAGTAGATAAATTAACCACAACTGATGTGTACGTTATAGTCACGTGTGATGAAATGTAAACACCAAACATTTTTGGAATTCAGGTCAAACCAATGCACAGCAAAAGAATCTATACAACCCATACTTCAAAATTTTTAAACCATTCGACTGGATTATTAATGGTTAGATAATTTTGGAACCTAGGTTACTTATATAGTTTCTCTTGCGGTGCATTGTGTTGACATGAACCACCAACAGATATTACATATCTGTTGGTGGTTACATTTAATCACACGTGACTGTACATTATATATATGTTTCTTGTATCATCAAAATCTTTTATCATAAACATATCCGCCACATTTACGTTTTTATATTATCTAAAATTAATAATTAATCATTTTGATAAAAGCCAGAGAAAATTGGTTTTTGCTAAGACTATTAAAAATCTTACTACATTTCTATTAATAAGTTTTTTATTTTGCATAGAGAACTTTCAGACAGTACATACAGTCTGTAGTTCTCAATGTTGTAAGGCTGTGGTAGGCGGCGATTATTGACGATAGGTTAGGCGTCACTCAAAAACCATCAATCATGAGAGAGTCACGAGTGACTAAGTGATGGACGCTAATTTCTTCCATGATTGACGTCATCACATTACACGATAGCAATAATAGCCGTGACTGTAGCAAAACTGTCAGCAAAACCTTTCGTGTAATGAACACTTTACACCAACTATCTTTAAAACAATAAGGAATGCTCATATGCTACCAAAAAATTTGAAGGCAGACCAACATTACTTATTAAGGTAGTTTGATTTTCATACAACATGAAATTACAGAAATATGAATAAGGAGAGAATAATTTTCCACTCAATTCTTTGTTATAGTTGGCTCTTCATCTGACCTGTATTTGCTGTAAAACATATTATATTTGGTTTAAGAAAACCATATGATTTTTTTTCATATTAAAAAAAAAAACAAAAAATAATATGAAAACTTGATTTTTAACAATTTCCATAAATATGAAAAAACTGTAAGGTTTCTTTAACCAAACATGTTTTACCATAAATAAAGAAGGCCAGGTATGGATTTATCACACATTATCAACAGCTGCCTATCTATAATTAGTAATTTAAATACTTACTTACATTTTTATCGGTTGCTTTTCTGACTGGTCTATGATAAAAAATTTCAGTATACTTAAGCCTCGTAGTTCAGAAGATACTCGTACATACAGACCTACCTACTTATATATATATATATCGCGATATGACCACGGTGCATCGTAACGACGCAACGAAGCTAAATTGTGGTATAAAGCGTCACATCGCGTCGCGTAATGAGGGCTCGCGGTAACGAGACGGGATCGTTACGAGATCGCTCCAGGATCGTTATAGGGACGTCGAGGATTAGAGAAATATAGCCATTGTGCGTCACGCTGAAGCACTTGAGGCAGCCTCAAGTTTGTCTCGACTCGAGGCGGCCTCGTGGGTAAGCAGCTTTTAAATAAATTTGTAAAAAAAATCTGCTCTATTATTCCAGGGGTCAAGCTTAATCTACCTACATACCTTTCAGCCTTATCCGTTACCATAGTTATAGAGTTACTTAAAACTAAGTTTATGCAAACCATCTTCATCTTGGCAGTTAAGAGGCCGGCGACTGACAAATTCCCTATACAAACGTAATACCTAAATTATTTACAATCAGAGCAATTTTCCAACATACTACAATGATGCGTTATTCAGAAGAAGATACTAGTTATCTAGGTTCCTTATTATATTTCATTCAAAAATATAAGTATATTATACTAAAATATAATAAAAATACAAAATATTTTTTTTATACGTATCATATTGTATACATAATATAGGTATTTTCAAATATAACTCCAAAATTAAAGTATTTAGGACAAAAATCTAATTAGATACCTAAACATCTTGCGTCTTGTTCCGAAATATATTTTTATTGTAAATGATTTAGGTGTTACGTTTGTATGGGGAATTCGTCTGTCGCCGGCCTCTTAATCTGCAAAATGTGACAGACGACATCAATATTCTTTTTTATATAATCGTTATTATATCGACTGTTAAGTGATTGTACTTTAATATTTTTTATGTCCTAAAAATAAAATGTATTACCCAATTAAAGCTTTGGATGTGATGGAAACATTTTATTTATGTCGGGGAATAAGCCATCTCTCGTATGCTACCTTTTAGCCCTTCAGTTCAATATTTTTGCGTGAAAAGCCAACAAAACCAAAACAAATTGTATTGATAACACTATCCATATTGTATTGATAATTACATTAGTAGTATAGTGGATAGTTGGTTGATACAGGTATCTAAAAATCACGCCGTATTGTTTCATGAATTCGAGTAACAGAACTAGCGAAAGGATTCAGCATCACGTTAAAACCAGATGAGGTTTATATAAAAGCAGTTTGCAAATGATGTTAAATGGACACGACAGACGAGACATAAACTAACAAATTTAAACATTCATTATAAATATTATTATAAAGGTTGATGACCTACTTTGAATAAATGTGTATTTACTAATATATTACATTTTAAGGGGTACCCTACACTGTTCTTTATAAATTATTTTTAATTTATACAGTTTTAGAGCACTAAGGTTAGTCCTTATGTTTTTCTTGACTGAAAAGTTCGTAAAATAACTGACAGATTATTATACTTTTTCCCTGGACCTCCTTGGCACTGAAGTACCCACTGGAAATAGGAAACCAAATTGTGTCACTTCAGTCTCATTCCAGTGGGACTTGGGACAAAAAATATATCCATGTGCCAAGCAAGGAAGAGAAAGGCGAAAACACCGTTTCTTCCCCTTTGTTTTAATTAACTAGTTGAGCTGTAGGATAAAGTTTGTGTTACTGAACACTCAACATTATATTGCTCAACTTAGTTGATTAGAAGGTCACAGGATGTAAATGAAGAACATTTACACCGTAGTACGATTACAAAAAAACCTCAGCGTTTTCCTGCTCGTCTGCACCACCCGGACAGGCGATTGGTTTAGTTAGCAGTGAGCGTCGTGCCTCATTTACGTGCCGCCGTCGCCGTGCCGTTAAACGACTTTGTCACCACTCTTTTCATTCAGCCTTTAACTATCAGGTAAACGATCACCGTGATCGGTGACGTGGTTTTGAAATGATAGTATTCTTATTTACTCTTGCAAACTCCTACAAAATTTTATATTTTTACTAATTAATTATTATTATGTTGCTTTTTGTTTAATTTCATACAAATTAGTCATTTAAGTCGTAAATATTTTGTTTGATTAAAAGAATAAACTCAACTATTAAAATGCACTCTCCTCCACTCAAAGTGGTATTTCCTAACTCCTTCTAAGAGTTTTCCACATTGAAAGTGCATTTGAGACTGGATTATCTACATAATTAATTTCCTTTGTAAATTTAGCGCTTTTTATTCTATTTGCATCTTTAATTACTAAATACGATTATGTACTGGTTATTCAGTCTAATATGCATAAAGTGCAAGAGCTCTTGGACTGACGAATATTTTTTTAAGTTTAAACGAATTAAAAAAAAAAGATTTTACCTATTTTCATTTTCTAAAATCATTATAAAATAATATAATAAAAATAAAATAAAAAGCCTTTTATTTCTTGCTTATTCTAGTAAAATGGTACAATTTCAATATCTATTAGTGATTTGCATGCAAAATATTCAAATTTCAAAATTAATTATAATATATTTAAAAAGAAAAAAAAATCAATAAAAATAATGTGATTAGACTAGTTAATACTTATCATTATTTAAAATATAAATAAGATCCATAACACAATCATGATTTAGCTAAATAATTATAACATTTAAAATAAGAGTATTAATATATTATATTGATTTGATATATTAGATTTATGTATATATTAGATAATATAATCAGGATTTGTATTTTGTTAGCAAGAACCCTCTCAGTGAAAGGTAAAGGCCTCCTCCAGAGATGACCAGTACTCTCTATTCTCTGCCGTCTCTCTAAATTTGAATAATGCTTAGTTCTAAGCCATTAATATTCATCCTTAACAGCGCTACTCTTTCTGATAGTCCTGTGAATCTTGTGATGTGTCTTTTCAGATATTTTTTAACAATAAAACCTACTCCATATAGTCCAGGCGTTTCTCCAATGTAGCAGAGAATAAACTCGTCGTGTTCCTCAATTTTGTTTCCAAGTTTTCTTGTTTCCGAGAGACCAATAATATCGAATTTTATATTTTTCAAGCACTCAGTTAATTCCAATAGTCGTGAATACGTCGACAAAGTTTTAACATTGTATGTTGCTATATTATAGGGTATTCTGGTGACTGTTTATACAACTTGTTATAATTTTCTCTGAAGGGTTTCGGTCGTGATCTTCCACGGTGACCAGCCGGCTTGGAAGATGTATTATGTTCTTTATTTGTTTATTTAATGTGTTTTCAATGTGAGAGGGGGGCGGTAGTTGCTATAATTTAATGTTTTTGTCTACTTGTTCGTTTGGTGAGTTTCCAGGGTTTTTGTTAGTTAAAAAACCGAGTATTCCTGGTTTGAGAACTCCCTCTGATAAACTTGACGATCTCTGTGGCCCTGTTTGAGTTTTGTTCTTTTTGTTGACTTGTGTTCTTTGTTTTGTTCGTGAAGGATTGTGATCGTCCGGTGATATTGGTAGAGTTCTTTTCTTGTTGCCTGATGCATCTGCGTTTATGTGGCGTATTATCAATTTATCATACCTAATGGTGGCATAGTTTCCTTTCTCTATTTCTATTTTTGCTTGTTCTTGTAATTCTTTCCTTTTTTCTAAAATGTGCTGTGGGAAGTCTTCTTTTATATAATAAGCGGTATCTTTTAATATATTTCTGTGCTTAAAAATTTTTATTTTTGTGCCCAATGTAGTAAATGTTACAGTAATCGGCCGAGGATTTACTCCTTTTTTCCCTATTCTTCTAGTTTCTTGTATGTCTCTACTCTCCAGCCCTTTCGAAAAATACTGGTTTAAGAAGTCTAATATGTTTTTTTTCCAAATTCTCATAAGATGTTTCTGTCTCTACCAAACCAAATATTACGATGTTTCTCTGTCTTGACTGTTTCTCTAGGAAGTATAGTCTTTTCTCTTGGTTTTCGAGTTTTTCTTTAAGGTACTCGTGTTTTTCCTCGATTACTTTGAATTTTTCTTCTAATGTGAGATTTATGTTTTGCGTAACTTGTTTTGTAACATTTTCGGCTGATTGGACGATAGTAGCTTTTTGTTCGTCAAGTTCTTTTTGTATTTTTCGGAGCATATTCATAACTTCTTCCATGGTTTTAGTGGTATTATTTTACGATTTATAAAAAATATTCTTTTATTTTTTGCACTTACATTGCCCTTGCGACTTTGTCACCACTCTTTTCATTCAGCCTTTAACTATCAGGTAAACGATCACCGTGATCGGTGACGTGGTTTTGAAATGATAGTATTCTTATTTACTCTTGCAAACTCCTACAAAATTTTATATTTTTACTAATTAATTATTATTATGTTGCTTTTTGTTTAATTTCATACAAATTAGTCATTTAAGTCGTAAATATTTTGTTTGATTAAAAGAATAAACTCAACTATTAAAATGCACTCTCCTCCACTCAAAGTGGTATTTCCTAACTCCTTCTAAGAGTTTTCCACATTGAAAGTGCATTTGAGACTGGATTATCTACATAATTAATTTCCTTTGTAAATTTAGCGCTTTTTATTCTATTTGCATCTTTAATTACTAAATACGATTATGTACTGGTTATTCAGTCTAATATGCATAAAGTGCAAGAGCTCTTGGACTGACGAATATTTTTTTAAGTTTAAACGAATTAAAAAAAAAAGATTTTACCTATTTTCATTTTCTAAAATCATTATCAGCATTTAATCCACCGTAAAGCTATCCTATTAAAAGTCGAATGCAAATAACTTCTAAACCGTGATTCAATAGAAATAGCGCAAAAGTGGAGAAAGGGCGGCCAACAGGTTGACGCCGACTTTTAATGATCCCGTAATGATTGAGCCCGAGGCTAGGTACACCATACGTTCTCATCCCTGTTACAATAAGATCACACTTTATTTTATATAATCTAAATTATGAAGATTTTACGTCCTCAAATTGAAATATTTTTGGTCCTAAGAAGACTATTTTGCAAGTCAATAAATCTACCTATATATAAACAAAGAGTCTAACGTGCGTTCAGAAAGATGCCTTTACTTACAAGAAGAACATATTTAGTAGCTAATTAGTTCAAAAAATATTCTCCTTACATTTTTATAGGAATGATAAATTATACAACATATAAATTATTTTACAATTTTCAATCTTACATGTTTTCTAGGATATGGGATAAATACTGGTTAGTATTAAAGTTAAATAAACAAAAATAAAATCACAAAGGCGTCATTAACATAATCTTTGGGCTTGTACCTAAATTAAATTACACGATAGATGCACTAGCTCGTGGCACGCGGTCTGCGCCGACGGCGGACCATTAAAAATAATCGATTCTTGTGAAAATATCGAGAGCTTTCCACTAATGACATAGCGCGGGAAAACAAAGCGAATGGGGTCGAGTTAGCGAGGGCATGCTCTGAGACTCAGAGCTGATCGCCCGATTAGAGCTCAAGACGTCACTTGGTGTATTTGGCCTTAGCGAGAGTAGTGCTTGAAGAGCTTAGCTCAGGGCCCTCGTCTCAAGTCTCAACACGGCATCGACGACAACTTGAAATGATTGATATAGGTTTGTTCAGATTGCGGTAGAGTCCATTCTGTATAAGAGTAAATCGCCTGGACGCAGCGCTAGATTCTAAACACACGTCGCAACAAACGCAATGTTATGGGATGGCGTAATTGGAGCTTTATGGTAGGAGTGTATCTGTTTAATTGCACAACTTGGTACTTGTCGGTCCATATCTTAAAGAAGTACTTAATAATATTTTTCTTTACGCGGTTTTATGATATTCTTATCAGAACTGTAGATGTATACTTACTCACAAAATATCAGATTAATATGACAACGGGAAATGGGTACAATTTTATCTAACAAACTAATAACAAACAGATCAAACTAAATATAACAATTTAAAAAAGACGGGTTTCTCAAATGGGAGCAAGCAAATAAGAGCTTATAATTATTTAGTTAACAATTTAAACCGCATTCACTCTTGAAATCAGGTGAGATTACGACAAACGCTATTTTGTAAATTAATAGGTATAGGTATTTTCCTAAGTAAACATTTCAGCAGAAAAAGCAAGATTTTTTTTAAATAATGAGAGTAATCAAGAGCACGGGCTGCTCGACAAGGTTCAACACGTTCTTCACTTACTCTCTCACAGAACCTTATCGTATACATACACTTGAGACGTGCATATTTGGCTCCAGAAATGGAAGTTAAGGAGTTCCGCAATCGAGATGGTTCATCGGTATTTTGAGAGGCAGGTGTAAAATATGTACCTAGATGTTCTGCTTGTATTCTAAGTACAAAAGAACATTATATTAAGTATAGCAGTTTTATCACAATGATAACTCAAATTTTCAGGAGAAGCGCGACAGCGATAGATTTTTAAAATACCTAAATTTTATATTCCTCGTCGCCCGTGTAAGCTGTTAAGCAACCCCCATATCTATGGTTAGACCAATATAAGCGTTACTCCATTTAAGCAGCTGTTTCTCTTTGTGGAACCATTACCATTATCTCAATGGTGGTTTATCCTTTGTCGTTGTATTTTTTTACGATTACTGTATTATTTTAGGATTTTGTTAACTTATTTACACTTTAGTTTTAATGTGATGTCGACAGTCGACTTGCTCGCGTAGTAGAAAAAGAAGTGAAACAAAGACCGGGTAGACACAAATTAGGACTTAGGACTCAGTGTCATGTCAACTGTCACTGTCACATAAATTGATATTTTTTTATATTGGCGCACCTGTGTCACACGTTACGTAAATTTGTTAATAATTAATGTATTTTGGAGCTAGAACAACTGTAAAAAATGACGTTCAGTTAATAATGTTAAAGATAGTTGGTGCAACTCAGTCTTAAGTATCTAAAAACTATCGTTTACCTAGCTATGAGCAAGAAAGCCTATTTATACGCTTACAAAATTATAAAGTGTTCCAACTTTATGGTGACAAGATACGATTTATTCAGCACCTAAAACATCTTACAATTTTACGAGCCAATACAAGGTACAGAGTTTATTTTCCCGAAGTGGTGTTTAATAGGTTAATTCGTTTGGAAGACTGCGGAGGGCGCTGGGGCTGAGCTCGTCATGTTTTTGTTTCAAATGAAATTATTGCACGAATAAAATATTTTACTGTCTGTCAATTTGCTGGAAGAAACGCACCGCCTGATATTAAGCAGAGGTTAAAATTTTATTTGCGAGGAGTTATTGCCTGAATGCCGGCGTCTCTGCCGCGATGTAGTTAAACTCTCTCGGAGCAGTGCAAGTGGGCCCGCCACGCCGCGCCGCTCGTGCCACATTATTGCTTGATGTAAGACAATACCTACAAATAAAATAACATGATTTTATTTATTGGCGTGGAGGGATGAAATTTATTTCTGATTATACTTAAGTATTCCAACTACTGCGATCACCAAGCAGCCTCCCAAGCGTGATGATTACGGCAAAATCCCCCAATATGAATAGTTTATGGTTTTCTATGGGGTAGGCCCATCTTCGGCAGTGGACGTCTTCCGGCTGATGATGTGATGATGTGTAGGTATACTTTATATAAGCAATATTTGATTTTAAAGAAGCATTTGACCGATTTTTTTTTAAATTAAAATAAAATTGAATATTTTTTGAAAATTAAGTTTCATATGTCTAAAAATCATATTCAGATTTCAGGTAGAGTCCAAGCTATGCTGCGCTAGTTCGCTGCGAACTGCGAATGCACTTCCATACAACAAAGCTGTAATTGGTGCATTGTACAGGCCGCGGGCGAGCATCGTTAGCCTTTCTTTCGTAGACGAGGTTTTGTCCGGGTCTTGCTAATTAACTATGAAATTAATTGACGCGGCAAAGTTTCCGAGTGAAACTTGAATTAATTGGCACGTCCGACTTCAGCCTAATTAGAAGCCTGAGGCTTTTCAGCGTGGCGCTCGTTGATGCCGTGAAAAACACACAAAAATGTTGTGAGCGAGCAGACTGAGCGCGGAAATTTTCACTCGTGTATATCAAAATGTACCTGCAGATGCAGTTAGTGCCTACTTAATTGCGTGCACTAGATTGCTTGTTTATAACGGAGCAACCGCACCATGTACATAGGTGCCTATGGGAGGTGCCAAGAACTCATTGTAGAGATCAGTAACTGGCTTTGTAGTTACACACGAGTACTAGTGTTTTTCACGCTTTCCTATAGTCCGCATAAGTTCAGAGATATAAGTCGTAGCAAGGGCTAGTAGTAATAGTTTTAAACATTAGTAATTTTTTAAACATGGTAATAATGTATCAACTGCCTATATATTTTTATCAACTAAAAAAACCCTTTTATTAGCGTCATTATCACATTTTTTCTTTTTAGGGTTCCGTGCCTCAAAAGGAAAAACGAACCCTTATAGAATCACTCACACTCCTTATAGAATCACCGTCTGTCTTATCAACAACTCAGATCTGCGGTCCCTTGTGGCTATAAAAAATCTAACTTCTAAGTTAACGCAATCAAATGTTATGGCCATTTTACTAATATGCAGTAAATTGGCCATACTGTGTGCAAGGAATTAATAGATGGCGCTGTATGTTCGGAGGCGGATTGTTTATGGGATTGTCTTCCAATCCCTTTGTTGTTTTGTTCAGGTACCTTGTATGGAATCCTAAACTATACATACATACGTAGGTATGCATAAATTTTTTTTTATGATAGTGAGTGACAAGACGAGCAAATCAGGTGCCTGATGGTAAGCATCATGATTGCCCATAACAAACACAGTGCCACCCAGTGTTTTGAAATTCAAAATTCTGTGCGGCACTGCACTGCGCCTGTCACCCTGAGATATTATGAGTTGTTGAATCTCATCATGCCCAGTAATTTCGCTGGTAACGATGCCCTTCAGGCCGGAACACAGTAATGTTTGCACATTACTGCTTTGTGGATGAATAACTGGCAAAGGTGTGGTACTTCCCCAGGCGGCCCCCTGCAAAAGAGGCCTACAACTACAATTGATTTAAATGATTTGATGTAGATACACAAAGAGTATATAG
This sequence comes from Hemistola chrysoprasaria, assembly GCA_947063395.1. NCBI lineage: Eukaryota > Metazoa > Arthropoda > Insecta > Lepidoptera > Geometridae > Hemistola > Hemistola chrysoprasaria. The sequence continues at coordinate 5,470,972 of OX346712.1, read as the reverse complement.
TAGAAATTGTTATATCGATATTGGCTAGCATTTTGTGCTAAGTAACCGGAATGACTGACTAGCTATGCACAAATATATCCAATCCTAGTAGTGCGTGATGTCCACCTGAAGGTAGTTTATAAATACACAACTACCAATTTCCCAAAATCAAACAATTCATAATAACAATGTGTGACTATTACTCAGTCAGAACTTCGTTACCAATTATTATTTATTTATAGGCATACAAACACCGGTCGGTGAGGCGCGCCGAAGCGGAGGGTGCGGTACTTTCTGTCCCGGGGCTCCTTTGGCCCCATAATTAACATACATTATGAATTATCGAAAATGACCCACTCCAATACACCTAATTACACGTTACCGTGGAAGAACCCAGCGAGTAATGAATAGCTTTGTATAATATTAATACGTGTTGCCGACCTTTATTAGATATCTTTGTTGGGATGAATCATATTTTATGTGCCCTATTATGTGTTAATTGGGTTTATTTGAGACGGTTTTTGTTTTATTTCGGTGTAAATTGGAAATTTAAATTAACGTCTAGAAAGTAAAGTGAATTATTAACTTTGTTTTAATTAATAGAGTTAATTTTACGGTTGTTGTTTTATTTATTTGATGGTTAACTTATGAAGAAGTTCGGTTGTAAAGTTGTAAAAGTGGATATACGAAAATAAGAATTGTGTCTAAAGTCTTCTCGGTGGTGTAGTGGTCGCAAGCTCTACTGCTGATCATGAGGTCTCGAGTTCGATCCCCAAGTCAGGCAAAATGTTATTGGATTTTTCATTAGGTATTTTCTAAATGATAGTCTGTAACTGCTCCGTAGATCGTAATAAGCTCGCCCCTATTAAGGGACCTAAAAACATAGCTGGCAAAATGGGGTGTACCTCTACTCTGGGATTGGATCATGGGTACACATCTACCTACCCCTTTGGGAAAAAGGCATAATGTTATTTTATGTAAATAAAATAAACTCGGCACAAATAATATTTAAAACATTTTCAAAGTATGTTTTCCTTTTGATAGGATTTATTTCTTTGCTCGAATGCTTCGACTTAAACGTCCACACTCAACGCTTACAGTGATACAAATTCTTTAACAATAGCAACGTACTGAGAATAATAAATCTCTCCACAGAATAAGGGGTCTTACTGTGAAATAATGTTTAGTTGTTATAATATTTTATGAAATATAACATAACAGAACATATACGCCTTTATCCTGCAGGTGTATGCAGAGTTGTATTCAGGACTTAGTCCTATAGTTGGCACATCCACATTTCGCCAGTATGTTATTGGTCCCATGTAATAGGGGACGAGCCTATTGCCATCTACCGGACACAATTCCACACTCCAGGCAGTTATTGAAGTAATTCATAAAAGGGAAATCCAATATTTAACCCTTTGCTTGGCCTGGGGATCGAACCCAGGACCTCCTGACCGGCAGTCGAGCTTGCGCCCACTACGCCACCGAGGCAGTCAAAAAATAATATATATGTACATAGGTACATAATTTCTTAATGATATGGTAGCTATACAATCTTATATGCACCAATCATTATTAATCTCATTTAATGCATTTTAATAGGTTTGTACAATTTTTTTTTTTTTTTTTTTATTAGATCACCGACATGTTGTACATCATTTCATTAACCATAGTGTACAAAAGCAATAAATACATGTTAAATGCTATATTGCTAATAATTACAGGTGACGACAGCATGACAACATAACATACATTCACGCCTTTTTTCCCGAAGGTGTAGGCAGAGGTGTACCCAGGACTCAGTCCCATAGTTGATTCACCCACATTTCGCCAGTATGTTATGGGTCCCTAATAGGGGGCGAGCCTATTGCTGACTACCGGGCACAGTTTCAGACTCCAGGCAGTTATTGAGATAATTCCTAATGGAAAAATCCAATATTTATCATTTTGCCTGACCTGGGGATCGAACCCGGGACCTCTTGATTGGTAGTCGAGCATGCGCCCTCTACGCCACCGAGGCAGCACGACAGCATGAAATGAGACAATTAAGCGAAAACAGAATAAAATGGACTTGAAACAGTTAACATGAATATAAATAAATTCCAAACAATAAATTAATTTACAAATAAAAAAATAAAAATTAAAAGCAGCAATTCAGACCAAACAAAACAGAATCAGAATCAATTGAGAAATTGACTATTTCCTGACGTTACTTTCCATAAGGTAAAGAATGTAATATACTAGTGTCAACAAATCGGCTTTGCCCGCTCGCAATTACGAAACATGGGAGTTTTATACCAAAACTTTGACTTTCTTTTAGGACCCCTTACAATGTGAATATTCAAAAATCCTTTCTTACCACACGTTCCAACAACCTACATTCCAAGTTACAAGTCTCTAGGATCAGTGGTTTGGGCTCTGCGTTGCGTGTCAGTCAGTGAGTCTTTTAGGATTTTATAATATATAGTGATTATACATTACGTGTTAGAAAAGATGTAGTAATACTTAAGGGAGTGTAGAATGTGAATATTCAAAAATCCTTTCTTACCACACGTTCCAACAACCTACATTCCAAGTTACAAGTCTCTAGGATCAGTGGTTTGGGCTCTGCGTTGCGTGTCAGTCAGTGAGTCTTTTAGGATTTTATAATATATAGTGATTATACATTACGTGTTAGAAAAGATGTAGTAATACTTAAGGGAGTGTAGAATGTGAATATTCAAAAATCCTTTCTTACCACACGTTCCAACAACCTACATTCCAAGTTTCAAGTCTCTAGGATCAGTGGTTTGGGCTCTGCGTTGCGTGTCAGTCAGTGAGTCTTTTAGGATTTTATAATATATAGTGATTATACATTACGTGTTAGAAAAGATGTAGTAATACTTAAGGGAGTGTAGAATGTGAATATTCAAAAATCCTTTCTTACCACACGTTCCAACAACCTACATTCCAAGTTTCAAGTCTCTAGGATCAGTGGTTTGGGCTCTGCGTTGCGTGTCAGTCAGTGAGTCTTTTAGGATTTTATAATATATAGTGATTATACATTACGTGTTAGAAAAGATGTAGTAATACTTAAGGGAGTGTAGAATGTGAATATTCAAAAATCCTTTCTTACCACACGTTCCAACAACCTACATTCCAAGTTTCAAGTCTCTAGGATCAGTGGTTTGGGCTCTGCGTTGCGTGTCAGTCAGTGAGTCTTTTAGGATTTTATAATATATAGTGATTATACATTACGTGTTAGAAAAGATGTAGTAATACTTAAGGGAGTGTAGAATGTGAATATTCAAAAATCCTTTCTTACCACACGTTCCAACAACCTACATTCCAAGTTTCAAGTCTCTAGGATCAGTGGTTTGGGCTCTGCGTTGCGTGTCAGTCAGTGAGTCTTTTAGGATTTTATAATATATAGTGATTATACATTACGTGTTAGAAAAGATGTAGTAATACTTAAGGGAGTGTAGAATGTGAATATTCAAAAATCCTTTCTTACCACACGTTCCAACAACCTACATTCCAAGTTTCAAGTCTCTAGGATCAGTGGTTTGGGCTCTGCGTTGCGTGTCAGTCAGTGAGTCTTTTAGGATTTTATAATATATAGTGATTATACATTACGTGTTAGAAAAGATTAAGTAATACTTAAGGGAGTGTAGAATGTGAATATTCAAAAATCCTTTCTTACCACACGTTCCAACAACCTACATTCCAAGTTTCAAGTCTCTAGGATCAGTGGTTTGGGCTCTGCGTTGCGTGTCAGTCAGTGAGTCTTTTAGGATTTTATAATATATAGTGATTATACATTACGTGTTAGAAAAGATTAAGTAATACTTAAGGGAGTGTATCTACCCGTCAACCTTAAAGCTTATCTACGAAAGAATATCTACAAAAAATATTCTACTTCCCATTTAAATTTACCCATCAGCTGATCCATACTGTATGTGAAGTAGATTTTTTTCTGCGTAATAATAATTTCGTAATACTTTCATTTGAAAGTCTGTCAGTTTGATTACTGTGAAATTTCTTGAAATAATATCAAAGAATTGGTAACGTGTTGACGAAAATAACATCTCTATCTTTCTGTGATCGTTGAAAAGTCCGGTATACATAATATTATGCAAATATACGCCATAAAATCCTTAAAAATTATTTAATTCAAAGTACTAGTTTAGTAACTAGAGACGTAGTTTCGTAGTAGCTCGCGGCTACGCTGCTACGTCGCGCCGCTCCACACCTTCCAGTCCTTGGCACAAACTGAATGCGCGAGTGGTGAGTGCGTATTTCGAATGTCCCAATGCCCAATAAGCTTCCATAGAACGTATCTTTGAATTGTGATCACATTTGAAACTGACGTAACAATGTTTATAAGAGATAACGCTAACTTTTAACAAGAAATTTTTATGAGTAAAGTGTGTTAAAACAATTAACAGACATTTAATAGTTTGACACAATCCTATACAAAATTTACTAAATCGATGTTTTGTATTCCCCTATCTCCAAATACAGTAATTAAATAAATACTAATTAAATACATACTATTTGATATATTTATATGCTGATATTTTAACGATGAAGTAACGTAGTAGGTGAAGTAACGTACGTAGTGGCGAAATGTGGGTGTATCTACTATGGGACTGAGTCCTGGGTACATCTCTGCCTACCCCTTCGGGGAAAAGGCGTGAATGTATGTTATGTTATGTTATGAAGTAACGTATGTCCTTATCATTTATTTTTGTTTATAATTTTTTTGTACTTCGTGAACGTCCAATCACGCGAGTAAAACTGGGATTTTTGGAAGTTCTCTATGAAAAAACCAAGGGTTTATAAGAAAAATTAAAATAACGACTACCTCGGTGGCGTAGTGGGCGCATGCTCGACTGCCAATCAAGAGGTCCCGGGTTCGATCCCCAGGTCAGGCAAAGTGTTAAATATTGGATTTTTCCATTAGGAATTATCTCAATAACTGCCTGGAGTCGGGAACTGTGCCCGGTAGATGGCAATAGGCTCGCCCCCTATTACATGGGACCAATAACATACTGGCGAAATGTGGGTGTATCTACTATGGGACTACCCCTTCGGGAAAAAGGCGTGAATGTATGTTATGTTTTTTTTTAAATAACAAGGACATAGGTTACTTCATTATAAAAATATCAGCATATGAATTTATAGAATGAGTTACAAGTGGGTGAGAAGACGAGCAAATCAGGTGCCTGATGGTAAGCATCATGATTGCCCATATCAGATACAGTGCCAACCCAGTGTTTTAAATTTCAAAATTCTGCGCGGCACTACACTGCGCCTGTCACCATGAGATATAAGTTGTTGAAACTCGTCATGCCCAGTAATTCAGAAGAAACAGGGAGTATAAAACTTCGATTTGATTATTTTTTCATAGGATTGTATCAAATTCCTAGAAGGCCGCGTACGCTCTTAAAACATATTTCGTTGCGTGCTACTGTGGAATATAGCGAGATTTTTACTGCTCACTCATCGCCCAGGCAAAAAATTATTAATAACAAATGAAAACGTGTGATTGGTGATAGGTTAAAAGAAAATAGAAGTGACGATGTTTTAAAAATGGTTTCTTAATTCGAATTGTATAAGTTGTAAGAAGGGTGAAGTGACCGCTAATGACCGGCGGTGGCGGCATCGCCTCGTTAGCTCCGAGGAGCCATTGTCGCGGAGGGCACTCGATTCCTCACTTCTTGCTGAGATAACGCCAGAGACTGGCTCTTATTCAAATTTCTATAAATTATTTCATGAGTTTATAATTTGTAACAAAATCCTATGAAATTCAAACCTATGTTTCGTAACTTGCTGCTCCTTCAAGCTACCGCACACACAGACTCACATGCGAGTAGAACCTCCTATATTAACCTACCTACATGAATGAACTGCGCGAAAAAAAATGAAAAATAAGTGCAAAGATGACAGATAATAACAAATAAATTGTTAAGGAATGCGTATGTATGCATTGTGTAGGGTTCCATATTCCATACCAAGAACATGCAGCGCCATCTATTAGTTCCTTGCGTAAAGTATGGAAATATGCAGTAAAAAGGCCATAACATTTGATTTCGTTAACTTATGATTTTTTTACAGCTACAAGAGACCGCAGATCTGAGTAGTTGATATACATTTCAACTTGATTAAAAAGTGTCTTGACAGAAGGACAGACATACAGACAGACATACAGATGGACAACGAAGTCATCCTATAAGGGTTCCTTTTTCCTTTTGAAGTACGGTATCCTAAAAATCCAAAAAAGAGGAGACCGCTGCCAGTACAGCGGCAGCTTTCCCCTTATTTTTACCACTTAAAGTGATAAGGACAGAACGAAGAAAAATATTCACTATAATATATCCGAAAATTGTTGAAATGCATCGTTAAGAGGTAACGCTATCTTTTAACAATTTGACACAATCCCGTGAAAACTACCTAACCTACCAAATCGATGTTTTATATTTCCTCCGAGTATAATTGATGAAGTATAATACCTATGCTTCTTTTTTTTTTACAAAATCTAAATTATTTTCTAGTGAACCACGATAGTAAAACTAAGGTTTAGGAAAGCAGAAGTTTATAACGTACAATAATGATCGGGACATAGCTTACTTTATCATAAAAAATAATAAGATATAAATGTATCCAATGGGTGGATTATATTCTGAGGAAACAGAAAAATACGAAACATCGATTTTGGAATAAAAATCATAGGATTGTGTCAATTTCCTCGTAGTTATGATATCCTCTTAAATTAATAACTATTTAAAGTTATGCAAATTTAGTACACTCATATTATACTAAACTATTTCTGCAATCGAGTTGCTTCTCTAATTAATAATTAATATATTCATAATGTGTGTTTGTATAGGAGAGAAGTTGAGAGATATACGTACCAACATGCAGCGAATAATAGCAGTACTTCAACTTCCATTTAACAGAAAAATAGATTTTAGATATTATGATATACTAGCTTAATTCCCTCGACTTCCCTCTGGAATTTCCGGTATTCCTTACTGATTCCTTGTCTCCATCATAATGGGAACCTATATGCAAAAAATACTATTACTGCGTAAAGTGACACTCGCCTTCCCCCACCTGCAACCAGGCAACGAGGCAGTAACGCCAGTACCTACGCACACATTGGACGCAAGTACACTACACACGTTATGTTTTCTAAATAGGCTATTGCTCGCGTGCGATTGTATGAAGTGACGGGAGTCTGTCTCTAAGTCCAAGGGTTTAGGCTGGGCGTGATTGAGTGAATGCGTCAGCCAGCCAGTCAGTACATTGATTTTTATATTAAAGATTATGTAGGCCAATCCAATAATTCTAAATATTTTTTTATTTCTATGCACTAAAAGCTATGAATCTTATATAATAATTTTCTATATTCTTATTATACTTACCGAAAATATTGATCAGCACGTATAACCTTGTATGTTTTTCTTAATACGAGTATCTCAGACAGCTCAACCTAAAATACGATGTGTTATGGGGAGGTATGCTATAGCTACGCTTAGGCTGTTAGGCACTGCATAACAGCAGGCCCCGTCCTTTTCGTTTCTAATTAGATTCAATGTTAGCGCATGACATGAACTATGACTTATGACATTTTTGAAGTCTGAAAGTTCCAGCAAAAACTGTCCTAGCGTCCAATCCAGCACCCCGCTAAACTGCTTTAAACTGCTAATGTGCTAAGCGATAAGGGCTATATTACGTCAACTTACTCTACTGTTCATAGAGTGTACTGTGTACTGGAAGCCAGACCATCGCTCTCGTTCAATCTGCACTAATTTATGCTCTCACTGATCGAGCTGCGAAGTTGATTGCTTTTCTTTACAACTTGTTAGCATACCGCTCGTATTCTCAATGAGCTTGTGTTATTATTTTACTAAACGTTTATGATTAATTAATTAATTTAAATAATAATGATAAATGTTCTCATGTAAGTATTGAATTAGTCGCATTGTACCATGTTGTTTTCAGTTGGAAATTAGTGCCAACAAAGAAAATATTGAAATTTGTTATGTAGCATCGAGCAAAGTTTCCAGCACTAAACACGACCGTTTCCAGCTAAAAGCTCAGTAAATAACTTTAAACTCAGTTTAAACACATTGACAACGCGGCAATTTGTTAGCTGTAAGAGCAATAACACAACAATACTACAACAATAAGCCATTAGACAAGTTGTAGAAATTTTCCGGTTATTTCCGATTCATAGCGATTGTTACAGTCGTGGCTATTCGAAGGGCCATAACTCCGTCCGTGCCGTGAGCCCGCGCCGCGCCGCTGTCGTGCCCGCGTGCCGGCCGCGTCGGGTGAGGTCTACGGCCAGACCACTGCGCTATATTTATGGTGTATTTCGTGGTATATTTACGGCCTATATAATGTGAAAGATTTATTGGGTGCCACGTAATTAGCACGCGCTTGGATTTATAAGCGAAGTTAGTGCGTCCATCTAAATATAACTCGTAGTAATGAGGCATTTCAAACGTCGAATTAATTCTTAATGGGCGCCGTAGTCATAAAATTGTTGTAAAGCTATAACTTTTTCATCGAATTTTATAAAGAGTCATAATGTATCATATAAAAAGTTCGTTTCTATGTAAGTAAAGATATTTAAAATATTCACTTTCGTATTTATGGTGTAAGTAAAACCGATGTCTATCTGTGGAGTATTAGTATAAATACGGGTCGGCGAGTGCGCCGGCGCCGCGGGGCCACGTAAATCACACGCAGCCGCTTATTAAGTTGTTAGGACGCCATGTACGTGGCCCACGCGCCCTCGCTGCTCTCGTGCATTGCGTCTCCGCCCTTATGTTTGTACTGGAATGCGAGTAAAGTAACAGTCTTGTATTCAGCCAGTAATCCTCTTTATTTCCAAGATACGTATTTATTAGGTGCTAGGCTTGATCGACGCCAATAGTTTAAACTTATCTTGGAAATGTCGTACTATCTATATCATTGGCCATTGGATATGTTTCTGCTCAAATGTATCCTGAGTCCTTGTCTTTAAATCTATACCAATTAATTTTTGAATATAATAATTAATTTAATTTAGACCAATATAATTTATATGATTAGCTAAATATACATATCAGAAGTTCTGCTGCGTCTTGGAATGTTTATGTTTAACCGAAGCAAATTATTTTTATAATATTAATTTTATTTATTTTAGTAGAAAAATATTTTAAAGATAAAGCTGCTCGAATTATTTATATTTCTGATTTTGTAAAGTGTATAATCTAGAGGTACTTAATTATTATTTTTTAGTTATAATAAAATAATGTTTTATGGGTTTATGGGCTATGAATAATTAAGTTCGAGAACTATGTCAAGAAAAAAGTCGAGCAAATATTTGTAAGTCTTATTGGTAAAACAAAGTTATTACTCCTCTTTCCTCATTACAGAGTGAACTAAGATGCTTTCGTCATTACCTGCTATTTATATGTTCTCGTGGAACCCGTTCTGTCCAAAGCCCTTGCCATTTTAGTGTCTGTACGACGTAATATCTGTGAAAGTTGTGTGCCTTTGTACAGATGGACAACAATGAGCCATTTCGAATTAGCCTTCGATTTATCTGCGAATAGTTTTCACGAGCCCGCTCTATGGGCTCTATGGTCCCGCCCCATGGTATTCTCTTCCCGCACGCATTCTCAGGGTTGCCACACTCCTAAGCAGATTTATCCAAATAACTGTAATATTACCTACGTCTGCTCGAATATTTCTAGTCATAAAACTTAACATCTGAGAATATTTGAATTGATGATCATGAGCAGATGCTTATGTTATTCGGGGTATAGAATATAATATATTTAGCTACATCCAAGTATAGTTTAGGTTGCATGTGCACAAAGATATGCGCATATTAAAAAAAACCTAAAGCTAATAAATATACATGTATTATTTTAAATTTCAGAAAAAAATAAGACCTGTACTTTTAATTAATTTTTGATAGCCCTAGTGATAAAGCCTCAAGACCATGGTCCTATTCATAGTTTTTACACACTTTTGCCGACTGTTTTATATCGTCCAGTGGAATGCTGATTGGTAGGCATTGTTAGGGTGGTCTTAGGTAGCAAGTGTGATGTTTTTCGATCCTCAAGTATCTATTAAAAAAAAACTCATTTAAAGTTCTGAGTGCGTTTGTAGATGTTTTACGTAAATGATGATGAGCTTTATTTGTTTTTATTTAGAATATCAACACTGTTCAACGCATGAAATGCGCTTGTCTCCAAACAAGAAACGTTAATATCATGAACAAATAATTTGAATTGACATACAAACAAGGCTCTGGCATCAGTATGCCAGAAAAAAGTTTTTTTAATAATAGGTCTAAATAGGTTTAAGGTCAAACGCTGACCGCGTTTGACCCGCAATCTCACCTGATGGGAAATGAAGATGAGGCCTAAAATGTAACACGCTTCCTAGAAGATAATTATTCACGCTTCTCTCTTCTCTTGAAGACCCTAAGATCATATTCAGGAGGCAAGACGTACGCCAGCAGAGAATTTCACTCCTTAGCGGTCCTTGGGATGAAAGTACAAGCGTGGCGTTTGGTACGGTCGAGTGGAAGTTCCCTCATCAATAAAACCATGGTAAAGGAATGGTCTAATTACCTTCTAACTGATAAACAGTAATATTAACCCTGTATAAACGCTTTAAGAGGTCCCGGGTTCGATCCCCAGGTTTGACAAAGTGTTAAATATTGTTTTTTTTCCATTAGGAATTATCTCAATAACTGCCTGGAGTCTGGAACTGTGCCCCCTATTACATGGGACCAATAACATACTGGCGAAATGTGGGTGTATCATACTATGGGACAGAGTCCATGGTACACCTCTGCCTACCCCTTCGGGAAAAAGGCGTGAATGTATGTTTATAAACACTATAGGTGAAAAATAACTCCCAAAACATTAATGCCAGTATCAGTTCTCATGGCAAAACTGTGAATTTATTGTGGCAAAATATGCAAAGGCCGCTTTCTCTGACCGCATACGCGAATGGCCCATCTGCATAATTATTGAATGAAGTAACTCCAATGAAGCCATCGTTTTTACTTACAAGCTTTTGTACTTCAACCGTCATCGTCTAAAGGGTGCTTCTACATTATTCTACATTAGGATAATTACTCTAATACATTCGCACATTGTATTATGTGTTCATTTAAGAGCATAATTAGGGGTTTATTTTAGGGTTTTTTTCACAGAAGCGACATTAATTGAGGCACTCCCCAAGGTAAATAATGTTGGGAATCGGCTATTATTGATTATACCTTGTAAAATATAGTTTATTACGTGACAGCTGAACCAAAAACAGTTTATAAATCATTAATTAATAAATATCGACACGCTCGCCGCTCGGAAACTGAAAAGGATGGGTGACCGGTGTCCTGGGAAATTTGATATATATATGGGTTCGACGAAAAGAAAGTTTTTTAAATCCAACCTGGATTTAAAAAGAAAAATTTTTCGTCCCAGGCGACACATTGTCTGTGGAGAGTGTTCTAAATGCTCTATACAGACTTGTTTAAATCGTCTTTCAAAGACGCCAAGGCCAATATTAATTAAACAAATACATCTTGAACTGAATTTACGGAAATATGGCATAATATATCAAGCTATATTTTTACAAGATGTAGAAGTTGAGCTAAAATTTTAAACCTAGTAACGAATTTCAGTCCAATAGATTCAGTAGTTTTGGCGAGAAAGAGTAACAAACATCCATCCATCCATCCTCACAAACTTTCGCATTTATAATATTTTTCAGAGTTTATTTTATGACAGTGAGAGAATCAGGCAAGGCGAGAAGAATCAGGTGAGCAAATTTGGTGCCTGATGGTAAGCATCATGATTGCCCATATCAGACACAGTGCCACCCAGTGTTTTAAAATCAAAATTCTGCGCGACAGTGCACTGCACCTGTTACCCTGAGATATTAGTGGTTGAAACTCGTCATGCCCAGTAAATTCGCTGGTAACATTTCACTTCAGACCAGTACACAGTAATGTTTGCACATTACTGCTTGGCGGATGAATAACTGGCAAAGGTGTGGCACTTCCACAGGCGGCCCCCTGCAATAGAGACCTACCACTACAAAAAGAGACTCTTAATTAATTAGTTGTGCCCTTCGGGTTCCCTCGCTGCAAAGTAGTCAGTATAGAGGTAAGTGATAATGTAGAGTCCAAGCTTTATATAGGTCAGTATACCTATATACAGCCCAACCTATTCGGTTTTTTGGGGAGAAAAGGAAACTAACACAAACACAATGACGTTGAATTGGTTTCATAAACTCAGTTTAATAAGTTTCATAAGTTTAACATTTAACATACCGAAGGATAAATTAGATAGTCTTACACACGCATGCCTCTTTAATGTTGTCATAAATAAATATTTAGAAATAATAATGTATTTAATAATGAGCCAAAATATAAACCATTCCCTCATTTTGTCGAAACAAGACGCATAGTAATAGTCCGTGTGAAATGAAAACGCTCAGTTTATGTTATAGAATTTTTAATAAAGCGAAAAGTTTGTTTGTAGTAATATTTGTTTCTCAGCTCATTTTAGTGTTGCCACGTAGCCGCGTCGTGCCGCACCGTCGGGTAGGCCTCACTATAGACTGTGATACCAGGCTTATTGTTACCACGTTTATTTGGAAAAATCTTAGGCTCATCAGTGAATTCATCATCATCATCTCACCCATAGGACGTCCTGCTGAACATATGCCTCCCCCTTATATTTACATCCGGTCCGGTTGTAAGCGGCCTGCATTTAGTGAGTTCTTGCCGTCCTGCCTAGAATTAATTTACAAAATCATCAATTAAGTTTCAGGTTCATCGTGTCATCTGTATAAAAAAATTAAGGACAGAATAATTCATGACGTACAATTTTTATTATTGTTCATGCCTATATAACATAACATCTTGCCCTTTTCTCCAAAGGGTTAAGACGAGGTATACCCACCATAGTAGGCGAAGTGTTGACTTCGATAATTTTGCTTTTTAGAGGACGAGCCGCTGTTGCCACTAACCGGGCACAAATCCAGACTCCAGGCTGTTACTGAAAAAATTCTCTAATGAAATGCCTATTTTAATTTACTGTAAGTTATAATTATATTAGCAGAATAACGCAATAAATAAAATAGAACCACAAGAGAGGTAAAAATAGATAAATGAAGTCAAAGTTGCAACCCAGGTTGTGGAGCGGAGAAGGGCAGACTGATGTGCCGCCTGCTTTGCACGTCGTCATTTCCTCGAAAGTAATTCAAATGGAATCGTGTGCGCCGTTATTAAATATTTCATAACTTACCTCCCAGCACCCTCCCCCCTCACCCCCCCGGCTGTGTCTCACAACACCCCCTCATCCCCGGCGACCGCATATTAAAGTCATAAAAAAGGGTTGTTTGATCTATCCCCTAAAACAATTTACATATCTCGGCTCAGCCCGCCGCTAAATTATTTAATTAAGAGAGGCATAAGTTTTAATTATTTTAATATGTCGGTTATAAAATTGTGTTAATGGAACAATGCCGCCGTTGCGGACTGAGTTTTAACCCTCGAAAGCCGAGAGATTATGAGCATCGACTTAAATATATACGAACCGAGTGCTCTAATTTAGTTTGTGAAGTAATTTAATGCTTCTGGTGAAAGTGGATTATCTTCCTGACCTTTAGGAACTTTTATAATTTTAGTTTTCTTATTACGTCAAAGTTTTGGATAATAAATCAATGAGTTTGTTAATTTAGCTAACCGACTCTACTTAAAGGGCAATAATGTTGTGCGAAAAATATTTAATCTCATAGATAGCACTCACTATGGAAATTAAACCAACATGTTGGCGAAATGCTTGATAAACTTGATGGTAGCCACAATAAAACCTGGAAAGTAGGTGAGGAATGAATGGACGCTATATACAGGGGGTTTGCACACCGGTCGCCAATGAAACCATATCCGTATCACTACGCGAACTCCAGCGATCTTGTTCTGAGGACACAATTTATGTGTTAACAGTACATTCGTTTAGTTACAGTGCGATTTAATGGAGCGACGACGGGTCATAACGCGTAACGAAATACAATTCCTGATCTCATATTAATTTTGAGCACAAGTAACTAGCCACCTCAGATTTTGTATCACAAATTTATAGAAGTAACAACACTCTGTATAATTATAATATTTTAAGTATATTATAATATTATTAAAATGAACCAACGTGTCCCAGCTGTAAGTTTAAAACGAAAAGGTCGCAGTATATTAAAGCGGTTGTCCAATAAGAGTACATTCCGTCGCGACGGTCGAGCTGGTGGTTGTTTTTGACCGTCAGGTTAATGAGAGCATTTTTACGTTCTCTCAGCAATGAGGAATGCAAATTTGGAAGCGGTTACCATCTACCCCCGTTGTTTAATGTCGTTGGTTTACGCTGCCCCTGGACTTTTATACCTTTAAATACATTAACCCTTGTTGGCATTTAGCACTCCACTATTGTTCTGTTTATTTTGCGCATTTTCATAATGTTGGGTGTAATCGCCATGGAATAATGAATTTTGTAGCGGTGGGTAAATTAATTAAAATATGAAATTCTGAGTGAGAAAAAAAATACACAGCGAATTTGTAGCATTTATTTGGCAACACTAATTAAAAGTATTATACAAGACCTTAATGTTAAATAATCAATTATTATGTTATATATAGTAAATAAACTGAATCCAGGTAAAAATACACTTCAAAAGCAATCAATCAAAGAAATTGAATAAAAGTGTGAAGCGCGTTCACGCAAATTATTTTATAGCAATCAAGCAGCGAGTTGCGATGCATCGGCAGCGTAGGGCGGGTGGCACACTCTGGGTGGACGGCGGACGACACAAACCGACCAAATTACGAACTTAACGAATTACTGCCGAAACATGTTTTCATTGCATTTTTTTGTCAACAATGACCGTCACAAATCGGAACGTGCAATGTGCAATTTATTCGATTTTATTTCATTCATTCGATTGATCGCTTATGATGCGATTGTTAATAAATGAAAGTATATTTTTCATCAGTGTTTACGTGAATTATACAATATACAATACAATTTAAAAGAGCAATTAACTCATCGGTTTCTTTGTCCTAAGTCAGACAAAAAAGCTTAATCCTAGTTAAAAATGTATGTCACAAATTAAGAGTTTAAACGGGGTAAAGGGATATTAACATAAATAAAGTAATGCATAATCATAATCAACACCAAAACTGCACTAACATTCACGAAAATAGACGAGGCAACTTTTTCCTCGCTGTCGTCGGAGTTGGCAACTGCCAGAAGGCAGGTTCAATTACGGAATGCTGCAGCCAATAATTGGCGGCGGGACCCGCGACAAAGCGCCCACAATGGGCTCTGATTAATTTCCGAACTACACCCGAATTCTAACTAGCAAACACGCGGCACCGTGAAACCTACACGTAGGGACGCGACATTTGCGCGACAATCGATTTGTAACGCTGCACTGTAACCGTGCATTCGATTAATAATAGTTATTTCTCTATAAGATTTCGCTCTTGAATTAAAATTATGATTATACATTTCAAAGTTATCAAATAAAAAGAATTACCATGGTAATAAGTGCTGTGCGGTTACCGTCTATGGATTTAGTTAACCCTACCCTCTCTTTCTGTGGTTGCCGTAAGAGCCGGCTAAGTGTTATCAGATCCAGAGGACGGCCAGCAGCGTCTTCTGCGTAGAATCCATCAAAATTAGCTCGCCCACTCGCTTGCCAAGCGTGGAGAATATTGGCAAAATCCCTACCAGAGGAAGATGATGAATATGGTAATAGAAGGATGGTACTGGATAGAAACAAAATTTTCATATATTGGTATCTGTTGACATATTCGTTGCCGTTTAAGAAATTATTCAATTGATCACGGTTATACAATCTAATTATGAGTGTAACCTGATTATTAGGTACCCATCAGAAACATTTACTGTAAATAGATTTTTAAAACCTAATGTGTGTTTCACCCCTATATACTCGCACGGCAAAATGACTTGGTTTGTGTTTTGTGCTAAGCCCGGTCTGCGCTCGCATTGTCTAGTGCCGTGTGTCCTCGGCTTTACTCCAGCCTTTGATTCATATTGGCGTCGGATGTTTCCATTTTTTTTTTCATTTTATTGTAGTTGCGACGTATACATGCCTATTTAACTTCTGAAATTTCATTTTCATTAGCAAGGTCGAACAATAAGTCTGTTAAGACTAGTATTTTTCGCATTAAACGTGAATCCCACACCGCCCCGCATCACGACGCATTGTGCGGGGCGCGTGATGTAGCGTTGTATGTAAGGTATCTCCGTTTGTATAGAAATCACATAGTTCCACACACTAAAATACTTTCACGCGCAGGGATGCATATTCTGCATATGCTCGCGTAGATGTGTGGATATTTTTTCACTGTTTATGTTGTGGCTGGCTGTAAAAATATAACATGACAAATTGTTTGTTGAAAGGACTGATTTTTTGATATAATAAAATATTTTTGAAAGCATTGTGTTCAGGCTAACAAACATTGTGATCTGACAAGATCTGGGACCCTATCGACATTAGCGGTGGTTACCTTACACCGCAGTCCTGCGCGTAAATGTGGACCACTCTACATAGAGATGAAGATCTAGATGTCCACAGACGCAAGCGTGATTTTTACCCGCACACGTGATCTACATACACTCCGCTCCTCTACCTACAACCATCGAACTGCGCTAGACAACCCGCCTGCCAAGCGTGTCGAGTATTAGTAAAACCTCCCTTTATGGGGGAGGCCTATGTTCAGTAGTGGATTACTTACAGCTGAGATGATGATGAATAGATTTAATAAAAAATCTCGGGTAATTCTTTCTTGATTTGGTAATTGAATAAAACCTGAAAGTTGAGAGATGATGAAAATATCATAAAATAAACCTAGTTAAAGCTTTCCTCACTACTTTAAGTTCTCGCACTACTTTGCTGCATATTTTTTATTCTGTCCGAGCAACGAGCATCTAGCGCATAATTTGCTAATCTTCGTCAAGGTCCGACTTGACAAAACACGGGTCCGGGTAATTGAGAGCATCTATAGCCAAGCAGCGGCGGGGCGGCGGGAGGTTTAATTTCCTGCAAGCTACTATACGTAGGTGGCTGTTGGGAACACTGCGTCATGTGCACTTGAGGTCCGTGAATTGTATCTGGCCGGAAAGTTAACGGACGTGGCTATGCACAAAATAATAATTATACCTACTTTACCACCTTTATTTAAATTTTATTGCTCATAAAAAACCAAATTGGAGAAAATAAAGAAAATTGGATAATGAAGGAGCTACCCTAATTACTTATGTATTTTTGTCTACGATTGTTCTAAAATAAATAGGTTACAAGTGGATAGAAAAAACTCGTTGTGTTTGGAAATATGTGGATAAGAATCAGTGCATAGCGGGATCTTTTGGTAGGTATTTTTCTAGCAGTACATAGCGGAACTAGTGCATAGCGTACTTTACCCTAGATCTCAATAGTTGATTTAGCTATACGAGGGGACATAAAATTCTTGATTTGTGAACATGTTTTTTTTTGTAATATAGTTAATTGAGCTAGCAAAGAAGTATCTCACTCCTTTCATTACTCTTTCTCTAAGGCACTGTACTCAGTCATGCAATAAAATAAAATGTATCTTTGTTTAGTTTCTTGGTAAGTTCCTTGGTTTGACGAAAGGCTTAGGTACATGTAGTCAATTAACGTAAATACAGTGTTAGTTAACGCTTTACAAGTTTAACAAGTCTGATAAGACAAGCGCCGCCTCTCTTGTGACTGTGAAGAAAGTGACCGCATGACGTTTAATTTCCTCTCTTGCCCACTCTTCATCTGATACTCGTAGATATTCAATTAATACGGCCAGCTTTGTCCCGAGTCGCGCTTTCTTGCCGAGATTAACGGTAATCTAGTTGTGGATCCAATCAACAATGCATTATTTACCTGTTTATAGGAACTTATCTACATTATCGTCACGTAGTTAAAAGCTTCCGGCGAGTAGTTCTTCATAACATAATTTTTCGAAATATGAACTAGGATACTAGGTATAATATCAAAGCACCATTTCAATAGTTAAACTCAAGTAATCTTAAATAGATCGGTGCGAGATCGGCTGACCGACTCATTAGTTTTATTATTTTTCTTTAGTCAACTGAGGCCACTATATATACTCCACTATACACTCTTATAGGCCAACTGAGGCCACCCGTGATTTCTCGTTGGTACACTGATCCTGCTCTTTGTTTGAAGACGAAAATGAGAAAAAGATATGAGGCCGTGTTGCTTTCTCTATACAATGTGTTTGTCAATAATTGAAAACTAAAGAATAATATCGGAGTACCTGAGGTTTAGATGTGGTTAAAACCGTACTGTTCCTACGCCCTATTTCCTATACCTTAATTAAAAGAACTAGAGCGGTCGGTTGTTCTAGGATCCTGCGCTAAACATTGTCGTGTGGTGAATGACGTGACGTCACGATCTCCGTCCTGCCGTTTAATTTCCTGCTGACGCCGCCGGTCGCTAGATGATTGTGTGCCGAAGAACTGCTCCATCGGCTAATGGGTTTGTACCTTTCACGGTTTTGTATTGGGAAAGACTACATGAAATAGTGGTTGAATGTTAGTTGGTTATGCGGTTCACTCGCGTTTTGATACTCTGTCTGTTTTAACTTTTCAACAATTTTCTGATAGTTTTCTGGTACAGGATACAAATATTGTTATTTTTCATAACATCAGAATCTGTAAATGTCTATGCAAAAAGAGTTTAGTTGGCGTGCCCTATGCGCTAGGAATATTGCGAAGTGCGATATCAGTGCATCAGGCGCTAGGGTGCGGCGTGCGGCACGGGACGTGCAGGGTGCAGCGTGACGACTCGCCAACTCAAACGCGCAACTAATGGGCCATTAACACGGTTTACACCGCGACCATCGCTCACCTCCATCTACTCGCCTGTAACTATACTCCACACCATACCGCTGTAACGTGACCCGCTAGTTCTCCCTCTACATTATCTGTGCACAACGCCAGAAGGGAAGTCCGGTCAATCGACGGCAGCACACCGTCATAAACACCAGCACAATGCTCCACATTATAGGTAGCGTGGTTAATGCGCAATCGAATTTATATTTATGGCATAAACTCCGTCGATTTACTGCTCCGTCGTGATCAGGTGGAAGAGCTAACTATAAAGCCTGATACAATGTACAGCGCATAACGACATAGGCTAATTAAGCCTAGAAGCGAAAATAAAAGCGACGCAGATCGCAACGTAGATGGAGGTGGAAAAGTTTCGAATTAAACTAGTAATAGAAACCGTGTAGTGTAGTTAGAGCGGGCCTCGAGCACGCAAGGAGCGATGGCCTGCGATCGGGTGAACGGTTCGCGTTAATTAATTGGGTATTTTCACACGTCAGCGGCTAGATCTCTCCAAATAGATGGTTGCGCGGCCCTTAATTAGTTGTATCGCGGGGCGATCGCTGCGCCCGCGCACTCGCCACGCCAATTTGGAGCTAGTCTGGCTTCGGAATAGCCATAGATAAGCCCGCTAGAATGCTCGGTTATATCCTAATTATGAAATACGAAGCGCACTCGAATGCTGCAAATCTTTTTGCTAATGGCAATCTCGATTTATTATAAATCTCGATCCTTAGTCCAATCCTACTATTTCTAAATATTATAAATGCGAATGTTAGTGAGGACTTTACCAAAACTGCTGAACTGCTGCTGCTGGGCTTTCCGATATTTCTACAGGAACGATGTCTACGCGAGTAAAACCGTGGGGCATAGCTAGTTTAATATATAAAAGAAATAGGAATATACACTTTACATTGTTATACCATTGCCACAACTAAATTTAATCTTTTTGCAAAGTTTTGTAGTTAATCGTTCTTCGTTTCGGCTGATAGCTGGAATTCAATCACTCATGCTTCGTAATTAAGTATTCTATCAACGTATACATAATTTTATACAATGCGTTGTGGTGTTATAATGATCCTATCATAAATTGGTACGATCATGTAGTGGTTATTGTTATTTATTCTAATAACGTATCATAGAAAGCGATAGACGATGAGTCGCACGTGCTTGCCACCCATTCTCCCGCCGCACCGCGCCTCGCCGCGGATTGATAGCCGTCAGAAAACAATTACCTTTTTGTCGGCGAATCGATACTCCGCTAATTACAATAAGTGATCATTGACTTTTTTAATTACGGCGATCATTGAGCCGTCAATCGTCGGCTAATAGTTGCCAGTCAGTGCATTTAATAACTCCGAGCTCCGTCCGACTCTCGACCAGTCTTCGGAATGCTCATAGTTTCGCTCTCGCGGAATTTCCTAATAAAAGCTTTCATATTTTTTTTATATTTAAAATCAATTCTTGTACGATGAACATTGCCAACTTACACTAGGCATCTATAAAATCAATCTCAATACATTGTAATACATTGCCATGGAGCAGCGCAGCGGAAAAAGTTAACGGCTATTTAAACGTAAATTTTAATGTTAAGATATTATATAAAGTATGTTTAATGCAGTATGACTTCACCAAGTGACCTGTTTCACAGCGTGTGAGAGTAAAGCTACGAGTTGCATACCTTTCATAACCAACAAGAGATAAAATATGCGAGTGGTATCGCACTGCTCGGAGCGGAGGATTGCAAAGCAGAGATGCCTTGCAGCTTCACTACCCGCCCCGTGAGAACGAATGTTCCCGACCTCTAATTACGTTTTATGCGATATCGCCATTTAATTAGCAACATGTTTCCCATTCCGAAACATTAATTAATATTTTCATCAGAGTTCTCCGCATTTAACTGTGCTTTTATTACTCTCTCGAGATTTTAATAAAGATTCTCGACCACCCTCGGTCGCGTATTATTGTTTAAAAAATCGTGTTATGAAATTTTTATTGCTGTCGTCGCGAGCGATCGTTAATTTCATTGTCGACTGCTTTTCGATCGTGCCTTAAATGGGTGTTTTGAGGAGACAAGTGATCGTTTTTGCAGCCGTTTCTGAATTGCTTTACAAGCTACGGTTGACATTATTGCAACGCGCGATCTTTCTCATCAGTTTTTTGCGATAGTAAAAATATCAAGCAAGTGTTTCGTGACAGCTATAGGTACGAGTAACATCTCGATTCTCGATAATCCATTGTCAGGTGAATTTGCCAGATAAGGGTTGCAATTAATTCGATGGTCGATGGTTGGTCGTGTAATTGTGGCAACAGATTAATAACCGATCCACGTTCTCGCGACAAATTGCAGCTGACCACAGGTAATGACGCCGCGCCGGGTGTGATGGCCGCCGCCTGCGACACATTACGATTACTATTTGTAACAAGTTCTTTGAAAAACTGAGGTGCGATATTTATATGCGACTGCCTAGGTGGCGGCGTGGGCGCAAGCTTCACTGCCGATCATGAGGTTCCGGATTCGATCCCCAGGTCAGGCAGTGTTAATTATTGAATTTTCCACTAAGAATTATTTCAATAACTGACTGGAGTCTGGAATAGTGCCCGGTAGACGGCAATAAGCTCGCTCCCTATTACATGGGACCAATAACATACTGGCGAAATGTGGGTGTACCATGGGACTGAGTCCCTGGGTACATATCTGCCTACGAAAGTGACGTAATTGTGTGTTAATGTATAATATTTATATCAAACGTTGGCTGGCCGACTGGCTCAGCCGGTAGTGCCTTCTGAGCGGCAGGTCCCGGGTTCGATCCACGGCCAGGACAAACATTTGTGCGCATGAGCTGATTGATCTGTGTTTGGGTGTTATATGCGTATTTAAAGTATGTATATCAGTCCTCTGGTTACCATAATACAGGCTTCTAGCCTAGTTTGGGACCAGATGACCATGTATGTTTTGGTACAACTTCCATAAGTCGCCTAAAACAAAAAAAAACGTATAATCACCATAACCGGAAAAAATACGAATATCTAAACCAAACGGTAGTTGCTGGTGCACCTGTTACACTTTTGTACTTTCTTGCCCTACTTTTTAAACCTGTAGATATAACATTGATAAGTGTATCATACAACAGCTCTGTGGTGTTGTCCGCACGATTAAAATCGATGCATCCTATTACAGGTTTCTGCTAAGGTCCGAGGGCGTGGGAACACCCTTGGAGGAAACTAATTACGCCGAATGTGGCTTGGGTCTTCGGTTAATTAGAGACAGAGTGGTTCAACCCTCTTAATTAATACTTGTGCCTAGAAGGCCCTTATGCTTACCTCGACTGTTTTGTTTGAATTGTTAATTCGTGATAAAACATGAGCGGGTATTGTGTTCTCATTACAATTAAATTATATTAAAAAACTTTGTTTAGGAACAAATTTTTAATTTGAGTGTTAATTAAAGGAGCCCTCTACGGTTTATTAATTTACACAGGTTTTCAGAGATTCAACAGATTTTTTTTGCATTGAACCGCTCGTAATTTTACCACAGATTTTACTTTGAAATTAAAGCGATTGGAGGATCCACCACCGTAAATATTAAACAAACACGAACATAATGTCATTGTCTCACTGTGTGATGTTTATTACTATTGTTGTAGTCTTATCAATAATAAGTGCTCATGATTCTAAAAGTACCCGCATCTTCTCGAAATATACCTATTTCTTAGATAGAGATCACAAAAGGCATCGAATCTACATACCACGTGGATGTACGTATAATAAAATTCTAAAATACTATATTATAGAAAAATAAGACAAAAGTTTTAAAATTAAATTCCATTCAGAATGGGTTATTTCACAAGTTGTCTAGCTGTGAGTCCGTGACTAACCACCAAATACTTATAAATTGAGATATAATAATGTGTCTTATTGCGGTACATGAGTAGGTGTGTGCGTAGGTGAAAACGGTAAGGTATCGGCCCAACAATGTTATTTATTCTCATTGACTTCATTGAAGTGTTCAAGTCTTACTATTTGACGTCTTGTTTGGGTAGATTATGACGTCCGAATGGATATTTATGGAAACAATAAACATGGGTCGATATTGGTGTTTCTGTTTTAGATGGTAAGTTCGTGTGTCATTTTGAATATTTATGTTTCAATTGTAAGAATAAAATAATAATAGGTAGTACATTATATCTTTGGAGTTATCACAGTTAGATTTTCTGAGAGATGTTTTGTAGAGTGTACAATGAAGTGTGCATGAAACAGAGTTTGGCTTTGATTCCAAAGATTTTATTGCAATATTTTGAAGAATATTATTTATTTATTTTATTCAAAATACAATACAAATTTATTATTCAAATTACTAATGCTAGTTTTTACATAAACATTGGGTAATCTGTTATATTTTTAGTGGTACCCTATACTAGGCGAGAGCCTGTATCTTAGGGCCCAGAGATGCGATTAACAATTTATGTACTCGAAACTAACTCGTAGGTACTCGTAACTTCAACTTCTTCTTTAACTAACTTCGTAACTCGAAACGGGGTGTGACAGAAATTAATTGAGTAACATAACATTTTACTTAGGAGATATTGATTTATCATACTTATGATATAATAATAATAATAAAAGCTATTTTATTTAAAACATAAAATATTTTTAATATTGATATGGTCACTAAGATGTTGTTAGGTTAGCTAATTACGTAATAACATAAGACAGAAGGTCCCTTAAGTAGGGACTTAATAAAGTAGCCGACTTGGTACTGCATAGATCTCACAACTTTTTCAGTAGAAGAACTGAGTTGCAAGACTTTGTTTTTTTACAAGTTTTGTTTTGAATGGCATTATTATTATTATCATTTAGCTACTTCGCGCATTCAGTATTAATATGATGTCCTACATTATAATTATGAGCTACGCAATAACATAATACAATCATGATCAATAATTAAAATACCATAAACCTGTAATTTACCGCCTGCCGGTACAAAGATCAAAATTTCATATGCTAAACATACGCTTTAAAATTCCAATGAAAATGATATTACTTAAGCAAGTTATTTATAGTTAACTGTAAATGGAAGCTGGCACGTTTATAATGTCCTTTTACTTTAAATAAAAATAGTCTACGATTTACCATGACATCGGTACAATTATGGATACTTTACTACAAAATATGAAAGGAATAGGCAAGTGGTAGCATGTCTTGTTACAGAAGTAAATTAAAAACTTATTTTATGGCTACTGATGTTTTCTATTTCATAAAAATAATCAGAGATATTATTTTTTCGTTAGCTTTTTATATAAATAAATGAAAGCTGAGCCTATGGTCTACAATATCAGTGATAATCAGTATCTAGACCATTTCTAAGCCTTAGGCCTTCGATGCGGTCGTCACTGCATAGTGCTGCATAGCGCTCGTCACAAGTCTCGTATGTCCAGGCAATTCTCTGGGCAATTAGTACCTTTTAATCGAAGCGCATCACGGCGGAATATTGGACACATTTGTGGTACCTTGATGTACTTTTTGCAATGACAAATCCTAATTATATTATAATGTTTATCGTTATTATGTTATTGTTTCAGGTAAGCTCATGACGGAACTAAATATGGAACTGCTTGCAGTAGATGCTCGTACTCACTTAGTATGAGGGTAAAATACATCAGTAATTTTTAAACTTTCGCGCATTTAACATAATATGGTAAGAACGCCGGCTGCCTTTGGATGTCGAAACAACTCCTCTTATTTCTGCGCTTTGAACGCCATATTTTTGTCATGGAATAGCCATTTTGTTTCAGTACCTCCTGAACATGCACTAACTCAGCATCCAAATGGCTATTCCATGACAAAAATATGGGGTTCAAAGAGCAGATATATAAAACACATTAAATAAAAGTTTATTTCGCATTCTCTTAAGGTGGCATCTCATAAAGTCGGATTTGTAATTTCAATTTCAACTGCATTTGCAGTTTAAATTACAGTCAATCTGTCTATGCTCTTGTAGTTCTTGAAGGCTCGTTTTTTAAGTATTACAAATGAGGTGAAAGTAGGTAGCAGTTAACTTAACCTCATGAGCCCATTCTTGTTTCAATCACCTCAACTGCAAATAAGGATTCAATAGGAAATGTATAAACTCTATTTACGATCTGTCAGAGTAAAGTCGTAAATGTTAAATTGTTCTGGTTGTGGATAATGGCGTATTTAATGTGTTTTCTTGTATCGCCAGCCGTGTCACACGGACAGGACGGCCGGGGACATGGCTCTTCGATTAACATAAAACCACAGAATACGCAACACTTTCTACTAAATGTACTAGAGCCAAGCACTCGCGACCCTGTGTGGGCGCGAGCTCTCTCAACAGAACGGGCATACCGTGCTCTACCGTCGCGTCTGCAGGACCCTTAACGACCTTTGCATCTCATAAGCTCTACTAATTTCCTCAGGCCGCATTGCAGTTCTACAATAATCACTAAAACGGTCGAGACCACTAAACCACATTTAGTCAGTTATTCATCGCGAACCGCGATGTCGCAACAGCGCGACGACGGCACTCGAAAAATAATTAGCAGTTAGTCGACCTCGCGACCCAACTACGAAGGAAAACCGCACCACGAGAGTTGACATTGACCTGTGCTTTACTCACACTACGAAATCTGGACATTTTATATAATAATAGGTAGGTGTCTACTTTACTGACTTTACTGACTGCCTCGGTGGCGTAGAGGGCGCATGCTCGACTGCCAATCAAGAGGTCCCGGGTTCGATCCCCAGGTCAGGCAAGTGTTAAATATTGGATTTTTCCATCAGGAATTATCTCAATAACTGCCTGGAGTCTGGAACTGTGCCCGGTAGATGACAATAGGCTCGCCCCCTATTACATGGGACCAATAACATACTGGCGAAATGTGGGTGTATCTACTATGGGACTGAGTCCTAGGTACACCTCTGCCTACCCCTTCGGGAAAAAGGCGTGAATGTATGTTATGTTATGTTGTTATGTCTACTTTACTGTGTGCTTACTTCAACTATAGTTAATTGACGGTAGCAAAAAATACAAGATGTTCCACAACACGCCAACCTCGTCCTGGTCAGGCTCTCGTCCGGCCACCGGTCACACGAACCGATCATTACCTACCACTTACAGGATCAATAATTCATATCCAATTAGCTGATTACCAGAGGATACATAGACCGTATCACCGTTCAGAGATGCATTTCAATTAATTCGCTCGATTTAAATAGTGGTTTACTATGTAGTACGATACGAGTGACACGTTTGACGGCGAGCGTTGATGCGTGCTGTGATAACATTCCGGTTCGGGTATTGGGCACGAATTCCCGGCGGAGGCCGGTGCTTGAGGATCGGATCTAGACGTATGTTTGTATGCGTGGAATGCCGGACAATTGATGGAAGCTCGTCAACCATCGTTGTCGGCGCGCTAATCTAGTCTCGAGGCAGACGAGGCATCGACGAGAGGTTTCGTCAGCGCGATCGGATCGTGCCGGAGAATTCGTCGGCCGTTGCAGTTGGAATGCGACCGGTAATTGATTTGTCCTGTGTAATCGACGGCACGATTGACAGGAATATCGAGACGTTCAAGTTCTGATTTGTGATACATTGCTTACTCGTAGCTAGAGGATGTCTATTTTGAATTTGTAAGCGATAGATCTACTTTGAGGCGTCACAAATTATCATTTCATTTGTCCATACAAAGTTTATTTTGAAATTAGTTCAGTTTGATTTGATATGCATACCTAGTATTCCTTAAAGTATAAAATACTACACCATTTTGTAATGGTTGTATGGGCATAAATAAGTTATTACACAGTTGACAATTATAGTATTAGTCAAGTGGATATGAGATCACAATATTTGTTTTATATATCAATAGCAGATAATGTCGTTTAAAACCGTTTGGTTAAAGCGAATCCCAGTCATCATTCGAATCCCAGTAAATACTGCATCGAGTTAGCGATATCGAGCACGCGATGAAATCGCTCCGGTAATACCAACCAAATAAAATTAATATTCATAGCCGTTGTATTTATTGGCTTTCAATTAGTTTAATCTTAATGGAGCATTAACATACGTGCGGCCGACGCGTCGAAGCATTACCATGGCGACTGGGGCTGCCAGCATCGGCTGACTAGATTACACACATTTCTATTTTATTTGGCAATTAGTTAGTATTAGACGGTATCAAATTGATAAAATTATTTGGTATTAAGTTGATATAAATACAAAACAATTCAAATTAACATTTAAATTTAATTAAAACAATAAAAATAATCGTAAATAAAAATAAAACTTAACGAAACAAAGCAACATATTTTAAACTGCTGTATTTAAATTAATTAAATGTAAGAAAATTCATAGTTATTGCATTTGTCAACCCTGGGCGTTTACTGCTTACGTACCACTTAGCTTAAACGTACCACAAGTATGTACCGTTAACATTCTCTTTGCGAAAACAAAAGCAAAATTGTTATCTTTTTTTAATATGTTATGCTTGTAATGTTATTAGATATAAAATTATAAAAATAACATATTGCAATGATATTTTTTTATAATAAACCTGCAGATTCAACTTATCACATCCAATTAACGGCGAGTCAGCGTTTAAGTAAGTGAACACACATCATTAGCTCTAATGCGTGTTGTATCCAACCGCGAATAGGACTTAATAGACGACGTAAATAGACATTGAAATACTACGGGTTATGCCACTTAACCTGAGCCGTTTCGAAAAATTACATAAATGGGCAACTGAGTCGGATGTAAGCTGGCAACACCAGTCGCGGAAGGCTCGCAGCCGATGACCTCCGGCGACCGGTTCCCGCGGCAGCCTCTCCCCGCGACCCTCGCACTTCGCCCCTCCCGCGAGACGTTTCATTACGTTATTATTATATTAAATGCTATAATACACATTGTAGGCATTAGTGGCCGGGACGTCGTCCTAAGAAAGGGTAATGTATGGCCCACGTAGCGAGCCTCTTTTAATTTTATTTTCCAGTCGTAAGGATTAGCTCGGTGATCTTTATGGCCTCTTTGAATGGCGAATTGTTCTATAGCGCAGTATTTATGCATTATAGGTATATTTCTCGGTATGTTTACCATTATGTGAGAGGTGTATTGTGTAAATCACGTATGAAATTTTGCGAAACTAATCTTTTCGAGGAGAGAATCATGAATGGAAAATAAAATTTTAACAATAGCTGGTCCATACCATACTGCCATGTAAAGGAGACTTTATGCTGCATGCCTTATTAGAAACCATGACAGTCCATACTGCGGTTCTATATAGGTACACCCCTTCACAAGGATAGTATTTTAGAATTATGTTGTGCCTACCCAGTTACCACCTACAGATAAAACATCTTCTATTATAAAAAAATATTTGCCTAATACGAACAAATGAAGGATTTTCCGAATTGTAACAATCTATAAACGCAATCCAATCGTTTTGCTTATAGAGGTAGGTTACATTGCTAACTCTTCGAAATCCACTTTAATTATATAACGCACAACAATTTTGCCATCAAGCTTAAATTTCATTTTTGCATTTCATATCCACTCCACAGTTTCTTGTTCTTCATTACCAGATCGTAATTCGATTTGGCATTAAACACTTTCTTCGCCTTAGTCCGAGAGTCCGAGCGTTGGACCTCCGTGCTCCAATAATTAAGATTCCTCATACCTTAACCAGACAAATCGATCTATCATAAATAACTTCAAACGCCTTAAACGTTTCTTAGTTTATAGTTTATGAGTCACGGGCTTAATGCGAGCTTAAGGCATTGTATAGACAGACAGCAACGGTAGTTTGATTTGATGTGTTAAACTTAAGTCTTCATTTAAATTTTATAATCTTTTTATATGATGATCATCATTTCGATAATTATGGCTTTTAGGTACTATCGTATCACTTTATCTAAGAGGTGATTTTTAGGCTTCCGTACAAAGGGTGCCGAAGGAACCCTATTACTGAGCCTCCACCGTCCGTCTGTCACAAGGCTCTATCGCATAAGCCATAATAGCTAGACACTTAAAATTTTCACAATATATGTTTCTATTGCCGCTATAACAAAAATTAATAAAAATAAAATTAAGTTAATAAAATTAAAGGTGCTCTCTATATACGACAAACGTTTTCTTATAAGACTTCTATTGCATTAAGAATAATTTTTTTAAGTACTAGTTAGAATAATAGTAATAAAAATTGTATTCGGTAGGTAAGGAAAGGTGCTACCTATAAATAGCTACTTATCAGGTACATGGTGGGTAGGAACCCTTCATATGTGAGTCCTATTCGCATTTGACCATTTTATTTATTTTGTACTTAGTTATAAATTGCTTAAGTTGATGACTAGCTTCAGTAAATTATCTTTAATGACCCCATCTTCTGTCGGTATAAAACTCTAATATTTTATATATTTATTATTTGTTTATCTTTGAATCAATATGTTATCATAAGCAAACTCTATTTATTATTGCGAAAGTAAACAACGTATGTAATGTAATACTTATAGCTTGTCATCACGAACCGATCTAATTATAGACATTGACCTGTTCTGGCAGACGAGTATCTCGGCTCTCTTTCTTCGGAATAAAGCACTGACCATGATATCGTATTACATCTTTCGGTGCACTTGATCATGCCGTTGTCTGCCTTCTTTTATTTGTATGCTTTATTTTTTATTGGAACCGCTTTGAACGACCGCGTCGACCGCATCGCTTAGCGGCCGCAGATCTCGACGAAATTGGCCTCACGACGCACCGTAATAACTCCGTGTGAAACCACCTTTAAAATCAATACCCTTTCGCTACAAGTGGTGAATAATACGGTTGTGGTATAGCTTGAAATTAGAAGCGGTTCTAGCCGCATAACTCTCGTAGCCGTCAACTAAATCCCACATTATGTACCCTTTAAAGCTAGGTTTGAAACTTATTAGAGCAGTCGTTAAAGAGTAGAGTCGGGAGGTATAAATCGAGTTGGCACGTCAAAATATCAGTGGTAATAGAGCGAGTGGAGTGCGTGCGCCCAGGCCGTGTCCGGGCCGACCAATTTATTCGTCGGGACGTCAGATTTCGAGGGCCTCGTTACGACTAAGCCTCCAATTAGACTTATCCCTAATTAAGAGATGCCAATAAATTACCCTCCATCACGGGCTAACGAAGACGCGCCGCACTAATAACGCTAATTGATTTTGAGTAATGAGCTCGAGTTTTGATGGAGCTGATTGGAGTGAGGGTGCGCTATCGATCGACACTACTTACTACTGTACGCTTCTACGTTGGATCCTCTTCATTTATTGATAAGAAGTTTTCAATCAAATTAGGTTTCCAATCATAAATTTTGTAGTGTTACAAAAATACTTAAAGAGATTAAAGATATTTTATTTGATTAAGAATTAACACATCCCTTCTTGTTAATTCTCCTAGGTTAAAGATTTTATAAACTATTTTTTAAATTCATTTAATTATCTTCGTTTCCTATCGTTATTTTGCATCAACAAGGCTGGTGAGCGCAATTTCCTTTTAATTGAATTCCATTACCATAACGAAAGCTTAGTTTCATTACTGCGACGTTTAAATTATACATCCCTAAGCCTAGAATGCTTAATACCGGTGCCATTTTGGTACCCATATCTATTAAAATTAGTATAGTTTACTACATCCGACATCACTATACATTATATGCATCAAGCAGTCTATTTCATTTTTACATAAAAATAATTAGATATAAGAATAATTTCTACAAGAGGTTTTCTTTATTACATTTACTAAATATTAAACACTATTTAACAATTAATTTTAGGGTTCCGTACCTCAATAGGAAAAAAGAACCCTTATACCCACTTTGTTGTCAGTCTGTCTGTCTGTCTGCCCGTGTGTCGAGACTCTTTTTAACGGGAACGCGTGGAGGTATCAAGTTGAAATTAATATCAACCATTCAGATCCCTCGTTGCTGTAAAAAAACTCATACTTCAAGTTAACGCAATCAATAGTTACTTATGGGCATTTTACTGCATATTCCATATACTTTGCGCAAGGAACTAATAGCGCACTGTATGTTCTGTGGGCGGATTGCTTTTCCGGATTGGAAGCGTTTTGTTCATATATCTAAGTATGGAACCCTACACTATGCATACATACGTACGCCTTAACAATTTATTTTTAATATGGGCGAACTGGTCACGGTCATCTGGTCCCTAACTAGGTAAAGCCTGTGCTATGGTAACCAGAAGACTGATATACATACTTATATACGCGTATAACACCACAGACACAGTTCAAACAGCCATGCTCATGCGCACAAATGTGTGACCTGGCCGGGGATGGAATCCCGGGACACAGTTTAACTAATAGTTCCTCGAAACCTGCGGCTCAGAAGGCAGGGGCACTACGATCTGCGCCAACCGGCCAGTTACTGATTAAAATGACGTTAATAATAACGTAAACCATGTAACATTATTCTCACTAGAGATTTAACGATCGCTAAAGCATTGGTTATTTTGAAGTACGTTGGTGCAACCCAAGATTGGATTTTATTTTGTAATTTTGTTTTCTAATATTTAGGAAATGTTCCAATAATTTAAACATTTTCTAAATTAGCTTTAAGCTGAAATATCCTACTGGTTAATAATAATTATAATTTATTTATCCTACTTTCTACTAATCCTACATCCTACTTATAATATTATTATGTTATGATATAGAGGTTGGATGGATGGATAGATGTTTGTTACTCTTTTACGCCATAAATGAACAGATTGGGCTGAAATTCGGTATAAGAAAATAGTTTAGATCCTAGAATAACACATAGGGTACATTTTATCCCGAAATTCCTACGGGAACGAAGACTACGCGGCTAAAACCGCGGGGCACAGTTAGTATTTTATAATTAGTTTTACTAATAGAGATAAGTCAACAATATAAGGTTCATCGTTATTGAGGCACAGAATAAATAAATTGTAGACGTAAGATGGCCTGATTATCGCGAAGATTATCGGAATAACTTTATACTTACCTACTCGGTTGGCTTTGTTTGTTGATGAAGTTGTAAAGTGTGCGGGCGCACCGTGACTGCGGACTGCAGCTATCTGATGCTATCGACACAGGCGATACCTTTACTGTTATCTAGCTCTCATTATAGTGCAATAAACTGTAGGGTTGATGTTATTTTGTGACGCGCATCCTACAGATTTTGTGAACGTTTTGGTGGTTTTATGGAAAGTATTAATGGCAACGTGTGGTTTAAGGAAGATCTATGGCATGTGCGAGGGCGCGATGGCAACACAGGGAAGTGGATGCCAGCGCGACAGATGATTGTAGAGCGAGATTGAAGATGGTGGGCTTGGAATAAATCATTTAAAATATGCTGAAGTGTTATCGAGTATTATTTAATGGAAAAGGCACGTCTACAAAACTTTGTCTTATACATATTTATGTAGTATACCACAAACATCTCAACCTAAAAGACTGCCTCTTATGAGTATAAAGACAAAATCGCCCATATGCGACGGGGTCCGGAGGAGGTCGGTTGGCTTTTATTGGATAGATAGATAATACTTTATTGTATACCACACTTATAGAACCAACACAAAGGATACAGAGCAACTATACTAAAATGTACAAGCGGCGGTCTTATCGCTAATAACCGATTTCTTCCAGACAACCGATGGATGGAGAGAATTCATTTGCAGCAAAAAGACGTAGAAAAAACGACGACGTAAACGAGGACATTATAGTAAAAGACGATAGTTCATACTTTAAACATGTCATAGTTTTTAATGGCGAAGACAGGAGCCGGCTGTTATGCAGTGTAACTGCATAACCTTGGTGAAAGCATACCTCCCTAAAGGTTGAGTTGTGTGTCTGCTATACAAGGTTATTGGTAATTAGTTAGTATCCTCTTAAAAGTTTGTTGTAGGTTATTGTACTCGTCATTTATAACTATTTTCACTACGACGCCAACTCTGAAATTGCGATCATTTTGATATAGGTTTCATTATCTTCATTAGGTCATTATGTTCCATTAATAGCTAATAGTAAATGTTTTTCGCGGATTCTGAGTTGGTTTAAGAGTTAAACTTATTCAAAATTATGAGCACATCAACAGAGGCAGTCAGAAGAATAAATGTTGACTTAAAATTATTTTTGTTATTTTAAGCTTTCCTCGTTTCATTTCTTATTATTCCAGCAATTATTCTATTGCACGATACAATCAATTTGCTTATCAATAGATTATCACCCGCAAGATAGCTTCGGAACCTGTCTCTTGATGAAGCTGTTGGTCTTATCTCCAGATCGCACGGACCGACCATCACATCTCATTATTCCATTCTATACGATTAGCGTTGTCGTTCTAGCCTTTATAGGCCTAATAGATGTAAATGGTGGTTTTCTCCTGAATATGGTGGTCGGACCACGATGGGAAGAATAAAAAAATGTTTTAATGATGAAGTCTTAAGGATTTTCTTAAATGGAGTATCTACTATCTATTTTTCGTAATACTACAGCGCTACTGCCAATTATTTGGAGTAGATCCTGGGATCTTCAGGAAAAAATGTTATTTATTGATTAGAATTTTATCAATGACAGGTTTGGAACTGTGCCCGGCAGATGGCGATAGGCTCGCCTCCTACTACATGAGAATAATAAACATAACTGGCGAAGAGTGGGTGTACCTGTGATATTATCATCATCATCAGCCGGAAGACGTCCACTACTGAACATAGGCCTTACCCATAGAATGCCATAAACTATTCATATGGGAGGATTTTGCTCTATCACCATGGTTGGCAGACGGCTTGGTGATCGAAGTAATTGGAATACTTGGAAACGGAGAGCGCTGCTGCCCACTCTCCGATTATTTCCTTCTGCCGGGTCTCATTATTATGTTCTATATTTTTTGTAATGTTATTTAAATAGAACTCCTGACTGCCTCCGTGGCGTAGAGGGCGCATGCTCGACTGCCAATCAAGAGGTCCCGGGTTCGATCCCCAGGTCAGGCATTGTTAAATATTGGGTTTTTCCCTTAGGAATTATCTCAATAACTGCCTGGAGTCTGGAACTGTGCCCGGTAGATGGCAATAGGCTCGCCCCCTATTACATGGGACCAATAACATACTGGCGAAATGTGGGTGTATCTACATGGGACTGAGTCCTGGGTACATCTCTGCCTACCCCTTCGGGAAAAAGGCGTGAACGTATGTTTTTATGTTATGTTTTATTTAAATAGGGGTACGAGACGAGCACGTTTTATCAGACCTGGGACACTCCGCATTAGAGGTATGAAGCTACAAGTAGCTAGGGCGCCCGTCTTGAAGGAACAATTTCTATGGGCTAGACAGAGAGAACAGATAGAAAGATACGCGATAGAAAGAGAGGCAGCTTGTACGAGTATGTTAATATGACGATAATTAGATAGGCGCTGTGCGACCTGAACTGAACTTTACCGCGTCGGAGCTAGAGTCGCTATTTATTTAAATGATTTTAAGGAGTGTCCTTTCTGTCCCTTTAGTATTCAGTGGTTGGCGCGTTTACAGTTCTCACAACACAAGCAATACAATTTCTATTTTATTCAGTGTTATCCTAAAGATTGAGAACCTGAATTTCTTCTGCAATTCAAATTGATCTTCGTGCTTTTCCAGTTTCAAGACGTACTCAAGAAATACATAAGACACAGGCAAATGCTGCCTCCACGTGTCAAGGTATGCACCCACTAGTACCTGTACCTACTCTCAGAATTCCCTGCATTTCACTAACGGTACAATAAGGCTAAGTACAGACTACAGAATTTCCATGGATAATTGTCAAGCTTTTAACTCTTTAAAGATACTTTCAAATTATTAAGTTACGGTTTAAAATTGAATGGTTATGATACGGAGTTTAGAAAGGGACAAGTTTGAAGTGTGGCTCTGGCTAATAGACTGAGAACTACGGGAAGCTTTAATTACTTATACTAATAGACAAACATTTAAGTACGTGCTGCCTATTTTTATGCGGGATGATTATAAGCACAGAATAATATTTAATATCATATTATATTTTTAATTTCCTTTTTAAAGGGGCCTACTTTGGTTATTTCAAGGTGTGAAGAAGTGGCCAAACGTAGACTTATTCTAGTTAAACTAACACATCATTTCTTATTTTCAATATCTTTTTTTTTTATATGTAACTAAACAGGCGTTTGATCGCAATCTCCCCTGCTGGTAAGTGATAATGCGTTTTTTTTTGTTAGCCTATTGTGTCCCATTGCTGGGCAAATGCCTCCCCCAAGTCTTCCCAATCATCTCGGTCCAGCGCCGCCCCTTGTCAGCCCGCTTGGTATGAGTCTAAATCGTCACGCCATCTATTTCTGGGTTGGCCTTGGCGCCTACGTCCATCTTCGGGTATCCACTCTGTAAGGACTCTGTAAGGACTTTGCCTGTAAGGACATGAACTGCCCATCCCCACTTTACGACCTATAAAATTACACATCTAAGTATGTCAAAACAATATTTTTTTGTAAAAGTAAATAAACCATCCAGCAGTTCTCGCTCTAAAGCTCCACAACAAATTTGAAGTGGCCAGTGATGGGTGAACGGAGGTGCAATCTGTGACAGCAAATAATGCAGCGTCGCTTACAAACACTTCACTCGCCTATTGATATAATGAGCTGGCTGCGATAACAGTAATGCTTCTAATTGATTGTCCCTTGTGCCACTTGCTTATATTTGTGTTTTATACTTTTTAAGGGTTCCGTACCTTTGAAGGAAAAAAGGAACACTTATTGTATCACTTTATTTGACAGCCTTTTTGACAGCCTCGTCGGCGCAGACGGTAGTAACTCTGCTTTCTGTGCCGCAGGCCCCGGGTTCGATCCCCGGCCAGGTCAAACATTTGTGTGCATGAACATGTCTGTTTGATCTGTGTCTAACACCCAGACACAGAGCGTATTTAAGTATGTATAACAGTCATTTGGTTACCATAGTACAGGCTGCTAGCCTAGTTTGGGACCAGATGACCGTGTGTGGAAGTTGTCCCATATATATGTCCCATATTTTATTGTCCGTCTGTCTGTCTGACCGTCTTTTTTAACGGGAACGCGTGAATGTATCATGTTGTAAATTCTGATTTCAAACTATGTTTGAAGCAAGATATACTAGGGGCGTTAGTAATATATAATAATAAAACATTACATAATATAATAAGTTTATTGAAACGAAATTGTTCGACAAGCGACAGGCTGTAGACACAAACATTCTAGGCTATACGTTAAGCCAAAGATAGTCATTGACTTGTAGGTTTATCTACCTAGTCTAGGTTTATCGCTTACTTATTTTATTATCTCATATGATTTAGTGGCGAGGCTCTAGAGGACGGACACAAACACGCGACTGTTGTCCGTTTTAATACAGAGCTATCTACATCTGCCTTGTCGAAGTTGTTGCGACACTATGCTTCGATAATTTATACTATGTACATATCTAATTGCATAACACATTTAAAGTACGTAAAGTACGTGTACGTAAGCAGAGGAACTATAATTCCGATAAACAACTATTTGCAGTTTTAAAACGTATATTTTGTAGTAAAACTGGATAAATGCCACTTTATAATTAGCTGCCTCGGTGGCGTAAAGGGTGCATGCTCGACTGCCAATCAAGAGGTCCCGGGTTCGATCCCCAGGTCAGGCAGTGTTATAAATATTGGATTTTTCCATTAGGAATTATCTCAATAACTGCCTGGAGTCTGGAACTGTGCCCGGTAGATGGCAATAGGCTCGCCCCCTATTACATGGGACCAATAACATACTGGCGAAATGTGGGTGTATCTACTGTGGGACTGAGTCCTGGGTACACCTCTGCCTACCCCTTCGGGAAAAAGGCGTGAATGTATGTATGTTATAATTAGCTGTTACTAATAGAACGTCCACTGCTGAACATAGGCCTCCCCCATAGATTTCCTTCTAGTCCGGTTGTAAGCGGCCTGCATCCAGCGTGATCCTGCGGTCTTTATCAGATCATCTATCCACCTTGTGGGTGGACGTCCTACGCTACGTATGCCGGTCCATGGTCTTCATTCGAGAATTTTACAGCTTCATTGTCCATCAGTTCTACGTGCCCTGCCCATTGCCACTTCAATTTGCTAATCCTCTGGGCTGTGTCGGGAACATTAGTTTGTCTACGGATCTTCCCATTTAGTTCTGATTCGATCTTACAGAGAAATCCCTAGCAAAGCCCTCTCCATAACTCGTTGCGCTATTTTGAGTTTACTGATAAGGCCCACAGTAAAAGACCACGTTTCAGAGCCATAAGTCATCACTGGTCGAAGACCTTCGACTTGAGGCACTGAGGTATTTTGGACGAGATGACATTGCGTAGGTTTCCGAACGCTGCCCAGCCTAGTTGGATTCGACGATTGAACTCTTTCTCGAAGTTGGACCTACCGAGTTGGACGTACTGCTTTTCCTAGGTAGACGTACGAGTCAACGACTTCTAGAACCGAGTTCCCAACCGATGCTGGGGTCGGCACAACATGGCCATTAGACATCACCTTCGTCTTATCCATGTTCATTTTAAGACCGACTTAACCTATGTTAATTTTATATGTAACTACATAATGTTTCTTTGCATTAAATGGTTGCATCGAATATTCATTAAGAAAATGCAATTAATGAAAATTTCCAATTATGATAAATAAGCAAACACAGTAATAAATGCTAGTTGAACTACGAGATAGGCTCAATTATGCAAAACATGCAAATAAACCTTTAAACTTAATTAACACACCGCAGTTTATGTATTAAACTTTTAATTACGCATCTTAACTTCATTTGTATTTCTGAGAAGCATCATCGTACAAACCTTCAATATCTATTAATTAGTGATATAATTAGGAGAGTAAACAAGAAATTCGTGTAAAACGAACTTTCCGAGCAAGGTGAGCCCGTTGTGATTAATTAGCGCAGCCGCTAATTAGAGCTGCGAGTCAACTCATTAGTAAGTGTAATTGAAACAAGCAAGCCTTGGAGTTTCACAGAAAAATATCCGGCTCATTTTGTCTATTTATAATAGCTTAATTGGACAGGTAAGTGGCCGATAGCTTGTTAAAACATAGAGAAGGTGGGTGTCGTTGGCCGCTCACTGCATCTATTTTTATCTGTCTACCAAATTAATATAATAAAATAACAACGAATAATGTAATATTAAATACATACAATACATACCCTGAAACATGCCTTGACAACAAAAGATTGAAGTAAGTCAACAATTTTTAAGAAAGCACCTACGCTCAGGTGACTGTCCAAAACTAGAGACAACCAAAATTATGAAATGAATTGTGAGAGATATGCATCATACGAGTATTAATGCGTA
Organism: Hemistola chrysoprasaria; assembly: GCA_947063395.1. Classification (NCBI taxonomy): domain Eukaryota; kingdom Metazoa; phylum Arthropoda; class Insecta; order Lepidoptera; family Geometridae; genus Hemistola; species Hemistola chrysoprasaria. The sequence continues at coordinate 5,432,684 of OX346712.1, read as the reverse complement.
AATGTATTCATTTTGAAAGATTGGCTGAGAATCGAAACGCATAGGGTGAAGGTACAATGGCTTGATAGCGTTACCTGTTCGCAATTCCCTCAATAGGGTTGTCTTGCGCATAATATTAGTGCTGCTATCGATATTATTTTGTACATAACTCATTTAAATAATTGACTTTAGTGGTTTATAATATTCATCTGTTGATAAGTTTATTTATTTGAATCATTACGAAGCTAATAAATAATGTATACTTGATTTAAAAATGAATAAGTAATGATTAAAAAAGGTATTGAAATTGAATCAATTTTATTCATAAAATTGACAATATAATACCTATATATCACGAAAGAACATAAATTTACACACACCATAATGATATGTGCAAGATATGTTTATAAAGATTTTCGATTAGGTCAAGATAACAGACGCGGTGGATTATTTTCACAAGTTACACCTACTTGGATACGAATCAGTTCGAAATCAATTTAGCGTGGCGTTTGCCCACTTATCGAGCATTATTCGACTGAGAAACACGCTTTGTGATGTCCCAACCCTACGCGGGCGCCCGACGGGGGGCATTCGATGATTGATGGCGTGTGAGCGAGAAGAATGTATCGATATACGTGTTTTATCTCATTCTAGCGCACGGCGGGCCGGTCCAGTAATTGAATGGCAATTACCTGGCCTGTAAATATGACACAAGCACGTAATTGCAGGAGTGAAACGCGTGAGGGCCGAGACCGCACTGTGAAAGCGCCCTTTGAGATGTGATATTGAAATCTCGTTTCAATCTGTCATTGCATTTTGTCGTGATATTAAATTGGTCATTGGTCAATGAAGTTTAAAGCATTAAGTAATGGCTCTAAGCTGGAATAACCTATTATAATCGCGCCTTTTTACCCGAAGGGAAAGGCAGAGATGTGGTACTATGGGACTGAGTCCTGGGTGGACTCAGTCCCATAGTAGGTACACCCACATTGCACTAGTATGTTATTGGTCCCATACATGGGATTGACCATATTACAATATACCCACTATTGTGATAGGGGTCGAGCCTATTGCCTTTTACCGGGCACGGTTCGAGACTCCAGGTACATAGGTGAGATAATTCCTAATGGAAATATCCAATATTTCACACTTTGCCTGACCTGGGGATCGAACCAGGGAGCTCATAAGCGGCATTCCAGCATGTGCCCACTACGCCACCGAGGCTAGACCCTAGAATACATACATAATACATGGTAGCGTCCGTGGTCCAGCGGGAATATGCCCGGCTTTAAATCCGGAGTCCCTGGATCGAATCTCACCATGTGGACTTTTCGCCTGGACGCTACCGTGTTTCGGATGGCACGTTAATGAGGCGGCGACCGGAGAATTCCCCATACAAACGTAATAGTTCAATCATTTGAAATCAGAGCATATTTTTAAGATTTAATGACGTTATTCGGAATGTGAGACTAAAATATTTATAATTTGGAGTTATATTTAAAAATAACTATATTTTGACAAAATACCCATATTTTGGATTCTTATCATATTTTAGTCCAAAGTACTTATATTTTGGATTGAAATATAATTAGGAACCTAGATAACCAGTGTCTCATTCCGAATAACATCATTAAATGTTAGAAATATGCTCTGATTTCAAATGATTTAACTATTACGTTTGTATGGGGAATTCTCCGGTCGCCGCCTCCTTAAACTATAGATCCTTGCTGTTTCCTATAAGATATGCAGGGAGTAGACGTTACGTTATGTCGGAGGCCTTGTGGCGACATGAAACTCTGACAATATGAGTTGTCCACTTAACCCATATTATGAATATTGACTCGTTAGAGTATAAACTCAATTTTTTTTATTTTTTTTATGATAGTGAGTGAAAGTCGAGCAAATCAGGTGACTGATGGTAAGCATCATGATTGCCCATATCAGACATAGTGCCACCCAGTGTTTTAAAATCCAAAATTCTGCGCGGCACTGCACTGCGCATGTCACCCTGAGATATGAGTTGTTGAATCTCGTCATGCCCAGTAATTTCGCTGGTAACATTGCTCTTTATAATACATATACATATATACATTTTGTAGTGGTAGGCCTCTTTAGCAGGGGGCCGCCTGGGGAAGTACCACACCTTTGCCAGTTATTCATCCGCCAAGCAGTAATGTGCAAACATTACTGTGTTCCGGTCTGAAGGGCAATGTTACCAGCGAAATTACTGGGCATAACGAGTTTCGTCAACTAATAACTCAGGGTGACAGGCGCAGTACAGTGCCGCGCAGAATTTAGAGTTTTAAAACACTGGGTGGCACTGTGTCTGATATGGGCTATCATGATGCTTACCATCAGGCACCTGATTTGCTCGTCTTGTCACTCACTATCATAAAAAAAAAAAAAATAATAATAATATAATATTATAAACGCTATCCAATAGATACTTTTCAACGTTTCCTTCTCTATCTACCTTGAATCCAGGAGGTGTATAAATATATTATTATCTTGTAATACAAACCGCAACAGTAAATGAATACATATATCATCATGTGATACCATTGTCACGGTCACCAGTCAGCAGAACTACTGTCCACCAAAATGTCATTGTTATAAACAACAATAGTCTACGGTATTCGCGTTTATTAAATGGGTACATATTTAGAAATTTTCGACAAAAATGATAAATCTAATTACATGAAATGAGGATTGTAAAAAAAGTTACAATGCAAGATCATTGTAATTAAACTTACTAATAAACTTCATATTTTCAATTCAATGTGCTACCGTTTCTGTTGCACTCATTTGATTTTTTCTAAAGTACTCCTATGTCCTCTCCCAGAGTTGATCATCTATACTACGCGTTACAAAATGATGTAGAAACCCCTTTAAATATTTAAAGGTCCACTATCCGTCACACTTAACATCGTTCAAAAGAGAAGAAGAAAGAATACCCTTACTAAACAGATCAGCTGATCGGCTTTGTATGGAAAGTAGCATTTTTTTAAACTTCGCTTTATATGGAAAGTAGCATTTTTTAAAATTTCTTTTTGCAAGTTATTTAGATTGACAGGAAGATGCACCTTTAAGTATTAGTACATATTTTTGTAACACTTCTTTTTGTACTAAATTACATCAAAATCGACCCAGCAGCAAAAGCGTAACAGTCAGACAAAATCGCTTTAGATAGATAGACAGACTAATTACACGATTTTGAAAACTACCGTGAGTGGTACTCATATTTATCATGTTATATAACGACTTAACTCACGTTTAAAGTCGAAATCGCTAAACTAATTACACTAGACTAATTACACCACATAATTTTAAAAACACAACTGAAAAGAACCATAGGTATATATCTAGTGTAACAATTGGCGATTTATCGCTAAAAGCGATCTCTTCCAGACAACCGTGAAGTTTTAAGATACATTATAGATTTTTATACCTTTAAAACAAAAATAGGCACCGAGTATGCGTACAAAGGACCTTAACATACCAATTACTGTACAAAACGTCTCAAAAGTTGAACTCAACCCTGCGGCTACGCCCGAAGTGAAAGGCTGCGGTTAAAGGCAATGTAATCAGTAATTAATGTCAGGTTCTAACTATAAACTAGAGGACATTATCTACTTACAATATTATTAGAGTAAGCTATATCGTGGTCTTCGTCAGGTGTTTATAAGATACCTTCAAAAATTACATAACATACAATCACGCCTTTTACCAAAGGGATAGGCAGAGATGTACCCAGGACTCAGTGTCATTGGGTAGGTACACCCACATTTCGCCAGTATGTTATTGGTTCCATGTAATAGGGGGCGAACCTATTGCCATCTACTGGGCACAGTTCCAGACTTCAGGCTGTCATAGAGATAATTCCTAATGGAAAATTTTTATACCTAACACTGCCTGACCTGGGGATCGAACCAAGGACCTCATGATCGGCAGTCGAGCTTGCGCCCGCTACGCCACCAAGGCAATCAGTTCAATTATATAATATATATATATATATATATATATACTACTATACTGTTGCCCTACTACCTAGCATGAGGTGCTGGGTTCGATCCCAAGGTCAAGTAAGCGTTGTTGAATTTTCCATTAGGAATTATCTCTATGACAGCTTGGAGTCTGGAACTGCGCCCGGTGGATGAGCGCAATAGGCTTGCCCCCTATCACATCGCACCAATAACATACTGGCGAAATGTGGGTGTATCTTCTATAGGACTGAGTCCTGGGTACACCTCTGCCTACCGGGCAATAATTCCATGAAATCAAGTACCTTATATAGCCATTCTTTCCAGCTGTAATTCAGTGACCTGAAAAACTCTGAACCTGAAACAGTAAGGTGTTATATACTATAGAGTTGGCACTCCACACAACTTTTGCATCGCTATCTAGTTCGGTAACTTTATTCTACTTTCAAGCCCATCTTCGTGAAATAGTTTTAAATTCAACCATTCAGGAAAAGGTTTAAAATCAGAACATAGTTACCGAAGTTATTAGCGACACAAAAGTTGTATGAGGTGCCCACTCTATTATATTAACACCGCACTGGTTGCTAAGGTTGGCTATAGACCACCTAACGATCACAATAACGAGAAGAATTGTACTTACTAATCTACCGAAATAAAAGTTTCTTTAGCATTAATTAAATGAATCCACCAATGCATTGATACATCCTTGTGGTTAAGTTACATTTTAAATAAATTGTTAAGGCGAATGTATGTATAGTGTAGGGTTCCATACCTAGACACCAAGAACATACAGCGCCATCTGTTAGTTCTTTGCGCAAAGTATGGAAATATGCAGTAAAATGGCCATAACTTTTGATTGCGTTAACTTAGAAGTATGATTTACTTACAGCCTCAAGAGACCGCAGATTTGAGTGGTTGATATAAACTTCAACTTGATACCTCCACGCGTTCCCGTTAAAAAGTGTCTTGATAGACGGGCAGACAGACAGATAGAAAACAAAGTGGTCCTATAAGGGTTTCTTTTTTTCCTTTTGAGGTACAAAACCCTAAAACAACTAAACAGCCTTACCTAAGACCTTTAAATCTTATGGTCTTGCTAGCACGGTGTTAGTATGTTTTAATCTCTATGTTGATGGAGTGTTAGCTCGGAAAGCTGTTAATTAAATTTTTAATTTAAGTACAATGTAGGCACATGGTAGGGCAGGTTGTGGCCGTTGCGCCGGCGGCACCCTCGACTCACCACCTGTCTACCTACCACTCTACCATTGGTTGTTGTACCTCTAGGACGATTTTGGTTAATTCGTTCAAGGGTACATACACCTTGATTAATATAATATTTATATTTTTGTAAAGAATAGAGCATTGGTGAATACTTTTCTTACTAATTGTTTGTGTGAATTAAAAGCATAATATTTTAGGGTTTTTTTTTGAAAGTCTGAGAATTTGCCTGCACTCGTATATGTACATAAATTTCTTGACTCTTTTAAAGATAATTTAAAGGTCAGACTGCTTCGGTGGCGTAGTGGTCGCAAGCTCGACTGCCGATCATGAGGTCCCAGGTTCGATCCCCACGTCAGGCAAAGCCTTAAATATTGGATTTTTCCATTAGGAATTACATATCTGAATAACTGCCTGGAGTCTGGAACTGTGCCCAGTAGAAGTCAATAGGCTCGTCCCCTATTACATGGGACCAATAACATACTGGCGAATAAATGTGGGTGTATCTGGGTGTATCTACTATGGGACAGAGTCCTGGGTACACCTCTGCCTACCCCTTCGGGAAAAAGGCGTGAATATATGTCTTTTTTTTATTAATTTCAAATTCTTATAAAACAAAGCATGTGTTGTACTTCAAGGTTTATCTACTTATTTAAATAATCATTAGCATGAGAATGGTGCATTTGCCTTTTAATCACCACAATAACCTTGACGCGCATGAGAATACCCACAATTTTTTACGCGAAAAGAAAACAATAACATTTTTAACCTTATAAAAAGTAACTTTAGCGCGTAGTCTACGTATTTTACAAAATGCTTTGCAGATTGTGACTGTGTTTCACATGGTAGTGTACTAGTTTGTTCCAATTAAACATATTTCTAGAACATAGAATCAATTAAAATTCAACACGCCTAGCTCTCAATCTAACGCATGCCATTCCAACATGACAAAACGCCAGGAGTCATGTTTTAATTGGCATGATGTCGAGTCAGACCAGGAGAGGGGGAGCGAGGCGCGCGGAGGGAGGGAGCTGTCGCCTCACGGCTTACTCACTTTTTCTCTCACCCTCTATTGGCAACAGGTGGTTCGATGAACTGCCGAAATCCTCAATCACATCTGAAACAAACATCTCAGCTGTTTACGCTTCATCAAGAAACAATAGCCGGTTGTCCGCGTTAATGAATACCACTTTAATATCAATCATTCATTAACCGAAGGCACAATCGTTCGTTTGGTGCTTTCTCACGCCTCATTAAAGTCTTTTTGGAGATTCGGCGACCGCGTCTACCGTTTCCCGGAGCACAATGAGCGAGTGATTCGGCGGCGAATAACGAGGGCATTTTGTCGGCCGCCTCTCACGTCCGACGCCTTCCGACGCTCAATGAAAGTTTACCTGCAGCCGTAACGAGCGATTTGTCCCCTGGCCCCGCGCTCCGGCCCAAATCAAAGCCCATTCACATCTGCATGCCGACACAATGCTGGCAATTAGGCCGTGCCTGCTCCTACAATCGAACGTAATGCGCGCTCGTTCGATGACGCCGACGCGACGTTATCCGACGCGGCGCTGAAAACACTTCACATCATCTACCCTTCATCCTCGCGTTCTTCATATTGATACAGTAGTGGGTAGCTTCATATCTAGACTTTTAATGCGTGGACTTAATTTAGTCTATTACGAAACTATCCTAAAAAAGGAAAAAAAAACTATTTTAGAATAGTATGTAGTGGTTGTGTTGTTTATGTATTATAATATACCATATACATTATTATTTTTTTTTTTTGAGACAACTTCCACACACGGTCATCTGGTCCCAAACTAGGCTATAAGCCTGTGCTATGGTAACCAAATGACTGATATACATACTTATATACGCTTATAACACCCAGACACAGATCAACATACATGTTCATGCACACAAATGTTTGACCTGGCCGGGGATCGAACCCGGGACCTGCGGCACAGAAATCAGAATTATTACCACCTGAGCCAACGAGGCTGTATATGCCAACGAGGTGTGTATATAGTACTATCTACTCCTTAAACAAGGTGTTCATGTAGTTTTTGACCAACTTAATGGAAGTTACAAAATGATCACATCGTCTTAGAAATAAGCAGTAAACATTTACGGTCTATACAAAACGGTGGCGATTCCCCTTCTCAGGCCCAAGGTGGAAGGTCAGGCAAGTCAAGTTTGAGGGCCCATCAACGCTTCTTTGTAAAGGCGATTGATGCATACTAACTGTAAGATAACCTGTGGTGTACGTTACTCACAAACTGTTACTTAATCTGGGGTCTGGGTTAACTACTCATAAATCTCTTGGTGCTTACAATAAAATGGTTAGAGACCGTAGAATGACTAATGTAAGACAATCTTGACCTCGGAGTGGATGGAGAGTGTTGACTGTTTACAAAAAGTGACGATTTGTTAGGAAACTGTTGGTTTTGCTCGCGACATATGGTTTGGTTGTTTGCAATTTAAAAAAACCTCGGTAAAGTTTACTTTACCTGATACTTACTGCTATGGAAATTATCTCGGTATTATCCAATGACAGTGTTTTTTGCCTGGTAGAAACCTATTTATGTTTTATTATAATGAGCCATGATGACATGAGACTGCTTTGGCAGTGGTCGCAAGCGCTCCCGTCGATGAGGTTCCCGGGTTTGATCCCCAGGTCAGGCAAAAAGTGTTATTGGCTTTTTCCATTGGGATTTTTTGAGTGACAGCCTGGAGTCTGGAACTGTGCCCGGTAGATGGCAATGGGCTCGCCTCCTTTTACATGGGACCTAAAAACATAACTGGCGAAGTGTAGGTGTATCTATTATGTGGCCACGGGTACACACGGGAAAAAATATGCTCCAGCAAAGTTTTCAAACAAGATTTTTTTATTCTTGAACATATTGCTTCATAACAAAAGAATATTAACTTGGATTAAGAATTATATCTTGACTAAAAGAACATGGTTTTCATATAAATAAAAATATTTATAAAAGAGGTAAAACACGTGATGTTATTATGTTAATGATTACTATGGTACTTCAGTAGGACATCTTTAAAAATAAAATTATAAGATCAAAGATATCACTCGCTCTAAAGAGTTGCCAAACGATTCGTTTCATCTAGAGGCCGTTTTCACCACCGATAACTCCCTGGTTAATTGTAACGTCTTGTCCTTTCCTACCCGAACTCATTTGCGACTATGAATAACATCCTTGGTAGTAAATTTGCATCCCTTGACTCACCAGACGGCACAGACTTCGACGTTTAGTGCCCTCGTAATGTAAATCATAAGCTCGTCTCGTACTGCTTTATGGCTGCCACGATAATAAATTTTCTGTTAAATATGTTATTAGTTCTGCTACACTAATTTTATTCAGGGCTTGCTCAATGCATAGTAAAAATGTAGGTGTAACTTTAAATAGAACTAAAAGTCTTTCATAAACAGGATTACTGACAATTATTTGGCATCCCTTTCTCACCCCGTAGACCCGGCAGAGGGACTTATTCGGAGAGTGAGCAGCAGCGCTCTCGGTTTTCAAGTATTCCACTGCGATCACCAAACCGCACAACAAGCGCGATGATTATGGCATATAATATATTATAGATATTTCCCCTATTTGAATATTTTATGGCGTTCTATGGGGGAGGCCTATGTTCAGCAGAGGACGTCTTCCAGCTTATGATGATGATGATTTGGCATCCTGTTAAAGTGTCATTAGTATACTCATCAAGAGCAACAAAACCTGCCCGCGTCGAATTGTCCGAATCGGTGGTTTGCGAAGTTTCATAGGATGTCATATACAGAATTCTAAATTCATTTCGTTCGGCTCGGGTAAATGTACGTTCACCTTAAGTATACGTGCGTAACAATGATAGAGGTGCGGGTATTGTTTTAGAGCTATCTTCCATAATATTCTACCCAATTATACAGGTAAAGCTAACCAAATCTCGTCAGAATTACAAAAGCAATTTAATTTAAATCCGTTAAACACCCGCAATCTTCAATTAACGATAGACAATTAAATTCGCTGATTAGGCGTAGTACGTGTGTACTACGCCAACACACCTGTGTAGGTGTGCTCGTAAGGACCTTACACTTACACTTAGAACGTAGAGTTATTTGGCGGGACGTAATACAAATCTGTTATTCTGATGTGGAATTGATTGATTGCAATCATTTGATAGTTACTTTATTGACCGAGTGAAAAAGCAAGCAAATTGTCTTGGTTTCGAGATTGGCCAAAAAATGCTTTTATCCATTTGTCTGCCTATTCTCGCCTTACAGGTCGCATTTTTCAACCGATTTTGACGAAAATTGTAATAAAAGATCCTCGATTTATTTAAATTTTTGAGTCAATCGCATCGTCAATCGCAATTTTAGACTGGGAGAAAAATAGAGGGGAAGTTTGCTGTAGCGTTATTTATATACCAAGATCTAAACAATCTACATACGAAATTCCAGCCCAATCGGTTTAGTAGTTTTGGCGTAGAAGAGTAACAAACATCCATCCGTCCATCCATGGTCACAAAAAACGCATTTATAATATGAGTTGGATATTATGCAGCTTTTATTTTTTGGTCTTGTAAAATTTTCACCAAATGATAAAACATAGTGTAGCATTTTTCTACCGAATTAGTTTTTAGAAATTTATCAAAATGGAGGGGCCATGGGGGTCGCAAACATAAAAAATAACAAATTTCCTGTGTCGGATCAAATCTGATACTAATTATGTAGTAGCTCATAGAGCCACAATACTGATAATGAATAGAGATATCTTTTCATTGAAGTAAATATCGGTATCCGGCAAATGGCAATTTAAACTAAGCCGTAACTGCCAGATCAATTCAGTCTATCAGTTCAAAGTCGGTTGGCCACATCTCTACTCATCACAATGATCTGATAATTAACAGTTGACAATCGCGCAAATGTCGTGCGGGTGACAAGTCTAGCACACGGCGCGGCGGGCCGTCATTAAGGAGCATTCAGGGCGTCCGACAATATTCTTCATTTGCGTACCGGGACGGCCGTCATTTGGCGTATTGTGCCGTGCGCGAGCGTGGACACCCGCCCTTATTGCAGCTCGGCGCAGTGTGCATTTGCCTTAATTGTGGCCCTTGTTCTACGCCAAGGACGTGTGAGCCAATAAACTGTCTCGAGTCTAAATTGTGTTCCTTATCATTAAACTATATTGTTGCGAAAGACCGCCGCGAGTCTGGCTCATTTGAGCTTTATGTTAAAGAGGGTCAGCGCGTGCAATATTATTACTTATAATTTTTCTACAATATGTTCTCTACAATGCTTTACAAGATACTAATATAGGAATATAAAAGGATAATTTAAATAAATAAATTAAATCTCTACCTCTTAAACTACAAAAACGAAGAAGTTAGAAGAAGAACAATGTCTTGTTTATGAGCAGGTGAAGAGAATAGTAGAGTTAATCAATAGTAGCAACACTATTGAAATTGCCAGCTTATAATATATTTCTTACCAATAGAAGTAGAGTTCAGTAGAGTCACAAATTATAATAAAACTAGTTCTGTTTCACCGTTTCACTCACCTACGCATAATTCCCGAGGAAATGTAGAGATAATAAGTACCTCTTGTCCTTCTCTAAAATCCTATGGAGCGGTCATCATAACTTTTTTATGGAAACCAAAAGTTATCAAAATTGGTCCAGCTTTTAAGGCATGAAAGCTTAACAGACTGAAATTAAAATTCGCATTTAAAATAATAATAGTGATTATGGAATGGACTTACTTTTAACGTAAAAAATCGATACTAAAAATTTTTTTTTAACATAAGTGTGTTATCGGCAGACGTACTTGCTTATCACCAGGTTAACGACCTCTGCCTTATAACAACATTCAACCTTCTAACTACTACTAGCTACTTCTAAAATAACAAAATACTATCGTATTTTATTCAAAACGTTAAGAGGTCACACCAGCTGCTAAAAATTTAACACAATTCTATATAAAATTACCAGATTGTTCTGTTTTCACCGAATAATAACATTATTTAAACCTATTCCATAAATTTTAATCCAAATTAATCAATTTTAAATTAATTAAATTAAGTTATTATTATTTAAAATCCTTTTAGATGTAAACACTTCAATGTATTCTAGACTGGTAGGAACTAAATTAAAAGTAAAAAAAAAACAATATAAACAACAGGGACATAATTCATAATAGTTTCCTTCTTCCTCTACTCTTCCTCGGATATACACTTACCGAGTGAGTTAATGTTATTCGAGGAAAATAGAGAATATAATACGAAACATCAATTTGGTAATTAAATTATTAATAGGATTGTGTCAATCCTAATATGTGACATATCCTCATAAAACTACTTAATTACAAGAGCGTTGCAGATGGAAAGGTGCGTTCGATATGCTAATTAAGCAACCAATACCATTATTAGTAAAACATTCACCTGTCTAATCTGTCTGTTGTTAGATTACAATGAATTTTGAACTGAATTGTTGGTATGGTATGATTCAATTTCATTTGTATTGTGTTTGTGTCTCATCTTTTATCAATCAATTTATCATTTTGTAAGTAGTTATTTTTCAACTACCAAAATATTCAAGTAAATAATAAAATTATAAATAAACTAGTCTTAGCCAAGTGGTTTTGCCCGCTCGCAATTATGAAATATAGGAGTTTTATATAAATAACACTTTGACGCCCTTTTTGGACCTCTTAGAATGTGAATATTCAAAAATCCTTTCTTAGTACACCCCCAAATAACGAAAAGAACCTAAATTCCAAGTTTTAAGTCTCTAGGACCAGTGGTTTGGGCTCTGCATTGCATGTCAGTCGGTGAATCATTAAGGATTTTAAAATATATAGTAATAATGAATTACGTTCAATAAAGATATCAAATCCCTTTTTTGTAAAATATACCATTTCATAATGAGGCGAGATCGAGGTCAAACGCTGGCCTAGTTATAAAAATATTATGTAAAAAAAATAACAAAATACTGTCACTTGTAAAATGTCGCGCTTAAGACTCAAGAAGATTGTGTAATGTAAAGTGCATTTGTTTTTGTAATAAAAGGCTCGATATCTTCGCCTTAAGTCACCGATTACCGCGTTAAATTCATCTAGACGTAATGCCCGTGATTAATATGGCCCATTAACTTTAAACAAAGATTAATTTGAAAGCGGAGCTTGCTCGGCCGTATGGAGTTGCTCTTACTATTGTACCGAGATAACTTAATCTCTTTATGATATTTTCGCAATTTCAATTAACCAATGTAACTTAAAACAGCATCCTATATAATCCTTCTGCACTGTTGCCATATTGATCTCTTAGGTATCTCTATACTCTATATCATTAATTACGTCAGTTTTTACGAGCAAACATTATTGTTTCGGTCTGAAGGGCAATGTTACCATTAATAATGCGAAATTATGACGACAGCATGACGAGTTTCAACAACTTATATCACAGGCGTGTAGCAGGCGCAGTGCAGTGCTGCGCAGAATTTTGAATTTTATAACACTGGGTGGCACTTTTATGTGCAATAAAGATGTTTACCATCAGGCACCTGATTTGCTCGTCTTGTCACTCACTACCATAAAAAGAAGTAGTACTTATTACTTAATTATATAAATCTATAAATATACACATCTAGCACAAATAATAATGTTTAAACGTTTGAATCATATTCGTGTTGATATATTTATTAAAGAACGAGACCCATTGCGAGCATTCAATAGAAAGCTATGCCAATGGTAGGGGCTCGTACTAAAAGCTCACCTGCGCTCGCGCAGCTGAGATGATCGATCGAGCCCAAACCGAATTAGTCCGATAATAACCCGATCAGGAATTATTGAATTAACCAGAAATTGACCTCTTTCTTGTAACACGACGCGATGTAATGTAGGTACTAAAATGTTATTTTTATGTGGAAATGCAATTTCCTGTGAGGGAGAATACCACGTAAAATGATTGCATTTGTCTAAATCGATCGCAGCTCCAGTGGATGGAACTTTTTTTGGGTAAGTTTGTTTACTTTCTTTTTTTATCATAAGTATATTTTTATCAGGTATTTAAGAGTATTACGCGTGTTACACAAAAACTCGAGTAACATCTAAGTTCGAGCACGGGAGCATCCTGAAAATCAGCAACTGCGTCAACTCCGTGTTGACGTGGTTACATGCCGAGGATGTTCTTATTGCCTAATTGTTATTTTTATTAATTTTTTCATTGTATGTATTGTGTAAAAAGGGCAATAAATGTTTTTTTCTATTCTATTCTATTGTAAAAACAATGAAGACAAATACGGAAATTTAAAAAATGAGGTACTTACCCTCTAAAGTTTACCTCAATTTTTTTCAGTCCAGTCAATATACAAGTAGTTCTGGCGTTGAGGTAATTACACAAAGATACAAACTTTCGCAGTCATAATATTAATGTTCAACCAAATTTTTTAATTTCTATTAAAATCCAGAAGAATTCGACACCACGTTAAAATTGAAGAAGTAATAATTAATTTTTACCTTAGCTGACATTGCCATCATCTCAAGCCGACACTTTGGGTACAGCTTTCGGGTTTCGGCACTCATTCGGTTACGTTCCGCCCTTCGCTTCGGCCTAACGTGGGAACATTGGAACGGTTCAATAGACGCCGTCTAATTATTAGCTTTTGTCGGTTTAATTGGTAATCTGATATTTATTCGATTATCATTTGACGGTTCTGTCTGGACGGCGGTTTCTTCGTAACCTGCTTCGAGACGAAAATGAAGACATATATTATATGATTAAATAATATAATTAATGATTAAAGAACAAAAAAATCAAAAATTCGCTGCAGGATGAGCAAAAAGGATGAAACAAAAACTGAATGGCATGAGTCGTCATGGGATGAATAAAATAATAATTAAACTATTAATTTACTCGATATATATTTAACAAGATAATAAATAAACCTTGTTTTGAAAATAATATATGCAAATGCTTTTATGGTAAATCCGGAGATTTTAAGTTGTCCGAAAATCCAGAATGCATCAGCTTCACCATTAAATTGTTTGTTAGCGTCAGACTTCATCAAAATAACTCACTTCAGGCATTATTCACTTCAATATGCAAATTTAATCCAATTAGCGGTTCTTGCGATTCTCGGTACATTATACTCATTATTTCAAGTTGGGATTTTTTTCCGCAACCGCCGGCAATTAACCGTGAACTCCACGGATCCTTCAGGGTTTGCTTATTAACGTCTAATCTGTGTTGGCGCCCGTCGATCTTAATTAATTCAATTAAAGTATTAGCAGTAGGTGAAGGTTGCGGGTGTCGAGGCCCTCTCACTGAAATTTAAAAACTTAACGTCGCCTTCTTCGTAACGACTCACCGAGTATACAAGGGGGAGGCGAATTAATCAAATAATACCGCGGAGGTGAGGGGAAGGTCCCCTGCCCCCTCGCGGCGCCCCCCCGGCCCCCCTCCCCCGCCCCACCGCGGCGACCGCGTGGCTCAGTCGCGACCGAAGCGCCGCACGGGGAAGTGTCGCCGATCCCCACAAACACGACTACTTTTTTCGCAGTTCTCTGTACAGTTTTGTTTTAAAGTTTCACAAGAAAGTTTTTGTGTTCGGCCTTTCGTACCGACGAACTTATAGGCTGAAAGACCGCATTCGGCTTGCAGTTTCGGGAGTTTATGCGTTGATTGTGTTTTTTTTGTTATTGTTGAGTTTTTTTGTTTGGTGCATCTTGCCGGTCCGGAGACCGGCGGTCCCTTCGAGGCACCGAGCCTGGACGCGCGGCTGGCGGACCCCTGAGGACAAAGCCTTTAGGTAACTATTGAGAAACGATGGTTGTGGTCCATCGAGCGATTTTAGCGCCAAACACCAGAGGCGTGTTTTCTAAACACGATGAATGGATGTTGTTCGAACATCATAGCACATATGTATGGTTGTAGACAATAATTAAGTTATATTATAATAGCACATAACAATAGCAGAAGAAGCGGTTTATAAGAAGCTTTTACAAAATACAAACGTATTAGTATGACACCACGTGTACCTCTGTCACGCTATCATTGTTTACAAGCCATACAAATATCTTATCGCAAATTATAAATTATATACCTACCTACCTTCTTATTAAAACTTTAAATATTGATAGTAAGGTAATAAACAATGCGTAAACAACATTCGACTTGGTACTGGTATCAGCTAATACTTATGCAGCATGGTGAAGATAAAATATATAATATACTTTAGAAATGCGTAGAGCTGGAAATATAATTTAATGAAGGAGATAACACCATAATAATAAGGCCAAGAGTATTATAATAAGACTTAAATACATCCCATATATGAACTAAGACTTATAAAAATAATGTACATTCATAATGTTCGCATTGGAACTTCAAGAAGACTTATTAAAACTTTAATAAATAATCTAGCTGCTTAATTAACACACTAATTAAAGTAAATGAAACAATATTCTGTAGAGTTGTCAGAGTAGTTTCCAACTCCAACCACACAATTACCAAAGAGAATTTAATTTGGACTCAATTAAAAGTTCGAGACAAGGATGACGTCACAGCAAGTGTGACCATACGAATATCTTCCAAATCATTATTTTAACGAGAGTATCTTGGGATCTCACACAATACAATACTAATTATTTTAACGTCAGGTGAAACTCCATTACTAAGAGATAATTAAACCATCAAGGATTTATTTACTTTGAACATTAATTTTCTTTAAAATAAACGTACTTTTAATTAAAGCTTTAACGAAAAACAAATACCCTACAACCCTTGCGTACGGAGTAGGTACATGAAGTAAGGGCGCTTCGTCACGCAGCCCGACAGCCGCCGCGCTTACGAGATCGAATAAAATTTGAAAACGTTTTTAGTAAAACCTAAACAAACGACTAATAGTGCGAAAGAACACAACCTAGGGCATAGTGGACACTGTTGAAAGAAAAGATTTTATTATTATGCCTAAAATGATTTGAACTATATCAACAATTATTCTATGATGCAATGGAGGGCAAACTTTGTAAGCCAGAATAAACCCACAACGGATATGACAGGATGCACAAAAATGTAAAGAAATGGAAAATAAAAAGGAGGGCCTCTTGGCCTGTAATGAGAGAACATAATAATTATTCTTAACAAATTTTGTAAAAAAAGCTCAATAACATAAAAAATGACTTAAATGTTGTTTATAATAAAGAAGATGTTTTTCGTTCTCATTAAACAAATAATTTCAACAAATAAATCATTCGTAATAAGGCGGGTTGAAATTAATTTAAAACATGTCTAAGCAATATTATACGGACCAGTTCATTCCATCGTCGGTTTAATTAAAAACGAGTGCCCGCGCCCCTCCCCCGTTTTCGGGTTGGAGTGCCCCCTCGCCGGCGTCTCGCTCCGCTTATATTTAGATAATTGTACAATCATCTAAATTAATGAGTCCTCTCGTCCGGTCCTGGCCTCTATTGTATTATGTTTATGCTGAATACTGCCCAGCCGGATACACAGTGACAATTTTAATTTAAAAATTCTAATTTATTCCACCCGGCTTTAAATCATAGCTTTTGTTTTAACAAATTCCATTATTCTTTATCAGTTATCAGATTCTTTTCAAGTTGTGCGTGTTATTAGCGATACTAACATAATAATAAATGCTTAATGAAATGTAGAAATTGTTAATAAAGAAGATTACGAGCTTACTTCCGAACACCGCCAGCAGCCCGATGCGACGCGGTTAAGAAGAGTACAATCTCTGTGGTAGTTCACAACTCGTTGACGACAGTGATAGAGCTCAATGCAATTAAAAGTTTCACTACGTGCGTGGACGAGGCGCCGCGAATCCACCTTAATTTATGCCAGCGATAAGCCAAGTTATGAGAGGCAATTAATTTTACTTATTTTAACTGAGATTCTAATTTAGATATTGTGAAAATTTTAATAATATCGGTGACAAGCCTCAAATAAAATTTTATCAATCAATTGTGGAGTCTACTGACAGCGACAATGGATTCCTTGAAATCAATGATACTCGAGGCTCAAATGTACAAATCAATGCGGAAAATGTTTGCAAAATGGAATCGCATCATTCAATTATTGTGAGGCTGGCGATACAGGGAAAGATAATGGACTGGGCGGAAGCCGGCCTAAATGCATTGAAGCTTACCGAGAGAAATCAAATCAGTGACGCATCTATCAACGCACTTCGCAGATACACATACCCTTGCCAAATGAAACACGGAGCAACAGAAGTGCAGTGCGGTGGATGGAGTGGGCACGGCGCCCCGGAAGGCCGCGGGCGATCACTCTAATGAACCCGGCTCACCCCCGCAGCCTGATTTATTAACGAATTAAATGCATTCTGCTCTGCACCCTCATGCAAATTACATCCGATGTATGTTTTGATATTATACCATAAACTTAATTAATATACGAATATTAATATATTAAGTATATATAAAATGTTCGTAAGTAGCTATACTTTTTTTTTTTTTTTCCTTCTCTACTGACTGACTTTTTTTATGATAGCGAGTAACAAGACGAGTAAATCAGGTGCCTGATAGTAAGCATAATGATTGCCCATATCAGACACAGTGCCACCCAGTGTTTTAAAATTCTAAATTCTGTGCGGCACTGCACTGCGCCTGTCACCCTGAGATATCAGTTGTTAATATTACACAGAAATGATTGACACACTTACTCATCAAAGCCCAGACCCAAAAACTTGGACAGAAAAAGAGATGAAATTTGGCACATAGGTAGACAAGGAATAATAAAGAAATTCCCAAAGTTCCCACGGGAACGAAGTTCCGAGAGTTCTTTTAATGAAATCCATTGCAGTGTTATTAAAAAAATTAAAGCCTCATTATAATTAATTTCTTAATAAAGATAACAGTACGGTTTAGTATGCATAAAATTTAGTTAGTTAAGTATAACCATTAATGCACATTATTTTACTTTAGCGAAACATTACTGGTTTCGACCAGTTTCACTCGGTTGACTCTCTACCTACACATTAGTTCCTTACGTTTGAAGAGTAACTAAACAACTCGATTGTTATGCAAATAAACCAAGAATTCAATATGAACCGGTTATGACTACAAAAATGTATATAATGCTTCATCAATTTCAATTAAATGTGCCTATTTTTAATAATTCTTATATTTTCCGTAATAAGTACTGTAGGTACCTAACAAACATTATTATTCCAATTTGAATACATAACAAATAAATAATAAGACTTAATACTCTTGGCAGACGCTATTCTAACGCTGGGTGCGACAGGTGTAGGTTCCCATGTTTCTATAAAAGCCTTTGAAAGAGAATATTCCTGTACCGCAAATGAAAGTTGATTGTTCAAATAAGAGGATTACTTATCAATGAATTGATGGTACATGGTGCTATATGTTTGCGAGTGTGATTTGTTAAATGTGGAAGACAGTCAGACACGTTATCGAAATTGATTAGACGGTAGACGTAGACAGAGTCACATTGTTGTTGCATGCATTATTCAAGGAGAGTGAGGGAGACTACGCCGGTCTCCTAAATTATTAAACGCACGTTATAAAGACGCCACCCCAAAGTTATCTTCAAATGCCCATACAGAATCCTGACGTAAAAATAATTGGTTATGGGTTCCGAACTTCCCCAAAGTTTAGGGCATTGCCCACCATATTGAAGTTTCAATGACCAACTTCATATTTATTTTGCGATTAATGATTGCGATCAGAACAACATTTTCTGGTTTTTGATGTTTGTTTCTAAAACCTTAGAATGTTTGTTTATTCTCTAAAATGTCTATGTAAAAATGGTTTATAATAATGATAAATACATAAATTTTGCCTGCCGTAATATTTCCTCATGAGGCGGAAGTGGTGCCATAGTTTAGAGCTATAACTAGCCCGGACACACCATCCATAGTGAAGTCACACCCATAGCCCAATCTAGTAGTTTCCATCCATTCTCAAAAGCCCTTCATGTGAGATAGACCCCGATAGGTGCTATCCATTACCTTTAGATTAAAAGCTCAAACAAACCTCTGCACGTTGGGCTTAAATAATCTCCGTGTACGCCTATCAAAAGACCGGGTATAGCCCGTGTTTTCGAGCGATAAAATAATATCTAAAAATATATAGAGGATTGTATATATTGAGAATATAATATTATTATTATAACCTAATAACATATTGTAGTGACATAATAAAGTTTATAAGCTCAAAAAATGGGAGAAGCCACTGGCTCCTGAAACACAGTTTATACTAGTTCGGGAGCCTGTGGATTCGAAATAAATCTGTACCATATTTAATATGTCAATAGAGATAGATATATTGATATTGATATTGTTAGGAAAGTAAGATTACGAAACTATGTGATTGAAATCACAAGAAACATACCACTGAACTCATTTAAATATGCCGCACATACCTATTACTTATTTTTGTTCTGAAATATCAAAATCAGAAAAAACTCACGTGAATCACCCAAAATATTACTTCGGACTATACTTTTGGGTAGGTATTGCATCAGCACTCAGCACACTTATCGATAAGTGCAATATAAATTCAATCAAAAAGCGTATTTACCGTTAAAAACGTCCTTTATCTTTAAAAATACCACGTTCTTAGGAATGTACCTCTTTATAGTTTTAAAACTGAATATTGCATAGACTGAATACTTATGTCTTGGATGACTACAGCTAGCGACTAAGTAAATCTGAGGCAAACTATTTAAGGCTCGAATTGGAATTCTCATTGAGGCAGTGGGCCCATGGAGCACCTGCTTTGATATCGCGCATGCCCTCTCCCCGGCCCGTAAGTCCACATTGAACAAACCGGTTCCGATTACAGGTTATAGCTGCCTACTTATTCGTTGGCGGAAACGAACCTCTCGCGTTCAATGTTCTGCATATTCAAAATTAAATCATGACCAACGGAAATCGTGTGAACTCAATTAACCAAATTGGTTTTTAAATTAAGAACAACTCTTTCTTATTTCTTACTTTTTAATTATTCTTTGTTGTTGGAAAAGCTATGATAATCATTATTTGGAAATTCCTTGGACGATATTTACAGAACGATTATGGCTGTAACCGTCGTTCCAGGAAGAGGCAATTCAACTACCATCTAAAAATAAACAAAGTCAACCGTAGTATTTGTTTTGTAGGTAAGAGGGGTCTCCGGGAATAATGATGTTTGGAGAATTTAGGAACAAGCATTCAGTCTCTATTTTTATTGTTTTATTACTTGCATTCTTCAAATCAAAGAATTTTAATATAGCCGGAGAAACTAAAGACGAAAGAGATTAATTCTACGTAGCTTAAGACAAAGACCGTTGCAATAAAGATATCACATTTATCGCCTTATTACGACTGTATGGATATTTATAATGTTTTATTGTCCATAAATGTTTGAAAACAGCTAACGAATTATAATAATAACGAAAATTAAAATTACTTAAAGAAACAGACTTATAGTTGAGTGCGTTTATTTGGAATTGCTTAAACAATGTGTTTATCTGCCATAATCTTAATGACCACTTATCTGGCAACTTAATAGTGGTTTTCGATGTCAATGATTGAAAGCTCGTCTGAGAGTGAGCGATAAGGATAGATGCAACTCTAAACGTAGGGAAGAGAGAGAAGGATAGCCTTTTTCTCTCCGCGTGCGGCCACTCAAGTTGTGCCAGTCATCCTATTTGATTGTGGATGGAGTTTGTGTCGTAATTGGTACTAATTACGTACTCTTTAGAGGTCATCTCTGGAATTAACTGTTTCAAACATGCTCTGGTTACATATTTGCTGTTAAATTATTGTGCTACCTACAGTAGCAATATACTTTTTTTCTTCAAATCAAATAGTTTAGTTTAACCCCTTACTAAGAAGTGATTAGTAACTGTCTATAATATCATTTGTAAAATTAATGAGAACTGCATTTTTGTATTAGAAACCCGCTAGGAAAAGTTAGCGCGTGCCGCATCATATCAGTTCGTAGTAGTACTGTAACAGGTTTAGCGATTAAACCGCTAGATTGACCACGTTCTGTAATGTAATACGATTTCAAGTTAATAGGTATCCTTGGCTAATAACGGCAAAGAGTGGGGTGAAGACGGCGCCTATATTTCACCGGTCGCCATGGCAACCGGCGAGCCAAACAATAACAGAACCTTGCGAACGTATACTGATATTAGCCGTAACATTCATTTTAAACAGATTTATAGGGAGGGGCAACTAGGTTCGTTAATTAATTCGCTATTAACAATTTCTCATTGTCTTAATTGGTATTTCCTTGTTACAAATAATAAAGATATCGTAGTCTAACAGAACGGGTTTCCCTAATACCAGTCACCAATCTAGTATAATAGATTGTGTGATCAACATACATATAAAATTTCGTAGTTAAGACTGGTCGCCTAAGCAAAAAATTAGAAAATAAAAAATGTCATAAGTATGTTCATAATATAACGCGTATAATATTGAAGTATACATATTAAATTAATTGTATTTACTAAAATAATTCATAGGTACGTAAACGTATCATAATCATAACTTGACTTGAAGCAATTTGTTGCTTCATTATCGAGGCGTCCGGAGCGCGAACAGCAACTAAGTAGATAACAATCAACTGAAGGCTTGTTCGAGACACGAAATTAATTAAAACAAGTTTGTTCGCGGATCCTATGCAGGGCGAACAAAGCCGTGCTGAGTCACTAGGTAATTACACTACAGCAGACGCCAGCGAGGCGCCTCAAATCTAACATTATCTTGAGGCTCATTATTGTAAGCCTGTGACGACGGAACTTAGCGGCACCCACCCCCACCCGCTAATATCAAACTATCGTTTTCAACTTATTATCAGACGATGAATTCGCGACTAATTTGCAAGTCACGTCAACGAAGAATCTTCAATTAAAGACTAAGAAAGGGTTAGAAAGTTTCGAGATGATCGCTTCTTTAAGTGCGATATTGCGGCAATAGCGCCTTGTCATCGGCCGTTTAATTACTCGTATATACAGTGATTAATTATGTGTAACGAGTAAAGTCGGATAGCTGATTGATGAGCTGGAGTAAGCTTCGCGCCTTCTTCCCACATTGTCTTAAATTTTAATCGTAGCTCTAAACGTTCTATTCTTTTCCATTGTTCCACCGCATTGCAGGCGAAGTAATTTCATTTATAGGATGTACTGAGTCATTGTTGTTATTAATTTTATCATGGCTTAAACAATGCATGTTTATGTTCAGTTGTTGGGCTGAATCATTGTAGGCTATGAAAAGGCCTTATAGCATTCAAATTTGCCATTATCCTATAAGTGTTATTGTTGCTATACAGGCCACGTCTGCATTATACTGACATAGCAATAAATATTGTCTAATACATGAAGACATACTTAATGATTTATGTTTATTATAAATTGTAATTACGTACCTACTTATATCAATGTTCTCTGTCCGCAGCGTCATCGAAATCGATAAGAATCTATACCTAATATATACGAGTACAATTCTTAATTTGATTAATAATTCAATATGAAAACGGTAAGATAAATTTCATCCACGAGGCGGTCTGTGGTCGACCGTGGTATATAGTTTTCAGATATTCCGAAGACCTCTGACATGACCTAACGATAAAATTCATCATCATATGATATTATATATACTTCCATAAAATAAATATTCTAATAAAGGTCAATTCTTCTAGTTTTATGTTCTTTTTTGATGCAATTTAGTTCAGTTTTATAACTTACAACCGTTTTATTTCAATATAAAATTACTATGTATTACTTATTTGATGTCTAAGCTCGTGTGTATAGATATCAATTTAAAGGAGTGTAAATGAATCCCTTAGCCTTGGCTTATCTCTTCGTTGGCATAATGTGGCATCTGTTACTACGGCGACGAGTGACGTTATCCGTGACCCAGTGATGGAAACACTGTATACCTGAATGTTATCATCGTTCACCTATTTTAAATGAAGGCACAGCTGCTAATTCCATACAAGCGGGACGTAGACAGTAGACAGGTCGGTCACGTAAAGCCCCTTACTAGGCAGTCTTTTACGTCTAATAGAATATTTACCACTTAGCGTAACTTTTATCTGTTTAATAATACACAAGCTGTGCCCCGCGATTAAACCCGCGCAGTCTTCAT
This sequence comes from Hemistola chrysoprasaria, assembly GCA_947063395.1. Taxonomy (NCBI): domain Eukaryota; kingdom Metazoa; phylum Arthropoda; class Insecta; order Lepidoptera; family Geometridae; genus Hemistola; species Hemistola chrysoprasaria. The sequence goes on along the minus strand of OX346712.1, from coordinate 5,409,367 downwards.
TCCCGAGGGAATATCGGGATGAAAGTGTTTTTCATGATATTCCAGGGTCTAAACTAAGTATCTACCTTACGAATTTCAGCCCAATTGTTTCATTAGTTTTTGCGTGAAAGAGTTACAAACATTCATCCATCTATCCATCCATCCTCACAAACTTTCGTATTTATAATATTAGGTGGATTTATTATTTACCACTTACCTACTTATTATTTTGCGTAAATTTTATCTTTTTATTGATCCATTTACAAATATACATTAAGGTTGTATATAATAATATTATATTAAGCACATAAAACAATATTTTATTTCATTAAAACCATTTTTAATGCTAAAGATACTTTTAATATCATATTAATATAAAAATCCATTCTTGTATAAATACTGCATAGGGCATAGACAATCAGAACCATCGGCAAAAATGACGGAACCTATATTTCTAACGCTATTCTTATCTTCGAACCTACCAGGTTAACTAACCTAACACCTAACAGGTGTCTATACAATATGTTAATATATATATTATACATACCTATATATACATACCTATATATACATACCTATATATACATATTGTATAGATAGTGCCAATACAGGCGTTTGTCTCGCTTAAGATTAAAATATGAAATTGATTTCAATTATACGCTATAACTACGTCAGAATATGTGCAGATCTGGACGAGCCTTTACAAGTTACGTGACAGGTTCCCATTCGCCAGTAGTCAAATTAATCGTGTTTGGAGCTCATTTGAATCGTCTCAATGAATATGTTACAGATAGACGGTGACTAGGGTCTGGATATGGAGAAAGGAGAAAAGACGGATGCGGTTTAAAATTTCTTAATTTATACACTTGTGCAGTGCTATTCTTTTCTTAGAAATTTTCACCTGTTAATGTTGTACCATACTGACTGTACATGTAATATTGTATCAGCAAATACATACTACTATATTATATTTATATATCTCGCTAAATATTGTAATATTAAATTTATAAACATTAAAAACCAACGTAGTGACCGATCTATTTGGGTATATTTTCAGTGTAACAGTGTATTACACAAACGGCTTTTATTCACGCAATTAATAAAATCTCTGAGTGCCTAATATTCGAAATACATTAACATCATACTATAACAATAAATAATGACATCTCTCAAGGGTCACCTTCAAACCGAAACAATCATTATTCTCGAGGATTTGAAATAAAAAAATAATGTTCAATGTCAACTAAACTCCAAATTGGCAGAGATGTGAGGTCGGAGTCGTTTATTATGTCGCTAATGAGCTCCAAAAGTGTTAAAAAATTTAACGAACAAAACATTGAACTGATCATAAAACCGGCCAAATATATCAACCTGCCTGTATGTAGTACTTACTACTTACATATACATAGGCATGTATATGTGTATAGTAGATATTATATAGATTTAGTACCTACTAATGAGCTCTCCACACTCGCGAGTCGCGTGCGACGTCGCGCGGTGAATCGCTGCGTGAACTGTGAACCGTCGCCACACTCGCAGTTCGTGCCTCATTCGCGGCTTCGCGTGCGACGTCGCGTCGTGAATCGCGGCGTGAACTGCGAACCGTCTCCACACCCGCAGATCGCACCTCGTTCGTGGCATCGCGCGCGAGTGTGGAGAGCCCATATAGTATTATCGATATTGGCGCTATCCAAAGCAAATTCGCCCTCTCGCTCATACGTACCCACATTTTGGAAGAGCTAAAAAATACTACATGTAATTATGTAAAATAAAGACAACTAGGTTCTAGAAAATAACAATACAAAGATTCAGTAAAAAGTTTTCAATCAAGCTTTCAGTGCCTTTTTAATTTTCTAAGATTTTTTTCTTTGTGCAGGTTTTTATACATAAAATCGGGATCTAATATGGTCAATATCTTTCACCTATAATATTCGTATTAATTTCGTATTATCATACTCGTATTAACTATCGGCTGTATTGTTATTCAATTTTTACATTAATATTATGTATATACACAATATTAATATACATATATGTTATGTCACTACTATTGAACTAGCGATTATTCTAAATCGGATTTGCATAGACCTGGCCAATTATATATTTAGTTTTACATAGACCTGACCAATTGTATATTTAGTTTTACTCGCTTCCTGCAAATCCGACAGCTAGGACAAATTATGCGCATTCATTTATACATGACGACACATTTAAATGATGGATAGGTAAAGTATGTTGTATATATAATGTAGTATGTATTAATGTGAAATGATTTTAGCTAATAGCTTTAAATGGATGCAACTGTGAAGAACTGCCTCTGTGGCGTAGTGGGCGCATGCTCGACTGCCAATCAAGTGGTCCCGGGTTCGATCCCCAGGTCAGGCATAGTGTTTAATATTGGATTTTTCCATTAGGAATTATCTCAATAACTGCCTGGAGTCTGGAACTGTGCCCGGTAGATGGCAATAGACTCGCCCCCTATTACATGGGACCAATAACATACTGGCGAAATGTGGGTGTATCTACTATGGGACTGAGTCCTGGGTACACCTCTGCCTACCCCTTCGGGAAAAAGGCGTGAATGTATGTATGTATGTATGTATGTAACTGTGAAGAAAAACTACATTGCATCCAACACAAATACAAGATGCAAAGTTTTCCCACGGAACACCATTAAAATTCTGTAATATTTTCTCTTACTTAGGACTAGCTTAATTCTAGATGTTCGATGTGATGGATTATCAAATAGAGCACAATAATTATTAAATGTTTCTTTGAGTTGTAAGCCGCTTATTCTCTTGAAGTAGCCTCGGGGCTACGCAAGTGGATACACGGTTTTAGACAGTTGTGCAAGTAAGATAGAGGCTGTAATTTAATATTCAGGCAACAGTTAAAATTCACACATCATGTAATTAAATCACCATGATTGCAGGTAGATACATACTTCCCACGTCGCGTCGCAACCTGCGTGCCATTTTCTGTAGTTTATCTAATCTTTGCAGGGCGGGATATTTGCACTGCGATAGAGACATGCCAACGGCCCTTACGGATACGGATCATTTTGCAATATTGCTCCACTTTAAGAAATTAATGATTTTAACCGTTGTGCCAAGTTGTTATTGGCGATTTCGTTGGGTTTGTTTGAAAGTCCAAGTCTTATATTAACAGAATTATGCTCGAAATAAGGCCGGACCACAACATTACCTCTGCATCTCCCTTAAGTTTCCTAAGAAGATGAGGTGGGGTTAAGGTTTCTTTAAGGTGTAGGTAATATACATACACTTTGTGGATAGTTTAAAGTTACAGTGACCATAATAATACTATGATGAAATGGGTAGCTAATATTAATCATCAGTAATTATGAAGTTATAATAATCAGATTTTTGCTATAACCCTTCAAAATAGCACTTAGCGAAAGAACGCCACGCTGCCTCGTTTATTACCTAAATATAAATAAAAGATGGGGCCCCAGCACAAGGGTGTCCGTCTAAATTGGCAACTATCGCGAGGGTCTTTTCCCATACGTTAATATGCAATTGGAACCCTATACAATTTGAACTCCATACAATCAACAAAATGAGTTCGCGTCGCCATCGTTGCAATCAATTACGACATGTATTTTTGCTTGGGGTTGCCGAGTTCAGTAGGTCAATAAAACCAGATGTAAAATTCCAATATGCTATACAAGATTGACTTTATTCTTTAAATAAATACCTTCAATATTGGAGTTTAAAAGATAAGTGGAAATAATGTTATCTTTTTGTTGCGAAATTTGGTAATTTCTTATAAACAAAATAAAAATCAATCATTCTTATTGTTTAATTTTTATTTTGATGTTATGTTTAGACTTTATAGTTCGTTTAGATTTGTTTCCTTTGATAAGTTCAAATCGGTATTTTTTTCAGTATTATGTTCAGTATTATTTTTTTTTTATGATAGTGAGTGTGACAAGACGAGCAAATCAGGTGCCTGATGGTAAGCATCATGATTACCCACATAATATCACACAGTGTCACCCAGTGTTTTAAAATTCAAAATTCTGCGCGGCACTGCACTGCGCCTGTCGCCCTGAGATATTAGTTGTTGAAACTCGTCATGCTCAGTAATTTCCCAGTGTAATATAGTTCTCTAAAATTGTGTTTTTAATAACATTACTACCTCTCTAGAAGGGTCAAATATTGATGTGCGATTGTTACTAAAATAATAGAATAATGGTTTCATTCTTCAATCGTACAAACATAAAAAAAATACTAACCGAAGAGCCCTGAATTCAATCATGCACATATGGATAATAGACGGACGCATAAAGTACTAAGACAAGTAAAGCAATCGACCAACAATTAAAAGAAAATATATAATGGGACATAAGCAGATTTTTGTATTTGAGCCAAACTTCTGCGGGACGAATATGGCGAATATATAAATCCAAAGCTGAACAATAGAATAATTCGATTGCCTTTATAAACAATTACCCATCGCTACTTTACCTCTAGAATATTGTTAGAAAGAAGAGGAAGTAGAGCGATATGTCGTATAAGAATTACCAGATCGTGTAAATTAAAACCGGTTGTCGTTTAAAATCATAAAGGAGCGCGAACTTGTTAAAGTATTCCGAGACGTATGAAGTTTTAACGAGGTTGATATAGAGACCTGGCGATACTTATTAGTTTAGACACCCATTGTGAGTAGGTGATCTTAGACGAGAATTAAACTTTTATCATTTAGAACACGTTTTTAACTCGCTTATTCTGCCTTTAAAGGCACTGCCGCTTTAACTTGCAAAAGTTTTTTGAATTTAGTCTGCTGTTTTTGAACGTAGTTTAGATCAGCAGGTCTAATGTTTTGAAAGTCATATTCCGCCGAAATTAGGTAGATATAAAACGGTGTCAGGACATAACTTACAACTGTTCTGAGTCGGTGGCGTAGAGGGCGCATGCTCGACTGTCAATCAACAGGTCCCGGGTTCGATCCCCAGGTCAGGCAGTGTTAAATATTGGATTTTTCCATAAGGAATTATCTCAATAACTGCCTGGAGTCTGGAACTGTGCCCGGTAGATGGCAATAGGCTCGCCCCCTATTACATGGGACCAATAACATACTGGCGAAATGTGGGTGTATCTACTATGGACTGAGTCCTGGGTACACCTCTGCCTACCCCTTCGGGAAAAAGGCGTGAATGTATGTTTTTTTTATGTTCTGAGTCAAGGCAACCTTTTGGAATTTGTTCTATTGTACCTATTTGGAGTTGTGCTAGAATAACCCTGCGACTGCGATAACCTTGGTTTCGGAAAATCTTTTATTCCTTGTCTACATTATAAGGAAAACTTAGATATAAAACTACATATTTTCAGTCGTCAACTTTTATTTTTATTTATTATAAGTTTTATGTTTATAACTACAATTATTTTATCTTTAGAGCTGCAGAAAGGGCAGCAATCCACAAGTAAAAAAATTACCATTAAATTAACCATTTTGTTAGGTAAAACTTAAAACGCCTTAGCACAAATTAGCATTATTTGCGCATGACTCGCAGGCCATTGTTCAACGCCACTTGCTCATCAGCGTGAACAATGAGTGACCTGCGCCCGCGCACTGCTACCTGTTTATTGTAGAATTCACTACGTTACAGGGGAATTTTGACCTTTGCTAGCTGAACTTGAACTTGGTTTTTCTCTGACTGAACTCTGAGGCCCTAGAAGTTTATTCTAATGGCAAAATTACCATAATAATGTCGTGTGAGCTGTATAAGCATGTGAGTTATCTTAGCTCCGGCTTCATTAACTAAGCAGAAGAGGGAAAGTAAAGTCCATACACTGATGGCATAGGCCCGTTCTGCACTAATCCCTATGCTCTGCTCCAAAATGCCCACCAAAAGATCCCACTATGCGCGGATTCCTAAAATCTTATGACAATAATGTACAGTTAAAGAAAATAGTGTTATGAGAGTTATTTGACAAATTGTAAAAATCCACAGACCAATCTATATCTAAGAAAAATCAATACAATACTTCCAGACAAGTCAATAAAATAAATTATTAAGGCATACGAATGTATGTATATATCTGCACGCGTTCCCGTTAAAAAGTTTCTTGACAGACGGACAACAAAGTGATCCTATAATGGTTCCTTTTTTCCTTTTGAGGTACGGAACCCAAAAACTAATAATAATAAGACAAGGAAAATAAGTTCAAGTATTTAAATGTACTTACATATGCCTAGTTAATTAGGTACTTAACGGCATGGGTATAATAACGGTATAAAATGGGATGAAAACTTTTGAAACAATTATTCAATTTTATTTATGGGCAATAGATAGATATATATACATAAGAATATATAAAGTATATAAAATTTTATTAAAAATAGAGTATATAATTATTGTAGTGGTAGGCCTCTTTTGCAGGGTGCCGCCTGGGGAAGTACCACACCTTTGCCAGTTATTCATCCGCCAAGCAGTAATGTGCAAACATGACGAGTTTCAACAACTAATAACTCAGGGTGACAGGCGCAGTGCAGTGCCGCGCAGAATTTTTGGAATTTTAAAACACTGTGTTGCACTGTGTCTGATACGGGCAATCATGATGCTTACCATCAGGCACCTGTTTTGCTCGTCTTGTTACTCACTACCATAAAAAAAAAAAAATATGTAAAAAGATTACGTAAATCTCTTTTTAACAATAATTATTATAACAGCGAGTGGCGAGTGGCGTCTCACAGTCTGCAGGGGAAACAGATGATAGGAAAGGGTCCCCGCTGCGTCGCTCGTTAACTACACATCTATAGATAAATTATTTTTATCTGCCAATTTACCCCAATCTGAGCCATTGTCATCGGACGATGACAGCCGTCGTTTAGCGACAACACGTCACTCTCAATGAAACTGCTATTTTATTCGGTTATATTGTGATCATCATCAAGATTTCTTTAGTCTTAACATCATTATTAACAATAGTATTTTATAACATAAAGACTGAGCGGTATATTCGCTTGAATTTGGAATGCATCACTTATAGATAAACACATACGGCCATATAGGCGTTGGTTAGGTGGGTTAGAAAAATTTCGCCGATAACTAAAACTTCCACGGTAGCTCAAATGGTAGAGTGCCTACCTTTATATTTTATTTAAAATGCGTAAGGTGCGGGTTCAATTCCGCTCGTGACTGAAATTTTTCGTCGCATATTCATATTGTATTAACAATAGTATTATCTCTGTTATTATTAATGAGGCAATGTCGTGCTGATTTCGATTTCTCAAGTCAAAGATCAATAAATTATTTTGTGTTTTTTAAAGATTTCCCTGCCAATCTTATTCGTCATGACCCTGACGCAATTGGGTTTTTACGTATATATTTATCTACATTTGAATAACATATTTGCCTATAAATTACTAGTGATCATACCTAATTATATGGCCCGCACTGAACACACATCATCGAACTTAAATTGCTTGTATAATGATCGTGAGAAAAAACCAAACTGCTTTTCTTGTAATGTATTTTTGAGGCAATAAAACCTACAGACACGTATCCACTTATCATAATTGTCGTTTCATATTGTATTCAATATCTACTATCTACAGTCTACCAGTACTGCAGTACCTAGTGAGAAGGGAATTAATAAAACTTCCGACTAAATTACGAAACTTATTTTAAAATAGTGGTTATAGCGAATCGTAATATTTAATCGATTTGAGGATATCCATTCTCACCAAATAATAGAATTAAAACTTCTACGTACTGCCGATAAGGCCACCAATACTTGTTACACGCTTTCTATTTTAAATTTATTTCTACTTATTTAATTATTTTTCTGTATTATAATATCAATACTCAAGGCGCGGTGATAAGCAAATTCGCCCTCTCGCTGACACGTAGGCACATTTTTGAAGATATAAAAAATACCACACGTAAATTAGCTAAAATAAAGACAACTATAAGGATCTAGAAAATAACAATACAAAGATTCAGTGAAACATTCAATTTAATCCAAACAAATTTCGCTGCTTGAATGCTACTACGTTTTTTAAAGACCGTCATCAGTCAGTAACATGGTAACAGTGTATGACTCAGTTTTAAATATCAGTTACGATTACTTATCGTTCTGTTTTTCGTTACCTAGTTGGCACTTACTTTTTACTTACCAATGCCAATTGTACCTGCACATTATTCCCTACAAGTTTACTAATTACGATATTTTATATTTTTATAGACTCAGCGGTCTAATTCGCTTAAAATACAATATTAATATCGAAAGAGAAATTTCACCCACGGGCGGGATTTGAACCGCGCACTCTCGGCACCAATATTTGGCTGAAATTTTTCTTTTCATATTAATATTGTATTACAAATCTCGAGTTAAAAATAATACATATTATTCTGTAAAAATAATAGTATTGCAACTGTTTTGATAATAAGCATGAATTGTCCAGAAATGCGTGCTTTAACTCCAATAAATACGAGTAACTGCTGCGATAGCCTACCGACCGTGACTCCGGTTTGTCCAGCGTTATCAGGCCACCCTCCCTAAAGTCCCATACATCCCGCAGATAAATTAGCATATCCCTCATTTAAATGCACCTACGTACCGACGTTGTTTACGGGCCGGAGATGACGGATTTTCTTCCATTTTCCCCGCGGCCCGTGAACGCATTGCGCCGCGCCGTCTCGCAGTATGGGTTTTATACGACGCGACGCGACGGTAATTTTATGGTTTTGTCGGCTTGTAAATTTGTTAGCCTTTTGGGGGTGATTAACAATGTTAATGGGCTCCGGTTAGTTATATTAGATCGTTGTTTGGACTCGAATATGATAAGAAATAAGTATAATGAATAAGTCAAGACAATAGGTACACGTTAATGGATTTCCCAGTCTAATAATTTATTTAAGTGATATTTTCCTGTGAGCAAATTGCAAACGTTGTAAAGGAATTAAATCAGAACGCAATACAATTACATTAGGTAGCTCAGAAAATGAACGAAACTAAACGTAATTAGGCACTTCGCAATCCATTTACTGGGTAAGGCATTAACGAGTTACCCACCACCACCACCACGCCGCGCCGCGCCGTGTCTAGGAATACTGTAATGTATTTTAATGCGCACTCAAATTTGGGGAGCACTGATAAAATGGAAGCAGGTCTTAAATTACTCACTTACAGAGTAGTTATCCGAAAGAGCTTTTAAATCATTCACAAAACACTAATGGACGTGGGGTAGAGGTGGGGTAGGGTCGCGGGGGGCGAGCAGATGTACTCCCAGGCGAGCAATGAAATGGAGATAACAATATTATAAAGGTGTGCGTTTGATATTGCCCCGGATTGCAATGCGAGTGTGTGAACGCGACTCACTCAAAGAAACTTGTCTCGCGGCGCTCAGAGAAATTCAATTTCTGAACAACTTTTTATCTAATTTTACATCCATAGAAGGACGGGAAACTATAAACGGTACACTTACATCACAACACTGCCTCGGTGGCGTAGTGGGCGCATGCTCGACTGCCAATCAAGAGGTCCCGGGTTCGATCCCCAGGTCAGGCATAGTGTTAAATATTGGATTTTTCCATTAGGAATTATCTCAATAGCTGCCTGGAGTCTGGAACTGTGCCCGGTATATGGCAATAGGCTCGCCCCCTATTACATGGGACCAATAACATACTGGCGAAATGTGGGTGTATCTACTATGGGACTGAGTCCTGGGTACACCTCTGCCTACCCCTTCGGGAAAAAGGCGTGAATGTATGTTATGTTATGTTATGTTACATCACAACAAAAATACGGAGCATAGTACTAGATATGTTATATTCTGAATTAAATATGATCATCATTTATATAAGATCACATATTATGTTGATGTTAAGAATTTTAAAAACACAATAATAATGTAGATAAAAGTTAGCTTCCACTCATCTCTCCTTGAGACATGTTTAAGATATATACCAGATGGCCTCTAATTTGCCTCGACCTACTAATCAGATTATATTAGTTTCTTAAATATTCCCACTTTTAGTAGGTAAACGTTTAAAAGTGCTAAACAGTATAGAAGAAATTTAGTAAGGATACTATACCAAGTTTTGAGTGAACAGTGAATACTACTCTAAAATCTTAGAGTTTTCTTGTGCTGCTTATATTTGCCAGTAAGAGGACTATTGACCTCATTTACTTAGTAGATTTAAAACATTATTACATTATCTCATTAAAAAATTAATATAACTCACAAATAAAAATTATACTTTTAAAAAAAGATTATTATTAACAGTTGTTTTTGTAATGTGTCAGTTAGGTACTGTCGGGTAGTGTAACAGGAATAATAAATGTGTAGGGGTCTGCCGAGGGAAGTTGAGTGCCATTATTATCAGCAATTTAATTAGAACCCCACCGTAACTACCACTGATTCGTTTTATAAAGCCGTCTAATATCCACTAACGGAGACTGCACTCGCTCGTTTGTTTATTACAATTTAAATAGACACTTCAAATTACAGTAATTGTGATCGAATCTCGCTGCAAGAAGAACCGTAATCATAGTGTATTACTTTTTAAGTTACATATTACATGAGTATACCCACATTTTATCTCTGATATGATACACTGATATTACGGAGTCGAAATAATTTCAAATAGAACTAAGATTCAGTTTAAAAACCATAAAATTGCTTTCCGAACGTTGGAATTTGATCACCCGACGCAATCACCCGCGCCGATAGGCTTCCGGCTCATCAATATTCGTAACGAATCGTCGAAATTCAATAATTATCCCGAACACGACTTCATTCACGAAAAACACCATAAAAAGGTGTGAATGAAAAGAGGAAGCCAACGGTCAGTTTTTTGGTACGAGCGACCAGCCGGCCGATCGAGCGGCCATGGAAGTTCACGTGGAGTTTCGAAGTCTCGTAGTAGATAAGATTAAATGTGGGCTGGAGGTAATCAGTGCGCGACCAAAGCGGTTGAATGGAGTGCGATCGGCGTTCATTCATGAAGGTGGGAGATGCCATCACGCGAAGCGACGCGACACGCTGCCGGTGAATTTCTCGCGGTTGTTGCGCGCCGCAACGCTCGTGAACACATTCTACAGTCCTACATCACACTCATTTGCGATCCGATCGCGCTTCATTACACCGAGTCGCTAATCGTCCGCAATTAGCTGCCACGTGTCATCGGTTTACTTGTAATTAACAGCTGTTCACACTCAGGTCGCTCCAGACAACGACGCGCCGCGTGAGCCTCCACGACATTGTTCCACAGGTGTCGTGTAATTACCGCAATCTTAATACAATATGTTTAATTAACGTTATTGCCTTCCGCTTGGGAACGAATAACGATAAACACGGTGCAGCACACACCGAGCGGGTCATTAATTCTGAGAATTTACGAAGTTATGATGGAAGATTAGATAAACTTTATATCCTACGGCTTTGATCTGTATAAACAGGTCGAATCAAAGTGTAGGAAATGTGTTAGTAGTATTTTTATGACCGGCCTTAAATTTATAGTTTGTAGGTATAATGTTAACGCGCCTACGCCATCTTGTGGTAAAATGGTCACTGGTGCGCGGTGCAGTCGAACTACAATAAAAATAAATAGATAATGTATTCAATAAAGAAGACGTTACTCAAACATTTGTTGTTAGTTTCGATTCCAAGAATGTCTTGGGTTATGGGATTAATTCCCAATGTTCTAATGATAGAGTTACTACTAATATAGTGTTTATTACCACAAGTAAATAGATAGATACGATACTGTGGTAGTAATTTTTCATTTACATTTCATTTACACGCGTTTAATATATCTTGTGGAGGAACAATAGTAATCGCACCATTCTTCTATTCTATTCATCTATCCAAACCACAGTGTAAAGTGTGATATGGCTCATAGCTCTCCGCTTAATAAATATTAAAACATCTCTCCTTGACCTTAAGCGACTTAATTCCATCAAAACAATAACACAGATAACTTACATATGTATAAGGCTGTGATCTTGCGTGTAAAAATAAACCAACCAAACTCACGATGTGGGTTTTTGATAGCAGCCTTGAGTTTTGATCAGCTACTTATTCATTTTACGTCTATTTTCACCTTGCCTTCTCGATGACTCACCGCTTCACAAATATTGTCGCTTTTATCTGTTAATTTTAGCTGAACAATTCATTAAATTAAGTACCTACCTATTTTGTTGCTAGTTAGGTTGCTGGGTATAACCACAGAAAATATAATAGTACTACGTTATAATATGGTTAAAGTCGCGCGTAATTTATTTGCCTTTTTTATCATCGAAGAGGGCAACGCAGTCTTTCGCCTCCGCCGTAAATGGCCAATTACAGATTATGTAAGTACATTATCTTATATACAAATCAAAGCACTGACTGATTGACTAGCACACCTGCTCATCAACGCCCAACATGATCTCTTGGAACTGAAGATATGAAATTTTGCACAATATAATTATGATTTAGCTATAACCACCCTAGCATCGTCCTAGTGATGTAGAAAAGGAATCCCGAATCGACCGAAGATCGAGAAAGAGAGACTTAAGACCGTAAAATTACTTTGGTTTTAAAATTACACCTATCAATAAATTAAGTACAAAACCAAAGCAGAATTGACAAGGAAGCTAACATCACCGCCAATGATTCTTTGAAGGTTTTAATTTCTACAATATACACGACGTAATCTCCTCTGGGAAATTCTTTGAGATTCATTCTATCGTACAACTTATTAATTCTTTTTCTTGCCCTTAGATGGTTAGATTATGACAAATATTCCCTCGTCCCGCGAGGTCTTGCTGGCCCCGGCGGGGGGGCGGGTGTGGGGCGCGGGGCCGCGGGGGGAGGTCCCCGGAATGTGGTCTACCTGCTCCGGGGCACCGCTAATCAATTTATCTTTTATTATCGTACCAATAACGCTTCATTACTAGATTCATAATTCTGTAGTTATTTGCTTTGCACTGAGAAAGAAATGCGACATCAAAATATACGACTAAGCTTAAGTCATTTGTTTTCGTGAACTACCCTCTAATTATTTTCAGAAAAGCTCTCGCATCTAAATTCATTACCTACATTCTTTTACAAAATTACGAAGATAACTTTGAATTAGAAATATCAGTATCACTGAATTCAACTAATTAATTGCTTTGGTTATCGGTGACTGTTGGTGGAAAGAGGTTATCTTTTCCGAAATGACATTTTATTGTTTTGTCCTCATTGTGTTGTATTCCATCGCGCAAACACCACGACGATTTAAACTTTTGGAACTTTGCCTAGGATTTTACGACTTACGAATATGACGCTATTTAATGACTGTGAAAGAGAAAATTGTATGGAGACTGTCTGATACGAACCGAATACATATGTATATATATGCAATAAACGTTTCCAGCTTTTCTAGTTTTTATAAAACATTAGATTTTAACTGTAACTAAATCATAAGCACAATTATTTTATTGAATAGAACGAAATCCTCTCCTGGGTGTTCGGGGTCTTAATTGGATTTGAAATTTTCTGAACAAAAAGTTTCAAGCCAGTCGTAAATATTAAACGAACATTAAAAATCTGTCCGGTCTCGGTTAAAACTAGAGACTTGAAGACGGATAGCAACCCTAAATGTCAGGGGCTGAGACCACCTGGCGACCGACTGTCAACCATTGAATCAAACTGTCCATCAAATGGAATGTAAAAAGACTTATTATCCCGTCTAGCGATACAATAAAAACGTTTAATGCGCTCGTCAAAACGGCGTTGAAGCGTGACATACATACACACGTACGTACTAGGCAAGGGGCATAACGACTTGTAGTTTTAGTTAAATGAGAGTTCCATATTGTAATGACAAGAATATCATGTAGTGTAAACCATGAAACAAAGAGTATTCATGGAAAACCTAATTTTACCACACAGAAAAATTTATTGTGACATTGTTTCTCGGTACACATACCTAATAATGTTGCCAATGTGCTTTGAGATATTTGTGATATTCATATAAAATCTGTGTGGACTATAAAAATAAATCAAAACCTGTAGTACCGTTGGACTACACGAGTAGCAATTAATTGAGGAAAAATATAATGAAGCGTAATATTAAACAAAGAGAACAAGAGCGTACCTACTTTAATTAGTTTGAAAACAAAATTATTTTAGTCTGCAGATTGACATCTCTCCTGGCCTCCGGCAAAAGCTAATGAGCCCGTAATGAAGGAGATCCACGATTATAATCCTCGCTCGGCCATTTGTTATTAAACCACGGTAATTTTTCAATGCTAAAGCCATTAAATTAATATCAAAGACACGACCGTCAGTTTGTAAAGATGGGTTTTAATGTGGTGCGCCCGCCGGTATTTTGATGATGAATTGTTTTTGAGTGATCGTTACAGAACGATTCTCTGGATTACTAGATTGAACAGACTCGTAGTAGCATTTATTTTTATTTTTATGGACTAAGCGCTCTATACGCTTGAAATACCTACATATAATTGAATAATTGATATGAATTCTAATAACTTAATTTTTGTAGTAGTAGGCCTCTTTTGCAGGGGGCCGCCTGGGGAAGTACCACACCTTTGCCAGTTATTCATCCGCCAAGCAGTAATGTGCAAACATTACTGTGTTCCGGTATGAAGGGCAATGTTACCAGCGAAATTACTGGGCATGATGAGATTCAACAACTCATATGTCCGGGTGACAGGCGCAGTGCAGTGCCGCGTAGAATTTTGAATTTTAAAACACTGGGTGGCACTGTGTCTGTTATGGGCAATCATGATGCTTACCATCAGGCACCTGATTTGCTCGTCTTGACACTTATTATCATAAAAAAAAAAAATTGTAACATTAGACGTGTCGATAACGCACACGCCCCTATAGGCGGTAGTAGGTGGCATAGAAAAATTTCGCCAATAACTAGTACTTCCACGGTAGCTCAAGTGGTAGAGTGCCCATCACGTGGATTGGTGTGGCAAGTGCGGGTTGAAGGTCATATTGTTAGTAACTGCATGATAAATCCTTCATGCAAACTGATTTACAGTTACTCAGTTCAATCTAGTATCTAGTTCCTCATAAAGGGTCGTTGGAGTCAGCATTTGAAACAATTTTCGATAAGGAACCAACTTTAAAATCGACATAAATTATGCTGTTTCCTATAGAAAAAGCTCCTAAACATGTGTTATACCACAGAATACAAATAAGGTTATACCAAAATGTATGGAACATTTTGAAGAGGATTTTAATTACCGATTATGAAAATTTTACTAACAGTGAATGAATATTAACTTTATTGGTACCAAAATAATACATAAAATAACAAGGAAGAAAACTTAAAACTAGATAGAAATCATTTGTCACAACTGGCGGCCGTATCACTCAAAGCGATCTCTTCCACACAACCATGCAGAGATAGGAACTACAGTGTATTGACAATACAATTACAGTTATTGATCAAAATATACATTATATTATATAGGTTATGGCAATAATAAATAATAACTTGCATAGTTAAGTACCTAGAATACCTAAAGTCGTGATTTCTCGTGATCTCTGAATGGGTCGATCGTAATGAGGCCGCTAAGGCTCGGCTATTAACAACATCAATTGAACCATTTGTTAGCGGCCCGCACAAAGAGTACTCAATGTCAGTTAATTAGTGGTATTATTTGATTGAAATTAGCTGCATTTATTGTAATTGAACCTCTTATTTAAGGCTAAGTAAGGCAATTAAAACAACCTTTGAATTAGTACTAAAGTAGCAAATAGACGATCAAATATAATAACAATATATATAAAACATAACATACATTCACGCCTTTTTCCCGAAGGGGTAGGCAGTACCCAGGACTCAGTCCCATAGTAGATACACCCACATCTCGCCAGTATGTTATTGGTCCCATGTAATAGGGGGCGAGCTTATTGCCATCTACCGGGCACAGTTCCAGACTTCAGGCAGTTATTGAGATAATTCCTAATGGAAAAATCAAATATTTAACACTTTGCTTGACCTGGGGATCGAACCCGGGACCCCTTGATTGGCAGTCGAGCCTGCGCCCTCTTACGCCACCGAGGCAGTCAACAATATAATACATATATATATATACACACAACAACAAACAATACACACAATACAATATATATGCTTATAACACCCAGACACAGATCAAACAGACATGTTCATGCACACAAATATTTGACCTGGCCGGGGATCGACCCCGGGGCCTGCGGAACAGAAAGCAGAGTTACTACCGTCTGAGTCAACGAGGACGTCAAAATATATGAAAAAATATGGTACAGCCGTACCACAAACTTGGTTCGCCATGTTCTATCATCTGGCGCGCTGTCCGGCGAACATTATTATTTTTGTTGCTTAGTACGGTGGTACAGGCGCTTGCACATCAAAGCGGTTCGATCGTGTGGCGTGAACACCGTACCATGTTCGATCGTCTGTCTATTCGTAGTGTAAAGGAATGGTACCTTCGCTACTTCCAGTACTTATCTTTTTTTTACAATTTTTGCTGGGGGTGAGGTAAACAGGTACAGCACACATTTACCTACATTATCTCGCAAACACATGCGGTAAAACCTTATGTCAGCGGTAGCGAATGAAATAGTTTTTCAAACTGTAAAAAAAGGTTAAGTTATAATAATCAATTCAAGTGAAATTGAAGTATAGTAATTCATAAACGTCGTACACTCTCTAAAGAAAATCATGGCAGTGACGGGTCCAGTTATAGAATTAAATGTTGCGGTTGACATCGCATGCAAGTAACGGGAAATCATCAGTTAACTGCTTTTAACTGTTTAATGTAAAAGAGCAAAAATTTAAATTACCTACGTTTTACACTTTTCTTTGAAATTGCGGGACAATATAACTGTCATCGTAAGTTGCGTTCTCAAAAATATGACAAATGCTTTCTATGTTTTAATAATCAACTTGAACGTTAGCTCACATACATTTTAGGTTAAATAACTATTATCTTTAGTTCTTTAAAGTACATTGACTGATGAATACAATGGGACATACTTATCAATGTTTGCTATAAATGATTGGTTAATGATAAAGATAAGAAAACTTAACATCGAAAACTGAAGACTGATGCAGTAACGAGTACAAAAAACCTACAGCAAAAAATATTGCTGTTTAATCTCCAAGAGAATGGCTTCCCTAACATTGCTTGAGTCTGCGTTATGGGTTATAATAATAATAATAGTATATAATTATAATAGGTTGTGGATGACAAAAAACTAAATGTGCAGAGGCTGAAAGTTCCTCAGTTACAAGATGAATTGAGATTAATTAACTCAATCTACTTTAAACGGAATGCACCGGCCAAGGACGTTGTAGCAATATGAGTAATATGATCACTATAGCAAGGTTGACATTGACTTGCAGCTAATTACTTTAATTACTTTGTATCTGCGTAACGGTTAATTTATCTTCTGGATAAATGATACCTCTTTAATTGCAGGATTAGATCAATCAGAAGTAAAATGAAATTATATTGGACAAAAAACTATGCTACTCGTATACCAAAAGATTTAAAACATAGACAACAGACCTTGGCCACTAGATTCTATAAACTATAAATATATCTATATCATGGATATGATTCCAAACACAATAATATATTTGATCGTGCTATGTGCCTTGCCCACTGCCACTTCAACTTGCTAATTCTCTGGGCCAGAAGTAAATATATTATTGTGTTTGGCCACTTACAACCGGTCTAGATGGAAATCTATAGGAGGCCTATGTTCAGCAGTGAACGTACTATGGCTGAGATGATGATGATGATGATGATGACTGGCCCATTTGAAGCTCATGTTGTATCAAGGCAATGTTACCAAGTAATTGCAATATTGATGAAGTAACAGGATACCAAATTACGAATTGATTAGACCACCCACTGGAAGTTGCTCATATCCCGGGCTGACTTTAGGTGTTGCTAATATCCCTCTGTCAGCTTTTAAATAGAAACTCCGCTATAGAATCCTTCGTTTAGGAGCTATCGTGCCACAGACAGACACACAGATACACAGCCACGTCAAATTTATAACACCATTTCCTTTTTCAGTCGCGGTCTATGATTTATTTCATATATCATAGACCGCATATTTCATAAATCTGATATACATATTTACTTATAATATAATATTTTTACATACATACATACATACATTCACGCCTTTTTCCCGAAGGGGTAGGCAGAGGTGTACCCAGGACTCAGTCCCATAGTAGATACACCCACATTTCGCCAGTATGTTATTGGTCCCATGTAATAGGGGGCGAGCCTATTGCCATCTACCGGGCATAGTTCCAGACTTCAGGCAGTTATTGAGATAATTCCTAATGGAAAAATCCAATATTTAACACTGCCTGACCTGGGGATTGAACCCGGGACCTCTTGATTGGCAATCGAGCATGCGCCCTCTACGCCATCGAGCCAGTTTAATTATCAATTTGTTAAATATAATATATTTACCTGATAAAATTAGACTTTTTATCCATTCAAGCATCAAAAAATTTCTTACTATAATAAAGTACTAAGTCGTTATTATATATTTATTATTATAGTGGGCTGTACATCGATCAAACGGTTCTTGCGGCCATTTTGAGGTCACGCCGGATGAATAATGCTCGGGCTCCATTAACGGTCATTATATGCAAATAATATTACACATTATCTGAGTGCCTACACTCTGTAACAGATTTATACAAGATACTTTTTTTTTTTTTTTTTTTTTAATTTATTTAGGATTTTGTCGCTTAGCGACCATATCGTCCTGTAGACCATAATTTACAAAAACAATAAAAAAAAAAACTAAACTTATTCTAATTATGCTAAACTTAATCCTAAATCAACTAGCCTATACAAAGAGTGAGCATCATCAGACATCGGACATGATAGTATGCTGTTGCAGAATCCTACCTCTGACGTTCTTTGTCCAAAACGGAATTGGAATATACAACTTGTTCCAAAAGGGTGTAGTAATACTTTACCATACAAATTTGCCTTTACTGGATGGAAAGACGAAATATCGAAATTCTTTCTTTGAAATTTGTTTAGCTTGACGGGTAGATTAACCGGCTTAACTATCACTATATATTTTTGATACACGTAGTAAGTTTACAGTTTGCGAACACAACATTATTCTATTACATTTTCTAGGTTTGTTTTTTTCTCATTCACAATTTTCATAAAATAAATTATAACATATTATACCATAGCATAAAATGAAGTCGCTTCCGCTGTCTCTTCGCTTAGATCTTTTAAAATACTCAACGGATTTTAATACAGTTTTCAACAATAGATAGAGTGGATTCAATAGGAAGGTTTATATGTATAATGGTACCCGGAGCCAGGGCGGGTAACTAGTGATCAATAACTGGGGGCATCAAATTCGACTGCGCGGTCGATTGGCCTTTAATATTTTTATTAATTTGTGGGGGGCAATCCGACCGTGAGCGCTAATAAGGTCAGTCTCTTGACTAAAAGAAAATGTTTAATACCAAACTGCGACGTTTCATATTAAGTATTTCGCACTGTCACAAACAAGAACACAAGGGACACGTCACACGTGTGTCCAGTTTTCAATAGGTAGATGATTTTTTTACACCAGTAATCCTTTTTTTTTAATATGCATTAATATTATGAAACATTTTAAACATTAATATAGCCTCCTGCCTACTATTTTCCTACAACTCACAGTAGGTATCAGTTAGAATGTTTAATATCAATTTGTTACTAATAAGACCTCATGACCCACTTCGATCACCTTTATATTATCATTCGTATTAACCATCATTTAATGAAAACATAAAAGCACGTTAATATAAAAAACACAACAGTTACTTATCTAATGAACCATAACAATTAACTCATAAAAACCTTGGAATCTCGTTCGATTGGATAAAATTAATCAAAGGCTAGCCACCCCGGCGCGGCTCGCCCGGCCCGGCCCGTCAATGGACAACAGTGTTACCATGTCTTTGGAAAATTTAGAACTGTAGAGGAAATTATATTGGGGCATTCAGAGTTGCCAGTTGTTACTACTTTCTAAGTTCTAGTTTTAAGTTTTCTTCTTTATTATTTTCTGTTATATTGTGGTTCCCATAAAAAGTCATCATTCATTCATTCATTTTATCAGACAAGAAACTCTTGTGAGAATGATCGTTGGCAGACAATATTTTGCAAGAAAATTATTCTATCCATGATTTTATTATTATTATTAATCGTTTATTTCGACCAACAAGGATCATAGATCGGTACACAATATTTAATTACTAAATTAAATTAAATTACAATACGAATATATAAGCAAAAAATACAAAATAAAATGAAGCGACATAATAATTCATAATTGATTGAATTAAGAAATGAATAGTCATAAATTATAAATTGAATTAAATAATAATAAATAATAAGAAAATGTCATTATATAAATTATAATCAATTATTTTAGGAGTTCAAGGTTTCACGTTTATTTTGATGGATGCATTCAATTTAACAGAATAACTACAGAAGTTTAGACGCAGATAAAATTCAGTTTTGAAAGTTCTACAATCTCTGTAATTGTTGGAGTTGAGTATTGCAGTCGAAAAAACAAGAATTGACTATAACAGGAAAGATTATATATAAAATTCGTAAGAAAACTATTTTTAGTTTTTTTTTATTCGCGTTAATTACAAAGTTATCTCAAATTATTATTTTTTTAATCCAGTACCGAAAACACGCTGATAGTACCCGAACGAGCTCGTGACCTGTAGTGACGTCACAATGTGATAAAGTGTTTTGACAGCCTCGTTGGCGCAGACGGTAGTAACTCTGCTTTCTGTGCCGCAGGCCCCGGGTTCGATCCCCGGCCAGATCAAACATTTGTGTGCATGAATATGTCTGTTTCACAGAGGAGATGAAAGAGATTAGAGGGGCCTTGTGGGCGGGGCCGGCTTTGCTGCCCTCTTGAGCAGACGCTCGTAATTCCGCCGAAATCAGCTTTGCCGGCTAATAGTCGCGCTCATGTGGTCACAACGTACGTAGCTCCGCGAAGATAGTGTATAATGCCGTCCTGCGCTATTATAACTTGTCGAAAAAGAAGCCAGGTGTGTAGTGTAGCCCGACAAGGGATTTCTTTTCACCGGTAAGTCCTAAAACCTTTAAATTCAAGTGATATTTGTAATTATTATAAAAGTATTATGTAATTGTTAGACAAAAACGACACACTTGCGAAACATATTGGAAATTATACATTGCTTACTACAATACATAGGTTCCACCTTGTACTCGTAGGTGATCGCGCAATGAACTGCGTTCTTTGCGAGGGGTCGCGTGCGCCTAGGCGAAGCTTGAATTCCGGGAAATCCCCGCACATCGATAGTGTTGTACCATGTTGTAAACATTGTCGATATTAAGTGTCGTATGTATATGATTATTAGAGTAATATTTTGTAATTAAAATATCTCTTTGTAGGCGTACTTTTTAGGAACAAGTTGATGTTGTCCTAAGGAAAGATCAATAAATCAAAATTACCTACAACCGACGTGCATTTAGTATGAAGAATTTCATGAAAGTGGAAGAAGCGTAAGCCGTGTGTCAGGATATTATCAAGTGAGTGTATGTGTGTGTGTCTCTTTCTGTCTGTCTGTCTGTGAAACAGCGTCTAAAGAAAAAAGTTGTTCTCCTCTTTGTCACGCGAAGTAAATACGTGGCATCTACTGTGGTCTGTCACCATGTTAATTGTGATTATCAATTATTTGTAAAGTGTGGGTTTTCATCTAAAATTTTGTTTGATTGTTCCGTTTATAATGAAATTAAAATTTTATATTAAGGTTCCCAAAAAATCCAGATATAAGAAAATTGTGGATTGAGGCAACCGGTAGAAATAAATGGATTCCTACTAAATGTAGCACAATTAGTTCTTTTTGCAAAATATTCAAAATTTTGCAGAAAATGATTATGACATAACAAAAGAGTCAGGAAAAAGATATTAAAACCAGGAGCTACGCCGCTCAAAAATATATACCTCCTTATATAAGCTTACTTATGCACCCAGACACAGAAATTATATAGTAACAACATTACATTGTAAGGACATTGTATAGTAGTTACTTAATTAATTAGTATAATTTGCTATGAAGCCGTATTAGTTAATATCAAATAAATAAATATAGCGAAAAGTTAAAGTAATAATGTTACAGTAATTTTATCGATATCGATAATCGACCTTTAGGTGACCGTAACATGTATCCCACCAAAAACATACATGTAAAAAAGGAGAGCCAAGTTCAATACTTTTAATGTTTGGCTGTGGGCTTCGCCGCAAAAAGATTGGAGATCTAAATGAGTGCCAAGTTCTATGCAAAATCCAAATATGTATTTAAATAACATTATGAACAAGTATTAAACTTTATTTCTTTGCTTTATTGCCTATAACAATTGCTGTTATTAAAAAAAAATTGAGATTTAAAGTAGGTTAGATTTGACTTGGCCAGGACACCACTTATTTTTTGACTTAACTTTATTTTTATATTTCTGTTATATAGCAAATATATTGGGATAATTTCAAATATTTGCTTGTAACGTTGTAACGGTTCCAACGCTACATTTAAAAAAAAATGTTGTATGGGGACCCCACCTATTTTTTAATTTTTTAATTTTTTCCTACACTTAAACACAATTACCGAGCTGGATTCCAAATTTCATCCTTCAAGGTCATCTGGAAGTAGGTTAGATTTAGGTACTATAAGTCAGACAGTTCTAAATTTTACGACTTTTTGACCTTCATAATATCTTTATAACCGTTTGAGCTAGCTTCATGAAATTTGGGCTACTGGATGTCCTTATGGATATAATTAAACACACGTAGTTTTATGTGTGAACGTTCAAGAGATTTTGAGATATACAAGGGTCAAAAATGGCACTCGGCGCTGACTAGCCAGTTCCTTAACTTGGCTTGACACGCTGCCGCGTGTCTAGATGAGCTTTTGCGCGTGTGTGAGTGCATGTCAAACGCAGTGTTTGCGCTAGATGATAATCAATAGCAAACTCGCGATCGATGTGTGTATGGTTAATTTGTGTGCGTAATGCGTGCGCGTATTGGTCTCTTGCTTGTAGTGGAGTTGAGGAGTGGGAGACAAGCGGCGACGAGCGTTCTGATACAAATCAGGAACTATTTCCAATCTAACCTCTTTCATCCTGATCTGTGGTCTGTTTGATCTGTGTCTGGGTGTTATAAGCTTATATAAGTATGTATATCAGTTATCATGTTACCATAGTACAGGCTTCTAGCCTAGTTTGGAACCAGATGACCGTGTGTGGAAGTGTGTGGAAGTACGATACATAACTATAACATTACTACGTCACAAAAATGGCGATCAATCCTGGTGCATTCGTAATCAAGTTACTCATTATGGAATCTTATCAATTTTGGATCGCTTATAATTAATCAAAAAATATATATTAAAGTGATTTTTGAATCAGATGATATCATAATTTTCATTAAACTTTTAAAATATATATTTTTTTCAAATACTCAATTGATTGAAGATTTGATGTTTTCTTGTATTGACGACCAAGAATTAGGTTCCCTGCGTCAATGCCTTCCGTGCTGCCTATATTTTGGGGAAGTATACAAGAATGAAGTAAATCTCGTGGTTTACCAAAACGTTCAGTGTTCGTAAAGTGCCAAACGGGTGGCCACCGTAATGGAATGGATATTTTATGTTCCCGTGGGCGAAGAGCGGGCTCCAATTTGTCCGCAGTTTTTTAATTAGTATGGATGTGAGAGAAAACGAATTGGATTTATGCGAACTCACTAACTGCGTAGCCCGTAGTTCGTGGGGCTATTGAAAAATTACTCATATTTAATATCCTCGCAGCGATCATTAGAGCGTATGTGAATCATAACGTTTTATTATTGGCTTGTTTATGATTTTGTTAAATAGCGATAAGTGTGGGTTATAAAATTATTCTGATTAATTCTTGGACCTAGAAACGTATGAGGTTGCTTTATAAATATACGAGCAAACTCTTTTTCTACATATAATCGTTCTCTAGTATTGTGCGCTGGATATCTTCTGTAGAGCAATCCTTTTTTTGATAAACGCTTTATAATAATTTGAATTTATACTCTAACAGAACAGGTTACCCCAATTACACTGCTCGAGTCAATTCATATGGGTTACGTGGACAACCCATATTGTCAGGTTCAAGTGGCCAAGATTCCTCAAGGCCTCCGACATGACCTAACGATTGCCCCCTAAGTTCTTATAGGAAACAGCCAGGACTTACAGTTTAACGTGCTATCTGAAACGCGGTAAATCTGCTGGCAAGACCATGTTATCTATTTTAGAACAATATTATCTTAGAATAAACCTACTTTATCTAAGAATATTATATTATAGAAATACTACTAATATACTGATTGATCTTTTTCATAGTTACCTGTATGGTCGCCGGCAACGTGTACGCCTGGATGACACTTACTCCTCTTGGTGTGATACTTCTGCCGGTGTACCTCAGGGCGGCGTTCTATCCCCTCTTCTCTTTGCAATATTCATTAATTCTGTTTCACAACATATTACTTCTTCCTACCACTTGTATGCAGACGATCTCCAAATTTACTCTCAAGAACCGTACAGTAATCTAGCAAGTGCTATTCATAAAACTAATGCTGATTTGAGTAATATCGCTGAATGGAGTAAATCATATGGACTTAAGGTTAATCCCACGAAAACCCAAGTCATGATTGTTGGTAGTTCCCGGATGATCGAAAAAGTAGATTGGTTGGCGCTACCGTGTGTTAAATTTGATGGTGTCACCATACCTTACAGTCGTAAAGTAAAAAATCTTGGCCTTATAATAGATCAAAATCTCACTTGGGGTCCTCAGATGGAAACCGTAAGCCGTAAATTATTTGCGTCTGCGGGTTCCCTCAGAAGGCTCAGAAACTTCCTGCCTATTGCTACTAAGGTTGCGCTTGCGGAGTCTCTGCTGCTCCCAGTTCTAGACTATGCCGATGCCTGCTATCTTGACGTCACGGAGGACCAGCTAAACAAGCTTGAGCGGCTTCAAAATCTCTGCATACGATTCATATTTGGTTTGCGCAAATATGATCGCATTTCCCAATATCGTAATAATCTCAAGTGGCTGAATATTCGTTTTCGCCGGAATACTCATATCCTTTCTTTACTGTATTCTACCCTGTTTAACCCTATTGCCCCGCGCTATCTAAAGAGCCAATTTCAATTTCTCCACTGCTCTAACCTTTACACGCTCAGGTCTTTGGATAATCTTACTCTAAGGATGCCCCCACATAGGACCTCGTTCTTCGATGGTTCTTTTGCAGTGCAAGCTGTACGCTTGTGGAACGCTCTCCCGGTAGACATAAGACGTGCGCCATCATTGGCCGTGTTCAAGTCTCGGGTGAAGGGCCACTATCTAGCTCAACAGTCTGTCAATCTGTTATGATCATAACCATATTAAGATAATTTGTCTGACATAGTACCTACCTATTTATGATATTTATCTCATATTAGGAACATTGTAATATGTATATTTATGTAATTATATATACTTATCGTATATGTATTTGTCTGGATATTATAATATTATTATACTCTTCATTCATCATATTATTTTTATATATATTATATTATTATTTTTTTAATGTATGTATTATTAGTAATTTATTTATTTCTATGTATATATATATATATATATATGTATTATTAGTAATTTATTTATTTTTATTATATATTATGATCATCATTGGTAGTATAAACTGTTAAGATGCGCCACCGTCTTTCTGCTGTAAATAAATCCTCTCCATCCATCGGTTGTCTGGAAGAAATCGCTTATTAGCGATAAGACCGCCGCTTGTACATTTAAGTTAGTTTCTGTATCCTGTAATGTTATTTTCTTTGTGTGTGGTGTACAATAAAGTATTATCTATCTATCTATCTATCTACTAGCTGACCCAACGTAATTCGTACCGTCTTAGATTATTACTATTATACTTAGAAAAAATATTAATAGATGTGTTAATTTATTGGCTAAGTGATTCATTTTGTCACCTACCTTTTTCCAGATTATGATCTCCTAGTAATCGATTACCGCGTAAAATATAGTAGAATTTTCATTTCTTCCCATTTTCTTATCATGCATAATATTTAAAATTCCCTCTTAATTCTTTAAATAGCTATACATACAAACGCATACATACCTTTTCTTATATATTTATTTTATAGTTTTTTTCAAGATCGGCAAAAAGAACACATTACGTGCGTCACTGCAGAAATATTCCAGTAAAAGCATAAATTGTACGCTTATCGCATTATATTCGTATATTTGTAAGTTAAGTCATGAATGCGGTGAAGAGTCAGCAATAAACATTGACGGTATACCCAAATACACCTGATATGTTGGTTTGGGTTATTGTCGTTTTGTCACAAAGTAAATTCGTCACGAAAAAATGGATGTGTGAATTCGTCACAATCCTTTTTTTTTTTCATTGTAATTTTTCGACATTGCTTTTTCAGCACTGACATCAGAATAATCAATAATCAAATATTAATAAAATAACATAACATACAATCACGCCTTTTGCTTTTGCCGGCCAAAAAACGCCGGTTTTGGTTCTATTGATGGATGGATGGATGTTTGTTAATCTTTCACGCCAAAACTACTAAATAGATTGGGCTTAAACTATGTCTACGCGGGTAAAACCGCGGGGCACATCTAGTTTTACATATTTATGTAGCGACAAAATATTGAAGCCGGGCTTAAATCCGGGGTCCCTGGATTATTGAATCTTACATGTGGACTTTTTACATTGGCGCTGCCGTGTTTTGGATGGCACTATGTCCCGGCTGTTTCCTACAGGATATAAGGTCATGTAGGAATCTTGGTGACCTGAATCTCTGACAATAAGAGATAATTGTCCACATAACCCATATGAAGTTACTGGAGCAATGTAGTTGAGGAAACCCGTTCTTATTATTATTTTAATAATACATACTTATGATTTATATGTATATGTATATCAGTCATCTGGTTACCATAGTACAGGCTTCTAGCCTAATTTGGGACTAGATGACCATGCGTGGAAGTTGTCCCATATTATTATTATTATTATTATTATTATTATTATTATTTGTTTGCAATCTGCAATAACAGTCGTTGCACCGTCTTACCCCGCTCTCCTCTCTTCTAATCAGGCTCACATTCTCATTCCGTTTTCGTGTTTAATTTCTCCGGCGGTCGCGGCATAATTACGTTATCCGTGGTAGTAGTAACTGTTGGCAAATCTGCGGCACGCCCGCTCCGTAGCGTCCGCTATTTTCAGAAGACCAAAGGTCCAAATAGGTAAGTGACCGATATTAAACATTTCATTGATGAAAACCTTACTTTTAGATCCTCTGCACACAGCAGCGTAGCGTAAACCTAGCAACTCTTATATTATTTCTCACTTTTGCGTCATTTGTCAACTAGATAGTGAGAAAATAGTACCTTAATGACCAATTTCGCTAAGCATCGCGTACAAAGGCTCTAAGCGTTTTGTCGCTTTGAGAATATATGAAGTTACAATACATATAAATATTACCATAAACCTTGACAAACGTGATTGTTATCATCGTCTTAAATATTTTATTTCCTCACTCATTAGGTATCTTTAAATTTTCATCAATGTGAAGGCGAATAGACTCCATAATGAGCATATTTCAAGTTTTAAGTAAAGAAAGCTTATTACCACTCATTATGTATTCAGTTTCTGCATGATCATCACTTTTATTGCTGACAGCGTGAAGCAAAGAAGCGGAAATAAACACTCACTAACAAGGATGACTTACACTTTCACCGCCTTTCGGAAATCGCCGTTCATCGCTGTAATTGAAAAAAAAAAAAAACACTTAAGTGCTAAATAGAGGCCGAGGGTTTATATAGTGTTGTCAGGTGGAACAAAACAGCAGAGAAAAATTATTAAGTTTATGTGTTCACTGTTGACTAGCTGAGCCCCGCGGATCGCCCCGCTTAATACTACTTATACGTTCGACCGTACCAAGTGATAATATTCGCTGGATAGTGCGCCAGACGATCGAACATGGTATGTCACAGAACAGATAATAATATTACGTAAAGAATGGACGTTGTACTAATCGGGCCTTCCTCACCCCGCGAGCGAGATTACGCACACTCTTGCGCGTGTACAAAACTACATTGTGTGTAGTGTCTGTATAGTGGGTAGTTATATCGCGACTTTTGTATGAGAATTGGGTCGTGTCCGGGTGTGGAATGGTGGCGAACCAAGTTCTTGATATGGCCGTACCATGTTCGATCGTCTACTTTGTGATCTAAGCGATAGCAACAGGGTGTACCTACTTTATTCGGATTGTTCCTCTAAATTATATTTTTTTATAGAATAGAATAGAAAACTCTTTATTGTTATCACAACTAGTACAAAAAAAACAATAAAATCACACATTAAAACTAGAAAATGTGTAACAATTGGCGGCCTTATCGCTCAGAGCGATCTCTTCCAGGTAACCATGCGGTGACAGGACTTATACTAAAATGCTGGAAGGACGGTGGTTTCACAATTCAAATTAGTTAATTTAAAATCTATACCAAAAATATAATTGCGCGTTCTTCTTGTTTATGTTTCCAAACGCACGATAGATTCATTAGTTATTGTTTTTATTGACGTTTATAAATGTCTTCTTCAGACTTATTTAAATAAAATGTTTTCAGTTTGAGTTTGACAATAGGTATAGGGGGCAGAATGAAAATACTGCATTTGCTCAAGGATGTATTTTCCCCATACATTTTCAATATGACTAACTAATTAATAAAAAAATAATGTAAGCCTGGCAACATTAGCTCGTAAGATATTTAAATGGCAACAAAATATCCAATCAATGGGGCTTGAATAATGAAAACGACACCTGTTCATTCCCATTCCGCCCCAGGCTCCTAAACACGCACAACTAACCCAGCTCATGCAAACATTGGACTTTTAACCTTGTATTTAAAATATTATAACACATTTTTCTTTTGTACCATATTAATCTGAGGGCGAACATAAGTTTGAGTAATTACGCATAATTGTATATCCTGTTCTGAATCCACACGTAATTCTTTCATTCTTATAAATTTAACTTGTGTGTATATTTATATATATATTGTATATATACTATATAGCAAGTTATAGTATATGTAAGTACATAATCACTATAATATAATATTATAAAATGCTAAATGGCTCACTGACTGATATACAACGCAGAGCCCGAACCACTGATCCTAGAGACTTGAATCTTGGAATGTAGGTTCTTTTCGTTATCTGGACGTATACTAAGGATTTTTAAAAATCACATTCTAAGACGTTCAAAAAGGGAGTCAAAGTCTTGGTATTAAACTCCCATATTTCATAATTGCGAGCGAGCAAAGCTGCTGTTCTTATACTACTAGTATGTTTATATAAGCATTATGTGTATATATTGTAATGTTATATTATAATAATATTGTGTTATTTCAGTATATAGTTTAGTCATAATAAGATATCTTATATTAAGAGTTATATAATACACTTACACCCATTCCTACCCCCTATTCCTCCTATCATGCCCTATCCGTCCAAAGGCTGATT
Organism: Hemistola chrysoprasaria; assembly: GCA_947063395.1. Classification (NCBI taxonomy): domain Eukaryota; kingdom Metazoa; phylum Arthropoda; class Insecta; order Lepidoptera; family Geometridae; genus Hemistola; species Hemistola chrysoprasaria. The sequence goes on along the minus strand of OX346712.1, from coordinate 5,379,772 downwards.
GACTGGAAGAGAACGGTTAAAGCGATAAGGCCGCCCATTGTCGATCAATAAGAATAATTTAATTTCATAATAGTATTCTAATTTAATAATAATAATAGTGTTATGCTACCTATATAATCATCATAATATGTAGCAATTTATTATTATACTGCACGTAGGTGTGCTAGGTCGCATCATAGACTAAAATAATTTGGTTAGTCTATGGTCGCATCGTAGCGCTGCGCACACGTTGAACTCTAATACAGAATAACTCCAAAAGTTTTCAATAAGACACATTGCAACAAATCGTCCAATATCGCGTACTTCGGCAGCGATCGAACTAGTGAACGCACGCGACGTCGCTCATTAGTCGTCACGCGACGCTCTACACGCCAATACCTGGCCCTTACTGCCTTCATTAGACATGCCCGACAACAAGTGTAATAATACTCCTCACGCCTCGTATTAAACTCGCTCGGACATACAAATCTAACCCCTAAACGTAAGACGGTAAAACAAGTTTTGCTGAGAGATAAATATATCTGGATCTGACCCCGATGCAAGCGATATCCACACTCACACCGGCGATTTTATGAATTGCTGCAATTGTAACTGAAACGTTTATTACTTACGAAATTCGCGCTAAGGCCAGAACCCCAATAAATTCGTCAGTTGTTTATTTATGCTACGGACGTCGACGCCAGCGCAACAAATTAATATAAACGTCGGTATACAACCCTTTATTCTGTCGGACACAGAAATTAAGCAAATTACATTCAGCAAAGCAAATCGTTTCAAAAGAAAGGGCTACTGAAATAATTGTCTACTTTACTCTCGGAGAAATAGAATTACAATCTAAATTAATTACGCTTTTAAAGCGTCCGTTATTCTTAATTAGTTTCTGCACCGCAGCGGAAACTCCGCGCGCTCGCGCTCTTAATGAAGGGTAGTTTGAAATCAGTGCGTTTGATCAACTCTGTGCAGTCTTAATTACGGCACCCGTTCCGCGCGGGACAATCCGGTTATTTATGACTACATAAGCTTGATTATTCTTTAATGAATACTTGTTTTAAACGTTTAATTAAGTTTTATGGTGACAGGGCCGCGGAGACGTCCCGCCGTTTCACCGGCCGCGAGCTAATTGGCTCATGGCTCGGGTTGACGCACTCCTCCCGGCCCGCACCAAGGCCCGCGCCGTGCTTTGGCCGGGGCCCGCTAACCGTCCCTACCGGAGCCCGCTCCTAATTGTATGAAATTGCTAATTGGGAAATTTTATAAACGCGCCCGCCCGCAAGCCTGCCCGAATCCGTTTGGACTAAAGTTCGTGAAAGAAAATTTTCTTAAATGCCAAACTTGCTAATGACTGAAATCAAGCTGATGCTTCGGCGAATAACATGGGTTTATTTTGTTCTCAGGGCGTGTAGTCGTGGTGGTAGGCGCGAGCGGTCTCCGCTCCAACCGTCAAGCTGGCAGCGAGCGCGCTGAGCATGAACCCGCACTACCACGGGTACGGGGAGCTTAGCTCGCCGCACCCGCCTTCGCCCGAGGCGGCGTTCGCTGCCAACGGGCACGACTACCCTCACAACAACAACAACCCGGCGCTCAAGGAATGCGCCGGCTGCGGCGGCAAGATTGTCGAAAGGTTCCTCCTCCACGCCCTCGACCGGTACTGGCACCACGGCTGTCTCAAGTGCACGTGTTGTCAGCAAGCGCTCGCGGATATGGGCCGCTCCTTCTATTTTAAAGGTGGAATGATCCTATGCAAAAACGACTACACAAGGTGAGTTCTACTCATGTTAGGATTTGTTATATCCTACTCCATTATTTATGACTCCCCGCGTTCTTACGGGCTTCTAATTAGTACCTTTTATGGTGTGGAATTCGCGATCGATTTTGCCGTTTGATCATCGATTTAATCGGTTTTTAGTCTGTCATCCGACGATGACAATGGCGCGTCTACTTGCGGAATGGCCAAAAAAGATATCGAGAGAGCCGCGGGCACATTGTTATGAAAATGCTCTGAACCGTTGTATTTTCTACCTGGGAGAGGTATAAAAAGTACGCAGTTTTGCACACAACTGCGGTCGATTGACGAAGGCAGCCCCTGAACCTTCTAAATTGGTCTAAGAATATAAGGACTAATTTAAGATAGAGGTTGGAACATTTTTTTAACCAGCTTGTCGTTAATTAACCTTTTACTTTTTATAACAAGAGTACCTATATTATAGAGTACCTATATATATGTAGAGTGAGTTATGGAAACTCATTCAGTTATGGAAATATAATGTGCAGTTACAATCTAATGAATAGCTGCAAATGGCCAATAACCATAAATGTTATTAAAAAATAAGCCGCTGACATTCGCAATTTATTCCAATGGTGTCATGAGCATTTTCATTTTCCATTTAAATTCTGATTATCGAGTACCTACCAATAATCAGATTGAAGTTGTAGTGGATATGTAATTTTATACGAGTTAGTACACGGGTACGCATAATCATAATACGTACTATGTCTATATCTATATAAACTACCTAGTGCTATATACGATTAGCTACTCCTGAGCCAGTCGTCATATGCGGCGCCAGTACCTCACGTGGAGACCAGCTGTCATGGCGTTAATTAAGGCGCAGAGAAACCGACCCAATTATCTCTGTCTTGACGAACTTTAACATGAATTTTACCATCACACAACTCTCGCTATTGACGACACCACCACTCCCAACCTGATTTATCTTCTCGTTATGCTTATAAATACATCAGACATTCGAACCCTCATATTTGACGTTCACATAAACTCGTTTTACACTGATTTCCCTTGTTTACCGGCGGTTGCGAGCCAAACTAGAGCGAAGAGTGGGCCGACCGCGGCTCGTGCGTCGTAGATTCGATAAAGCTCGTCTCTCAGTTGACAGAGACGGCGCGGCCTAACGAGCGGAGCCGGGACGAGGGGCTCAGGGGGATGAAGAAGTGCGGTTCCGTGCATGTCTCTGCTGATTGACCCGCGTCACTCGGCAAACAACAACTAACGAGTCGGCCCCCGCCCGCGCCTCCAGGTACGGTAATTCGCACGAATCGCTCCCGCGGCGGCCGCTCGACGACTTCACGCCACCGCGCCCCGCCTGATTGAGACTCCTTAACAAAATTAACGCTCTTTCACACAAACAGCCGCGTTTATCCGCTCCTTTTGTCCCGGTATGATGGATTGCGGTCCCGTTCCGCAAAGACGTTGATGATGTTTCCTCTTGCTGATTACACTGTGTACGCGCCGAATTATATGTCGAGGTTTCCCCTGTGTGCTCGACACTATAAGGCGGCGGAAGCGTTACATAAACATTAAGACGGCTTAATACGAGTTTTATAATGATTTATTACCCCTATTGTTTGAATGAAGACATTTATAACCCATTTGTACACAGTCGTAAAACAACAATAACTTTACCGACAGCATTGATTTATTTCTATTAGAATTATTAAATCTATTGTTATTTTAATCGCTAATTATGAGAAGTTAAAGCAGAGGAAAGTATATGGCCGATCAGTTATTTTTAAAAAGTTGTGTTCATAAGTGTAGAAAATTATAAATGGTTACTTATTTTATGAACTAAGAAACATTTGAGGCCGTCGTAAGTTCGTCTGTACAAGAAGAAAAAGAGAAATCCAACAATAGTAGTTAAGGGATTGGTCGCAAAGATCAAGAGGTGAGTGAATAGATAGGTTGAGCACGTCCACCAGCAGTTGAAAGCAGGTTCGTTAGGGCGCGTGCGGGTTCCGTCAATCAAGGCAATTGCTGCTCAATCGGCAATCAGCGCCGCCGCCCGACGCCGCCCGCCCTAACGAGCCGCCCTCAAATACCAACTTCTTACCCGCGCGCTCCTCTAACACTTTCCCATCAACTAAACGAATTTTACATTTGCAACAACCGTAATAGGATTTCTAGTAAAATTTTATTTGGAAATGTTCCGTGGACATAATTTTTTGTTTTTTATTCCTCAATAAAATCCAGCATTAATAATCCTCAAGTGCTTCTTCCTAGTACATAAATACCAGGTGACCGGGACAAGATTTAACTCCACGCATATAACTGCTTACGATTTAATAAAGGAAGCCATAATGGCAATAATTTCTTGTAAACTCGCATTGATGTCGTGTAATTAAAATAAATTTACATTTATTCGTGTTAAATATAATAAATACAATAAAATAATCCGAAAAACATCTTGAAATACTGTCCGTTCCCACGTTCGAACCGTATCATATCTTATAGGTACCATAATATTAAATCGAGTAGACGGCGACATGTTAAGGCGAGAGTATCTCAGACTCGGATAGTATTTATTGCTCAATGTCGAAATGTTGTTTATTAAAACGCGTGTCCAGGGAGGGCGGCGGCGGCGTCCAATTTGGCCGCTCGTTAAGTTGCAAAAGACGCACCGGTTTAATTGCAACCGCTCGCCTCTAATGAGGCTCTGTGTTTGGGACCCGACTGTTTCTCTACAAATTGACATTGTACGTAAATTGACGTCACCAAACTGTGATGCATTTTCCAAAGTATATCCATTGTAATATTTCAAACACAGTCATTTTCAATTTAGTTAAAATATATCATTTACATCTACCTTTTAATCGATCCGTGAAGTCTATTCACCCGTGTTTGCAAACTATTGAGGTAGAGAGTTATTAAGCCAAACACTGTTACTGTTGCTCGACTCAGAATTTCGTACTTCGAAGACTTCTTGTGAGCGAATTCTGTGAGTCCGTGGTCAATCTAAAAGGCGAGCCAATCTGGTCCGGAGGGTATTGGGTTACGTCGGCGCATGGTCCCGATTAATTTCGTTTGTCTCTTTGTCCCACAGACTCGGTCCGACTTTGTCGTGTCCTCTCAGTTAGCTCTAAACAGAAACTAAAGAGCGTCCGGCAAACGGTCAATCTTTGTTCGGGATTTGATTACTGATATTCATCTCGGAGCGGCGATGAACTGTAGCGGGAATGGAAAATATGGACTTCCGATCCGGGCTTTATTAACTAACTTTACTCCAGTTACGGTTTCAATCTTAATTTAGAGATTAAGATTGTTTTCAATATTGTTCAATTTTAATTATTGTTTGAATAACTTTCTGGCTATGGTTTTAAGCGCTATTAATATGTTTCTTTGACACCAATAAGTATCGTAATTTTATATTATATTATAACTAGCTGACCCGGTGAACTTCGTCTCACCTACACCTATCTGGGAATATCTCCTCATGTTTATAAGAGCCTGGTACTATAATATATAGCTACGTTGTCTGTTATTGTCACTGCTATACATATTGTTATTATATTACGTCTCTATCACCATGTGGAATATTTCCTCATGGTTATGTGAGCCTGGTACTACTATATAAAGCTCCTTGTTCTTTCACCATGTGAGAATATCTCCTCATCCTGGTACAATAAGCTCCTTGCTCTATCACCATGTGGGGATAACTTCTAATGTTTTTGTAAGCCTGGTACTATATAAAGCTCCTTGCTCTATCACTTCCAATCTCCTCGTGTTTATGTGAGCCTGGTACTATATAAAGCTCATGTTTTGTCACTTCATCCACGTCTAGTGGTGTTACCGTTTGAGCTTGAAGAAGAAACAAATAAATATATATACATACGTTGTTAAGTTTTCTTAAATTTTCTAATTCTCCACGCAACTTTCTTAATTGTTTTCTTTTATAAGATCCTTCTCCTGACAATATCAAACACAACAACAAAAATAATTAGCGTATCAGTCCAGCCGTTCACGCGTGATGCCGTAACCAAGGGAAATATCGACTCATATTTATATATATGTATATAGAAGATATCAAATCTTATTATTATTGTGTCACTCGTAAACACGATCTGTTGATAGGCTTATATGGAGACATAGAAAATGTAATTAATCATTACGCACTACGCAAGAATTCTGAAAGCTGTAAATACACTTTTCAATCAATTAGCAGCGTGTGAAACCTTCAATTAACTTTCCATAATGGAGCAGTAATAAATGTGTTAAATGTGTGTATGTGTGGCCGGAGGCCGGCCATCGGTCGGTCGATCCAGTCAAGTCAGACAGTGTAAGTACATTTGTCAGGAATAATTTACTTCGGGAACTGCGTACGATGTGTGCCACCACCCGCGCCCGTAGCGTATGCTTTACGATCTTATATACATACATGTCCCCTATGCTGCATGGTCCTGATGATATTATGTAAACGTAAATCACTGGAAATCACTAGGCTTTTGCCGATGACAAATTGTTGACACATTTTTATAATATTTAAATACAACATGTTACATAAAGGTGTAGTAATAGAATAGAAAACTCTTTATTGGTATCACAATTTGTACAGAAAACAATAAAATCAAATATTAAAACTAGAAAATGTGTAACAATTGGTAGCCATATCGCTCAGAGCGATCTCTTCCAGGCAACCATCCGGTGACAGGACTTATACTTAAATGCTGGAAGGACGGTGGTTTCACACTTCAAACAAATTAATTTATAATTAATTAATTAAAATACTCAAGGGAACTTACAAAAAGAAGGATTGCGAAATTCGCAAAATATTACTACTTCCTATACGAATTTACCAATCAGCTCAGCTATTTTGTATGAGAAGCCCATTGACGTATATTCTACAATAGACAAGAACTATCCTAAAAAATATTACTACCTATTATATATACCTATTGCTATGTTTGGTATGTGGTGTTATAATAAAAAGTAGAGTTTATATATCTATATATAAGTAAGTACTATCTAAGTATAAGTAAGTAGTAACAATTACTTATGTAACAACAGCTAAATTAACACTTTTTATTATAATTTACATAAACACATAAAATATTATTAAATTCGTTAATTAGTTGTCTTCATAGTGATAAAACCAAGGTGTGAATAGTTTAATTATATTTTTAATGATATTTAAATTTCCACAATTAAGTAGATACCTACTTAATTCACCTTTATAATGCTGTTTTCTGTTACAGTATATTATTATGTGCAATTAATGGAGCCAATTTTATGTTAATATTTTTTCAATTGGTAAATACCTACCATCAAATTAACTGATTAGCATAAGAAAATTAAATTCTTAAATCAATGTTCATTAATTATCTGTAATAAAACATTTGAAATTAGTATATCAATAAGTTGATGATAAATTAATTTAATAACAAGCTTTTGTTTATTAAATATATAAAATATTATTCTTAATAGCCTATGAAGACCTTGGGCGCACTAGACTTGCTGAACTTGAAAAACCATTATCATATTAATTATTTATTATTCTGTTAATTTAATATTGATCAATGCCCATTATATATTAAATTAATTACAATTTTATCGGTTAACCTTCCTTTGGCGTTTTATTTACTATGACAATTTAATATACTCGTATTATTTAAAACTGCTCATCAAGGTTTTAGGGATACTTTTTTCATGTTTTTCCATCTCTGCTATTAATTTATTGAGTAATCAATTTTATAACTTATATTATGTTTATATTATATTCTTATGTATCTTTAAATAAAAATAAATGTTATTTTTTTTATGTTTTTGTGAATATGTGTGTGTGTGTGTGTTTTTGTTTTCTATACCTAAGTTCGCCGGTTTACAGAGTCATCTTTTAGATATCAATCAATATTTTCTTAAGTTTGTCAATGATTTAGACAATTACATATATATATACAGAACAGATAAATGTTCTGTGGATACATGCAAACAACAACAACTAACTCTGCCTACCCCTTCGGAGAGAAGGCATCTCTCCGAAGGGGTAGGCAGAGTTGTACCCAGGACTCAGGCCCATATTAAGTACACCCACATTTCGCCAGTATGTTATTGGTTCCAGTCCCATTTAATAGCAGTAATAGGAGGCGAGCCTATTGCCAGATTCATATATTAGATAGCTACGTTGTATTTTTTTTCTAGTTTGAGTGGAATCCCTACCCGGACATGATATTACATAATATAGAATAGACTATAATAGAAAACTCTTTAATGGTATCACAATTAGTATACAGAAAACAAAAAACATTAAAAATATAAAACGTGTAACAATTGGCGGCCTTATCGCCCAGAGCGATATCTTCCAGGAAAACAAACGGTGACAGAAATTATACTTACCTAGATGCTGAAAGGACGGTGGTTTTCACACTTCAAACAAATTTATTTATAACCTAAAATATATAAATATATACCAAAAGTTTAATAAGTACCTAAATAAATATCTCTATAAAACTAATACATAATTTATTTAATAAAAATAAACAAAATAAATATAAATAAATGCAATACATACAAACACCATAGATATTGTACATAATACAGGTACATTACAAGGTAGTGTATATAGGCACACATAATACGAGAACCTTGCACAGTTGTCTGTAGCAAGTTTTGCAATCAGCCCAAGGACGCATCGAAACTGCGTTACAATCACGGTATAGTGTGGACAGGGGACGTAGCGTAGTGTGGGTCGTCAACTGACAGTCAATATGTGCTGAGATATTTGTCGTCATCAATTCAGTGTCGGCGAGCGTCATCGGACATGTTTGTCGACCCACGGCGTCACGTCGACGTCCGGCATCAGCGTCGTGCGACGTCCCTACGCCACAAGTCGTGTCGCTGGAGAAATTCACGAGATGAACCTATCTTGTACATGTACCTACCGGCCCCAAGTCTCTGTTGTTATAAATTGACGCCGTGTTTGGCTTCTTAATTGGACGGTCTTAGCTTACAACTAGAACGTTGCTATTGCAGCTATGCATTTCTAGAGATTATTGAGAACATAATTTTGAGCTGCTGTTTTTGTATAAGTATAGGTATTTCTACGATAGTGTTAATGAAAAAAATGCTATAACACTGTAAATTTGAGGATTCATGTTTATATTATTATATGAAGAGAGACAACAGGCTACCTTCGACTTCATTCATTACCTCTACTCGAGGAGAACTGCAGGATTAAGATTATGATATCTATTAATGTGGCAAAATCGTAATTATCAAAAGTTATTGTATTATTACAAGCAACAAGGATAATAACAGTATGATGGTAACCGCAGGGGAGGGGTAGGAGGAAGGGGAGGTCGGCTAGGTGGGCCGATGTGATGTTAATTAATAACGTCTGTCTCACGAGCGCTAACGATGCCGTCACGACTACATTATTTAGCCACCTGATTAGTTCGCAGGAGGCACCTTGCCCGCAGCTCTAATTAGCGAACGACTCCCAAACGGGACCTGTTAAATTTGATTTGTAACTGCACTATCACTAATTGGAACTAGGTATTCCGTAATTGATCATTCCAAACATTGATGTGGTCCGCACCCGCCAATGCGAACCGCTAACAATATCCACTGTTTACATTCTCTTCACGACTCACTAAAACTAATAAAATATGAAACGAACGCTGTGCCGTTGTAGAGTTGCCGGCACACATGCCGACATCGGTGAACTTTTTATTTCTATTCTATTATGAAAACGTTTAATTAGGGCAGCAGTTTTACATACAAAAACGATCAAAACCCAATCTCACCGGTCGAATAGGAAACCTATTCGAATTGATATGGGTGGAGCGCACGGGCGCAATGCTGCGTCGCGTCGCGCCTATGCAGCCTCGTAAACGATACTTGTGCCATTGAAGAACAGCGTAACGGGAATATACATGATCGAGGAAATACCATCTCTATCCCCTGGACATCAAGACCACGATCGAACGAGTGTTCACCGCCGGACTAGACTTGTAACATAGACGAATTTCGTTAATAAATAAACGCAATGCCTGACGTTCGGCTGGTCGCTGAAAATAGGGCAAAACGTTTCAGGCGAAAATTTGGTGCAAGTATGACAACGAAGGCCGGCGCGGCGCTGCATAGTGCGGCGTGGTTTGACGCCTCCAGCGCGGCGCGGCTTGACGTGCACAAATCATTATTCGATAGCCACCACTGTCAAAGGAATTTTTAATAATGTTTACTAGCCGAGATTCAGGCTTCGCCGGGGCTCCACTTGTTACAACTGACGCTGTCCGCTACCCCGGCTGGAATGCAGAAACAAGATTTTATTTCGATTGTGTCTCTTTCATGGAGTATTGATTGTTAGCCCGTTAAACCCTTTTTGGGTATTCCGAGTGATAACGCTTCAATATGAGTTTGCATACCAATACGAAAAACGTTAAAAAGCATGGAAGCTCACGTCTGATGTAATAGCGCACATACACAGCAATCAAAAGCTTTCGGTCTGGCAGTACGTACTCGTTATTAATATAATGAGTCGTAAATCGTGAACTTTAATTAAATTATATTCGAGGAATAAGGGAGTGCTTACGATGACGATCAAATCGTATCAATTAAGGGGAAGTACTCGGCGAACTCGGTTCGAGTGTCGGTAGCGTCTACGAGGTTAGCTAGTTATAGGTCCCGCTTCAGATCTTAATTAACCTCATGTGTTAACCTCGCTATAACTATGAGACGCGTGCTCTCTGCACCGACAACTTACTACGACTTACTTATTAATAACATAGCTATGGAGGCACCGATATGTAAATTTGTGCTTAACTTTATCGAAGATGCCTTAATTATGTAATACTGCGCCCATAATTTTAACCGTAAGTGGCTTATTTTATTACTTAATAGATAACTGAGATGTTTCATGTTACAAAGTTATGAGTCTGTCTTTATGAAAATGAAGTTATACGTATATAAGATATATTGAACACTAGTGGAACCATTATCATTCTTAACATTATTCATTATAACTATGTGCTAATTGGTTTTAAATTTATATGTGCTGGGATAAAATATCTTCAAGATTGTTGAAACGCTGCCAAAAACTTTTTGCAGCTTTCAATACGTATCGAGTGCTGGTTTTTGCACTATAATATAAAGCATTAAGCAATAAGTTTGGCATTAGATAATTTTAATTAAGTGTTTAAATATACTTATAATATATTTCAAATCTAGGTCACAACCATGCCTGCACTTTACAATTTTTAGAACGTAAAAACACTGTCCTAGTCACATATGTCAAATTCCCTCGATGTCGATTATATTATGATCTAATAGATGACTATTTATACTACGCATTTCAGTTTTCATTTCATTATGAAATGAAATGAAAACTGAAATGCGAGAACAATAGGTTAATGTTGCGGTGTCCGAACACCGCGGCGCGACTGATTCGCGGTCACTACACGCATCTATTTCGAAACTTTCTAATGCCTAGTTCATCAACAAATTCATTATGTCGTAAAACGGCGCGCGCGAGACCGAAATATCGCGGGACTCGTAAAACCGCTCGTAAAGACGTTTGTTTACTAATTCGAGTGGGGCAGGTGGGGCGAGCGGCGCGAGACCGCACCGAGGGATGCTGCTAATAATAATAGTGTGCCGCAAATCGAAACTAAGACATTTTATGTTCTTCCTTTAAGAGGGGGTAAACCAAAATTACAAATCGCAGGTTGTATTTTTATGTCACTAGATCAAATTTAATTAAAGAGAAAAAAATATTTATAAAGCTGACTATATATATTACGAGTAGCTACATAAAGCTAAGATTAAAAATATAAAAAAAGGAAAATTTCTTTGAATAAAAAAAAACACAAATTTAACCTCTATTTTCTGTCTAAATTGAATATATTCTCTGATGCAATGTTGATTACGCCATAAATTCATAAAAGTAGTATTATTACATTATCTTAGGGCTAACATTATCGATTTAGATTTAAAAAAATACTTTATAATTAATAAACACTTGGCACTTACAATGTTTTTATTTCGTGCACAAAATGTTCAAGGCGCGGTGCTAAGCTAATTCGTCCTCTCGCTCACACGGACCCACATTTTGAAGATATACAAAATGCTATAATATGTAATTACGTAAAATAAAGACAACTAAGAACTAGAAAATAACAATACAAAGTTTCAGTAAAAAATCTAATTTAATCCTAACAAGTTTTCAGTGCCTTATTATTTTTCTGAGATTTTTTTCTTTGCGCAAGTTTTTATACATGAAAACTCGTTTAGATTAAATTGGATTTTTTGCTGATTCTTGTTATTTTCTAGTTCCTAGTTGCCTTTATTTTACGTAATTACATGTAGTATTTTTATATTTTCAAAAATGTGGGTACGTGTGCGTGAGAGGGTGAATTAGCGTAGCACCGCGCCTTAACCCCTCTCCCAACACGCGTGGCTATCAGCATGTTTTGTTTCACACATTCTGTGCGGTTGCGGTGCGGGGCGAGGGTAATTTCGCTGACTTTATACCCCTTCTTATAACATGAACTACACAAATCTGCAGAATTGAATCTTCCTAGCAAAAATTTTAATAGGGCTCGGCTGTGGCATACAAATTAGTTACGTCGAAGATCGAAGATGTCTCATATTCTGAGTGATTGTGTAAAAGCGTGTCGTTAATAAGTAGCGGGCGCAGTCGCCTCCAAATTGCCTCCTCTGCAGGTCGCAACTTTTAATGAGGCGAAATTCCCCGTCGATTCGACGACGACGCGACTCGCGACGTCGCCTTAACGCAACCTGTTCGTTAGCGCAAAAACGGGCCACGCTAACACGCGATTAGAATACACCCCCACTGCGAGAGGCACACTGAGCGTCATCGACGCAAGTCAAAGTGGTGTCACACCACCGGTGGAGCATGATGCTTTCTTGAACTAGGAGGACACAAATGGAAATTATGTATACATACTCACTAATTTTTTTCCTTTATACCTATAATATGACTTAATTCGCCTTTTATGGGTATGTCTAGTATACAAAGCCGAAAGTATATAAAAAAATTATTCGCTTCCACTATTTTATCCGATGCGCTGTCGGAATTTTCTCAAGTATACATTCATGTAACGATGAGTTCGCATCAGTTTGTCTCTGTGTGTAGCAGTCCTAACCTAAAAAGATAGTCCCTCATTTGTGGCGGGCTTTCTCTGTGTTGTTGTCACATTAGCGAATAACTGCGCCGCTAACTTTGCCGATACGTTAATGATGTCGGCTCACGTCTATTAGAGAGAAAAAACTCCTTTTGTGAAGCGGTGCGCCCGCGCCTCTCCACGTCTCTTGCGCGCCGGGCGAGGGCTTGCTTCGTCCGGACGCACGTTATCGTGCTAATCTGATTCTTTACCCTACTCTGATTGACCTTAGCGAACTCGAACCTTTGGTAAATGATATTGTCAGCTTTGTGTTATTCTCGCGGGATATAGTCGCCAGTATGAGAAAGTACACTCCTCATTTAAGGAGTCTTTATGTAGTAAGATGTAGCTTCGTAGCCACAAAATGCTACGTCGTAGCTACTAAGTTAGTGAACTTTTTAAATGGGTCATAATATACGCAATAACTTTTTGCAAATTATCAAAAATCAAAAACAGTAGTGTGTACTGTTATTTATTCTGTGGTAATAGTCCGGTTTCTTAGCGTAATAAATGCGGCCGATAGCTGTTCAAATTAGCATAATTCATGTGTATGACGTATGATACTTCCGGGGAATTATTTTCGCTTATTAAATTCACGAAGGATTATAAAATAGCCTAATCAAATTCAATATGAAATTAAATTGGTAATTAAATTATATTGGTTCATTAAAAATAATGAATGCGTCTCGTAATGAGCCAATTAATGTATGCACTTTATATCTGAGGTTACCTGCATTTAGCAAGTGTATAATATTTTTTGGTTTCTCTTTGTTTTATTAAAATTAACGAGTAAGAGTAAGCGAAGTGTGAAATTAATTCTTCTGATGAATTTTATATTTTGCTTTGATTTCCATAGGTATAAACTCTAAACGGGTGAAACATTTTTAAACTTTATAACTCTGAATAACAATATAATACAACATTATATTATAGAGTTGTATTATTTAGTATGTTCGAATTAATATACAATTAAAGATACATATAATTAAATTAGTACATTATGATACAAGTTAGTGTGCTAAGTTGAACATTACGCGCGAGGTGGTATTGATAGCGCGAGCCAAAGGCGAGCGTGAATAAGAGATACCGAGTAGCGGAATTTTCATAGCACACGTGTTTCAAACGACGTTTTTCAACACCCTTAGATTACGTTTATAAGATAAACTACTTTTCTTCAATAGATGTTGACATTTTTAATAATTAATATTAATAAAAACCACGCAATGAAAAGTTTTGCGTAAATTCTTAGAAAATGAAGACGGGGTGGTTTTGTTATTCACGTGCCGCGCTCATACCAGTGCAAATGCACTGGCTTTTTTTTAAGATAGTAGACAAGATGAGCAAATCAGGTGCCTGATGGTAAGCATCATAATTGCCCATATCAGACGCAGTGCCACCCAGTGTTATAAAATTCAAAATTCTGCGCGGCACTGCGCTGCGCCTGTCACCCTGAGATATTAGTTGTTGAAACTTGTCATGCCCAGTAATTTCGCTGGTAACATTGCCCTTCAGACCGGAACACAGTAATGTTCGCACATTACTGCTCGGCGGATGAATAACAGGCAAGGGTAAATAAGTAAGGGTAAGTAAGGGTGTTGAAAAACAATTTATAGCATGCCAAAATAAAAAATAATAATGATACAAAATGAACAATATCATCATGCTTAACAACTGGCGGTCTTATTTGTATTTAAATATGTCGTGGAGGAAACAGGAGTCAATGTATGAAAACTTATTTTCCGAAAACAATGGGTCTTTGAAGGAAACGAAATAATAACCTTTATGACAATTTCTTACATAGTACATACAACCTGGGGAAAACGACAGTTAAACATTAAACAATGATGATGTGCAATAATATACACAACTTTGTGATAAATGCTTTATTTATAATCTTTAAAAATATTTAGATACTTACAAACGATTTATGTTAATGTCCAATATAGTAAACTCATGTAGGTACGTATAATATTATGGTTGCCTATTAATATTATACTAAAACAATTGAAGGTCAAAATTATAATTAAGTAATTTTAAGCGATATTGGCTTTAAACACGACGCAAAAAGAGTCGTATCTTTTACAATTGTAGAGTTAAAATTAAGTTCATGTTTATTCATAGAGCCCGATTGTTCGCTGGCAATCTACAACGGAATCTACTTAGCGGCAAGAAACTCATTTTTCAACTTCATAAATTATCGGCCGATATCCGAGGCTATTTTCCTCGCGGTTGCCGGTAATGAGGTTGTAAACAACACTGTCTAATTAAACTCCTTAATCGCAAAACTCAAACGGTAACCGCGTTTTAAAACAAAACGAGCGATTTCGGGGCGGCCACCGCGTAAATAGCGCCGGTAATATCGGCGAGGCGATCGCGGCTCATTACCCCGCCCCTGCTCTAATTAGACCCCTTCCTTCCTTGCCACAGTACACCCAGCAGTCTCTCGTAAACGGTGTCCCTCAGAGGTGATCTTTGTCACAGATTACCTCACTGTTACAATATGATTCGGAACGGGACGGAGCGGAGGCGGACGGACCTGTCTAGATTGTTTTCTAATAATTCCTTTATTTCCGTCCGCGTTAAACTCTTAATTACCCATTTATTTCAGCAAATGGTTTGGAAAACTCCTAAAAAATTCAATTTAGGTATATTTTTTCAAGGTTCCTTAATAAAGTTCCTTAATAAAAAGGTTTCTTAACAAATTGGATATAATAATTAACTCGTGCTAATTAACTTCGCTAATAATATATTTAGGTTATCAGAGTGCTCTAATCGCACCGTGTGTTGTATGCATAATTCAAATCAATTAATGAAATTTATATACTTATTCTTTATTCTTTACCATCCCTTGGCGTCCCTTTTAGGTATATTATAAAGTAGGTATATGAAGTTCGTAGGTAGAATCGTGGCTTTCAATTTCGATAATGTAGCAGATCTGTCTTAAGTGGTTAAGGTATAAGTTGTGGATACATTATCTCACTGTACTTAGTAATCAAGAGTGTGATGTGAGAGGGGGGGTTTGTTGCGTGTGTGTGTAATGAACATTACGACTTTTCTAAATCTTATTACAGTTATGAAGGCTGAAGCCAAATGCATAATCAATGGTAATTATGGGCTAAGTATATAGAGGATACTAGCTGTGCTTCGCGGTTTCACACGCATTGTCTTGGTTCCCGTGGGAATATCGGGCTAAAAAGTATCGATATCTAAAAGTACCTACACCGAATTTCAGCCCAATCGGTTAGGTAGTTTTAGCGTGAAAACGGAACAAACATACACACAAAAAACAGTGCTAGCGCTAGTTTTTATTGTGTAATCTAGATGGCGCTGGAGTTAAGTTAGAACTCGGTAGCGTTTTGTTCATCTAAAAAAAAAAAAAACTTAACTTTTTTGCATTGTACTGAGAATTGAGATTTATATTATTAAGCAAGATAAATTTGCAAAATTAATAATTGTTTTCTTCCGGTTGATTAATTTTCTGTGGGAACTGTTTACTTAAGTCTTTTATAATAATTTCGAATGTTTTAATTATTTTTAACACTAATCACATCAGCGGAACATCGAAAATGATACGATAGCGTCCCAATTAATCGATTCTTCATGGAAGATATTCAAATTGGTCCTCATTTCCTGCGGCGGCCGCTAGAGGGCTGCACCTGTGGGCACATCCGGCCCGTCCAATTACTGCTCTCTTTACCCTAACGATGTACTGGCCACCCTTAAACGTAGGGAAAATTCATCAATCTTCACAAATATGGCATATGCTTTGTTAATAACAGGGTGGATATATCAGTCTGATTTAATGATGTTGTACAAATAAATATAGGTACGTTGAAAGTCGCAACTGCTGCTGTATTTATTAAAAACATGAGGTATCTTGTAATATTAGGCATCTTATTTGCCAAAAAATCTGGTTCGTCCCGCATAATCACAGTCCCGGAGAGCTACAATCTTAATTAAAGAAAAATTGCTTTTCATATTGGTTTTACACTAGTTTCAATATATTAAAGAAATCGAAATGTAAATATAAAGTAATTTATAAGTATTTTTGAATGTTGAAAACAAACTACAGATTATCCTTAGGATTATTTTGCTTTTATTGATTTACACACGTCACGATGTTCATACTACGATGAAAGATGAATCGCAAGCTTTTCAAGTCTCTCTGCGCCGATAGCCATCTATCTTAATCGTCCAGCTAAATAACTTATAGTACATCAAGTCATTTTAAATCATAATCACTTATAACAAAGTTCACAATTGCTTTAAGCGTTGACGGTCTGATTAGATGTTGCGATTTCATACATCAATATTTTAGCCACTGCAATTACGTGTGAAAGGGTGAGTTCAGTCAGACGCGCGTCTAAATGTCGACCGTGATAAGATCTCGCGGGCGTCGCCGATCGCCACCTATTTATATTTATTTAATCAGGTTGACCGACAGACAATGTGCCATTGTATGCCCTGATTTATTACTAGTCGCTCGTCTGTAATGGTCGATTCTTGTCTTTTGTGACAGGTACAAGAATGCGTTAGAATTAATTGATTGAACTGATTTGTGTATAGGTCAATTTTATAAAAAGGTTAAAACACCTTAAAACTATTAGGAATGTATCATATGTATCAGATAGTGACCTTTACTAAGCTCTGCATCAATAATTTATAAATTATAATAAACATCTTCTTTTAACATTCATTAGTTTATTCTTAATTGACTTATTACTAATAAATATAATACGTAAAGCTATTTCAATTACTTATGCATATATTTAGTTATAAATAAGGCAATAACCAAGAAATAAATCATTTAACGTAATGAACGCCTCCGTTTCTAGCAATAAAATTATAGATCCTAATTTTACAACCTTATTCAATAGCCACCAAACTTTTAACACGATGGTCGTTATAGCTTTAATAATATATAGAATAGATTAGATACTAGGAACCGGTTCGGCAACTCATCTAAATATTATCCAATTTACAATGTGCTTACATATAAATGAGTAGTGTATTTGTAGCTCTATAACACATTCTGGAATTTGATATCTCATTAATTATGCTAACAGCTTACTAAATAAAGCTTTATTATTCGTTTTTTATCAACATTTTGATAATAAAATGAAAAAAAAATCGTGCCGTTTTAAATTAGTACAATATAACTGTGGGTGATCTCTATTATAATAAAATATTTTATAATAATGA
This sequence comes from Hemistola chrysoprasaria, assembly GCA_947063395.1. Classification (NCBI taxonomy): domain Eukaryota; kingdom Metazoa; phylum Arthropoda; class Insecta; order Lepidoptera; family Geometridae; genus Hemistola; species Hemistola chrysoprasaria. Next base: position 5,361,661 of record OX346712.1, on the reverse strand, counting down.
ATTTCAAAATTAATGCTTATGTTTATTTATATCTAAAAATTAATATTTTATTTTAAATAATAACAGAAAAGCTATTCTAACTGAAATAAAATAATAACACAGAAAAATATAAAACGTTCGAACGTTCTCTGAAACTAAACGATTAAGTGGGTATAATTAAAACAAAAGCATAAAGATACGAACCATAAGAACAGTCATTTGTGTGTGCTAATTTGCACGCGTACTTGTAATCAACATTACTAGCGCATCACTTCTCGTTTAGCATTTAAATTAAAACTATTCAACATATTAGAATAGAAATGGGCTCTAAGGCTAATAGTTGCGGTGTCAAAAATGTTTAATTAAAAAGATTGATGCTTACCGGTGGAGTGGGGCACCAGAAGTACAGTCGAGTTGCAAACTTATCTAATTAGTTGAGGGAGGGAGGGTGCTTGGTGCTGGAGAGAGGGTGGGACGGGAGAAAATTGTAGTGTTGCCATGATTTCACCTTGAAAACGGGGAATCGGGACAAGTCTGAAAATAAGCAAAAGAGTATTTTTACAAGCTTTGTTTCACTCACACTGTTTGTATGTATGTATGTTCAGTTCTAATCTTACAACTTAATTATAAAGCAGTTATCGTCAACCTATTTAGATGTTTTTTTTTTGTTTTAGAATTAACCATGGACCTTTTAATTTCCTCCCATCGTTTTCTATTTTGGTTATAATAACATTAGGCCATGGCTTAAGTCAAGTTCATTATCAACAATAACTAGAATCGTCCACAAAGAATGCTTTCCAAGTCATAATATTTTAAACCCAGTATGGAAAGTACGATATTAATTGGACAAAAAACCTCAAACATGGTAACCCCAAGCAGTGGGGGGCAGACGGGGCCAATTAGCGGTGATAGTCGATTAGCTCATCGTGCGAGTGCGGCTTTTGACAAAATGTTACGACTAATAAATTATAGCGTTATTTATGCGTTACAGATAATTGATCTAATTAGTCTGGTATCAGGGATGAGGATACGCGAGTCTGATCGCAATCATTACGTGAACCTTCCTTACATCACTGACGTATTGGACATGAATCACATATTATGATTTTAAGAAAATAACATAACATACATTCACGCCTTTTTCCCGAAGGGGTAGGCAGAGGTGTACCCAGGACTCAGTCCCATAGTAGATACACCCACATTTCGCCAGTATGTTATTGGTCCCATGTAATAGGGGGCGAGCCTTTTGCCATCTACCGGGCACAGTTCCAGACTCCAGGCAGTTATTGAGATAATTCCTTATGGAAAAATCCAATATTTAACATTTTGCCTGACCCGGGGATCGAACCCGGGACCTCTTGATTGACAGTCGAGCATGCGCCCTCTACGCCACCGAGGCAGTCAGTTTTAAGAAAATGTATCGGTAATTATTTTAGTATGCACGCTTTTTGTTTAATATTTTTATCGTTATTAGTTCGGAATTAAAGGAAAAAGGGGCCAGACACTTAATTTATACAAGATTTAATATTCGAAATAGAGATCAAAGCCTTAACTGACACACAGACAATGCCTAGCCACTATAATGTTCTTGGTAGTCCACAAGGTACAAATTTTGAGCTAAGTATAAGCGAACGTTATGATCGTCTTGCTTACTTGTCTATACTTACTTCTTTACATATAAAATTAATAACAATAAATTGCATTAAGTAGGCAAAACTTATGAATAATTTAACACATTTAATTAATTTTACAAAAATAATTGCTTAATCCACAGACTTTCAACTATAATAAATAACATCTGCCATAAATTCAATATTAGCGTTTCAATAAATACCATTGAAATATTTCATCCTAAAATTAAATCAATTTGTTAATTGTCAATAACTGATGCGGTAAATGCCTGGAATGCCCTCTATAATTAAGCTAATGGTCCATTTGGTAAAATAATTTTATTATTTTAGATAACAGTTACTAAGCCTTTCCGTGCGGTCCGTCCGTCACAGGGATGGTATCTTTAAACTGCAAGTTTTGACAGTGTTTGATAGGTAATAATTTTCACAGTGTGTTACGTGTTAGTGTGTGCTATGTGGCCGTTATAACATGAAACATAATCATAAAATAAAGTTACAAAGGGGTATTTACATAAATTATAATTAAGTACACGTTAAAAATGTGGTCTTTTTGATAAGTTCAGATAGATATATAGGTATTCTTAACTTTAATTATTTGTCCCTAGAAGATTTTTTAAGGTATGTACTTACTAATACGAAAAAAGCGAATATAGAAAAGAGTAAAACTCTATTCTAAGGAACACTGAAAGATTGATTAGTGAAACTTTAGTAATAAACGAGGGTCGTAATGCTGAGATAATTAATTCTTAGCGTAAGTTAATTGATATTGGTATTAACATTAATTAGAAAAGTTCAGGTTTGTTGCCAACTTTTTGTAATTTTGGGATGTAATTACTTTTGAGACAAAGCATGGTAACGATAGTTTAAACGGAATCGAGAAATTACATCACTCGAATGGTTTACGAAGCTCAAACTGGACGTTTAGGTTACTAAATAGTAGACCCATTGTACCCAGTAATCAGGACGGGCTACACGGTAGATGCAATAATTATGTCGCCGTTAATCCTGGACACGGTGTCGAGCGGCCCACGAGCAGTAGTCGGTCGGCAGACGATACCAAGCGGTCGCGGCCCGCCCCTACACTTGTTAGGTTTTTCCACGGCGCTCGTAGATAGTTTCACCCACTAAGCGACGCCGCTGGAGTGGAACAAGAGTTTAATTAAAGGACGCTCACCTCGCGGGCCTCTGTTGTCGGCCGGCTCATCGCATGCGCCTTAATTAGTTCAGACCGCCCTAACGGGCTTATTTTGTTTTTGTCGGATAATTTTTAATTAAACGCTTGATTAAAATGAAAGTTTGCGTAAGTAGCGAGCGAGGAACAATCGAGCCAGAGTTTAGGATAATGAATTGATGGTGTTACTTTGCTCGCTTGCCGCTCGCCGGGGACTTAATTAAAAATCGCCGATAGAGTATGTAGAGGGGAGTTTGGAACGAGTTTATGGAACTTGGTCCGGAGGTTCTGTTGTTTTACTGTGTCAATTTGGAACCGTGGTGGTTTCCGCATATGGAATATTCAAAACGGTTTTAGTATAATATTGTTAAATGGCTTAATTAAACTATAAAATTAAAAATGACTACAATAGACATAGGTACAAAATAAAAGATTTCAACGCATAGTCAATAGTGTCGATGTCTCATTACAAAACATTATGATAATGTGTACAATATTTCTCATTTCCATCTCATAATATCCGTGAAGCACGTCAAATTCAATCTGACGGTATAAAATCTGCGAGTATTTCTTATTGATTACCCTAACAAGCCAAGCCCGTAGCGGCCGCAGAGCGGATGCAAACCGTATCGCGCTCATGTGTCATTAGCAAATTCTTGGGTTGTCGCCGGCACGCGTCGCTAACGAGTTTCTTGCTAACGACGTGCTAACCCGATACCGCCGCGAACCCACTACGGTCCCGCATCGAACTTACTCCAGACACTGATCTTTGCTCCTCTAATAATACAATTGAACTAATGTTTGCGGCAATTAATTGGCCGTATCTGGAACTGATTGTGCATAAAGAGCCTAGCCACGATATTTTCGATAAACCTTTGAGCGATATTTTATAGTTTTTTTTATAACCTAGGGTACCTATTAGATATTATAGCGTACAAAGTTTCGTTACATATTCGATACGATTATGTTAGCCACAAATTTCATACTTCGCCCTCACTGAAGAAATCATTTGGACGTGAAGTAATAATTGTTTCTGCTAATGTAATAAATTCCAATCTCATTACCAAAACTTTAAACAGTCCTGTCTACTTATATACTTTCATTTAAAGGATCCTGTGCCCATTGAGAATTAAAATCAATTACATTTGACTTTTATGTAAGGTACATAAGAGCTCAATTGTTTGGCATTACCAAATGTCAGTAGATATCCTTTACGGGTTCAGTAGACTGCTTTTAGTGTCATCACCAGCAACTAGAAGCTTCTGAACATTACACCTATTGCACAAAGGTTGACATTTGACTGATCACTCTCAGAATAGTCAACCAATTAACCTTTTGTTAGCATAGAGAGAACTTTTATACAACTCTATTAAAGGTATACGGTATATGGTGAAATACAATATTTAACACCTATATTCTTAAAAAAGCTGTATTTTGATAAGGTATTAGTTTTCGTAGACACTTGTAGACCCTCTAAGGGATTTTTTCCTCGCGTGCTTTTTTATATCATTATCATTACATAGTATAAAACAAAGTCGCTGTCGCTGTCTGTCCGTCCCTATGTATGCTTAAATCTTTAAAACTACGCAACGGATTTTGAAGCGGTTTTTTTTAATAGATAGGATGATTCAAGAGGAAGGTTTATATGTATTGCACCCGTGCGAAGCCGGGGAGGGTCGCTAGTTTATAATAAAGTCCATACTGAATTGTAATATCACACCTACTTCTATGACAAGAACTCAGAGATAGAATAAACATTCGCGTAGATAATAATATTATAAAAAAGTAGCTGCATTTAATCGATATTTATTTAATACACGTGTTTCAGACAATGTTTTCAGTCTTCACTTTCTTAGAAACAATCTAAGGGTTTTTAGAAGTAAGCAAACACGATTCTGAAGCAACAAGTAAAACATCCCGCTAGGGGACGCATCTCGGCTTTATTGGAAGCCCTTCGTCTCGGTTACCGATCGCCTATCGCGACCCATTCTCTCGATCTACAACTTAATACTTAGGAAATCCATTGATAACATTGTACTAAAAAACACTTTAAATTCATGATGAAGAAAAACTTTAAACAGGGCGATGATCGTAATGACGATGTGACACGATATTGTGAAGATACCACCGTCTAAACGTAGGTTCGCGGGGAGAAAGTGGCGCAAAGATATTTTTCTGCACATAGATTCCCCTTTTCACCTGACATCCTCGCGCCCTAATGATCCCGTCGAGAGGTTTTAAATTATTTTCCGTGCAACAATTCAAACTCGACACGAATACAAACGTGCGACTCGAGCCGTTCTCTTAATGAATAAAATAACATATGTCAAGATAAGGTCTTCATCTTAAATTAATGAGGATTCACGGAGACATATTCAATTTTACAAGTAACGAATAAAGTTTGGCTATAGGGCACGCAGAGCTCAGGTAGAGAGAGACGGGCGAAAGGGCCCCAAGTTCCTCATTCATTATACTCATGTTAAACACACTCGTTAATTAATATCAGTATGAAAGGAAACCTAAAAGTTCCCTATTACAAACTTGGAAACTTGTAACTACATGAATAAAATTACAATCTCGATGAAAAGGCTCCGGGGAACCTCCTATCAGTTTGTTTTACAAACCCTTCCAAAAGTTGATTAAAGTAATACGGTCGAATAAATAAAATAAACTCGTGCGTGTTGACATCCCTAAAATTTTAATTAAACGTATGTATGGAAGTGCGATCGTCAATTAGGTGTCACTTGCTTCAATTAATTAACTAAGCAAAGCGTTCCAATAACAAAATACCTAGTTATTGCTACAGACTTCTATTTTTATCTTATAGGTCGTCTTTCTACATCTCTAATCCACTTTAGATTTATGATCACTTGAGTTCCTTTAATATCTCGAACACGGTAATAAAAATTCATCTAGAAGATTAAGTAGGTACTCAAGTTATGTACGAGTGTACAAACCTTTCGAGATTCAAATATTCCATCATCCATATTGTCCGAGAATCGACATTATGAAGTTCAGTAGCAAAGAAGTCCAATCACTAGAATAGAGAAAGAAAACCGAATAGATATTCGATAAACGTATTGACGCGCTGTTTTTCCGTATTGGTGTCTGGTAATCCTCATATCACGTATCGTAGGCAGCGCGGCGCGTTCTCGCGTCCAACACAAATAGATTTGTACATGTTTGTCTTAGTTCGGTTTAATTAATTTTACCTTCATACGCTGATACTGTTTGTCGGGCGCTTCTTAATTGAAAACGCTCTTACCGGAGTAAATGAAACGAAATCCTATTTGCTCCGAGTGATTGAAGCGAATTTATCTTTTAAGACTTACAAAATTTATCTTTTAACCCGTTCAGAGTTATTATTGCGAAACGCGAAGAAGCGCAGGTAATTAAATTTTGATTGCTTTCGGCCGGATTGTTGTTGCGATTTATTAATATTCAGGTCGGTTGTAAATAATGGCTGTTGGCTGGCGACGCTAATAGCGATTGCAATAATGACTCATTAACTATTAAATGCGCTATTAAACTGCCAGCATTGGTACTCTCCCACAGTGCGAGTATAAACGTTTCGTTCACTAACCGTACACATTCATCTGTAAAACATTAGTAAAACAAGGGGAAATGACCGAGTGTGGAAAGTGGAATCTAACACGCAATAATAAATAGTCCACAGGTCATTGCACATCTCACATTTTATTCCACACATTCCAGTTGTTTATAAAACCGTCATACCTCATACAGGGTTATCGGTATTCAGTTGACATTATATTCCCCATTGCATTGCAAATAAGGAAATATCAACTGATATGTTATGACAAGTTTTCACTACGGAGTCAACGCTGAAATCGTGAAAAAAATCAGCTGTTTGAAATGATTTGTTTAAGAGGTAACTGATAACTAATAAACCCTGTATACACTTGCGTTTAATTAAATCTGATAATATGATTCTTCAGTTCTTTTCTAATTACGTATAATAACTTCCTCTGATTTATTGATAATACTATAACCATCTATTAAAGCTCTATCTAAAGTGTCGAAGAAAATAAGAAGATTGAGATATTAGCTATAATCACATCTCTAAAACACCATATATGTAGTTATAAATCAGTGGTACCGACACGGTAAAATTCAATTTGCCTTATCAAGCAGATGCGTTCGTTCACACTTTTAATGGTCTACAAACTACAAACGATGCACTAAAGTCTTATTTATATATCTTATTTTATATTTTATACTGTGATTGTTTGTGATTTTTAAACCTCATAAATACATGTATATTATTAAGCATTTGTTTATTAAAGCCGGAGTTCTCTAAATATAACGACTCGCGATATATCTAACCAAAAGTGGGAAACGTCCGCTTAAACTGATATTTAAGCTTGGTGAAGACCGTCCTCTTAATGTTCTTAATACAAACATAATAAAACATAATGCGTCTACTAGAATTTGCAGCTTCGCTCATAATAAGACCACGTTTGCTGAAAATTCAATTCTAAAGGGGCGAACCCTTTAGGAGTAGAATTTTTAAAAATCCTTTCTTATCGGATGCTTTCGTCATATTACTCCTAACTATTGTGCTAAAGAGCGTATTTTAGCTACGAAAAATTTGAAACAATTCTATAAAAAAATTACCAAATCGTTATTTTACATTCCTCTGTTTCCTCCGAATATAATTAACCCATTCCATGAATCTACATCCTGTTTTTATAGTGAAGTAAACTATGTCCATGTCATTTTAGTTTGTCTTTTAAATTCTCGGTTTTTTCATAGCGAACTACTTAAAATCCCAGTCTTAATCGCGTGATTAGACGCTCACTACAAAAAAAAATTAAGAGTTTTTAAACAAAAATAAAATGATAGAGACATAATCTTCAAAATATCAGGATATAAATATATCAAATAGATTTACTATATTGGAAAGTAGCAGGGGAATACATAACGTCAATTTAGCAAATTTTCTATTGGATTATATCAAACTTCTATAAATGTCCCCTTTCTTGTTAACAACCTCATCTATCCAGTCGCTTGAACCATGCATTGATAAATCAGTCAAGATTTCCTTTTAAATATACAGATAGTGCTATTACAATCTCTAGATCTCTGCGGATTTAGAACAAAATCATTAATTGGCACCAAGCTGCAGGCGACCGGTCGCATAATCATTTAAAATATATATTTGCTTAGATATTCTAACATCGAGCACACAAATAGATACCTACTTCCAAGAGATTTATAGTCGATGTCGTTACTTTGCTTTATTATCCATTTATCAAAGCTTAACGACCAATAATCGTGGCGTTTTAACGGATTAAAGCGTGCTTGTTAAAATTGTTACCTACGTCTAAGATCTGTCTAGCTGGGTGGAAATAATTCTGGTGACAATTTTAAACATTCCACATACTGACTAGATTAATAAAACTATCTTAATTGCACTTTGAGATCCCTATAATGGGGCATAACAAAATAATGAGACTGCTGGACAAATAGGATGGCACAATAGTATTGATGGAGGTTGAAGTTTACCTATGTAGGCGGTTGATTATTTATTGATTCGTTTAATACTAATCAAACTTTTTGTTTAACGTCAATGTTTTAGATTGTTTTGTTGTTGACTGCCTCGGTGGCGTAGTGGGTGCAAGCTCGACTTCCGATTAGGACTGCCCGGTCCTGGGTTCAATCCCCAGCCTGCCTAAGGGCACGGGGATAATTCATTTTCCTCGTTTTTTGTCTCTTTCGCGCCCGAACATTGCATATCTGCTGTCACGTTCTAAACTCTTGGGACTTCGTATTCCCTCGTCACTGTGCTACCGGGGCTGGTGCTAAATATTGGATTTTTTCATTAGGAATTATCTCAATAACTGCCTGGAGTCTAGAACTGAGCCAGGAAGATGGCAATAGGCTCACCCCCTATTACATGGGACCTGCGACCTGCAATAACATACTGGCGAAATGTGGGTGTACATACTATGAGACTGAGTCCTTCGCCTCTGCCTACCCTTTCGGTAAAATGGCTATTGTATATGTTTAATAAATATTGTTTTGTAAAAGCACGTCGTGTACACGACACACGTGTAATCTGAGACACTAAGTCTATTTCAGTCACAAAATTCATTCACAATTTTGGCGTTTGCTGAGATATCTATGAATTTCGATTTTATAACAGTAATACTAGTTAGTAAGATGTAATTTTCTCTTGTTCCAGAATGTTTGGTTCAGGAGGCGCGTGCGCAGCGTGCGGGCAGGCGATACCAGCGAGTGAATTTGTAATGAGAACGAATGCACCGCAGCAGCCGTTACATGTCTTCCACATAAAGTGTTTCGCCTGCTCGAAATGTGGATCACACCTTATGCAAGGCGATAGGTAATTCACTCATACTATATCAGTCTTTTACATCTCATATCTCTGCCTCGTTGTAGTGGGCGCGAGCGTTACTGCTAAGCAAAAGGTCCTGAGTTTGATTCCCAGGTCAGGCAAAAAGTAGGATTTCATTAGGAATTTTCTAATATGCTAACGTCTGGATTTTTGCCGTTTATGTAATAAGAGGCAAACCTCTAGAGGTTTGCCTCTTATTACATAGGACTTTAAAAACATAACTAGCGTAGTGTGGGTGTACAAATAAGTAACGACTTGTACACCTTTACCTAACCCTTCGAGGAAAAAGGCGTGATGTTATGTCAGCAGTTCATTTATGCATAGCAGTATCGTCTTCTTGTCGAGTCAGTCTATGGCCGATCAGTGTCAAATTTTTGCCATGACATGACCTCAAATTTCATATATAAACTAAAGCGATATACACATTGCAGGTATTACATGCTAGCGGGGTCACTAGTCTGCGAGCAAGATTGGCAAAAGCTTATGAAAAGTGCGAACGCGACGCCCGGCGCGCCTGTGCGTAAGGGCAAAGTGGGCCGTCCGCGTCGCTCGCGTGAATGAGCGCAGGCAACTCCTGCGCAGCCACACTCGCACAGGGACTATGAGGAGGTGTGTACTATGCTTTACAGAGTTACATGTGTATACCTACATGGCCATAGTCTGTTCAAATCTAGGTACCTATTAGGTATGTCTTCACTCAAACGATACGAAAGTATCGCTTCGTGTACTTTTTATTTATTGCATTCTTATTTGTCTAGCTGATTACTGCATTTTATGGTATATGGTAGAGTAAGGAGGTGCCTCAAGCTGTCTCGTTACCTCTGAATTTGGGATAGATTTAAAAGATAAATGAGTATTTAATAATTAAAGGAATTTATGTTGAGGGGCATTCACTACGATGATTACGTCCAGCGACACTAAGCAAGCTTTCAGAAGAACATCGGCGAGCTTTCAGACGAACGTCGGCGTAACGTCAATGTCAACGCGACGCTAATGCGGCGTTGTGTTCGGGAGCTAATTTGTATGAAAAAAAAAACAAAAGAATACACACGTCGGCGTCGCTCGTCTGAAAACTGAATCGTACCTTTCATAAATTAGCCAAAACTTCAAAACTGAGTAGAAGTATTAATTACCCATTTAATCTATAGAGAATCGTTAACATATTTGGTTGATTAACAGGAAATACCTATATATCAATTAATTTTCCATCACCTTTTATCGCATTGAATTACCAAGTAAGATAATAAAACTGAAAATCAATTAATCGTGACTTTAACCAACCAACGCAAACCACTATTTGTGTTAGTCCCTTTCTCGAACTATCCTCTTTCACACAGTTCATCCACGTTCGTGTAAATGGTATATAAATTAAATTAACCGTGTGTTATGAGATGTAAAAGCAGTATAGATGCCAATAAAAGCTTAGTGCCGTAGGCGGGGTCACGGCTGACCTCTGGCGTGCTTCAACGGTGTTATTAACACTTGTGTCGTGACTGCGCTCGAATAATCAAGTTTCCTAAGTCTAATTAATTGCGATAATTATGACCTGGCTAACGTGCGCCTGCCTGTTGCGTGACTTTAATATTATATTTTAATTAAAGTTAATACGTAATGGGATACAGCTTATGTTTTATGCTGAGTCTACGGTGGATTGAAGATTAGTCTAAGTTTTACAACTTACTTTTTTAATGACATGACTTCGGTTTGAGGTCACCAACTTTACACCAAGATGATATTTGCTTCAATGGTTTTTGACTCTATTGATAAAAAATCGATAAACACCCGCTACTTACGCGGCGGCATTGAAACATACGCGACTGCCTAGGTAGTGGATGCAAGCTCTGCCGATCGTGAGGTTCCGGGTTCGATAACACGTAACCTAGGTCAGGTAAAGTGTTATTTGAATTTTTCCATTAGGAATCTCAGTGACAGCCTGTAGTCTGGAACTGTGTCTTGTAGGGCCGTATTGAATAGGCTATTACATGGGACCAATAACATACTGCCAACATATTTCGCCTACCTACCGGTGTATCTACTATGGGACTGAGTCCTGGGAACACCTGCCTACCCTTCCGGAAAAAGGCGTGATTGTGTGTGTTATGTTATGTTATTAAGTACTAGCTAAGCCACGCTATCTTACCCACTGAAAAGAATATGTGTTATTCTGTGTGTTCTGTGTAGATAACGTCTAAGCTAAATACGAGTAAGTTCATAAGTTTTGCTATGAAAAAGTAACAAACATACTCGAACACACACACTTATACACAAATTTTGCATTTATAACATTAGTAGGATTATAATAAATTGAATACCTTATGGTATTAAGCAGTAGTTGAACAACAATATCCGCTGGAAAACCCCTTATCAGGACATGTCACGGAATGGTTATAATTAGGCGTAACTCGTGACTCAGCCTGATAAGAAGTTTTAGACGGATATGGATTAATTTACCACATTTACCGCATAGAAGGTGATTTGCTTACTGTGTAGAATTAATAAAAGCACGGTCCTTGCTTGGAATAACTTAGCTAAGTTACTTATAATTTTAATTATACATTAAATCGCCTCCCAACTCTCATTAATCTAGCAGAAAAACAAAGGTTTTAAACTATAAAAATTAAATAAATATTTAAATCGTAACTTAATAATTAAATAATAAAATAAATAAGTAAAAAATATTTATTTCAGGAAAAGAATACCCATACAGTTTAAAATAAATCGAATATTAAAATTAAATTTATAACAATTAAAAATAAAATAGAAAAGTTTTACAGTCGTTTGTTTTTTGTTGATAAGCAAAGCATCATAACAAAAGCACACCCCGGACACTCGACTCAATCCCATACAAAAGCCGCGCTATAACTACCTACTACACGTGCAAGAGCGTGAGGTGATTTCCCATAGAAGCGGGGCTCGTGGAGAGCTCAATCTCGGTTGCGGGGTGAGGAAGGCCTGATTGGTGGGCCGATGACAGTGTCAATTCTATACGTAGTATTATTAACCATTCTGTGACAAAAGTAAGGGTGCCTACTATCCGTAATTTTTTGTTCTCGTTCAGGTAAATAGCAGTCCAATACCTTAATAAATAGATAGTTTAAGAAACGTAAAAACCTTGTCGAACCTTAATTTAAACCAATCGTTAAGCAATTTTAAGGACATATAATTACCGAAGTGTCGTTTCCCTAGTTCGAGACATTTATTGTACCTTAATGTATGAGGTGATAAAAATAACATTGATCGTTAAAACGTCGAGGAAACTGGAGCGGTAGTTGCAGCACTATCGCTTATCTCTAGAAAAATGCTAACTAGCTCCATATGATACCATTTTTAAAACATAACATACATTCACGCCTTTTTCCCGAAGGGGTGTAGGCAGAGGTGTACCCAGGACTCAGTCCCATAGTAGATACACCCACATTTCGCCAGTATGTTATTGGTCCCATGTAACAGGGGGCGAGCCTATTGCCATCTACCGGGCACAGTTCCAGACTCCAGGCAGCTATTGAGATAATTCCTAATGGAAAAATCCAATATTTAACACTGCCTGACCTGGGGATCGAACCCGGGACCTCTTGATTGGCAGTCGGGCATGCGCCCTCTACGCCACCGAGGCAGTCCATATACCATTTTAAAACGCAAACAAATAGACAAACTCAACACCAATCATACTGCATATTCATTCCAAATCCTGAACTGTAATGAGTTCAGGATTTGGAATTGGATTGACTGAAAACAAATAAATCCCACTCGTAACTAATTTAAATATGTGACTATTGAAAAAAAGCTTTTATTTTTGAGCACACGTTGGTGTGCTCAATTTATATTTCAAGTTTTCCATTACCAGACTAAAATTTATTTTAAAAAATCAACATCCCAGTGAACGTCCACAATAGGTGCGGACTGCAAGTCCTTTCAGTGATGTTAAAAATTCACGAATCATAAGCGAAACAGGGGGATAAAGGCGAAAGCTTCGCCTCTCGCAAACCATTTGCACTCACGACACAAGCCACTCACCGCTGATGGCGGGATTACGTCCCGCAGCAATACCAATTGCTGCTGTCTGCTCTACCTGCCATTTATAACTTACCAGAATTTACAACTACGCCGAGAGACGTCAATTTAATGGGAAACTACGGACGCTCATAAGCTATCATCGCCTAAAGACACCTAATTCGATTAAGAGACGTGTGAATACCGCAAAGAGGAGTGGTGAAGAAACACAATTAAGTTGTTCATTGAGCACCGCACAAAGGTCGGTATTGTTTATATGAGAGAATCACTCGCTCGGAAAGCGCTAACATTGGTCCGCATCATAATAGGGGTATATCGCGTTTTATAAGAGCGCTCTAAGTGATTGCAGCCCGCTTACCTCGGTAAAGTTATTTAATAGTATTAATGATATTTAGTTGGAGGTTTAAAGCGTTGTAATTGTTGTAGTTGTCGAACAACTGCGTAGTTGATAGAGTTAATTATCTCGTAGAGGCAGCGTCGCGTCCGGCCGCCGGCCGCCCGCAGCCGCAGGCGCCGCGCTCCACGTCTGGCCTGGACTTGCTTACGGCGCTCACAAAATGCACCACCGACCAATTTCAAAGTTTAAACAACACTAAACTTATTTTGGCAACTCACAAAACTATTATCTAGCCTTATTAACAAACTGTAGGTATACGTACTGTATTATTGAAAACTTCTATAGTAGGTATTTAACGAAGACTATATGTGTCATTGTCATCATCATCATTTCAGCCATAGGACGTGTATTGCTGAACATAGGCCTTCCCAAAGATTTCCATCCAGGCCGATTGTAAGCGGCGTGTTACTGTCGTTCCTATCAGGTCATCTGTACACCTTGTGGGTGGACGTCGGACGTCCTACGTTGCGCTTGCCGGTCCGTAGTGCCCTGCCCATTGCAACTTCAACTTACTAATCCACTGGGCTATGTCGGTAACTTTCGTTGGTCTACATTTCTGATTCGATCTCGCAGAGAAATCTCGAGCATACCATATGTGTGTGTTTTAAAGTTATTCAGAAGCTTTGAAAGATTATGTATAAGGACAATTAAAAAAAACAAATCCACAGTATCATAATATGCACAAAGTGCAGTATAATAAATAAAACGTTGAAACCAGATCATAATCTAAAATTAATTCACAAAAGCGACTCCATTACAGCCATCAACCCCTTTAATAAAACTACAGAGTTAATAACAAAGAGGCGGTAGTTGGTATTACTTTGTGCGGACGTGGTCAAAGGCGCGATGTTAATTGGAAAACACCTGAAAATGACAGCGCCTTTATAGCGGGCTATGTTTGGCGTAAAAATCAAGTGCGCTCGCGGTACCCCCCGGCTCAAAGACTTGACCGTTCACCCGGCGGCTTTGTAACGCGATTACTCAGACTTGTCGAAAGTTAATTAAATAACGTTTTTCCAAATTACCTGCCGGCTCCGACATCAAAGTGTTCACAAATCTTTGCACAAAGGCTCGCTGCGGGCGAGGTCCCTGTGATCAGTGCGATGCAGTGGACAGGTGAAGACTTCAACCGTAACCACGCTTTGTAGTATACTCGTTTCAAACAATCGAACTCTTGCGCGTTTTGATTGATGACCGATATCTAGTGTCTATCTAATTCAATCGGCCTCAAAGCGGCACGCGAACGCCAGCTAGGGTCGTTTGCATCGGCCGTGATGGCTCGCGCGATACGAATGTTTCTGTCAATATTAACATTGAAATAGTGAAAAAGGTTTTTTCTATATTTCCGTTTGCGAATTGCATGTGAATATGGGAATAGCGAGCGGCTTTAATGCAAACTAGCGAATGTGCCCCGGACAAATCGTTTAGGAATGTTTGCGTTATTGGACCTATAGGCAGGGCCGTCTTTACCAGGGGGTGCAAGGGGTGAGGTGCACCCGGGCGCGGAGCGCCCGGGGGCGCCTGTCGATCGCTGAATTTTTGGATATTTCATTGAACTTAACGCTATTGCACAGTTTTATATACTTGTTATTTTTACTTACGACAAATATGTATGCGCAAGCAAAAAAAAAATAGTCGTCAACAATAATATTTTTTGAACTTTTATTACGCTTTTGGCGCTTGTCATACCGCATTACTACACTACACAAATAACAATTTTATTTAATACAACACACGCGCAGCAAAATCTCTACTAATCCAAAGAGTTTGACACGTTGCCGCCCGGTCGCCCGCACTTGAAGCAAAATGATCTCGAAGTCAATAGAGTGTAAGTTCATTTGAAATGGGCGCGCGGCGCGGCACCTGTGCGTCTGTCATAGGCGAGTTTGGTTGACTAGGACCCCTTTCATACTGCAGTGTGTCGTCGGTGGCGTGCCACGCTGCAGTATAAACATAACGAGGGCGCAGGCTGAGTCCCGCACCCCGGCGCAGAATAGACTTAAGACGGCCCTGCCTATAGGACACATTCGCGTTAACTTACAAATAGTCAAAAACAGTATTAAGTGAAACAGTGAGCTGTGAAGGATTCAGATCGATCATAACGACCTGGTGACCTTTATACAACTAGAGAACAAACTCAAATCCGCAAAATAAGTTGGCCAATTTCTTGACAATGAGCAAAAGTTGAACTTTGAAACTTCTAGATTATAAGGATAAAAATGAATAGGATTAATTTCATCAGTAAAACGGACTGCCTCAGTAGTTTTGTGGTTCGCAAGCGCTACCTAGCCGATCACGAAGTCTCAGGTTCGTTCTCCAAGTAAGGCAAAATGAGTTAATGAATTTTTCCATTAGGAATTTTCCCATGACAATATTATACGTGTTATATAAAGGTGCATCTACGTTAATATTTAAGGGGTGTATCTACTTGTTAAACTAACCAACTTTCAAAAGAAAGAATTGCAAAATTCGCGAAAAAATTTTTCCCCTTTCCATAGAAAATGGATCAGGTGATTGGCAAATTAATATGGGAAGACGAAATTTTTTGTTAACTTAGCTAATTTTATATGTAAAACGGATTTAAACAACGCTGAAGAAATAAATCCACAGACAATTTATCAGATTGAGTCTTACTTTTCGTTCACAATCATGAAGTTAAAACACATATTTGTCATAACATACAACTTTCACCATACGACCACCGCGGGGAGCTAATAAAAACATTGCGGCAATTACTCGCAAGGCAATCCGGCTCGAACAAAGTATGTCAAGAAATTAGTATTTAATTTATTCATTGCGCAGGGTTCGTGTCTAGATCAGTTATTACGGTAGCTAACACGGCAGGAGGTTAGTACCTATTAATCATATCGTCATGGTTTGGGTGCCTCAATTCATATTGGTCAATGTCAGATATAAGCCGTAAGTTAGAAAATTATTTTAGTATACTCATTGTTCGTGGTGAATATATACAATATGTACTTATAAGTTGATGATAAGTGTTATTGTGGTTCTATAAGCTTGAATTAATAAATTCGAATTTGCTAAGAGTTATGATATTCTAATAGCTGATGATTATAAAATATTTTATTAACAATTGCATATATGGTATGTTAAATTCATTGCTTCAATTTCATATTATGTAAATCCGAAGATTAAAATATCATCTAGCCAATGCCATTGGTTCACACTTTCACTTTCACTAAACGTTATTGGAATGTTAGTTACTGGTATGATTAGTGTAATACGAGTACTAATCATTTTCTCTATACCATTTTTTCTATGGAGCCAAATCTAAAATTACTAAAAATAAATCAGTAGCTCATCAAATTTTGTGTTTGATCTAGAGACATTTTGAATTTTCTATATTGTAAGTTGTCCGAATTAATGATGTGGGTTCGAGTCCCAGTCGTAGATGATTATTTTTTCTTCCCATACTTCATATTCATGTGGAAAAAAGCGTCGGTCTATACGTCTATTTAGTCTATAAAATATAATTAATAACTATACTAGTAACTAGTGACCCTGTATAATTAGTGCAATAGTATGTAATATATTATTAAAGTTAAGCTGTTCCGTGATAAAACAAAGTGCGCATGGCTTCAACAGGGGTAATAATAGGCGGTAGGTTACATCACCAAATTAGTACTCCATTATCGAAATCTCCTTCGCATAATGACAGTTGCTAATAATGAAGAATTATGATATAAAATACATTGCATTGGTACTGGTACATAAACAGATGTTTTGGTATATTGCGTCGTTGTAGGTAAGATCTCAGAACGTAATA
Source organism: Hemistola chrysoprasaria (assembly GCA_947063395.1). Classification (NCBI taxonomy): domain Eukaryota; kingdom Metazoa; phylum Arthropoda; class Insecta; order Lepidoptera; family Geometridae; genus Hemistola; species Hemistola chrysoprasaria. The sequence continues at coordinate 5,344,309 of OX346712.1, read as the reverse complement.
AATCTAGAAGAGTAATTTATCTGGAAAAATAAACCTTGCGCCTTATAATAACATCTTAAATCTCATTGAAGTTTGTAAGGAGAACTTGAATTAATAATTAACATATCACATGTGGAGACAATCTTCGTCTCGGCTTCCAATTTAAAATTAATTCTGTGGGGTTGGTGGAAAATTTGAAAAGTTTGAACGACGTCGCCGGCCTCCGCCCGCCGCGCCGATTGCATTTTTATACACGAGTAAGACAACCTCATAGCTTCTTAAGGAAGCCGGTTATTAGACGCCCGCGGAATTTCTCCACGGACCTCGACCACTCGTCCCGCTTAATTAACTAAATGGATCCGACTATATTTTTATACGCAACGTAGAATAAAACTGGGACGGCCGAGCCGTAAGTCGGGAACTACTCAAATCTGCAATATTGAAACAAAGCATTCTGGTGTTTAATTCAAGATCGCTGTGCAATTAGGGGCAGCAGTGGCCCTAGCCCAGCAGAGCGCAAAGGCGATGCACTTATGCACCACAACATTCCCACAGGCCAGTGCGCCAGATCCGCGTCCGTATGCGACAAAGGACATACGCCCACAGCCCACAATAGCTCCATTAAAATAATGCAAGTAAATGAGGATTTGTGGAGACGGCTCCGCCGAATCCGCCCGCGTCCGTTACGTTCCGCTCACAATGCGCGGGAAGGCCTCTCGACTGCGACGACGCTTAAAGCACTATACGAACATGTTTCATTAGCTAAGTGGGAGGCTTTTGGTGGCTGAATCTGTGTAATGCAGCTAGCTAGACGCAGCGCCGCTTTTACTTAAACGCTGTAATTAAAATGTCCCTTCGCCTCGCTAAGGGCACAGTTTTAAACTCAGTTCAACTAGTTCCGAGTGGCCAATTTAGTTTTAGTGTCACTTCATGTATAAAATACACATGGAGTTCGTGCTATATACACGTACATGTGAGTATATTCCATAGACACCATAAATTATACACTTTATAGAAAGTTGTTTTGACCTCGTCAGTAATGATGAAAAGTGATTGTATCATCCTGTACGAGTATCGCAGTAAAGTTTTGTTTTTTATAAGATCACTTGCGTACATTTATAAATAACTTTATTGACAGGTAACGAGTAAAATAGATCGGCATTAATGATCTTAATCGAATTGTGGCTGGCATCGATTCATTGCGTGTCGATAGCCCGATCTCGAGTTAATTTAATTGAAACCGAGTTGAGTAATTAATTAGTGGCGAATGAGAGCTCTCAGCCGGATGAAGCATGCCCCTACCACTGATGTAAACACCGACTCATACATATTGAGTGACGCGACTTTACGATGCCTTCCTCCTCCGTCTTCCACGAGGATTAGGTACTACGTAAAGATTATTTTATTTAATTTTCTTATGTAAATCCGTTGCTCAATTGTTTAATTGACTTTTACTATTTATATATATATTATTTTTCCGAAGGCTATGTCTAGAAGGTACTCAATAAAATTATGTTACTCCTATAAGGAGACTGGATATTTTAAGCTTGCTGTTATACAAGAAAATGCATGTCGATAAAACTACCCGCGAAGCGTGTGGGCTTTAATTAGGTTTTAATGCCTGCTGTAACACAACTTATAATCCATCATAGTCCTGGTAAATCCTACTAATATAAATCTCAAATTTCAGTTAAGATTTTAAAAAACATACGTTTTTAACAGGTGAACAAAACGCTAGCGAGTTCTAACTCACCTCCAGCGCAATCTAGCGCGGTTTTGGTTAGATTGATGGATGGATGGATGGATGTTTGTTACTCTTTCACGCTAAAACTACTAAACAGATTGGGCTGAAATTTGGTATGCAGGTAGCTTAGACCTTGGAATACACATAGGGTCAATCGTTTTTCCCGGTATTCCCACGGGAACGATGTCTACGCGAGTGAAACCGTGGGGCACAGCTGGTAAATATATATATATAATTTAATTTCGTAATACCCATAACGTTGATATACTCTAACTCTTATGATGAAACTCCGAAGAAAATAAGACATACTACCTATCTTAAACGATCACTAAAGGTACTTGTGGAAAGGAAAAAGACATCATGTTAAAATCTTAAAAGCATCGCTCAATTCTTAAGAACGTTTTTTACAAAAAAGCTTCAAAGCGAAAAAGAAATCAACTTGATACAAGTATTACCTAAGTAAGACTGTATTAGAATTGGACGCGCCCAAAATTCTTGGCCCATTGAATAAGTGGGCAACACTGGACCGTTTCATGACCGTCGCGAACCGTGTATAATTAATACGTTAGCTCTCTTACGGATAAAACATCACACCCCAAATGTCCTCTCCATCGAGCGTCACTACTACTCCAGAATTGTACGCGAAGCAGATGAAATAAAAAAGCATCCTAATTTCAACCGAGAGGGTGGTTACAAGTAGGGAGTTTCTTGGAACCAGTAATCAGTATGTGTCAGGCGATTTATCCCAAGATCTCTGGAGCTGATCACGGCTAATGCAACTCAGTCGAAACGTTGAGTTTGTTTTAGCGCGATTAAGTCCCGTTTCTTTCATTAAATATGTGTTAGCTCTGTATCAACAAATTCTATGAGAACGGTGTTGATAATGTTGATAGTAGACAATGTACACAGTTTAGTATCCCTTCGTTGATCGGATACGTTCATGTAACGGTTCTGTAAGACGACGCAAAAACCAGGAAATATCGCGTAATTGGTGTCTGTAGCAATGAATGGAAAAATGGGACTGTTTGTCAAATTTGGCACAGAACCCAAAAAAAGCAAAAAGAAATATTTTCAAAAATAAAAGGTACAAATGCGCGCACCAAAAAGGCTGTCGCCAACAGGTTCTATAACGTAACTTCCGGAATTTCTGTTATACGGAACATTCCACTTATTTACATCAGTAACAGATACCCCTATGCTTGATTGATTCAGTCGAGAGTGCCCTCGAGTCTCTCCGCTTAATACTATTTAATCCAGCTAAAATGTTAGGCGATCCGTCATAATGAATATTTATCCCCGGCAAAATTCGACGCATACTTTTATGACGAATACATATTTTAGTAGCCGGTGTAATTCCACTGATTACTTTCTTTAATTTTTCTGAAACTCTATGCAGCAATACGTAGAGTGTATTAAGCTTCGGGAAAGGCAAACATTAAACGAATGATTTACACAAAATAATTTGATGGACTTACTTTTGGATCGTTTCTACAATTTGGGCTTTCCTTTTTCTACGTTCATACTGATTTCTCAAACAGTTCGCTTATTACTTATGTTTAAACACTTTGAATTCATAATAATAATTATACTTAACAGTATGTATATAGGTATTGAGGATAGTTTCGAGTTGGTTTACTCACTTTAATCTTATTTTGACACATGTAATTACGTAAAATAAAGTCAACTAGGTTCTAGAAAATAACAATACAAAGATTGAGTAAAAAATCCAATTTAATCCAAAAAAGTTTTCAGTGCATTTTTATTTTTCTAAGATTTTTTTCTTTGTGCAGGGTTTTATATATGAAAACTCGGTTGGATTAAATTAATTTTTTTACTGAATCTTTGTATTGTTATTTTCTAGAAATCTAGTTGTCTTTACTAGCCTTTCCTGTCACCAGAATTTTGACCTCAAGGAATTGTGTTCCGGCGCTTCAGAGAGGCGAGACCGAAAATAATCCCTACCTTAGTGTAGTTAATATAGTAATGTAATTTTGTGGTTTAATATTTTATGTATGTTAGTCTGTAAGGTATTTATTAATATGGGCCTCTGGTGCGTATAATTTATTGTTATACGTACTATTGCCTGAAATAAATGAATTTAATTATTTTTTATTTATTTACGTAATTACATGTAGTATTTTTTATATTTTCAAAAATGTGGGTACGTGTGAGCGAGAGGGTGAATTTGCTTTAGACGGCGCATTAACCATATTATGATAATATTACCTTTATAATATACCTTTGTAATACAACAACTCGCAACTGTTGAATCCTTTGTTGGATGCGTCCTGCGCAAATTTTACATAGTTACATCTTTTTTGCCATATTAAAATGTTTATAAATTAATTTCTCCAGAATTATACACACTGGTCATTATAATAGATAGAGTTATTCTTAATTAATTTCACCAAATTTATACACACTAATTAACTAAATAGAGTTACTTTTAATTAAATCCCACTAATAACTTTGAGTCTGCGTTGCAATGTCATTGGACTCGTGGTTTTTTTTAATATCATAATATTCGAGTAATTGAATAAAAACATTTTATTTCGTTTATTATCTATTGAATTTCGATACAGAATAATTTAACCAAATAACATAACATACAATCATGCCTTCTTCTAGGGTAGGCAGAGGTGTACCCTGGACTCAGAGTCCTTATATTTAACCAAATAACATATATTAATTTAAAATCTGTACACCTGGTCACAAAGATATAAATGTTATAAGCTCATATAAGTATGTATATTAGTCATCTGGTTACCATAGATAGGCGCCTAGCCTGATTTAGGACCAGATGACCGTGTGTGGAAATTTTCCCATATTATAAAAAAAAATATAGTTATGAATCGCCACATATACCAGTAAGTGTTGTCCTTTATATTTATAACTAGTGGACCGCCCCGGCTTCGCACGGGTAGCAGAAGTAGGTATAGAGAACGTTTTAACAGGAGTAAATACGTGATACATTGTATTTTTAAAAATATATTGTATCGTCTGCCAGAGACGCTAAGGCCAATAATAATAAACCCTAATGATAATAACTCCGCAGCGCACGCAAATCAATGACTATGTGGACTATTTTGCAGGTATTGATAGGTACTACAAACCCCTAGTACATTACTTTATTCTACCACCAATACTTTTTACAGCGCATGCATATAATGACTGTTTCAATTATTGTGACTAAACCAAAATAGATGGATATAATTTCCGTAGACTATTTTGTAGATATTGATAAGTCCTACAAACCTCTAGTACATTAATTTAATCTACCACCAATAGTTTTCACACTGCATGAAAAATAATGACTGCTTCGATTATTGCGACTAAACCAAAATAGATGGATATAATGTCCGTTCACTATTTTGTACATATTGGTAAGTACTGCAAACCCCTAGTACATTACTTTATTCTACCACCAATACTTTTCACAGCGCATGCATATAATGACTGTTTTAGATTATTGTGACTAAACCAAAATAGATGGATATAATGTCCGTGAACTATATTGTAAATATTAGTAAGTACTATAAACCCCTAGTACATTATATTATTCTACCATTAATAGATTTCACAGCGCACGCAAGTTAATGAATATATTTGGTAATTATGTGACACCTTAGTTCACAATATTGCAGATTTCTTGCGGATCCCTAATATTTTTCAAAACCTCGTAATATAACCTATATGTTACTCACGCTGAATTAAGCTCTCCATAAGTAAAAGATTTTTTAAATCGGTCCAGTAGTTTCGGAACCTATTCGTTGCAAATAAAAAACAAAGTTTCTCACTTTATACTATGATATAGGTATTGGTAATAGATTGAATAATCTGGAGACATATACGGATTACGGAAACAGTGAAATCAGTAAGAAGATCATTCATAATTCGATGTTGTTGCAACCCAGTTTAATAGAGCTATGATAAAGAGAAGCGAAATCATAAGCGACTTGCCTCTATGGCGTAGAGGGCGCAAGTTCGATAGCCAATCAAGAGGTCCAGGGTTCGAAACCCAGGTCAGGCAAAGTGATAAATATTTTATTTTTCCATTAGGAATTATCTCAATAACTGCCTGGAGTCTGGAACTGTGCCCGATAGATGGCAATAGGCTCGTCCCCTATTACATGGGACCAATAACATACTGGCGAAATGTGGGTGTATCTACTGTGGGACTGAGTCCTGGGTACACCTCTGCCTACCCCTTCGGGAAAAAGGGCGTGAATGTATGTTTTTTTTAAGTCATAAGCGCGTTTTAATTATCTACAGAACGCCATCTAGTAAGCATTGTTGGAACTAAAATATTCATAAGAAACTTTAAAACTGTATTTTTCCACAAAAGGGCTAAAATTTTTGAAAACGCTGAAACACGTGTTTAATTATTTTCATTTTAGAATGTTTCTACAAAATTTGAAATTAATCGGCTGAAAAATGAAGTCTACTCCATACAAACTTTCAACCCCTATTTAATACACTTAGGGGCAAAATTTTGAAAAATCCTTTCTTATTACTTGTCTAGACTGTAAAAATAATCTATTGTCAAAATTTCATCATCATCGGTCCAGTAGTTTTAGCTCTGGGTTGATGAGTCAGTCAGTCAGTGAATCACTTTCTCTCTTTATATAATAGTATAGATACGAGTGTAATATAACGTGTCGTACCGTCCATTAGTCATATGAAACATGTGCCAATACAAATGATATGGAGGTTTATGAATGACAGCGACCTGCACTCGGTAGAGGACGAGGAGAGGGCCCCTCTCCCTCCTCCCCGTGGCTGAGAGGGGATGGAACACTAATGGATTACATTCGCGCGAGTGAATTAGGATATTGTCGTGCGATCTGTTCCGGTGCACTCCTTTATGATCCTCCCTTTCATACCATTACGTACACATAGGTGATTGCATGCATTAAATATAGACGAAGGCTTGCCTACGCCTCTTCTGTTGGGATTACAAAAGCGAAATAAAACTCCATTATGAAAGTACAGCTTTCGCATTATCCTAAAAGGTTAGTCTGCTCTCATACAGTTTACGTAATGAACATCTCTAATAATCTTTATGTTTTCCAATATCACAAAATTATCGTAAATCCAACAGAAGTACACTTGAGCAGAGAAGCTGTACGTCGGAGGCGATAGCGCACGTGACGTGGAAACTCTGGCAGTGCCAAACTGTAGCCTTCTCGGTACAAGGGTTTCAACTTATCAATTACACCGTTCGCTACTTACCGCGCGGAAAGGGCAAATTGATTTAATGTAACCAGAGTACCAGAGTGCTTTGACGAATATTATTAACGTCTTTTTCACCCTCCTCTGCGGGGCCTAATGCACGCTTTGTTCTTTCTCGAGGTTTTGTGAAACATCGAATCACACTTATCTCAACGGGTTGATAACCGAAACGCTGTATCTTCATTTGTTACGAACGTGCGATATTTATATAGAAGTACTTACAAGTGTACACCTACGAGGTTATCGCATAATAATTTGCACTTGATTAAATAAGTATAATAAACATGTGCTTCTATAATTAAATTTTATAATATTATATACTCGGTTCTTATAGTTACAGATGAGCCTAATATTGACTTGAACAAAGAAGTATTTAACTTGCAAAATATAAATTTTCATTCAGCTATATACCTATATTTATCGGTAAAATTTTTGTTATTGACTGTACAGACTACTTACCAATTTTTATGGTACAATATATATTCTGAAGTATACGCAAGCATATGTTTGAAGTATATGTTAAACATGATATTATACCTAATATACAACTACTATTAATATTAAACTATTGACGCCGAAATTTGTACTGTAATATCATAGTACTTCATATAGCACTGGTGAAAAGCACCTCAGAAATTGTTATCAGAACGTTCGACGGGCCGAAGCGACGTAGACTTATGCCAGGCGGTGTGAGTTACGATCGTGCTCCTCATAAACGTCACGCTAATTAGCATGCCCGCTAATGAGGAGTTATGGCGCTCTAATGAGAGGACTTGTGTGAGACGTATTTATTAACGTACCTACGTCACTTGGAAGTACTCTAGTGTCTATTACGGTAACTTTGGTTGCTCTTTCAATGTTCTTTATCGAGCGCTAATTTATAGTAAGTGTTTGTGAAATGTATTTGTTAAGGGAAAACACAATTTTTACAGCCGTGTTATTAAATGATTGTATTTTACTAAAAGTTCAAAAAGAAAATTATCTATAATAAGACTGGCTAAATACTAATTTCACTAGCATTTTGATGTAGTCAGCATCTTCATCATCATCAGCTAAGCTGTAGGACTTCTATTGCTGGACATAGGGCTCCCCCATAGATTTCTATCAAGTCCAGTTTTTTTTTATAATATATAGGTCTGCGTTTGACCCCAATAATTGTAAGCAGCTTGCATGCAGCGTGTTCCTACTATCTTTATTAGAACGTCTGTCCACCTTGTGAAGACCAGACAGGTGAAAATCTTAAATTGGGGTGTAGTTAGTCAGTTAAATTTAATATGAAGCATACAGCTACATACTCTTATGTTATCTTAGTAAAATTGTCGCAATGCCCTCTCTCGTACTCTTTAACTATCGATCTGATAAAGTCAAAGTAAATATGCTCGTTACGAATACAAATATTCGCTCGTACACGATAAAGTTTCTTACAGAAACACTAAAACACTCGTATAATTAAAAAATAAGTAGGCAAAGGTTTAAGTTCGTTTTTATGTTCAGATCCTTATCGACCTTCAGCAGGTTGAGTTGATTGTCTTTCGCATTAAAGTTAAGCCACAGTTTGCATTATTTGTCACAAACACCAGGAGCATAAAATCGCAGAGTGGGTACTTACCTAACGAGAGGAGATTAAAATCATTAAATCTAAACTTTTGTAATGTCAAGTGAGGCCATAAGCTGCATTGCAGCTAACTTGTCCCGCCGATGTGGTTAACGTCCGCGTTTTATTAGCATCAGCCATTATATTACGGCGCGAACCGAACCGAGCGAGCATATCACGCGCTGCTCCATCGGGATTCAGGATCACGCCGTAATTAAAGCTTTAGGACGAAAGTTGAACGTGAAGATTGTAATCGCGGACATAATTTTAAATCAAATTAACACTTCAACTTTAAACCGAGGTCATTAATGCCATTACGGCGAACAATATGGAGTCGTGACCGTACCGGCCGATATCTAAATAATAAATAAATAGACGGGCGGTTATCGCGCACCGCATCTCCGCGTTAATGTTCGACTTTTATAATTAACAATAAATTCGGTATGTTTTTTGCGAACGGCTCGGTGCACCGTCCATTTTCCTACCCTCGATATAGATCTTAATAACATACAATACTGGGCTTTGGGTGGTCCCTAGCTCGCTGTAGTCTATTCACACCGTTGCTTCGCGTATTAATTTGTTCCATAATATTAATACCTTTATGCGTTTTCATAATAGAATGCTAATGAATGCCTAACTAGTAATAGAAGTACCAAGACGATACCTTCTCATCCACTCTGGAACATGCTCACGAGAATCGAGACGGACTGTTTCTCTGGATAAAGTGGAATCTGTTCAAAAACACCAAAAACAGTGCACGTGGGGTGCGGGGTGGATACTCAAGTCTCGGCTCCGTTATCTCGTTATCCTAATGAAGTCTACGCTAATGACGAGTAGGTAAATAATAGGGCGGCTAATGGGGGCTTTATCATTCTCGAGTGCGCTCCAGGTAAGGGCCAATTAGAGAGGCCGACATCGGTCCATATTGTTCGGCGCAGTGCTCGCTTCGATTACGATTATTTCCGAACGACTCTCGGCACTGATAAATTGGACAAACTATTGCAAAATGACGTCCGCGGTTTGCGGCGACGACGACTTTAATTTCCTGTTAAATTGTCGCATGATGTCGTAAGGATAATATAACCTATAAATAATGTTTAGGTACCTGTGTAATCAATTAACGTTTAACCAACATTTCAATGCATTTGTCATCAGTCATTGTATGATCGATATGTAAGTTTTTAAATGTATGTTACTGTTTTTTTAAAACAAAATCTTATTTTTCTTTGTAAAATGTGTACTGTATTTAAAAAAACACAAGAAACAAGGGCCCCGTAGAGATTCCTGAATCACTCCTTAATACAATGAGGCAATTGCTTGCACTAACAACCGCCGCGAAGTTCATGAGAGCTCTCCTATTTTCTTTTCTTTCCGTGTGTTTTCAAGACGATTTTAAAAGAATTATTGTAACAGTAAATGGGTCGCAGATTGTGTAAACTGGTCAGAGATTGTAAGCGTAGAGCCGCGTGGAGGCAGAGTGCCGGAGCGCTAGAGTTGAAACCCCGGCCCGCTGCGAAACTTTCCGCAACTGTTTTTTATTGCGATGAATTTAAATGCATTTTTGATGTTACGAGATGACACGCGGCGGACGTCCGCCCCCCTGCCCCCGTCCCCGCGCCCTATAATTTCCCAACTTGAAACTTCACTACGATATTAAGCCTTGATTGCTCGAAGAAACTTGGAACATTTTGCCGTATTCTTCGAGCTCCCTGAAGATGCGACGCTAGCGCAGACGTTTCTTACTAGCAACGTTTTGAATTAATTTAAAATGTTATATTGAAAATTTTGAACGCAATTTGGCTAACCGCCCACAATTGCGATACATCTAGGTCTACAATCGTATTCCATTATGGAACAATTAAAGGCGTGTCAATTAATTTGGCACATCCGATATCCCGATCGAAAGGGTTACCGTGTAATTTGGACTGTCTATTACGATTTCATTGGAGTAGTTGAGGCTTAGTTTCGACCACATCAGAGGCGGTACACGACAATACGTTTAGCGGGGACCGAGAGCGGGCGCTAAGCGCGGGCGGCCAGGTGCCTCGGATTGACTTCTTCCTAGTTTTTACCGCTTACTAAAAGGATTGCCGTGTTCCCATCGATACTGAAAAGAGGAAGAAACTTGTGAAAACTTTTTAAGAAGAGAAAATTATTAGATTGCTTTTTCAGTTCTCTTTACCTAATTAGCTTTATATTTTATGAATTAAAAGCTTCACATACTCGTAAGATGTATCGAATCAGAGCGAGGCGTCCGAGTTCCCGTGGGCGCATTAATTAGCGGGACAAGAGGGGCGAGGGGGAAGAAAGGGGTGCTCATGAAAGTTTACCATTTAATTAGAAGGAGCTACCGCCCTCCTCTTACCTTTTGTAGTAATGCCACGAGAATGGGAGCTAGTTAACGTTCCTCGTTAATCACGTATTAGGTTACGTATTAATTAAGGTCCTTATTTTTGTACCGTGGAATATTTTTTGGGAAATCTGAGTATCTTTTAATTATGAAATAAATTAGTCTGAAACTGAATATATATCATAAGTAGTATGAAGTTAATACTAAATTGAGAGTACAGGCTGGCACCATGAGTGCTAGACGGGTCTAATTTACTATCTTTAATAACAAAGGGCTTGCTGTGTCGTAGGTGGCGGTGCATCGCCGCAACCCGTGTCTGCAATTAGGCTAATGGACACCGACCTGCATTCATACTCGAAATCCTCCAAGCTGCAGCTAATTTTCGCCTTAAGCGCCATGTTAGACGTATACGAGCGTTGAAAACGCAGCGGTTCTTGCTCTATGTCACAATAACACATGAAAAACAAATAACTTCGAGAACCCTCTTAGCTACCAACTCGGTACTAATATATCCATGGTTAGTGTTTAATTATATGTATATAATAGTTTGTTGTGACAAGATATTTTTACAAAAATAAAAGGAGCAGTTAATATAGTAATAACAAAGCTGTATATAACGATGGTAAGATTTAACATAACGGCTATTGTACATAACTGTACTAGATATGTACAATAGCCTGGTATAATGTTAATGGCAGTTTACAAAATTTTTATATAACTTAAATAAATTAATAATATTTTTATATAACTTTAGTAGTGGTAGGCCTCTTTTGCAGGGGGCCGCCTGGGGAAGTACCACACCTTTGCCAGTTATTCATCCGCCAAGCAGTAATGTGCAAACATTACTGTGCTCCGGTATGAAGGGCAATGTTACCAGCGAAATTACTGGGCATGATGAGCTTCAACAACTAATATCTCAGAGTGACAGGCGCAGTGCAGTGTCGCGCAGAATTTTAAATTTTAAAACACTGGGGGGCACTGTGTCTGATATGTGCAATCATGATGCTTACCATCAGGCACCTGATTTGCTCGTCTTGTTACTCACTATCATAAAAAAAAAAAAAACTTTTGGTGAATGGATTTTAAAAGAGATTGAGATAAAATTTTTCATACACGTATAGTTTGGATATGTAGGGTTATTATATAATGCGTGTATGGGGGCATACACGTTGTCAGGTTGGCCGAGTGTAGGGTTGATGTTATTTTGTGACGCGCATGCTACGGATTCTGTGAACGTTTTGGTGGTTTTATGGAAAGTATTAATGGCAACGTGTGATTTCACGGAGATCTATGGCATGTGCGAGGGCGCGATGGCAACACAGGGAGGTGGATGCCAGCGCGACAGATGATTGTAGAGCGAGATTGAAGATGGTGGCCTTGAAATAAATCATGTAAAATATGCTGAAGTGTTCCAGTATTATTTAATGGAAAAGGCACGTTTATAGATAATTATATGGTTAGCTAAGTAACGTCATTTTAAATCCAATAGGGCGGACGACTCAAGATAGACTAGTTATTTTTCGTACACGCCCATGTTACGGGTATGTAAAGGGTTTTCTTATTGGAAGAACTTAATTTTATTACTTTTATTTTATTTTTTTGCTACATTTGATCGAAAGGCCGGATTAACAGATAAAGAGCTCTATGAGTTTAATATCAAGTGCACAACTGAGTTTATTGTTATCTATTCTTTATCCTATCCTTTATATCAGTTACGGCTTACAGCTGTAACCGTACTCATTTTGAATAAATAAATAAACTTCTAAAATGACAAACTTACTTGACTATTGCATTAAATAATATTGAGCATTTTTCACCGCTCGTGTAGTAAATCTCAGCCGACATGCATCGCGACTCATTACTCCACTAATGGCGGCTGTAATGAACCAATCTAACAGATTGCTCTCGAATCTTCAGCCAACATCGCTGATTTGAAAGCCCTACCGCGACGCGACGCGACGCCACCATCTTTTAAATTAAATACCACTCATCGCGAAACTACTAACCGCAACTTTTCTGAAATGAAAATATTTCTCCAATATTGCTGAGAGTAATTAACAGTTTTACTTCTAGTAGAAATTAAAAACAAACAAACTACAGAACCAGTTCCCACCTTATTAACTTTTATTTAATACTAGTGGCCCGCCCCGGCTTCGCACGGGTGCAATGCTGATACTAAATATATAGGGACAGACAGCAAGAAGCGCTTTGTTTTATACTATGTAAAGATCAGGACCTAATTAATTAAAGAATTCTGTAATAATCTCAATTTTTCTACACTCCACTGCTTTTTCTGGTATCAGTCCCTTATTTTTCACCTACTCAGTTGTTACTTTATTAAGTTGTTACTTTTTTTTTTTTTTTTTTTAATCTGTACTTTTTTAAGGACTTTGAGTCGCTGTGCGACTATGTCAGCCCTGTAGATGCTTACAATATTATACTCAACATAACAAAATATCTATAGTGCTTGAGTAAAGAGTCCTGGCTGCATCCCCCGAGGGTGTAGACAGAACGCTTTGTAATATACCGACATCGTAAAAATTACAATCGTGTTGCATTATCATTTTCGCTCTCATAGACTCGCTTCGCACACAGGCAGTTAGGAGATGATAAGCATCTTCCGGAACTCCACAAGTTAAGCAGTTGGGGGAGTCTGCAATCCTCAGGAGATGTTTAAATTTATTGAGGGGCAGGTGTCCGGAACGCAGTCTATGAGCCATTACTATGTACTGTCTATTCAATTTACAATTTGCAAACCAAGGTATTCGAGGTGGCTGTTCTTGTATTGTTCTATACCAAATTCCCTTATGACAGCTTAAATTATCAAAATCTAATTTCCATTTTTCAAAAATTTTATATCTATATTTAGTTAAAACTTCAGAATCTTCCGGTTTCAAATAAGTCTCAGTACCGTTGGATATAGCATCTCTCGCTAAGTTATCAGCCATTTCGTTTCCTCGAACACCGACGTGCGACGGAACCCATTGCAACCTCAAAGGTACATTTTTCCTGAAAAGATATTGAATCTTTTTTAAAATAGCATATGCTACCGAAGCACCTCTCACTCCAGAGACGCATCGAGCTATATGCTGTAACGCACTTCGGCTATCCGTAATTATCACCACTGGTCTTAAATCCGAAGCTATTGCATAGGATAATGCCTCTGAGATTGCAAAAAGTTCCACTGTCATTATCGAAATACATCGTGATTCAATTTTATATAATTCCTGCACATTGCGACTGGGGTCATAAAACGCAGCACCGATACCATCTTTTGTTTTAGATCCATCTGTATATAATTGATTCCAATTGTGATATGTTACACCGATCATGTTCATCGTATTATACCTAAGTATAGCAGGATCACTACGTTTTTTCGGCTCGACTATACCACTTACTTCAGTCACAATAAAATCAGTTTTAATATAAGATATCCAAGTTCCGAGTAAAAACATGTTTAAAGGTTTATTAGAATTTATAACTTCTGTCTTAACTTCATTGTATGCTGCAACTAATAAAGGAGTTTTACTTCTTATCCGATACCCCGATTCACATAATATGGATAGATCTTTCAATAATGAAATAGTAATGTTATCTGACAGCGAGCGTGATTTTAAACAAAACTTAGTGGCTAGGTACTGTCGTCTGAGATAAAGTGGTGGTATACATAGCTCGCACTGCATAACATGTATAGGCGTTGTACGAATGAAACCACCTATTATTCGCATTGCTGTGTTTTGAACCTTCTCGAGTTTAGATAAGTGTGTTTTTGCTGCCGTGTCATACAAAAAACTACAATAGTCTATTCTACTACGAATAAGTCCTATGTATAGTCGACGTAGATGTTTGGGATGTACTCCCCATGATGCACCTGCTAATATTTTTAGTAATTTTAACATATTAATGACCTTATTCTCAGTTTCATTTATATGTTTACGCCATAATAAACCTTTGTCTAACCAAACGCCTAAATATTTAATATAGTCTACACGTTCTATTATATAATTATTAATATCTAAATTAATTTCATCTCTCGGTCTTCCTTTACTAAATAAACAACATTGCGTTTTTGTTTGAGAAACTTGCAATCCTAGCAATTCTAACTTATTTACAACTTGGTTTAAGGCTTGTTGAATATGTTGTTGCCTAGTATTTATGTTCGGATTCTGTATATAAAACACAAAGTCATCTGCATATTGAAGTGATTTAACGTTTTCTAGTTCTGAAGCAATGTTATATGTAATCAAATTAAATAAAAGTGGGGACAAAGGATCTCCCTGTGCTAATCCCTTTCTAGTCCACCTAATTAGCGATCGATCTTCTGTTTGAGTAAAACAGGTATCATCATTAATTTTCAAACATCTTTCGCTTAGAAAGGACCACAGATATTTGCATATCTGTGTACCCATATTTAAATTATCTAATATTTTCACGAGCTCGTTTATAAGTACATCATTGTAGGCATTCTGAACGTCTAGAAACACAGCCAGAGTATTAGTATTTCTTGAAAACCCTACTTGTATATATGAAGTAAGTCTTACTAAGCAGTCTATACATGATTGACATTTTCTAAATCCGCTTGTACCAGGAGACAGCAATTTATTACTTTCTGTAAACCATTCAATGCGTTTACTCAACATAGTGTGAAAAATCTTACATACACAGGATATTAACGATATAGGTCTAAGTTTTATATCGGTGCTTGCGTTAGTGTTTGGTTTAGGTATGGGAACGACTTTGATATTACGCCACTGATAAGGTACAACTGCATGTCTATAGATCTTATTTAGAATATTTAATAAAAATATCTTACCTTCCAGCGGTAAATAGAATATCATAGAATATGTTATCAGATCATCTCCGGGTGCCGTGTCTTTTCTTTTAAGATTATTCTGCAATTCCTCGATAGTAAATTCGCATTCTAATCTATCATTCCTAGAATTTAATGCCGGCATTTGAGGTTGAACAAAATCGGGGGCTAAGCTACATAATAGTTCTTCCTTTTTGGCCTTAGGCGCGGAAACATATTCTCTTCTCAGACCTTTCACCCACCTCATATGACCCCACATCTCGGAGGATGTTATCGTTTCGTCTACCTTGCTACAGAATTCTTTAAATCCACCTGATTTGGCCTGTCTGTGAACACGTTGTGCTTTTGCAATTTTGGTTGATAATGTATCAAAGTTATTTTGCGTAGGGTTGCGTCTAAATTCTTTTAATGCTAATCGGCGCTCAGCTATGGCTGACGACAGCGTTGGATTCCAATAACTTTTAGGTTCAAATATTTGTGTAGGGCCTGTCTTATTTCTAACTAACGGTATACTTTTATCAGCGGCATTATTAATTATGTCTATAAATGTATTATAACTACATTGAATGTTATCTTCATAAATGAATAAATTAACGCAATTATCTCTCACTATCTGTTGGTACAACTGCCAGTTAGCTCGTTTATAATTGCGCCTTAGTATATATCTAGGTGTATATTTATAACGCATTGAGTATTTTATAATCAGGTGATCACTACCTAAACTTTCTCGAGTTACTAGCCATTTAAAATATATGGCGATATCTGAGGTAACAAAGGTGACATCTGGAGTAGATTGTTGCAAATTATCTGCAACTAATTTAACCCTGGTATATTCGCCGGTATTTAATGGTACAAAACTTTGTTCTAATGAAGCGTCTAATAAATGTATACCCCTGTTATCGTTTTTGTATGACCAATTTGTATGGTGAGCGTTAAAATCACCTGCTACTATTGATTTAACCGAAAATTTATCGAATATGTCTTCCCAGTCGCATTGTGTAGTTTTTACAGTTGAAGGACAGTAAACGGATACTATATACTCCAAAAATTTACAGTTAAGGATCTTTATACATATAATTTCTATTCCTCTATTATTAATAGTGATGGGATGTAACTGCGCTTTTATTGATTTGTGTATTAATATCGCAACACCTCCGTAACCGTCCTGCCTATCATTTCTAAATGTGTTATAGTTACTTATTCTAAAGTTAATATCGGGACTCAACCAAGTTTCACTGATTAAACATATACCTATTTTATCTTGATTCAAAAATAAATCTAAATCTATTCTCTTGGGCATCAGGCTCTGCGAGTTCCACTGAGCAATGTTTAACCACTGCTCAGCTTCGCCCGCAGAGTTCGATGTCCTTAAACCACTAGCATTTATGTTGTGACTATCCATCATGAAAGAGGCTCATGAGTTTAATCAAGACCTCCCCTGGGTTGATAGATTTAGTAAAAAAGGATATAATTTCTTCGAAAAACAGCTTCAATATCAATGTCATCTTCTCTCCAAAACTCTTCTCGGATACCAATATCTCTTGAGTTCTTCTCATAATGTCTCTTAGATTAAATCTTCTTTTCTTCACCTCCTCCTCTTCCGTGTCCATAGCCTCCGGTTCAGTTTCTCTTGCACTTTCCTTATCATTTGTATTGAATTCCTTTGCTTTTCCTCTTTTTTCTTTTTTACTTTTCTTCTTGTTTTCTTTTGGTTTCTGGCTCTCTGAATGCTCTTCTATACTATCCCTCAGTTCATCTTCACTCGTTTCTGACTGTTTTTCGTGAGTAATATTGCAATTTTTTTTCGTCTTTGCACCTACGCTTTGACTGTATGTCATCTTTTGAGTATCAGCGGGATTATTTATCATAGTACTACTTGTATGGATAGGCGTAAAAGTTGTGACCTCTTCAATTGTAGCTTTTGTAGATTTGTCCTTGATCTCTTTATGGTAAATCCTATTTGCTATATATTTGTTTAGAGCAACTTTGTATGTGGTATTGTCCTTTGACATGATGTTTCGGATCTGTTTCTCCTTAACAAACTCTGGACATGACTTATTGAAACTAATGTGACTTCCTCTACAGTTTACGCATCGATACCTCTCCGTTTCACAGTTGGGATGTTCTCCTGCACATTTCGGGCATATTACCTTTCTGGTGGGGCAAGCGCGTGCTAAGTGGCCAAACCTCCAGCACATCGAGCATTGTGTCACTGGAAATGTGTATGGGTCAACCTTAAATCTGTATCCGTACCCGTATAGGTATTGTGGTAATATGCTGCTCTTAAAACCAAATCTGACAGTTTCACTGTCGATCCATTCTCCTTCTTCAGACATCCTTTTTAATCTCTTGACCGATACTATTTCATAGTCACATTTGAATGAGCTTAACATCTCAGTCTCTTTTACTTCAATTTCTAAGTATTTAACTACTCCATAAGATATGCCTACTTCGTTCGTTAGGTGACAACGGTATTTTCGGTCAGCAATAGCTTTATTTACAATTAATTTTTCGGCATCTTCTCTCTTATCAAAAACAATTAAGACCTTGTATGGGCTTTTATATTTAATTTGAGTAGCATTGGGAATATTTTCGGCTTTAAGTAGCTTCGCCAACCCTATTTGTTTCGGTAGTATTTCGTAAGATGAAATGCATACTTCAAACTTATCTGTCTCACTTATTCTTTTATTATGATCGTTTCTTAGTTTTCTTCTAACTAGTTGAAACCCATCGTTATCACACTCATCACTATTATTATTACTGTTGTTCTGCGAGCGAAGACGTAAACGCTTTGCCGGCCGTTTACTGATAAGGATATCCGACGCAGGAGTCTCGGACCGCTCCAATGTTTCGACTTCACACTCCGATTTACCTGTAACTTCCTGTATAACATCTTCTTCACGACTCAAAAAAGATTGACCGTTTGTAAGATGCACAATATCTTCTTCACTCATATCTTCACTA
This sequence comes from Hemistola chrysoprasaria, assembly GCA_947063395.1. Classification (NCBI taxonomy): domain Eukaryota; kingdom Metazoa; phylum Arthropoda; class Insecta; order Lepidoptera; family Geometridae; genus Hemistola; species Hemistola chrysoprasaria. Next base: position 5,325,636 of record OX346712.1, on the reverse strand, counting down.
TTTTTCCTGGACCGAGGCCTTAGGGCCTCGTCCATTGTTAAACTTAAACCGTTCCCTCTAATAAATATTATCAGTAGGTATACACGTAGCAAGGTATTAACGCGGTGATAAGCAGAATGGATGCGTGCGCTCGATATGCAGCACCGCGCGCTAATGAAGTTGTTACTTAATAAAGTAACAACTGAGTAGGTGACTGGTAGGTGGTAGGTGATAAGCATCAAATTAAAATCAATTTGACGGGCCAATGTGATGCGACACGTGCAATATTATCGTCAAGGCTAGGTCGCGACTCGCAAGTTCCAACTTATTCTCAACTCCAATTCAAAGCTCCGTTTGTACCACTCGGGAAGTTATATTAAAAGGTCCGCAGTAATTTTCTTGACAAACACAATGAATAATGAATGGCACAATATAAAATTCGGATTGAGGAGGGCGCCTCGTCCCGCCGCGGGACACGTGACGAGGCGACATGTTTGTGTCTCTTAATTCTGTGATTCTGTGTGTTCTTGCTAATTGAGTCCCGCTTCGGGCATAGCTCGAGTCTGTACACCTTGGCACTCATCCGTTATTCAAATAGTATCACTAATTAATACGTGCGTCTAGCAGCTACTGCCTCGCATTGCGTGACGTGGTTAGCGGTGCCATGTCGATTTACTTCCAATCGAACATAAGGCGCAAGATTTATGATCGACACAAATCGAATTCGCTAACAAACAATATCGTATTCGAAGCCGTACGTAGACGATACGTACACGTACAAGTATATCAATATTGCAGGCGCTATTAATACGTCCGTCTCATGAGCGGGGGTAGTCCCCACACGCCCGCTCCTCTCCCCCTGCACCCCTTAGTCGCCGCTCTTAATTGAATGAGGAGCGGGAATTGTTTCCCAAAATGAAACAATTAATTGTGCAACGGCTATTCCACCTTACATGGATAATACGTTCGTTTATGGCCTCCTAACGCGGCTGCACGCCGTCCTTTATTGGACCGACTCTCTAGGAATTTGTGTTCATTGGAGCTCGTATCCAAAATTTAATCGAGAATTTATAAGGACGTATCTTTGTTGTTCCGAAACCGAGAGTTTTTGCAGCTGCCCGGAATTGCATTGTGCAATGTTTAAAAAGATTTTTGCCAAACCCAGAATAATTCTCCAAAAAGTGTTCTCTGGTAGAGCAAGCGCTCGCGGGGCGGTACGAGTATGCGATGAATACGAGCACTACTCGAGCTTTTTAGTTTAAACGAGACGCTTAAAATTTTCATGGTCAGGTCGTAGCACGTGTAATGCGGTTATACCGCGTGGAAATTCAACAAAACGCGCTAACATGTGGCGCATTCGACTCGAAGACGCCTCGTAAACCGCCTTTACGCCTCTCCGTGGGAGCTTCTCCAAACTTTTCATATTCCCCGACCGTAAAACAAGCCAAAAAATACGACCGTCGAAAAACATTGTAAATAGTAGCGGGTTATCGGCGCGGCTCGCCATACACGTCCGGGAATTAGTTTTAAAATACAGTTTCAACTGTGTTTGTTGCACCTGAAATTACCCTGCTTTTCCCGGTAAGTGCTTTTTCGGAGTAATCGTCTCCTGGCGCGGTGCTATAAAAACATGTTGGTTTTATTTACTTAATCAATCGTGGTAAAACTGTATCGACCTATCTTTAAACGAGTGTTATAGTTTGAAGTCTGTAATTACTGGAATCTTGTGTATGTTTGGTAAGAGAAGTGACAGCACACATGTCCGGTGCCGGTACGGACACGGATACGGCGCGGCGCAGCCGGGAGCCGGGCGTCGGGTGCGGGCGAAGAGGGGCAACACATTCAATTTGCTATTTATCCGGGAATGGATCTAAGTCATTACTTAGCTGAGCGAGAGAGATAGGAATGGGATGCACTGGAAATTACACTGACGTAGTGGCATTCACCACTAGCTTCGAATGCTTCATGGTTAACAACAAACTAATGTAGATTTCGAAATTAAACCCTTTCCAATGAGTAAAAATCGACCAACTTATCAAATTTTTGTCTTCTTATCAAATTTTCTGCTGAAGTATCTTACCATTTGGCAGCCTGTATATTAAATTCTATTTATCCTGAACAGTAGGCTGTTTTTTTCTTTTTTCATGAATAGCTATGAATAGCTGACCTATCTAAAAAATAAACCTAATTAATATGAAGCACAGGACAGTAACGTATCACGTGGGACCTGCAGACCCTCAGTCCTCAATGCCTTAATCACCCGAAGTGCGCCGTCTCATTCCGGAAGTGGTTGAACATGGTTCTGAAGAGAACCAACGTCCTGCGATGCTGCATTGTGTTTTATGTTTTACAGAATACCTACTTGATGATCAGACGAACCTACCAAGTAAAGTTCGATTAAAATTGTATGAGTGGTTGTAATTCTATAAAATAATCTATCCACTTATCAATATTATATGTAGGTATTGATTGGTTTAGGTGGGTAAGCTTAGGAGGAAATAGTGCCATATTTTACCTACCAATCGACTGACACTAGCAAGTATTTTGAATGTCTAAATATTATAATGCCGATATAATTTATTGTTATTATATAATTTAATACGCATTTTAAGCATAGTTCGCACATATCACGGTGACGGTAGATCTTCGGGTACGTGGCAGATCAGAACGGGGTGCGAGCGTGAGAGGCCCCTAGCTTCGTGCCATAATATATAAAGATTCAGAAAGGCTCTATCAAATTGTCATTAGTATAAACATCCTACTAATATAATAAAATAATGTTTATTACGGTTCTCTCCTCTCCCTGCACGGTTGCCTGGAAAAGATCGCTCTTAGCGATAAGAATGCCCATTGTTACACTAGTTATTATTAATTGTTATTAGTTTTAAAAATTTCTTGTTGTGTTGTACCAATAAAAAGATTACCTATCTACCTATCTATCTTCTTTTTTTATTCTAATTTTATTTTTGCTCTAGCATGGTACTCAAGCCTCAGCATCAGCTGGAGAAAAATTAAAAACGTGAGAATGAAAATAAAATAACTGTTTGCACCGGACGCTTGTGGCACAGATAATTCAACCTAAAGACGACGCTTTTTATGAATTTAAGTATAAAACAAAATCATCAATATGGGGCGGTGTAGTTTTAAGTGAATCGTTTGTCTTCAAATATGTCATATACTTCAATATGAATATGAAAGGAAAATTTTCACCCACGATCGGGACTAGAACCCTCACCTTCCGCACCGATCCAAGTCGCTACCTGGATTGGCGTGTGTGTTATTTATAGCGCGTAGTGTGTGTGTAGAATGCGAAATGCATCAACCTATAAATAACACACACGCTCGTATAGGCGGTACATGGGACAGAAAATTCTGTATTGGTAGGTGACTTCCATATTGTATTTCAAGTTAAACACTTGACCGCCTTAGTCTATAGAAAATAAAAAATATTATGTTAATGTCAATAACAATAACATCTAATGAGAAATAAAAAGAGGCGGGGCCTGTTGAAATGCAGTAACACTGCAAAACATTGGCGAAACATTGGCATCCCCCTGTGTTATTCCAGGGTCTAAACTATCTACATACCGAATTTCAGCCCAATCGGTTCAGTAGTTGACCCCCTGAAATACAAGTCCTTATAGACTTAGCTCAGGGGCCAGAGGCGCTCAATATACAATAAATACCGACATAGTTATTATTTCATAAGCTAGTATATTATTGTTTATTTTGTAATCTTTTTTGGGAAATAAATAAATATTATTATTATTATAGTTTTGGCGTAAAAGAGTAACAAACATCCATCTATGATAGATGATCGAATTCCTCCATCTTCAATAACTTTCGCATTTATAATATTAGGAGGAAGTAGGATAGAATGATTGATATATAAATATATGTGATCAGTCTTCTGCTTATATCAATTTTATTCTGTGGGTTTCTAAGTCGGGGCTAATTGGCTGAGCCGCCAGCCCGCGCCGCGCCGGCAGCGTTGGCCAGCCCAATTAGCACTGTTGTGATTCATTTTAATCGTGCGCCCTTATCAGTGTAGTCCCGGAAGCTCAATAACCGGGAAGTGTAGTACGGCCTTTATATTAACCACGGCCGTGTTATGGCTTTGTTCATCTTTCATATCTCATGAACATAGTTAATGTTTTAATTGGAGCTGCGATTCCTAATATATAACGTACATTAAGTACGAGTTAAAACTGGTGTAGTAATACTTAAGGAGGTGCATCAGCCCGACAAACTGAACTAGTTTAAAAAAAATACGAAAAATTTTTTCTACTTCCCTATACAAAAAGTATCATCGAATTTCGCAAGAAATTTGTTCTTGCGGTTTTCGCAATTATTTCTTTTGCACGTTGTTAAGGTTGGCGGACAGATGCACCCCTTAAGTATAACTACACCTTTATGTAACACATAACATACATTCACGCCTTTTTCCCGAAGGGGTAGGCAGAGGTGTACCCAGGACTCAGTCCCATAGTAGATACACCCACATTTATGTAACACGTTGTATAAAAAATGTACTGCCGATCACATGATCCGCATCACATAATCGAACGCGGGACCACATGGTCCCGCGTTCGATTCATAATAATAATAATAATAATAAACCCATTTATTTCCAACATCCTTAAATAACAATTTTACTTATAATATTGATTGTTTTATATAAATTAAATGCAGATTGATGATTTAAATATTAATTTGTGTTATTTGATGCTGGAACCCCAGACTGGGTATGGGCCTCCTCCAGTTTATTTCAGCTCTCTCTGTCCCTTGCTTTTGTTTGCCATTCTTTTCCTGCTGTGGCGATTATTTCATTAATCCATCTGTTCTTTGGACGTCCTCTGCTCCTTTTACCCATTGGTCCTTTCCATATCGTTGATTCTAATGTCCATCTTTTGTCTCTGTATCTTGCAATGTGCCCTGCCCATCGCCACTTTAGTGTTAAAGCGTATTGCAGAGCATCTATGAGCTTTGTTTTACTTCTTATGTATTCGTTTCTTCTTATTTTCAATAGGCTTCTTTCCATCGCTCTCTGGCACGATCGCTCTCTGGTTCGATTCATAGGTCAGGCAAAATGTTATCAGATTAGATTAGATAACACTTTTATTGATACCAAAATACAGAAAATTAACAAAATGAAACTTAAAAAAAACTAAAACGTGAGTAACAATAACCTAACCTAACCAAAAATTTGACAACCCAGGATAGAGTATTCTGGCGCCGCATTACGAGGAGGCCCGACCCCAGATAAACTGGAAAGGGGGGAGGAGAAAGAAAGAAAGAAGAAGATAGCATGGAGTTGGAATTGTGCCCGGTTAATGGCAATAGGTTCGCCCCCTATCAGATTATTCGGTATTATTAGGGATAGGTATAGAGGTCATCCTCTGCCTGCCCCTTCGGGAAAAAGGCATGATGTTATGTTATGATTACATTTAGTTAACCTATATGTTGCTTACATACTGAAATAACACATAGGGTAGGTACTCTTCATCTGAAGAAACCACGGGAGACAGCTATTTTTACAATACCTATCACCTATCATCTATCAATAGGAGTTACCTATCACCTATCTACAGTTACAGATTCTAATAACAATAGTAAGTTATCACAACCCGTGTTATTTCGTGTTATTTGAACATACAATCACTTGTTAGTAGAACAACAAATTCGCTGAAATGTAATCAACACGTTATCCTAAACCAATAGATATCCGCCTGGAAGTAAATAACGCCGAAGGAAAGGGGCGACCACACGTCAACGCGGACAGATAGTTCGACCGTTCGGCCCCGTTACCCTTTGCTTACTGTGCGATAATATTGCTAGTGTAGACCGCGTTTTTCCTGTATTTTGTTTTTATTTACTGTTTGCTTCTATGCGAAACATCTCACCTTTTAATGGTTTGATATTTTAATTTCAACATTTTTAATGGTCCGTAATATTTTATTAAGCTGCAACTGAGAAACGGAAGCGGTTTTTCATAAGTTGTGTCTATGTATTTGTATACTGTGTAAGACAGATGTCTTTAGCATCGAAGATCCGAAAAGAAGACCCGAAGACGGGTGTGTTTCATGAAACTCAGTTTAAAAGTTTATGAGCGGATTTGAACCCACACCTTCCGCACCATTCCGCATAGTGGGCACTCTACCGATTGTGCTACCTTGGAGGTACTACTCATCGACGAAATTCTTCTATCCTACCTACGAGCCAAACGCTAATAGGGGTGTGTGTGTATATCTATAGGTTATTTTTTATTTTTAAATTTCAACCGAATAGTAAAATATTATGAGAGCATGGGTATGTTTCAAGAAACTTGGTTCAGCCCTTACATATTATCAGCTCTTTTCTAGCGGCTGAAGGAGTATGATCAACTTCCAGTGGTCTGATTGATTTGAAATTTGGTATTCTGTCATTTCAAAAATATTCCAATGATTGGGTAACCTTGACCTGATGTTGCAGCATCAGGTGCAGATGGGCTTTAGTAGTAGTTCCATATATTAGTAATAAAATATTTGACGATTATATAAATATAGGTAACCTACCTACTTAGTAAATACGTGTAATTGATTGAGTTAGGAAATAAATCGCTTGTAGCATCAATTATTATTGTAACTTCGCAAATAATGTTTGAGGCCTTAGTTTATCCAAATCAAGAATGGAGGCCGTCCCGACGATAAGAATTAATCAGGCCCAACCCATTCCCAGACGAATTCAATTATTTTAATGTTACAAAGTAGAATGGCGGGGTTATTTAACACAGAAACATTTAGGTTAATGGATATTGGTAGAAAAATGGAGATTTGTTTCGGTATGCCTTTAGTCCCGAAGAGCGCTTTCCCATTCTTTGAAACAAGAATCTAAACAAGGTTTCTCATCTAATCTAGTGCTGCATAATTTTCTTTTATTAATCATATTCTTTGTTGACTTCGTGCTTTCAGAGCCGCTAGTAAAAAGTTTCATTATTTTGTTGACGATAATAAAGCGTGATTACATGTGTGTATACTTGATATTGAATACCTTTTATGTAGGTTTTCACATTATGGACATGACGTTTAATAGCAGTGTTTGTATAATGTTATGGTATCAACGTCATTACGTTTCCCTGACGATGTAATTATCAATTTCGATGCAAAAATACGTAATACGACAAAGTTGTCGTTTAAATTAACTGAACTTATGTATTTTAATTAAAATTTTGTAATTCCGAGAGAATCTTAAATGTGACCTAAATGTACTTTGTTTCGTTCCTCTACTGAGATTGCTAAGTAATTTTAAGGGTACATTTTGGAATGTTGATGAAAACTCGGTTGTTGTCGGCGAGGCGCGGTAACGACTTGCTCAAGACTTCGCGACGCCTTTAATGACATCCAAGTCAGCGGGGCCGGGTTCGCGTGCGCAATTCTTGTTATTTCTTTATTACAAAGGAGTGCCTCATTAATTTGGCAGCCCCTCAGGGTTGAGAGTCGCGAACCCTTGACCTCGTTCGCGAGAGCCGCGACACTGAACCGAATTGAAAAGCTTACGCACCTAGCGATACATAATTAACGAACCTCATTACTGAGTAACAGATATCGTCTTGAGTTCATCCTGGTGCCTCCACCCACTCGGCTCTCCCTGCCCAAGTGAGCTCGTTTCACATCGAAACATCCCGCGAAACTCGTGACTCGCGAACACTTTCAGAGATTCCGAACTCCTGCCTCCGGCGCAACCGAAATCGACATTAAATTCAAACTTGGGTCATTCCAGCGGCGGACACAATTCTTTGACTCGTCGTTCCACTGGATGGCTCTTGTTATCCCTAATAGCATCCGTAAGAGTTTTAAAACGGCTTCAATAGTGAAACTTGTTCTCGAGACGCGTTAGCGGGCCATGCAGAGCTCGGAATCGTATGAAGTTCAGTATTGAACCCCTTGTTTTATTGCATGAGTCTCGCAATACTCGCCGGCGGAAAATAGTTACTTTGCGTATAATCGAGAGGCAATCCGGAGTGCACTCAAGTCGCTCACAGGTCGCAGACGGCGCGTATAAAGGGGCTAATGAACGTACGCGGGCAGCGGCCCGTGTCCGCGGACTCGTGCATTTTTAATAGCACACGCTAGCACACTCACTATTAATATTTACCGAACACGTCAAGAGGGTGCACTTTACCTTTTAGTTAACTAGCGTCCGGCCGTTCATTAAATTTTCACGCGCGTCAGTTTCGGGCAAATTTTCCGCGGGTCTGGCCGGCCGGAGCGGCCGATAACGAGCGCGGACCACGCTCGTTACGTCCTTCTCTCCGCCAGTCGACAACCCGACCAAATTTTATTAATAATAAACTGTAACTGAAACGGTGGCTTTGAAGTACGAGAGCGGCTCGAACGCTCGTTATCGGAAATTATGCTGAATCCTTTGACGTTACTTCTTAAAGTTTACGCCGATAAATACGGCTATTGTAACTATTTACTAAAGAAAAACTTCAAAAGTTTTCGATAGAGACGAGTGGGTCTCATTCTACAATCACCGTGCGCTATTACATTACAAAAACGTTTCGACTTACCCTAAAAGACCTTCAGCGACTTAGCATTTCCTGTTCAAGCCAATAATCGAAACACATCGGCTGCCAGAATCAACAGATTGCTATGAACATCTAATTTGGCTGGTGTTCAATCAGCTGGGTGAAATTAACCGGTCATCTCATAAACAATCAGTCAAGGCGTCCGTGAACGCAACAGGTCGCGTCGTCAGTCGTCACTCGTGGAAGCGATATTGTGGATTTATTATATTATAATGATTGATATTAATTAGTACAAGCAGCAAAATTTACGTGTCTATTGTGATTTTCAGTTATTAAAAATTTGAATATAAAATTCTGATTGCAATTTATTTGGAATATAAATTAAGCAATTAATTTTTTTTATAAAATACCAGCTCTATTACATAAATAAACTTTTACATAAATAAACCCATATTTTCAGCATACACTTTGCTAAAATAATACCAGAAATTTCAGTATATTATACAGGATGTGAAATAAATAAGACTGGCGCAGGGAAATATAAGATAGCGACGTAAGATATTAGAATGATAGCACACTGTAGAGGGCGGGCGGGCGGCAATAAATTAGGTCGGGTGGGAGCGGGAGACTACTCCCTCCCTCCCTCTCTGGCAGGTTGGGGCGGGCGGTTCGTCGCGTGCGCCGCGGCCGTTTGTCGCGTCGCGTGCGCGCGCGCTCATTGCTTATTCATGCGACCGCGGCACGCACCACTCCACACTCCACGGGCCACGTTTGACGCGCAACATTGTATCTATTTCGCTTTACTGCTTCAAGAATATATAGGTCGACAACTAATTGTGTGAAAGAAAATATTTTAGTACTCATTTTTTGTACACTGGAAAGTAAAGTTTTAATACCTTATTTATTTCATTTTACTCTACGATTTGGTTATTTTTAATTATAAAAGTAACAACGATATAAAAAAATATTTAATTTTTTTTTAAAGTGGTTACAATATTATTGGCATAGAAACGAGTATACTAATACAATTATTGTTCCACTTCAATCGCGAGCTTCAATAATTTTTAACGATTTTTTTTTAACAAATTGATAATGGCGATAATTGTTTACAGCACGTACAAAATCAGGACATATTATTAACCTACTTACCAACGAATATGACTATGATTTATTAAATATACTAATACTGTAAGAAAATATTCGTGCTACGGTGCTACGAATTCGTAGCACGCAGCTACGCATATGCAAATACCGTAGACAATAACAACCAAAACGGATTGAGTAGATAATAGTGAAGACCCGTGTCTAATATACACGCATACGTTTCCAATCGAACCTTGGATAATTCCATCAGCTCGTCGCTCTCCTAAAGCCTAGCCTCAATATCCAACTATCAGACAATGTTTGCGGACCGCTCCACGCGACATCGCCTACAACTATTAAATTATTTAGGCCGAGACTGCATTGTCTCGCGAAAGTAGGCCGGACCGGGGCTGATTGTCGTCCGTCCGGTCCGGTGGATCGGTGCGATCCTGCCAATATAAACAGTCGTTAGTGTTGTTAGGTTGTTACAATCGAATAGGGATGTGCCGAATGTGCGATCCGACGAGTATCGGTCGCAGGAATCGTTTCGTATTGAGTTAGTGCCCGGACGCGTCCCGTGTTTGCTCAGCTAGTTAATGGAATGCCGATGGGCCATTGTGAACGCACGACCGTTTTCTATTCAATGCTCGATATTAAATTGAACGTACATACGATTGTGTACTCAGAATTTCCTTAAACGTAAGACAGTTTAAGGAGATATAGCAAAGATAATACGAGTATCTATCTCAGCTACATGCTGCAATCTAGGGTTTATGGGGATCCTTTTTCTCAATAAAATATTATAAATGAGGAAGTTTGGATGTGTGTGTGTTTGTTATCTCTTCTAAATAAAAAACTACTGAATCCATTGAAATTTGGGGTGTACGAGTAGTTAGTCAAGAATACAGCGCGTGAAACCGAGAGGTGGAATTATATCCTACCTATATATTAAATGTGAAAGTTTGTGAAGATGGATGGATGAATGTTGGTTTCTCTTCCACGCCAAAACTACTGAACCAATTGGGCTGAAATATGTAAATAATGGGCGGTATGTAGATAGTTTAGACCCTGGAATAACACATAGGGTACTTTTTATCCCGATATTCCAACAGGAACGAAGACTACGCGGCTGAAACCGCGGGACATAGCTAATTTGTTATATAATTTCTAGAACTAAAAGAGTATTTTTCTTTGCAAAAAAGTCTAGAAACGGATCTAACTTCAATTGTATATTGTTCAGCAATACTCTATTGCCTCATCATTTTCTTACTCTTTTTGCAAAAACTGCATACTTAAAGTAGGTATTATATTTACATTATATGTGTTGATTTAAACTGGATATAATCAAAACAGCTTTGCGCCGTAATATAAGTGGAACAGTGAAGTCTTAGTAAGGTATCGTGTAAGAGGTGCAATTTGTCGGGTCACGGCCGCGGGCGCGGGTCCTGACCCGACCGGTCGCCGCGCTGGCCGCACTGCACCGCAATCATTGACGATACCAGATACTGACCGCCCCTTAACAACGAAACCTTACGCCTTAAAGTATTAATAAGTTATTTTTATTGCGAATGTTAGATATAATTGTTGCTATAATGCCGCCAACTTTAGTTGTTCAGATAGGAAAAATTGGAACTACGGCTTGTCAGCTACCATTTTTATATCTCATTCCGCTGTCATTTTACACGTAGCATTTAACTGAACTATTGGCGATACATTATAAAATTGTTATATAGGTCGATCACTAATTGTAATAATAATTAGTGTAAAAAAAGAGTTTTGAAACTCATCATTTTTACACTTTTCATATTTTCATACTTTTTTCATTTAACCCTACCATGGCAAAACAAAAACGGTTATTTTAAAAAAAATATGTTTAATTTTTAAATTTTACAAAATTATTGGCAGACCAATAAATTATTCTTCGATAAGTTCATGGTACAGAGAAGATAAATTTAAATATCTACGAGTATATATGATTTTGCTATAGACTTGTCATGGTCATGGTGAGCGTTCAAAGTTTATAATCCCGCAGACAATTGAAGAAAAGATAGCCATGATTGATCTATTGATGACTAAAATTAGCCTCAAATTGGGTTTTTTAAAGAATACTATCATAATAGATTATAATTGTTGACACCATTAACCTTGGTTATTATAATAGAGTTACCAACTGTTTATGTAATGAAGTTTTTAGCCAATCTCGGTCGATTATTTGCCTAAATTGCTGATTTAAATATTACGAGAATGCCGACCTGTTTAGGTAGTATTTGTGGTTTAAATTGAACTATGAAACATCTAGCTAACCCTATATCGGCACCGCATATGTACCTCCAACTTTGGAGCACACAAAGGACAATTTTCTTCGTAAACGTCCCAATAGCCGTGTTTGTCCCGTGAGGAGTAGGGTATTCTCCGGGTAGTTTCAAACGTCCGTATTAGTTTCAAACCCAATTGTTTCATCCCCCTCTAGAGCGCCGCAAGGAACAATAACTGAAAACACCGCTTTGCGGCAACACATACCCACCACAAATAATATGCATGTTTAATTAACGCCATTCCTAATTCATAATCCGACAGTGATTAATTAGACAGCTCCGTCCGCCGTAATTAGGTACGTAATTATCGCGGCCCGTTTGAATTCATTAATACTGGAAAGTACCTAGTTAGTACAAGTGATTTGCTATAATATAAATGGACGTTGTTCAATTTTATAGCGATTAATATTATAACTACATCCCCACACTTTCATATCAATTACAATGGAACAATATTCAGTGCGATTTTTAATTGAAACTGATACCAGAACAAAAATTAATTAATCAGATGAACGTGATATCTTGCGCTCTCCCCGGTCTATTATTAGGCAATAAGCGCGCTCACAGGGCACCGGACGCGGGATATGGAAGCCCTATACGGGTATTTAATTTACCTAGCCTCGGCCGCACCACCTGGTCGATGGAGAAACGATTGGCGAGCGCCTAATTATATTTTAATCGTAACCCCCGCGAACCCCAGGTCCCCTGCGAGGTGGAGGTCAGCACCACGTCACTAATTCATTTGTGTGGAGCACAGTCCGGTGCCGCTTCACTCCCTGTTTATTCTCATAGGAGAGTTTAGGTCTCCTAAAGCAATACCGACGCTTAAACATATTAACCGAAGCGTTTACGTAAAGGGTTTAATTATGCACTTTACATTCTGGGCTACAATGGCGTCAAGTTAATTAAGTTCTGCTTGTTTAAAGACTTAACGTAGATTGTAGCTTTCGAATAAATTAAATTTATGCATGAAATTTTGCCTTTTTAATTCAAGATTACGTCTAGCTCGAATGGAGTCTACTAGCAGGTACAATAACTTGCGGCATGGCGGGTTGATAGAGTGCAATAAATATTAAAGTTAAAATATCATTGTTGGAACATTCTGTATGCGCGCGACTCGGAGAGCAGCTGCTACTGTTGTAGCTAACTATGCCAATACTATGGAGGCTTTTGTTCGCGGCATTAACTATTATTACAATACCACATAATTTGAGAACCCGCCCTATAAATCAACTCCAGTTTCGATACAATTGTTTCTCTAGACGTTTCTATTAGCGTCGCATGAAATACTTGAAAGGATTCCTTATTCCGTGCATGTTTTGAAAGCTAGTGACCGAAGAAAAGCTCCGTTCCTCGTATATTGTGTAATCAATTTTACAGCGATGGTTGAAAAATAGACGCGAGCTGCGGCCTGCAGCGGGCCCCCGTGATATATAGCCACTAAATGCTTTACTTACAATTACTTCACGATGTATTGCGCGACGTGGGAAACAACTTACACTTAAGGCTAAGTGTAGGGCGTGACAGGAAAATAAAAACATCCGAGTATAAGCAGAAGTCACACATTGACCCATTTGTGAACTTTATAGATGATGATAATTTAAACAAATCTCATGCTATACATAAAATACAATAATATTTTAAAGTACACCTAAATAAAGTGAATATTATAAAGTAGTCGGTCGGCAGACAAGTGATACGATTTAAGATTGAACTGCTCTTGCGCCCACTCTACATTAGCGTGAAAGCCTCCTTGAAACGGAGTCAGGAAGCGGGGCGCGGGGCGACGGCAGAGCGGCGCATTGGCCATTAGCGTGATTAGAGTACCACCCCTCCTCGCACCATCCGCGAATTCTTTAGGCCTCTCATCTCATAATACTACATATTTCATTATTTATGGAAGCTCCGTTTTTACTCGGATCTACTCTCTCAAATTACACACACACACAATCTATGTAATTGTGGGACTTATTAAAATTATACGAAGCTAACTTCGGAAATGTCTCTTCGTTCACAGATGATGGCGTGCTCGTACCTGAGCGCCGCGGGTGTGAAGCCTGAGGTTCCAGGCGCGTCTTGCTGGAGCCCGCCGGTGGTACCGATGGGGCCGTATGTGCCTGGTGTCTCGGGGCTGAGTGTGGCCGGGCTGAGTGCTCCGCCATACTTGCCATTAGCACCGACCCTGCCTGAACCGGCGCTCGACCTCTCCACGACAGCTCCCCTCAAGGCGTGCGTGCCCTCGCTCAGCGACGAGGGCTCCGAGTGACAGTGCTGTGCCACAGACTATACCACTGAGAAAGATAGACTAAGACCTCGCGAAGGGCTTCGTAAGGTGACCATCTTTTTCAGTATCGTTGAACTGTTAAATTATACTTTAATAGGTACCTATTACATATTTAATTTCGGTTGTGAAAAATGGCAATTTATGTAATTCTTAACTCGCTGTATGTAAATTTTCAATTACATATGTACTTAAGTATTGAGGAAGACATGTGTTAAACACAAGTGTGGTTTCTATTTCAAGTGATAATTAATTAATGGTATTTAATGAAACCGATTTTAAGGCATATCTCTACATGATATTGAAAATGTGAATTGATAATTGCTATTATCGTAAGCCATTTCCTTTCAATAATAATAAATTATAGTCATTGTATACATAATACATTTCCCTATTTATGCGTACCTATATTGATCGAACAAACACTATTAAAATTAAATTGCCTAGTAACTGATAATATATTATATCATACCTACCCAAGTATGTATGTTTTATATACGATTATGCGCAATTGAATCAATATGCAAATCACTTTTAATATTAGCATTATACATTCTTTAAATAGATATTATTATATTTTGTAATTAATGTGAAGGCCACTTATTGTCGATTGGAATTTAAATTTTGCACTTGAAAACCATTGTTCGTTTAGTCTGAAATATTTCGTGAATATTATGAATATTTTCAATGACAAATCTTGCCATTATTGTGTTATTATTTTACGGTGTATCTACAAGTTTAACTATGTAATCAGTTACAAACGAATGAGTACTTAATCTTAGTAGTTGCTATTCTTGCGCACGCGTTTCTGTGATTTGCGATATTGCTCTGTAAATAGTTATTATCTCGAATATTCGTTATTTTTTATCTCATGAGCCGTTGAAGAAAATCGCTCGTTATCTTTATAGGTTTCTATTTGTAAATATTAGTACGTAATTAGCAAATAAGTAGACACATATTGTACCTAAAAGTTTAGGCGCAAAACTTCGTAGCAATAATTTTGCCAACGTCTTTTAAAATTTAAAATGGAGCTAATAACGGTGTCTGTATATATTGATGTAATGCCGTGTATTTATCTTTGAATCGATTTAAATCAATTACAGTAATTAATTGTAAGTAATCGTAAACGCTAACATTCCTATCTGTGTATCTTTTACGTAAGGAATTAAGATTTACTCATATATATTATCCAATTTAATGTTAATATATTCCTTTTCATTAATTCTACTAATTTAATACTTATTTTATGAAAAAGACGGGACTTTACCATATAATCGCGCTAAAAACATTTATTATTTACCTCGACGTTAAGTCGATTAAGTCCCAGTCTTTTTCATAAAAAATGTGTTCAAATCGCAAAAGTAAAAAAAACCAATAATACTATTGGAGACCCAGTCGTATACCATCATACATACTATCATTTTACCTAGAAGATATTGTATATAATATTTACTTAATTTATTACGTTTTCAATAAAAAAAATTGAAAGTTTCATTAAACTTATATGTGGGCACAAAAGTTGAACACAAATTCTTCTAATACTAATTCAACTGTACTCTGTTTCAAATTTAGATAGAAAAACGGTCATTGACCTTAGGCATTACGGTACAGGGTAGTGCGAGGCGCGGGTCAAGCTCTCATTCTGCCCTGTACGATAAGCATTACAATTTTTTTCTTTACCTGAGCAAGTTGGCCTGTTGGCCTAAAAAACCTGGCGATTCTCACACTGACCTGCACCATGCAGTGTACAAAGAGCGGGAGTCCAGACAAGATATACGCGTAATTGCGGTAACTCGTTCTGTTAGAGTATATATAACATTCAAATTATTATTATTATACGCGTGTTCGCGTTTTCATTACGAACGTTACATCACCCACTCCTGCACTACGTGATGCTTTGCAGTGTGAGAATCGCCTGAAAATATCTTATTGTTTTCAGCTTTCGTGCCAACATCCGTAGAGGAAAGTGACCAAATATGGAATACCGTTTTTATTTTCAGGCATAACTTTCACAAATTTTATAAATAAAATACTTTTTGTGGTAATTATTAACAATCATATATTTGCACTTAAGTTTGTAAGAATTTTAGATTGTTTTGTTCAGTTTGAGGTAAGAAAAATTTTCAAAAACTAAATAACGATAAAGCTACCTATATATGGAATAGGTACCCCAAATATGGAATACTATAATCACTATGAAAAATTAACCTCAACTTATAAGAGACTCTTTGAAAACTTTGGTATAATAAAGAAATAAACACAAATTATTTACAAAAATCGCAAATCCCGGTATCAAACTCTGGCCCAGCGGAATCATTATGTGCCCAGAGCCCACACATGAGGCACTTGATCCATGTTTCCCCATGAGTGTCATTCAAAAAAAGCATACCACAGAAAATACACTCCGAATCTTCAGAGTCTGGAGCTGTACATCCTATCAAGGCATCGGGTTCGCTGTCTGTATCAAACAGGATCCTCATCATCTGAATCAAACATAGGCTTAGTCTTTTCTTTTGGTTTTTTTTTCTTTTTGAGTTCTTCTCATTCTTGTTTAACTTTTAATTTCTTGTTTAACCCGAAAAAAAATATAATTAACAAAGTCATTAAGTCAGCTGATACGTCACAGTGTCCAATTATGGAATAGTCCATAATTGCAAACTCAAACTCAAACAGATTTATTCAAATAGGTCATAATCTGACACTTTTGTACGTCAATGAAGATACAGTACTGAGTCTACCGTGCGTTCGGAAAGATACCTCTACAAGAAGAACGCACAAGAAACTTGTAGGGCTTAATTTTTTCAACAGATAGTTTCACAATATTTGGTTTGGTTACATTCGTTTTCTTTGAAGGTGCCGCGAGGCGGCTATGCAGAAGTTTCCAGGCATCTTTGTCCTCTATGTACTGGTTGACTTTATAATAAGCCTTCTTAAGTAAAGTAGATTTTATATAGGTTTTGAATTTACACGCTGAGAGCCCAGTTATCTGACTGGACTATAATTGGACACTGTGATCTGTCCATATTTGGATTTTCCAACTATTTCAAATTGATATTCACATATTTATATTTCAGAAAGTAATACTATCTAATACCGCTAAAACATACTAAATAACATCTAAAGGGTCTCTAAAAGTTATAAAAACATTACTGTGTGCACTTTCTGTACGAAAAATCATTATTTTTTTCGTACCTTAGAAAGTTATGCGGCAGCGATAAAACAAAACACTGTCACTACGACGAAAGGGCTGGTTCGACTGACATGCTACAACTTGTACGCGTAAATGGGAGTACAAAGAGACAGAAAATCACTGTTTATTGAGTGTGTGAGTTTGCATTTGAGAAAAATGGGGGTATTCTATATTATGGATACTATTCCATATTTGGTCACTTTCCTCTATCATTTCAAGTTAACTTCATTAGTACGTAATACAGCATCGATTTAAATTTTTATCAACGTATTTAAGTGCATATATCTAATGTTAGCGTTTAGTGAGTCTTGCCATCTATTTGTTTAATTTAAAGAAAACTGCCAACACTTGGGGTTCAGGTTATGTGTATTTATTTTATTTGCATTTTTAAAGAGTCTGTTACATGAATTTATAGGCTGATTTTTTGAGCGCTGAAATTAAGAGAGTCAGTAATTTTAACGGATGATTACTGCGACTAAAGATTTTGCACCGCAAATTACGCGTCCTGACGAGGGACAGTGTGTGAAGCGCGAAGTCCTAAGTAGTTGACTTTTCTGGTTGTTTCGTGTTTCCTCACGATAGAAAAGTTTGCTCATCGATAAAATGTACTTGACTTTTATAATGTGTACCTCATTTCTAATTTAATTCCTAATGTTGTGAACAAATCTAGCGCCAATTGTTGTGCAGTTTTCGGAACAGTTGCGGTGTTACCAGTACACAAAGAAAGAACATACACACTTATTAGTCTAAGAAAGCCGGTAAAAGGAGAAGAAAAATAAAATTTTGTAAATTAATTAATGGTTTCATTCAATTGTTCAGACACCTTGCCTTATTACTATATATATAATAAAATAAATAATAAGACGTTACACGACCCACTTGGTGACTGCCCCGGTATCGTAGTAGGCGTAAGCTCGACTGCCGATCATAAGGTCCCGGGTTCGATCTCCAGGTCAGACAAAATACTATTGGATTTTTCTATTTGTAATTATCTCTGTGACAGTCTGGAGTCTGTATCTGTGCCCGGTAGATGGCGATAGGCTCGCCCCCTATTACATGGGACCAATACGAAATGTGGGTACCTACAAAACTGAGTCCTGGATACACCCAGTTATTCATCCGCCAAGCAGTAATATGCAAACATTACTTTGTTCCGGTATGAAGGGCAATGTTACCAGCGAAATTACTGGGCATGACGAGATTCAACAGCTAATATCTCAGTGTGACAGGCTCAGTGCAGTGCCGCGCAGAATTTTGAATTTTAAAACACTGGGTGGTACTGTGTCTGATATGGGCAATCATGATGCTTACCATCAGGCAGCTGATTTGCTCGTCTTGTTACTCACTATCATAAAAATAAAAAATAAAAACCTCTGCCAACCCCTTCGGAAAAAAGTCGTGATTGTGTGTTAAAAAGGTATATAAATAGAAATGAATAATCAGAATGCAGAGAAACTTCTGCATTAAGTGCGGAGGAACTATCTGTAAACTATGACGACGCCAGAGCGTAGTGTTATACAAACCTGCTACGTATTCTCGTAGCAGTGCTACGGCGTGATATGTAAAAGCGTAGCATCGTAGCCGATTCACATTCCATTTTTCTAAGTTTTTACACCAGTATCTAATTTAATTCTTAATCGAATTAAAGAAAGTAAAGCAAGTTCAATAATATAAAAAACACATTAAAATAATACCTCATTTGAATAGCGAGACCAACGGATACGATATGAACGTAGATAATACAACCAGAGTTATAATTAGCCCAGAAAATTAATTTTATTATAATTTATTATTGACCCTGAGTGGCTGTATTGTTTCAACCAAAAAATGCACATTATACATTGTGGATTAAAAAGCAAGAAAACGGCGGTCGGCAATCGTTTTACATTGCAAATGAAACGTTTATGTAAACAACCTCCCAGAAGCCTTTTTGACGGTATCACGAGCCGCAAGCCTCATTAATATTCAAAAATATTTTGATTTTTAAAAACGCTTGAGACAATGTTGCCTGTTGCAAAACAAAAGGATTTTAATTAACTTCATATTTCATGAAATTATTCAAGAATCATCTGTAAAAAACAAAATGCTTATTATAAATATGAATCATTCAATATGAAAATGTATTTAGTTCTCGAAATATCCAACCAAAACCAACTCGTACCTATCCATAGATCATGTAAGAATGCTTCAGATAGTATATACTATAGATAATCAATAGAGAACTATCATTCTTAAATATGCCAGTACCTTCATTGTTTTACTGTTACATGCTAACATAAAATTTATTTGAGGTATTTGGTTGAAGCGGGATCGTCGTGCAAATAAAAGATCAGACTGCTATTCAATAACTTTCTATCTCAGTATAAAGCTTTCCTATCGACACAATAACAATGCAATGAGGACTAATAATATTCTTATGTAGTTAACGAGCAAATTATATTAATTAATGATAATACGTAGGTACTCCGTACTGGAAGGCGGCCATAACAGGGAAGAAATGAAAAAAGACCACAGATGTGATAATTATATTAAACTACTAGTGTAAGAACAGCGGCTTTGCTCGCTCGCAATTATGAAATATGACAGTTTATACCAACACTTTGATACCCTTTTTGGACCCCTTAGAATGTTAATTTCAAAAATCCTTTCAACAAAAAAAATCTACATTCCAAGTTTCAAGTCTCGTTACATGACAATCAGTGAGTCATTTAGGATTTTACAATATATAGTGATTAAAGCTCTCAATGCACAGATTGACCAAAAATGAGGCAGATTATAAAAGAGACTGGATCTCTAACAAGAGGCACATTTAGAATGAAAGAACTACCATACGAAACTATTACAACATATAAAAATGTTCCAAGCATGACAGTAGTTTTACATGAATGTTATGATGTAGTTCGATGGGTATATAGTAAACCTTCTAGATTGATCGCACACGTCGTGTCGCTAATATGGATACGGATATGTGCATCAAACTGTACTTAATGTCCCCTACTAAAAACCTCACTTTCATAAAAACGCAGAAAAATCTTGACTACGGTAATGCGTAGTCACGCCACGTATTATCGTAGCGGTGCTAAGGCGTACTACGCCGGAGCGAAATCAAATTCCGTTTGCATTATAATTTAATATATTTATTTATTCATCATCTTCTACCTTTTTTTAAATAAAACAACATACATACATTCACGCCTTTTTCCCGAAGGGGTAGGCAGAGGTGTACCCAGGACTCAGTCCCATAGTAGATACACCCACATTTCGTCAGTATGTTATTGGTCCCATGTAATAGGGGGCGAGCCTATTGCTATCTACCGGGCACGGTTCCAGACTCCAGGCAGTTAATGAGATAATTCCTAATGGAAAAATCCAATATTTAACACTGCCTGATCGAACCCGGGACCTCTTGATTGGCAGTCGAGCATGCGCCCTCTACGCCACCGAGGCAGTCTCCTTTTTTTAACCCAGGAAAATCTGCATACAGATACGCAGTCATGCGGGGACAGGGGCGGGTTATGTCGGGATGGGCAGTCCCTGAAGGGGATCTTCCTGACCGACTAAAACCCTGGAGGTTATCCTGCGGGACGCCATGTGTCGGGGCTACTTCATTCACAGATTTTTTAGTTCTTCCATGTCTCTTTTGGACGCCCCTTTCCCACATAACCACTTCATTATTACACTACTAACACATTCATTATTCATCAGCATAGTCCTTTTGGTCATATGACTTTCATCCCTCCGCATAACATGTCCATCCATACCAGGCTAATAATCCACCCTTTAATTTTTATTTATTACTTGTCTTTAAAAAAAACCTAATAGGTACATAAACAAACAAAAAAAACATACATTCACGCCTTTTTCCCGAAGGGGTAGGCAGAGGTGTACCCAGGACTCAAGTCCCATAGTAGATACACCCACATTTCGCCAGTATTTTATCGGTCCCATGTGATAGGGGGCGAGCCTATTAATTACCAGGTACATAAAACACCTATAAATACTTGACATTCGATGATAAATTCGTTATTGTGGTAGGGGCAGTCGGCGCAGCAGAGGCAATTTACAGACGAAAGCAACTCACGCCTGTTGGGCACCATTTTAGACCGACAATTGGATTATCCCTTGTATTGGTAAATCTGTTACAATACAATAAATAACATGGAAACAGTACGAAAATACACAGAAGGGATTTGTAATAATTTTATAGACTGGTTTTGATTTATATGTTAAAAAATGTAATCTGTAATAGTACCTACGCTGTGGTACTAATTTACTCAGATAACAGAATTAAAGTTGTACTGAACTGATCACGTAAAAACTTAGGATAAGGTAGAAAGTAGTTAGATATACTAAGTAAGTATGCCATCAATAATATAAATGAAAGAAAAAGAAAAGTCGCGCCACGCCAAGCCTTCCTAACATCGAAAAAAAGAATTGAGATCACAAGATACAGGTACATAAATATTAAGTTAAATATGTAAAAACTTAAATAGGTACATAGGCCAAGTTTAATATGTATATATTTCTATTCATTGATATTGAACTAACAACTTAGCAAGTATAACAATAACAGTAGTAAAAGGAATCAGGAACACAATTTTGACTGACCGGTTGGCTCAGCCGGTAGTGCCCCTGCCTTCTGGGCCGCAGGTCCCGGGTTCGATCCCCGGCCAGGTCAGACATTTGTGCGCATTAGCATGTCTGTTTGATCTGTGTCTGGGTGTTATAAGCGTATATAAGTATAATGTATATGAGTCTTCTGGTTACCATAGTACAGACTTCTAGCCTAGTTTGGGACCAGATGACCGTGAAATAAAAAATATGCTATATTTATTAAAACCTAAGTTAGACACAATGTCAATGAATGCAAATATTTCTATACCAAACTTGGCATAACATTAAGGTAGAAGATATCTTGGGATCTTAATTCTTTAAATTCTACTAGGTATTGGTAGACACTTCGGTTTGCTAGAAGTATCCACACAGTATCCACATTATTAATGATCAGTGACTTCATTATGATAAACTCAGATAACTAGCAATTATTCGTAAATTTTAACATATTAATGCTAATTAATACATATAAATAGCTAGCTATGTATGTTGTCTTAATCACAGAAAATTCAGGCTTCTAACTTTATCCACAATGAAGTCACAGGGGGTTGAAAATGCCGAGAGTTGCTTCGAGAAAAGTATATTACGGCCGTGCTCGACTTGGCGTAAGTACATATTCGTACATACCTACTATGGAATACCTACATACCTTCTTTAGTTTCCTTTCGGCCGCCATGGCTACAAAACATAGTTACTTACCTGAAAAGAAATTGTCATCTTGTTTCGTAACCAAAAAGTTACGAACACAGACAGAAAAGTCTCCGTTTGTAACTCGGCTACGAGACAAAACGACAATTTCTTTTTAGGTAACTGGTTTTACAAAACACAGCAGTTAGCGGCCGAAAGGTGTAGTAATTTTCGTTGCATAAATTATTTAGGGGAATTTTATAATATATCGGTGAAAAATATCTAAGTACTTGAGTTAATATTTTTAATACTAATTATACATAAAAAAACTGAAAATAAATTGAAAAGAGTCTCATTAACAAACGACCGATACAGAGACCCGCGGGTTTTGTCGCAATTTATCCGACGGCCGTTCCAATTACGCATCGCACTTCCTTCCTGACAGACGTACCATCAAATATGTACCGCGGACTTTGGCGACGAATGGCGAAAAAATGGCGGTGAATGGCGGACCGTGAGTGACGAGTCGACGCACCGATGAATGAATGATGGCGGAATACGGCGGCTAATCAATAGAGGCTGCAGCCTGCAATATTCAGTCCGGTAATGGTCGAACCCACTCTGCAACTAACGAGCCACGAGTCCTGTGAACAGGTGGCTCATCCGGATGAGGGGATAAAAATATTCATAAATTTCTAAACTGTTAGACGTTAGATAAGATTTGAAATCCCCTGAACATAGCTCATAAGAGCCATCTATTAAGCTACGTACGATTCATCGAATCCATCATGCAATGAAGCCACCGACCGTCGAAAGTATTCTTCACCACCGGTCAGTTCATCTGAAATAATACTATCTACCTTAAGAAAATACACGTAACTATCGAAATTTTTTAAAATCCACTAGCAGACATACTTACCAGCCTACAGAAAATTCAAGTGTTAACAACTATCAGATGGCTACTTAATATCTACATAATTTGTTGAAGAGGTAGAATTTAGTCTTTCGATGGATTTATGAACATTAGTCTTTTAAGGCGACTTTATTTACTTAATTGTGTTTAAAGTCTCAGATACAAACTGAAGGATAACTTTTATTATCTGTTCTGTGACTTTTATTAAAGGGCCTCGTGTACTTACTACTCGTTAGTAAAATGGACAAACAAGCCGTACTGTGCCGTGTTGCCAGACCTACCTACTCATAGTTATTTGCAAAAATATGAATATTCCCATGGTCTTTTCAGAATAAATTCTTATTCTAAACGAGATGTCCGCATTCTTCCCGGAGCGATTGTTAAGTAGGCATGTTAGTAAAGGGTCTTGTCCATTGTACATTCGATAACAAAAGTCTATATCAAAACATCAACCTACGTATTTTAATGTTAAAACGTCTTTAAAATCTCACAAATAAGAACTTAATATAATAGGTAATATAATAGGTATTATGCACAAAGAGTGCCATCAACATTGATGTGCGTCGCTGTCACCGGTAAGGTTGTAAGAACCGTTGGTTTATAATTAATCATGACTGGACTTGGTCAGTTTATAAACTAACGAAAATGTAAGCGTTAGGTTTTAAAATTTTAGTGTCCGTTCAAACTATCGACAGTTTATAATATCGTTAGATTAATTATAAACTAACGGTTCTTACAATCTTACGCGGACATTGCCATATTATTTATTTATACGTTTAAATTATCGCACTTTCACCGTAGGCGCGTAATCGTTGATGAGAATAAACTACTTCCTATATCGATAGTTTAAAAGTGTTGATAGTTGCAGTGGTAGGCCTCTTTTGCAGGGGACGCCTATGGGGAAGTACCACACCTTTGCCAGTTATTTATCCGCCAAGCAGTAATGTGCAAACATTACTGTGTTCCGGTATGAAGGGCAATGTTACCAGCGAAATGACAGGCGCAGTGCAGTGCCGTGCAGATTTATGAATATCAAAACATTGGGTGGCACTGGGTGTGCCTGATATGGGCAATCATGATGCTTACCATCAGGCACCTAATTTGCTCGTCTTGTCCACTCTCTATAATAAAGAGACCACTTAGATCAGCATTATTATCTCTTTTGTGTCAGCAGGCCTAGCATGACACGGACATAGTATAATTATAAATAATAATTACTACCTACTAGTAGGTCAACATTTGGGCAGCCTGAATAAGCGTACCGGGGGGCAATAGAAGTCAGCCGGTACTACCTCAGGCGTCGCGGGCAGGGGGGATTTATCTCTGTCATACCGCACCCCATCGTTGCTCCGTCTAGACGCAGTTGACCAACACCTACTAGTAGGTAGTACTTATTATACTATGACACGGAAATACATATCTCTTTCGCGCCTGAACAAAATCCATCTGCTGACTCTTTCACACTTATCCTCTTTCTTTGGGCTACCTGAATGCTTCTGAATGCCTGAAATCTGACATTTATGCACGTCAATGGAGATAAACAGTTTAATGAGTCTTCCGTGCGTTCGGAAATATATCTCGCTACAAGAAGAACAAGAAACTTGTAGGGCTTAATTTTTTCAACTGATACTCTTACTATATTTGGTTTGGTTACATTTGTTTGTTCGGAAGGTGCCCCGTGGTAGCTATGCAGAAGTTTCCACGCATCTATGTCCACTATGTACTGATTGACTTTATAATAAGCCTCCATAGGTAAACAGTAACTAGCCTAACCACCCCTGTTGTAATAATTTTATTTACCTGAATTAGTCAATAAATAAACAATAATAATCTATGTAGACGTAATATCCTAAATAAATGACACCCACCCAATCTGGTATTGTTATTAGAATTAAAATGTTATCTATCATTTAAGTATAAAGTTATGGCCGCGTCTGTACCTAGGACCTATCATATTTCAGTAACATGCGTCTAGGCTACAAGGCATCGTCGTATACATTTCGGTGATGTTTGAATACCGACGTCATTATTTCGATGGCCACTGTCTAAGCCTTGTTCATGTAATATTAAATATTGTTTTTGTATACGTTTCCGTCAAATTGAGTCCTCAGGGACTGAAACAGTATTCAATTTAGGGTTCCGTATCCAAAGGATGCCGAAGAAACCCTTTTAATAAGCCTCCCTTGTCTGTCTGTCACAGAGCTCTATCTCACAAACAGTAATAGCTAGTAAAATTGTAAACTAAAAAAAAGAAGTTTATAATTAAAGATGCTCTTCATACAAGTAACGTGGTTTTAAATGTCAAATAAGACTGTATGCCTGCTATATGAACTAAAATATTAATAAAAACAAGTACCTACTAATAGTAACAAGAATTTTTTTTGGTAGATGAGGAGAAGTACCTCCTAACGTACCACATGTGATACAGCAAAAGTAAGAAATTATTCTGAAGTACATACCTCTAATCGGTTTTTTTTTTTTGTCAAGTGCAAGGTGTGATCCAAATAAAATTATTTGATTGTTGTAGCTACTTTATTAAAATGTTTATGTTCATACTAATTCAAGCCAGTTTTTATTTTTTGTTCTTGAATGTCTTCTATCTGAGAAAATTTGTATTTTGTTACCTATATGAATTTTTTTTTTTGGAAGTATAAATATCATTCGCAGACATTTAAAAAAAAAAATTATACATTTTTTTCAGCTTGTACTGTGGTGTACCATATTTGATACAATAGGTCAATAGACATTTGTTATTTTTCTATTTTCCTTTAGTTTAGAACATTGTTTTTGTGTGATATTGTCGTGCTTTAAGAGGTCACAAATGCGTATGTTATAAAATATTATATGTTATAAGCACATTATGTATACTTCCACCAGGAGATACTGTTGCAGAGTTCAGTAAGCAGAACGTTAGACATGAGGATATAGTGTCTGTAATGCTCTCTTCTTAGTTATGCGTCTCATATGGTGTTTGAGGCAGCTTTCCAAATTGTATGTCTCTCTTGAACTTCCATCTTGAACCTGACCTCGGTTTCAGAAACCTCGCACTCTCTCATGTCTTTTGGCACTACATCTCTTCACCGTGTTTTGGGTTTAGCCCTTGATCTTCTGAGTCCATCCCAGTTGTAATGCCAAATTCTCCACGTTTTCATGTAGCCTACTCTTCACGGGTCCATAATAACAGGCTTCGTAGTATGTACTCGTTGCGGATTTTATGTAGCCAGGTAACGCCACACATTCACCTTTAATAGTATGGATATATATGACTAATAGGACACGGGACTCAAGGTTTGGTGACAAAGGCCACTTAGTAATAAAGCAGACCACTGGCAAACATGGGTACTTGAGGTGGATATACCATAAAGCTTATCCTGCAAGCGGCATCAAGTGGGATATGAAAGAAATAAATAATATAGTGTTTTGTGGCATATCAAAAGCAATATATTTTTAAATGTTAAGCCTATACTTATAGTTTTATACTCTTATTAAAAACTCCGTATTAGCCTATATTATTATCATATTGGCATATGATACATAATATGAAAGGGCGATTTCTGCCCCACAAACATGTAGGTCTTTTTTTATATTTTCATATATTATGTACTTAGAGATTACATCTATATTCTATCAATAATTTTAAACATTTTCGGAAAAAATAGTTTCTCAGATCAAGGTTGAGTAGGAACCTTCCCTATGCGAGTCCCATTCGCATTCGACCAGTTTATTATTCGTTACTGTATACTTTTAAGTAAGTACAGATATGTATGTAAGCTAATGAGCATTCGTTAGCGAAAGCTTTCCAAGCTAATTTTTAAAATGTAGGTGGAATTGCGTGTCGTAAAGTTAAGTAAGTAAGCGCCTAGTTAGGCACGTAAGTTCGTTAGCAACTTTGTTCGCGTACAATCAGGCATCGCTCGTTATTGTACCGCTGGCGTTCATAGGCTTGGTTCACACTTGACACGATATTAAGTATAAGGTGTTCACTACACGACAGGGTTATTGGCAGTTTTGCCACATTAACGGGGATGATTGATGATTAACCAATCGTGTAATGTGATTGACTTTAATCATCATCAGGCCCGTCTGCTTGTTTGCCACCTATGACATAAATAAAAAATTATTCGTCCGTCACTCAGTATCAATCATAATTTTAGGGTTTTTGATAAAAACGTGTCGTGTAATAGACGCCTTATATATAATATTTTATATTTTTTAGACTAAGCGGTCTTTCGCTCGATATAGCCACCACGCGGATTGGTGCGGAAGATGCGAGTTCAAATCCCGCTCGTGGGTGAAAGTTTACTTCCCATTTTCATATTGCCTTACCTAATATAGCTCTTACTTACTTGCTTATCTGCTAAAATAATTAATAATATTTTAAACTTAATTTTTTTTTAATAATTCATAATAACAAAGCTCGAATAATCGTAATAGAAGATTAAATTAAACTAAAATTTAGAGGGTACAAAAAAAAAGAAACGAAACAAGAAAAGCAAGTTATGCAACCGTCGGTCTTATTTGTCGCATTGAGCAATTTCTAACTAACAACCTGCCCTGGTAGCACAGTGACCAGAGAAAACGAAGTCCCAGGGGGTTAGAACGTGACAGCAGATATGCAATGCTCGGGCGCGAAAGAGACAAAAAACGAGGAAAATGAGTTATCCCCGTGCCTTTTGCCATGCTAGGCGGGTAGGAGATCGAAAGAAACAGCTTAGGTCTTTATTAAAATTTAAAATAACGCTGAATTTAGTACCATAGACAATTTTACCGTAGTAGTGGTAATTTTGTTATTACCGGGAACTCGGATAAAAGTTTACATCGTTAGGTCCTTTTGTTCGTCTGAGCAGGTGATTTGAATGTTAAGTTATTTAATAGATTTTCAGGATACCTAGGTATTAAATCCTAGGATAATCTAAGTTTTAAGGGCCTATATATCAGAAAGGTTGAAAAGGTAGTTAATCCAATGATCCTACAACATCTCTGTAGTAACAGTGAGCCTTACAGCCATACTCGTGGCCTGTATCCATCCAGTTAATTCCGCAATCAGCCGGATAATAAATTAACGCCTTTACTAAATTATTCCCTGCTTCTAGATTAATCTAGAAGTCGGGCCGCAGTCCGACGCGGCCGCTCTTACATTATTACAGCATTCATTAGAGTTCGCTAATTACTCCTTGCTTTAATGAATAAGCTCTAATGAACCACTTTCTGTTAATTAAAGGCGGCGTGGGGTGGGAGGTGAGCGGGACCGCGACGAGGAGGAACTTTTCTCCGGGTTCTGATTGCAAATGTGAATTTGTGTAAGTCTGAGTGGAAAGAGTGTTCCACTGAAAAGGGGTAATGAGGCGGTCGACTGAGGCCGAATTAGTTGCAACTTGTGCCAGATAAATTACGTTTTTGATTCTAAATTGCATTGAATACGAGGAGGATGATTTTAATTGGTTTTAGTGTTTGGATTGATAGAACCTATTACGTAAATATGTGCCTATGTAAACCGTACCTACTAGGTAATATTATGTGTACCTAAATGAGTATATATATATACCTAAAAAGTTACTGTGTTTTTCACACACTTTCATGGCACCCCACTGGTCACCACCTCCTTCGTTACCACTGGTGACAAAAAGGAATTATTTTAGAACGCGTAAAAGGCCTTATATATAGCTATTCTAAACAATGTACTTACCCGCAAAAAAGTACTTGCACGCTGTTCACCAATAAATATACTTAATGGTACTTAGCAAGTACAAATTATGAATGTTTTAAACTTAAGCCACGGTGTACCTATACATTGTATTGTGTGTACGAATAAATAAATAAATTCACAATTAATAAAATAAATGTAAAAAATGTGAAAAATAAACTTTCATAAGTAGTTATATGTACTTATCGATCTGCCTCCATGGCGTAGTGGTTTGGAAGCGCTACTGTGGATCATTAGAACCCGCGTTCTATTCCCAGGTCAGGCAGTGTTATTGGATTTTTCCACCCCCTATTACATGGGATTTAAAAAACATAACTGCGACGGTGTATACCTACCTTTTACTATCGACCTAGTCCTTGGTACACCTCTGCCTATCCCTTTGGGGAAAAGGAGCGATGTTATGTTATGTTGAACGAGAACTTCAACAAGTTTATAGACGTCTCATAGAACATTTTTCATAGACACCTATGTTCCACATTTCAGTGCCTGAAACAAATACCTACCCACACACTTATTATGCGATTACGCGGTGGACGGTAGTTAATGTATTCAAATACTTAATATCTACTGTTATAAATATGTATCAGTGTTAACTATAAGTAATAAGTACTTACCTAATTAAGTATACCTACAAGGCAACTTGACCCGTCTCGCCTCCGACCCGCGCCAGTTGCATTGACGTGTGAAGGAACCTTAAAACCCGTCACACACGTAGCTATAATATATATTAATATAAAACATAGCAAGACATATTACGATATAATTTCTTCACAAATATTCGACTGACTGCACACGCAGCTATAATATATATATTTCTATGACGTCACCATCATACCTATACCGATATATTATTGCATATTAATATAAACTACGGTATCAATGAAATGAAGGCTAAAATATATATATTATAGGACGGTATATTAATATATATTATAGCTACGTGTGTGACGGGCTTTAAAGGAGTTGCTGTGCTCTAGAAATATTATAATGATTACTGTAGATATGTTTAAAATCAGTGACAGTAACTACGGATATAAATGTTATGTGGGTATCATAACATTTATATCCGTTCCCACCCCTACTTATCCTATTATGCCCCTATCCTTCTAAAGGCTGGTTGTCTGGAAGAGATCGCTTAGAGCGATAAGGCCGCCCATTGTCGACCAATAAGGGTGATTCGTCTTCCACACAAAATGAAAATAAAAAATACGAAGAAGTTAATATAGAACCGCTTTCCACTCAATTGTTTGTGGTTGGCTCTGGATTTAACCATTATTTGCGCGAAAGAAAACATATTTTGTTAAAGAAAACCGTATTTTTTTTTTCTGTATTAAAAAAAACATTAACATAACCTTAAAACTACTTTTTAACAATTTTCATAAATACGAAGAAACTTAATTAAGGCTCTCATTAACCAAATATGTTTTGGCGCAAATAAAGGCCAGATTAAGAGCCAACCACATACAATTGTGGAAAATTATTCCCTATTTCTTCATATTATATGTGTATTTATTTCCTGCCTTTATTGACTGCCTCGGTGGCGTAGTGGGCGGATGCTCGACTGCCAATCAAGAGGTCCCGGGTTCGATCCCCAGGTCAGGCATAGTGCTAAATATTGGATTTTTCCATTAGGAATTATCTCAATAGCTGCCTGGAGTCTGGAACTGTGCCCGGTATATGGCAATAGGCTCGCCCCCTATTACATGGGACCAATAACATACTGGCGAAATGTGGGTGTATCTACTATGGGACTGAGTCCTGGGTACACCTCTGCCTACCCCTTCGGGAAAAAGGCGTGTATGTTATTTATTTCCATTATGTTTAGAAGACGAATAAGACGAATCACCTTAATTAAGATTATTTATGTGATGTACCTATATTCTTTGTATCTTGGTAGTAATAAAGAGTATTCGTACATTCTATTTTACATAATAATATTGTTATAGGTCTGAAATAATATTAATTTTCTTTTATTTTTCTCTACGATAAACTGAACCATTTGCAAAAGAAAGGATGGCTAAATTTTCGACTTTCCACTGCCCATTCTTTGCCGATCAGTCAATTTTGTATGGGAAGTCGACATTTTTACAGCTCTCTCTTTTGCATGTTTCTAAATTTTAAGTAGATGGCACCTCCTTATGTAGTAACAACATCTATATGTAGGTACATTCACACATTTTAGCTTTGCAATGAAACAGGAATCTGACGAAACAACAGAATCACTCAGACAAAGTGAACTCCGCAATTAACTAATTACTTGGTTTTAGGACGCGTTATGAAAATGTTAATGTAGATGTGTAATGTAAAGTGAAGCGTGACCCATCGAAGGATTGTAAGGAGTTTGCAATCAAGGAGGTGAAGTATAAATGCTTTGTGCGGGGAAGCTAAGACATCATACACCGGGTACAGTTAGTGTGGAGTGTACGCAATCCTACCTGATATCATGTATTCCTACATCGCGGTGAGTTTTCTTTATTTCTTACTTATCAGTAATATCTACTACGAAATAGACGATCGAACATGCTACGGCCGAGCCACGAACTTGGTTCCCAACCATACCATGTTCGATCGTCTGGCACACTGTCCGGCGAACATCATTATCATTATTACTCGGTACGGTAGTAGGTACCACGGACCAATAGCAGTCGAACCATATTCGATCGTCTGTTCGTAGTATTAGGTGCCCGTCCGCATTAGGTACCTAAACAATTTGACATTTATATTTTGAGATTTCATTTTTAATAAATATTATCCAGTAATTTCTAGTTTCCAGTAATGTCTTTATTTTCGTTATTATGTCTTTGTTTTGTTCTCAGATTGCTTGTTTACTCGGCGTGGCCATGGCTGCACCTAGCGGCTGGCCAGTCGCCGGAGTAGCTGCCATCGACAGCGTTGTAAGTAAACCTGACTTCTTAAACTTACCAAGATAGATTACATACAGCCTACAAATATGAGCAACACGGGGTAATAGTTGTTTGACACGGGTGGATAGTTAATGGACTGTTCTGGGTGTGCGGACAATCCCATAGCATAAAACGAAAATAAAACTCGCGGAATAATGTACCTTCAAAAATATCCTTACTATAGGCAATAAGTAGCTCTTTCACTATGGATTTATGGATTTGCCGGGTATCAAGGCACAGTACAGGTTATTATTAATTATTTAATCTTTTATATCTATCTACATATAAGTGAGCAAGGGCGCATATCTTTGTCCAAGGGCGATCTGACAAACTCCATAATATTATAAATATTTGATTATTTTTTGGGCACTTTAATAACGTGGACGATCTTTAGATGACTAATACTTTTACCTATATAAGTATTTTTCCCTACAGTCGATTCCCCGCTACGGCTTCAACTACGCCGTGAGCGACCCGTTGACCGGCGACAACAAGGCTCAAACAGAGTATCGCGACGGCGGCGTCGTCAAGGGCTCCTACTCTTTAACAGAACCTGACGGCACTTTACGTATCGTGGACTACGCCGCCGACCCCGTGAGCGGATTCAACGCCGTTGTGAAGCGAGTGGGTCCCGCCGCTCACCCGCAAGTATTGCCTGTGAAGCAGATAGCGGCGCCAGTTGCAGTTGCGGCACCGGTTGCAACTAGTCTCATTGGACTGGGAGGACTTGGTTTCGGCGGGATCGGATACGGGGGTATCGGACACGGAGGTATCGGTCTCGGATACGGAGGTATCGGTCTCGGTGGGATCGGACACGGGGGTCTTGGCTACGGAGATATTGGTTTAGGCCTCGGGTACGGCGGTCTCGGTGGTCTCGGCTGGAAACACTAACTGTGATAGTCCCGGACATGTGATTTTCGTAGCCGAAATGTTGTTTCGGTCACAACGAAGTGCATGTGTATATACAGTATTTTCCTAAAATAAACGTATCAATTTCTATTATATGCGATATTATTTAAATACCCTGACTAGGTAAAATTAGTTTCTATTAACTTAGGATGAAAGTCAAGTTTATAATTATTGTAATAGCATAGCACTGAAGCATCATGGAATCCTTTAGAATTTAGACTAAGCGACATTTTTTTTTACACAATGCCGCCAATTTTAAACTACTGTACTTGTCATACTTACTCTACTGTACTTTTCTTGGTTGGAAAAACTTACCTACCTACTTGTAAAAAACATACATATATAAAGTCGCTTTTAAATTGTGTGTATACCTATGTACATACAATTTCAAAGCGACTTTATTGAAAAAGGACTAACAATTCGAATATCAGCCTATAGAAAATCCAAGAGCTCTAAACCACTATCAGATGGCAGCTTACCTTAGATGCTGGCGACATTACCCCGTTGAATTGCATTGCCTACACGTTGGGTCAATAAACGCTAGCATAGAATCGTAGGTAGCTGTACTGTTTACTATTTTTTCAATAAAGGCGCTTTGCCCAGTAAATAATAAATTTTAAAGCTATTTAATAAAATTCCTTGAAATATTTACTACACAATTATATTCATGAACAATTAACACAATTTACATTACTTGAATAAATGCAGATAAATAAATTATTTGAGCGGTGCCACCACTCTCTAGTTGGTCTTGACATATTAAGTGTATTTTAGTATTGTCAGTTCAAAGTAAAATTCATTAGGGAATAATCACAAACAAGGCCCAGAAGACAACGCTTTGGGGCTAGGCGAGTAGCCTTTGCCATGGAAAAAATCTTAGGTGACAGAACATAGCCGCTTGACTATCTTGAGAACTAGCTGATAAATGTGAAACTGACAATAAATACGTCAGAATAGGTGACCATTCTTTTGTAGTGATGTTGGCATAATATTATGACCTCTCTTTATATAAAATTTCATTGATTTTGAGATAGAAAATACTATTGAAAACTCAATCATTCTATCCCAATTACACATTTATTTTATAATGTACGTACAATCGATTAAATTTTCAACCTTATCAATATAAAAATAAAGGTGATTTGTATCTAGCAATAATTTAACTGTAGATATAAAAGTGCAACCTGTTTTAGCTTGAAAACTAAAATAATATTTGCTGACCCTGATTAAAAATAAACATAGGATAATAATATTACATTTCCCAAAAAAATATCAACACGTTCACACTTCTTGGAGGTAAAAACTGTCATTTATTTTAGATATTCACTTATATACAGAGAATCTTGATTCTAAATCTTCACCCAGTTATCAAGTTTTAAGAAACGTCGCTATCTATATTTCAATCAGCCGACAATAGAAGCCACTGTCAGTGCAATTACCCTGCGACTTTTGCCCAAAGGAAAGCAGTGTCGTAAGTCTAGTGGATGCGTGGACTGTGATCAGGAACTTTGTGGTACACCTCTGCCTAACCTTTAGAGACGTTATTTTAACTATATGGTGAATGTGTTATACGCGCCAACTTTCGTTAGTCGACCTGGTGGGCTAACAGGTGCGCCTTTCGACTGTCGAGAGTGCGATAAAAAGATTATCGATACGCAAGTGTCATCTTATTGAGTCTGTGGTGTTATTGATTTTTTTCCGTTAGGAATTGTCTCAGTCTGGAGTCTAGATTAGTTATCAGATTTGTGCCCGGTTCTTGGCAATAAGACATACCATAAATCGGGGTGAATAGGTAGTCTTTTTTATGATAGTGAGTGACAAGACGAGCAAATCAGGTGCCTGATGGTAAACATCATAATTGCCCATATCAGACACAGTGCCACCCCGTGTTTTAAAGTTCAAAATTCTGCGCGGCGCTGCACTGCGCCTGTCACCCTGACAGGCGCATTGAGTTGATGAGTGTGGGGGTGAATTGGGATAAAGTGGTCGTGTTTTTATCTCTCAATGGTAACTCTTGCGTCTCCTTCATGCTTTAGAACTTTTTAGCGCAACAGCCACTTCAAAGTGGGCGCCATGTTGCTGTTGGGTAAATACAAACATGACCAGTTTATCCTTATTTACCCCCCCCCAGTACCTATTCACCCCGATTTACGGTAACTGACAATGTGTGGGTTTAACTACTGTGGTGGGTACGGTCAGCATCAAAAGTCGATAACTACATTCAGGTTTTCAAAATCGCTAAACATCATATAATCTAGTTTTCTGTTTTAAGGATGTTTATTGAAATATTAACTCAACACTAAATTAATACGTGTTAAAAAAGGGTGTAGTAATACTTCTAGAGGTGCTTCAATCTACCCGCCAACCTAAACGACTTGCAAAAGACAGAATAAAAAAAAATCAACATTCCTTACAAAAATGCCGCTTTCCATACAAATCACCAACATGAATTTTTTTTTGCAAATTTCGGAATACCTTTATTTGAAAGTAGTTCAGTTTGATGGTTTCATAACTAGTAAATCTTCGCTTTTTTAGGGTTCCGTACCTCAAAAGTAAAAATGGAACCCTTATAGGATCACTTCGTTGTCCGTCCATCCGTCTTTCTGTCAAGACATTTTTTAACAGGAACGCGTGGAGGTATCAAGTTGAAATTGATATCAACTACTCGGACCTGCGGTCCCTTGTGACTGTAAAAAAATCGTATTTCTAAGTTAACGCAAACAAAAGTTATGGCCATTTTACTGCATATTTCCATCCTTTGATTGAACTAATAGATGGCGCTGTATGTTGGTGTTTAGGTATGGGGAACCCTACACTATACATACATACGTATGCCTTAACAATTTATTTATGTATAATATGGTTTATAGCGATTAAGTTTTGATGCTGACCGTACACATCTAACCAAGACGTCATGTTATGTTTAGTGTCGTCTCTTCGAAAAAAGGTGCGCTTGCCAATATGCCTATAGTAGTAGTTATTTGTTATGCAGATGTTCTTCCTTCGCCGAAGAGGAAAAGACACACGCGGTCCATGAGATACGCGAACAACATGTCCGCTATTAGCACTTGCACTAATATCACTCGATACTGAAACAAATACAAAGAATATAGGTCAACTGCTAATTGTGAAAAAAAAATAGGTTATGAGACTCATTATTTTTACATTTATGCAGTAGATGTATATATTGGGTTCCACTAGGTGTTAATAATAATAAAATAATATTGGGCAACTTCCACACACGGTCATCTGGTCCCAAACTAGGCTAGAAGCCTGTACTATGGTAACCAGATGACTGATATACATACTTATATAAGCTTATAACACCCAGATCAAACACACATGTTCGTGCACACAAATGTTTGACCTGGCAGGGGATCGAACCCGGGCCCTGCGGCACTGAAAGCAGAGTTACTACCATCTGTGCCAACGAGGCTGTCAATAGACTGCCAATAGATGTGTTTCTAATAGACTGCATGCTGTTGTCCTGCCTATAATAAGTTCCTGTCTGTAATACTTGTGAAATAAAACGACTGAATATGGTTCACTGGTGGGTGGGTTGACAATACGGACGCACAGTACCGAGGCCGGGAAGCAACTGCTTTTCTAAGTGGCACTGACTCTAATTAGCAACATTTGCATATTCCGTCTCCGTGCCCCGTCACCAATGTGTCTCTACACATTCAAGAAAGTAGTAATTGTGGTTTTGATACTTTGTTCTGTGTATGTTTATGTTTTTTTTTAAAGTATGGTGCCACCGGATAACAATATGCTGAACAACAAAAGCTTGTATTATCGTATATAGTACTCACATCGGGCGGGAAGTAAACAATCTCGAACATATTGGAGAGGTCCGGGAGTATGCCGGTGGCGAGCGCCAGTACGGTGCCGCCGGACAACAATATACTGAACATCAACGGCTTGTTGTCGCGTAAACCTTCCATGAACGGCTCGCCCTGAAACAACATTATACTTAAAAAGTCTTTAATAGTTTGTATTAAGCCCGTCACACACGTAGCTATAATATATATTAATATAAATCATAGCAAGGCATATTACGATATATTTTCTATACAAATATTCTACTGACCGCACACGCAGCTGTAATATATATTTCTATGACGTCACCAACATATAGGTACCTTAATATATATTATAGGACGGTATATTAATATATATTATAGCTACGTGTGTGACGGGCTTTAGCTGCCATCTGGAACGTTCCACATTGCTGTCCATATAATGTCAACACATTTGTACCCCCCTAGTGCTGCCTCTGGCGCATATTTTAAAAACCATCAGAAGGAAATGGCAAATTGGGCGTATAGGATAAGAAAAGTGAATATTCAAATAGACTTAATTGCGTACCGTTTGAAATTAATACTGATATGTTTAGAAAAATATACTGATCAATGGGAAAATTTTTGCTTTCTTGTAAAATACCCCATAACAACTGAAATTAATTAAAAACAAGAATATTATTCCGATGTAACTTACATAAACTCTCACCGTTTTGATTTAACGTTGAGTTGAAAGAACACAACATTTGTAGACAAGAAAATTCTCTCCAACTTTCATTACGAGCATTATGTGCAAATTGTTTTCGTTTTCGCATTATATAAATCTAAAGCTAAACAAATAATTTTACTATTACGAAATAAACACAAGTAAGATAAACCGAAAATCCTTCCACAGAACACAAAGAATCTTACTTTATTTTTTTTTTATTCACGAAGGAGAAAATGGACCATACGTTCGTGTATTTGCCACTGTCAAGTATTTCATGTTAAATCATAATAAAGATTCATTGTTCTTAATTTCATAATATGTGTATTATGATTTACTTCACTGTACATAATTTTTTGTTTGCTAATAATATGAATAAAAAATAATTATGCAAATTAAACAGCAAGTAGACGATCCGACATGGTACGGCTGTACTACGAACTTGGTTCGCTATCTGGTTTGATAGCGAGCCAAGTAATATTCGATCGTGTGGCACACTGTACGGCGAACATTATTATTAGTATTACTCGGTACCGTATGTCGGTACGGTGGTACGGGAGCTTGCATATCAAACTTGGTACGGTACCGGACAGGTTCGGTTGTCTGCACGGCGCACCGTACTGGTTCTGAGTTCAGTCGCTCGCCGTCATTGGTCGTCGCGCAGCACGTTGCGATGTCACACGTAATGGATGAAATAAAAATAAATACTGGTTCCGATATTGATGACATCTTAATTAAAAACAATAAAACCTGTTACCTTTTTATTTGTTTTAGATAATCTAAAGCTATTTTGTCTTTATTCCTAGTATTAAAATTATGAAGGTCACTATTTAATTTTAATTTATGTAAATTTTTACGCACATACATGATGTTCTTGCACATAAATGTATAAGGATGGTAGGGTCAGTATGTTTATTTCTTTAAATAATTCCTTCAGGGATTCGCGTGGACGCATCTCATAGATGGCACGAATCGCACGTTTTTGTAGTATAAAGATATATTCTATATCTGCGGCTGACCCCCACAACAGAATCCCATAAGACATCAAGCTATGGAAATATGCAAAGTACACTAATCTCGCCGTGGCTCTATATCTGTTAGTTGCCTAATTTCATAAACCGCGTAAGCTGCAGAGCTTAGTTTCCCTGAGAGCTCGGTGATATGAGTGCTCCATTGCAGTTTAGAGTCTATATTTATGCCAAGGAACAAAGTTGCATTGTCAATATTGAGTCTTTCACCGTCAAGAACTATGATTGGTTCTATACTTCTGACGTTTGGCAACGGCAACAAAAATTTCAAACATTTAGTCTTTTTCGCATTCAATAACAGATTGCCAGTATGTTATAGATCCCATGTAATAGGGGGCGAGCCTATTGCCATCTACCGGGCACAGTCATCAGTCATCAGTCGGGCTGGCGAAATGTGGGTGTATCTACTATGGGACTGAGTCCTGGGTACACCTCTGCCTACCTCTTCGGGAAAAAAAGGCGTGAATGCATGTTATGTTGTTTTTAATAACAGATTGTTTGCTGTGAACCATCTGGATATACTTGCTAAAGTATTATTAACATGTACTAGAGAAGTATCCTTCCTATCAACTTTAAAAATCAATGACGTATCATCGGCAAACAGAACTATATCTGCTATACCGTGGACCATGTAAGGCAAATCGTTAATATATGCCAAAAACAGGAAAGGACCCAAAATTGATCCCTGTGGGACTCCCATCTTGACAGGATAACTAGCAGATGTGATACTATTGACGCTAACCTTCTGCTGCCTACTAGACAAGTATGATTCCACCAGGTTCAGGGCATTCCCATGAATTCCATATACTTCTAACTTGCGCAGTAACGTGCAGTGTTCTGCACAGTCGAATGCTTTGGAAAGATCACAAAACACTCCAATGGCATCCTGTGAACTCTCCCAAGCCTCCAAGACAAGAGTCATGAGATGACAGCCCGCATCGGTTGTTCATCTGCATTTGGTAAAACCATACTGATTTGAATGCAGTATTCTGTTTCTATTGAAATGTGACAGCAGTTGGTTTAGCATCAATTTCTCAAAGATTTTACTTAATACTGGCAAAACAGAGATTGGCCTATAGTTTGAGGGATCTGTCTTACTTCCCGATTTAAAGATAGTGTAATTGGGGAAACCCGATCTGTTAGAGTTTAGATTATAAATTCAAATTATTTTTTTATTTATTATAATTTATTGTACTTATTTTCATAGTTATTTCTTCTTCTTTCTAGCAATTATCCTGGCTATAGCCAGGGTCTGCTTTCCGGCTATTTCTCCTCGATTTCGCTCGGTCTTGTGCATCCTCTACGGAGAGTTCATTGGCACTCATGTCATCCCTATTTATCCCATTTTCATAGCTACTATTATTAGAGAAATCGTTATGAAATATCTATTGCTTTTTACGATAAGTTAAATACATAGTAGTATTAATATTAATCGTTATAATATAATTATGGAAGTCGTATTTTAGCTATAACCATGTTTCTGGGATTACAATTCAAAAGCGTTGCTTTTTTCAATTTCCGTCGTTTGATCTGTTTTCTTACGTGACATTGACAATATTGAATGTTGATTGAGGTAGAGAAAAGAGTAGAAAATAATGGGGGCGCCACTGTCTTTCACAAGAGTAAAAACAATTTAATCAACACATACACTTTAAATTAGTTCCGTTTCTACTCTTTTCTGTCGAGCTATATTCCTTAGAGTTTTGACAAGCCAAAATAAATAAATTAAATATTTTCTTGTTTTTAATTATTATCAATCGTTATGGGGTAATAAAAAGGAAAGCAAAAGTTTTCCATTTGTTCAGTAGATTTTGCTGAACATATCGGTATTTATTTCAAACGGTTCAAAATTAATACTGTTTCACCTAGCAAATTCAGGCAATCTGATTAGTCTAGTACTGTATATCGTATTATCAAGAAAGAACTACATGTTCTTTCTTTTGCCAGTGGTTCAAGTTGAGAGACTCAGATTTTAGCCGTATTATCTCGATTGTTTGACTTGACATTAGGAACCTATTAAGCTGATGTTTTTTTTTTATAATATGAGAGAACTGCCAGACATGGTGGTCTGTGGTTAGCTTATTCAAATTACTATGTACTGATTTTTTTTTCTAATATAATAAATAATAGTGTTTGTACCCTGTAGTTGATCGCAAAGGTGGATATCTGAAGGGCCATAGAGATGATATAAACGGTGCTGTTGAGTAGGTCCGGAGCGAATTCACGCTTTTCGTCTTCACCTAGATCCATATCTAGCTTCGGTTTTGTATCTCTGAAAAGAAAGAAGAATTCAATTGGTGCCTTATATCTTGAAAAAAATATCTTATTACGAGCTTACATAGTCTTCTAGTTAGCAGTTTGACACAATCCTATGAAAAAAATTACCAAAAAGTAAATTTTCCCTAGGATTGTCTTTTCTAGGAATTTGACACAATCCTATGGAAAAAAAAATCTTTTTGGTAAATTTTTCATAGGATTGTGTCAAACTGCTAAGAGGTCCTCTTTCTTGTTAAGGTGGCACAAAATTAATCATCCAATCGGAAGACGCTCGATACGCTACGATCGTACGTCAATCATATTAGACAGCTGCAGTAAACAAACAGACAAGCAATGGAGCGCTTATACTCCACAAGAGCGTGGAATAATTGTGTCGATTTTTGTGACCACTAATCGCCCAGTGGTGTTAGCACAGCGTGAATTTCGACGTCGATTTCCTAATCGTGTCGCGCCAACTAGGCAAACATTCCGGCGCTTAGCTGCTCGACTTGAAGAGACTGGAACCACAAGAGACCTTGCAGGGCATGGCCGCCACCGGAGTTAAGGAGAATATTCAACAGGACTGCGGACAGTTATCACCGGAAATCTTACTGAGTCATTGAAAATACGATAAAAAGGACACAAATGTGTATCAACTCTGGCGGCAGCCACTTGAAGGCTCTTTCTGCATTCTATTATACGAGTAATAAAATGCAGAGATCTAAAGACAGCAGGAATACGCTGAATGCAAGCCACTAGATAGATTGCAAACATTACTGTGTTCTGGTCTGAAGGGCAATTTTACCAGCGAAATTACTGGGCATGATGAGATTCAACAACTCATATCTCAGGATGACAGGCGCAGTGCAGTGCCGCGCAGAATTTTAAATTTTAAAACACTGGGTGGCACTGTGTCTGATATGGGCAATCATGATGCTTACCATCAGGCACCTGATTTGCTCGTCTTGTTACTCACTTCCATGAAAAATATATATAGAATAGAATCCACAACCAGACTAGATGGAAATCTATGGAGAATCCTATGTCCAACAGTCCAGCAGTGGACGTCCTACTGGCTGAGACGATGATGATAATACATATCGTATTCATGAAAATTATTGTAAAAAATAGTTTTTAGGTTATGTTAATGTTTTTTAAAATAGCAAAAAAAACTATACGGTTTTCTTTAACAAAATATGTTTTCGCTCAAATAAAGGCCAGATCCAGAGCCAATTATCTCTCAGGACTTTGATTTTTATAAAATAGGTATATAGAGTCTATTCCTACCATTAGACCGTGTATCCACTTCACCCAGACAGCCGCTCGATCCTGCCTCAAGTGGATACACGGCTTTATGATGCATGCTAGTTACCTTTCCGGTGAGCGTTCTTTGGCTTCGTTCACCAAGTAAATAAGACACAGGAAATGTACCGCAAACTGTGTCATAACTGTCATTACCGTGTACAAGTTGAATATGTTTGGTAGGGGGCGCTGTTTTGATAATTGTTTCAGAGGCTGCAAAAAAAGAAACATTTTTTTTATTTAACACATTTAACATTGCTGATGTGGTCCTTTAAATATTCTATAAACTGTTAAAAACACGCAGTTGTATTGACAGTAGGCTTAACGCGCCTTTCGTGTGTAGCCGCAAAAAAGTTGCGCAAAAAAAAAACACAATGTACATGTGTTTTCAGCAGTAATTCGAAATACTAGGGTTTCATTGATATACTAGCTGTGCCCCGCGGTTTCAACCGCGTAGATATAGTTCCCGTCGAAAGATCGGGAAAAGTACCCTATGTGTTATTCCACGGTCTAAACTATCTAAATGCCGAATTTTGGCCTAATCGGTTCAAGTTATGGAGTGGCAGAGTAACAAACATCCATACATCCATCCATCCTCACAAACTTTTGTATTTATAATATTATAAGAAGGATGTTATATTTCATGTCAGATAATATGCAAACATTGAATCGAATGAGAAACGAAAATGGGTGCGGCCAGCGGCGACGAAGCACCACCGCCTTAAGGTTTAGATGTCAGCGGTTAAACTTCACTTCTCACCTTAGATCTAGATATGAACAAGAAGCAAGAGGCCAATAGTAAACTCTGCAATGTCGCCTGAGTGTCGCTAAACTTGATACCATCTAGGTACAGCACGGACTGGCTGTATGCTAAAATTAAGGCGTTCAGGGCCAGGATCTTGAACATCTGCAGGGTTGTCACCAGGGTGCAGCGACCTTGCTTGATTATGTGACAGACTGGAAATAATAATAATAATAATATGGAACAACTTCCACACACGGTCATCTGGTCCCAAACTATGCTAGAAGCCTGTATAACTATGGTAACCCGATGAATGATATAAATACTTATATATGCTTATAACACCCAGACACAGATCAAACAGACATGTTCATGCACACAAATTCCGGGGATCGAACCCGGAGCCTGCGGCACAGAAAGCAGTTTATTTTTTTTATTTTATTATGATAGTGAGTGACATGACCAGCAAATCAGATGCCTGATGGTAAGCATCATGATTGCCCATATCAGACACAGTGCCACCCAGTGTTTTAAAATTCAAATTTCTGCGCGGCACTGCACTGCGCCTGTCACCCTGAGATATGCATTGTTGAATCTCATCATGCCCAGTAATTTCGCTGGTAACATTGCCCTTCATACCGGAACACAGTAATGTTTGCACATAACTGCTTGGCGGATGAATAACTAGTTACTACCGTCTGAGTCATACTATTTTCGTTCAAGTGGGAATATCAGGATTAAAATTACCCTATTGTGGTGTTATTTCAGGGTCTAAGCTATCTACATACCTAATTTCAGCTCAATCGTTTCAGTAGTTTTAACGTGAAAACGGAAAAAACATACACACAAAAAATAGTGCTAGATGGTGCTAGGGTCGTGTTGGAACACGCTAGCGTTTTCTTTACCTTGTACTTTACATTGTACTTAGATTTGATATTTATAATATTAGAAGGAATCTATAAATAGTTTATAAATTGGTCTCCGCGTGCGCCCCGACTAGATACCGCCGGCGAACTTGTCAAATGCGACAACAAATACCTCATCGAAGTCGGCATACCCAAGCCTATGCAACCCATTTTTCACGGACACTACTATTATCACTTTACCATTATTAAAGGCCAAGTCAAAAGTACCTACAACCGACGAGCATGTATGAAAAATGTCATGAAAGTGAACGAAGCGAAAGTTGTTTGTCAGGTTCGTAGCAAGTGGAGGGAAATAGTCTCTGCCTACCCCACCGGGAACAAGGCGTGACTGTATGTATGTACTACCATTATCGTTTTATAAATGTAATGTACACAAGTTGTTAACTGCCTCGGTGGCGTAGTGGGCACAAGCTCGACTGCCGATCATAAGGTCCCAGGCTCAATCCCCAAGTCAGGCAAAGTTTTATTGGATTTTTCTATTAGGATTTATCTCTATGACAGCCTGGAGTCAGAAACTTGCCCCGGATGGCAATAAGCTATTACATAAAACCAAAAACAAAAATAATAACATACTGGCGAAATGTAGGTAATGTACCTAATATGGGAATTATACCATATTCATAATGAATCATGATATCCCGTAATAAGTGATCCTAATGCTTACAACCATGATAGTTTTAAATCATGTATGGATTATTATTATTATTAGCATAGTAACAGAATGTAATATCTGATCTAAAGGCAAACTTAGCTTAAAAACTATAATCTAAACATGGAGAGTATTTTAAGCCTTTTATAAATATAACCTCAGATCGTAATAAAACAGGAGCTATCGACCAT
The DNA here is from genome assembly GCA_947063395.1 of Hemistola chrysoprasaria. NCBI lineage: Eukaryota > Metazoa > Arthropoda > Insecta > Lepidoptera > Geometridae > Hemistola > Hemistola chrysoprasaria. The sequence goes on along the minus strand of OX346712.1, from coordinate 5,281,009 downwards.
ATAGCAATACTCACTACATAGAACACTCGAGAGCCTGCTAGTAAACGGCGCCGCCACGCTAGCATCGCCCAACCTGACCAACTGTGGCTGATCCTCCTCCTCCAGTTCCTTCATAGCTCTACGGAGCCTAGCCGTGGCTTCAGCCCGAGCTTCAGCGCGAGGGTCACGGGGACCCGGCGGCCTTGGCCGTGGCTCGGGATCCACAGGCCTTTCAACTTTCTCACGAAGCCTTTCCGGCGCGTTCGCCAAAATCGCTACCCCTACCTAAAATCATTATGCCAAGGGTAGACATGCACCGATGCGACCACGGCCACAGCTAGATAACCCTAAAAGAGCGAGAAACAGACAAGTTCTGTAATTCTGATACATAAAAGGTTAAAATCAACCTAGGTCGTGGTCGCATCAGTGCAAGTCTACCCTGGTTTCAATCGAAAAACTTTTAAGTAATTTAGCATACTTGAGTATTATGATACTCATGAGCCTAACCTAAATTAATGCAAAGTTAATTGTAGGGAAGGAGGAGGGTGAAGGTTATTAAGAAGCACCTAAGCTAGACGAAGAAGTAAACTTACGTCGGCATGTTTCAGAGCCCCAACATCATTAGTGCCATCGCCGCACATGAGCGTCGTGTGTCCTAAAGCATTCAAGGTAACAATAACAAACTCCTTTTGTTTCGGTGCGAACCGAGCGTACACTTTGATATGCGGCATCAACTCCAACAGAAACTTGTGATGATATTCGTTCAGATACGTCAAACCTTCTCCAGTTATGCACAAGTCAAATTTTGAAGTCAGCTGCTTGGACGTCTTGAAAGGTACCACCGGTAGCTCTACTTCTTCGTCTATCGATTTCCAAACCCATTTGCTATCTGCTCCTACATTCTCAGTCAATATGAGTACTTCATTTCGTTGAGTGAACTTTAGTTCTTTAGCTACATGACATGCCGTCAAGGGGTTGTCTCCGGTGATCATTGCAACAGAATGCGACGAATGGACGATCTCCGCGATGGCCTTCTTCGAATCGTTCTTCAATGGACACGATATTATAACGAAGCCAACAAATGTTAAGTCAGATTCAATATCGTCTCGCGACAAGTCCCGGATTTCTTGCGACGATAATTTTCCTAAATTCCTGTAACCTAACGCTAGAACTCGGGCGCCTCTTCTCGACAATGTCAGATAAACATGATCATAGTGACTGGGAACTTCTTTCAACATTGTCTTGACTGTCTCAGGCGCGCCTTTAACGCTGCTAATGTAATGAGTCTCGATGAATCCTCTTTCGTTGACTTGATATCCTGCTATAACAGACATTCTCTTAAGAGCACTTGAGAAATGATTTCTATGCACTATCTTTAGGCCAGGAGATTTCCCTTTCTTTGGTACTACAGCGTCGCCTTTCGTGAGGTTCCATTCGGCGGCTTTCAAAGTCGCTTTTTCTAGCGGATCGCCGACTACTCCTTCGTCTAATTGTACGAGAGAATGACACGAAGCTAATACTTGAACTGTCTCCATAGGAGCCTGTGAGAGAGGAATGACGGTCGCATCTTTATGTTCTCCTATTCCAGCTACACCTTCTACAACTAGATTATCACTCGTCAGAGTACCAGTTTTGTCAAAACAACATATATTCACTTTCCCTGCAAACGGTATCCTAAACGGCTCTGTACAAAACACTGCTAGTTTCGATAATGACAACAATGAAGTATTTACGGCTAGAGACAACTCTATCGGCAGTTCTGGAGGCACAACTGATGTTAATATCAAGGTGCATTCCAGGAAAAGCTTATATCTGTTCCTCTCAGGGTCTTCACACCCCTTTATCCAAACATAAGACGCGGCCGCAATTGCGAATATCAATAAGAACAAAATAAAGCCGAATGTTTCAAGATTGTTGGCCGTAACTCTTTTGACGCCGAATAATATTGTCCTCAACAATTTTCCTTGTGACGTGTTAAAGCCGTTGCGTATAACGTAGCCAATGCAACCGTTATCCGGTGCTTTGAGACCTGTTGAACTAGTTTTACTCGGTGACGAATGCTGAACAATCTTTGTACCGCCAAAAAGCATGTGCAGCTTCCCATCTCCTTCAGGATTCAAATTCTGCTTTAAATCCTTTTCGTTCTCTAATGCTTCTTTCATCTGAGGGACACTCTCGCCAGTCAACATAGACTCGTCAACGATACTAGACCCTCTAAGTAACAAAATATCACATGGAACTAGATTTTCGTTAACAGACCGAGTTAATGAAACAATATCTCCGGGCAGTAGCTGATCGCTCATGATTTGTCTCCACCTACGATTTCTGTAGATGTTAATGTTGTATGGTTTATTTCCCATTTTCCTTATTTCAGCCATGTTTCTGAGTTGCTGTTGGACCAATGTACATTCAAACATAATAAGCATAGCTAATGTGAAAAGTGAATAATACCAATATTCGTCCATGCACCAGAGAGCGACACAGAAAACTTGGAATACAAAAAAAGGAGCTGTTGCTCTTTCTTTAAATAATTCCACGAATTCTGGAACCACCTGAAAATTAATTTTATTTGGGTGTAAACAATGTTATTTGAATAATTTATAGGGTAGTAACCTTAAAAATAAATTCCCTTATTTGACGGTCTGTCTTTCTGTCGGTATGTCTGTCTGTCTGCCCTTATGTTAAGACCCTTTGTCTCGGGAACGTGTTGAGATATCAAGTAGAAACTGATCTCAACAATTATGGTCTATGGTCCCTTGCTGCTGTAAAAAAACAATAACTTCTAAGTCAACCTAATCAAAGGATATGGCCACTTTACTGCACATTTCCATACTTTGCGCAACAGACTGAAAACCTCTAAGGTACTTTCCGTTGGCCTAGCATCATAAAATTTGGCAAGAAGACAAATAAAGGAATTCATCCCAAAAGCATAAAATTCAACAAAGAAAATTGTGTGCAAAGGCTTTTAGCTCTCTAAAATTAGGCAGTTTTGCTGAAATTTACATGTTTTACTACTCTTACCATAACCATTTCATTCTTTCCATACTCCCTCTCAGCTATATCAATGGCCTCATCATCAGAATAACCTCTAGAATCTAAATATTCTTCATAAGTCTTATTAATAGGGAATTGTGTTGTATGGAATGATTTCTTATCCCAGTCATAGATGTACTTGCTTTTTTGAAATGTGAACCAGACATCCGGTTTTTCACTGCCTTTTTTTGTGGACTGTAAATAATAAAACAAAATGGGAATGAATAATAATTAATTATTACTACAAATATGAAAGTAATTTAACATTGTATTCCATATTAATAATAATGTCATTATGCTCTCTTCAAACCGATAATACTAAATAAAAAAAGGATTCAAAGAAAATTTATTTAAATATGTCTTAAAAAGACAATCACAGAATTAAATAATAATATTAAGGGTAGAATATTGTAAATAAACTAAATAATAATGAATCTAATTTTATATAAAGTGAAATAATAATATAGATAATTTTTTAATGTACCTACTTAATTAATATTTTTATGTTGCAATGTGACTAAATGTACACGGACCCTTTGACTATGTACCGAAAACCTACATGTAACCTGCATTTATTACAAATAAATGAATTCTATTCTATTCTAGACATTTTTATACAAAGTAAATAATATCAATAACTGGTAAAGAATCTACCATGCATTTGGAAATATACCTCTACAAGAAGAATGCATTTGTAGGATTTAATTTTTTCAACTGAGAGTTTTACAATATTTGATTTGATTATATTTGTTTGCTTGTAAGGTTCCTGGTGGTGGCTATACAGAAGTTTCCTTTCATTTTGGAATAGCTCATAAAGTACTTTTTAACATGTAAAAATGCAGGAACTTAAAAACAGTATTTACACAATAATTAGGTACCTTTGTATGGTGTAGTTTAACAATTTCTGATGATCCATTATTTGACGTAGGCACAACCTTAACTATCTCAGCTTGTATTGGGTCTTTAACCTGAAATATAACAGTAAATATTACATCCTCAAGTACCAAGTAACCTCAGTAGCAAGTTTGTGTAATTCAATTAAGTTCAGTGAAGTTTAGTAGCGTACTTACCGAGGAGCAGGACAGGAAGCAATTGATGTGGACACTCCAATAGCAACACAGACAAATCAAAATTTGAACTATCGCAACCACAGCCACGGTAAGAAACCCGGCTTCAAAATTTTCTTCTAAACCATACACAACTATCCACGAATAGAACACTACAGGGTATATTATCAAAAAAGGCAGCACGGTCCCTTGTAAAACTGTAGGCACAGCTTTAAAAAGCTGTGTATATTGAATTAAATCGTCCAGTGACGACTGCATCTTCTTAGACACCATATTTATCAGTATTAACTACCTAAAACCATTCAGCTATTCAAGATTAATACTGCGTTAACTGCGTAGTCGTGATTTGAACATAATTCAGTCCTTTTTCAGTAATATGTAGTAAAAATACAATAATTTTGGTAAAAATTGAGTTTACACATTACACGAATCACGACTTGACAAACTTGACAGTAATGACAGAATGACAGATGCTGGGGACTGGGGACTGGGGAAAAGACTCTGAATGGATATGTTTCCCTATTCAGAGGGAAAAGATGAAAAAAGAGACCGGAAGTAACGTGAGGTACGTGTCCATAAATACGTCCCATTTCACTTATTTTATTTATGTACACCTTATAATAATAACAATAATAATAATCCATATAATTCGGTTGTTCACCATAATACAATTATAATAAATCATGCATAATAAATTAATTAAAAGAAAAATGAAATGCAATAAAATTAAAATTACATTGAATAAACATATTATTATGATGCTTCTCTTTCTCTACACTTCGAATTGCCTTTTTGGCTGTGAATCTGTGAAGTGTATTATATGTCATAGAGTGACCACTGTCAACTGTCTAACGTTATTTTTGGTAATAATATGTCAAAGTTTGGCGCGAAGTGTTTGCTGATAAGTGTTTTTACATAGGTTCCTAATTTTTTACGAAATAAAATGGATCTAAATATAAAACGGAAATCTACAAAAGCTCCAATATCAGGAAATGACACAGAAATATATCCACACGATCTCCAGATGTACAGACTGCCACCAATAGAAAACATAACATTACAAAAGTTTGAAACTTTAGCTCTCGAACGAGTTACTTTATTGAGAACTCTGGCTACAGCTACCACTTTAAAAGGATTACGAGTTTATTCAGAAGAATGGACAGAATATGTGATCAGTGAACTGCGAACACAAGGTTTGAAGTACTATTCTAAACTGTGTGAGAAAACTGGCTGTAGTGTAACAGAAACCGACTTTGAAGCGAGGCGAAAGGATCACATATCTCATTTTATACTCAGGTTAGCTTATTGTCGAACTGAAGAACTACGCCGGTGGTTCATAGCTAGAGAACTTGAGCTCTTCAAAATGAGATTTATGGTCATGAGAGGTGAAGCGGTGGAACAATTTTTCAAGCTAAACAACTTAAGTTACACCAACATCTCTGATGAGGAGAAAAACAATATTGTGAACTATCTGAGAGAGTCAACATCATATCAGAGTTTAAGCCAGAATATAGACAACATGAAATTCTATAAAGTTAGGTTCTTTGAAGTGCTAGACTTGGTTAAGATGAGAAAAGTGTACCTCAGTGGTGGGTATGCTTATGTTCCACACAGAGACTTTGTATCTGTATTGACAGCTCAGTATAGAACTCATTTGAAACAGAGTCTGGCCATAGCGAGCCATCATTTAGGAGAAATAGAGCAGGATGAGAGATTGGTAAGTTTGTTGAAAGGTTTACATCAATCTTATGCTGGCAATGATTACTCTAACACAAAATCAGGAATTCCAATTGAAAGCCTAGATGCATTGTCTGTGAAATCCTTCCCATTATGCATGAGGCAATTGCATGAACAGCTCAGAGCTGCCCATCATTTAAAACATGGTGGAAGACTGCAATATGGCCTCTACTTAAAAGGAATTGGTGTAAATCTTGAAGATTCCTTACGTTTCTGGAGAGATGAGTTCACTAAAATAATGGAACTAGATAAGTTTGAAAAGAGCTATGCTTACAATGTAAGGTACAATTACGGCAAAGAGGGAAGTAAGAGGAATTACTCACCATTTAGTTGTCTGAGGATAATAAATGAAACTGTTGGTCCAGGGGATTGCCATGGATGTCCATACAGACACTGTGATGCTAGCAATCTCAAGAATAGGCTGCAGGGATATGGATTTGATTCTCAAGGTAAATATCTTGTAAAATTACGCTAACCTGATTATCAGAATATATCATTATATTTCTCTACCCAACAAATGCAATAATAGTAAATAACATGAAAATATGTTTTAACAATTTTTATAAATGTGAAATTACCATATTATGTTTTTCTTTGACCAAATTTATTTTGTGGCAAACAATGGAGGAAAATTAGTCTCTCTCCATAATTGGGGAAATTCATTTTCTATAAATAAGCAACTGCCTTATGAGGATGCCAACTACAGTGACTCTATATATTTATTATTCTTTTAATTTTTCAGCCGTCCACGACATAGTAGACATGGCAAAGAAAGGCCATTTCCAAATAGCCTGCAGTAGATACTTTGATGCAGCCCACAATGTAGATTTAGGTTTGGGAATCAATCACCCAAATCAATATTTTGAAGAGAGCCAAAAAATTGTAAAAGGGGATGTCAAGATTGAGCCGAAAATTGAATCCAAGAAAATTGTCAAGAAAGAAGCCATGGAAATGGAGTTGGATGCTATGGATTTTGAAGAAACATTATAATTTTTTCTATAAAATATTTTTTATATAATGTAATAAAACAGGCAATGGTAATCACTTGTGTATATTATTTAAATTTAAATACTGTATAAATCAATTAACTATTTTCTTTTGACATACATAGCTTTCTTAGTCATTCTACCACAATATAAACCGAATATAAAAATTAATCCTATCACTGAAATGCCTACAACTAAAAAGTATTTCTTAGATGGAGAGGACGACAGTTCGTTGTATACGTCGCCCAAATTTTCCACTACGTTCATCTGGAACAAAGAAAGTACCTAATTAAATACTGGCTCCGCGGTTTTACGCGTATAGGTGCCGATCTCATTAGAATATCGGCATAAAAAAGAAAAACACTAAGTCTAGTGTATCCTAGGTATGAGAAACTTGATACAATCCTATGAAAAATTTACCAAATCGATGTTTTGTATTTCTCTGTTTTCTCCAAATATAAATAACTCATTCTATAAATGTATATCCTGATATTTTTAATAGTGAAGTAAACAACATCTGTAATTTTAGTAACTCTTATAAACTCACACTTAGATATCCTTCACTGCAAAAAAATTACGATATTATAAACAAAAAGAAAATGTTAAGGACATACTTCATTTTCAAAATATCAGGATATAAATATATCATATATATAGTTTTACTATATGAGGAGGAAACAGAGAAATACAAAACTGCCCGAAGGGCCCCATTTCCTGTTAAAGCTTTCTAAATACCAAATTTCCGCTCAATCAGTTCAATAGTTTTGACGGGATGACAAACTTTAGCATTTATAATATTATTAGTAGGATTGGTGAATGCATACTTAAATATAAAACATACAAAGTATAACCAAGTCTTATTAACGTGAAGTCAGAGCTTTTGGAAACGGTGTTTTTCATCATCGACGACGACGCGCAGATGCAACGCGTGTATACACGATTCAAACGCAAATCGAACGCAGTCCAGTGCTGTTTTTTGGACATCTACGGCGCTATAGGGCGCGTTCGTAATACGCGCATAGTCAGCAACACAAAAATACAAAACATATCATCACTCCTTTTTGCGAAGGGGTAGGCAGAGGTGTACCCATATAGTAGGTACACCCACATTTCGCCAGTATGTAATTGGTCCAATGTAATAGGGGATGAGCCTATTATCACAGTTCCAGACTCCAGGTTGTCATAGATAATTCCTAATGGAAAATCCAATAATACTTTGCCTGATCTGAAGATCGAACCCGGGACCTCATGATCGGCAGTCGAGCTTACATTCAATACGCCACCCAGGCAGTTTGCAAAAATATCATAATATAGTCTATAACAATATGTTTTGGGCAAAGGCTCACAGCGCATTATGCACGCAATTCTCCATTTGATTACTTTTTTTTAATTACTGCACAGCACCCTGACTCCTGGGTTACTTATATTATCTGCTAAGACCAAAGATTTTTGTCAATAATGCTTACCGAAGCAACATATTTATACATTTCCAATCTGGTAGAAAGTGCCTTCTCGCAGTCAGCCTCCAATTTTCGATTGCTGTCATTCAGTATAATTTTTAAACACTTAAGACCTATAAAAAAAACAAATACTTTTAACTGGTAAAACTTGAAATCACTACAACTAACTAGTGGCGAAGAATATAAAAAGAAGTCGATTGACTGGTTAGCTCAGTAAAGACTACTAAACCAACCAGTTACAATTACCAGACGGGCATTTATTATATCCATTATTTATGCGCATGTCTGTCTGAGTCTAGGCATATTATAAATGTTTTATTTTTCATAAGTGATTTGTTTATTTGGTATTGATATGAGACTTGAGAAGAAAGTGAAAATTTGCTTGGAACCTAGAAAGTGAATATAGGTAATACATATAGTCATTTTAGCTTTTTCGTTTATTTTTTTTAAAACACCCATAATTATCTGAAGTCTAATGCTGGACATAGGTCTCCCCCAAAGGGGGTTTTTGATAATTCTCGCCACGCTTGGCTGGCAGGTTGAAGAGCGCAGTTCGATGTTGATTCGAGGAGGACGTTATTTCCATAAAATAAGATCTTACGTCTCCCAGCGCCGTGTTCCAAATCTTTGCAATATTTCAGAAGGTCCAAAGCGCAGGCTCGTTCTAAAAGCGGGTCGGTTTCAATATCCACCTCCGCTTCCTCTATGATTTGTGCGACCTCGTGAGCACACTCTGCAGAGACTATCTTATGGTTCAGAAGCGCATTTTTGAGGCACTCCTCCACCTTGAGAAGAAATTTCAAAATTAGCTTTCATCATCATCATCCAACCGTTAGAAGTCCACTGCTGAACATAAGTCTCCCCCATAAGGGGGATTGTTGCCAATACTCGCTACGCTTGGCAGGCGGGTTGGCGAGCGCAGTTTGATGGTTTTACGCAGAGGACGCTGCTGCCCGTCCTCTGGATCCTATAGCCCTTAGCCGGCTCTTATGGCAACCACGGGGAGAGAGGGTGAGGTACTATTCTAAAGCCGGTAACCTCACGGCAATTCTAAAGCCGGTTTTAATTAGCTTTGATAACGGGCAATTCGCAAAATGTGCACTTTCAGACAGATGCGCTTTTCTCACAATGAAACACATCTCAAAGAGAGCAGTTCACGGTATGTGCACTTTTCAGAATATTATTTTCCTTGTGCAGCAAAAGATGAAGTACATAGGTACTTAGATAGTAATTACTGGTTATGCTATAGTCTGGTATAGACAACCCGCCGCGCCGAAACTCTGATAAAATTTTTGGCAAGCTTAGTTCTTTAAATAGTTTTTTTATAGATTATCTAACACTAGTGGCCCGCCCCGGCTTCGCACGGGAGAAGTAGAAGTGAACGTTTTAACAGGAGTAAATTCGTGAAACATTGTATTTTTATAGGTATAACCCTAATGGTTTACGCAGCGCACGCAAATTAATGACTATTTCTGTTACAGTGACCAAACCTTAACAGATGGAAACAATTTCCGAGGCCTATTTTGATGATATATAAGTACTACAAACCCCTAGTACATTATTTCTACCACCATTAATTTTCATACTGCATAAAAATAATGACTTTTTCGATTATTGTGACTAAACCAAAACAGACTGCTATAATGTCCGTGGACTATTTTTTGTAGATAGTGATTATTACTACAAACCCCTAGCCCTAGAACATTACTTTATTCTACCATGAATAGTTTTCACCGCATGCATATAATGACTGTTCGATAATTGTGACTAAATCAAAATAGATGAATATGTCCATTCACTATTTTGTAGATATTGGTAATAAATACTACAAACCCCTAGTACATTACTTTATTCTACCACAAATAGATTTCCCAGCGCATGAAAGTTAATGACTGCTCCGATTATTGTGACTAAACCAAAATAGATGGATATAATTTCCGTAGACTATTTTGTAGATATTGATAAGTCCTACAAAACCCTAGTACATTACTTTATTCTACCACCAATACTTTTCACAGCGCATGCATATAATGACTGTTTCGATTATTGTGACTAAACCAAAATAGATGGATATAATGTCCGTGGACTATTTTGTAAATATTAGTAAGTACTACAAACCCCTAGGACATTAGGTATATTATTCTACCATTAATAGATTTCACAGCGCACGCAAGTTAATGAACATATTTGGTAATTATGTGACACCTTAGTTCACAATATTGCAGATTTCTTGCGGATCCCTAAATTTTTCAAAACCTCGTAATATAGCCTATGTCACTCACACTGAATTCTCCATAAGTAAAAGATTTTTTAAATCGGTCCAGTAGTTTTGGAACCTATTCGTTGCAAATAAAAAATAAAGTTTCTCACTTTATACTATGATATTGGTAATAGATTGAATAATCTGGAGACATAATATACGGATTAATGACTGCTTCGTCAAACATAATGTCCATGGACTATTTTGTAAATATTAGTAAGTACTACAAACCCCTAATACATTATATTATTATACCATTAATAGATTTCACAGCGCACGCAAGTTAATGAATATATTTGGTAATTATGTGACACCTTAGTTCACAATAATGCAGATTTCTTGCGGATCCCTAATATTTTTCAAAACTTCGTAATATAAGCCTATGTCACTCACACTGAATTAAGCTCTCCATAAGTAAAAGATTTTTTAAATCGGTCCTGTAGTTTCGGAACATATTCGTTGCAAATAAAAAACAAAGTTTCTCACTTTTACTACGGTATTATTGGTATTTATATTGGTATTGATTGAATAATCTGGAGACATATACGGATTACGGAAACAGTGAAAACAGTAAGAAAAGCATTCATAATTCGATGTTGTTGCAACCCAGTTTAATAGAGCTATGATAAAGAGAAGCGAAATCATAAGCGACTGCCTCTATGGCGTAGAGGGCGCAAGCTCGATTGCCAATCAAGAGGTCCCGGGTTCGAAACCCAGGTCAGGCAAAGTGATAGATATTGAATTTTTCCATTAGGATTTATCTCAATAACTGCCTGGAGTCTGGAACTGTGCCCGGAAGATGGCAATAGTCTCGCCCCCTATTACTAGTCCTGGGTACACCTCTGCCTACCCTTTCGGGAAAAAGGGCGTGAATTAATGTCTTTGTTATATTTTTTTAAGTCATAAGCGCGTTTTAATTATTTACAGAATCTAGTAAGCATTGTTGGAACTAAAATATTTATAAAACTTTAAAACTGTATTTTTCCACAAAAGGGCTGAAATTTTTGAAAACGCTGAAACACGTGTTTAATTATTTTCATTTTAGAATGTTTCTACAAAATTTGAAATTAATCGGCTGAAAAATGAAGTCTACTCCATACAAACTTTCAACCCCTATTTAATACACTTAGGGGTAAAATTTTGAAAAATCCTTTCTTATTACTTGTCTAGACTGTAAAAATAATCTATTGTCAAAATTTCATCATCATCGGTCCAGTAGTTTTGGCTCTGGGTTGATGAGTCAGTCAGTCAGTGAATCACTTTCTCTCTTTATATAATAGTATAGAAGTATAGATAATTTCTATATGCATACATCTGAATTGAGTATGTGAACTTCACCAACTAACAAAATACTCTTGATCAAAGGTAATAGCTCTTTTTGTTTCCGCAGTAGTAAAGTTTTCTCCTGAGTACATCTAAATCTAATTTCATGGAGAACCAAATATTTCAAGCTGTGACTTCCTGCCAAGATTCACAAGAAGACACATAGAACATGAACGAACCGCGTATTCTTGTGTCGGGGATATTCATTATTGGTCACTGTGCCAAGTATGATTAAATAGGAAAAAAATTAAAATTGATTTTAATCTCATTTTGCGTACCTGTCCTTCAGAGCTGGTAATGTCAGTCTGCACTTTGCAAATCGTCTGTATTTCCGCTTTGCATAGTCTCCCAAGCAAAGGGTCCAATCGATAGTTAAGCGCTTGTTCTTTGAGTATGTTGGCCAACTCATTCTCGCAAGGTGTCGTCAATTTAGATTCTCTGAATTTGTCTTTAAGGCAATACAGTACTTTGCCTTGAATTTCTACATCTTGGGGTTCATGAGCTGCGAACAATGGAGCATTATCGTCTTACTTATGTATGCATAATTAATATGCGTAGGTGGTTGACGCTTGCTGAAATTCCGTGATAGCTTGTTTTTTTGGTGTGGTGTATTAGGTATCTATAAGGTACCTACTCCCGACTGATAAATAGTATAATAGCGTGACTCATAGTGACAGTATGATAAAAATATATTACAACATAATACAATAATTATCCGTAATTTATTACCATTAGCGCCCTTCTGTGTCTTCGCCATTTTTTATCACACTGCACACTTATGACAAATAGGCCATGAGGTCAACCAAAAGTACATAAAATAATTGGTACATTAATGTCCCATATTTATCTGTCTAGATAATTTAATAAGCAGCTAGATAAAAAACATTTTGTTGTATTCATACACATATGATTGCAATTCTTTGGCTAAGAATCAGCAGTAATTCTTAGGTATTAAAAACTTACCTATGACTTCAGAGCAATATTGCTTGATGTCGAATTTACAAGCATTCTGCAAATTGTTATTGAATCTGTAGTCAGTGTTCTGTTCTATCATGCGATTCACTATCACCAGCTTACACTCCTCATTGAATTCTGGTTCTTTGCGATGTGCCTAAAATAAAACAATGAGTGATTTACATACCATAAGAAAATTAATAGACAGCAGATTATAACTGTTTTAAAAATACCTTCAAACAATCGAGTATATTGGATGCTTCAGTATTATGACAGTATAAGTCGATCATATCATTACAAGTAATGACCAAACGGTAGTCAATTGCGTTATCTGAGAATTCCTGCTTCCTGACAATAAATAATGCTCTTCGGCAAGAATCCGACAACTTTCCATTACTTGTTTGTAGACATTCCAAAGCTGCTGATTCCCCATGTGGAACCTTTGCACAGAATGATTGCAAGTCAATTTTACAAGCTTCTTTCAATTCTGGATCCAAATCTATATTCTCTTTCTGCTGGAATAATTGACTTCTTAACTGCTGACGGCAATCTTTGAATATTGTATGTTTTCTCCTAGAAATTGTATCATTTCTAACAATCTCACTCAAGCATGTCACAACCTGAACTTTGGTTTGAGCTTTAGGACAGAATCTTTCAACATAAGATTTGCAAGCATTCTTGAACTTTCTAGTAAATCTGTAGTTCTTTAATGCAATCAGTTGCTCATGTTCAATGGCAGCCCTGCATTTTACGTTAGCTTTAATTTCGGGACTGTTTTTCTGTGAAATCAAACACTCTAAGACATCATCTTCATCCTTTTTGCTTTTCATTTCAGATGAACATAGCCTCTCAATAGGAACTCTACAGTTAATATTGATTACTGCATTTAACTCTATGTGCCCACTTTGAGTCTCAGTAAAGTTTGTGACAACTTCCTTGCATTTTGGAGAGAGATCCTTTATTTTATCTTGTAAGCATGATATTTCTTTACCTTTGCCAGACTCCTCAACACACAAGACGGCTAAATCGTCAATACAGATGTCTTCAATTTCAGGCAATAGGTCCACACTGATGGCTCTCTGCCTCATTACTCTTCTCACTTGCTGTTCACAAGCCGGCTTTAATTTGCCTCTCTGATCGGAATTATATGCATAATTATACAAACAAGGCAATATCAATAGCTCTTTTTCTGATTGGGCATCACCAGATTCAGGCCAACCTAGCTTTGCCTTGCAAAGGGTAACAGAGTCGTACTTGCATGCCTTATACAACTGTGGATCTAATTTAAAATCTCTGGATATAAAGTATTGAATCTGAAGCAAAGCTGTCTCACAATCTGGAGTCATGAAATTTGTTCCTAGTTTTTCCATTAGACATGACATTACCCTTCCATTTCCTCCAACAACTTCCTGGCAAGCTTTATCTACAACAGGTTTGCAGGCTTTACGCAGTATAGGATCTACTCTCCAGTCCTCTCCTGGGTCTGCTTCCTGAACTAATGCTTCTAGAGATTTCTGACAGGGGTTACTAATTCTTTTGTCTTTCCTCTTCCTTGGCCTTGCATGGTCCATCAAGCAATGTATAGTTCTTCCCCCTGTTTCAACCCCCCTGCATAAGGATGTAATATCATTGGCACAGTTTTGCATTAACTCTGGTGACAGCCTGTAATCATCCATGAGCATTTTTCTGTGGTCGGTCATTTCTTGTGTGCATTCTGGAGAAAGTTTTGTGCTATCATTTCTGGAAATGTTTTCTAAACATAGTAAAATTTGTGCGAGTCGTACATCCTTGTCATCTACAACACCTTTGCGACAGTGGTATTTTCTGATGTCTTCTTTACAAGACCTTACTAAGCCTTTACTCATTTTGTAGTTCATGACAATGTTTCTTTGATCGTAAAACAGTTGTTCTTGACATTTTTTCCTCATGCCTATAAGCAAAAATTTAAAATATGTAATTTATTTATTTCAATTTACATGGTGGAAATGGAGAATGAATTATTAATAACTATCTGTGCCTCGTGGTTTCACCCACATAGACATTGTTTCAAATACAAATATTGTCATAGATCATAGGTTTTTAGGTTGTTACAATAGGTTTTTTGGATCCTGTACAATTCACCCTATATTGGGTGTGTTGTATATTTAAGTATTTTAAAATTATGTTAAATAATTTAATTTTACATTCCTTTCTATTATTTAGTAAATCTAGTTTCTGTGGGAATATTGAAATAAAAACATCCTGTGTGTTATTCCAGGGTCTAAGATACCTACACATACTAAATTTCACCTAAATCCATCCAGTAGTTTTTGTGTGAAAGAACAACAAACATCCATCCATCCATCCTCACAAACTTATGCATTTATAATGTGTGTGTGTAATGCAGGAAGTAGGATGTGTGTGTAATGGATTTAAAAAGAAAGAAAAAGAAAGAAGGAAACACAGGCAGGTAAAAAATATTAAATAGTATAAAACTGTTACATAGTTGAAAGTTAGCAAATTGTTATCACCAATCCAAGGTTGCATTGTTGTAAGTCAGATTACTGTGTCACCATAATGTCATGCTCAACTAACTAACTTTAATATCAACTAACCACTAACTAAACTTACCATTTTCATACTTATGCCTCAATAGACATTTATACATAAGCCAAGAGCCCGGCACATCATCAGGACATAAGTTCTTCTGTTCAACATTACACGCAGCAAATATTAGCTTATCCATTTGTAGAGTACTGTATTTCATATCACTGAGTATATTCACCTCAGACAAACATTCAGGGCGCAGTTGTAGTTCTTTACTCTGTAGGCATTTCAATGTTAGAGACTGTGATAAACTACGGGAATCCAGTGGAATTCTCCCACAAGTATGAGCCTGTATATCATCATAGCAACTCTTCAAAAAGTTCCCAGTAATCTGCCAGTCATTAAATATAAGAGATTCAATCTTGTTTATCATCCTCCAACAGTTCTGATCACTAACACTTGACTTCTTCTTTAATATACAGTCTATACCATTACTATTAGATTTTAAGCAGTTGAGTATAGCTGGCTCGTCATGGCAGGGTTTTGAAGACAAAGATAACTTGTGCTCCAAGTATGTATTGTCTAGTAAAACATTCTGGTGTGTCCACAGTTTGTGCTGACAGGTAACAGCGATTTGCGTCCTATTGTATGATGCGTTTAAGGAGCACGATAGAATAGCGAGATCGTCGTCTAAATGCGAACATAACTTATGATATAATAAGCACCCGGTCACATCCATGCTGAATCTATCTGCAGCCGGTTTTATATAAGTACCGTTAACGCGCACATCTTGTATAATGGTAACTATACACGCCACGAACCCCCATATCATTTTTGTTATTTTATTTGATATCATATCGCTACCGGCGCGTTGGATCTTCAATGTTAATAACTGATGTCACGCATCGTTCATAAATTAATGTTTTTCTGCTCACGATTGGAATCGTATTAATATTTTATCACTTGAGTACAGGAATCATCGAAAAAACATTTAAATTATTAAAATTAAAGCGTTTCGGAGCAAGAGAGAACCAAACCACATATTCGTTTGTATTCTGTGACAAATATCACATAGCAAGCCCCCGGCCCGCGGCCCCCGTTCGCCGTTCCCGTTGCCCTTGACATTGACACTGACAACACTTCCATACATTGACAGCTGACAATTAATATCCACCATAGAGAAAAATATAGACAATAAATACATAATAAATACCAAAATAGAGACTGAGGTGTGATATGAAATTTATGATAAAGAGCAAATGCTAAGAAGCATGTCGGCCGTCGGCGAAGCATGTTCGTCAAAAGTCGGTAAAATAAATTCAGACATGAATTAAAAGGTCAGACGTTGAGAATTATTGTCACTTTAGTTACTGTCAATAATTTGTCAATGTCAATAATTGTCATTTTATGTCCTGTTTAAGTCATCATTGTATTTTTCGTTTGCGGTATGCGGTCATTCTTCGACTACATATCTAAAATTTATATTAGTATTTATAAATATTCATAAAGTATCCCAATAAAGTTATTGTGTGATTGCAGTAATGGAAGAGTTTGTTGAAGTTAACCAGATATCGGACTTCATATCGTACCTTCAGAGTGTAAGTACATAATTGCTATTTTTATATTCTACTTCTAGAAAATGAACACCGTATAAAATTTTATTATTTATATACACTGGGTACAATTACAGTACATAGGCACCGCTTACTTCGTATCAAAGTGTTCGGAGCGATACAAAATATAATATGCTAGTTGTTAGATTACTTGCAAATTGATTAGTACCTACGTTACTACGTGAGTATACGCTAGCAAACATACCTATTATTATTGCGCTGGTATCATGCATTTATAGACCGTGACGCCTTCGGTGGGTGACAGAAAAATAAAACAGCCCATATCATTTATTTAATGAGTACAGCCACATTATACATATTATACATTTTTACATAGGCAAGTTCTTATATGTATAACATATATAGGCGTACATAGCATTCGCCATAGAGCTCGTTATTAAATAATTATATGAGTGAATACAAACAACTGGAAAAAACTTAAATGATATGAATGACAATTGAAAAAACTTAGACAAAATGAATAATAATGAACGAGTAGGTATTATAAAAGTTAAGAAAGAAGAAAAGATAATTAAAAATTAAATTAATAATAATATTTATAAGATACATAAGATACTTTAAGATTCATACATGAATAAAGAAAATAATAATAATATATTTCAAATAAATAATTGATATAAGTGTTTTTAAGGATTGGTATTGTTATAATCGTTAATGGGTGTGTAATGCTCCATGATTTTTTTTCTGAATGAGGGAAAGCTATTGTGGAATACGTCAAGGTTGTGAATTTGATTGGATATCATCAATCTGACATGAATTACTATTATTCTTATGAAAGGTACATACTAAATTATATTATTCTCTCACCTGTTTAAATTAAAGTCAAGGTTATGAGAATCATCTAAACTTATTTGACCCATGATGACTGCCTTAGTGGCGTAGTGGGCACAAGCTCGACAGCCGATCAGGAAGCCCCGGGTTCGATCCCCAGGTCAAGCAATGTATTAAATATTGGATGATTTCATTGAAAATTATCTCAATGGAGTCAGCTTGGAGTCTGAAACTGTGCCAGGTAGATGGCAATAGGCTCGCTCCCTATAACATGGGACCAATAACATACTAGAGAATTATGGGTGTACCTACCCCTATAGGAAAATGGTGTGAATGTATGTTGTGAGTACATTAAGATAGACACAAATTACATTCCTCAGATATTAAGTCTGACACAGTCTCTTCCTTTATATTACATGGCTTACTGGCAAACAGTGGGTGTACCTGCCATGGGATTGAGTAATGGGTACACCTCTGCTTACCCCTTCAGGAAAAAGCTGTGCTTGTATGTTATGTCCTATGCATTCAGTTGCAATAAATGATTTCAAATTTGGTTTCTGAAGTTGGGGCTAAATACAAAATCGTAATCTGAACACTCTCCTTTAGATAATGCATATTTTGTAAATCTACAATATAGTAAACCAAGACAATAACCTCCATACATGTAAAACAGTTTGGAATTAACACATAATGATGCTAGATGTGTGACCTTGGTACATGACTTAATGCTACATTGACTCCAAAATATTGAGGAAATAATATTAAATAACTTTTTTTACATAATTTGGTATGCATGAAGTATTATTCCATTCTATACTGCAGTAAGCATAAATTAATAATACTCATCAGGATGAAGAGGGAGACAGTGAAACAGTCGACTAGATTTGGCTTTGAAGAGTGCTGTCCCTGTCGCACAATCATTATAAATGGGTTACGTTAAAAATGTGTTTGATGTATAATATTCAAATACATACATACATTCATTCAGACTTTTTTTTTTCCCGAAAGGGTAGGCAGAGGTGTACCCAGGACTCAGTCCCATAGTACGAGTAGATACTCCCACATTACGCCAGTATGTTACTGGTCCCATGTAATAGGGGGCGAGCCTATTGCCATCTACCGGGCACAGTTCCAGACTCCAGGCAGTAATTGAGATAATTTCTAATGGAAAAACCCAATATTTAACACTTTGCCTGACCTGGGGATCGAACCCGGGACCTCTTGATTGGCAGTCGGGCTTGCACCCCCTACGCTACAGAGGCAGTCTAATATTCAAATAATTAATTCAAACAGCTTATGGTAGACACCAGTGTTTTATGTGACAGCATCAGTGCTATACAAAGCCAAATGGACCCAACTATCTCTCTCTCGCACTGATGTGCATAATTTATTTGCACTTACTTTGCCTGACCAAGGCTGAGGTGAAAGAGACAGGAGATACATTTGGTTCAATCTTGAAAGACAAAAAAAAAAAGCAAAAAACATGTTATCCCTGTGTCATGCTAGGCCTGATGCTCCACAACTGCACATATAAAAATAATGATGATTCAAATATCTAATAATAATAATAACTAAATTCATTTATTTCAGGCAATAGTACATACTATATAATGAATTGTAAGCACCACAGGCCCATATCTCTAAATACCTTTCAGACTAACATAGATAAAATTACATTATAATACTCTTATATACTAGGTAGGGATTATTTTCGGTCTCGCCTCCCTAAAGCGCCAGAACACAATGCCTTCGGGCCAAAACTCTGGTGCCAGGAACATCTTATATTCCACTGAAAGTCGGCCAGCCTCGACAGTGAGATCTGGGAGAGTTCCCATCCTGAGACTCGCACTTGGCTCTTTTCCTTGATATAGGGTTCCTACTATCTCCTCACCAGCCCGTCTAGCATGGCACGGGGATTACAAGTTTTCTCCGATTTTTCTCTCTTTTGCGCCCGAACAATTCATATCTGCTGTCTCATTCTAACCCCCTGAGGCTTCATTTTCCCTGGTCACTGTGCTACTGGGGCAGGTGTGATTTTCTCAAACTGGGAGAGATAGATTCTCACATTATGGGCTCTGCGACTCCAATAGATGTAGTTGCAGTAGGAGCAGTGCCGCGTTGCTTGCGGTTGGTTGCTAATAAAATAATGTTATTTGTTAAATATTTTTCTTATTTCAGATTGAGTGGCGCGACCCATGGCTCATAGCATTGATATCATTTCACATTATTGTCACATTCACATGTTTCTCTACAAGAAACTATGGCAACTTCCAAGTTATACTGTTCATTATATTATGTAAGTATTGTTAGAAATATTAAAATT
Source organism: Hemistola chrysoprasaria (assembly GCA_947063395.1). Taxonomy (NCBI): domain Eukaryota; kingdom Metazoa; phylum Arthropoda; class Insecta; order Lepidoptera; family Geometridae; genus Hemistola; species Hemistola chrysoprasaria. The sequence goes on along the minus strand of OX346712.1, from coordinate 5,260,956 downwards.
GTCACTGTCACACCAAAGAATCAATTGTCCCATTAAAAGTTCATCAAGATGCATCACTGAGGGAACAAAAATCTCCAATTGCCATATGTATTTGTGGCAGCGAAATTGAAATTGTTTCTTCTGTATTAAATTTATCAAAATTATAAATTCATGTCAATAGAATTTATTCATATTATAACTATGGGAAAATGTGTCTATGTCACTGGCAATCTGTATAATATCTGGAGCTTTTAGGTAATGTATCTTCTTCTCAGCCGTAGCAAGTCCACTGGTAAACATAGGCCTCCCTAATAAAGGGGGGGGGGGGGGTTGCCAATACTCGCCCCACTTGGCAGGCGGGTAATGTATGAAATCTGAAAATTATTTTGTATTACATTTTTTTTTTTTTTTTTTTAATATTAAATAGGTCTGCGTTTGACCTACCTATTACATACTTTACCTAGGTAATGTATAGAATACCTGCTGGTCCACCTCGCCATCCTTGCTTTCTTCAATAGGCAAAATAATTAAGTTTGATATTGTTTTAAAATTCCGTACATCAAAAGAAAAAAAAAATTTTGCCTGTCTGCCTGTCCATCTGTCAAGACACTTTTTCACGGGAACGCGTGGAGGTATCAAGTTGAAATTGATATCAATTACTCAAATCTGCGGTCCCTTGTGGCTGTAAATAAATCATTCTGCTAAGTTAACGCAATAAAAAGTTATGTCCATTTTACTGTATATTTTCCATATTTTGCGCAAGGAACCAAAAACTAAAAGCTCTACTTCCTTAATGTTTGCTGTAGTTTGCAACCAGATGGCGCTTTATGTTCTTAGTAGGCGGATAATTTTTGTGATTGGATGCGTTATTTTTTTTTTTAGGTATCTAGGTATTGAACCCTATACTATACATATAATATTACGTATGCCTTAACAATATATTAATGATTATTTAACGTCCGTTTCCCAATAATCTGCTCTCGCCTATTATACACATTACCGGCCGCGTATTCGGCATTGTTTAAAATACCTAGACAAAATATAAAATAATATATACATTCTATATATTGCCTAGATATTGTATAGAACACTAGATTATATAGAATGCCGGTATCATCGACAGTAAATCTTTGTTAAGTATTACTGTCTGTACTGTGCATAATTCCATTAAAGTGATTTTGTGGTTCATTATCTTATATATATAAAAATCTTGTGTCACGATGTTTGTCCCGAATAAACTCCAAAACTACTGAACCGATTTCAATCAAATTTCACATGTACCCGTATAACATAAAGAATAGGATAGTTATCATCACAATTATTCGCTTATGTCGGGAATTTAAACGAATAAAATGTATCAATTAACTGTTTAGTTTTATGAAGTTCTCATAGATGGCGGTGTACGTTGAGTCATCGCTAAAATTCTTCAATATTGTTTGACATCTAGGTTGCAATACACCCAATAGATGGCGCTGTGTTGTGTTTCTTAGAATATAAATTCTATTATTTTATTTCACGTAATATTTATGCTCACGATATAACCGTATTATTTAAATGGTTTGTGACTGATATTTTTATAATTATACTGCGTATTATGTTACAATATTATTACCATTAATAACAAAAAAAAATTGTACTATTTTTGTTAGAGAATTATTAAAGTCTTGGCGCCAAATTTTAATCAAAGTTTCAAGATCTGGCCATCAAATTCTATCGAGTCGCCATCTCTGGTTTGAATGTCCAAAGCTTTGGTATCTTATTCGTTCTCGAGACCTCCTCTGAGCGTAAACAAAGCTCCCTCTCGAACCATCGAGACCCACTATTTCGAACAATCGATCAATCGATTCTTCTCGAAGCATGCGAACTAGAACGTTCGGGAAATTCAAGGTTCAGGTATAAATACTGGCGCCGAGTGTCACCGCAGTTCAACTGCCCGGTAAAGCTGTAGAGGCCATCTGAGGCCAACAGCATAGGTCATTTAAAAAAGAAAAAAAAAAAAAAACACCGCAGTTCAGTTCCTTTTTAAACGAGTGAATTAATACTATCTCCCGGAAAGTGATAGTCTCAGTAAAATCTCCACGCATTTTGTACAACATATGAATTTTTCAATTGAGTACCTACTCCAGTTTTATTTTAAATTTAGGTAATTCGATTTTACCGGAAGGGTTTTATTTCCTCAGTTGCGATTAGAGAAATAAAATATGGCGGTACGAAGTTCGCCGGGTCAGCTAGTGTACTACTATAATGAGACTCCAATCTGCCAAGTAATAATCTTACTCGTATAATGATTGTTGTACTCGTATGTTGAACTAGGAGGTCAGTTGTACATAAAAAATCCAAGTTGAATAAGTTATAAGTATACCTGTTTATTACTTTAACCGCAGAATAAATAATAATAATAATAGTACGTATAGAAACATCACTCTCAAGGAAACGACCTGTTTGGGTATAAGAATATATCTACTTCTTCTGCTAGCACACGATATTGAATCTTATTACATTAAAGCGAGCGTTCAGAATCCCTTGAATACCGCTGATTTGAAACCGATTTGGCGACGAGCCTGAGGTTTCCCACTCGCCCATATAAATAATAAATCCAATAAGTATAAAATAAATCGATATAGATACAGGTAGCGCCACGGTTTAATAGCGCTCGGCAAAAGCGGAGGGGCCTTTGCGCAGGTGTATTGGTCTAAAAAGTCCAAATAAATCTAAAAATCGATTTCTGTGCATTCAAGGTCAGCGCTATTAAACCGTGACACCATCTGTATCAGTAATGTAGTTGAATAAACTTTTAGTAAGTAAGAGTATTAATTAATTTCTATGTAATTATTTTATTAATTACTTGTTCTTTCTTTAATCAATTGGGTGATGGCAATAGACTTGCTGTGGGAATTTTAACAGGAAAGAGGTCCTCTTAGCAGTTTGATACAATCCTATGGAAAATTTACTAAATCGATGTTTTGTATTCCCCTGTTTCCTCCGAATACAGTAAACTTATTCGATATATTTATATCCTGATATTTTAAAGTTGAAGTGAAGTATGTCCCTATCATTTTATTTTTGTTTTTAAACTCTACATTTTTTTGTAGTGAACGTCCAAACACGCGAGTAAAACAGGGATTTTTGGAAGTTCACTATGAAAAATCCAAGGTTTATAAGAAAAATTAAAATGACAGTGACATAGGTTACTTCACTATAAAAATATCAGGATATAAAATTATAGAATAGGTTTATAATATTCGGAGGAAACGGGAATACAAAACATCGATTTGGTAAATTTTTCATAGGATTGTGTCAAATTCCTAGAAGGCCATGTATAGTCCGACACAAAAGAGTAGAAACGGAACTAATTTAAAGTGTATGTGTTGATGAAATTGTTTTTACTCTTGTAAAAGACAGTGGCGCCCCCATTATTTTCTACTCTTTTGTGTCGAACTATACGCTCTTCTTAATAATAACTGGCGAGTTGTAACTATTACCTATGGGAATGGGTAAACTTTTATCTAACCCTCAAGGGAAAAGGTGTGATTATGTTATCTATGTAAATACTATTAATTTTATCAATTTTTCAGTGCTCTTGGTATACTTCTCTGAGAACATAAACGAAGTGGCAGCGAGGAATTGGGCGTTATTTTCAAGGCAACAGTACTTCGACAGCAAAGGACTGTTCATATCTGTTGTGTTCTCCATACCAATACTACTGAATTGTATGATAATGGTGGTAAGTAATAGACAGTATATATAATTATTATTTATTGCCAACTCGTAATGAATGGGCAAAAATGGAGTTAAAGATACACACATAAACACTCATAGTCGAGCTCGGGACAGGTCGGATGTCAGATATTATAGGAAAAACTTCGTCCTATCCGCCCACGCTGTAGTGTGTTGTCCTAATAATATAATAATATGGGACAACTTCCACACACGGTCATCTGGTCCCAAACTAGGCTAGAAGCCTGTACTATGGTAACCAGAGACTGATATACATATTTATATAAGCTTATAACACCCAGACACAGATTAAGCAGACATGTTCATGCACACAAAATGTTTGATCTGGCCGGGGTCGAACCCGGGGCCTACGGCACAGAAAGCAGAGTTACTACCATCTGAGCCAACGAGGCTGTCAATGATATTATAAATGCAAAAATTTGTGAGGATGGATGGATGGATGTTTGTTACTCTTTTACGCCAAAACTACCAAATCGATTGGGCTGAAATTCGGTATATATCGGAACGAAGACTACGCGGGTAAAACCGCGGGGCACGGCTAGTTTTTCATAAAAAATACTGAACGTAACGTCACTCGATCCGTCCCCGCGTTGATGTGTTAAATAACCTTAGTGTTGCGTAGCACTTCCATGTTGCCCTCTCACCAACAGTCTCTCCATTAAATTGTAGATATGTCGCAGGCGGTATTGTGTAATCCGCTATATTACATTCTGGCTACGTGCTGACCGTTTATCTCGGCCCTTAGTTGTTTTGTGACAACAAAAACGAAATCTAAAATGAAAATGCTTGTTTGTGCAAATCGTCTAATCTGGACCGCCATTCAGCTAGTCGTTGCCGCCGTAAAATAAAATTATACAATTTGACTGCGACAGATATATTGATAAGATAAGACCACCTCTGGTTATCATATTTTAATTATGTTTACAATAAGTAATTAGTGATTAGTTGTCGTGTTTGCCAATTTTATGGAACGTTATGCAAATAACAAATGTAAAGTGCTCCAATGTTCTAGTAAGATCTAAATTAACTTGTATTGCACTGAGATAACACAGGTCACAATAAAGACCCAGGTGGTTTAACCAGTTCTTTTCCCTCAATAAAATCCTGCCTAAAATAAAATAAACTCTGTGTCTTCTTGGCATCTTTGGCAGACGAATTAGACATTAAGTCTATATAAAATATTATATCAAGCATTTAGAAAACTCTCAACAAACAATGTGTCGCCTGGGACGACTTAAGGAAGCGTAGGTTTGCCCAGTGCCTACATCACCCCCTCGACCTCACTGGGTGAATCCGCATGACTGACATGTCGATACGTGAAAACATTTTGCGCACTATAATATGGGCTATAATGGAGACCACGGACCGGCAAGCGCAGCGTAGGACGTCCACCCACAAGGTGGACCAACGTTCTGATATGGATGACAGAAAAACGCTGGGTGCGGACCGCTTACAACCGGACTGGATGGAAATCTATGAAGGAGGCCTATGTTAAGCAGCGAACGTCCTATGGCTGAGATGATAAATATGGGCAAAATCGCTTTACATTAATATTATACTCGTACATACATACATACATACATAAAGTCACGCCTTCTTCCCGGTGGGGTAGGCAGAGACTATTTCCCTCCACTTGCTACGATCCTGACATACAACTTTCGCTTCGTTCACTTTCATGACATTTTTCATACATGCTCGTCGGTTGTAGGTACTTTTGACTTGGCCTTTCCTAAGAACAACATCAACTTGTTCATGAAAAGTACGCCTAGGTCGACCGCAACCGACTTGACCATTCACACTAGCCTTATAAATCTCTTTTGTTAATCTCCTTTCATCCATCCTCTCCACATGTCCGAACCACCTTAGCATTCTTTTCTCTATCTTTGTCACTACATCTTCTACCACGCCACAGCGTTCCCTTATCGCACTATTCCTCAATTTGTCCATCAAGGTTATATTATTATGCAATCTTATATCCGGTTCCTATCGAAACTATCTGTATTAATTTCAATTCATTTACTACGGGATACCGAATAAAATCTGATAAGTTATCATTGTTATTTATTTAATAATAGTTGGTGATATTGTTGATAAAAAAAACCTATGTCGAACATACAGCCTCGTTGAATTCGTTAAAAGTAATAAGATATTATGTTCTATGTAACCAAGTATAATAGTAATTGTATGACTTTGTATTCTTTCCAATGAATTAGTGTTTTTTGGAGGAAACAAGGGAATACAAAACATCGATTTAGTAAATTTTCCATAGGATTGTGTCAAACTGCTAAGAGGTCCTGTATCCTGTTAAGCGGTCTAGCTATAAGTGTCAAATCACCTTCTTTAGGCATTTATTGGCATTTTATTTTCATAGGAAGACCCGTCCACTTTGAGACCAAATATGCCCTCCAAATAATTTCAAATATTTTTATATATGTTCCAGGGATCATGGTTGTACCAATCGACGCAAATAATGACCAACATAAAGAAGGCCCAGTTGAGACAACGGCTCAAAGAAATGAACCAAAACAAAGAGCTTCAACATCTCAAAGCTGAATAAGGGACAAGTCAATTACTATAGGTACGAGGAACTAATATTTTTTGCCGATTTCTAAGATCAATGTCGATAAAGGACGCGCTACACTGAACGTTAGCTAATAAAACCGAATATTTTAATATGTTAGCTATAAGCTGAATAATAATGACTTAGATGATTGACAGGTCTCCGCGCGCGCTTCGACTAGATACCGCACTACCTAAAAACAAAAGCTTGCGAAAATGCGGCAAGTGTGCGTAACGCGAAGTTAGTGTGCGTAAAAAGCAGTTTGCAAGGAGTGCTAGTGTGTGTAAAGGCTCGTGTACGCCGATTTCGGCGTAGATTTTGTTGCCGTATTTGACAAGTCGGAAAGCGGTATCTAATCGAAGCGCGCGCTGAGACCTGTCAATCATCTAATAATAATTAATAAATTGACATTTATTTGCATCGAATAGTTTAAGCCGTTTAAGCACTACGGCGCTGGTACAAAGTTGACACATGGTGCATAGTTAGTCGTTTAAAAAGATAACCTGTCAGAGAATAAAAACAAGGATTAATAAATTGATCACATACAATTAAACCTAACATACGACGCTTTAGAGGGGCTATCGCTAAGGATACGCAGTGACACTGCATAACCACCGGTCCCGTGCCTTACCATTTTTGATTGGATTTACGGTACTGACAGACATGCTCAGTATTAGCACGAAAGCTACTTAGTAGTATGTGAGAAACGTTGCTAGTTATTATGCATGCATATTTCGGGCATGCTCAAAAATCAACAGTCTTGATTTTCGAGCATGCTACCTGAAGCGCGAGTGAAAGGAGGCGTGCTTCGAGCGCGTCTGAACAGATTTGATGATGAGCATGCTAGATGTCAAGTATCGATTTTCAATGCTTATTGTAAGCAAATGTGAACAGATGCAGAGAATGCTAGTTTTAAGCATACTTAAAAGCATGCTTATATGTGAGCATGTCTGTCAGTACTCTGTCTGTCAGTGTAAACCTTTAATGTTTGCACACGAAATAAACAATGACATATTTGAAGTCTGTGAATCCAATAAAAACTACAGCCCACCAAATCTGAGAAGTACCGTTTGACATTTCTTATTTTGTCTTATTTGAAGGATTTGTAATGAAATTTAGTGATTAGGAATTGTATATCAAGTGATAAAATACATAATTTCATGTTTTGTCGAAGGTTATTGAAATTTTCCCCCAAATTTTTTTTTCAATTATTTTATTTTATTTAAATTAAACAAAACAGTATGTTAAATAGTTTAGCAATTGGCGGTCTTATCGCTAAGAGCGATCTCTAGAGAACTAAAAGATGGTGCTGTATAATGGGATTGTTTTTGGGATTGAAAGCGTTTTCAGGTATCTAGTATCTAGGTATGAAACCCTAACTATGCATACATACATAATATGCCTTAACAATTTATTTTCACTTTTCACCACATGTGGCACGACCTTTATGTGATTAGCAATAAGAGCTATTTTGATTAAAAAGTGATAATAATATTGACTATTGACATTAATGAACGCATCGATAAAAACTAAACTTAAATGTTTCCCCAAAACTAGTCAAACAAAATAAGGACCACCATGAATGTTTACTTTATGATTAATATTGAAATAATTCTTATATTACTTATATGAATATGAGAAAAGTTTCACCCACGGGTGGGACTTGAACCCGCTCCTACGATGTAGTACCTCCACGGTAGCTGAATTGGTAGTGTCCCGCCCGTGGGTGAATTTTTTCTTCCTATGTATTCATATTATATTTCATGCGAATAGACCGTTTAGTCTAAAAAATTGTTATATTTACTAAAGACAAATTTATTATAAAGAAAATAAGTAAAAAATTGGTTGTCTGTAAAGTCGGTTTACTGACGATAGTTGAACGTGACAACGTCTTAAGAAAATACTGATGGAATGGTAGCATTTTTCAAAAGAAAATTTTAATTTCATTTGTTTCACTTTTCACTGCACTTGATACTCGATCAAAACATGTAAATGTACTTTAGTATAGCAGCTGTCCACGCAGACGCATCGCTCACTCAAGTAGGACAGAGACGGATGTCGCTCGTTCCGCCCTCTCGCTTGCACTTCAAGCCTTACAGCGAGCGCCTCAGAGCGAGGTAACGCCGCATGAGTCATGTTTTTTCGTGCGTGTAGCCGGCTCTATCGAATTATAAGACGTTGTCACGTCAAAAACAATATTCATGGCCACCATGCCTTATTTTGTTTTACTAACATTTAAATAATATATTAAATTCAATGAATTTTAATGTATCTGATTTTAAATTAAAATCCATAAAGCATAAAAGTATATTCAGACACAAACGCGGGCGCGGTCGTATCGAGTTGTGTTCCTTGTATTTGTATGAAAGAAAGCAAACAGTGAGCGCTGGTCGGGCGGGTCGGGAGTCGGGACGCACCCATAGAGTATTACATCCGACCCGACCCGCGCCCGCTTTATGTGTGAATCTACCTTTATGTCAGTTATTATTTAAGATCTTGAAAAACTTTACTCTCCGTATTTTCTCATAATATTGAATGATACTTATGTAATTTTTTTTATGTGTTCTGGAACTATTCGCATTTGTTCTGTACTTAATATTATAATGTTGATTTAGAATGTCGTTAGTTTTTAGTTTGATATATATGCGAAAAGAAGTAGCTTGCTTAACCACATTTCTTGTAGACCTGCATTTTTTTCAATAATATTAAAATTTTGCGTGCCATTATAATATGACGTTGGCTATAACCAGGAATGTAAAGTTGTAGATGTGGGGGAGAAAGGTGAACACAGATTGATATTGTTAAGGGGGTACCTTTAGTCATTTACCAGGCCTGAGAGACTCCGCATTATAGGTATGAAGGTATGAAGCTGCAAGTAGCCGGGGCGCCCGTCTTAACAATGCAATTTCTATGGGCTAGACAGAGAGAACAGCTAGAGAGATACGCGATAGAAAGAGAGGGAACTTGTAGGTTATATTAATCGACAGTTAGACTCTGTCCGATCTGAATTGCACTTTATTGCGTCGGAGCTAGAGTCGCTATTTATTTAAATGATTTTGAGGAGTGTCTCTTCTGTCCCTTTAGTATTCTTTAGTGGTTATTATTACTTTGAATATATAGCTATGAAAATGTCGCAAGGACTTCGCTGCCCATAATGTGCGAAGTAGCCCTTAAATCTTCTTCTTTTTCATGTCTGTTCAGGTGCATTTCTGCACATAGGTCTTTCCTAGTTTTTTCCAGGCCATTCTGTCCGCTGCCTTTTTTATCCAGTCACGTCTTGCATTTTCTTCATTTTACAATGTTTCTTCCCACGACTCAACTTGGGGAGCCTTGTTTTTAAATGCTCGAAACGGTGTTCATTTTTCTTGCACACATCTGTATATGTTTGTTATATTTAATAAAGACCTTGCACACGTATCAAAATCCCTAGATCATACGCAGCCACTTTAATTCTACAACTAAAACGTATCTTTTTTCTTTATTGTGTAGATAGACCGATAAACTGGACTAGCCCAAATACGTAGCCACGTCTATTGCGTTTTTTTTAGCGTGGTAGAGGTCATCCTTAGTGCAGAAGCTCGGGCACAGGATCATCCGAGCAGATGGGCAATGGTCTGTCAAGGAGCCCCGCAGTCACAATTCTCTAGAATAGTGTAAAGGCCTTATAAAAATATTAATTATTATTCAAAATGTTAAAAAATAAATCTTCGCCAAAATTATAAAGTAAACAAAAAGTTCTTTTTGTATAGGCGAATTCCAAAATTATGTAGAATTAAAGTTGGTTCGTAGGAATTATTATTTAGGGAAGCCATCTGTGCAAGGTCTTTGTACCCATATTAAAAGAAACGCTGTATCATATTATACTTATAGATTATATTCAGTGATAAAAATATATTATGTGATATTTTTTATATATTTTATAAGAGATGGTGGAGTAATTTCGCAAATTTTTTTAGGTTTATCTATCGCAAAAGGATGTGTAATGGGTGTAATAGGATAGGATGTGTAATAGGTATGGTATTTTCAAAATTCAAAAATTAAGTTTTAAAAGTTCGCATTCATTTTGGTTATGGAATTATTCATATTTTTCATATTCATTTAGTATTTAGTCGTATTTTTGATCATTGATTGACCTGAGACATATTTTTTGTTTGACTATTTTGTCACCTACAGAAAATACCTTGTAGCAAATTCTATTTTTATGCAAAGTGGTCTTAAAATTAATTGTGATAAAGAAATAAGCACGTTAATTAACCTTTGGTATGCCGGGGTTCTAGAAACAAGAATTTGCATTGTGTCTCGCGTGGATGCGACGGATTAAACGAAGTCAGACAATTTATCAAAACTAAAATTACAATATCAAAGTATTCATTTACGTATTTGACTCATATTTACGAATAAGGTTTTTTTAACTTTGTATATTTACCGATTCATTTTATTTGAACATTATCATACCTAAATTGTAGGTTTGTTTTTAATATAGTTTTCTACAAAATCCTACTAACTTTGTAAATGCAAAAGTTTGGATGCGTGTGTTTGCTACCTCTTACGTCAAAACTACTGACCCAATTGAGCTGAATCCTGGGTATAACTCGCGTTCCCCTTCGAGAAAAAGGCGTGAAGTTATGTCATCTTATGTACTTTTCAACGGGTGAAACAGCACGTTCAGCTAATTCAAAATTAATCGTGAGAACTGAACAGATGTCGTGTTCATACAATAAATGTGCAATTCAAATCTCAACAACGATAATAAATATGCCTATTATTAATAATGATTATTGTTGGCCGTTGTAATAATTACGTCCATGTAGTGTATTATATGTAAATCATTTTATGTGTGTATGTAGAGGTAATAATGCAGTTGTCTGGGCAAGAGTTTGTTAAAGTATGATTCTTAATTATTCCTAGGTAGCGAGTTAAAAGTAATATAAGTCAGTCAATCTATTGATCCAAGTGCAGGGTAGAGTGAGTGTCAAGCTCTCTCACTAAAGCTCCCTCTACCACGAAATGCAGTAAATGAGGAGACGACAAGAAAGTGACACTATCGTTTTATTGCGAACATAAACTCTTCTCCTGTATTCTCTATGTATTTGGAACATACTAGTATAGTATACTGCTACATATATAATACTTGTATGTATATATAATAAAATATACTATGGTATAAGTATATAATATATATGTATAATAGGTAGTATAAGTTTGAAATGGGAATGACTCTGTTATGGGATGATCGCGGGATGTAAAAGCATACTATTATTTGCCGTCATCGCCGAGATAACCTCGGATATACTTTGAACAAAGCTTTCCTTGCCATTTTACTAGGTATATGACTTGAATAGGCCAGTTGCAAAACTGTTCTTCACTTTGGCATGAATGAAACTTTAAAATTTAAATGAATCTATGTCACTGAAAATCATAGACAGATTATACCTACTGAAATACCTACAAATATCAGGTGCCATAACCTACAACTCATACAATGGCTGCCATGGTTTGACAGTTCAACTACCACGAAACTTTCGCTTAAGATGGCTGATTACTAAGCTGTATGTGCCGTCTCCATATATTCCTTCATCCAAAATGAATATACACAATTGACACTGGCAAACACTTAACGTGTTGATCCTATAGAATATACGTTTCGTAAGCGGAGTATACATTTGAAACAAGGTAGCAAGGGGCAGCGATAATAATAACGTCATAAACAATCGCTCGTAAAGACCGCCCGTTAGCTTTCGATACAAGCATTTCTCTCTTCCGCGGTTTCTTGCCAAGACTCAATTTCTAATCATGCCTTCAAATCGCCTTCAAATCATCTCTCAAAACTCTTGCACAGATAGCTTTTATACAGGGTGTGAACAAAACGCGTAGTAAGCTAAGGGCACTTTCTCTTACTACAACCTTTTGTTCCCACCTGTATAGTGTTATAGTAACGAATTGAAGACTGAGTCTTGAGGTGTGAATAGTCATTGTAATTTTAAGTTATACCTTTACAGGGTTCCTACCTTTATTGGAAGTCAGATAGTATCCTCTTTAAGGGTTCTTGTCCATTGCACTTATCATATAAGTAGGTACTTTTACTATAAAGTCAAAAATGAAATTGCGAATTCGCAATTCTTTCTTTTGCAAATTGTTTAGGTTGACGAGTAGAACCATGCACCCCCTTGATTTACCACATCTTTTTGTTCCACGTTGTATATGATGACAGCTCGCCCTTAACTTCATGTGTGAAGTTAGCCGTTTTGGCTGCGCAATGCGAATATTATAGGTGTCGCGTGTACTGCGCAGCCAACACGGCTAACTTCACATTGATCTTAACGTTTTGCACGAGCTGTACAATGGACAATGGCCCTTTAAAAAGAAGCTAACTGAGTACCAGTAACCCTGTGTAATTGACTGTTAGAATGTTTGATAAGGTGACTCGTCACTTTTATTTTACTGAAGCTAGCTACCTTTTAGATTTTAGCAGCGTTTTCTTACTAATAATAAGGATGACGACGTTTTCTTACTTATTCAGCTCTGTTCAGCTTTTGTCCATAGAAACTTTTTGTAATGGTAGGCCTCTTGCAGGGGGCCGCCTGGGGAAGTACCACACCTTTGCCAGTTATTCATCCGTCAAGCAGTGATGTGCAAACATAACTGTGTTCCGGTATGAAGGGTATTGTTACCAGCGAAATTACTGGGCATGATGAGATTCAACAATTCATATCTCAAGGTGACAGGCGCAGTGCAGTGTCGCGCAGAATTTTGAATTTTAAAACACTGGGTGGCACTGTGTCTGATATGGGCAATCATGATGCTTAACATCAGGCACCTGATTTGCTCGTCTTGTCACTCACTATCATAAAAAAAACCAGATGTATGAGATGTGTTCAGCTCCCTTCAGCTAAACGGAGCATTGTGATTAGTCCCTAAATCATTGGCTGGCCTCAATCTGACTTCAGGTCAAGCATTTGTGCTCATGGATCCTGGTGCTGATTGATCTGTCTTTGTGCTGTCAGGGTATAACATGGATTTATAGTGTATGCCTATTAAATATGGAAGTCTTCTGGTTACCATAACATTCTACTTCCATATAAAAATATTTTTTCATTCTTTTGATTGTTGTTGGCCCTGAATCTGGTCTTTATTTGTGGCAAAACATAGTTGGTTAAAGAAACCCGTATGTTTTTTTTTAATATTTATAATAAAACAATATCATAACCTAAAAACGTTTTTTTTTACAATTTCCATTCAATTAAAGCCAGATCCAGAGCCAGCCACTATCAATTGAGTAAAAATATTATTTCTTTCTTCATAATTGTGATAGTATATTTTAATTTTGTATTGAAGTCGAATGTCCTTAAATATGAATTATTATGTACATTAAGTCTTATGGTTATCATAGCTTAACTTAGTTTTGGACCAGAAGACCAAGTGCGGAAATTATTCCCCATTATTATCTTGGATCTAAGTCATTAGTAAGTAAACGACTGCAATAATTTAAATTGACTTTTTTTATTAATAATACCTATGTTATAATATGTATATTGCATTATTGTAGTTCGATATCATCACATTTTTTTAAATATCACGGTAGGGCCTTAATAATTTGATTTGTCAAACACATTTTTTGGAAACTTCGGTACTTTGTCGAAATAAAAATGTAATGATTCCTGTCTGTATCTATAGAAGAGCTTAAAAAATATGTAACGACAAGGCAACGAAGTTGTATCAATGTGTTTTTATATTTTAATCGTAACGCCTCTTACTAATAGATCTAGTAGGTACATTATATGAATTAAGATAAAGTTATTTTGTTTTATGGACGCTTTTAAAATAAAGGAATTGATCGAATTTGGCCTTTATTTGTTTATTCTTAGAGTATATTTTTACATTTTATCATATCTACAGATATTTTGTACAAATATTGTATAACAAATGAGAGAGCAAGCCCACAGAATTCTGTGGGCTTCTGTGATCAAGCATATAATTGAGTTGCGTAAAACCTGCGCCAGAGTCATTAAAATAAACCATTAGGTAACTATAATAATAAATTCATACAAGTTAAAATAATAATTCTAAATTACTTTATAGTTTCTGATCGAAGCCATTAGCGAGTATTTTTTCTTTGACCTCTTTTACCATTAGCTGTACGAGGCCGTCCAGGTCAACCCTCGGTTGCCAATCCCAGTCGCGTCGCGCCTCGCTGTCATCAAACACTTGTGGCCAGGAATCAGCTGAAATCAGAAGTGGGATAAATAAAATTATAATACATACATACATTCACGCCTTTTTCCCGAAGGGGTAGGCAGAGGTGTACCCAGGACTGAGTCCCACAGTAGATACACCCACATTTCGCCAAGTATGTTATTGGTCCCATGTAATAGGGGGTGAGCCTATTGCCATCTACCGGGCACAGTTCCAGACTCCAGGCAGTTATTGAGATAATTCCTAATGCAGAAATCCAATATTTAACACTGCCTGACCTAGGGATCGAACCCGGGACCTCTTGATTGGCAGTCGAGCATGCGCCCTCTACGCCACCGAGGCAGTCATATAAATTATGATAGAAATAATAAATTAAGTACCTAGCTTTTGTGACTGTCAAATATTCGGAAAACTTGGGACTACAACTTTCCATCGAAGATCCAGGAAAGAAGTAAGCTTTAATGCTGAAAGACATTATTACAGAGCGAAGCTGACCTCCCCCGGTTCAGCTTCGCTCTGTCTCCTCGAGGACAAAGATTATATATTACACACTTGCGTTTAGAAGAATTTCTACACGCAAGTGAGTAATATAAAGTACTCCATTAGGGACCCCAATAACACCACGTGTGACATACAGCCAGGAAGAGAGTATCGAATAATTGTTTTAATATTATGAATGTGAAAGTTAGTGAGGATCGCGGATGGATGGATGGATGTTTGTTACTATTTCACGCCAAAACTACTGAACCAATTGGGCTGAAGTTTAGTATGTAGATTGTTTAGATCCTGGAATAACAATCTCGATATTCCCACGGTAACGAAGACTACGCTGGTGAAACCGCGGGACACAGCTAGTCTTTTATATGTGAGAATCATAAGAAGCTCTCGAAGATCCAATCGATCCCATTGCGAACTGAGTGTAAGGCAAGACTTATAAAATAATACTTAATCACGATTTATACACTATAAAACCTACTAACAGCAATATAATATCTAGGTCATCCGATTGTGCCTAAGTATATGTTATGTACCTATTTATAGAAGCGATACCTGCTGCAGTAATTGTAATGTGAAACCTAGAACATGTGATCATAATATTTTTATGAGTTATTATTTTATATTATAACATTAAATGAACAATAATAATAATTATTTTTTATTTATTATTAAATTAATTTATTCAGTCAATTTTTACAGACCATATTTTCAGTACCTAGGTACCTACCTAATAATATAATCAACTCTAGAAAACTTTGATTTGAAGACAACCTAAAAAATACCTTTAAACGATTAACGAAGACGAAGATGGCTATTTGTTGCTAGCCTAAGTATCTAACTGAAATTTCATGTTGTTTTTTAGAAGGTGATAATACATACATATATATATACATAACATACATTCACGCCTTTTTCCCGAAGGGGTAGGCAGAGGTGTACCCAGGACTCAGTCCGATAGTAGATACACCCACATTTCGCCAGTATGTTATTGGTCCCATGTAATAGGGGGCGAGCCTATTGCCATATACCGGGCACAGTTCCAGACTCCAGGCAGCTATTGAGATAATTCATAATGGAAAAATCCAATATTTAACACTATGCCTGACCTGGGGATCGAACCCGGGACCTCTTGATTGGCAGTCGAGCATGCGCCCACTACGCCACCGAGGCAGTCTGAAGGTGATAATGTTTGAGCAATTCCCTTAATCCCCATTAAGTATACATACTGTCTAAGTACCGGTATACATATATTTACCATTGGGGATTCTCGGCATAAAAATCATTGTCTTTTTACCAAGGTTTTTTTAAGATACTCGTAAAAACAGATCAATTTACTAACAAAGTTATTTAGATACTAATTTCAGTCTTCAAGTGCTTTTCATATCCTGGTAAATTGTCCATAGCAAAATGTTATTACTTAGCAATGTTATTATTAGCAGTTAGTGGGAAATCAATATTGCCGAAGTCACTAATACCTGACCAGACCAAAAGCAGTGGGATTTTGTACTTAGATTTATATATCTAAATACAAAAGATCTTACCAATTTCTTGTCTGCTATCAGGCTTGTACGTGATCTGGAATTCGGGCACATATTTTATCATAGCTTCTGTCAGCTCTTCAGGAGTGAAGCTCATCGAAGTTACGTTGTAAACCCTTCTATTGAGCCTGTGGTTGGGCGCTTCTAGGAATTCGGAGAGAGCTCTGAGGGCATCTCTCACGTGCATCATTGGGAGACGAGTATCAGGCTTGAGGTAGCATTGATAGTGACCCTTCCTGAGCACATCGTGGAATATTGCTATGGCATAATCTGAAAATGGTAACAAGAAATAAATGGAAACGTACAGACATACATATCCACTTTCTATTGGAAACACACGGCAGAGCTGAACAGATTTCTCGGATGTACATGTACCTTATCTAAAAGTGCTTTATTCTTCAGTTTTTACCTGTAGTGCCTCCACCAGGAGGATCGCTCGAAATCACTCCCGGGAACCTCAAGCAACGGAAGTCCAATCCGAATTTATGGTAATAATATTCGCCTAACAACTCCGCGTGAACTTTTGACACTCCGTAAATAGTCCGAGGTCTTTGCACAGTTATATTTGGAGTAGGATTTCTTGGTGAATCTGGACCAAAGGCACCGATCGTGCTGGGAACGAAAACTCTGAGTTTGTATTGCTTCGCTAATTCTATGACATTGTGCATTCCTTCAATGTTCACTCTCACAGCCAAAGGGACATTTTGCTCTCCGATAGCACTAAGAAGAGCAGAAAAATGTATCAGCCAGTCCACCCTGTGGTCGACAACAATCTTCTGAAGTCCCTTGAAGTCTAGTATGTCGACGAACATGTAAGGGCCGTCGGTCACAATGTCGTGACTTGGTTTGATTATATCTGAGAGTATTACGTTTTCTCTTCCATATTTTCCTCGTAGATATCTGGCGCATTCGACACCAAGTTGACCTAGACCACCTGGGAATTAAGCATTAAATAATTACTTATACTTATTTCTTCAGTTAGCTTTGATATAGGTAAGGTATATTGAAATATAGATAAATGCTTTTTTTAAACATAGATTACATCAAGCATTGTTTCTCCGAAGGGCTAGGTTAGCCCATGGCTGAAAATTGTTCCGTTTCACGGGTAGATGCCCTCACAAATACTCGTATTACTATACGAGTCAAGTTATTTGGTAAGTTAGTAGTATGAAAGTATGAAAAAAGGTGCAACAAATAAATTGAACTTAAGTTTTAAATTTTTAATCAAAAGGACACGTCAAATTATGTGGTACCTACTTTATTCCGAGAGAGTAATAGACTCAGCATAACACGTCTTTTCGTGAGATGTAAAATTAAATAATAAAATTTCGGTGTCTTCAACCTCATCTAGACTGTCTTTATTATCCGAGCTATCATCGCTCATACACAACTACGAATTATGCGCACGCCTGTACGCAGGGGACTTGAGACGCGTGAACGGAGTTTATGACGGGGTGAAGATGACTGAGCGACCAATGCAGCGCCGGCGCCGCGGGCCTCTCCCGTCGCACCTCATTCCTGTTACCAAACAGATCTAAAAATCGATTTCTGCACATTCAGTCAGCGCTATAATCCATGACGCAACCTGTATACTAATTATTAATACTAAGAAACGACACTCCCCTCACCCCGTAAATACGTCGCCTGCGACCAGGCAGTATCGCCCGTAGTACTTAAGTACGCACACATTTGACGCGTGTACCTACACACGTCATGTTTTCTACCTAGTAGTAGTAGGCGCGCGGGCGATTGTATGGAATGAGGGCTGCTCCAGCTCCACAGAACAGATAATAATACTACGTATAGAATGGACACTGTCATCCGCACACCAATCGGGCCTTTCTCACCCCGCGAGCGAGATTGAGCTCTCGACGTGCCCCGCTTCTATAGGAAATCACGCACACTCTTGCGAGTGTACAAAACTCCATGTGTGCAGTGTCTGTGTAGTAGGTAATTATAGCGCGGCTTTTGTATGGGATTGAGTCGAGTGTCCGGGGTGATCTGTTTCAAGTCTCAGTTTGGCTGAGTCTGAACGATAAATCAAATATTCTATTTGCAGATGATGCTCAGTTCCAAATCGTTTCATGTCCTTAAAACTTTGACCCTAACAACAGAATTCTAAAGAGACCCTGACTCCTAACTGGTTTCTTCATTCTCTTCGCATTTCACGTGATCCGCACGTCGTCAACCTTTGATTTTATTGATGTCTCTAATATAAGTAAACCTGTTCCATAACTGATTTTATCTACCTATCTCACAGATTTAGCTACTTTTATTATTACCGCCTGGTGACCTATCTATTCCTGCAAGCATTTAGATTTTATAATGCTAAAAAGAATAGGTAATAATACCTATCTGAATGTGTTGGTCATATTAAAGGTAAGTAAGTATTATAATGGCCGATGGGGCTTTAAAGTTCTCGAATGGAGGCCTATGTTCAGTTCATAAGTATATTGAAGGATGCTCTGCAACCGTGGAGTGACGACCTGCGAAGGATGTTCGGCAGCAAATGGACGAGTAGAGCTCAGTACCTGGCTCAATGGCGCAAATTAGGAGAAACCCTACCTTTATCCAGCAGTGGTCTAAATCGGGTTTATGAATCATTATAAGCCCGCTAGGTAGGTAAGTAAATATGTAGGTAGACTTTTATTTCAGGGTTAATTCAGGCAATGGCTCAAAATGCATAATCTAAAGCCCGTCACACACGTAGCTATAATATATATTAATATACCGTACTATAATATATATTATAGCAAGCTTCCGCGCACGGAGACGATGCTATAATAAGTATATATATTTTAGCCTTCATTTCATTGATACTGCGGTTTATATTAATATGCAATAATATATATTTTATTACGGTTTATGTCGGTGACATCATAGAAATATATCCTATTATAGCTGCGTGTGCGGTCAGTCGAATATTTGTAAGGAAAATATATCGTAATATGCCTTGCTATGATTTATATTAATATATGTATATTATAGCTACGTGTGTGACGGGCTTTAGGCTTCTATAGCTTAGAACTTATATAATAATGGCATAACTATGTACGAAATAATTAATTTCACTTTCATTTCACGAGCGCGCGGCCGGCATTCGAGTTTACCCACGTAGGCATACGCGTATCAAATTTCAAATTAAGCACCTAAGTAACCGAGCCAATTATTATTCTTCCATGCTTATATCTAATAAATACGAGTACTTAGGTAGGCCCTTATAAAGCAATATTCTGTATAAATGAAGGCTGCAATAGGTAGGTACCTGCCTTTATAATACTAGAAAAATAATTACTAGATACAGGTCGCGTCACTGTTTAATAGCGCTAACCTTGAATGCGCAGTAATTGATATTTAGATCTGTTAGGACTTTTTAGACCAATACACCTTCGTAAAGCCCCCCTCCACTTATGCCGAGCGCTATTAAACCGTGACGCGACCTGTACTTACGGTTAGAACAATTATTTATTCTGTACTTATGGATTTAAAAATATAGGTTCCCAAAATAAAATTACGAGTATATCTCTACATTTATGTAGAAAAAGCAATATATTTTTAAACTCACCAGTGATCAAGATCTTCGGAGGCCTAGAAACTTCAATAGAATAAGTTCTCGAATTCAACCTGCCTGAAGTCCGAATAAAATTTCTAACTAAGAACATGGCTAATCTACACACGATAAACCTTCATGTAAAGCGAACGGTAACTGGCAACTGGGCTTGTAGGGGGCACGGCGCTGACGCCTGAGAAACTGGTCGGACTGCGTAGTAGGTAGGTATAGGTATAGCTGTAAACAATAATTCTCGACACCGATGACCACATTTTCTATGAATGGTGGAAGGTTTTATATACTACTTCTGAAATACGAGCTGAGGTTTTGCAGTGAGGGACATATTTTGTGAAAAATTTTAAACCCTATTTTGGACCCCTTTCCTATAGTAGGTACACGTCTAGATCACAAAATGAACTTACCTTCCAAGTTTCAAGTCTCTAATGATCAGTGGTTTGGGCTCTGCGTTTTCCGACTGACCGACTGTCAATTACTTAGCATTAGAATTAGAATTAAAAAAACCACTAGAGGTTAACTACGTAGGAGACGTAGTTAACCTCTAGTGGTTTTTTTGGCTGGTGCAGTCGCTTGTATGGACGTCTTTCAATCACAAAATGTCGCGGTTGGAAACCGCGCGCGATAGATGTAGATATTGCTGAGCATGAGGTCATGTGGTTGACCTCTTTCCTCTCTGGAACAACCGGACCGGAAATCCAACTTTTTACATAACCTGGGAATCTAACCCACCTTGGTCCTTATAGAGAGGGAAGAGGTCCACCTCGTGCTCACTTTAATAAAACTCGCTCCGTAATATTATATACATCCAAGCGTATCCTAGTCCCTATAGCTACGATAAATTTGACACAATCCTATTATGAAAAAATTACCAAATCGATGTTTTGTATTTTGTTTCTTAACACACGCCAGGCGAAAGTCTGCTGCGAATACAACAGCATGTTTTTATAAGTTTTAAAACATTAAAAAAATAACACATTTAACCCATTGCATGTCCTGATATTTTATAGTGAAGTATAAACTAAATATACCTGAGTCCCCACTGGCGTAACTATACCATGCGAGGCCCGTGGCAAAATCATATGATTAGGCTGCAGTAAAATAATTGTAATTTAATGTTTCCATGCTCCATGCTTTTCTTGATCTCTAGAAATAGCAATAAAAGGGCGAGCAACTTGCTGCGAGCGCGAGGAAAATTTTATAGTCAAAACTACATATAACAATGAGGACGCGAGTGCGACGAAAAGTTTTATAGTTATAACAATGAAGGCGCGAGCAGTTAAATTATTTTATAATTAAGAAAAATCTAATTTATATAATAATCCTTATTGGAGGCTTACCTATTGTAATAGATTTCAAGTACTTACATTATAAACTTTATAATTTTTACTATATTTTGTTAAAAATGTTACGTTATTATTATTATGAGTACGCGGTCTTTCGGGCCGCGGGGCCCGTCAGCCCGGGGGCCCAGTTAGCCCGGGGGCCCGTGGCATTTTGCCAGCCCTGCCACCCTATAGGTACGCCACTGTGAGTCCCTCTCTTAACTCTACAAAATAAACTAAAAATAAATGAGTTTTTACCGGTTTAGGTATACTCTACTTAGGTAACTTAGGTCTCCAAGTACTATGGATGTTACGGCTTCGGTTTCGAAAGATTGAAACTTCCGATCGATATTATACCTCCTACTTCTGATCCGATACGTTTAAACCGGAGGTCTTAGCACAGCGGCGGCGATTTAAATATAGGTCGCGTCACGGTATAATAGCGCTCGGCAAAAGTAGAGGCGGGCTTTGCGCAGTTGTATTGGTCTAAAAGTCCTAACAGATCTAAAAATCGATTATTGCGCATTCAAGGTCAGCGCTATTAAACCATGACGTGTCCTGTAAGGACCTAATCAACCTCCACCTCGTCCTTCGACTTTTCCTGCTTATAGTATAATCATATGGTCACATTATAGGTAGGTAGCTACCGGTTGTGAGAAACATCGCAAAATGATTCTTAGATTTGTTGATCGAAGGTGGGTGTGTCGCAATAAGTCGTACTATACTTACTCACTCTTCCTTGGCTTCTACGAAGGACTGTTATTTTCAAAACCATGAGTTGTCGGGTCAGTGGAATGTAAGTACCTAGGTACCTATGAAGTAAGACAACCCGTGTCTACTCTAAGGTTCTTTTGTTACTAAAGTGCATCATTATAATTAGGTCATACATTATATAACATAACATAATACCTTCATCACGTAGGTACTTACTTATACGATAGTAGGTAATTAGCTAAGTACAAATAGCTCTCCACCACACCGAGGTACATAATCAATTTGTTCATGTATGTCTGTATCAAAAAATAAATTTAGAGTAAAAATAAATATAGAGATGTAAAAATAAATATAGAGATATTTATTTTTATACTGTCTGCATGCAGCTTGCATTTGTTAAGGTCTATCACCGAGTTGAGTATTTACTAGTAGGTAATGTTAACATTCTTGCGAATGGTACAATACAGGGAAAACCTCAATGTCAAAGAGCATTTCCATGCAATGTAACGTTCTTGCGAATGTTTGATGCTCCGCTCGCCGAAATATTCACGGTGGGTGAACAAAACATTGAGTACTTTGATCTTGATGCTCGATGTTTTTTATAACCTGATTTTAAAAACCAACGAGCGTTTTGGCGGTGGCCCATATACATGCACTGTTTTAGCGTCGGCGTATGGCGATTACGATTTGCGACAGTATCGATGCTTCGGCGCGTTTTGGATCTTTCTACGTTTAGTCGCAGTATATTAAAATCGCGCGTTTTAGTGATTATATCCAAACTGCATCGCGATTTGGCGCCTTCCTGCGTTCAACGCGGAATCGGTATCGCGCGTAACGTTCAGGTCGCTGTGTCGAGCTTCCGAAAAGCGACTCAATTGCGTAGTTTGGCGTTTTTAAGTGTTCTGCGCGGAGTTTGGTCCGAGCATCTAGATCTGAAAAACGTAAGTAAAAATAGCATATCTGCGGTGGCCCTAAAAATAAATGTTACAGAGGTTACAGGTAAATAATGCTTGTTCGCCATGAACGTTGACTGGAGCATTTTCTTGTAATTAATGTAATATTCTTGCGAATGGTAATACAGGGAAAAGCTCAGTGTCCAAGAGCATATCCATGTAATGTAACGTTGCTGCGAATGCTTGAAGATCCGCTCGCCGAAATGCTCACGGTAAGTGAACAAAAGCGAAAATAAGTGAACAACAGCGTCGTTTTAAAAAAACGGTGAATGCTCGATGTTCTGCTCGAGGAAATGCTCAAGTCTATCACCACCTTTCCGTAAGGCTCCATTGTTAATCTAATTCTGTGCAACACCCACAGAAAACACTATTTAAAATACTGCAATCTATACTACATAGGTACCTACGTAAATACTAGTGGATATAATATATATTATCCTATATTATATATTAAAAAATTGTGATGGAAATAGTCTTTGCCACTCCCCGTCTCCCGTGCTGCATGTTCTAACATAGATTGGCACGTGTAATATGGGTATCTATAATATAGATAGGTAGGTACTAGATACCATATAATATGGGTATATCATATAGATTCCTAATATACCAAGAATCAATCTTAGCAAAATTACGTAGTACTAGTAATAGTTATTAGGTATTCTTTGGCACAATAGTCTGCACTGATTTCAAGGTAAGCAGGATTTGAACGAGTTATGACATTCTCAAAATCTCTACCTGCCACTATTTAGCATCGCGAGACTAAATTATTATGTTCCATCTTTCTTTTTCTCATGTATAAGTAGGTACTTTTTAAAAGTACCCCCTATGTACTTACAATCAGTCCCATAGAGGTACACCTTCATTTCGCCAGTATGATTGGTCACATTGGTCCCATATAATAGGGAATGTAATTAATTCATTTTAATTCAAGAACATAGTAGGATAGGTATGCCAACATATCTTAGAAACGTCCTCTACAATCAGCTTTCGTGTCTTTTCTTATTCCTATCTCTGGGTCGTTCAAGCATCATAATAGTTGCAATGATAGAGGCGTTGCGTCGCATCTCACGCTTAGTAATATACCACCCATACCGGAACGATATACGAAGCAACTATAAAGATGTCGCGATCATAATAAGATGCGATTAGGTTTAAACTGTAGGACTGTAAATACTTAATAGCCTTTTTTTTTTTTTTTTTTTTTGGTGCCCGGGGAAAAATGCGTGACGCATACCACCCGCACCCGGGGGAGCGCAGGGTGGTTATGTGGGACTCCCCGCCGGCACAGCACCGTACGTCGGTACGTTGCTGTGCCGGCGGGTATACCCACTAAAAAACCCCGGGGTGTTCCTTCGCGACGCCATGTGTCAGGGCTGCGGGCACGCCGAAGCACTCATCCGCGGCCCCGACGGCGTTTGGTCCTCCGTGGAGGACCCCGCCACGGTGGGGTGAGGGTAATCCCTCACCCCAACCCTCCCAAGGGGCGCGCGGAAACACGCGCGCGCCTCCTCGCGGG